>OY856411.1:651574890-653974890 GCA_963693085.1 Alisma plantago-aquatica
GGAAGAACCCACTCACCCTAAGGTGTGAAAACACCTCAAAACTGTAGCTCAACTCAGGGGATCTCGAACTCATATCAAATCCCTAGCAAATCTCCCAATTCTTCTTCCATTCAACTCGGAAACCTTGAAAATGAGGGATTATGAAGAAAGGGTGAAAAAAGAGGGAATGTCAACATCATCTTGGATCAAATCAGAGCATGGACAGAAATCTTGACATGAGAGAAAAGATTCACCATAAAAGTCTATGCAAAGAATCCAAACTCACTTGATTTCACCATTCCTCGGACCACAAAACCCTAGGTCAGCAATTCCTCCTCTTTCTCCACTCAAGCCCTAACTCTCCCTCTCTCTCAAGATTTTCATTTCTCTGGGGTGGATGATGAAGAATGAGAGCTGTGTGTGTGTGTGGTCGATCATATAAGTGAATTTGAGCTGCTTGGGTCAATTGCATATTGACCCAACACTCAACTTTAATTATATTGGCTGAATATTCAGTTTCACAATAGTTTCTATAATTTGCCTACTGAATAGGTAACAGAAGCTCTAAAAATTCTGGAAATTTTATATGCTATGCATAATGGGGTTTCAGACCTCCAGTAAAAATTTCAGATCATTTCAGCTTACCAATAAATAACTAAAACTCGAACAGTTCACTGCTATTATGCAGTCTGCAGCATATTCGGTCGAGTTTGTCCTGCACAGAACTCGACCGAAACCCTCACTGCAGAGATCAAAAGTCATCCAAAAATTACGCCAATTTAACAAAATGTCTAAAATTGTGTTTTTCAAGCACAGTTAAAATTTGAGATCAATTGGATATACCAATAAAAAGATAAAATTCAATTACCAGACTGCTATATAAATCTGGAAATATGATCGGTCGAGTTTGAAACACGACCGATAAACAGGTCAGAACATTCTTAAAAAATTCTGATATTTTCAAATGTCGTTCACATTTTATATATACAAATCATATCCAAATCTGAAGTAAATCAGAGTTACACATGAAATACTAAAAATCATTTACTGAGACACTATACTTATCAAATTTTGTATCCATGTATCGTTAAAACCCTATTTTGGGCCGATTAGGGTCTATGCTTCTCAAACCCTAATTCTCAAGACAAAAGAACATTTAGACTTCTTATCATAGTTAAAACATCCTAATTGTGTTATCGTCATTAATTAGATTTCAAGAATGATTATTCCAATTAATCTTTAAAATTGTCTAGGTAAACCCTAGTTTACCAATTAAGCTCAGATAGGGTCGTAACAACTCTCCCCCCTAGAATGTTTCGTTCTCGGAACATAAACCTACAAGAAAGATACATTCAAGGTTATTCTAAGCTTCTAAAGCCTTCCATGTCATTATATTCTTGTATTTCATACCTGAATGTAGTTTTCAACATTAGATCTTTTAATTCTTTACTAAATCACAACATATTTCAAATAGTTCTCAATGATATCAAGCAAATTCTTTATGCCACAGTCAAACATAGAATGCAAAGATAAACCACCACGCTTTCGCTGCACATCTCTGATACTCTGATACAACTATCTCAACTTATGTGGCTCAGAAAGTTCGATTGTTCTGTATCACCTTTAAGTGACAAAAGCGAGTTCACCATGCTGTTTTAAACTTTAATAAAGTGCTATTCAAATAGCAAAATAATCATGAATTAAAAGACTAGATTCAACAATCAATTGCACAATACTACTCTTGGCATCCCCATTGGGTCATGGATGCATGAGGTGAAGCATTACCACCTCATTCCATACTATCCTGTTTCGATCTTGGGACCTGTGAGTTATGGGCCCACACACAATTCAAAGTGTAACCATCGTATTATATCATTTTAGGGTTTCAACAACAGTTATAAAGTAATCCACAATTGTATCAGTCATTCAAGCATTAATCATACTCAATTACCATCACTCAGTTATATTAGAGCTAGGTATAACAAGCTACACCTCATTAAGGTTATTTGTCCAGACAATCTGATTATCATCCCTTTCTATTAATATGAGTGAATAGGTATAACTACCTTATTCAGGATATCCCTCCATGTCTTCCGTCATCATCCAAACTGTATCACCATATTACAAATACATAATACTAGGATGCATATCTGGTATGAATTACTACAACTATCATACACCTTTAATTAACATATAGCTTGCACAAATACACTGAAATCATACATAGAACCAACTTACATACCTTAGTATGCCTTCAACAAAGCATACTTCTAAAAACGAGTTCACATATTACACAAAGCTAGTGTTTTCCTTTATCTCTCTCCTCATTCTTTACTACTTATGTTTTGCTACCTCTCCTTCTCATTTTGATCATATACAATAAACATCCCTAACATTAAAACATTCAAGGTAAGAATAGATTATTCATCATTCTTGCTATCACACAAGAATTTATTTCTTATCGCACTTCATCGTAATGCATGTCACTATTACATTCACTAGATGACCCTACCAAGGTAGTTATGCATCATATATGGTTCATTTTCTTATCATTTCATTCCCACCTTGCTATTGTTAAGGAATATATGAGAGAGAAGATGATTTTGAGACTTAGAATTCTTGTATTCAAACATTCCCTTAATACCTTAAATATTCTTCATTTTTAAATCAAAGGGATCATGCATGGGTCAAACACAGTTTCTCTTTCAATCAAGTTTTACCTCCTGAATATTGTCTACCCTTGTATGACTTATTCATTCGTTAAAGTACTACACCTACGTTCTTCACTTAGGAACTAGTTTGTTGTTCTAGTCTTATGAATTATATGATCATATGATTCTTCTTCACTTTTACTCTTTTGAAGACTCTTCACTTCTATGGACCTATTGAATGCTCAACTCTATTCTTCTACTCAGCCTTTGCTTTAGAGTTCATAAAAGCATTAAACTCAATTATATGATCCATTCTTCATGATCGATTCTTGCTATCTAGAACCATACATACATTTCATATATATTTTCTATATTTCATATGTATAGCTCATATAATATTAATCAATAAACTGATTATGAACCTTATATCATGTTCCTTTATTCCCAATTAAGGGTTTCTCATATGAGGCCCCAAAATTGAACCTCAGATACCAGTTTCAACTAATTCTTAGTTGTTCTGATCTTGCCCATATGTTTCAACATCTTACTGTATGTACATTCTTACTCTGATGTGGGTCTAATTATTCAAATTCTATTCTTATTATACTATTGATAGGATTCATTAGATCCTAGTAACGCATCCTGCCAACCGGACCAGGCCAAACCTGAAGTCCTGAAGCCAAGAACTACAAAGGATTACTCAACTCCTATTCATCTCAGAAGTGTGGAAGAAAACTTATCCACTAACAAAAGCTCATTCAAAGGTCAATTCTAGTCTACTTGTTACAAAGAATGAAATCAATAAATGCTACAACTGCATAGTGTACAACAGATATTAAAGACCCATATTTCAAAGTATTGAATATTTCAATTCAAACATATAAGAGCATTTCTATACATTTCCAACAAAAACAACATTATGAAATGTAAGTTCTATCTCCTTTTACATTTATACTCTTAATTCTTGTTTCTTTTCTCGTTATCTAACCCTAACATTTCTAGGGTTCCTCTCTAGCCCATTCTTCCACTGTATACCTGACCAGGGTATACGTGAGAGAATAGAAAGAGTAGCTTGTACTGGTTGATCCAAGTACTCAGATATCGGGCCAGGATATCCAAATACTCAAATCCCCAAAGCTAACATCAAAACATCTCCTATCTGCCACACTTATGACGCTAACTTACTAACTTAATGGTCCTTGACAACTCACCCTAAGCTCTGATACCAAGCTGTTATACCCCGATCTCACAATTTTCTCAAATCATGAGATTAGGGCATAAGATAGGATTTATATGTAAAACAAAGAACACCCTTAACCTTTTTTTTCTTTCTTTAAACCTCTTGTTTCTTCGCATTGAACCACATAAATCATTTTAACAAGGGAATCTGAACATTTCTTTTACTAAACAGACTTTAATAGTAAAGATACATGTATAAACATCCATGATGTCTCTCACACCTTATGCACATAAGACCTACTAATTAGCATACAATTTCAAAAGAGGAATAATATTACACATCGTAATTACAACTCTCTCTCTTATCTCTTACTGAGGACCTATAGTGACAAGGACCGACTGACTCAACTAATCTTGTACTTAACTCTTGTGGAAGATCTACACTGATGCTCTGACCATCTTCAAGTCCACGCGGTTAACCCTAAAATGTTTGAGTAGAGGGGTGAGCCTACTCGCTCAGTGAATGAGTACTTCAAAGAAACAGTCTAAGGCACCAATGTGATTACAGATATAACTTTGAGTAAACGATATGAAATTTAACAACAATAAATACTACACTGAGCAGTTCTAAAACAATATAATTGAAATAACAAAGAATGTAAATATTGCATCCAAAGAATAACTACTAGAAGACTATTCTCTAGTCTTCCTTAACTCTTTCATTTATAAGGAACTCTGTGAACCTATATGATCATATTTTAACCTATGCCCTGATCTATGCAGTGTACTCTGCATAGAGACTCGCAATGCACTACGACAACACCGTACAAGACTTAGCGACACACCCGGGAAATGCTAAGTCTGACTTCTCGTCCTGGTCTGCACAGGACTCTCAGGTGCTCAAGGGCCTCACTACACTCTCAAAAGAGTGTACTCTAGACTCCTCCTCTAACCTGAGCGCACAGGCGCAGGGAGTCAACACTGGGTTACCACCAGAATTACTCAACAAGTTGGTGTTGGATAACCCTTCTGTCCTCGTGCCACCAGAATTACTCAACTGGTTGATGTTGGACACGAGTTTCACCCCTAAGGTGCAGACCTCTCAAAGGGGTTCTACGGTGTTCAGGGCACCTAAGTTTAACATTAACATTATGGGTACATTTTAGACAGAAATCATAACTCATTTAACATTTCTCACAAGGCTCACACGTCCTGCCATATCATATCATAAGAAACATCATAACTCATGTATTCAACATATATCATGTCTTAGTAACATCCCTTTCTAGGGCATGTCATATCTCATCACCTGCAATTTACGAGATATGTATTGAAAATAAGAAGCCGTGCAATATGTAGATATCAACTCAAAGAGAACAAGCATATAAAGTTAAATGCACTAGAAACATACAATTCAACAGTTAAGCATCACCAAATCTCATATCGAGACCTTTCATATCACCATAACATGATTCATTGAACACCCTATCCTTAGGGTTTCATTTGCCTTATTCATTCATCACATACTAACACCCTACTCTTAGGGTTTCATTCGCCTCATTCACCTTTTCATTTGCCTCATTCACTTGTCACATGGCTCTCATAAGGATTTCATAGGATATAAGCATTCACTAAATAAAGATTGTTTCCAACAAATCATATACAATCAATATAGATATGAAACCATGGAAATTTAACTAAATTTAGGTTTTCCATACCATTCAATGAGATATCATGTATCAAGAATAAAATTCAATTAAGATAACCCATGAGTTACATCCTAACCACTTATAGGATTACTAATCCTCTTTATTTAACTTTGATCTTGAAGTGTTCAATTAGGGTTTGCTCCAACACAGTCATGGTGTCACCCCACGGCCGTGGCACAGGTCATTCGAGCTTAAACTAGTGAAATCAAAGTCATAGACTTAGTGACGAATCCCAAAGGTTTTAGATATGGAAATATGATAGCCTTAAGCTTGATTGAGAGCATTTAGACCTAGGTTTGGTTTAAGTCTAGATATCTTTTCAATTGGATTAAAACTTTAGTGAGATCTCAGTTAGGTTAAACCCTAATTACATCATACAATATGAACACGAAAGGAATTCTCTCTATAATGTGTTGTATACATTTCTAATATGATTCTATCATCAGAGAGTCGTTCAAACTGAGAAGGAGCCCATTTCATATCAAATTGCAACTACACAGAACAAATGGACATTCAGGGTTTAAAATCACATACTAAGCAATTAGGGATTTGGATGCTATAATCAAATTTCGTGCATTACACTGTTTGAAGGAAGAACCCACTCACCCTAAGGTGTGAAAATACCTCAAAACTGCATCTCAACTTAGGGGATCTCGAACTCATATCAAATCCCTAGCAAATCTCCCAATTCTTCTTCCATTCAACTCGGAAACCTTGAAAATGAGGGATTATGAAGAAAGGGTGAGAAAAGAGGGAATTTCAACATCATCTTGGATCAAATCAGAGCATGGACGGAAATATTGACATGAGAGAGAAGATTCACCATAAAAGTCTATGCAAAGAATCCAAACTTACTTGATTTCACCATTCCTCGGACCGCAAAACCCTAGGTCGGTAATTCCTCCTCTTTCTCCACTCAAGCCCTAACTCTCCCTCTCTCTCTAGATTTTCGTTTCTCTGGGGTGGATGACGAAGAATGAGAGCTGTGTGTGTGTGTGGTCGATCATATAAGTAAATTTGAGCTGCTTGGGTCAATTGCATATTGACCCAACACTCAACTTTAATTATATTGGCTGAATATTCAGTTTCACAATAGTTTCTGTAATTCGCCTACTGAATAGCTAACAGAAGCTCCAAAAATTCTTGAAATTTTATATGTTATGCATAATGGGGTTTCAGACCTCCAGTAAAAATTTCAGATCATTTCAAGTACCAATAAATAATTAAAAATCGAACAGTTCACTGCTATTTTGCAGTCTGCAGCATATTTGGTCGAGTTTGTCCTGCACAGAACTCGACCGACACCCTCACTGTAGAGATCAAAAGTCATCCAAAAATTACGCCAATTTAACAGAGTGTCTAAAATTGTGTTTTTCAAGCACAGTTACAAAATGAGATCAATTGGATATACTAATAAAAAGATAAAATTCAATTACCACACTGCTATATAAATCTGTAAATATGATCGGTCGAGTTTGAAACTCGACTAATAAACATGTCAGACCATTCTTCAAAAATTCTGATATTTTCCAATGTTGTTCAGATTTTATATATACAAATCATATCCAAATTTGAAGTAAATCAGAGTTACACATAAAATATTACAAATCATTTACTGAGACACTATACTTATCAAATTTTGTATCCATGTATCATTAAAACCCTATTTTGGGCCGATTAGGGTCTATGCTTCTCAAACCCTAATTCTCAAGACAAAAGAACATTTAGACTTCTTATCATAGTTAAAACTTCCTAATTGTGTTATCGTCATTAATTAGATTTCAAGAATGATTATTCCAATTAATCTTTAAAATTGTCTAGGTAAACCCTAGTTTACCAATTAAGCTCAGATGGGGTCGTAACAACTCTCCCCCCCTTAGAATGTTTCGTCCTCGAAACATAAACCTACAAGAAAGATACATTCAAGGTTATTCTAAGCTTCTAAAGCCTTCCATGTCATTATATTCTTGTATTTCATACCTGAATGTAGTTTTCAACATTAGATCTTTTAATTCTTTACTAAATCACAACATATTTCAAATAGTTCTCAATGATATCAAGCAAATTCTTTATGCCACAGTCAAACATAGAATGCAAAGATAAACCACCACGCTTTCGTTGCACAGCTCTGATACTCTGATACAACTATCTCAACTTATGCGGCTCAGAAAGTTCTATTGTTCTGTATCACCTTTAAGTGACAAAAGCGAGTTCACCATGCTGTTTTAAACTTTAATAAAGTGCTATTCAAATAGCAAAACAGTCTTGAATTAAAAGACTAGATTCAACAATCAATTGCACAATACTACTCTTGGCATCCCCATTGGGTCATGGATGCATGAGGTGAAGCATTACCACCTCATTCGATACTATCCTGTTTCGATCATGGGACCTGTGGGTTATGGGCCCACACACAATTCAAAGTGTAACCATCATATTATATCATTTTAGGGTTTCAACAACAGTAATAAAGTAATCCACAATTGTATCAGTCATTCAAGCATTAATCATACTCAATTACCATCACTCAGTTATATTAGAGCTAGGTATAACAAGCTACACCTCATTAAGGTTACTTGTCCAGACAATCTGATTATCATCCCTTTCTATTAATATGAGTGAATAGGTATAACTACCTTATTCAGGATATCCCTCCACGTCTTCCGTCATCATCCAAACTGTATCACCATATTACAATTACACAATACTAGGATGCATATCTGGTATGAATTACTACAACTATCATACACCTTTAATTAACATATAGCTTGCACAAATACACTGAAATCATACATAGAACCAACTTACATACCTTAGTATGCCTTCAACAAAGCATACTTCTAAAAATGAGTTCACATATTACACAAAGCGAGTGTTTTCCTTTATCTCTCTCCTCATTCTTTACTACTTATGTTTTGCTACCTCTCCTTCTCATTTTGATCATATACAATAAACATCCCTAACATTAAAACATTCAAGGTAAGAATAGATTATTCATCATTCTTGCTATCACACAAGAATTTATTTCTTATCGCACTTCATCGTAATGTATGTCACTATTACATTCACTAGATGACCCTACCAAGGTAGTTATGCATCATATATGATTCATTTTCTTATCATTTCATTCCCACCTTGCTATTGTTAAGGAATATATGAGAGAGAAGATGATTTTGAGACTTAGAATTCTTGTATTCAAACATTCCCTTAATACCTTAAATATTCTTCATTTTTAAATCAAAGGGATCATGCATGGGTCAAACACAGTTTCTCTTTCAATCAAGTTTTCCCTCCTGAATATTGTCTACCCTTGTATGAGTTATTCATTCGTTAAACTACACCTACGTTCTTCACTTAGGAACTAGTTTGTTGTTCTAGTCTTATGAATTATATGATCATATGATTCTTCTTCACTTTTACTCTTTTGAAGACTCTTCACTTCTATGGACCTATTGAATGCTCAACTCTATTCTTCTACTCAGCCTTTGCTTTAGAGTTCATAAAAGCATTAAACTCAATTATATGATCCATTCTTCATGATCGATTCTTGCTATCTAGAACCATACATACATTTCATATATATATTCTATATTTCATATGTATGGCTCATATAATATTAATCAATAAACTGATTATGAACCTTATATCATGTTCCTTTATTCCCAATTAAGGGTTTCTCATATGAGGCCCCAAAATTGAACCTCAGATACCAGTTTCAACTAATTCTTAGTTGTTCTGATCTTGCCCATATGTTTCAACATCTTACTGTATGTACATTCTTACTCTGATGTGGGTCTAATTATTCAAATTCTATTCTTATTATACTATTGATAGGATTCATTAGATACTAGTAACGCATCCTGCCAACCGGACCAGGCCAAACCTGAAGTACTGAAGCCAAGAACTACAAAGGATTACTCAACTCCTATTCATCTCAGAAGTGTGGAAGAAAACTTATCCACTAACAAAAGCTCATTCAAAGGTCAATTCTAGTCTACTTGTTACAAAGAATGAAATCAATAAATGCTACAACTGCATAGTGTACAACAGATATTAAAGACCCATATTTCAAAGTATTGAATATTTCAATTCAAACATATAAGAGCATTTCTATACATTTCCAACAAAAACAACATTATGAAATGTAAGTTCTATCTCCTTTTACATTTATGCTCTTAATTCTTGTTTCTTTTCTCGTTATCTAACCCTAACATTTATAGGGTTCCTCTCTAGCCCATTCTTCCACTGTATACCTGGCCAGGGTATACGTGAGAGAATAGAAAGAGTAGCTTGTACTGGTTGATCCAAGTACTCAGATATCGGGCCAGGATATCCAAATACTCAAATCCCCAAAGCTAACATCAAAACATCTCCTATCTGCCACACTTATGATGCTAACTTATTAACTTAATGGTCCTTGACAACTCACCCTAAGCTCTGATACCAAGCTGTTACACCCCGATCTCACAATTTCCTCAAATCATGAGATTAGGGCATAAGATAGGATTTATATGTAAAACAAAGAACACCCTTAACCTTTTTTTTTCTTTCTTTAAACCTCTTGTTTCTTCTCATTGAACCACATAAATCATTTTAACAAGGGAATCTGAACATTTATTTTACTAAATAGACTTTAATAGTAAAGATACATGTTTAAACATTCATGATGTCTCTCACACCTTATGCACATAAGACCTACTAATTAGCATACAATTTCAAAAGAGGAATAATATTACACATCGTAATTACAACTCTCTCTCTTATCTCTTACTGAGGACCTAGAGTGACAAGGACCGACTGACTCAACTAATCTTGTACTTAACTCTTGTGGAAGATCTACATTGATGCTCTGACCATCTTCAAGTCCACGCGGTTAACCCTAAAATGTTTGAGTAGAGGGGTGAGCCTACTCGCTCAGTGAATGAGTACTTCAAAGAAACAGTCTAAGGCACTAATGTGATTACAGATATAACTTTGAGTAAATGATATGAAATTTAACAACAATAAATACTACACTGAGCAGTTCTAAAACAATATAATTAAAATAACAAAGAATGTAAATATTGCATCCAAAGAATAACTACTAGAAGACTATGCTCAAGTCTTCCTTAACTCTTTCATTTATAAGGAACTCTGTGAACCTATATGATCATATTTTAACTTATGCCATGATCTATGCAGTGTACTCTGCATAGAGACTCGCAGTGCACTACGGCCACACCGTACAAGACTTAGCGACACACCCGGGAAATGCAAAGTCTGACTTCTCGTCCTGGTCTGCACAGGACTCTCAGGCACTCAAGGGCCTCAGGCTCACAAGGGCCTCACTGCACTCTCAAAAGAGTGTACTCTAGACTCCTCCTCTAACCTGAGCACACAGGCGCAGGGAGTCAACACTGGGTTACCACCAGAATTACTCAACCGGTTGGTGTTGGATAACCCTTCTGTCCTCGTGCCACCAGAATTACTCAACCGGTTGATGTTGGACACGAGTTTCACCCCTAAGGTGCAGACCTCTCAAAGGGGTTCTACGGTGTTCAGGGCACCTAAGTTTAACATTAACATTATGGGTACATTTTAGACAAAAATCATAACTCATTTAACATTTCTCACAAGGCTCACACGGCCTACCATATCATAACATAAGAAACATCATAACTCATGTATTCAACATATATCATGTCTCAGTAACATCCCTTTCTAGGGCATGTCATATCTCATCACCTGCAATTTACGAGATATGTATTGAAAATAAGAAGCCCTGCAGTATGTAGATATCAACTCAGAGAGAACAAGCATATAAAGTTAAATGCACTAGAAACATACAATTCAATAGTTAAGCATCACCACATCTCATATCGAGACCTTTCATATCACCATAACATGATTCATTGAACACCCTATCCTTAGGGTTTCATTTGCCTTATTCATTCATCACATACTAACACCCTACTCTTAGGGTTTCATTCACCTCATTCACCTTTTCATTTGCCTCATTCACTTGTCACATGGCTCTCATAAGGATTTCATAGGATATAAGCATTCACTAAATAAAGATTGCTTCCAACAAATCATATACAATCAATATAGATATGAAACCATGGAAATTTAACTAAATTTAGGTTTTCCATACCATTCACTGAGATATCATGTATCAAGAATAAAATTCAATTAAGATAACCCATGAGTTACATCCTAACCACTTATAGGATTACTAGTCCTCTTTATTTAACTTTGATCTTTAAGTGTTCAATTAGGGTTTGCTCCAACACGGTCATGGTGTCACCCCACGGACGTGGCACAGGTCATTCGAGCTTAAACTAGTGAAATCAAAGTCATAGACTTAGTGACGAATCCCAAAGGATTTAGATATTGAAATATGATAGCCTTGAGCTTGATTGAGAGCATTTAGACCTAGGTTTGGTTTAAGTCTAGATATCTTTTCAATTGGATTAAAACTTTAGTGAGATCTCAGTTATGTTAAACCCTAATTACATCATACAATATGAATCTGAAAGGCATTCTCTCTAGAATGTGTTGTATACATTTCTAATATGATTCTATCATCAGAGAGTCGTTCAAACAGAGAAGGAGCCCATTTCATATAATATTGCAACTACACAGAACAAATGGACATTCATGGTTTAAAATCACATACTAAGCAATTAGGGATTTGGATGCTATAATCAAATTTCGTGCATTACACTGTTTGAAGGAAGAACCCACTCACCCTAAGGTGTGAAAACACCTCAAAACTACAGCTCAACTCAGGGGATCTCAAACTCATATCAAATCCCTAGCAAATCTCCCAATTCTTCTTCCATTCAACTCGGAAACCTTGAAAATGAGGGATTATGAAGAAAGGGTGAGAAAAGAGGGAATTTCGACATCATCTTGGATCAAATCAGAGCATGGACGGAAATCTTGACATGAGAGAGAAGATTCACCATAAAAGTCTATGCAAAGAATCCAAACTTACTTGATTTCACCATTCCTCGGACCGCAAAACCCTAGGTCAGCAATTCCTCCTCTTTCTCCACTCAAGCCCTAACTCTCCCTCTCTCTCTAGATTTTCATTTCTCTGGGGTGGATGACGAAGAATGAGATTTGTGTGTGTGTGTGGTCGATCATATAAGTCAATTTGAGCTGCTTGGGTCAATTGCATATTGACCCAACACTCAACTTTAATTATATTGACTGAATATTCAGTTTCACAATAGTTTCTGTAATTCACCTACTGAATAGCTAACAGAAGCTTCAAAAATTCTGCATATTTTATATGTTATGCATAATGGGGTTTCAGATCTCTATTAAAAATTTCAGATCATTATAAGTTACCAATAAAAAATTAAAAATCGAACAGTTCACTGCTATTTTGCAGTATGCAGCATATTCGGTCGAGTTTGTCCTGCACAGAACTCGACCGACACCCTCACTGTAGAGATCAAAAGTCATCCAAAAATTACGCCAATTTAACAGAGTGTCTAAATTGTGTTTTTCAAGCACAGTTAAAATTTGAGATCAATTGGATATACAAATAAAAAGATAAAATTCAATTACCACACTGCTATATAAATCTGGAAATATGATCGGTTGAGTTTGAAACTCGACCGATAAACAGGTCAGAACATTCTTCAAAAATTCTGATATTTTCCAATGTTGTTTAAATTTTATATATACAAATCATATCCAAATTTGAAGTAAATCAGAGTTACAGATAAAATAATAAAAATCATTTACTGAGACACTATACTTATCAAATTTTGTATCCATGTATCATTAAAACCCTATTTTGGGCCGATTAGGGTCTATGCTTCTCAAACCCTAATTCTCAAGACAAAAGAACATTTAGACTTCTTATCATAGTTAAAAAATCCTAATTGTGTTATCGTCATTAATTAGATTTCAAGAATGATTATTCCAATTAATCTTTGCAATTGTCTAGGTAAACCCTAGTTTGCCAATTAAGCTCAGATGGGGTAGTAACAACCGAGGTCACCAACTTTGATATAAAGAATATTGCATTCTTAGCTCCTTCGGTCACTAGTCAGGTGGAGACAAATATTGAGGATGTGAACGAGTCCTTCTCTGATGCATTCAAATATTTTGCTAGTGAGGGGAAGGAAATTATCCTAATTCCTTTTAACGTCCATTAAGTATTATTATTCAATATAATTTTGATAATGAATGAAACTATTTATTTTAATGTTTGTTTTATTCTTACTCAGAGCTAGACATTGGGAATTACTGGTGATTGTCCCAAAATTGATGACTCTTTATTATCTTGACCCAATGGGTAAAACAACAAGGAGTCACAAACTGAAATTGTCAGCTATGGAGTAAGCATAAATTTAATCAATTGCTTCAACATGATATTTCTATTTAGAATTTCTATTTTACCAACTATCGTTTAATTGATAGGGGAATAAAGGCTTTTCGTGAAGCTGGAGGACAAATACCCACAAAATTAAAGACATTGACTTTGAAAAATGTCAAGGTAGCTACTTTGACAACAACTTACTCTTTATGTATTAATTTTCAACTGTAATATGTCAACTCTTATATATACTCTTATCTCAATTGTTGTTTATAGTAGTTTACTAACATTAAGTATAATTTTTTATTTGTAGTGTCCTATGCAAAATAATGACTGGGCTTGTGGCTACTATGTAATGAAATATATGCAAACTATTGTCAAACAAGCATCACATGACATTCAGACTATAAGTCAGGTAATAAAGAATAACATCATAAATTTACAAGTGATTGTAGTCATTTTTATAAAATAATAACATGTGCATTTTCTGTTACAGATATTTACAACTCAGCCTTACACACATGTGGACTTGAATGAATTCCGAGAAGAGTGGTCAAAGTGTTTTATAAGTGAGTCAAAATAGCATTGGATTAAATATGTCAGCTCCATTTATGTATGTGGTTTGAGTACGTACTCTTTCATATTTTTACTTTTGTAATATATGTCATCTCAGACTTGCACTCTATCATTTTGTAAATTATGATATTTATTATCATTTTTGTTATGAATGTGTGGTTTTGAATGGTGACGGTTGAGCATCAATGCTCCCCTCTCCCAGAATATATGAATCTTCTTGTTCTTCTGTTCTATATCAATTTCTGTAGAAATGTTTATTTAAAAAATTGTAACTTTTAGCGTCGGTGTTTTAAATAACCGACCCTAAAGATTGAATTCAGTGTACACTCTTCGGTCGAGAAATTTTTTGACCGAAATATAACTTCTAGCGTCATTTTTTGTAAAAAACCAAGTCTAAATGTCCTCTATAAGGTCGGATTTTTGAAATAACTGACCCTAAAAATTGAATAAAACATTTCAGTGTAAGACTCGGTCGACAAACTTCTCGACCGAATTACTATCGGTCGAGAGGTTTATCGACCGAGTCTTACACTGAAATGTTGTATTCAATCTTTAGGGTCAGTTATTTCAAAAATCCGACCTTATAGAGAGTTCTCGGTCGAGACCGAAATATTTTCGATCGACAATTTTCTCGACCGAGTGTTATCACTGAATGTTATTCAATCTTTAGGGTCTATTATTTCATACAAACCGACCTTGTAAACGTTCTCGGTCGACAATTTTCTCGAACGAGAACGTTTACAGGGTCGGTTTTTATGAAATAACCGACCTTACAGGCTCCTTTTTTCTTGCCTAGGTCAGAATTTTTACAACCTTTTGCGTCGGTGTTTACTCTTTAAGGTCAGTTTTATGTGATTAAATAATCCGACGCTATAGACCAAATTCTGTAGCGACGACCACCTAGGCGTCGGTTAAAAAGTGACGCTGCAGGCTTTAAAAAACTGACGCTACAGACCATTCCTGTACTAGTGAGGATCAAAATACGACAACATTGGTTGAGGCCTTGCTTGATCTTTATACAATATTATTGATAGGAAATTTATATCACTAGTACAGAAATGGTCTGTAGCGTCGATTTTTTAAAGCCTGCAGCGTCACTTTTTAACCGGCGCCTAGGTGGGCGTCGCTACAGAATTTGGTCTATAGCATCGTATTATTTAACCAAATAAAACCGACCTTATAGAGTAAACACCGACGCAAGAGGTTGTAAAAATTCTGACCTCGACGAGAAAAAAGGAGCCCGTAAGGTCGGTTATTTCATAAACACCGACCCTGTAAACGTTCTCGGTCGAGAAAATTGTCGACCGAGAATGTTTACAGGGTCAGTTTTTATGAAATAACCGACCCTAAAGATTGAATACCATTTCAGTGGTAACTCTCGGTCGAGAAAATTGTCGACCGAAAATATTTCAGTCTCGACCGAAAAATCTCTATAAGGTCGGTTTTATGAGAAAACCGACCCTAAAAATTGAATAAAACATTTCTTTGTAAGACTCAGTCGACAAACTTCTCGACCGATAGTATTTCAGTCGAGAAGTTTGTCGAGCGAGTCTTACACTGAAATGTTTTATTCAATCTTTAGGGTCGGTTTTTTCAAAAAACCGACCTTATAGAGGACATGTAGACTCGGTTTTTTACAAAAACCGACGTTAGAAGTTCTATTTCGGTCGAAAATTTTTCGACCGAAGAGTGTACAATGAATTCAATCTATAGGGTCGGTTATTTAAAAAACCGACGCTAGAAGTTACGATTTTTTTTTAAAAAAATTTCTACAGAAATTGATATAGAACATAAGAACAAGAAGATTCATATATTCTGGGAGAGGGGAGCATTGATGCTCAACCATCACCATTCAAAACCACACATTCATAACAAAAATGATAATAAATATCATAATTTACAAAATGATAGAGTGCAAGTCTGAGATGACATATTACAAAAGTAAAAATATGAAAGAGTACGTACTCAAACCACATACATAAATGGATCCGACATATTTAAACCAATACTATTTCGACTTCACTTATAAGACACTCTGACCACTCTTCTCAGAATTCATTCAAGTCCACATGTGTGTAAGGCTGAGTTGTAAAGATCTGTAACAGAAAATGCACATGCTAATATTTTATAAAAATGACTACAATCACTTGTAAATTTATGATGTTATTCTTTATTACCTGACTTATAGTCTGAATGTCATGTGATGCTTGTTTGACAATAGCTTGCATGTATTTCATTACATAGTAGCCACAAGCCCAGTCATTATTTTGCATAGGACACTACAAATAACGAATTATACTTAATGTTAGTAAACTACTATAAACAGCAGTTGAGATAAGACTATAAGAGTTGACATATTAGAATTGAAAAATTAATACATATAAGACTAAGCAGTTGTCAAAGTAGCTACCTTGACATTTTTCAAAGTCAATGTCTTTAATTTTGTGGGTATTTGTCCTCCAGCTTCACGAAAAGCCTTTATACCCCTATCAATTAAACGATAGTTGGTAAAATAGAAATTCTAAATAAAATATCATGTTGAAGCAATTGATTAAATTTATGCTTACTCCATAGTTGACAATTTCAGTTTGTGACTCCTTGTTGTTTTACCCATTGGGTCAAGATAATAAAGAGTCATCAATTTTGCGACAATCACCAGTAATTCCCAATGTCTAGCTCTGAGTAAGAATAAAACAAACATTAAAATAAATAGTTTCATTCATTATTAAAATTATATTGAATAATAATACTTACTGGACGTTAAAAGGAATTAGGATAATTTCCTTCCCCTCACTAGCAAAATATTTGAATGCATCAGAGAAGTACTCATTCACTTCCTCAATATTATTTGTCTCCACCTGACTAGTGACCGAAGGAACTAAGAATGCAATATTCTTTATATCAAAGTTGGTGACCTCGGTATATAAATGGCTGTTAAACATTTGTAATTATTTTCATATGTAGAAATAAGCTAAAAATTTGTATTGGAATTTTCTATATATATTGATAGATCCTTACCTTATCCATACTTCTATTATCGAAGTGTTCAACCAATCATACCGGAACAACTCTATAATATCGTCAAGAAAAATAAAATTCTCAAAGTCCCTCCCAAATGCATCTTCTATTAACTTGACCATCATATTTGATCCCGATCTTTGGTTAGCTAAGTATCTACACAAACATTTATATTTGCTTCCCAATTCATCGAATGTAGTTTCGGGAATGAAAGATGGCTTGGGCATAGGAGGATGACTAGCAGAAGTTGTACATTTTGGTTTACAAACCTGTTAATTAAATTACATACTTATATTACATGAGTTCATATATGCAGTCAAATATGAAAAATATGGTAGAAATAAGGTATACCTTGTCATTGATAACCAAGTGTCTAGGTCAACCCACCATAGCACCCTCAGCTTCTTCAACTGTACTATATTCAGGATTAGGTATGGCTAGTGGTTTGTCCCCCATTCCATCATACACAAGATGGATGGACACACGGCATATGTCATCAGTAATTTGTTGGCAATGCAATGTACCACCAAGGTTGTACACTTTTCCCGCTGCCACAACATTATATTCTGGAACCTCCACTGCAAGTTTACAGTTCATACCAACTTAGATTGAAATAATATAAGTTATATAAGAAACAGTAGAACAGATACATGTTACAACTATATATTATCATATATTTATCATACTAATAACACAACATATAAAACAAAAACTTACTACAGATCATTGCGGTGGTTCATCGGGAGTGCTCCCATGACCTTCTACAACTGTAGCATGGGCTTGTACCTCATCACTTGAGAGACGTGCAGTATGAATAGGTTGAGAAGGTTGAGTATGCTGATATGAAGACATTATTTCTTTTACTTTCTGCGCTACTAATGCTTCAACATCCTCTTGTGTAAGACCTCCTGCACGACCTCTTTTAGATTGCGAAGGGCCAAAATAAGACTTGAATCCTATGCCAGCTCCTAATCCCCTAACACGGCCAGGATGCTCCTTCGTACCAAGAGCAACTGCTAGTTCATCCATGTAGCCAGTTGGGATGAACTTTCCTTCATTCCTTTGCTCGTGGAGATCAATCTATTCATAGTTAATAAAAATATTAAACCACAATAACAATTAGATATAAATAAATCTAAGTTTGTGGAAGTTACTCTTTACTTAGTTGGGATAAACCTACCATCTTTTGTGCCACCTCCTTAGTTGTAGGGTTGACAATTTCACCGACTCGATTCTTTCTAGCATCAATCCATGTCATGTGTCGGGGTGGTCGCTCAACTTGAGTTGTACTAGATTCTTCTCCAGAAGATGATTGATTCTCTTGTAGTTGGCAGCGGAAGGCATAACCACTGGGCCCCAAGCGATGGTCATGCACATTTTTAGCCCGTCTTTCCTTTTGAGCCTGGTGAATAGCCTGATCATTTAAAACGAGGTATTGCAATTTAGACTAGGCAAACATGTATAAAAAGATTCACCTCCTTAATTGTATAAAATTAAATATTCATACAATACATCACAATCTTTATTACCTGAAACTCTTCCGATCTCCTAGTTGCAACAAATCTTTCCCACACCTCAGGATCAATAAAAATATATGCATTTGTAGCTTTCTTCTTTTGTTTAGGATTATTTATAAATTCCCTTACAAGATATGTCTTAAAACCCCTCCATCGTACACCACAACGTTGTAGCACTCTTTTCTTGTGATCTTTTTCATTTAGATGAAAAACACCCTATACATACAAAAGAAGCAATTAATAATGTTGTTTTGAAAAGGAATTAATTCCAAGCAAACTAAATTAGAATCAATAGATAAAAAACATATCACTTCCACTCACAGATATATCTTTCCAGATGAGGTCTTTTTTGGCATTAGGAACATCATGCCAATTTTCTATATCTATTGGCACCTTAGTGCGCGCGGTCGCCCCTACGTAATGCTTGAAAGCACTAGCATGTTCCCCAACAGGTGCTCCTGTCATATCAAACTGGACTGGCAATTTATCCCCTTTAGCCCTAAGCTCCTGCAGCCTACGCATCAATGTAGGACCTCTACAATTCTTAGCATCACCACTACCATCCTCATGGTGCTCATGCTCAGAATGTTCATCTTCATGGTGCTCATGCTCAAAATGTTCATCTTCACTCACCATTTTAGAACCTGCAAGTATACATGATAAAAAAAATAAGTGATAATAAAAGCACAAGTGATAAGGTATACATGATAATAAAATAAATAATTCAAAGAATACATGCCTTTAGTATTGGTTGAGTTGTTAGTCAAGGAAAATTCCTTCAGCATGGTCTTGACGTTTATAATATTCATCGGTGTTATCTTCAACATTTACACTTGGCAAACCAACTGAGAATGGACTGGAATCATCATACTTTTCGTAGTATTCTTCTTCATTTATAGGATCTACAATAAACTGTCTTTTTCCATTAAGAACGACAGACCAATTTTTATTTGCCAGGTCATCAATATAGAATACTTGTTTTTCTTGGTTTGCCATGATGAATGGCTCATCTTTGAAACCAATCTTTTCAAAATTCACCAATTTGAAACCCAACTCATCCACTAAAACTCCTTTATTGTTGTCAACCCAATTACACCTAAATATAGGAACTCGAAAATTTGTATAGTCCATTTCCCATATGTCCTCAATGACACCGTAATATGACATCTCATCTTTGCGTGGTCTTTTATCTTTGGCACTAGAAAAATACAATGAACAAGCTTTAACAGTGACCCCACTATTTTGAACTACACTACTTTCATCTTGACGCTTTGTGTAGTATGAAGATCCGTTAATGTCATAA
Organism: Alisma plantago-aquatica; assembly: GCA_963693085.1. NCBI lineage: Eukaryota > Viridiplantae > Streptophyta > Magnoliopsida > Alismatales > Alismataceae > Alisma > Alisma plantago-aquatica. The sequence continues at coordinate 651,595,140 of OY856411.1, forward strand.
CCTTCATATGACATGACATCCATTTTTGGCTTAAAGGCGAGCCATTTTATGTTCTCAGCAACATTATTTGGTGATTCAGATAGTTGATTAAATACTTTCTCTTCAAACCACCTAATAAATGTTCGATTATGCTCTCTTGAAAGCCACATTGAACTGGATCGTGGATGATTTCTCTTGATAAGATCATTGTGTTCTGTGATGTAGCTACTAACTTCATCGATGTTGTGTAAAATATACAAATGTACTTGTTCCCACAACTCACGTCTGATTCCTTTCACTCGTCCTCCCAGAGTTCCTTTGCCACAATAAGATCCAGTGTGATGGGAATTTTTTTGATCGCTACAAGTTTCATTGCAATTCAAAAAATCATTACAAATGTCCATCACCTCCCTAGCCACGTAACCCTCAACAATACTCCCTTCAGGACGATAACGATTCGGAACATCACCTTTAAAAACACTCATGTAGAGTTCAAATGGATACATCCAGTGTAAGAAAATTGGACCCAACATCTTCACCTCCGTTGTAATATGTACTACAAGATGAACCATGATATCAAAAAATGAAGGAGGAAAGTACATTTCAAGCTGACTCATGGTAACAATTACATCTTTCTGTAATTTATCGAGAGTATCAGGATGTATCACTTTGTTGCATATTTCATTGAAGAAGAAATAGAGTCTTGTGATTGCAAACCTTACATGCTTTGGCAATATAGATCGAATAGCCACAGGTAAAATTTGTTGCATTAAGGTGTGACAATCGTGAGATTTGAGACCTATCAGTTTCAGATCCTTCATTGATACCAATCTACGAATATTAGAAGAGTATCCTTGTGGAACCTTAATATTATACAAGCACTCACAGAAAGTCTTTTTCTCTTTCTTTGACAAAGTATAACAATCCGGTGGCAAATATGTGCGGCGACCCCTGATCTCCACTGATAATTATTTTCTAATACCCATTAATTCTAAATCTTTTCTAGATTCGATGCCATCTTTAGTCTTTCCTGGTATGTTCAATAGCGTACCGATGATGCTATCACAAATATTTTTTTTTCAACATGCATGACGTCAATGCAGTGTCTAATTGCCAAAGATCTCCAATAAGGAAGATCCCAGAATATTGACCTCTTCTTGTATAGAGATTTGTCACATGCGAGTGTATGACTACTTGAACTCTTTCCAAATTCATTAACAATATGTTTCACCCTATCATATACAACATGTCCTGGTATAGGTTTAGGAGCACTTCGTTCCTCAGTTGGCCCATTAAAGGTTTTGCGTTTCCTTCGATAAGGATGCACTGGTGGGAGAAATTTCCGATGACCAAGATATACGATTTTACTACCATGTTTCAGTCTGATTGAATCAATATTTTCCTCACAAACAGGACATGCTTTGTATCCTTTTATGCTATATCCAAACAAATTTTCATAAGATGGAAAGTCATTAATCGTACAAAATAACATAGCACGCAAACTGAAGATCTCTTTACGTGAAGCATCATATGTCATAATACCTTCTTCCCATAGTTTCATTAGGTCATCAATTAGAGGTTGAAGGTAAACATCAATATCATTTCCAGGTTGCTTGGGCCCTGATATCAATGTTGACAACATCACATACTTATTTTTCATACACAACCAAGGAGGAAGATTGTATATAACAATCATAACAGGCCATGTGCTATGTTGGCTGCTTAATGTACCATAGGGATTCATTCCATCTGTACAGAGTCCAAGTCTTAGGTTTCTTGGTTCTTTACCAAATTGAGGGTATAATAAATCAATTTTCTTCCATTGTGGTGAATCAGATGCATGCCGTAGGACACCATCATCATTGACCTTTAACTCCCCACGCCAAGACAAATTTTGTGCATCTTCTATATTAGCAAATAAGCGTTGAAATCGTGGTATTATTGGTATATACCACATCACCTTGGCAGGAGAGCCATTTTTAGCCTTAGCTGAATTTGTAATCTTATACCTTGACACACCACATTTTGGACAATTTATCAAATTACTATAGTCCTTCTGAAATAACACAAAATCATTTGAACATGCATGAATCTTCTTAGCCTCCATTCCCATTGGGCACATTATTTTCTTTGCTTGATATGTTGAAATTGGAATCTCGTTGCCTTCAGGAAGAATTTCCTTTAACAAAGACAACAGTGAAGTGAAACTCTTATCGCTCCACCGGTTTTGAGCTTTAAGAGTGTATAATCACATCATAACACTCAACCTCGTGAACTTAGTACAACCCTTATATAATGGTTTTTCAGCATCATGGACAATGTTTGCAAATAAAGAAGGTGGATCAATGACATTGTCCCGACAACTACGTAGCATCTCATCAATCATGTCATCCTGAATCTGGTCATCTTGAATCTGTTCATCATTAACATTATCATCATTATCTATATCTTCTATGCCACAACTATTAGTATCGACATTTACTGCTCCATAATTCAATTTCTCTCCATGCCAATACCATTCATTATAACCTTGTATGATCCCATTGCATATGACATGATTCTTAATTTCCTCACCAGTATCAACTTTCAAATTGTTACAACAATTTCTACATGGACAATATAGCCTATTTGTAGGTAGTTTCCGATGTTCCTCAGCAAATCTGATAAATTCATCAAGACCTTTGGAAAACTCTGGACTGCAACGGTTCTTGATAGACATCCAACTTTGATCCATTTTCTATATCACATTAAAATTAATTATAAAACTAACCGTTTAATATTGATACTATAATAATCTGTAAGTTTTTATTAATAGAAAGTGTACCACCTATCCCATTTTTGAATATTTAATCTCACTAGTAACTGTATAATGTATGTTTAGTTTTGAAGAAAATTTCAGCAGCATTTCCCCTAAGTTCTCCAAGTACACCGATGTAAATGGCAAATAACCACTCACATATGTACTCAGAGAACAAATGGAGAAATCCTACTGAAATAATCTACAAAACTAAACATACATTATACAGGTACATCCTAAGTGAGATTAAAATATCCAAAAACAGTCCCAAACCGGGGACTATCCAAAGTTTACTCGTAATGAGTAAATTTTGAATGGGTTTCTAAGTTAATATATAAATGCATTATTTTCATATTTAAATATTAAGTTAAACATCATGCATCAACCCTAAAGTGTCAATGTAGGAGTACACATGTCTAATCTAGTATTAATTTCTAAAATTTATATAATGATTACATATGAAAAAAGACATGCATGTTTTTATTATTGGGTTATCAAATCATATAAAATGGAAAATACTTGTACAAATTAGCAAAGTAAGGCCATTTCCAACAATCCAAAGATTGAAATCATTATAATATTTAGAACTATTTGTGAACATTACATCAAATATGATTAAAACATTTATAGCTCCAACATAAATAAGTTCCAGGTCCATCTCGGTCGACAATTAGTCGACCGAGAGATCACACACGCGCAGTGTCCAGGTCCACTCTCGGTCGACAATTTGTCGACCGAGAGTGGACCTGGACGCTGCGCGCAGGTGGTCTCTCGGTCGACTAATTGTCGACCGAGATGGACCTGGAAGCAGCAATGGCGGCAGGCGGGAATTAAGGGGAACAAGGAACGAAGGAAGCTCGAACTTACTTGGAAATGGCAGCGAGCTTCGTGGAGGAAGAGACGAACTTCACAGAGAGGCGGCGACCTTCGTGGAAGAGTGGAAGGCGGCGACGACGAGCTTCACGACAATGAAAAGTTTCATGGAAACGAAGAGAGCTTCACGGCAACGATGGGCTTCATGGAGGAAGAGTGGAAGGCGGCGACGACGAGCTTCACGATCCTCTTCATGGCGACGACGAGCTTCACGATCCTTTTGGCAGCGTGGAGAGGCGGCAACGGCTTCACAGAGAAGCGTTCGCGGCAACGGAGGAATGACAAAGTGAAAAAGGGTTTTGCGACGCCGCGGGAGAGAGGTTAGAAAAGAGAAAAGGGTTTCGCGGGGGAAAGAAAGTCTAAAATTTCGGCTTTTTGCACGGAACGAAAAACTGTAGCGTCAGTTAACAACCAAAAACCGACTCTACAGATAAATGGTGCCCGTGTCGGGTTGTTTAATATAAATCAAATGCAAACTCAGTCGACGAATTTGTCGACCGAAAAGACCTATAGGGTCGGTTATTTGATAAAACTGACGCTACAAGTGCAAATACGAAGAAATCTGGCTCGTTTCGGTCGACGATTTGTCGACCGAACAGGAGCAAAATTTCCTTCGTACAAGCACCTCTAGGGTTGGTTTTTTCATATAACCGACCCTAAAGGTGCTTATACATGTTTAATATAAATCAAACACAAACTCAGTCGACTAATTTGTCGACCAAAAAGACCTATAGGGTCGGTTATTTGATAAAACCGACGCTACAAGTGCTAATATGAAGAAATCTGTCTCGTTTCGATCGACGATTTGTCGACCGAACAGGAGCAAAATTTCCTTCGTACAAGCACCTCTAGGGTCAAGTTTTTCGTATAACCGACCCTAAAGGTGCTTATACATGTGTGAAAAACTAAACTGGATATTGTCAGTCGACAATATTGTCGATCGAGACAACCTATAGGGTCGGTTATTAGAAAAACCGACCCTAGAGGTGCTTGTAAGAAAGAATTCTGGCTTCATTCGGTCGACAATATTGTCGACCGAATTTGTCTCGGTCGATAATATTTTCAACCGAGATTAACCCTGTTTCAATGTTTTAAATTAAGTACCAAGTGTGTGTGTATGAGATTAACCAAGTGATGCTTTATCAAATTTAGCCATAATTTATTTTTCAATCATTTGAAATAACAATATTCTTATATAACATGTATATGTCCAAATGAAGCCATGGAAAACACTTTTATTCATAACAATTTAATGCCCATACACTTTATAAGATGAAGCATGACATACTTGCTTTATAAAAAGATATCCATTACAATCATTACAAACATATCTCATAATCTCACTGAAAAGACCGAAGTATTACATCAATGTCTGGATCTTTTCCAAGAAAGGGCTCAGCTCCATAATATTTGACCAGTGTCTGCCACTCCAAGGCACCTGTCTTGGTTAAGGCATAAGCCTCCAAGAAGGTGGGAACACGATCAAAGCGAAAGTTGGCAGCAATGTCTTGAAGTTGAATTGGGAAAAACTGAGTATGTGTGAGATCAGGAGATGGTGGAGGTGGAATTTGATAGTAGTTGTAGGAAGGATTGTATGGATTTATCATGCCAGGATTAAGGGAATAGGGATATTCATCAGGTTGGTTAGGAGAGAGAGCTTGCATCCTTTGGTTTAAATAAGTCATGCCATGGTGATTATAATCCAATTGCCTACTTAGGTGATATTGGGATCCATCAATGTATGTCAAAGTGTTTGTAATAGGATCATGGGGTAGGTTGGTAGGAGGAGGTGGTGGAGGTATGTCTTGGGTGGATGTCTCCCCTTCAGTCCTAGCCCTTTTGTGGCCAAAGTCGATTCCCATCTTTTCCACCGTATTTTTACTTATCTTTTGGGGTTTTCTATCCCATGTGTAACCTAAGTCGTCCTCAATATTCTTCTTAAGAAAATGTTGAGTGATTTGGCATACAAAGTCATCATAAGGTGGATTGCCATAAAACTCAAACATATTCTTAAGGATGATACGAATAAAGTTTATGGGAATACCTTTGAGAATGGCATAGATAAGGCACATACGAAAGGTGGGTACTTCATATTTGTTTGCTCTAGGATGGATATTGGTGGCAACAATGAAATTTATGATCCTAGCTTCAGGTTTTAAATTTATGGCATAATAGGTACCCCTATCTTCATGGTAAGTCGTATTTGATTGAAAGATGGCTTTTTTGACATCACTAAGGCTAATTGTAGTGTCATCTTAGGAGAGTTTGTTTAGTGGATTTCCTCTAGTGAGATCAACAAAATCTTTATATTCTTCTATGTTTATGTCAAGCATATCAAGAATACCCTCCTCAGTAAAATGGAATCCATACCCACCAACCATAGAGGAGAAGGAATCATGGTCAGGAGGTGGGGTTAAATTGGCATAAAATTCATTAACTGCTTTGGAGGAGTAGGAATGGAAGGAGGGGATCAGAAAATTAGTCAAATGTTGCACCTTAAAGAGTTCCTCCAAATCGACAATGTTCTGGAAGTCCATGACGTCGACTGGCCGTCGTGGAAGAGGAGGCTTTGAGGAGAGCCTGAGGTAGCGGTCGCCTGCAGCTGCGTCTTTGAAGGGGACGTCGTTGATGAACGGCAGCGGATCAACCGTCCTTCCTTTCCTGCCTGCAACTTGCTTCTTTCCACGCGTTGATGAGGAAGCCATATTGTTGCTTTGAAATGGAGAAATAGCAAGCAAGAATTGGATGTAGAGGAGCTGAAGATTTTCACAAGAATACACTAGAGAGGAGCTAGAGAAGTGAGAATGTGAAGGTGTGAAGAAATGGATCGTTTTGGGTGCTATTTATAGCAAAACAGAGCCAATTTCGGTCGACAAATTGTCGACCGACGCCCGCAACGGTCGTCTATCGGTCGGCCAACGGTCGATCGAAAATATAGCCGTTACGACGGTCAACGGTCGTATTTATAGCCGTTAACGGTTGAAATTCTAGCCGTTACGACGGTTGATTTTTTTAGCCGTTACGACAGTTGATTTTTTTAGCCGTTATGACGGTTGGTTTTTCTAGTCGTTCCTCGGTCGACAATATTTTCGACCGAATGGACTTCTAAGGTCGGTTATTAAGAAAATACCGACCCTAAAAGTTACTTATACACATGAAAACTGACTCCTTATCGGTCGACAAATTTGTCGACCGAAAATGCTATAAGGTCGGTTATAAGTCTAAATCCGACGCTAGATGTGCTTATACATGCGTGAACTATCTGGATCCAGAATAGATATCGGTCGACGAATTCGTCGACCGATATGTTTCGGTCGACAATATTGTCGACCGAATTGACTTCTAAGGTCAGTTATTAAGAAAATACCGACCCTAAAAGTTACTTATACACATGAAAACTGACTCCGAATCGGTCGACAAATTTGTCGACCGAAAATGTTATAAGGTCGGTTATAAGTGCAAATCCGACGCTAGATGTGATTATACATGCGTGAACTATCTGGATCCAGAATAGATATCGGTCGACGAATTTGTCGATCGAGAAAGAGCCAGATTTCCTTCGCATAAGTACCTCTAGGGTCGGTTTTAAGGAAAAAACCAACCTTAGAGGTACTTATCGGTCGACGAATTTGTCGACCAAGTGAATCGGTCGAAATATTGGTCAACCGAGGAAGGCTCTAAGGTCGGTTAGAAGTGCAAATCCGACACTACATACGTGAACTATCTGGATCCAGAATAGATATCGGTCGACGAATTTGTCGACCGAGGAGGCCTTTAAGGTCGGTTTTGTAGGAATAACCGACCTTAAAGGTGCTGATCCGAGGAGGACTGTAAGGTCAGTTATAAAGAAAAAATCGACCCTATAGGTGCTGTATACGTGAAATTCAGCTCTTATTCGGTCGACGAATTTGTCGACCGAGGATCCCTGTAGGGCCGGTTATAATGTAGAACCGACCCTATAGTCGACTCAAAAGGTCTTAAGTGGTGCCCGCGTTTTTTATAGACATATAAGGTCGGTTATTTGGAAAACCGACCCTATAGAGATACACTACAAGGTCGGTTATTTTAAGAAAAGCGACTCAAGAAGTCTTAAGTGGTGCCCGCGTTTTTTATATACATATAAGGTCGGTTATTTGGAAAACCGACCCTATAGAGTTACATTACAAGGTCGGTTTATTTAAAAAACCCGACCTAAGAGGTCTTAAGTGGTGCCCGCGTTTTTTTTAGACATATAAAGTCGGTTATTTAGTAAAACCGACCCTCCATGTAGTGACGTTATAACCCATTTCTGTACTAGTGTATGTTCTTCATATTCCTTTTAAATTGTTTAAATGTTTCATAATTCCTCTATAATTGATCTTCCTATTAATGATGATTACATGTTTCTTATAGATGTAACTATACCGTGGCCTAGTTTATCTTATCTTTGATAATAATAGAATTGATGGAGATTTATATCTCCTGCTGAGATTTGGAATCTCGCTCGTGCGTTTCCCACACCCTCTTTAGATGGACGTACACGAATAGGTAGAAATCGTACAATGGAGGTCGAGCCACACCAAGCGGTGTTTCCATCCCAACCACCAGGTAGACATTCAAATGGGAAAGCGGTGTAGAGTTACACTTAAGCTCCGCAGATGAACCATCGCTCGGTGGTTTACCGTTGCATTAATATTTGGTAAAGTGTTGGATAATCACTTGGTCATCAATAGGACGTTTCAGTTGCATAGTGGATAACCGCTTGGTAGAAAAAGTAATCACAATGATGTTGTAAAGTACTAAACTAATACGTACATATATTTTAATAGTAGCAAGTTCAGATTTTTTCTATAGAAAATAGATGGTATGTCATAGAGTTCAGATTTGCTACTCCCATGTAAACACGGAGTAGGCTATATCTTTATTTATCTTTTGACGTGTGTAGTGCAATTAAATCTGTTGATTAGGATTACCGTTTTAGGCCTCTGGCCCACCGTTTTCGGCATCTGTATCCTTCACGCAACTTTCTCACACTGTATCCTTCACGCACAGACCACCAGGCTTACCGTTTTAGGCATCTGGCCCACCGTTGTCCAGAATAATGATGAGACTAGAAAGCAGTGATCTCTAATACCGCAGACCGCAGAGATGCATGCATGTTCTTGATTGGTATAAGATCATGACCATTTTGCTGACCACGTGATACATAAATCATTCATCATACAGATTTCTAATTAATAGTTTTCAGTAATTAGCTAGTCTGTTTCGGTAGACTCGAGTTAAACGAATTGAATTGAATAAATTAAATATGCAGTCATCACGTGTAGGTTTTTGGTCTTGACATCGTTATACAGTTTTTGGTCTTTTGCTGATCTGACAAATACGACCTTAAAAAGTAGTCCAAAAAAGACTTAGACCGCAGCCAATTGTGAATCATTTCAGCTAAATCGTACGGTCCCTTGCTTGAGTTGCATGCCGGAGACGATGCATGTTTCGCTATAAATAAGGGAGCCCGGCTCCTCTTTCTCCATCCAAAACAGAAACCTGCTTCCCGGCATCAAACAAACCTTGCTAGCCCGAGCAGGTATCCAATACACATTACTAACTTCTCTTGATCGGCCATCACTTTTCTAGCCTCTCATTCCATCCATCGTCAAAATCAAAACTATTCGTCACCCGATCAAGAAAATGGCAGCAGCTATTAGTGCAAAGATGTGGGAAGAGCTGGCCGAGAGAGCCTTGTCCAAATGGGTTCGCAAGGGTGCCCTGGAGGCCATGCCTCACATTTCCCTTCCCAGACCAGCCGACCTTTCAGAGGACATCCTTGCTGACATGGACGTGTATGACGGCCCTGGGCCTTGGGATCGGACACTAGTGGACGTGGAGCTGCAAGGAAAAACAACAGCTGAACAGAACAAGAAGCTACTCATCTTCTCAAGCAACGACTACCTAGGACTGAGCTCACACCCTGCGGTTAGAAAGGCAGCTGCCAAAGCTTCAATGGCTTATGGTATGGGACCAAGAGGATCTGCCATGATATGCGGGGAGACCAACTACCATCGTCAGCTAGAGGCCACCCTTGCCGAGTTGGTGAAAAAAGAGGTAACCACGTTAACCATTGTGTTCGATTGATCTTACTAATTATGTTCCTTCAGAATTTCACATCATAGTTACATGTTGAACATCGATGGTTGATAAGAAGTATGGCTTAATTGTATAGGATTGTGTTGTTTGCCCAACTGGTTTTGCTGCCAACAATGCCTTCCTATCAGCTCTGGGAAGCATTGCATCTTTACTTTCCAAGAATAAAAGGCCATCGCAAGAAGAAAAGATTGCCATCTTCTCTGATGAACTAAACCACGCTTCCATTATTGATGGACTTCGCCTTCTTGAAAGACACCAAGAAGCTGTGGTTTATGTTTACAAGCATAATGACATGGGTCATCTTGACTATTTGTTGTAAGCCTCTTACTTCATTTGAATAATGTAGTCTATACTTCTCTTATTAAATGACAAACTTTTGATGACATTGTATGATCATTTGGAATTTTGATAGGTCAAACTGTCCTAATGAACGAAAAGTTGTTTTTACCGATAGGTAATTAGTAAATTAGTCTACATATTTTATAATATTTATATAGGGAAAAGAATTATTCTCATATGTCCAAGTTCACCTTCAAATTTGTTGCATCTGTTTCAGCTTGTTTAGCATGGAAGGAGATTTTGCACCAATGCTTGCACTTGTGGAGTTACGGAAGAAACATGGATTTTTATTTGTCATTGATGATGTATGTAGAACACTGCTAGGAGTCATTATTTATCAGATATACACTAATTATGATTTCACTATTTTTGTTATGTTTACATTGTGATGCCTATAACATGTGTCTCAATTTCTTCAGGCCCATGCAACTTTGGTTTGTGGAAAAAATGGAGGTGGTATTGCAGAGGTTTATGGAATTGAGGATCAGATCGATATATGCATAAGCACATTAAGCAAGACAGTAGGATGTGTTGGAGGATTTGTTGCATGCAGGTAGACAGTTTGAAATATATAACATTCATTTATATGATTATTACCAAATTGCTATTTAGCAAATACAATAAAATTGTAAAAGACATTTACTGACATATCTCCTCTTTGACCTTTTCTCTCTAGCAAAACATGGAAGAATCTCATCAAAACAAGAGGTCGACAATTCATATTTTCAACAACGCTTCCAGTTCCTATTGTTGTTGCTGCATTAGGTATGTATTTTATTATAATATGTGTCAATTATATATACTTGTCCAAAAAATTTCAAATCATTGTCTCACTATACAATGTTACAGCGGCTGTAAATATAGCAAAGAAAGAGGAATGGCGCCGAAGATTAGTATGGAATCATGTTCAATATTTTAGTCAACTAACAAATGTCAAAGTAACTAGCCCAATTGTGTCTTTGGTTGTTGGTTCACATGAAGCTGCATTAAATGGAAGTAGGCATTTGTTAAACAATGGTTTTCATGTGACTGCAATTGGACCACCAGCAGTTGCACCAGATGCTTGCAGGTACTAACAAATATCAAATTAACTTTTTTATTTCTTGTGCTCAAAATCCATCATTGGTATCATATATGAGAATATTAAATGTGATAAAAAAACTATTTTCAGGTTGAGGGTAACACTCACTGCTGCACACACAAGAGAAGATATTAAAAAGCTAGTGGATGTATTGTCTCACTCCATAAGCCTTTCATCTCTAGAGGGACAAGAGGAAGGAATTGCATCAAAGCTTTGATTCCTTGATGCAACATTTGACACACTATTAGCAAATAAACATTCTTGATAGTTTCATAAAGCGCATATAAGATTAATCATGTATCATTATAACTTCACTCAACAAAACACCTATTCGTATTTATTCTTTAAAAGGTCTTTTTCATGGAATTCAATTATGTAACACCTACATTTTTTCAAGAAATGTGTTGATTGATAATATAGATTATTTTCATGACATATCTTCTGTGATTCATGTTATGCTTCCATATTTTTCACAAAAATAAATAAAATAATTGTAAAGAGAACCAATGGTGTAGCTCCTGTCCATGTTATTTTGGTATGACATTAGATATCAAATAGGATATGGATTAAATTTATTTTTTTTTGAAAAAATAATAACACACTATTACTGGGTTTCAAATGATGACATCTTCACAAAATATCTATATGAATTGGTTCAAGAGATTCCTATATATAACAAGAACAATGTTGCACTCATATATTCAAGAAGTTATTTTTTAAATGGTATTTGCAAATATTGTTTCATGAAACTCTAGTTCTTGGGTCAGGTAATGTTGCTCATGCAAAGATAACCGATGGGTTAGCTCATATCCATATTATTTTGGTATAATATTAGATCTCAAATAGGTATGAATCAAAGATAGTGACAATTATCTCAAAAAATAATAAGACACTACAATAGGCTTTCACAAGATGACATATCTACAAAAGATCTGTAGGCATGGGTTGAAGAGATTCCGATATAGAACAAGCATAATAGTGAACTCCTATATTCAAGAAGTTGTATTTTAAATGGTATTTGCAACATATTGTTTCATGAAACTCTAGTTTTTGGGTCAGGTAATGTTACTCATATTGATGAACAACATACCCAATATTTTAAAAAATACTATCATATACATTATATAAATAAATACTCCAATATTCCTCTCATTAGGACTAGGGTGGGACCTACCATTGATTTTGAGCTCTCATTAGGACTGGGTGGGACCTCCCATTGATTTTGAGCTCAAAATCATGATATTGAAAGTATTATGTTGTCTAAAATTGTTGAAATATGAAATCTCAAATCATGGATGTATAACCCCACGTAGGCCAATGTAGAAGCTAGGACCCTGAGATATTGGAGTGAAAGTCACCTTGTATCCATATTCAAGAACACGATTTGTTTGATATCTCCAAATTTGTGATCAATAGGATGTTTTCCATATTTGTGGCTCATATGATGACTTTGAGTAATATATGCATTGACCTTAATACTCAATTGCTCAATGATGAAATGATGTTCGTACCAAGTTTGTTATGATATGGAACATGGAATTCCAATTACGATTATTGGATTACTTGAATTTTGATGACATGGTTTTGATTATATAGTTGAGGATGTACCAATCATTAAGGATTTGACTTGGATTATGTAGTCCCAATTTTGAGGATGTTTTGAATTTTGAGGTCAAATTCCTTTTTAAGGAGGGAAGGATGTGACAAAGTGAAATTTAGAATAATAATGAATTAATTACTCTTTTGTCCTCATTATATTCACTCATGGTCCCAATTCATTTTTCTTGGAGAAATAATCAATGTTGAGACTCAAATACGAAATATGGTGATCAATGTGAATTTTATACGCATTATGACACCACAAATTAGATTCATTCATCACTTTGTCCAATGAAGTAAAATTTTCCATCAAACTTCATATTTTGGTTGCCAAACTTTTACTAAAGTCTCTCAACTTTATTTTGAACCTATGACCCAAATTTCATCAAAATTGGACATTCCTACATTTTTTTGTGAATTCTTGAAGTTATTGTGTTGAAAAACCATTTTATTTTCCTTTTAATTGAAAATTTCCATCTCAGCGATCCACTTGGAAAGGGAGGGACCCACCCCAGCCCTTGGATCTGAGCCACACGGATCCAGTTTGGATTAGATGGCTACTCGCTTATCTTCTACCACCCACTGATTGCGGGGAGGAGTTATTGAGATCGAGATTCACAATCAGCTCCATACAACCACCATTTGAAATTTGGATCGCATAGAAAACTTGGTCTCACCATTTTGCACCAATCTAACCTAACTTTGACCAAGTTTAATGTATGGTTATGCCATCAAAATGAGAGACTCACTCGCCTATCTCATTCCGGCAACTAAGGGCTGCTACCCAACTCCCTTTAACCCTAGATCGACACCTCGACTCTATTAAAACTCCTGCATAGGACCTCCACCATCATTCCATAGGAGAACTACTCATTTTCATGTTCTCTTCCACCCCAATAATGCCCAATGTCCTCACCATTCATCTACTAGTTGTGTGGCACCGCCTCCTAATGTAGATCGAGCATCTCGCCTGTGTGCCTTCATCACGTGAAATTAAGCCTCCATTCCCTTCTAGAGGTCACTACGGACGCAAAAAACATCTTTCCTTCCTTCCCAGATTCCACCTGCTCCTAGATCCCTTATATTGGCGATCCTCCCTTCATCGCGCTTCTATGCTTGTGAGGAATGCTGAGCAAAGGAGAAATAGAATCGAGAACCTCTGGTCCAAAGGATATTGGACCGGTTCAAATGAACCACATTGAAACCAACTAATCAAAGAGTGAACCAGCCAAACCAAAAATCAAATTGGTACATCTCAACAAGCCGGCTCACCTACTTGGCTTAATCCTGACCATCCATCACGCATCGAACAATCATCTTTTTCCAAATTAAAGGTATTTTTCCTCTCTCTTTGTCTAATAATCGATATAATAGTTAGATCTTGCAAAAATCATATCTCTTGAGTCCTAACTCCAAAAATTATGTATAAATAGTCAATCTTGATTAGAAAAATTCAAGAAATTTATTGCAAATACTTGTGGAGCCTAATTCATTATGTATTTCATTATTATCTCAAAATTTTATCTCTTGCTTATTTAATTTTTCAAATGACTCTATTTCGATGATTAATCTTTTGAAACCCTGATATTTGACTCTTATGATTATTTTGAGACATAAAAGGCATACTTGACTCATTAATGGACCTAGATATAAACTTTTTACTTATTAAATCTTGAATATTATTTCATTCCATAAAGTAATGACTAAGCTTGATTCTAATCGTAGAATCATCATATGATGAATATAAGTGTACCAAATGTTGTGACATACCTGATCTGGAACCTTGAACTTATTCCTTGATGAAGATCTAGAAACTTGAAATATAACTTGGATAATAATCATAAATTAGGGTTATCATATGTTCCTAAAATACCTAGGTAGGTCATTCCCACTTGAGATATTCTTAACACTTGAGTAATGTTGGACATATTGAAATATTGGTTGATTATAAGTGGATGACCCAACCCTAAGTTTGACATAGGAAAGTGTAACCCTAATATTGAATATTGAAACATGATCTTATAAATATCATGATCTTGACCCTTGATCTAATCTTGTTGATTTAGGACCTAACTTGAAGGGTTGACCTATTATTTGTTGATAATTGAATTCTAAAATCTTTGATGATAGGTATGCTATTATATCTCCTCCTTGGTTGTATTGAAGATACCTTTTATGTATCTCTTAATTGTATACCTGGATATATACTTGATGGATCTATTGTTCCCTATTCATTACTCTTCCATTTTTCCTATATTATATTTTGAGACAAACTTGAAAACATAAATGATATTGCCCATTATGACTGCCCGTATATTGATGATGATGATGATGATGATGATAGTGATGATGATGATGATGATGATGATGATGATAATGTTGATAATGTTGGTATTGAGTGCAAGCGACCTCCTCATTTGGGGGGTGGAACTTGTACATTAACCTCCTACGCCATATGGGGAGAAGGAGCCTGGTGACCTCCCCCATTACGTTGGGGCAATGGAGCCACACAAAATATGTAAGCATGCTTATTGAATTAACATAATGGGAACTCACAATAAAAATTGCATTATAAACATCTTTTTGAGTAAATATTGGTTTTGAAAAATCACTTATTATACTATAGAATATAAGTTCTGCCAAGTGTACTATTTTTCTATAAAACATTTTACTTGTTTTTGATATTGTATCGTGCAATTGCATGATTGTGTCTTTATTTTCTTGATTTTGTGAAAAACAAATGGAACTTTGACTAGATCGCTTCCACACTCGATATACTTTGATGACAAGGATAAATAAGCAATATCTCCTATGTTGGGTTAGTTTGTTCTTTAAATCCCATGTTTATCCATTATTATTTCTTATTGTATATTCCAGTGTGGGAGATGCTATTGGGCCACTTAGGGACAGGCGCTACAATCCATTTACCACTGTCTTGGTAGTGGGATTGATATTGGGGTAAGAATAGGTTCGTGACAGTTGGTATCAGAGAATTCACACTCCCATATACTTTAAGTAAATAATTTCATGAGTCTCTTGAATCCCCAGAAATCCTGAAGTCCATAATGATGAAAATTGAGGAGTCTAGGCTCTGGGTTCATGCATAATTTCTCCTATTCATCTTCACGGTGGCTGAGATTCCCCGCTCGACCTGACCTTAATTGATCCAGAACTGGACCTACAGGTTCTCTGTTGAAACCCTAGAGAATCTTCTAGAATCTCATCTCTTCTTAAATGACTACCCTAAGTTACCCAAGTATATGATGATTAGGCAGTCTTCTCATCTCCTCATGTGGTCCTTTTCTCATGAACATTCACCACATGATTTCTCGACTATGGGTAACTTATGTATGGAAAAAAAACTACTAGAAAATTGTGAAATTTGATACGATGATTTGACCTTAGTTTGAAAACTTGATTTTGAAATCAAATACTCATACATGACCCCTTCATGTCATGCTAACTCAATTTAGCCAAAACTGGACTACATGTTTTTTATGTTTAAGGTAAATCTTGATTTGGTGAAATAAGAAGGATTTATACCTTATATCTCATTGTTGATGAGGTCTTTATTTGATTAATGTTCATGTTTCCCTACTGTTGACTAAACGTCAAACATAGTTAAGAAAACTCGTACCCTATTTGATACACATCATGACTATGCCATCATGTGACTAAGCCTAGGACTCACAAAGTCATGATATAGGACCATAATGCAAAAAGAAGTTTCCCTATTGACTATTGATGCATGTTGTAATCTCAATTTTGATATGGAAAATGCCCAATCCTCAATTTACAAATTATATCATTACTTTGATCATGAAAGGAAAGGAATACAAATATCACCTTGATCTTATTTCCTTATTATAATCTTGATTTATGATCTTATGACCTTGTAGAATATGATTTGACCAATGATTCTCTCCCCATTTAAATAAGCTTAATGGATTGTGAGTAATGTAGGTAATGTGCTATAAGAGGGTAGTAGTTGACTCATGACTCCCCTAACCTAGGTCACATCACTATTATAACTATCTCTAAGTTTTCACCTTGTCGATTATTTAGAGTTTGAAAAGGTATTCCCTTTCACTCAATTTGGATCGGTTGACTGAAGTCTAATTGGTTAAACCCATGGTTGATACGAAATCTTGAATATTGATTTAATAATGACCTTGATATAAGACAATGTTGACTATAGATTTTGGTTGACCTCCCAGATGGACCTAGGTCTAGATCATTAATCAAACTTGATAATGAAATCTTGAAAATATTGCTCGAGTAATGCTCGATTGTTGTATATAGATGAATGATCACCCCTAATGTAACATACTGAATCTCAAGGTCTTTCCTACAATTTACCCACTTTTCATCTTTTCTTTGCCTTCTAGTCCATTTGGACCTTTTTCATAAATTTTCCTTCTTTTATATTCTTTTTGGACTCCTTGTGCAATTTGAGCACAGTTCAGGGTTGAAATTACCTTTTTACCCCCATTTGTGATAATGAAGGGGTGTTTGCACAAATAACCCACCTAAGGTAATAATTAAGGACTAATAATACAAAATGGAGTTTTATGTGAGAATATAAGTAGATGACATTAATTTGGAGCTTTTTGGATAAATATATTAGTAATAATGTGAATTTGAATCAATTATGAGTGTAATTAACCTAATTTCCTTCTCTCTCCTAAAAAATGATAATAATATATCATAATAGCATATAATGGTGATATTTTGATCTTGAAGTTAATAATAGTTAGATATCCCAAAATTAACTCATGTAATCCATTAAAAGAAGACTTTTCAAATAACTCATTCATTTTAATATATTAATAAACACTTTAATGAGCAATATATTTATTAAGGGTCAAATAATGAGTAAAACTAGAATCTAATTGCATAGCATTGTTCTAGACTTTAATATGAGCATGTGGTTAAAATTTGGTGGCTTTTGGATTTGTTTTGACCCCTCAAATCCATTTTATAAGCTTTAGTATAGTGTAACTATATTGCATTGAATCGATTTCATTTATTTCCTTTGGTAACGCTAAAGTCGGGTTATATTCCCTTGTCACGCGAACCAGACCACTGTGGACCCTCAATCTGACGGCCCCAATTTGCACACATGTTGATCCGACGACCATGAGGTCATCTTCCTCCTCCAGCCGTTCGACTGTCTCAACCCCTGCACTCCCTCGACTCGTTCTCCCTCACTTCTCCATCATTTCGACTGATTTCTTCTTCAATGGCTTCATCTTCCTCCGATGCTTTGATTGAACCATTACTCATCATCTCCCTATCACTGTGGATGAAATGCCCAATTGAGGCCTTCTCCCCTTCTCCACCGCCACTTCGCAGAGTGGTCTAGGCCTTTCCTCCCGGTTATATAAGGCCCCTAGAGCAGCATTAGTTCCTGCGCATCACTTCTCTTCCTCCAATTTCTTCGAACCCTGCCCCGATGACCCTGACCTTCTCGGAGTACCCCGCCGACAATCGCGAGCCAGTGCTACCTGCTCTGACCACCTTGGACCAATTAGACGTTGGGTGAGCATCCTCCACTTTTGTTCTTCAATTCCGTCGCACCTCCTTGCCTCGCGATGCCCCCGAATGTCGGGTCCTATAGGGCCGCCGTAGAGCAGTCGCCGGTGCCAAGTTTTTTTGAGCTTTGGCACTCCTCCGTCCGCGGCGAGGTGTGATTTCAATTCCCTGTGTCTCCGTGAATGCTTCTACGACCTTAGCCAGTGGTTTCTTCTTCTTGTTCTTTGGGTTTCATTCACTCTTGCTTCCACTATTCTTGATTTGCGGAGCAGCTATTCGAAGCTCCTATTCAAGAGAAAGCCTCGACTCCACGCTTGTCTAGTTTGTTAAACGATGGTGAACACGATCCCGACTCCAATTTTCTCTCGATGAGATCCTAGCTCCGAATCGGATCGACGCCTTCCCTGACATGCTGCTTCGGCTCGCGCCACGACCAAGGTTGAAGAAGGCTGGCCTTGCAATGATTCCCGTGGTCATGCCCCTGTGATTGGGACGATTAAACATCCATGGGCATTATCGTCATTTCGCCCCTTGTTCTTCCTCTCTTGTGCAAACAATCGATGGTTCCAAATGACCATACTACCCTCGTCGTTTTAATTGATTTGATTTGACGAGCAACGATATTTTAGTAATTTCACCTGCTATTTACATCGAATTGCATTTTCATTTAAATAAGTGTCACGCTATGGTTTTCTTGCATTCTGATTGGTCGATTTTACTTAATTCATAGTAAATCGATCCATGGTCAGAAAAATGCAAATAAATAGTCAATGGAAAGGATTTTTTGAGTAGAATCCAATGTTGTGGTTTTTAAAGCTTGATTCTAAAATATTTTTCAAAGTTTGCTTTGAATGCCTTTTTAAGTGTATAAAATGTTCTAAAATACATAATTAATTCATTTTAACTCCAATTTGTAAAATAAAATATGTTTTCTTATTCAGGAGAATATGACTAATCGTTTAGACTAGGTTTTGAACCTTAAATTTTGGTTTTGTAAAATTAGGGTTTTTCCTATGCTGTATGTCTTTATATATATTAATTCATGTGTAATGTTTATAACTAGGGGAAAATGGAATTGTGATGCAATCAGATTGGTGAATGTGATGGTAATTAATTAAAACAGGTATGTGAGCCCTATTTCAGTTTGTGAAGCCTATTTTATGTATGTGACATCTATGATGAATGTGAAATCTATGTGGAATGTATAATGTGCAATTTACCTACTCTTCAGTTGGGCTCTTATCCAACCCTACAAACTTTATGTGCTAGCCTTGATCTCCTCCTAAAATGCCTTTATTTGTCTCTTTACTTATTTGATGCTTTTGTTGCCATTATGGCTCATCTAATTGAATTATATGGATCTTGTGATTGCCTAAATTTAGCTCCTTACCTATGTGATGCTTCTATTTCCTATGTTTGCTCATCTTTTTGAAATACTTGGATAATGTTGTTGCCTATGATGGCCCATTTATTGAGATTATTCCTTGGGTTTTATTCCCACATGCTATGATGCAAATGTTGTTTATACTTCTCAATACTGCCAAGTGACTATTAAGCATGATGCATTTTAGGCCAAATGACAATGTAGTGTACATGAGTACAAACCACCCATAGGGCACTGAGGTTTTAGTCCTCCTGCCGGGCACTGGGGTTTTAGTCCCCCTGCAATTTTATATATTAGGCATTGGGATTTTAGTCCCCCTGCCACTTTATCTAGGCACTGGGGTTTTAGTCCCCCTGCCACTGGTGAGGTCCGATAGGTGCCTCACCCTACATTGAGATGAGTTTGTGTCTTAATATATTCATGCTATGTGATTGTTATTGTGGTGATTGGTTATGGCAGTTTTCTCTCTCTTATTCATATACATGCGTCATTTCTTTTGAAATCTCTTATTGTAGAGAATCTTTTATATTGTAATGCTTTATATTATTTAATTGTCCTATTTCTCTTGAATAACACATACCTTTATCTTTCTCTTACTGGATGACCCCAACCATCCAGTCTAGGATCAGAGTGTGCATGGAAGCTTGGTGAACCTAAGGATATGGATAGGATAAGAAGAAAATGAACATATAGCTTGCATGTTCATAGTTGCCTTTATATATGAAGTTGTTTTGTTGGGAGACAATATTGGCTTAGTCTAAGTCTTCCTCTACCTAGATCCTCTGCTTTGTATAAAGTTGTACTTCCTTTATGGAAATTTTGTAATGTACTCTTTATACATTTTGAATAAAGTTAAGTTTTATTTTTCCACTGCCACACATGTGATGTATATGTTTATCATGTTTAATAGTAGAGACTTGGTCTTTACAACATGGTATCAGAGCATCAAGGTATTCGAATTCTTGACTAATTCAAATTGTCTTCTAGATAGAACCTCTCACCTCATATATCTTCTTTAGAAAGTTTTTCACCTTAGAGCAGACCTATAATGAAAGTTTGATTTAGGATCATTATAATTTCTTATTAAAAAAAAATTGTCAACTTTTTGGTGAATTGTCTATTGAGAAGCTACTAGAGCAAGAAGTTGAAAGTGATGGTGTTTAGAAAGGGTCAGAGCTTGGGGGCTAGAAATATTTTCCTCTGCCCCACTAGCTTGGTAACGAGGACTCTTGAGCTCATATGACCTAGCCTGGCCTGATCTGATACAGACAGCTCAAAATAGTCCATCTTTGGGCATGTTGCCTAATTGTTGAACACCTTAGGAAAACCGTAAGTGATGATTTTATCTCTTACACAAAAATCATCCTTAAATACCTTATACTCCTATGTTTAGGGTTTAGTGTACCCTATGTTACATCCTGAAGCTTGGTTAGTAAATCCTTTTAGTGTTGAGTTTTATGTAACCTTTCACCCTTATCTTAGTTTGACTTAGTTGACCATTTTAAGGGGTGGAGCGAGGGTAATGGTGTTTGTACCCTATTTGGTTTTGCAAATCTGATTTCGAGGAAGAAATCCCTTTTAGGGGGATGGAATCCCAATTAAAAGCAAAATCAAATACCTTTATAATTAGAAACCCTATCTATGTGGACATATGTACATAATAACTTATGTGAACAAGAATTTACCAAACTCATTATACTTGTAATTCAACTTGTTTGTTTATACACACGTCATTATGTAGTAAGTCATATAGAGATAGTTCATATGCTTGAACCTTCACATATTATTGATGCACATAATAATGAGTTACTCATTACTAATGGTGAATATACATAATGTTGACTATGCCACCCTATTGGTAAAATGTGTAGGGATAATGCACCCTAAGGATGCTTTCACATGTAATGATCATGTTGACCTAAACCCTAATATGTAATCATATAGCCTTGACAACATATACATATAGATACCCTTAATGCCTTTCATGATACATTAGTGACATTAGGTGTCATCATCACATAATATACCTTAATGCATATAAATGGATTATAGCCTCAAAGTTATCAATATATATAAGGTATATCACCTTGTTCTCTAATGAACACCTCATCATAACTTGATATATGAATTAATTCATTAATATTTAATGTGTTACATCCTATTCACTAAAATGAGTATAATGACTCAAACATGATAATGAATAATTGGATTCACATAAATATTCATAAAATGCCTAATGTGAAGTAAAATATGTATAATTTATAATATGAAGTGTAATGGACGACAATAATTAATGATGTCATTAATATGAGTATGAAAGATGATATAACAATGTACAATATGAACATTATTTGGAATTATTATAGGTTTAATAACTTTTTGGATAATATTAATATTTTCTACAAAATAATTTGTGATAATTCTACATGATAGTTTTAAGAGGATAATGGAAAATGAATTCATGTTATTAAGGTTTTTGACCTAATACATTAATTAATGTTGAAATGGTTTAGTAAACCCTAATGGTGCTTAAAACCCTTGATGAGGAAATACACATGACATAATATTGAGATGTAATTGTTTTGAATAAAATGTGGCTCAAGTGATAGTAAATATGATACCTCTTCATGTTGGAGATTATGCTAATAAGGCAAAAATGTTAATTTGAGTTTGATAAAAGGCTATAGGTTTTGTGGAAACCTTAGTAGCACCTGCCTTATGTAGATTTTGTGTTGTACCCAAGATTAAGGGTTATAACCTAGTGTTTAAGGTTGGTAAGTTGCACACCCACCCTCTCTTCCCTCTTGTTGTGATTTCGGGGACGAAATCCTCTTTAAGGGGTGGTGTGCTGTAACATACAGAATCTCAGGGTCTTTCCTACAATTTACCCACTTTTGAGCTTTTCTTTGCCTTCTAGTCGATTTGGACCTTTTTCATAAATTTCCCTTCTTTTATATTTTTTTTGGACTCCTTGTGCAATTTGAGCACAATTCAAGGTTGAAATTACCTTTTTACCCCCATTTGTGATAATGAAGGGGTGTTTGCACAAATAACCCACCTAAGGTAATAATTAAGGACTAATAATACAAAATGGAGTTTTATGTGAGAATATAAGTAGATAATATTAATTTGGAGCTTTTTGGATAATTATATTAGTAATAATGTGTATTTGAATCAATTATGAGTGTAATTAACCTAATTTCCTTCTCTCTCCTAAAAAATGATAATAATATATCATAATAGCATATAATGGTGATATTTTGCTCTTAAAGTTAATAATGGTTAGATATCCCGAAATTAACTCATGTACTCCATTAAAAGAAGACTTTTCAAATAACTCATTCATTTTAATATATTAATAAATACTTTAATGAGCAATATATTTATTAAGGGTCAAATAATGAGAAATATATTTATTAAGGGTCAAATAATGATTAAAATGAGAATATAATTGCATAGCATTATTATAGACTTTAATATGAGCATGTGGTTAAAATTTGGTGGCTTTTGGAGTTGTTTTAACCCCTCAAATGCATTTTATAAGCTTTAGTATAGTGTAACTATATTGCATTGAATCGATTTCATTTATTTCCTTTGGTAACGCTAAAGTCGGGTTATATTCCCTTGTCACGCGAACCAGACCACTGTGGACCCCCAATCTGATGGCCCCAATTTGCACACGTGTTGATCTGACCACCAGGAGGTCATCTTCCTCCTCCAGCCATTCGGCTGTCTCAACCCCTACACTCCCGCGACTCGTTCTCCCATACTCCACCATCATTTCGACTGATTTCTTCTTCAATGGCTTCGTCTTGCTCTGACGCTTTGATTGAACCATTAATCATCATCTCCCTCTCATTGTGGACAAAATGCTCAAGTGAGTCCTTCTCCCCTTCTCCGCCGCCACTTCGTACAGGGGTCTGGGCCTTTCCTCGGTTATATAAGGCCCCTAGAGCAGCATCGGTTCCCGCACATCACTTCTCTTCCTCCAATTTCTTCGCACCCTACCCCGACGACCCTGACCTTCTCGGAGTACCCCGCCGACAATGGTGAGGCAGTGCTACCTGCTCCGACCACCTTGGACCAATTAGACGTTAGGTGAGCATCCTCCACTTATGTTCTTCAATTCCGTCACACCTCCTCGCCTCGCGATGCCCCCAAACACCGGGTCCTATAGGGCCGCCGTAGAGAAGCCGCTGGCGCCAAGTTTTTTTTGAGCTTTCGCACTCCTCCGCCTGCGGCGAGGTGTGGTTTCGATTCCCCGTGTCTCCGTGAATGCTTGTACGGCCTTAGCCAGTGGTTTCTTCTTCTTGTTCTTTGGGTTTCATTCGCTCTTGCTTCCCCTATTCTTGACTTGCAGAGCAGCTGTTCGAAGCTCCTGTTCAAGAGAAAGCCTCGACTCCAGGCTAGTCTAGTTTGTCAAACGATGGTGAACATGATCCCGACTCCAATTTTCTCTCGCTGAGATCCTAGCTCCGAATCGGATCGAAGCTTTCCCTGACCTGCTGCTTCTGCTCGCGCAACGGCCAAGGTTGAAGAAGGTTGGTCGTGCAATGACGCCCGTGGTCATGCCCCTGTGATTGGGATGATTAAACATCTGTGGGCATTATCATCATTTCGCCCCTTGTTCTTCCTCTCTTGTGCAAACAATCGATGGTTCTAAATGACCATACTGCCCTCGTCGTTTTAGTTGATTTGTTTTGACAAGCAAGGGTATTTTAGTCATTTCACCTGCTATTTACATCAAATTGCATTTTCATTTAAATAACTGTCACGCTATGGTTTTCTTGCATTCTGATTGGTCGATTTTACTTAATTCATAGTAAATCGATCCATGGTCAGAAAGATGCAAATAAATAGTCAATGGAAAGGATTTTTCGAGTAGAATCCAATTTTGTAGTTTTTGAAGCCTGATTTTAAATGATTTTTCGAAGTTTGCTTTGAATGACTTTTTAAGTGTATAAAATGTTCTAAAATACATAATTAATTCATTTTAACTCCAATTTGTTAAAATAAAATATGTTTTCTTATTCAAGAGAATATGACTAATCATTTAGACTAGGTTTTGAACCTTAAATCACGATTTTGTAAAATTAGGGTTTTTCCTATGCTTTATGTCTTTATATATATTAATTCATGTGTAATGTTTATAACTAGGGGAAAATGGAATGGTGATGCAATCAGATTGGTGAATGTGATGGTAATTAATTAAAACAGGTATGTGAGCCCTATTTCAGTATGTGAAGCCTGTTTTATGTATGTGACATCTATGATGAATGTGAAATCTATGTGGAATGTATAATGTGCAATTTACCTACTCTTCAGTTGTGCTCTTATCCAACCCTACAAACTTTATGTGCTAGCCTTGATCTCCTCGTAAAATGCCTTTATTTGTCTCTTTACTTATTTGATGCTTTTGTTGCCATTATGGCTCATCTAATTGAATTATATGGATCTTGTGATTGCCTAAATTTGGCTCGTTACATATGTGATGCTTCTATTGCCTATGTTGGCTCATCTTTTTGAAATTCTTGGATAATGTTGTTTCCTATGATGGCCCATTTATTGATATTATCCCTTGGGTTTTATTCCCACATGCTATGATGCAAATGTTGTTTATACCTCTCAATACTGCCAAGTGACTATTAAGCATGATGTATTTTAAGCCAAATGAAAATGTAGTGTACATGAGTACAAACCAACCATAGGGCACTGAGGTTTTAGTCCTCCTGCCGGGCACTGGGGTTTTAGTCCCCCTACCATTTTATATATTAGGCACTGGGGTTTTAGCCCCCTGCCACTTTATTTAGGCACTGGGGCTTTAGTCCTCCCGCCACTGGTGTGGTCCGGTAGGTGCCTCACCCTACATTGAGATGAGTTTGTGTCTTAATATATTCATGCTATGTGATTGTAATTGCGGTGATTGGTTATGGCAGTTTTCTCTCTCTTATTCATATACTTGCCTCATTTCTATTGAAATCTCTTATTGTAGAGAATCTTTTATATTGCAATGCTTTAGATTATTTAATTGTCCTATTTCTCTTGAATAACACATACCTTTATCTTTCTCTTGCTGGATGACCCCAACCGTCCAGGCTAGGATCAGAGTGCGCATGGAAGCTTGGTGAACCTAAGGCTATGGATAGGACAAGAAGAAAAGGAACATATAGCTTGCATGTTCATAGTTGCCTTTATATATGAAGTTGTTTTGTTTGGAGACAATATTGGCTTAGTCTAAGTCTTCCTCTACCTAGATCCTATGCTTTGTATAAAGTTGTACTTCCTTTATGGAAATTTTGTAATGTACTCTTTATACATTTTGAATAAAGTCAAGTTTTATTTTTCCGCTGCCACACATGTGATGTATTTGTTTATCATGTTTAATAGTAGAGACTTGGTCTTTACAACATGGTATCAGAGCATCAAGGTAGTCAAATTCTTGACTAATTCAAATTGTCTCCTAGATAGAACCTCTCACCTCATATATCTTCTTTAGAAAGTTTTTCACCTTAGAGCAGACCTATAATGAAAGTTTGATTTAGGATCATAATAATTTCATATTAAAAACAAATTGTCAACTTTTTGGTGAATTGTCTATTGAGAAGCTACTAGAGCAAGAAGTTGAAAGTGATGGTGTCTAGAAAGGGTCAGAGCTTGGGGGCTGGCAATATTTTCCTCCGCCCCACTAGCTTGGTAATGAGGACTCCTTAGCTCATATGACCTGGCCTGGCCTGATCTGATACAGACAACTCGAAATAGTCTATCTTTGGGCATGTTGCCTAATTGTTGAATACCTTAGGAAAACCGTAAGTGATGATTTGATCTCTTACACCAAAATCATACTTAAATACCTTATACTCCAATGTTTAGGGTTTAGTGTACCCTATGTTACATCCTAAAGCTTGGTTAGTAAATCCTTTTAGTGTTGAGTTTTATGTACCCTTTCACCCTTATCTTAGTTTGACTTAGTTGACCCTTTTAAGGGGTGGAGCGAGGGTAATGGTGTGTGTACCCTATTTGGTTTTGCAAATCTGATTTTGAGGACGAAATCCCTTTTAGGGGGATGTAATCCAAATTAAAAGCAAAATCAAATACCTTTAGAATTAGAAACCCTATCTATGTGGACATATGTACATAATAACTTATGTGAAAAAGAATTTACCAAACACGGTATACTTGTAATTCAACTTATTTGTTTATACACACGTGAATATGTAGTAAGTCATATAGAGATAGTTCATATGCTTGAACCTTCACATATTATTGATGCACATAATAATGAGTTACTCATTACTAATGGTTAATATACATAATGTTGACTATGCCACCCTAATGGTAAAATGTGTATGGATAATGCACCCTAAGGATGCTTTAACATGTAATGATCATGTTGACCTAAACCGTAATATGTAATCCTGTAGCCTTGACAACATATACATATAGATACCCTTAATGCCTTTCATGATACATTAGTGACATTAGGTGTCATCATCACATAATATACCTTAATGAATATAAATGGATTATAGTCACAAAGTTATCAATATATATAAGGTATATCACCTTGTTCTCTAATGAACACCTCATCATAACTTGATATATGAATTAATTCATTAATATTTAATGTGTTACATCCTATTCACTAAAATGAGTATAATGACTCAAACATGATAATGAATAATTGGATCCACATAAATATTCATAAAATGCCTAATGTGAAGTAAAATATTTATAATTTATAATATGAAGTGTAATGGACGACAATGATTAATGATGTCATTAATATGAGTATGAAAGATGATATGACAATGTACAATAGGAACATTATTTGGAATTATTATAGGCTTAATAACTTGTTGGATAATATTAACTTTTTCTATAAAAGAATTTGTGATAATTCCACATGATAGTTTTAAGAGGATAATAAAAAATGAATTCATGTTAATAAGGTTTTTGACCTAATACATTAATTAATGTTGAAATGGTTTAGTAAACCCTAATGGTGCTTAAAACCCTTGATGAGGAAATACACATGACATAATATTGAGATGTAATTATTTTGAATAAAATGTGGCACAAGTGATAGTAAATATGATACCTCTTCATGTTGGAGATTATGCTAGTAAGGAAAAAATGTTAATTTGAGTTTGATAAAAGGCTATAGGTTTTGTGGAAACCTTAGTAGCACCTGTCTTATGTAGATTTCTTATTGTACCTTAGATTAAGGGTTATAACCTAGTGTTTAAGGTTGGGAAGTTGCACACCCACCCACACTTCCCTCTTGTTGTGATTTCGGGGACGAAATCCTCTTTAAGGGGTGGTGTCCTGCAACATACTGAATCTCAGGGTCTTTCCTACAATTTACCCACTTTTGAGATTTTCTTTGCGTTGTAGTCCATTTGGACATTTTTCATAAATTTCCCTTCTTTTATATTCTTTTTGGACTCCTTGTGCAATTTGAGCACAATTCAAGGTTGAAATTACCTTTTTACCCCCATTTGTGATAATGAAGGGGTGTTTGCACAAATAACCCACTTAAGGTAATAATTAAGGACTAATAATACAAAATGGATTTTTATGTGAGAATATAAGTAGATAATATTAATTTGCAGCTTTTTGGATAAACATATTAGTAATAATGTGTATTTGAATCAATTATGAGTGTAATTAACCTAATTACCTTCTCTCTCCTCAAAAATGATAATAATATATCATAATAGCATATAATGGTGATATTTTTCTCTTAAAGTTAATAATAGTTAGATATCCCTAAATTAACTCATGTAATCTAGTAAAAGAAGATGTTTTAAATAACTCATTCATTTTAATATATTAATAAACACTTTAATGAGCAATATATTTATTAAGGGTCAAATAATGAGTAAAACGAGAATCTAATTGCATAGCATTGTTCTAGACTTTAATATGAGCATGTGGTTAAAATTTGGTGGCTTTTGGAGTTGTTTTGACCCCTCAAATCCATTTTATAAGCTTTAGTATAGTGTAACTATATTGAATTGTATCGATTTCATTTATTTCCTTTGGTAACGCTAAAGTCGGGTTATATTCCCTTGTCACGCGAACCAGACCACTTTGGACCCCCAATCTGACTGCCCCATTTTGCACACGTGTTGATCCGATGACCAGGAGGTCATCTTCCTCCTCCAGCCGTTCTGTTGTCTCAACCCCTGCAATCCCGCGACTCGTTCTCCCTCACTCCTCCATCATTTCGATTGATTTCTTCTTCAATGGCTTCGCCTTGCTCCGACGCTTCGATTGAACCATTACTCATCATCTCCCTCTAACTATGGATGAAACGCCCAAGTGAGGCCTTCTCCCCTTCTCCGCCGCCAGTTCACAGAGGGGTCTAGGCCTTTCCTCCCAGTTATATAAGGCCCCTAGAGCAGCATCGGTTCCCGCACATCACTTCTCTTCCTCCAATTTCTTCGCACCCTGCCCCAACGACCCACACCTTCTTGGAGTACCCTACCGACAACGGCGAGCCAGTGCTACCTTCTCCGACCACCTTGGACCAATTAGGCGTTAGGTGAGCATCCTCCACTTCTTTTATTCAATTACGTCGCACCTCCTCGCCTCGCGATGCCCCCAAACTCTGGGTCCTATAGGGCCGCCGTAGAGAAGCCGCCGGTGCCAAGGTTTTTTTGAGCTTTGGCACTCCTCCTCCCGTGGTGAGGTGTGGTTTTGATTCCCCGTGTCTTTGCGAATGCTTTTACGGCCTTAGCCAATGGTTTCTTCTTCTTGTTCTTTGGGTTTCATTCTCTCTTGCTTCCCCTGTTCTTGACTTGCAGAGTAGCTGTTCGAAGCTCCTGCTCAAGAGAAAGCCTCAACTCCAGGCTTGTCTAGTGTGTCAAATGATGGTGAACACGATCCTGACTCCAGTTTGCTCTCGATGAGATCCTAGCTCCGAATCAGATCGATGCCTTCCCTGACCTACTGCTTCTGCTCGCGCCATGACCAAGGTTGAAGAAGGCTGGCCATGCAATGACGCCCATGGTCATGCCCCTGTGATTGGGACGATTAAACATCCATGGGCATTATCATCATTTTGCCCCTTGTTCTTCCTCTCTTATGCAAACAATCAATGGTTCCAAATGACCATACTGCCCTCGTCATTTTAATTGATTTGATTTGACGAGCAAGGGTATTTTAGTCATTTCACCTACTATTTACATCGAATTGCATTTTCATTTAAATAACTGTCACACTATGGTTTTCTTGCATTCTGATTGGTCAATTTTACTTAATTCATAGTAAATCGATCCATGGTCAGAAAAATGCAAATAAATAGTCAATGGAGAGGATTTTTCGAGTAGAATCCAATTTTGTGGTTTTTGAAGCCTGATTCTAAATGATTTTTTGAAGTTTGCTTTGAATGCCTTTTTTTTTTAAAAAATTGGCCATTCTATTCATCCCGTGGCCTGGGCTCGATCCTGGGACCTCTCACTAACAACTCGAGTGTCTAACCATCTTGGTGTCTTCGCTTTGAATGCCTTTTTAAGTGTATAAAATGTTCTAAAATACATAATTAATTCATTTTAACTCCAATTTGTAAAATAAAATATGTTTTCTTATTCAGGAGAATATGACTAATCGTTTAGACTAGGTTTTGAACCTTAAATTGCGGTTTTTTAAAATTAGGGTTTTTCCTATGCTTTATGTCTTTATATATATTAATTCATGTGTAATGTTTATAACTAGGGGAAAATGGAATGGTGATGCAATCAAATTGGTGAATGTGATGGTAATTAATTAAAATAGGTATGTGAGCCATATTTCAGTATGTGAAGCCTATTTTATGTATGTGACATCTATGATGAATGTGAAATTTATGTGGAATGTATAATGTGCAATTTACCTACTTTTCAGTTGGGCTCTTATCCAACCCTACAAACTTTATGTGCTAGCCTTGATCTCCTCCTAAAATGCCTTTATTTGTCTCTTTACTTATTTGATGCTTTTGTTGCCATTATGGCTCATCTAATTGAATTATATGGATCTTGTGATTACCTAAATTTGGCTCCATACCTATGTGATGCTTCTATTGCCTATGTTGTCTCATCTTTTTGAAATACCTGGATAATGTTGTTGCCTATGATGGCCCATTTATTGAGATTATTCCTTGGGTTTTATTCCCACGTGCTATGATGCAAATGTTGTTTATACTTCTCAATACTACGAAGTGACTATTAAGCATGATGTATTTTAGGCCAAATGACAATGTAGTGTACATGAGTACAAACCACACATAGGGCACTGAGGTTTTAGTCCTCCTGACGGGCACTGGGGTTTTAGTCCCCCTGCCATTTTATATATTAGGCACTGGGGTTTTAGTCCCCTTGCCACTTTATTTAGGCACTGGGGTTTTAGTCCCCCTGCCACTGGTGAGGTCCGGTTGGTGCCTCACCCTACAATGAGATGAGTTTGTGTCTTAATATATTCATGCTATGTGATTGTTATTGTGGTGATTGGTTATGGCAGTTTTCTCTCTCTTATTCATATACTTGCCTCATTTCTTTTAAAACCTCTTATTGTAGAGAATCTTTTATATTGCAATGTTTTAGATTATTTAATTGTCCTATTTCTCTTGAATAACACATACCTTTATCTTTCTCTTGTTGGATGACCCCAACCATCCAGGATAGGATCAGAGTGCGCATGGAAGCTTGGTAAACCTAAGGCTATGGATAGGACAAGAAGAAAAGGAACATATAGCTTGCATGTTCATAGTTGCCTTTATATATGAAGTTGTTTTGTTTGGAGACAATATTGGTTTAGTCTAAGTCTTCCTCTACCTAGATCCTATGCCTTGTATAAAGTTGTACTTCCTTTATGGAAATTTTGTAATGTACTCTTTATACATTTTGAATAAAGTCAAGTTTTATTTTTCTGCTGCCACACATGTGATGTATTTTTTTATCATGTTTAATAGTAGAGACTTGGTCTTTACACCTAAGTTCTAAGGTGGAAATCTAGACCCTATCTCCAAATTTTGACCTAAGATATGTGAAAATCTCAACTCTCGACACTGATTAAAAGAAATTGACTCAGGGTTATCAATCGGAATCATAATACTAATCCTATGGACATGCTCTTTGGATCTTGAGACCAGCCTTGATATATAAATAGTGACTTTCATAATCCCCAAATTTTGAAATTTTTGAAATGATGACTATTTTGACTCTCTCAGTTTATGACTTAGGGTTTATCTCTCATTAGGACCAAGGTGGTACCTCCCATTGATTTTGAGTTTGAAATCATGATATTGAAAGTATGATGTTGTCTCAAATTGTTGAAATATGAAATATCAAATCATGGATGTATAACCACACCTAGGCAAATGTAGAAGCTAGGACCCTGAGATATTGGAGTGAAAGTCACATTGTACACTTGATTCAAGAACTCTATTTGTTTTATCTCTCCAAATGTGTGATTAATAGGATTCTTTCCATATTTTTGACTCATATGATGACTTTGAGCAATATATGCATTGACCTTGATACTCAATTGCTCAATTATGAAATGATGTTGGTACGAAGAGTGATATGACATGGAACGTGGAATTCTAATTATGATTATTAGACTACTTGAATTTTGAGGACATGATTTAGTTATGTAGTTGAGGATGTATCGGTAGTTAAGGATTTGACTTGGATTATGTAGTCCCAATTTTGAGTATGTGAATTTTGGGGACAAAATTTCTTTTTAAGGATGGGAAGTATGTGAAAAAGTGAACTTTAGCATAATAATGAATTAATTACTCTTTTACCCTCATTATACTTATTCATAGTCACAATCTATTTTTCTTGGCGACATAATCAATGTTGATACTCAAACACGAAATATGGTGATCAATGTAAATTTTATACACATTATGACACCACAAATTAGATTCATTCACCACTTTGTCCAATGAAGTTAATATATCCATCAAACTTCATATTTTGCTCTCAAAATTTTACTAAGGACTCTAAACTTTATTTTAAACATGTATTCCAAATTTCATCACAATTGGACATTCCTACAATTTTCAATGAATTCTTGAAGTTATTGTGTTGAAAAACCATTTTATTTGCTTTTTAATTGACAAATTCCATGTCAGCAATCCACTTGCAAAGGGAGAGGAGATCCTAGACCTTAGATCCAATCCATGTGGATGCATGCCAGATCGAATGACTACTGGCTTGTCTTCTACCTCGCACTGATTGTGGGGATGAGTTATTGAGATCGAGACTCGCAATCAGCTCCATACGACCACCATTTGAAATTTGGATCGCATAGAAAACTTGGTCTCACCATTTCATACCTATCTAACCTAACTTTGACCATGTTTAATGTACAATTACACCATATCAATGAGTGACTCACTCACTTCTCTCATTTTGGAAACCAAGGGTTGTTACCCAGCTCCCTTTAACCTTAAATCAACCCCTCGAATATATAAAAACTCCCGCATTGGTCCTCCACTGTCATATTATGGGAGAACCACTCATTTTCATGTTGTCTTACACCCTGATCATGCCCAATGTCCTCACCTTTCATCTACTAGTTGTGTAGTGCTGCTTCCTGATGCAGATTGTGCATCTTGCTCGTGTACCTTCATTATTCGAAGTTAAGCCTCCATTCCCTTCATGAGGTCACCACTGACGCAAACAACATCTTTGTTGCCTTCCCTAACTCCACCATCTCCTAGATTTCTTACTCTAGAGAGCCTCCGTCCATTGGGTTTCTATGCTTGTGAGGAACGTTGAGCTAAGGAGAAACACAATTGATAACTGTTGGTCCAAGGGATATTGGACCGGTCCAAATGAACCACATTCGAACCAGCTAATCAAAGAGTGAACCAGTCAAACCAAAAATTGAGCGGTGCGTCTCTTCCAGAAAGCTACCTCACCTACGTGGCTTAATCCTAACCATCCATCGTGCATTGGACGGTCCTCTTTTTCCAAATTAAAGCTATTTTTCAATATCTTGTACTAATAATCGATTAAATAGTTAGATCTTGCAAAAATCACATGTCTTGATTCCTATCTCCAAAAATTACTTATAAATAGTCAATCTTGATCAAAATAATGCAAGGAATTTATTTAAAATACTTATGGAGCCTAATTCCTTATGTACTCCATTATTATCTCAAAATTTGATCTACTATTTATTTAATTTACTAAATGACTCTATTTTAATGATTAATCTTTTGAAACCCTGATATTTGACTATTATGATTATCTTAAGACACAAAAGGAATACTTGGATCATTAGAGGATCTAGATCTAACCCGTTTACTTATTCAAATCTTGAATATTATTTCATGCCATTAAGTCATGACTAACTTGATTCTAACCCTAGAATAGTCATATGGTGAATATAAGTGTACTAAATCTTGTGACATACCTGATCTGGACCCTTGATTCCTTGATGAAGGTCTAGTAACTTGAAATTTTACTTGGATAATGGTCATAAAATTAGGGTTAGCATAAGTTCCTAAAATACCCATGTATGTCATTCCCACTTGAGATATTCTTTACATTTGAATAATGTTGGACATATTGAAATATTGGTTGATTATAAGTGGATGACCCAACCCTAAGGTTGACATAGGAAAGTGTAACCCTAATCTTGAATATTGAAATATGATATTATAGATATCATGATCTTGACCCTTGACCCAATCTTGTTGATTTAGGATCTAACTCAAAGGGTTGACCTATTATTTGTTGAGAGTTGTACTCTAAAATCTTCGGTGCAAGTTACTCTATTATATCTCCTCCTTGGTTGTATTGAAGATACCTTTTATGTGTCTCTTAATTGTGTACTTGTCTATATACTTGGTTGAGATATTGTTCCCTATTGATTAGGCTTCTGTTTTTCCTATATTATATTTTGAGACAAACTTGAAAACATCAATGATATTTCCCATTATGGCTTCCCTAATATTGATGATGATGATGATGATGTTGATAATGTTGATATTTAGTGCAAGTGACCTCCTCATTCGAAGGGTAGAACTTGTAGATTGACCTCCTACGTCATATGAGGAGAATGAGCTTGGTGACCTCCCCGATCGCATTGGGGTGATGGAGACACACAAAATATATAAGCATGCTTCTCGAATCTACATAATGGGAACTCATAATAAAAATTGCATTATAAACATCTTGTTGAATAAATATTGGTTTTGAAAAATCACTTGTTATACTTTTGAATATGAGTCCTGCCAAGTGTAATATTTTTCCATAAATTATTTTACTTGTTTTGTATAGCGTACCATGCAATTGCATTATTGTCTTGATTTTCTTGAGTTTAGGCAAAACAAATGCAACTTTAACTAGATCCCTTCCACACTAGATATACTTTGATCACAAGGATAAATATAAAATATGTCCTATATTGAGTTAGTTTCTTCTTTAAATCCCCTATTTATGAGTTATTATTTTTATTGTATATGCAGTGTGTGAGATCATATTGGGCCACTCAGGGATGAGCGCTTCAAATCTTTTACCACTGTCTAGGAAGTGGGATTGAGATTGAGGTAAGAATGGTTCTATGAAATTATCTTTATTAACTAATTATTGGGTATATGCGCATATATTATTGTGGTATAGTCAACAAGGATGTGATGAATATATCATATAAACCCAAAATAGAATTACAAGAAGATTGTGACAGAACATCAAATTTTATGTGAAAATGCCTCACAGAATATGAGGGAAAAACATAGTGCCAAGAAGAGATAATCCACTATAAAGTAAAGATACAATCTCTTTCTTGAGATTTAATTCCAAAACTAAGAAACAACAACTAGAGGGACATACAAAATAGTACTAGTGTAGGGAGATTTCCCTACAACTATAATACACAAAATCTTTTGGGGTTGATACCCTCTACCCAAAGTGAAATAGTAGTAAGCAGTCTGAAGAAGACAACTTCATAGCCATGGCAGTCCAGAGATGCTTCTATGGTGACCCCTGATTATCAACATCCCCTGGTTAAGAGGGACCCAAAACATAATGATCAACACCTTAATTTCTAGGATCTATATTTAACAAATAACAAATAATAATTAAACATTTTCATGTACAAACTTGAATTGGATACAAATGTTTAAACAACACTCCTTTAAGGAGTTACATGATATTTTCAAATATAACTAACATATACATGATAATAAGTACTAATGTATCTAAATAATCCTCTTTGTAAAACTAGCTTAACAATCTTTAGTATATCCCTAATTTCCATGTCTTAGAAAAATTAAATAATTCTTCTACCTAAAACATTGACAAACAATATGGATTAGTATATTTCTATATTGTGTACATTCCTTCATACAAAAGCGTGTATATATGTTAACAACACATATTTTTCAACAACGAAATATTTGCACATATGAAACATATTTTAATTTAGATAAACTAACTAACATTTCTCATACAACCTTGGGTGTAACTACCTTTCTTTATCCATCATTGGACATAGATGAATTGCCCCTTAGTAGGTCTAATCCTTGGTTATATATATCATAGCTTCTTTGTATTACACATGTATTGGCATTATAACCAAACAAGAAATAAGTAAACATCCAAGAACATATTTACAACATAAATCATGGATAAATCCTCAAAAAACTTTTAAAGTTAATATATGTGATTATTCATAAATAACCACATACATTCTCATGCAGAATCAATGCAAAATACTTCAAGAAATTTAATAATGAAATCCAAACAATAATATCATATCCAAAAAAAATAAACATTGAGTATGAATGCATGTATAACCCTAAAGTATCAACATACATTCATAAGATATTGAATAGGTCTAGTCAAGCCCTCGCTATGGTTTAGGAACATCTCAAGTGTGGATTAGGAACAAGGATATCAAAACCAAATTTCATAACATCATAATTTCCAAGGGAGAAACCCTAAAAGACCATTATCATCATCCTAAACCTTATCAACATCTTAAGATGTCATTTTCATTCAATATTAGAAGTTTATATAACAAATAAACTAATTTACCATATTCAACATCATATTCATCAATTCTAGGTTTCATGTATAAAACATTTAATCTTCATGTATAACCTATACTTTTTGGACAACAATTGGAATTAGTCTTTCAAACTATTTTATTAATTATCTACACATATTTGTGATTAACATTGATAAGCAATTTGATCACATACAAGCTACCATTTCTATTCTAGAATTAATGTAAATTAATTATGTCTAGACCAATGAGGGATTGACACATCAACAATTATAAACTTATCCACTCCAGTCATCGTCCCAGGTATGGCCAGTGAGCTCACACCTCATTAGTGCCCTTTCCATGTAGGATGTTTGTTTGATAAAAGGAAAATGTACATGTAATCCTATATTAAAAAAATGTAATATAATGACCTCACTTTCAACATCCCCCTATTATGGACAGACCGAAAAGGTTGAGTGCCAAAAAAATAAAACTTTCCCAAGATCTAGATGTAACCAAACAATACAAAATAGAAAATACATTCCATTATTTCAAAATAACATTGTGTAAAAAGTGTATTGCTACTCCTTTGAGGTTACATGAAATTTTACCATAATATCAATTACATGGGAAGAGGTACCTATCTAATCCTCCTTAAAAATTAGCTTTAATATCTTCATGTAGATTCATATGGTTCATTATATATTTATATCTCCATGTCTAGTACATACCTAAAACTCTATGAAACAAAACATGGTTAGTATATCAAGCTATATAGGTATGTTACAGAAACAAAAATATTCACATGTAGGTGTACCAATATAATCACTAATATCAACAATTATGATTAGAAATATTGAAAATGCATTTCCTTTCTAGCTTCTCAACTTAATGTCTATGGTACACTCCCTCTCTGGAGTAATCATTGTGGGGTACTCTCTATCGTACACTCCCTCTCTGGAGTAATCATTGTGGGGTACTCTCTCTCTAGGGTTTAGTCCCTATAGTGGACACATCTTACATAGGCCTTCCTTGTTTTGGCCCAAGGTGATCTTCTTTTTTGGGCCTAATCACCAGTCATCTCTGTGATGACTTTGTTCTTACATAGGCCTTATTGTCTTGAGGTGATCTTGTTTCTTGGGCCTGATCACTAGTCATCTCCATAATGATTTTATTCACACATAGGATTCTTGGCCTAAGGTGATCTTTTTATCTTGGCCTGATCACTCATCACTTTAGTGACATTTCATACATCCCACATGTATCGCTTAAATCGACCAAAGATAGTTGAGCAAGTTAGACTTATATAATGTGATACCCATAATGAATGTATAGATTGTAGGAATTAAATAAACAACCAACAATCTATTTGCAATTTGTGCAGAAAACCTAAAAAAACCACATAAATTGTTTAGGGTGAGTAGTCATAGGCGTAACCAAATACCTTTTTCAGAAGTGATCAAAAGTCCAAGTAAATAATTGTAGTTAAGATCAAGCAAGAAATCACCATGAAATAAATTCACACACCCAAGTGTTACTATTTTCCCATAATCTAGCAATAAGACAGACTTGGGTTCCAAGTTAGGGCTTTGTGGTCAAATTAGGGTTTCACTAGAGTTTTAGCTTTCTAAACCCTAACTATTACT
Organism: Alisma plantago-aquatica; assembly: GCA_963693085.1. NCBI lineage: Eukaryota > Viridiplantae > Streptophyta > Magnoliopsida > Alismatales > Alismataceae > Alisma > Alisma plantago-aquatica. The sequence goes on from OY856411.1 coordinate 651,633,485, forward strand.
TTTATTTCCTTTTAAGATAACAAGCCTTAATTTTTATGTCATATGCATTATTAATCTAAAATTAAGTCAAATATGTACTTTTTTATCCAAAGAGACTAAACTATATCTATCTAAGTTATTAAATCATGTTATGATCATTAAAACCTAGAAAATATGCTTTCCATGCTTTTAATACATTAAAGATAGTAACTGTAGGAACTTTTATAATTAGGCTCAGATCTAGGATATGAAACCATTTTATTTGTGTTCCTCTTATTTTTTGATCAATTTGGTATATATATTCTCTATGATCTGATCTACTAGTAAATAAATAAAAATTTTATAAGAAAAATAATCACCTCTTAGCTAATAAAATGTTGCCACATCAACATTTGATCTCTCTTCCCTTACTCACATGGTCATGGCTCTTGGAATGGGCTCCATCCATGTGTGTGGCTTGCTCCACACGGGAAGGGCATCAACAGGGATGGAAATACCCATTTTCTCTCCCGCCCTTTAGCTTGGGCTCCACACCCTTTGGGGGTAGGTAGGTAAACTTACCTATACTCTTCTTCCCTCGTGAGCCACCTCCCTAGCTACGTAGCACTGGGCTCATGGTCTACTCCATTGTTGACTCTTGTCTGTTGGGCTTTTATGATATAGGTAGAGGTCCCAACCCCTTCGTCTCACTCTATCGAAGTCATCCATTGATGTTGATTGGATGGGGGTAGTGATAGTAGAGAAAAGAAAAATGTCATCCTTGTGATGGGTCAGAGAAGAACCAAAGGGAAGGAGGTATAGTGTGGGGTTAAATTTAAGGTAGGGAAACCATCCTTTGAGTCTAAGGGACATTGCACTTCCTTCTGGTGATTCAAGGGTGTCTTGTATAGGCAAGGTCGAGCGATGCCCATCGTCGAAAGGGGCCTGTTTGTCAACGAAAAAAGGGGAAAGTCATCAAAGAGGGTGAAATCATGTATCATTCGATCCTAATTCATCTCTTGTTGAAATAGGAAACTTTCAGAGTGTTCCCACTGATGGAGGTTAATAAAAGGCATGGGAGGAGAAGAAGGTAACACTATTACCTATTTCCTAGTTTGGTCAAGGAAGGAGATTATATCCTGAACGCTGGGTCACGATCCTAGGGTCACTAAACCTATTACATCATAAATTGACCTCGACTTAATTTCCCATATAGATGAAATTGTGACATTTAATACCTTTACCTGTACTCCTCACTTTATGAAAACTTCAACAATTTATATACATATATCTCTCCTTTTATCCTTTTACTCCCAAATATTAAAGGCATGTGTTTAGCACTTATATCTAGGTGTTGGAGAGATTTGAGACTAAAATACACAACTTAAAAGTTATTTTTTGTCTCCAAGTCTCCCTCTTATTTAATTTATTGAAGGCATCAAAATTAACTCTTTTCTCTTCACAACTTGGTTATATTTCTTATCATGAGTAATTTTCTCATTAAAATCAATATGGAAACAAAACCAATCCATTAGTTTCCTTTCATACCACTTTTCTATAAAAGTCCACATAATTATATATGTAGATTATTAATTACCCATTGCTTTTAGTTATTCCTTTATTTGTGGATTTTTTCTCTTTTTGTCCGTTGTTGGATTCTTGAAAATAGAAAAAAATATTAAAATCATTACAAAGGAAGATTTGCAAATTAAGTCAATACCTTTAAAATAAATGACACAAGCTTTCTGATCCATCCTTAATAATCCTTAATTTGCATTTAAATAAATATGCATAAATTCATGTGAAAAACCATGTTATAACATCCTTTCCCTCTTATAGGAATTTTGTCCTCAAAGTTCAACTAATCATACAAAAGATCAGGATGAGACTTTTCCATTTCTATCTTTAGCTCCCAGGTGGCTTCATCCTCACCATGGTGCTCCCAAAGTACCTTTACCGTATTAAATTTAAAAAAAACTTTATTATTATCTTCATCGAATGCATTAATACATTTGTTTCCATTCATGGTTGGAAAGTTATTCTTGTGCTTCTCATCAAACTAAATCATTTGTTCATAGAATTTTAATACAAAAAATTTTAGGATCTAACATTCACCACTCCTTTAAGGGATTTTGCCCCTAGAAAAAAGCCAATATAGATTAAGGTCCATGATATCATCTCATAATTTCAAACTTAGGGTTACAAATATATATCTAGATCAATCTTAACAACTTTTCTTGATCTATAAAATTCTCACCTTACTAAGGTTTGTATTGAATTTCAATTTCAGGGTACATCCACAACCCTATCCGTTGTATACACTTTGTAATTACATGTTCATTTTTAATTCCAATTTCACTTGGTGACTACCGTTTCACCAAGGTTTCCAATTCTTATTATTCATTATTTCCACATAAGGGTGAGGTAACACATCAAACCCTAGGTTGTGCCATTAAATTTCAACTTAGGTATTCATTCTCATATAACACTTTTTTATCATAACATGTGTCTATCCAATCTCTCACACTCATACATAGATGAAATGAATATTTTGGTGCAATCCAAGTATAAAGTTCATCCCTTTCCAATGACAACGACAATGTATTCACACATTACTATTTATATTTGTAAATTTGTTCTCATTAATGACCCCAAACCATGAATTCCTTTTAGTTCCACAACTTTTCTTTCTATTTCATGCACTCACATTGAATGCAATTTATCATAATTTATAAGGTTATGCAAAACTCCTTTTGAGATTCTTATTCATCCACCATCTTATGACTTCTTGTATTCTTTCATCTACATCTCATGTCTTATTATCCGCAATCTTCCCTTATGACCTCTAGGCCATATGTACCTTTGGAATGATATCATCTTGACCCCCAAGGGCCTTATGTACTTAGTACATTATCATCCCCCAACCTCCTAAGTCTTATGTACCTTTAATCATCCTACAAGATCTTAGGGTTGCCTAGTGGCCCTACCCTTCCCTAGGATTTTATTGTAATGTCATAACTTTATTTTATTTCATCACACACTTTGATTGATTTTTTTCTAATAATATCCAATCACATTATATCCTTTAGATTCTTCTACCCAAATTTCCTTCATCACTTAGGGCATACATTGTTTTCTTTATATCCCTTTATTAGACTCATGATGACCTTCCTATCCGGGTCTAGTCCCATTCTATAAATCACTTCCATAGTGACTTTTCTTCATATCCCTTATAGATGGCATACATGGGTCCAAAGAATCATACTCAATATATGCACTTTTGTACTTCATGCCTTAATCTCTCAAGTTTTATGTGATATTTAATGTTACCTCAATTGTTTAGCTGATTTCTGAATATACTCTTCTGGTAAAGGTCTTACTCTAGGACAAGATAAAACTTATACTTGGAAATACCAAGGATCACACAAAACATGCTTGAACCAAAGTTTATATCAACATAGAAGAACATGTTCTTTAGGCATATTTCCATTATATCATTCATGCATTTTCTACTTGAGAGTTATATCATTATATCTCATGATCTACCGCTCAAGAGTTGGATCACTATTTGTACCTTAATTACTACCACAAATTGAAGCATTTAGATATAATGGAACTAATGTATCATGTTTCATAAGTTCATGGCTATAGGAACAACTATTTCATCTGATGTCATATGCCAAGCACATTATCCATTACATACCATTTCGTAGGTCAATATACGTTAAGTGTACTTTCAAGAACACAAATTTATTTATCATATATATCCTCTTGTAAACCGCGACCATGCTCACTATTTATCATGAGCTTTATCCCAGTTTCACTTTCACATATTAGATTGCTTTCTTTATTAAAGGTTCATCATGCGACTAGCTAACAACTTCACATTTTCATATTTCTTGCAAGTTTCTAATCAATAGAAGATAGAGAACTTATTAGACTATTTCTAAGTTTTCCATTTTATCATACCCATTCATCACCTCTCTGGGTTTGGACCAGTTTCATACATATATATGGTATGGTGGTACTAAACCAACTTGTGCAACTCAACTCATCCACTCAATGGAAGGCTAGTTTCGGACATACCACTACAAATATTTCTCATGTCATGGAGTTTAGGTTCAGGACTCCCTCTGAATCTCACTCTATCATTTAGTTAACCCTATAACTGGTCCTATCAATAGAGCCCCCCCTCTATAGAATGGGTTGAGGCTCCTAGAGATTCACATCTCATATTCATTTAGGTATTCTTATCTAGAGAAGCACACACACTTGCATGTTATGTTCAAGCTTTAAAACTAAGGTCAAATTCTAAAAATTGATTGAGGTCATCATAAACCATATTATCTCATCATGTAGAACTAAACTTGTCATCTTTTCTATCTAGTACGCCTATCTCATAAACCAATAGAAATTAAACATATGACATAGAACTAATCCATTTTCTAGCCTTGATGTCACTCACTTTCACCTATATGCATGTCTACCTTCTACTCGTATCTTTGTGGGAACACACTTCTTATTAGGGTACCTACCGGAAGTAGTTTACACTTTCTAGTCACAACGTGACCTCCTCATTTTGGGTGTTATCTCCCTCATATATATTTTTACCACTCTTAGTTCTCCTCATCCCAGGCTGGGACACACTCCCTACATACTGCACTCCAAGTTTTCCTATTTTCCTTATTATATAACTACTTATTTTTCATGATTCATATCTATATTCAACCCTTCATATATAACAGGCATGCCTTACTCAACGTACTCACATGCATGGGTATGCTAGGATATCGCACTTATCAGGTTTTTCTCTCTTTTATCTCTCCATTGCTTAGATTAGGAATTAAGGTTAGGGTTAGGATACATACTACAACACCTTAGAGTTTTCTGTGTCCCTTGACCCAATTAGGGGTTTTCTAAACTAACCATAGTTCCATCTAGGGTTTCCCCCATTAGGAAAACCCCATAAAACATTTTCTTTTTGTTATCATTAGTTGCACATTATATGTTCCTTAATTGTCGTAGGATGCCTTAATCATACTTCTTCTCAAAAACCCTAACTTGAGGTGAAGTGGGAAGTCTTTTTTAGGGTTAATTAAGGAAGAGGATGAGATGTGGATGAAAGTAGAGATGAGAAGACTTAGTGGAAACATTATTTCAAGCTTACCCTAGGTTTTCACTAGACTGGTATCAGATTGGAACTAAGGGATTCCTCATATACCAATTGAATGGTACACATTAAAATATTGTCAACTCCCAAATCCATGATCCTTTCTAGACACCATTGGCATCAGGTTTTTCCTTAATAAGTTTCCTTATATTTCTACTATTTACTTGAAATTATAAACTATTAAATAGTATTAGAAAAATCAAGGGCTCTTTTACCAATTGTAACGACCTCACTTTTCAACATTCCCCAATTAGAAGAATACCCAAAAAGTTTAGATACATTACCTAAAATTTTCCCAAGATGCAAATAATACATTAGCTACCTAAAAGATGAGTTCTGAGTAGAATCTAAATAATTACTTAGTAAATAACCATGGACACAAGATATCTGAGAATATTCTAGCTTTCTTCCATTATCTAATATTTTGATCATATAACAACTAAAATTATCATGGCTATTCATCATGAGCTCAAAATTCCAAAATTTACATTGTTCTCTAAAGACCTATATGCAAACCTGAATTAGTCCAAGTGAATTTGAATTGGGTGCCAAGGCCCATGGCTCATACCATGTGCCTTCTAGAAGGTCCTTAAGTCTAATTAAAATCTTAATCACAATATTAAGGTTTGAATCATTGTAACGAAATGAAGCCTAATATTATTATACTTCTTCAACATCACTTTATTTACCCAAATTTAAGACCTCGACTAGATCCTATGAATTAAATTTATCAACCTAGTTCTTCAAATTAACTTTACTATTCTCCCATGATTATCACCTCATATCTTTTAAGTGGAAATAAAAATTCCAAATTGCAAGGATATTACATTCACCCTTCCATAAAAGGAAAATTTTCCCCAAAATTTGTGTTTGATAAGGTCAAGGTAAATGAAAACTTATTTGGCCACATGTTTTAGGGAGACCAACCTACCATGAATATGTTTTATTTATAATATTTTTGAGGTGGTGACACGAAATAAACCCCAGGGTATTCCCATATCCTCATTGACTACATGATATTATCACTTAGTGATTATATTTTTACTTCATAATTGTACTATCGCCTAGGTTTGAAACCTATTATTAAGCGTGATCTAACACCTCAAATAAATTATCTCATTAGCTTAAACTTAGGGTATTGATTCTCATATGTAAATTATATGAATCAGAGGTGGCTACCTAATCCCTTACACCTATACTAAGGTGTAGTTAAAAGACAAAGTTCACCTTGATTATGTGTATGGAGATGGTGCATCCACATATTGTGTTATAATTTCCAATTTTATACTTAGTCATCCTAAAAATAACCCTAGACCATGAATACATCCTGAATCCTTGGATTTCTTTTGATTTTATTAATTCATGAAAAGTGTTATACTCAAAACTCTTGAGTTTATGCACACCTTCGTTAAGATTCTTTCTTAACGATTATTACAATAATCTTTGTATTCCTTATGTCTACATCACATATAGAAGTAGCCTTAGCCATTATATTAAGGTCAATAGGGATATATATACCTTCAGAGTGATATCCATTTGGCCTCATGGCCTGATGTGCTTATGGAGTTACTTACCCATTATCCTGTCAGGTCTCATGTACTCATTGAGGTGGCCATTCTCCTGACTCATGGCCCTTGTGTACATATGAATGGCTTTCTCATAACCACACGGTCCTTATGTACTCGGGGCATTATCACCTCCTAACCGCTTGGAAAAAATGTACCATTTTGCATCCCAAATTTACCCTAGAGTTGACATAGGGTACTTCCCTTCCTAGGGTTTATTGAGATGACATTGATTTATTCCATTCTCTCTTATTAGTTACATCCTTTTCCAGGACAAGGGTCTCAATTTTTTTTATACTTCTATATTCTCTTAACTCCTCATGCCCAAGAAGATTATATAACTTAGATGTATTTCATATGATTTGTTTCCATGTGTTAACTTCCATTACACATTTTTCTTGAGATTTCTATAAAAGAAGTTTTCATACTCATATATCCACGCAACTGATGAATTAAGCCTAATAAATACCCTTCCTATTTGATCTTGATGGAAGTATGGCTTACATACCTTAGTTTCATCATTATTATATTCATTCAAAGTATTATACATCCACTTGCATATTTACCCTATAATTATTCTCTAACAAATGTTTTCACATTTCACTTTGTTGTAATTACATCTTCCATTATTAAGGGCATCTTATTTTTACTAGGTGAGAATGACTTTCATACCTTACACCCAAACCATTCCATCATATCACATATCCTTATGTTTAGATCCTTTAGGAACTTCTATGGTTACTTCATATTTTAGGATGCATATTCACAACTTACCATTCTAGCAAAGGTCCTAACTGAGGGTGCCTTCTTGGCTTAAAAGAACGGGTAAGGTGTGATGACCAAGAATTTTCTCTCCCCTCATATATGAGCTATACACTTAATATTTTCACTAATTCCTCACTCTATCCCTAAATATCATGATTTGATTTGTTGGAATGCTTTTTGAGCTTATCATGAGTTCATAAGACAAGTAGTGATATTCAATTTATGTAAAACCAAGGTTTCACCAAAATTATACACCATCCTCTCTCACTCCCTTTTGATACCATCTATGTTTCTTTATTAGCCCCAGTCCTGTACTCTTTGTGTAGATAACACTCCCACATTTTCAAAGCACCAAGTATCACTCAATCTTGAGCTAGTATGAGAGAGATAGGCCTATTTCAAAATCACTTGATTTAAACCTTGAATTTAACCTTGTTAATACGGGATAAAGCTTTGGGAGAGTGCAGCCCAATTAAGGGGTATCCCCCTTAGACATGTTAGGTATCCTTGTGTTTCCACTCTTGTCATTCTTTTTTCTTTCTTTGTACCATTTCGTAACCGTCAAATGGGCACCCATAGATCAACACTCCAAATCCTACCATTGGGACTTTTTCTACTAGCTCCCTACCATGGAAGACAACCATGGTGTCGAGCTCCACCTTGTTGGTATATACCCATAGAGCCAATTATGTGATGATTGTGATGGGGCATCCTATACTTGATTTGATAATGATAAAGGTAGTTATGTCTAATATGTTTGTCTCAATCATGCGATGGTGACACATATATAATAGATGTCTAAAGAAAGATGTTACTCGATGACGCATGTCTTCACATTGTGGACCTAAACAATGAGATCATATGTATGATAAGAGTACATACATTCTTGTTTTGTCCCTAGTCAGATATTAGTATGGGTGTAAAATAGATGACAGTGATACATAAGACTATAGTGTGTGTCGTCTGATGACAGAGTCTCATTAGTCATGATATATGATATCAATTCAAGGATACAAGTACATGTTAGAGAACAGTGTATCAGATAGACCCTCCTTTAGAATGATACATGAACACAATGGGATGGTAGTTAGAAATATGTAGTGATAGTGGTGATTGTGGTTCTTAGACCTAAAATTACTACACTCATCACATGTTTTTTGATGTACTTTGACATCATCAAACATGATACTGAATAAGAGTTACCATAATGGTGATATTAATATATACTATATCACATTCAGATTGAGTGTGAGTTATGTAGATGAGATTTGTCCCTCCTATAGGAGATTGATATCCTGATAGTTTGTTAAGAGAGACTGAGAAACATATGGCCATACTCAAATGATTCAGTACATGATATTTGAACTCACATGCATCTCATACAGTCTGCTCTAATTCAAGGAACATGGATTGAACATTGAGAGGATGATGATTGCATTCCTTGAGTTCAATCTAGATATCAGAGAGAAAGGAACTATATAATTAGTGGAACACTGATAACTGATTGTAGGTTGAATTTTTTCTCCAACTTTCCAAATTACTTGTATAGAAATGATGTATTTCTAGATATCGCTCATTGCTTGTGATGTCACAAATTGGTTATGGACATTCACTGCCCACATTACTTTGGACCTTTTGGGTCACCCACGTAAGATGCAACTCAAATAAGAGTTTATAAATGAAATGTTTAACTTGATTACTAAATTTATTAATTATTGAATTCAAAAAAATGGTTGAATATTGACTGACATGACTGAGAACCGATTCAAGTTTTGAATCTATAGATTCAAGTATCATGTCAATTTGAACAAAGATTGGCAATCAGAACTCCGAAATGACTGGTTCAGCAAGTGAATCAATCAATTCATGTATGTGAATTGACCCATTAGGTTGTGAACCTACCGTTTGGTTGATCACTATGATTGGATTAAGATTGACGTTGACATCACATTGTTAATTATTCAAATATTAATTAGAAATGTAAATACAAATAGGAAACTTAGTGAAATAAATAGTTCAAGTGTTGAAATGATAGTTTCATGTGGTGAACTAGACGGTTCACTGGTGAACTAATTGGTTTGATGTTTATAGGTTCTAGAAAATTCATGAAATTTTGTCTCTTCGACTCCCACATTGATTGGAAACCCTAACCCTATCCCTCCTATATCTAGAGAGGTACTAGGGGATTTTCAAAGACACAACAATAAGCTCTGACAATTGTTGTCCTCTCTAGTTTTGGTAAAAAACATAGCCCAAAAAGTTCTACCAGTCAAAGGGAGGAACAATAAGGGAGAGACAATTGGAAGAGCAAGTCGATGCTAGCACATTGACAAGAAGGGATAAATCCTACCTGCCCATTAATTTAGAATGACATGAGTGTCCGGTGGTCCATGTGGACTAATCTAGAGGCGAGGAGGCCTTTTATGTTCCCTAAGAGGACATAGTCAACCTCCATTTATGCTTATCAACCAGGAGTCCACTGCCCATAGTCTTCTAAGTGTGACTTGAGAAAGAAGCATGCAACAAGTATTGTCACTGGATGTTCTCCAGGACCAAGTATATGACTTGGAAAACCTCATTCCCATTACATAGTTGTCAACGTGATCTACATTCTAAGGGGAATATGATAGTAAATTCTTAGATTTTACTGTCGTATCTGATGCCATGTTTCCCTATAGTGGTATTAGAATCACATCAATTTACTATTATTTGGGATTTAGTTGATAGGATTGGATTTTTAGTTTGCCATTTATTACATACTATGCAAATATTTAAAATGATTAATGTGCATATCCGATTAAATACCACATACTATTTCAACTACTATATATTTTTTGAAAAATACAGGCACAGAGTTTAGAAACAAAAATATTATCTATTTGTATTCCCATAACAACAAGATCACATCAACTACTATGAATTATGAAGGATGGTTTAGTGAGTTATACCTGGTCCTGGAGAAAGTGTAGGGACAACAGATTGCTTCAATGCAATTGTTAACTAGTTACCCTTGGACGGTGGTTATGAAGCTCCTGGTCTTTGCCATGAACACCAAACACGAAAACTTCTACAACGCTCCTATAGTCTCACCACAAACTACAAGATGACTTTGCTCTCCTAGTAGTAGCCAAAGAACTATTTCCTCTAGAGTAGTCCACACCGACCAACTAGAACTCATGTAGTTCAAGAAGAATTGATAGGAATGAGTTGTCCATCCCGTTGGTGTACTAGTCACCAACTTTCTCTCCCTTAACAACGATCCTCAGTTGTTCTCTCCCGTAGCTATCCCTCCCTTGTCGGGCAGGACTTACTTGAGCTCTCTCGATTACCAAAAACAGAGAGGACAACAATTTTTAGCGGAAGTGATTCTCAGTTGTCTGTGTTGTGTCTTGGAAACACCCCAACACCCCTCTATTTATAGGTGGGGTTTGGTCCAGGGTTCATAATCTGTATAGGATTTTTACGGGAGTGGAAGGGATGAGAAGATCTTGAAATCAGTCGTCTGGTGTCCCAGAAAGTCGCCTAGTCACACGAGATGGTCATCTCACACTGCCAAATGGTAACTTGTAGTTTCCTAGCTACACACGAATTTGGCATTTTTATTCTAATTAATATCACATATTAATTCCTTGGACCCCAAGTAATGTGAAATCACAACTAGTTTGGGAAACATCTAGAACCTTTGTTCTTCCAATCCATCCATCTCACCTAGGTGAGACACCCATCTCACTCATCCAGCTGGTTTTCTGGTGAGTCTGACATGAGGCAGTCAGTTCATCACATTAAATCGATCTATCAAGGGAAGAACTTAGACAATTCAAACTTTAATTAGCCTAACAACCCAAACGACCGTCTCAACACTTGAGACTCTTGTCTAGATGCCCAAAAAACCATCTCACTCAGTGAAAAAAATCGTTTGGCAGACCAATCAGCCAATTAGTTGATCAGTTGTGTGAATAGAATACCTAAACACTTTAGTAGTCAATCCATTCATCATTCAAGATAAACTCCTCATCTAGACGAGTTGCTTTTTGTATAACCCTACAGGTCCCATATTATGTTGACAGTGAATATCCATAACTAGCTTATGACATCACAAGCAAGGAGTAGTGCCTAGCCGCACATCACTACTACCCAAGTGAATGGAAAGTTGGAGAACAACTTCAACCTACAATATGTGTAAGGTGTTGTAGTGATTGTATAATTCCTTTGTCATTGATATACAAGATGAACTCGGGGCATGGATGGTCACCCTGTCAACATTCAATCCATGTTCCTTAAACTAAGAGAAGACTCTCTGAGATAATGTGACCTCAATATCATATATTGATTCACATGTACATGCACATGCATTTCACAATCTCACTTATCAAGTGGCTAGGATATAATACTCCAGTAGGAGGGACAAATCCCATATATATCACTCACAATCTATACCCATGTGTCAAAGTCCCCCAATCATTACCTTTATAACAAACCATGTTTCAAGATTGCATTTGATGATGTCAAAGTGTACCCAATGACATGGTGATGAGTGCAATGATTCTAGGTCTAGAATCACGATCACCACCTTCACTATGAGAGATGACTATGGCCACTAATTATGGTTTCCAATGTCACTCTCATGGTGAGTCTTTTTGATACACAGTTCCCTAACATGTATCTGTGTGCTTGGTTTGATATTTCCATATCATGACTAATGAGATTTTGTCATCAACCAACCCACACTCTAGTCTTATGTGTTACTGGTGCCTATCAACCTTCAACAGTAACAACCATCTAGGGACATAATAAAAATGTACATACTCTTAACATTTCTATGATCTCATCCTTTCAAGTCACGTACTTGAAGACATACATTATTGAGTATAGTCATTATATAGACATTCATAATATTTCCTCATTATCTCATAACTGAGTGAACATAATGAATTAGAAGCTTTCCTTTATGAACATTAATAAAATCCTCTATTATATATGCCATGTCAATTAATATATGATTGGATCTCTGGGCATACCTTACCAACATACTCCCACTTGCACTTAGAGCCAATCACCCATGAATCATATTCTTTGTGATCTAAATAAGTCCACCATGTTTCTACTGCGCTAGTGCTAATTCAGCGGGTCAGCAACACTTTGATTGTAGTCGGTATACTGCATGTTTCCTTGTCTCTTCATTGTATGATTTCTCATATGAGACGGAACTTCCATAATATGACATCTAATATTCCATGCCTAACAATGAGCTCCATTGTTATCAAAGTATCACTACTAAGTCATCAATTATTGGAACATCTATAAATTCATCATATTAACTTTCAATTTATATAGTATCACTCTGTGTTCATCACACAAGTATACTCGACTTTTATTGTAGAATAGAATTAATGGCTATTAGTTCAGAACCTTTCCAACTAATCAATACTTCTCCTTTTAACTAAACATATTTGTGATCACTTTTTTCATTTTGAAAGCTTGCATCGATGTAACCCTTTACATCCAACTCTTCCTTTCATTGCTTTCCTTATTCACTAGAAATCTATCCTTAGATACTTCTCAAATACTAATGTATATCTTTAATGACATTCCAGCTTTCCTTATTCACTAGAAATCTATCCTTAGATACTTCTCAAATACTAATGTATATCTTTAATGACATTCCAGTAACCCTTATTGGATTTGATTATCATCTTGTCATGTCTAGTACATACAAGATTCATATGGGATAAGTACATTTATAGCATTCATGATATATCCATAGCTACACCTTTATGGTTTCTTAATCATGTCATTCCATTCTTTAGAAGAATTGGAACATATCATGAGAGACTAATCTGAATTATCCCTTACTGAATTCATTTATGTTAAACTCTTTTAACATATTTCTGTTGTATGTGGTCAAACATCCATTGTGTAACATTGAAGAACTATCTCATAGGGCTTGATCCTTATCTCATAATATGCTTCATTTTATCCTTCACTTATGAAGGTGTTTTTCATGCCAGTTCTCAATATTCACAATATTAAGATGTTTATTCCTCATCATATGTCAGTTCTCAATATTCACAATATTAAGATGTTTATTCCTCATCATATGTGGAATATTCATATATGCTCCCATGAAATCATTTATAATCACATATTTCATCTTTCATCTTGTTTCAAGTACTCTTTGACTATGTTGTCAACATTTCTGAGATTCTTGTTTCAATCCCAGATTGAATCTTGTAGTTTACAAAATTTATTTGCATGCATGAAAATATAAACCTTTTAGGTTGTGTCTCATACACATCCTCTAAAGTATTCCCTTGAGGAATCCACTTTCTATCTTCATATGCTAAATCTTGTGTTCTATTTCAACTATAACAACAAGCATGACAATTGGTAAAGGAAGTTCTATCATGCTCAACAACTTGAACTTGATTTGAAACTATTATTCAACCAACTTTTCCTTTTATGTTTTCCATGTAGGTATATCAAGGTATTATCCCTTAGGTGGAACTATCATGGTCCTACCTTGTTAGATTACATGGATCCCATAATATTCATAAATAGCTTCTAGTTGGGTCATCCTGTATGACGAACCCATACTGAATTGTTGTATACATAATCCTCCAATCTCATATGTGTTCTTCTAGAACTATTTTGTTTTGTGTTACATGAAGAACCCTAATATTCCACAACAACTTGTGATTTTCACAGTTCTCATTGAACCAATTGTTTACCTCAAACATTTCAAGTTTTTACTCTTACTCCCACTAATTGCTCGGGAACTCAGTTATCCTATCAACAATTTTTTTTTTATTGTATTAGGTTAGTAATGTTCAACAGTCATGGTTTACAGATGAACCTTCTTAAGAAATGACTTTTGCAATATAGATTTCAATCCTCTAGACATATTGGAGCATTCCCAAATCATATCATATATGATGTTTTTATAAACCATTCATATGGTACATGATTTAGTGTTAGGTATATATTTATGAGGGTAATTGATAATTATATCATGACTCATCATGGTATATTTCCTTCATTTTGACACATCATCCTGCTCAAGGTATTTTACTTGTGATACATCATCACAGTTCTTTCTTGAAGGTTCTCATGCAAAGTATTTCTACATTTGATCTCATCAAATTTTCTTAATACTTTCATCAAAGTCATACTTCATTTACAATCTCCTTGAACTCTTCAAGAGATCAATTCTTCTCTATTACTTGATACATATAATCATATTACCAGTAAATGAGATGAAGTATAAGTAATTAGCTATAACATTTATTCCATAAGATCTCCATGCATCATATGTATGAGGTCTGATGGAAAGATTATCCTCCCACTACATGTAGTGACAAATGACACGTCACTTTGTGCTTAAATAAAACTTTGCATGTTTCCATAGGTTCGATAACCAAGGGAACCTAGATTAACATCAATATGTATTCTAGACATACATTTCTTATGTGAACATATATTGTGACTATTGCTAATTATAGTCATGAATTATTAATTATAATCCTTTTGTATTAACTTTATAAAAATTAATCTCAAAGTATTTCATAAAAACATCATTAGATGCTTTGGCCGTTGATGTACAAGATCATATCTTTTGAAATAGAAACATTAAAACTTACTTTATTAAATAATCATCCTTGTCATGCAAGATGCTTTAAAGTAAATGTTTCCATTTGATGTCATAATGAAATAGCAGTTATACTAACTCTATTATATACCCAAAGGGCTAAGATACATTTAAATGTAGACTAAAGCTTCTGATACACTTGCTCCACCTTGTCCATCTGTGTCCTTCCATGAAGGCCTTTACTTCTTGTCAGATCATGCACATTAGTATGTCAAATCTCTATTTATTATCACAAACCAAAGTAAAGAAGTAATTAAATTTATCTTATAACATTTATATATGAAGTGGAGGCCTCAATGCCTTCCTTCTTCTTCTTTAGTTCCTCTAGCCATAGAGGGAAATTCCTTTTCTAATGTCCAGACTGGTGACAATCCCTTCTTGTTTTCTTCACACCACCTTTTTCTTTGAGATTTGAAGACTTAGACTTCTGGCCAACTTTAGAACCTTTCTTTGCTAGCCTTTGTCTTTAGACTTCCCCTTTATCTTGTTGATAATCATCACAGACTTGGTTTTGTCTTTCTTAATTTGTGTCTCAGTTGTTCTCAACATGCCTAAAATCTCTGTCAATGGTTTGTCGAATTCATTCATGTTGTAGTTCATGATAAACTTACTCTGTGATTCTGGAAAGGACTACACAATCATGTCAGTGGCCAACTCTTGACCCAAAGGGAATTCCAGTCTAGATAAGTTCTCCATATACTCAATAATCTTGAGTACATGAGGACCTACTGGATCTCCTTCTGCCATGCTACATTTAAACAATGCCTTGGAGACATCATATCTCTCTTGTCTTTCTTGATCTTGGTACATGTTGTTGAGATGTGTGACCATCTCATCACACCCATATTCTTATGCTCCCTCTGGAACCCATAGTTCATGGAGCATAGCATCAAACATTTGACGTCCACAACATTTTTAATGTGCTTCCAGTAAGAATCTCTGTCAACCCTTGGTGCATTTTGAGGTGGTTCTTCTAGTTCTGGAATTTCTAGGACATTCAACTTTCACTCACGTGTCAGAGCAATTCTCAGTACCCTGAACCAATCATGGAAGTTGTTCCCATTACGTTTGTCCTTCTTTCTGAAGGACCTATCACAAAGAAAAGTGATTGTTGTTTGTTGCCACTTGATTCGACAAAAGGATTTGCAATTTTGTCAAAAACTCATTTTTGATTTGATTTTATTTTATTAAAATTTGTGCGATAATAATTAGGTCTTTAATTAATTATCATTCTCATGATTTTTTTCAAATTGATAACTCTTGCATATCAATTTGGAAAATTGCAGCATATCAATTTTCTAATGAGCAAGATATGGGATAATTCAACTATGGCCCAACCAACACCACAAAACACACTTAATTACCAAGGGAGGCAACTTTTTCCAATTGCATCATATGCAATTCTTGATAGATAATATGCAAATCTCCTTGACATAATTATATGTATGCTTCTTGGCCCATATGCTATGAGAATCACTAGTTAAGCCAGACCCAATAGCCAATACAATAATAATGCACCCCGCGGAGGTGAAACCTACATTACTACCATCACACTTCCAGAAAGTAGATAGTGCACCATGCAGAGGCGTAATCTACGCTCAGTAGATCAAGTTTTTCATGTGTATTTCTATTGGAAAGCATATCAGACATAATATGCTTGATTTGAGGGAGTTTATATATCTCATATATATATACATATACTATATCAAATCATCACATATGTAGTATATATCATATACATGCTATATGCCACAACATAAACATGTAATATGAAATAAAAAGCAATGGTTATGGCCATGTCTACTTGTAATTCCTTCGAGCCACAAGGAATTACTACCACCTAGGTCAATCATCACATCACATGTATCAACCTGCTTTAAATGTAGACTTGTGCTTTCCAATCTAGGTAGATCGATTCAACCCTTGAACCGGTCGTCTCACCTCTTGGCCGATCCGTTGGTCATCATGGATGGTCGTCTGGACTCTAGTCCAACTGATGTTTGGACTCCTTCCAAATGATCAATTAAATCCATCAGGCAATCATCTGGTTCCATCGTTCTGTCCTCCATGGTCCTCTAAACGGTCGAGTCATCTCATGAATTGGTCATCTCATCCAGCGGTGATCATCTTCCTTGTCATTGCAAGAAAATAAACTATCCTATTATTGTTACACTATTACATGGTAAAGAGAAATCTCAAGTTACAATTGAGGAGATCAAAGGTAGGAAAGATTTAACTTTACATTGGAAAGATAGAGGTAGAGGCTTAGTTTACAGACCGATATTAACAAGAACCAAAACAAACAACTACATACAAATATAGGATTTAGATCATAACTATGCTACACAACCGCCATCAAAACTGCTTTTAGGATGACACACATAAATTACACACACACACACACACACACACACACACACACACACATATATATATATATATATATATATATATATCTGTGTGTGTGTGTGTGTGTAATTTATGTGTGTCATCCTAAAAGCCACTTTTAGGATGACACACATAAATTACACACACAGTATATATATATATATATATATATATATATATATATATATATATATATATATATATATATATATATATATATATCTGTGTGTGTGTGTAATTTATGTGTGTCATCCTAAAAGCGGTTTTGATGGCGGTTGTGTAGCATAGTTATGATCTAAACCCTAAATTTTTATGTAGTTGTTTGTTTTGGTTCTTGTTAGTATCGATCTGTAAACTAAGCCTCTACCTTTATCTTTCCAATGTAAAGTTAATTCTTTCCTACCTTTGATTGCCTCAAGTGTAACTTGAGATTTCTCTTTACCATGTAATAGTTTAATAGCAATATGATAGTTTCTTTTCTTCAATATATATATATATATATATATATCAGCTTGGGATTATGTGGTTTTTGATCAGATACACATATGAGACTGTTTAAATATACACATCGTATGAAATAATTAATCAATTAAACTAAAAATCTGATCATATCAATTATCCTAAAACATAGTAAATTAACGTGGCTTTGATACACTGTTGGGAAATATGGGCACAAAATTTAGCAACAAAAATAAAAATTGTATGTATTTGTATTCCATAATAGCAAGATCGCGTCAACTACTATAAAATAGAAAGGATAGTTTAGCGAGTTATACTTGGTCCTAAAGCAAGTCTAGTGACAACAACTCGCTTCAATGCAACTGTCAGCTAGTTGCCCTTGGATGGCGGTTGTGCATCTCCTAGTCTTCACCACCAACAACAAATACAACAACTTCTATAACACTCCTGTGATCTCACCATAGACTATAGGCTAACTTTTCTCTCCTAGAAGCAACAAAGGACTCCTGCCTATAGAGTAGTCCACATGACCAACTAGAACTCCTGTTGTTCAAGAAGAGCAGATAGGAAGGAGTTGTCCCTCCCTTTGGTGTACTAGTCACCAACTTTCTCTCCCACAACAATGATGCTCAATTATTCTCTCCCATAGCTATCCCTCCCTTATCGGGTAGGTCTTTCTTGGCCTCTCTCAGTTACCACAACTATAGAGGATAACAATCGTCAGAGGAGTTGATTCTCTATTATCTGTGTTATGTCTTGCAAAGTCCCAATACCCCTCTATTTATGGGCAGGGTTTGGGTTAGGGTTCCCAATCTGTACATGATTTTTGCGGGAGTGGAAGGGACTGGATGATCTTGAAGTTTCACAACCTATGAACCACAAAATGGTCATCTGGTGACCTAGGCAGTCATCTAGTCACACAAGATGGTTGTCTCACATTGCCAAATGGTCTTTTGGTGGTTTCCCAATCACACACAAATTTGGCAAATTCAATTTCAATTAATATCACTATTAATTCCCTACACCCCAAGTAATGTGCAATCAAAACTAATCCAGGAAACATCTACAACCTTTGTTCGGCCCAACCAAGCCATCTCACCTAGGAGAGATGTGTGTCTCACTCTCTCAAACAGCTGTCTCATGAGTTTGACATGAGCTGGCTGGTTCAATCACATTGAACCGGTCGGTTCAAGGGAAGAACTTAGCCAATTTGCACTTTGAACAACCTGACAACCGAAATGGCCTTTTCAACACTTGAGATTCTAGCCTGGCTACCCAAACTTCCATCTCAATCAGTGAGATAGTCATTTGGCATACCGATCAACGAATCAGTTGATCTATTACGTAAATTGAATACCTAAACACTTTAGTAATCAATCCAATCATCATTCAAGAATAACTCCTCTTCTAGATGAGTTCCTTTATGTGTAACCCTATAGGTCCCATATCATGTTGGTAGTGAATGCCCATAACTAGCTTCTTACTCAAAAGAAAGTAGTGGTGCCTAGTCGCACATCAATGCCACCCAAGTGAATGGAAAGTTGTAGAACTACATCAACCTACCATCTATGTAAGGTGTTGTAGTGATTGTATAATTCCTTTGTCATTGATGTCCAAGATGAACTCGAGGCATGAATGATCACCTTATCAACATTCAATCCATGTTTCTTGAACCAAGAGCTGACTATCTGAGATAATGTGACCTCAATATTATAGATTGAATCACATGTGCATGTGCATGCATTTCTCAGTCTCTCTTATCAAGTGGATAGGAGATCATACTTCAGTAGGAGGGACACATCCCATATCTATTACTCACATTCTATACCCATGTTTCAAAGTCCACGTTCTAGGACTGTGTTTGATGTTGTCAAAGCATATCCAACAACACGTGATTAGTGTGATGATTTCAGGTCTATGAATCACAATCACCACCATCACTATGAGAGATGATTATAACCACTAGTTATTATTTCCATGTGTCATTCTCAAGGTCAGTTTGTCTGATACCCTATTCCGTAACATGTATATGTGTTTGGTTTGATATTGCCATATCATGACTAATGATATTCTATCATCAAACAACCCACACTCTAGTCTTATGTGTTACGAGTGTCTATCTACCTTCTAAAGTAACAAATGACTAAGGACATAATAAGAATTCACATACTCTTAACATTTGTATGATCTCATCCTTCTAAGTCATGTACTTGAAGACCTACATCATTGAGTATTGTCATTCATTACACATTCGTAATATTTTCTCATGATCTCATAACTGAGTGAAATATAATGAATTGGATGCTTTCCTTTATGATCATTAATCAAATCCTTAATGGTATATGCCATGTAAATCATCTTATTATTAGTTCTTTGGGCATACCTTACCAACAATATATGATATGATATATATGAAATTTATGCATGTGACCATAAAAGTTGGTTTTTATGATGGATGTAAAGCATGTATATGGCCAATAACCCCTAGATCATTGTTCTTTGTTGGATTTTTGTTTTTCCTATTTATATCTTGGTTTGCATACTGAGCCTCTCTCTCCTTTTTCATATGTAAATGTATTAATTCTTTCCTTCTTATGCTCCCCTCAAATTGAACTTGAGGTTTCTCTATTACCATGTAATATGTTAAACATGAATAAGATAGTTTTTTTATTTCCTGCTATGGTAAAGAAGACATTCTGCTCCAGACCAACTAACCAATTTAGAAGACAAAATAATGGTTGGAGGATTTAAGAGATCAGGTGACAGGAGGATGAATCAATTGACTCACGGCCCAACTGATTGGCAGGAGGAGTCCAAACACCGCTTGAACCTGAGTCTAGATGAATGTAAGGGAGAAAATGATCTACTAGGATGCCAACCAATCGGTCCAAAGGATGAATAGATCATCCTCGATTGGTTCCAGAATAGATCTTCAATAATAATAGGTTGCTACCTTAGGTGGTTGTAATTCCTCATATCTCCAAGGAATTACATTTGAATTTCCATAACTGTCATTTGTGTTTTATTATTTCATTTTTTTATGCACATAGCAAGTATATGATACGTAGTATACGTATGTCATGATTGGATATGTATATGTACTTATATATAAAATCCCTCAATAAATACTAAGTCTAATACGGTTTCCATAAGCGACAAACATGAAGATATTGATTAACCAAGTGTAGGTTACGTCAAATCATGGTGTGCCATCTATAATCACTGAAGTGTGATGGTAGATGTGTAGGTTCTGTCAAAACAGGGTGCATATTTGTAACGACCCCGCCTCCCGGTAACCCCCAATTAAGGGAGACCCGAAGGTCAGAGCGGTTATTCAATTAACA
Source organism: Alisma plantago-aquatica (assembly GCA_963693085.1). Taxonomy (NCBI): domain Eukaryota; kingdom Viridiplantae; phylum Streptophyta; class Magnoliopsida; order Alismatales; family Alismataceae; genus Alisma; species Alisma plantago-aquatica. Next base: position 651,654,779 of record OY856411.1, read on the forward strand.
TGATCAAAGGTTTGACAAATAATCAATAATAATTATGAAATTCTACTACTAAACTGAAAATGGGTATAAAATAAAAATTTTACTTACCTTTTAAAAGTTGGGATTTGTAAACTTGTATCCCTGAAGATACCAGTCTAACTAATCCCTCAGTGTACATTATTTCTCATTTAGTTCCACATATGCCACTTTACTGTTTGTTCTTTTCATTTGTACCTAAAATGCCGACAAACAAAATGTCGGTCAACAAGAAGCTGGTATGTGGGGTAAACAATAAATGTGCAACTATGTTAACAAAATAGTCAACCAAATATCATTTAACTTCCAAGTTTACGTTTTAAGCAATACTACTCAATCCTTGACTATCCCCTATCTCTGTACCATCCCTGTAGTGGACATGGATACTACCGCTCTCATATGGTACATCCTTACCCCCATGGCCCTACCACACATGTAGCCAATTCCTATGGTTATCGAGTCACATGGCCCTACCCAAAGGTAGCCCAATCCCTGACTCATGATGACTTGATGGTCCTACCCCATTGGTAGCCATTTATTAAGTCATTCAATGACCTGATAGACCTACCCCATTGGTAGCCATTTACTAGGTCAATCTATGAAGCTACAGAGGGGACTAGGATCTGAGCTAGTAGGCACATATCTTAGGTGATAGTCATATTCACATTATAATTTGCAAGAATTAAATGCATCCAACAGTTTAATTCAAGTCATCGATAAAACCTCCAAAATCCTCGGGAATCTAATTCAGGATATTCATAGGCGTAACCACATACCTGTCAAGTTGATGTGAGATAGAAACAATCCAATCAACCAATAGGAAAGCAAGCATTCAATAAGATCCTGAAACAATTATACAATTTCCTTTTATTACTTAGGTCATTAAGATCTATTAAATGAAGCTCGCTTCCTAGGGTTTCTAGTCCACTTTTAGGGTTTCCATTGCAATTAGGGTTTCCCTTCATCTTTTACTATTTTAAACCCTAATTTAACGCAATTGATCACAAACCATAATTATCTCAACATCAAATCCTTAATTTCAAATTTAAGTCATAATTAACCCTTATATAAGTCCATTAAGCCTCTTTTTCATTAAAGCTACAATTTTCATCCTTTTAATACATAACAAGATAATCATGCTCATTTATCGTCAATTCATAGTTCATTATGATTGAATTCACATGCGAACTCTATTTGTCATTAATTCCATCTTGATTCATTCAAAAGCCCTAATTTCTATATTAAGGTAATTTATCCACAAATTAGGAACTTTATTGCTCGCAATAGCTTTTAACCATGAAAACTCAGTTCTATACATGAAATCGAATAATTAAAGCCATTAGTAGTCCTAATTACCAACATTAGTGTTTCAAGGCCCATTAAAGTATATTCATGCACATGAAACTCTAAATTAACTAATTTCAGGAAAAATTCATCTTTTTCGATCTTAATGTATCTCTTTATGATTAACATGTTAATATCAACTTTAACCATCAATTAAACCCTACTAATCACATTAATCATATCAAAATAGGGTTTCTTAACCTTTAATCCATTAAAGTTGATAATTTACACTAATTTTCGAATTGTGATTAGAATCAGACTTCAATTATATTTTTAATGGATTACCCTTGATTTTTTTAGCAACTTTCATATTTTATTCGTATCTATCCGAGCTATAGATATTTAGTTATGATTTTTGTATGATTTCACTTACCAAAGCCAATCACAGAGTGCCACGTCGCCTTGGTCCAGGCAACGCGGCTTGTTGGAGGTTATAACCAATTTACCATTATGCCCTTGGTGCGGAAACTCGCTTCTTATATTTTGGAGGGGTAGCTTGGTCCATCAGACCTCTAGGTCGTCTTCTACCCAGCGCAACCCAGCGCTGCCGCGAACTGCAGCACTTCACGGTCATCTCCCTCCACCTCGAAGCCCAAAACGCATCGACACCTATCCCGCTGACTCCTCCGCTCCCATCTGCATCCATCAAGGTCTCTTGTCCTGAGCGTAACGGCCAAGAATAGGAGCTTTAAGGATGCAAACTGCAGTTCTCCGCAGACGAGCAGCTGATGACCAAGGTTTGGTTTCACACGAAAAAGGTCAACGTAGTCGTGCAGATTGAAGGGGAAATGTTTGGACTTCCTTCAAGCGCCCTCTGAGGCACCAGGGATGGAGTTAAGCTCAAGGTTAGGGTTTGGACGATGAAGATCAAGAAGAAGATGGGGAAGAGAGTTGGAGACCTGGGATCTCTCTAGAACTTGAACCAGAGGGGCTACCCTTTATATAGGGGTGAGGAAAGGAGATTTAGGTCGGATATACATGAATCAAGAAGTCCCTTTCCAAGTAGGAAATAAATTCCTTCAATGAGAAGTATATTCTCTCTCTCCTCTCTATCCTTTGAATATTTCATATTACTTGGTTATATAGGAATACGAAAATTCCTTCCCTTATTCTCTTTAGTCTTTTCTTTTAATCCAATGATCACAAAATTATATTCTCCTCAAATAGGGAATACTTCTTTTTAACAAAATCACATAATTCCATTAATTATGTATTCCCATTATCATTTTATTTTGCAATTTTTGGTATTTTCTCTTTCTTTTCTCCATTGGCGATCCTTGGACCCCAAGAAACTCAAATAATTTGAAATTCCTTTTTAAGGAATACTCATTATCTTTCTACATGCATCAATATGCATTATTCTTCATTATCATGTATATTTCTTATTAAAATATCTCTTTTTGAGAATTTCCCTTTATTTCTCTTTTATTTTCCTCATTGGTATTCTTTTTAACATTAGTAATCCTTGGGATACGAAATTCCACCAAGGATAACTCAATGATACCACTTTTAACTTGTTTTCCACATTTTCCATTATTTTCAATTTCTTTATTAACAAGGAAATACTCATTTGCTCTTTTCTTTTCTTATTGTATTCTTTATAAAATTTTGGACTCCTTGGAATCCAAAGAACTCAAGAGACACAAAATCCATCCTAGGATTACATTCTATTGCCTTCTAGAGGTTTCCACACCTTTCATTCCTCAAAACTCAATTATTCATTTATTAATTGAATTTCTTTGTTAATGGGCCCAATAGCCAATAAAGCCCACAACACAAACATCAAGGCTATTGTAAACAAAATCCATTTATTTGCAACAAATTGTATCATCATTTGTCCAATTATCTTTAATGTGAGAAATTACATTTCTCACCCAATGAACCCAAAAATTGGGGTTGTAACATCCTTTCCCTCTTATAAGAATTTTGTCCTCAAAATTCCATCAAGCAAGCAAACAAACAGGATAATCATTTCTTATGTCCATCAGGGCTCCCATGTGGCTTCACCCTTTCCATGGTGCTTCCAAGAACCTTCATCATCTCATATTCTTCCATCTGAGTTCTTTCTTACCTTGGTATATCGTACCCTCATAGGTGACTCAGGACATTTCAACCTCTCAAAAGCTGAATAGGTTCAAGGCTCAGCACATGGCTTGGGTACCTCACATAGTGCTCTAGATCGGACTCATGGAACATATTATACATCATGTTATCTTGAGGGGTAAGGCTAAACACAACCTTATCCACCAATCCATCTCAAATGGGCCCATATATCGGGGACTCAGCGTTCTCAGCTGTAGCTTAGAGGGGTCAGATTTTCACATCACATATTCTCCCATAGTGAACTGCATGTTAGTCTACATTGCATCAACTCATGACTCATGTCGTCTCTGGGCTCTCTCTTAGCCATTTCATGATCAAAGCGACTTCTTCTGCACACACTGTGGTTCTTTTATGGCCTTCGTGAGGCCTCCTTCACCAACATCATCTTAATGAAGTGGTGACCGACACAACCTCCTTAAAGAAATTCTTGCATCCCGATAAAGGCTATGGTGGTCATCATCACATCTTACAAAGGACAAGAATTGTCTCTATGTATCACCCTGTATGAGCACACATGCTCTCATCAGACCCTCTCGTCTGGATCGTACTAACCATTAATTAGGGGTGATAAACTATTCTAATATCGAGTTATTCATGTATCTACTTCCACCTCATGGAAGTGAACCTTGGTCCATACCCAAGAACTTTTGAACTCGCATCATGGTGTAGTTGAACCATCTTTCTCATGGGTAGTTCAACCAGATCTGTCCTTAAAGAACTCTTCCTTTCTCATGTCATCTAGGTAAGGCGATATACCACAACCCATATTGCATCTCCACCTTCCTTGGTCTAGGGGAGACTTTCCACATCATCCATAGTGATGAACTCCCATTCCCTCTCGGGGATTCTTTATTCTTTATATCAATACATTGGGTTATTGGTGTTCGTCCTTCACCTCCTGGCTTGCATGGCTACATACCCCATGCCACTTCACCTTAGACATCCCAAAATACTACTATCACTTACTATCTTTATAGTACCAAGGTATATCATGATCTCCTGCATTGTTATGATTCCTCAAGCTTAATACCTCGGAAATCCTAAACCATTCTAATCAGGTTTTCATACATCCTTTCATTACGTCAAGGACTAGACTGGCTAACAAAACAATCGTTAACTTGTTCAACCTATCTCATTACATGAAAGTGTTAGCCAAAACACATCCTCTTTCCAAACTCAGGGTTAGCCTAACGACCTCTTCTAGCCAACCCAGGTAGCTATATCTCCACCAGAGCATCCATTACCACTTCACATCCTTCGGTATTAGGTAATGTCGAAGACATACACCTCCATGTATTATATTCATTATCTCATCTCAAACTCTAAGTTTGTCTTCATCAAGAAACTCTGAGCTCATCCTCATGATGATCAAAGTCAACCTTGGTTAACTTGCAAATTCCACATAACTCTTGATAAAACATCCTCATAAGATGACTACACTATTCCTCTTAGTATTTCTAAACTATCCATGTATCATTCACTCCACCAAGGTATGTTGTCATCTCTCTCCTCATTCCTTATAGCAACATTCCAACTCACATCATCTTTACCCTTGATGTGTGGCATGTGTACTGTCCTATCTCTCACTCCCATAACAAGATGAAATATGCATTTGGAGGCCGTCCAAATACAGAGTTCTTCCCATTCCAAGAGTAGAGATGGTACATCCAACCTTGCCGGTACACCTTCAAATCTAAGTTGAAATGTGCAACTCATGTCTTTACAAACATCATGATATCAAAATTTCCTCCATGGAAAACTGGTCTCGAACCTACTTGGATCCACACACAATCATTTGTCATCTCCTCTAGGTCTATAGGGTGCCGACACTTTTGGGGTCATCCCTCTTCCCTCATGCATCTAGAGAGTGCCCTACTCACCTGCTCTTTGGGTCCCATGAGTTTATGAAGGTGATCAATCTCCTGACACATGGCTCTCAGACAATGATAGTTGTTACCTCCCGACCCTATGGTCATGTGCAACTAGGGAATTAGGAAACTCCTTCTTCCATCAGTCTCATGCCTACCTGACCCTAGGATAGACTTAGGATTCCATTATAGTACATGTTCAAGTTAGAACCTTACCCAATCTTTCATCATCTCTCCCTGCATTCATGACTGACTTTCATCCCTTCATACGGGTCATGGCAACCTGCTTACCTTGGTCAAGCCCCATACCGATTACCTCCATGGTAACACATCCACATTCACATAGATATGGTTATCTATGGATCTATAGGTTCATTCTCATGCCATGTACTCTTCACCTAGCTTCTTAAGATCCTATGAAACCTCCTTAGGTTACCTAAAAACCAACTAAACTGGTAAACTCCCTACTAAAGGGTCTCTTTCCCAGGATGGGAGGAAACCACACATTGATAACAAAGGTCACAAGCGTCCTTAGGGTTTACATTCACATGAGCATGCTTAATCCAACAACTACTAAGGCACAAGCGTACCTACTAAACCATGCTAGGTCACACTTTTTCACATCCTCAACATTAGACCAACTTAGTTCATCACACATACCTTTAACTTAAGGGGTTTCTTTATCCTCTATACATGCTTGAAGCTATAGAGACTCAAATCTTATCATGAGCATCGGGTACATTGCTTCCCCTCTTAGGCCTAGAAACCCTAGGTCCACCTTTGGGTGTCCAACTGCATGCTCGACCTCTTAACCATGAATCGAGCATGTCCAAGGTATGTCATCCTTTCATTCGAGCAACACTTCGGAGTTTAGTCCTCTTCCAGGACAACCAACTAGGTATACAACCTCACATCCTGCTACTAAACCTCTCCAAGTCTAAGAAACTCTTCTCCCTATCTCAGGAGGTAAACACCTATACCATAGGCACAGAGGTACTAGCAGACTCATCCTCTCTCTAGGGTATGGTTCCTCTCATGGCAACAACGACATGTCTATCTGAACACCTGGTCCACCATGACGTCTAACTCATCACGTCATCTCTCTCTCAAACCTCCACTTATGGTTAGGGTTAAACATCATCCTCAGAGGATGTGCTAGGTCTCTACTTCAATGGAGATCTCTACCTCCAAGACTAACTTTCTCTACTCATTCTCCCGACAAGAAGGTCTAGCCTCAGGTCTTTCCTGAGGGCAACGACAACTTATGTCATACGACCTAAGCATGTATCTATTCTTTTACTCTTACTCTATTAAGCTTATGTCCATGACATCTTATTTATATGCTTTTTATTAATTTGGTGAAGGATTCCTTAACCCTTGTCAACCTTACCCATACCTCAAGAGGGTGAGGAGAAGAGAGGAAACCCTAATCCTTAAGGTCCTTAATAGAATTTGAGTTGAGAAGGTATGAACAAGATGAGAGAGTCCTAAAGGTATCTTATTTCGATTCATACCCTAAGACTTTGGCCAGGCAGCCACACAGCTCTGGGATTCCTCGTATTCCGACTAGCGGTGTAGAGGAAAATATTGTCAGCCACCAGTCGTGATCCTTTTCTAGACACCTCTGTCTTTCAGATAATCCTCTAATAACTCCCTTGGGTTCTACAGAATTTGTAAAATTTAATAATTATTAAAGATTAGATGAGGAACCTATGCTCTGATACCAATTGTAACGACCCCTCCTCCCGATAACCCGAAGGTCAGAGCCGTTATTCAATTAACAAGATGAAAGGTTTGACAAATAATCAATAATAATTATGAAATTCTACTACTAAACTGAAAACTGGTATAAAATAAAAACTTTACTTACTTTTTAAAAGTTGGGATTTCTAAACTTCTATCCATGAAGATACCAGTCTAAATAATCCCCCTGTGTACATTATTTCTCATTTAGTTCCACATATGCACTTTACTGTTTGTTCTTTTCATTTCTACATAAAACACCGACAAACAAAACGTCGGTCAGCAAGAAGCTAGTATGTGGGGGAAATAATAAATGTGCTACTATGTTAACAATGTAGTCAACCAAATATCATTTAACATCCAAGATTACATTTTAAGAAATACTACTCAATCCTTGCCTATCCCCTATCTCTGTACCGTCCCTGCAGTGGACATGGATACTACATCTCTCATATGGTAGATCCTTACCCCCATGGCCCTACCACACAGGTAGCCAATTCCTAGGGTTATGGAGTCGCATGGCCCTACCCAAAGGTAGCCCAATCCCTGACTCATGATGACTTGATGGTCCTAAGCCATTGGCAGCCATTTACTAAGTCATTCAATGACCTGATGGACCTACCCCATTGGTATCCAATTACTAGGTCAATCTATGAAGCTACAGAGGGGACTAGGATCTGAGCTAGTAGGCACATATCTTAGGTGATAGTCATATTCACATTATATTTTGCAAGAATTAAATGCATCCAACATTTTAATTCAAGTCATCGATAAAACCTTGAAAATCCTTAGGAATCTAATTTGGGATATTCATTGGCGTAACCACATACCTGTCAAGTAGATGTGAGATAGAAAAAATCCAATCAACCAGTAGGCAAGCAAGCATTCAATAAGATCCTGAAACAATTATACAATTTCCTTTTATTACTCATGTCATTAAGATCTATTAAATCTAGCTCGCTTCCTAGGGTTTCTAGTCCACTTTTAGGGTTTCCATTGCAATTAGGGTTTCCCTTCATCTTTTACTATTTTAAACTCTAATTTAACGCAATTGATTACAATCCCTAATTATTTCAACATCAAATCCTTAATTTCGGATTGAAGGCGTAATTAACCATTATATAAGTCCATTAAGCCTCTTTTACATTAAAGCTACAATTTTCATCCGTTTAATATATAACAATATCATTATTTTCATTTATCGTCAATTCATAGTTCATTATGATTGAATTCACATGCAAACTCTATTTGTCATTAATTCCATCTTGATTCATTCGGAAACCCTAATTTCTATATTAAGGTTATTTATCTGCAAATTAGGAACTTTAATGCTTGCAATAGCTTTTAACCATGAAAACTCAGTTCTATACATGAAATCAAATAATTAAAGACATTAGTAGTCCTAATTAACAACATTAGGGTTTCAAGGCCCATTAAAGTATATTCATGCACATGAAACTCTAAATTAACTAATTTCGGGAAAAAATCATCTTTTTCGATCTTAATGTATCTCTTTATAATTAACATGTTAATATCAACTTTAACCATCAATTAAACCCTACTAATCACATTAATCATATCAAAATAGGGTTTCTTAACCTTTAATTCATTAAAGTTGATAATTTACACTAGTTTTCGAATTGCAATTAGAATCAGACTTCAATTATATATTTAATGGATTCCCCTCAATTTTCTGAGCAACTTTCATATTTTATGTGTCTCTATCCGAGCTACAGATATTTAGTTATGATTTTTGTATGATTTCATTTACCAGAGCCAATCATAGAGCGCCACGTCGCCTTGGTCCATGCAACGCGGCTTGTTGGAGGTTATAACCAAGTTACCATTATGCCCTTGGTGCTCCAACTCACTTCTTATATCTTGGAGAGGTAGCTTGGTCCATCTGACCTCTGGGTCGTCTTCTAACCAGCGCAACCCTGCACTGCCGTGAACTGCAGTGCTTCACGGTTATCTCCCTCCGCCTCCAAGCCCAAAACTCGTCGGCACCTATCCCTGGGACTCTGCTTCTCCCATCTTCATCCATTAAGGTCTCTTATCCTGAGCGTAACAGCCAAGGACAGGAGCTTTAAGGATGCGAACTGTAGTTCTCCGTAGATGAGTTGCTGGTGACCAAGGCATTGGGTTTCACACGAAAAAGGTCAACGTAGTCGTGCAGATTGAAGGGCAAACATTTGGATTTCCTTCAAGCGCCCTCTGTGGCACTAGGGATGGATTTAAGCTCAATGTTAGGGTTTGCACGATGAATAACAAGAAGAAGATGGGGAAGAGAGTTGGAGACGTGGGATCACTCTAGAACTTGAACCAGAGGGGCTACCCTTTATATAGGGGTGAGGAAAGGAGCCTTAGGTCGGATATACATAAATCAAGAAGTCCCATTCCAAGTAGGAAATCAATTCCTTCAATGAGAAGTATATTCTCTCTCTCCTCTCTATCCTTTGTATATTTCATATTACTTGGTTGTATAGGAATACGAAAATTCCTTCCCTTATTCTCTTTAGTCTTTTCTTTTAATCCAATGATCACGAAATTATATTCTCCTCAAATAGGAAATACTTCTTTTTAACAAAACCACATAATTCCATTAATTCTGTATTCACATTATCCATTTATTTTGCAATTTTTGGTATTTTCTCTTTCTTTTCTCCATTGGCGATCCTAGGACCCCAAGAAGCTCAAATAATTCGAAATTCCTTTTTAAGGAATACTCATTATCTCTCTAGATGCATCAATATGCATTATTCTTCATTATCATGAATATTTCTTATTAAAATATCTCTTTTTGAGAATTTCCCTTTATTTCTCTTTTATTTTCCTCATTGTTATTCTATTTAACATTAGTAATCCTTGGGATACGAAATTCCACCAAGCATAACTCAATGATACCTCTTTTCCCTTGTTTTCCACATTTTTCCATTATTTTCAATTTCTTTATTAACAAGGAAATACTCATTTGCTCTTTTCTTTTCTTATTGTATTCTTTATGAAATTTTGGACTCCTTGGAATCCAAGGAACTCAAGAGACATGAAATCCATCCTTGGATTACATTCTATTTCCTTCTAGAGGTTTCCACACCTTTCATTCCTCAAAACTCAATTATTCATTTATTAATTGAATTTCTTTGTTAATGGGCCCAATAGACAATAAAGCCCCTAACACAAACATCAAGGCTAGTGTAAATGAAATCCATTTATTTGCAACAAATTGTATCATCATTTGTCCAATTATCTTTAATGTGAGAAATTACATTTCTCACCCAATGAACCCAAAAATTGGGGTTGTAACATCCTTCCCCTCTTATAATAATTTTGTCCTTAAAATTCCATCAAGCAAGCAAACAAACAAGATAAGCCTTTGTTATGTCCATCAAAGTTCCCATGTGGGTTCACCCTTTCCATGGTGCTTCCAAGAACCTTCATCATCTCATATTCTTCCATCTAAGTTCTTTCTTACCTTGGTATATCGTACCCTCATAGGTGACTCGGGACATTTCAACCTCTCAAAAGTTGAATAGGTTTAGGGATCAACACATGGCTTGGGTACCTCACATAGTGTTCTAGATCAGACTCATGGAACACGTTATACATCATGTTATCTTGAGGGTTAAGGCTAAACAGAACCTTGTCCACCAATCCATCTCAAATGGGCCCATATATCGGGGACTCAGCTTTCTCAGTTGTAGCTTAGAGGGGTCAGATTTTCACATCACATATTCTCCCATAGTGAACTGCATGTCAGTCTGCTTTGCATCAGCTCATGACTCATGTCGTCTCTGGGCTCTCTCTTAGCCATTGCATCATCAAAGCGACTTCTTCTGCACACAGTGTGGTTCTTTTCTGGCCTTCGTGAGGCCTCCTTCACCAACATCATCTTAATGAAGTAGTGACTGACACAACCTCCTTAAAGAACTTCTTGCATCCCGATAAAGGCTATGGTGGTCATCATCACATCTTACAAAGTACAAGAATTGTCTCTATGTATCAGCCCAGACCCTCTCATCTGGATCGTACTAACCATTAGTTAGGGGTGATAAACTATTCTATTATCGAGTTCTTCATGTATCTACTTCCACCTCATGGAAGTGAACCTTGGTCCATACCCAAGAACTTTTGAAATCACATCATGGTGTAGTTGAACCATCTTTCTCATGGGTAGTTCACCCAGACCTGTCCTTAAAGAACTCTTCCTTTCTCATGTCATCTAGGTAAGGCGATCTACCATAACCCATATTGCATCTCGACCTTCCTTGGTCCAGGGGAGACTTTCCACATCATCCATAGTGATGAACTCCCATTCCCTCTCGGGGACTCTTTATTCTATATATCAATACACTGGGTTACTGGTGTTCGTACTTCACCTCCTAGATGGCATGGCTACATACCCCATGCCACTTCATCTTAGACATCCCAAAATACTACTGTCACTTACTATCTTTGTAGTACCAAGGTATATCATGATCTCCTACATTGTTATGATTCCTCAAGCTTAATACCTCGGAAATCCTAAACCATTCTAATCAGGGTTTCATACATCCTTTCATTATGTCAAGGACTAGACTGGCTAACAAAACAATCATTAACTTGTTCAACCTATCTCATTACATCAAAGTGTTAGCCAAAACACATCCTCTTTCCAAACTCAGGGTTAGCCTAACGACCTCTTCTAGCCAATCCAGGCAGCTATATCTCCACCAGAGCATCCATTACCACTTCTCATCCTTTGGTATTAGGTAATGTCGAATACATACACCTCCATGTATTATATTCATTATCTCATCTCAAACTATAAGTTTGTCTTCATTAAGAAACTCTGAGATCATCCTCATGGTGATCAAACTCATCCTTAGTTAACATGCAAATTCCACATATCTCTTGATAAAACATCCTCATAAGATGACTACAATATTCCTCTTAGTATTTCTAAACTATCCATGTATCATTCACTCCACCAAGGTATGTTATCATCTCTCTCCTCATTCCTTATAGCAACGTTCCAACTCACATCATCTTTACCCTTGGTGTGTGGCATGCGTACTATCCTATCTCTCAATCCCATAACAAGAAGAAATAAACATTTGGTGTCCGTCCAAATGCAGAGTTCTTCCCATTCCAAGAGTAGAGATAGTACATCCCACCTTTCCAATACACCTTCAAATCTAAGTTGAAACATGCAACTCATGTCTTTACAAACATCATGATATCAAAATTTCCTCCATGGAAAAATGGTCTCAAACCTACTTGGATACACACACAATCCTTTGTCATCTCCTCTAGGTCTGTAGGGTGCTGACACTTTTGGGGTCATCCCTCTTCCCTCGTGCATCTAGAGAGTGCCCTACTCACCTGCCCTTTGGGTCCCATGAGTTTATGAAGGTGCTCAATCTCCTGACCCATGGCCCTCAGACAATGACAGTTGTTACCTCCCGACCCTATGGTCATGTGCAACTAGGGAATTAGGAAACTCCTTCTTCCATTGATCTCGTCCCTACCTGACCCTAGGATAGACTTAGGATTCCATTATAGTACATTTTCAAGTTAGAACCTTACCCAATCCTTCATCATCTCTCCCTGCATTCATGACTGACTTTCATCCCTTCATAGGGGTCATGGCAACCTGTCTACCTTGGTCAAGCCCCATACCGGTTACCTCCATGGTAACACATCCACATGCACATAGAGATGGTTATCTATGGGTCTATAGGTTCATTCTCATGCCATGTACTCTTCACCTAGCTTCTCAAGATCCTATGAAACCTCCTTAGGTTACCTCAAAACCAACTAAACTGGTAAACTCCCTACTAAAGGGTCTCTCTCCCAGGATGGGAGGAAACCACACATTGATAACAAAGGTCACAAGCATCCTTAGGGTTTACATTCACATGAGCATGCTTAATCCAACAACTACTAAGGCACAAGCGTACCTACTAAACCATGATAGATCACACTTTTTCACATCCTCAACATTAGACCAACTTAGTTCATCACACATACCTTTAACTTAAGGGGTTTCTTTATCCACTACACATGCTTGAAGCTATAGAGACTCAAATCTTATCATGAGCATCGGGTACATTGCTTCCCCTCTTAGGCCTAGAAACCCTAGGTCCTCCTTTGGGTGTCCAACTGCATGCTCGACCTCTTAACCACGAATCGAGCATGTCCAAGGTATGTCATCCTTTCATTCGAGCAACACTTCGGAGTTCAGTCCTCTTCCAGGACAACCAACTAGGTATATGGCCTCACATCCTGCTACTAAACCTCTCCAAGTCTAAGAAACTCTTCTCCCTATCTCAGGAGGTAAACACCTATACCATAGGCACAGAGGTACTAGCAGACTCATCCTCTCTCTAGGGTATGGTTCCTCTCATGGCAACCAAGACATGTATATCTGAACACCTGGTCCACCATAACGTCTAACTCATCACGTCATCTCTCCCTCAAACCTCCACTTAGAATTAGGGTGAAACATAATCCTCAGAGGATGTGCTAGGTCTCTACTTGAATGGAGATCTCTACCTCCAAGACTAACTTTCTCTACTCATTCTCCTGACAAGAAGGTCTAGCCTCAAGTCTTTCCTGAGGGCAACGACAACTTATGTCATACGACCTAAGCATGTATCTATTCTTTTACTCTTACTCTATTAAGCTTATGTCTATGACATCTTATTTACATGCTTTTTATTAATTTGGTGAAGGATTCCTTAACCCTTGTCAACCTTATCCATACCTCAAGAGGGTGAGGAGAAGAGAGTAAATCCTAATCCTTAAGGTCCTTAATAGAATTTGAGTTGAGAAGGGATGAACAAGATGAGAGAGTCCTAAAGGTATCTTATTTCGATTCATACCCTAAGACTTTGGCCAGTCAGTCACATGGGTCTGGGATTCCTTGTATTCCGACTAGCAGTGCAGAGGAAAATATTGTCAGCCCCCAGTCGTGATCCTTTTCTAGACACCTTTGTCTTTCAGATAATCCACTAATAACTCCCTCGGGTTCTACAGAATTTGTAAAAGTTAATAATTATTAAAGATTAGATGAGGAACCAACGCTCTGATACCAATTGTAACGACCCCGCCTCCCGGTAACCCCCAATTAAGGGAGACCCAAAGGTCAGAGCCGTTATTCAATTAACAGGATCAAAGGTTCGACAAATAATCAATAATAATTATGAAATTCTACTACTAAACTGAAAACTGGTATAAAATAAAAACTTTACTTACCTTTTAAAAGTTGGGATTTCTAAACTTCTATCCATGAAGATACCAGTCTAAATAACCCCCCTGTGTACATTATTTCTCATATAGTTCCACATATGCACTTTACTGTTTGTTCTTTTCATTTGTACATAAAACACCGACAAACAAAACGTCCGTCAGCAAGAAGCTGGTATGTGGGGGAAATAATAAATGTGCTACTATGTTAAAAATGTAGTCAACCAAATATCATTTAACATCCAAGATTACATTTTAAGCAATACTACTCAATCCTTGCCTATCCCCTATCTCTGTACCGTCCCTGCAGTGGACATGGATACTACATCTCTCATATGGTAGATCCTTACCCCTACGACCCTACCACACAGGTAGCCAATTCCTAGGGTTATGGAGTCGCATGGCCTTACCCAAAGGTAGCCCAATCCCTGACTCATGATGACTTGATGGTCCTACGCCATTGGTAGCAATTTACTAAGTCATTCAATGACCTGATGGACCTACCCCATTGGTATCCATTTACTAGGTCAATCTATGAAGCTACAGAGGGGACTAGGATCTGAGCTAGTAGGCACATATCTTAGGTGATACTCATATTCACATTATAATTTGCATGAATTAAATGCATTCAACAGTTTAATTTAAGTCATCGATAAAACCTCAAAAATCCTCAGGAATCTAATTTGGGATATTCATTGGCGTAACCACATACCTGTCAAGTTGATGTGAGACAGAAACAATCCAATCAACCAGTAGGAAAGCAAGCATTCAATAAGATCCTGAAACAATTATACAATTTCCTTTTATTACTCATGTCATTAAGATCTATTAAATCTAGCTCGCTTCCTAGGATTTCTAGTCCACTTTTAGGGTTTCCATTGCAATTAGGGTTTCCCTTCATCTTTTACTATTTTAAACCCTAATTTAACGCAATTGATTACAATCCCTAATTATCTCAACATCAAATCCTTAATTTCGGATTTAAGGCATAATTAACCATTATATAAGTCCATTAAGCCTCTTTTACATTAAAGCTACAATTTTCACCCTTTCAATATATAACAAGATCATTATTCTCATTTATCGTCAATTCATAGTTCATTATGATTGAATTCACATGCAAACTCTATTTGTCATTAATTCCATCTTGATTCATTCGGAAACCCTAATTTCTATATTAAGGTTATTTATCCGCAAATTAGGAACTTTAATGCTCGCAATAGCTTTTAACCATGAAAACTCAGTTCTATACATGAAATGAAATAATTAAAGCCATTAGTGGTCCTAATTAACAACATTAGGGTTTCAAGGCCCATTAAAGTATATTCATGCACATGAAACTCTAAATTAACTAATTTCAGGAAAAATTCATCTTTTTCGATCTTAATGTATCTCTTTATGATTAACATGTTAATATCAACTTGAACCATCAATTAAACCCTACTAATCACATTAATCATATCAAAATAGGGTTTCTTAACCTTTAATCCATTAAAGTTTATAATTAACACTAGTTTTCGAATTACAATTAGAATCAGACTTCAATTATATATTTAATGGATTCCCCTCGATTTTCTGAGCAACTTTCATATTTTATGTGTCTCTATCCGAGCTACGAATATTTAGTTATGATTTTTGTATGATTTCACTTACCAGAGCCAATAATAGAGTGCCACGTCGCCTTGGTCCATGCAACGCGGCTTGTTGGAGGTTATAACCAAGTTACCATTATGCCCTTGGTGTGCCAACTCGCTTCTTATATCTTGGAGGGGTAGCTTGGTCCATCTGACTTCTAGGTCATCTTCTAACCAGCGCAACCCTGCACTGCCGTGAACTGCAGTGCTTCACAGTCATCTCCCTCTGCCTCCAAGCCCAAAACTCGTCGTCACCTATCCCTGTGACTCCGCCGCTCCCATCTGCATCCATTAAGGTCTCTTATCCTGAGCATAACAGCCAAGGACAGGAGCTTTAAGGCTGCGAATTGCAGTTCTCCGCAGATGAGTTGCTGGTGACCAAGGCGTTGGTTTCACACGAAAAAGGTCAATGTACTCGTGCAGATCGAAGGGGAAACATTTGGATTTCCTTCAAGCGCCCTCTGTGGCACCAGGGATGGATTTAAGCTCAAGGTTAGGGTTTGCACGATGAAGAACAAGAAGAATATGGGGAAGAGAGTTGGAGACGTGGGATCTCTCTAGAACTTGAACCAGAGGGGCTACCCTTTATATAGGGGTGAGGAAAGCCTTAGGTCGGATATACATGAATCAAGAAGTCCCTTTCCAAGTAGGAAATCAATTCCTTCAATGAGAAGTATATTCTCTCTCTCCTCTCTATCCTTTGGATATTTCATATTACTTGGTTGTATAGGAATATGAAAATTCCTTCCCTTATTCTCTTTAGTCTTTTCTTTTAATCCAATGATCACGAAATTATATTCTCCTCAAATAGGAAATACTTCTTTTTAAAAAAACCACATAATTCCATTAATTATGTATTCCCATTATCCATTTATTTTGCAATTTTTGGTATTTTCTCTTTCTTTTCTCCATTGGCGATCCTAGGACCCCATGAAGCTCAAATAATTCGAAATTCCTTTTTAAGGAATACTCATTATCTTTCCAGATGCATCAATATGCATTATTCTTCATTATCATGTATATTTCTTATTAAAATATCTCTTTTTGAGAATTTCCCTTTATTTCTCTTTTATTTTCCTCATTGTTATTCTTTTTAACATTAGTAGTCCTTGGGATACGAAATTCCACCAAGGATAACTCAATGATACCTCTTTTCCCTTATTTTCCACATTTTCCCATTATTTTCAATTTCTTTATTAACAAGGAAATACTCATTTGCTCTTTTCTTTTCTTATTGTATTCTTTATGAAATTTTGGACTCCTTGGAATCCAAGGAACTCAATAGACATGGAATCCATCCTTGGATTACATTCTATTTCCTTCTAGAGGTTTCCACACCTTTCATTCCTCAAAACTCAATTATTCATTTATTAATTGAATTTCTTTGTTAATGGGCCCAATAGACAATAAAGCACACAACACAAACATCAAGGTTATTGTAAATGAAATCCATTTATTTGCAAAAAATTGTATCATCATTTGTCCAATTATCTTTAATGTGAGAAATTACATTTCTCACCCAATGAACCCAAAAATTTGGGTTGTAACATCCTTCCCTTCTTATAAGCATTTTGTCCTCAAAATTCCATCAAGCAAGCAAACAAATAGGATAAGCCTTTGTTATGTCCATCAGGGCTCCAATGTGGGTTCACCCTTTCCATGGTGCTTCCAAGAACCTTCATCATCTCATATTCTTCCATCTGAGTTCTTTCTTACCTTAGTATATCGTACCCTCATAGGTGACTCAGGACATTTCAACCTCTCAAAAGTTGAATAGGTTTATGGCTCAACACATGGCTTGGGTACCTCACATAGTGTTCTAGATCGGACTAATGGAAGACGTTATACATCATGTTATCTTGAGGGGTAAGGCTAAACACAACCTTGTCCACCAATCCATCTCAAATGGGCCCAAATATCGGGGACTCAGCTTTCTCAGTTGTAGCTTAGAGGGGTCAGATTTTCACATCACATATTCTCCCATAGTGAACTGCATGTCAGTCCGCTTTGCATCAGCTCACAACTCATGTCGTCTCTGGGCTCTCTCTCAGCCATTGCACGATCAAAGCGACTTCTTCTGCCCACACTGTGGTTCTTTTCTGGCCTTTGTAAGGCCTCCTTCACCAACATCATCTTAATGAAGTAGTGACTGACACAACCTCCTTAAAGAACTTCTTGCATCCCGATAAAGGCTATGGTGGTCATCATCACATCTTACAAAGTACAAGAACTATCTCTATGTATCACCCTGTATGAGCACACACGCTCTCATCAGACCCTGTCGTCTGGATCGTACTAACCATTAGTTAGGGGTGATAAACTATTCTATTATCGAGTTCTTCATGTATCTACTTCCACCTCATGGAAGTGAACCTTGGTCCATACCCAAGAACTTTTGAAATCACATCATGGTGTAGTTGAACCATCTTTCTCATGGGTAGTTCACCCAGACCTATCCTTAAAGAACTCTTCCTTTCTCATGTCATCTAGGTAAGGTGATCTACCATAACCCATATTGCATCTCGACCTTCCTTGGTCCAGGGGAGACTTTCCACATCATCCATAGTGATGAACTCCCATTCCCTATCGGGGACTCTTTATTCTTTATATCAATACACTGGGTTACTGGTGTTCGTCCTTCACCTCCTGGCTTGCATGGCTACATACCCCATGCCACTTCATCTTAGACATCCCAAAATACTACTGTCACTTACTATCTTTGTAGTACCAAGGTATATCATGATCTCCTGCATTGTTATGATTCCTTAAGCTTAATACCTCGGAAATCCTAAACCATTCTAATCAGGGTTTCATACATCCTTTCATTACGTCAAGGACTAGACAGGCTAACGAAACAATCATTAACTTGTTCAACCTATCTCATTACATCAAAGTGTTAGCCAAAACACATCCACTTTCCAAACTCAGGGTTAGCCTAACGACCTCTTCTAGCCAACCCAGGAAGCTATATCTCCACCAGAGCATCCATTACCACTTCACATCCTTTGGTATTAGGTAATGTCTAAGACATACACCTACATGTATTATATTCATTATCTCATCTCAAACTATAAGTTTGTCTTCATTAAGAAACTCTGACATCATCCTCATGGTGATCAAACTCATCCTTGCTTAACATGCAAATTCCACATAGCTCTTGATAAAACATCCTCATAAGATGACTACAATATTCCTCTTAGTATTTGTAAACTATCCATGTATCATTCACTCCACCAAGGTATGTTATCATCTCTCTCCTCATTCCTTATAGCAACGTTCCAACTCACATCATCTTTACCCTTAGTGTGTGGCATGCGTACTGTCCTATCTCTCAATCCCATAACAAGAAGAAATAAGCATTTGGCGTCCGTCCAAATGCAGAGTTATTCCCATTCTAAGAGTAGAGATAGTACATCCCACCTTTCCAGTACACCTTCAAATCTATGTTGAAACATGCAACTCATGTCTTTACAAACATCATGATATCAAAATTTCCTCCATGGAAAACTGGTCTCGAACCTACTTGGATCCACACACAATCCTTTGTCATCTCCTCTAGGTCTGTAGGGTGCCAACACTTTTGGGGTCATCCCTCTTCCCTCGTGCATCTAGAGAGTGCCCTACTCACCTGCCCTTTGGGTCCCATGAGTTTATGAAGGTGCTCAATCTCCTGACCCATGGCCCTCAGACAATGATAGTTGTTACCTCCCGACCCTATGGTCATGTGCAACTAGGGAATTAGGAAACTCCTTCTTCCATCGATGTCATCCCTACCTGACCCTAGGATAGACTTAGGATTCCATTATAGTACATGTTCAAGTTAGAACCATACCCAATACTTCATCGTCTCTCCCTACATTCATGACTGACTTTCATCCCTTCATAGGGTTCATGGCAACCTGTCTACCTTGGTCAAGCCCCATACCGGTTACCTCCACGGTAACACATCCACATGCACATAGAGATGGTTATCTATGGGTCTATAGGTTCATTCTCATGCCATGTACTCTTCACCTAGCTTCTCAAGATCCTATGAAACCTCCTTAGGTTACCTCAAAACCAACTAAACTGGTAAACTCCCTACTAAAGGGTCTCTCTCCCAGGATGGGAGGAAACCACACATTGATAACAAAGGTCACAAGCGTCCTTAGGGTTTACATTCACATGAGCATGCTTAATCCATCAACTACTAAGGCACAAGCGTACCTACTAAACCATGCTAGGTCGCACTTGTTCACATCCTCAACATTAGACCAACTTAGTTCATAACACATACCTTTAACTTAAGGGGTTTCTTTATCCTCTACACATGCTTGAAGCTATATAGACTCAAATCTTATCATGAGCATCGAGTACATTGCTTCCCCTCTTAGGCCTAGAAGCCCTAGGTCCACCTTTGGGTGTCCAACTGCATGCTCGACCTCTTAACCACGAATCAAGCATGTCCAAGGTATGTCATCCTTTCATTCGAGCAACACTTCGGAGTTGAGTCCTCTTCCAGGACAACCAACTAGGTATACGACCTCACATCCTGCTACTAAACCTCTCCAACTCTAAGAAACTCTTCTCCCTATCTCAGGAGGTAAACACCTATACCATAGGCACAGAGGTACTAGCAGACTCATCCTCTCTCTAGGGTATGGTTCCTCTCATGGCAACCAAGACATGTCTATCTGAACACCTGGTCCACCATGACGTCTAACTCATCACATCATCTATCTCTCAAACCTCCAATTAGGGTTAGGGTTAAACATCATCCTCAGAGGATGTGCTAGGTCTTTACTTGAATGGAGATCTCTACCTCCAAGACTAACTTTCTCTACTCATTTTCCTGACAAGAAGGTCTAGCCTCAGGTATTTCTTGAGGGCAATGACAAGTTATGTCATACGACCTAAGCATGTATCTATTCTTTTATGCTTACTCTATTCAGCTTATGTCCATGACATCTTATTTACATGCTTTTTATTAATTTGGTGGAGGAGTCCTTAACCCTTGTCAACCTTACCCATACCTCAAGAGGGTGAGGAGAAGAGAGGAAACCCTAATCCTTAAGGTCCTTAACATAATTTGAGTTGAGAAGGGATGAACAAGATGAGAGAGTCCTAAAGGTATCTTATTTCGATTCATACCCTAAGACATTGGCCAGGCAGTCACACGGGTCCGGGAGTCCTCATATTCCGACTAGCGGTGCGGAGGAAAATATTGCCCGCCCCCAGTCGTGATCCCTTTCTAGACACCTCTGTCTTTCAGATAATCCTCTAATAACTCCCTTGGGTTCTACAAAATTTATAAAATTGAATAATTATTATAGATTAGATGAGGAACCTACGCTCTGATACCAATTGTAACAACCCCGCCTCCCGGTAACCCCCAATTAAGGGAGACCCGAAGGTCAGATCCATTATTCAATTAACATGATCAAAGGTTCGACAAATAATCAATAATAATTATGAAATTCTAATACTAAACTAAAAACTGGTATAAAATAAAAACATTACTTACGTTTTAAAAGTTGGGATTTCTAAACTTCTATCCATGAAGATACAGTCTAACTAATCCCCCTGTGTACATTATTTCTCATTTAGTTCCACATATGCCACTTTACTGTGTATTCTTTTCATTTGTACCTAAAACGCCGACAAAAAAAACATCGGTCAGCAAGAATCTGGTATGTGGGGGAAACAATAAATGTGCAATTATGTTAACAATGTAGTCAACCAAATATCATTTAACATCCAAGATTACGTTTTAAGCAAGACTACTCAATCCTTGCCTATCCCCTATCTCTGTACCTTCCCTGCAGTGGACATGGATACTACCTCTCTCATATGGTAGATCCTTACCCCCATGGTCCTACCACACAGGTAGCCAATTCCTAGGGTTATGGAGTCACATGGCCCTACCCAAAGGTAGCCCAATCCCTGACTCATGATGACTTGATGGTCCTACCCCATTGGTAGCCATTTACTAAGTCACTCAATGACCTGATGGACCTACCCCATTGGTAGCCATTTACTAGGTCAATCTATGAAGCTACAGGGGGGACTAGGATCTGAGCTAGTAGGAACATATCTTAGGTGATAGTCATTTTCACATTATAATTTTCAAGAATTAAATGCATCCAACAGTTTAATTCAAGTCATTGATAAAACCTCAAAAATCCTCCAGAATCTAATTCGGGATATTCATAGGTGTAACCACATACCTGTCAAGTTGATG
Source organism: Alisma plantago-aquatica (assembly GCA_963693085.1). NCBI lineage: Eukaryota > Viridiplantae > Streptophyta > Magnoliopsida > Alismatales > Alismataceae > Alisma > Alisma plantago-aquatica. Next base: position 651,676,933 of record OY856411.1, read on the forward strand.
TGGGATAGAAACAATCCAATCAACCAATAGACAAACAAACATTCAATAAGATCCCGAAACAATTATACAATTTCCTTTGATTACTCATATCATTAAGATCTATTAAATCTAGCTCGCTTGCTAGGGTTTCTAGTCCAGTTTTAGGGTTTCCATTGCAATTAGGGTTTCCCTTCATCTTTTACTATTTTAAACCCTAATTTAACGCAATTGATCACAAACCCTAATTATCTCAACATCAAATCCTTAATTTCAGATTTAAGGCATAATTAACAATTATATAAGTCCATTAATCCTCTTTTACATTAAAGCTACAATTTTCATCCTTTTAATATATAACAAGATCATTATGCTCATTTATCGTCAATTCATAGTTCATTATCATTGAATTCACATGCGAACTCTATTTGTCATTAATTCCATCTTGATTCATTCAGAAACTCTAATATCTATATTAAGGTTATTTATCCACAAATCAGGAACTTTAATGCTCGCAATAGCTTTTAACCATGAAAACTCAGTTCTATGCATGAAATCAAATTATTAAAGCCATTAGTAGTCCTAATTACCAACATTAGGGTTTCAAGGCCCATTAAAGTATATTCATGCAAATGAAACTCTAAATTAACTAATTTCGGGCAAAATTCATCTTTTTCGATCTTAATGTATCTCTTTATGATTAACAGGTTAATATCAACTTTAACCATCAATTAAACCCTACTAATCACATTAATCATATCAAAATAGGGTTTCTTAACCTTTAATCCATTAAAGTTTATAATTTACACTACTTTTCGAATTGCAATCAGAATCAGACTTCAATTATATTTTTAATGGATTCCCCTCGATTTTTTGAGCAACTTTCACATTTTATGCGTTTCTATCCGAGCTACGGATATTTAGTTACGATTTTTGTATGATTTCACTTACCAAAGCCAATCACAGAGCACCACGTCGCCTTGGTCCATACAACGCGGCTTGTTGGAGGTTATAACCAAGTTACCATTATGCCCTTGGTGCGGAAGCTCACTTATTGTATCTTGGAGGGGTAGTTTGGTCCATCTGACCTCTGGGTCATCTTCTGCCCAGCGCAACCTTGTGCTGCCGCGAACTACATCGCTTGGCGGTCATCTCCATCCACCTCCAAGCCCAAAACTCGCCGACACCTATCCCTGTGACTCCACTGCTCCCATCTGCATCCATCAAGGTCTCTTGTCCTGAGCGTAACAGCCAAGGACATGAGCTTTAAGGCTACAAACTGCAGTTCTCTGCAGACGAGCTGTTGGTGACCAAGGCATTGGTTTCACCCAAAAAAGTCAACATAGTCGTGCAGATTGAAGGGGAAATGTTTGGACTTCCTTCAAGCGCCCTCTATGGCACCAGGGATGGAGTTAAGCTCAAGGTTATGGTTTGCATGATGAAGAACTAGAAGAAGATGGGGAAGAGAGTTGGAGATGTTGGATCTCTCTAGAACTTGAACCAGAGGGAAATTCAATGATCACGAAATTATATTGTCTTCAAATAGGAAATACTTCTTTTTAACAAAACCACATAATTCCATTAATTATGCATTCCCATTATCCTTTTATTTTGCAATTTTTGGTATTTTCTCTTTCTTTTCTCCATTGGCGATCCTTGGACCCCAAGAAGCTCATATAATTCGAAATTCCTTTTTAAGGAATACTCATTATCTTTCTACATGCATCAATATGAATTATTCTTCATTATCATGTATATTTCTTATTAAAATATCTCTTTATGAGAATTTCCCTTTATTTCTCTTTTATTTTCCTCATTGGTATTCTTTTTAACATTAATAATCCTTGGGATACGAAATTCCACCAAGCATAACTCAATGATACCACTTTTCACTTGTTTTCCATTATTTGCAATTTCTTTATTAATAAGGAAATACTCATTTTCTCTTTTCTTTTCTTATTGTATTCTTTATGAAATTTTGGACTCCTTGGAATCCAAGGAACTCAAGAGACACGAAATCCATCCTTGGATTACATTCTATTGCCTTCTAGAGGTTTCCACACCTTTCATTCCTCAAAACTCAATTATTCATTTATTAATTGAATTTCTTTGTTAATGGGCCCAATAGCCAATAAAGCCCACAACACAAACATCAAGGATATTGTAAACGAAATCCATTTATTTGCAACAAATTGTATCATCATTTGTCAAATTATCTTTAATGTGAGAAATTACATTTCTCACCCAATGAACCCAAAAATTGGGGTTGTAACAATATTCTATTGTGTTAGATTTTGGGTCATGCTTAAATAGATGGACTTAATGAGATGAAGTTCCTAGAATCATATAAATAAATTGTGACAAGGAGTTTTCCACACCATGTATCCAAGAGTTTCATGATTTGTAACTGGAAAAAGTTGCCTACCTAAATAGTCAAGTTGTGGGTGATCAACCAAAGCTCACTAACAATTTGATGAAATATGGATTTTGGCTCTCTAGAAGGTTGTACGCTGCAATCTTCTAAATTGGTAGAGAGGTCTATCACTTTGAACAAGATAGTGGGAGTGATAATTAATTAAAAAGCCTCTTTGATATCATCAAACTTATTACATCAATTAAATAAGAAGTGTTTTGGCAAAAATTGCAAATTCTCTTTTGTAGAACCAAATGGCAAACACAAATACATTTTCTCTATGATCGGTACTTGAGAAGGACAAGATGATTCCCACAACTAGTTAAGGACATTGAGAATTGTTCTCACTCAAGAGTGCAAGCGCTATATCCTAGAAACACCAGAGCCACATGAACCTGCTCGCACCGTGCCTAAGGATGACAAGTGTGAGACCCCTAACCTTGATTTATTGGTTGAACATTCTTTCTTATCACAATTAAGTGCTTAAAACCTTAATTAAATCTTTTGAGGTTCTTTGATATCACGTGTGTGATGTCCCCAGATTTTCTCAAACTTAATATAATGTGTGACATCCAAATTGAAACTCTCACCTCAATGAGAATCCCAATTTAAACACCCCACACTTGGCTAAGAAGAAGAAAATTAGAGGAAGCCATAAGGAAACAACAGTAGCAAATGCACCTGAATAATAATAAAACCATACAACAAATGTTCACCCTTCAACATATAAATACAACATGAATTGTGACAACATTTTATATTACATATTGAACAACACACTTTTACATATATACATGTACTGCCATTAAACAATAGGATCTTAAGATAATAGGTCCACATGTACATCAGCTCACCACACAACTCTCAACTATCATGCTTCTTCAAGAGCACATGTCCACCACCTAAAAAAGAGATTACATGTGGTACACATCAACACAATATTCAAGAATATTCTACTAAGTACATCTACATGTCTTTTATATACCTCTCATTACTAAACTTGGCAATCAAATAAAACTAAAACTTGGCAATAATAATAGAAATATAAGAAAAGGCATATACTTGAACAAAGATGTTTATTAACCAAAGAGAACACATATTTTAAGTTCATTTCCCATTATATTCTCATGCATCTGTCTACTAATGGGATAGTTTCTTTCAGGCCTTATGATCTTCTTACCAAAGAGATATATCATTGTACATGTAATCTGCTTATCAAAGAGATAGATCACTCACTAGCACTATGCTTACCAAAGAGATATAGTGCTTTCATATAATGGAATATATATATTATGTTTCATGTGTCCCTATCGATAGTATGGAAAATCAAGCAACATATCATACAAGAACAATCATTTCATCCAATATCATATTCCAAATGTTTACTAAACATATAATGCAAGCATACTGTATAATAAGACAAGTAAGAGGTAATGGCGTACCTTGATCAAGATATCCTAATTACATATTCCTAAGTCATTGATATCCTTATAATCTATGATTAAGACAAGACCATGAACTATCATTAGATACTCATCATCTTAACACTACTTATGTCCACTAGGGTTTATGTTCATTATTATAGATCTTCTCATCTTTATTTGTATTCTTGTCTTGGAATTATCTTACTGAGATCATGTTCCAGATTATGGTTCATTTGTATGAACATTAGTTTCCATATCATTATTTGCTTGTATTAACCCAATTTTATTTATATTAATCCAATTAGGATTTTCTCATCATTATAGAATCCTTAAACATTTAACCTTATTTATATGCATAATATGATCTCATAAAAATATATTATCTTCCATTTATTGATATAAGCCTACTCTAAAATTTATAGGGTTTGTTGAGCATCTTTGCAATTATTGGTCTTTAATTAGGGTTATTAGCCCTAATTAGCCATATGGAGAAAATTACATCATTTCGTGCATCAACATCATAATCATTGACCTTAAATGGATTATAAACATGAATATGGATTTATTGGCATTTTATCATAATTTTATGTCACTATTTGATATTTATTACAGATGATAAGAGCATTTCACAACTTACATGATATTCCTAACATTAGTGAATCAAAACACTTATTTAATGGTTCCAACTCGTTCTACTCATTTTTTGAGAATTTTGAACCTTGTTTGTCATTTTCTGATAAGCGGGCTATTTTCTATGATTTTTCTAAGATCTAAGCTATTTATAAAAGACTTACCTTTGTGGCCAATCATATTTTGTCATGAGGCAAAGAGGGTGCACCAGTTTTACTTAGAGTTGTCTGGTTCATGCTGGTCTAGCTGCATACTAGCTGGTTCAGGCTTGCACTCGGTATGGCTGAACGTTCACTCGCCTCTCACGTTCACGCTCAACGCTATGGCGCTTGACGTTCGTGCGCCGCCGCAAAGCCCAACCCCACCAAAGGAATCACTCATCCTCCAAGGTTCCTTACAAAGGATAGATCTATTTTGAGATTCGATATCTCTCCTTCCACATCATCATTTTCCTTCCCTTTTTCCTGAACCTCCTCCTCATGAGCTCAAGGAGGTTGCAGCTGCTGGCCACTACCACAATGATGAATTGGTGGTTGAGAAGCACTCCACTGTAAGGTTACGAGTGGCTCCTCTCAAATCATCTATTTGATCCCACACTCTTCTTTCTCGCATGAAACAATAGTGGCACCAGAGATTTTTGGCTAGAGATCCACGAAGATGGACTATGTCTCTCCTTCTCCCTCATCTGCGCCCAGCCTCTTCCTCTTAGCGCAACCCTTCCATGTTCTCCAACTTCTCAAGAGGATTGATGCTGACTAATTTCCTCCTCCAGCTACACCTCTGGGATGCAGCCACTATAGGCTCGCTGGCGCTTGCTCCCAGCCTGAGGTGCTACCATGGTTCCATAGTGAGAATTTGATGGCTAGTCGGTCAATTTGATCAAGCTTCTATCACCGACACTAATTCATCTGCTCTATCTACTACTGCTTGTTAGGGAGACACTATTGTGTGGGGGAGGTCTCGTTCTCCCTTTGCATTCCTACACATGCTTTAAAAGAGGGACCCTAGGTGGTAGGGAAACCACTCACCACTCTCTTCCTCAGGCCACGATCTAGATGTGGGGATCAAATGAAGCTGGTGTCGTTGCTCACTATAACCACTACGATGAAGGCAACTTCCTCATTCCTCAACCATTTGATCACATTCAAGGGATGGGAAGGTGATGACTCAAGAATCTATGACTAAGGCTTCACACTGAAAATCCACGGCTGTGTGACATCTAATGCACATTTAGTTTAGGCCACAAAGATTAAGTACTTGGTTCTAATGTTACCAACACATGCATTATTTGACCAATTTCAAATCACAATATCTCCTAATAAGAATATCAAAATATTATGAAACTTTAGCCATGGTTCTATTATCATCCAAACTACATGTTATCCAATTTTGATACCAAACTATCAATATTGGTGCATCACTTGGATACATCAACGAGACATATAATAAAGGGCATAATACATATATTCAATATCAAATGGCTTTCAAACTACATCAAGCTCATTGACATGTACTTGTATGATTAATCATACTTAAATGGCCATCATTTGATAATTAAAATTCATAAGGGCCCCTACCTTCGTATTCAACTTCATAAACCCAAAACAAGGTAAGTGGCATCATCATCACATCAACAATCATCCATTCTCCAACTTATGAATTAGATAATCTCATTGGATATCCAAGAACCCCAAAAGTTCACACTATCACATCCTACACACCTTAAAAGAAATTATGTCCTCGAAATTAAGCCAAAATTTAGTCCTTCACATCATATACATATTAAAAGATATTTTGTCCTCAAAATTATGACATACTCGTAGTCCATGGAAAGGCTAATCATGTCTCCATCCATTGCTTGGGAACTATTCTACGTGCAACATATAAAAAAAGCCCCATAATCATATTCAACCCACTATTAGGAGTATTTAAAACATCTAAGGTGAATCTCCCCTTCATAAAAGATTGAAATAATAGCTTAGAACTTCTGATTAAGTCATGACGTATTTCATATATTAGGGTTACATCCTTATCTTTAACCTTGCATTAGGGTTTACCCATCATATTACCATGTTCTAAAGGAGTTAACTAAAGTTAACCCATATTATGAAGGTGCCATCAACATTTTATTGAGCTAATTGTTAGAACATTTTCAACATTAACTTATGCCTTTTAGGAGGAAGTTAACTAAAGTTAACCTACTTTATCCATCTAGATCATATCAAGATGTCATAATCATTATGTTTTGCTAACTGTCAAACTATATTTTTAATCTTTTTAAGCACAAAGATTAACACCTCATGTAACATGTTTCATACATATGATCTTATTTCATTGCTCATAATAAATTGCATCATTTACTAGTGATTTCATCACTAGATTATCCAACAATTTCACATTAGCATCATTATTCATGTATATGATTAACCATTTATGCATTGCTATATATCAAACCATCTCTACGTTTCCATCATATCATGTCTATGTTCACATCTCAAGAATAGATCACATCCTTACATATATTATACCATGGCTGTGCTACAGAAACTTATGTAAGTGTCTTGTTAAACATATATCACAACTTCATCTAGTCCAACTGAGGTTCTCCTGACCCATATCATGAGGGTGATGTCATACTCAATCTCTCTGAGCTAACTCAACTCTATGAGTATGTCATATGCATATACTTTATCTTTCCTATCTTAGATCTAGGGTTATCAAATTACCTCATTGGCGCTAGTGATAGCCTTACAAGCTCTAGCCACATAAGCATAAACCAAAACATGTTATGATATACTCTCCATAGGTTCTATACCCTTGAATCATACTTACCCAAAACTCTCTTATATATGCAACCACTAGATTCCTACAAGGTATTATCAACTTGAGCTTGAGGCTTTATATAAACTAACACATTCACCTCCTGTAGGGTCTTGAGACTCTCTCTCCATCACCCAGATGGAAGATACTCATATTCATATTCACATGCATTCATATAACTAGCCTCTCCGAAGGACATCTAGGGTTCAACAAGGCTATAGGAATCATGCATACATCAAAATAGCTCCTTCACTTTGGAGTAGTCTAGTCTAGGACATATCGTATCACATATTTCTCATAATTCTCATATCTTGGAGTTTAGGTTCTCTAACCTTCTCCCTCTGGGTCTCACTCTCTCTGAGATAACCCTATAACTGGTCCCAACACTAGAGGTCCTCATTTGTAAAAGAACTTGAGGCTCTTCTTGATTTACAACCTTATCTTAACTTAACATATCTTATCTCATAAAATCCTAGTTACTTGCATCATCAAAACTCATCTTGCATCCTCAAAACTAAACCTTAATTCTTAAAGTCAACATTGATCATCATAAACCATCTTATATTATCTATATAAGTCTTAGATCTTGTCATCTATACATAATTCAACAAGGCTCTAGACATCTAATCTATAACTACACTCTCTTCTAGACTGATGTCATTCACTTTCACTTAGGCTGGATGACCACCTCCTACTCATATATGTGTGGGGACACATTTTTTGTAATACTTACATATATAATAAAATATGATATAGTTTTTCTCCTATAAAACATGCGTAAGAGAAAACTATCAAGGTTTGATCCGATCATAATAAAAAACCAAATCCAACAAATGAGTGTCCCACATAGAGTAGAGAGTACAGTGTCATGAAACTAATTAAAAGGGTGAGAATACGGTGTAGACTACTGTATCTACTCTAGACAATGAGCATCATATGTCTAGGGTTTCTCTTCCCTTGATGCACATCATTTATGAATAATGTAACGTCCCATACCGCCACATTGTAAGGAAAGAATGACATATTAGGACTTGCTATACGACAAGCACTAGTCTAAATCTAGTTCTCAGACATCTAGGTGCTAACCTAGGGTCTAGGTCAAATCTAGCCTCTCAAAGATGACTAACATAACCCTAAAGATTATTAAGTTCAAGGTTTTTTAGTTTTGAGTTGCATAATGAGCAAATGTCAGGCTTTGCTATTGTTCATGCTCTGATACTTCCTGTGATGTCCTTAGATTTTCTCAAACTTAATCTAATGTGTGACATCCAAATTGAAACCCTCACCTTAGTGTAAATCCCAATTTAAATTAGAGAAAGTCAGAAGGAAGCAATAGTAGCACATGAACATGAATAATAATAGAACCATGCAACAAATGTTCATCATTCAACATATAATTACAACATGAATTGTTACAAAATTTGATATTACAAATTTATCAACAATTTTTTACATATATACATGTACTACTATTAAACAATAGGATCTTAAGACAACAGGTCCACCTGTACATCAGCTCGCCACACAACTCTCAACTATCATGGTTCTTCAAGAGCACATGTACACAACCTAAACAAGAGATTACATGTGGTATACGACAACACAATATTCAAGGATATTGCACTAAGTACGCCTACGTGTCTTTTATATACCTCTCATTACTAAGCTTGACAATAAGATAAAACTAATACTTGGCTATAATAAAATAAATATAACATGAGGCATATACTTGAACAAAGATGTTTATTTTTTTATTTACAACAAACAAAGATGTTTATTAACAAAAAAGAACACATATTTTAAGCTCATTTTCCATTATATGCTCGTGCATCTACCAACCAATGGGATAGATGCTTTAAGGCCTTATGATCTACTTACCAAAGATATAGATCATTGTACATGTGATCTGCTTACCAAAGAGATAGATCATTGTACATGTGATCTGCTTACCAAAGAGATAGACCACTCACTAGCACTATTCATACCAAAGAGATAGTTCTTTCATATAATGGAACAAATATATTATGTTTCATGTGTCTCTATCAATAAGTATGGAAACTCAAGCAACATATCATACAAGAACAATCATTTCATCCAATATCATATGCCAAGTGTTTACTGCACATATAATGAAATCATACTGTATAATAAGCCAAGTAAGAGGTAATGGTGTACCTTGATCAAGATATCCTAATCACATATTCTTGAGTCATCTATATCCTTGTCAATCCTTGATTAAGAAAAGACCATGTACTATCATTAGATACTCATCATATTGACCCTAGTTATGTCCAATAGGGTTTATGTTCATTATTATAGATCTTCTCATCTTTATTTGCATTCTTGTTTTGGAATTATCTTATTGAGATCATGTTCAAGATTATGGTTCATTTGTATTAACATTAGTTTCCATATCATTGTTTGCATGTATTAACCCTATATTAGTCACATTAATCCAATTAGGGTTTTCTTATTATTGTAGGATCCTTAAACATGTAACACTATTTATCTGCATAATTATGATCTCAAAATTATATATTATCTTTTAGTTACTGATATAAGCTTACTCTACAATTTTTAGGGTTTCTTGAGCATCTTGGCAATTATTGCACATTAATTAGGGTTATTAGCCCAAATTATCCATATGGAGTTAATTACATCATTTCATGCATTAACATCATAATCAATGACCTTAAATGGATTATAAACATGAATATGGATTTACTGGCATTTTATCATAATTTTAGGTCACTATTTGATATTTATTACACACGATAAGTGCATTTCACAACTTGTGTGATATTCCTAACATTAGTGCATCAAAACACTTATTTTATGGTTCCATCTTGTTCTACTCATTTTTTTGACAATTTTAATACCTTATATGTAATTTTTCGATAAGCATGGTGTTTTTTATGATTTTTCTAAGATCTAAGCTATTTATAAAAGACTTACCTTTGTGGCCAATCATATTACGCCATGTGGCAAAGAGGGTGCGCCGATTTTACTTAGAGTTGGCCGGTTCATGCTGGCCATGCAACAAGCTGACCAGTTCAGGCTAGGACCCAGTCTGGCTGAACTCTCGCTCCCCTCTCGCGTTCACCTTCAACTCCAGTGCACCTGACGTCCATGTGCCACTGCAAATCCCAACACTGCCGAAGGAATCACTCATCCTCCAAGTCTCATTGCAACGGCTAGATCTATTTTGAGATTCAGAATCTTTCCCTCCACACCATCGGTTGCCTGCCCTTCATCCAGAATCTCCTCCTCGTGAGCTCGAGGAGTTCACCATCACTGGTTGCTGCCATGGTGATGAATTGGTGGCTGAGAAGCACTCCACCACAAGGTCATGAGTGGCTCCCCTCAATGTGTATGTTTGATCTGCACTCTTCTTTCTCACACAAAGAAGAAGTGGCTCCAAAGATTTTTGGCCAGAGATCCACGAAGATGGACCCTGTCTCTCCTTCTCCTTCATCTGCGCCCAACCTCTTCCTCTTAGCATGACACTTCTTGTCTTCTCCAGCCTCTCAAGAGGCTTGATGCTGATAGATTTCCTCCTACAGCTGCACCTCTAGGATGCAGCCACTACAGGCTCACTGCCACTTGCTCCCAACTTGAGGTGTTGCCATGGTTCCACGGTGAGAAGCTGATGGCTAGTCGGTCCCTTTGATCAATCTTCTGCCATTGCCACTAATGCATCTGCTCTATCTAGTACTGCTAGTTATGGAGACATTATTGTGTGGGGGAGGTCTCATTTTCCCTTTGTAGTCATGCATTTGCTTTGAATTAGGGACCCTATGTGGAAGGGAAATCACTCACAACTCTCTTCCTCAGGCCACGACCTAGACGTGGGGACCAAATGAAGTTGGCATTGTTGCTCATTGTAACCACTACGATGAATGCATCTTCTCATTCCTCAGCCATTTGATGACATTCAAGGGATGGGATTAGGGTACTTACTCAACAATATGTGGCTAAGGCTTCACACCAGTACGACATATAATGCACGTTTAGTTTAGGCCACAAAGATTAAGGACTTGGTTCTAATGTTACCAAAACATGCATTATTTCAACAATTTGAAATCACAATATCTCCTCCTAGGAATATCAAAATATAATGAAACTTTAGCCATGGTTCTATTATCATCCAAACTACATGCTATCCAATTTTTATACAAAACTATCAATATTATCCTATCACTTAGATAAATCAATGAGACATATAATAAAGGGTATAATACATATACGCAATAGCAAATGGCTTTCAAACTACATCAAGCTCATTGACATGTACTTGTATGATTAATCTTACTTAAATGGCCATCATTTGATAATAAAAACTCAGAAGGGCCTCTACCTTCATAGTCAATTTGATAAACCCAAAACAAGGTATGTGGTATCATCATCACATCAACAATTTTCCATTCTCACAATTTATGAATTAGATAATCTGATTGGGTATCCAAGAACCCCAAAAGTTCACATTATAATAACGTCACAAGCTCAAGTTTCAACTTTGGTTGAATTTGGACAGTGTTTGTGTAAGTTATGCAATTTTGTGCACATTTTGGACTTTTCAACAATTTACCCATATGAGAGGTTTTACTTGCTCTTTCCACATGTATTATTTTCCATAGATGTTTTCTTATCATTCTTTATCTTTTGGGCCATGGGGAGCATAGTCGTACCTTGGTTTGGTGTTGTTTCTTTTCAAGGGTGACTTAGGGTTTAACTCTTTATGGATGACCTACCACTAGAGTCTATGAACCGATGGTTCCCCAGTTTGGTGGACAACTGATGGTCACCACCAGGTGGTGACAACTGATGGTTATCTCTATAGGTAGTGGGTCTATGGTTTTCTTGTTTGGGTTCACTTGGATTGATGGTTCAGTGAAAGGAGGTGATCAAATGATGGTTCATCACTTAATTGACTAGGGTTCCAAAGAGATGATGGCTACCGTGCATGGAAACTAATGGTTGGCCTGGAGAGCCAACAATCAATGGTTATGAAAGTCTCCACCATTGGTGGATCTTCTTCTTGCATGTCCATGGAAGTTGTAGGTCATGGACACATGGAAAACCTACTTGGACAACTCAAGCTTCTCCTCTCATTTATCCATAAGCTTTATATACCTCTCCTTTAGCTCACAAATGAAACCTTTGGATCTTTATCTCATCTCTTCTATTTAGAGATCCGTCCTCCCCTTCTTGGTGGTTGAGCGTGTGTCCAAGGTGGAATAAGATATATGAACTTATTGTTGGAGCATTTAGGGTTCATATATGTCGTCGTCTAGTGTTTGTGAAGCTTCCTTTGGGTGATCTTTACCTAACCTAGTAAATTTCCCCTTCTCTCATTCATTTCTCTATCCATTCTTTTTTCTCCTGCCTACTTCTAGGACTGAACAAGGTCTTTCATGGTAAAGCTTGCTCTAAAGCTTAAACAACCCTTCCTTCTTGCTCTCTTGACCTAGTGTATGCTTCCCTTGTGGAGAAAGAGCTAGTTGGCCAAGTTCAGAACTAAAACTAGGGTTTGCTACCTTATGAGCTCGAGTTTTTATTTTATTTTGTAGCTTGTATTCTTACTAGAGGTGATTTTTATAACCCTCCTCACGTTTATTTCTTACTACTATCTTGCTTGTTCAATTTCTTTCTCTAATACAAAGATCTAAGCATGTAGAAGTTATCTTTGCCTAGAGCTTCAATTTTAACGTTGTTCCTTGATTGGTTTCTAACTCCAGATGAACCTAAAACTATATGTACAACCTTCTTGAGGTAGATTAAGCCTTAGTCCTTGCTTAACCATGAATTGATGGTACTGTTGGGATCACAAATAATGGTTTCTTCTATATATTAATGAACTGTTTTCCTTCTTTTCTTGGTGGCCGATGATTTCGCACCTATGAACGATGGATGGTGTCTACTTTGTTTCTCGTTTAATGATTCTAGTGAACCCTAGAACCAAATATCATGATTCTTTGATCATTGATGGTCGATGTTTACCCTAACCATAGAAAACAATGGTCTTTTTCTATGTGTTGAGAGATGCTTTCCCCCTTTGCTTCATCATCTGATGGTTGGGATCTTAAGACAACCTATGGTGGGGACTTGGTTTTTTTTAAAACCTTATATTAGAATCTGGAACCAATGGCTATGTTCCTCCAAGGTGGGTGGCTTTAATACTCACTTCAAGTGGTTCTAAATGATGGTTTTAATTAGGGTTTTAATGGATGTTTTCTACCATGGAGCTTGACTCGATGGTCTAGTTCACTTTTTGGTTTGCTTGTCTTTATGTGACAACTAATCATAGACTCTTTTCTATTGTTTTAGATGTTATATCTTGAGTACAATTGATGGATATGATTCTCCCTTAAAAACCGATGGTTAGGGTTCCCATATGCAATGGTCTATGGTGTCTCTAAGTGGTGACTCGAATGATAATTTTCCTTGTTTGACAAATGATGGTTTTTCCTTTGTATTTGGAGTAGTTCTCTCAACCATTGTTGACAATCAATGGCCTCTATGAGTCACACAATGATGGGAAGTCTAGGCCATCAACCAATGGTTGTTTGAGTCTCAACCAATGGATCTTGTGACCCATGATTCTATGGTGTCAGCTGATGGTGAAACTAAATGTCACAACCAACGACTTGCTTCAAGTAAACAATTGATGGTGGGTTGTACCCCAACAACTCGATGGTTTCCTAATACAACTTGTTAAATGGTTGATTCTTTTACAATTAATGGTTTTATCTCCTCTCATCAAATGGTTTTGGGTTGATTCTTGTGATATGTTGGTTCAATTTAAATGATGTTGAATATGATTGATGTTTGCCCTAAATTATGTAGTCTTAACTTTCCCATCATTTGGAGGAAATGGATAGTCACCATAAATTGTGGATGTCCAAACGTGATGTATCATATTTTGTTACACTTAACCTTAATGCAATAAGTGATGGTTAATCCTTGTGTTACACATAGAACCATATTTGAGAACAGTATGGTGTTTGAAGGTAATGATTTACCTTATGCATACATGATCTGATGAGAATATCATGGGTTAGGGTTTGTGTATCAGAGATGAACTATAGCTTAAATGTACCCTATCTTGTTAAAGATAACCCTAATGCAAATAAATGATGGTGGTTAATCATGCTATCCTTCCTTAAATGGTTAATATCATGATGTAATATTCTTCCTAATATTGTTACAACTCTATGTGTTAATTGATGGTCAGCATAACCTTATTATCGAAGTTTTCTTATGCTAAACATGTGCACTATAAGTATGATGGTGGTAAACATACCTAGCTTTCTTACGGGTTGATATAATGAAAGAATTTTCTTAATACTAAGATAACCCTTCTATGTTATTGTATGAACATCCTTTATCACTTTATGCAATACTATGTTGAGAATGTGTATCAAAAGTATGGTGATGGTCTGTTGAGCCTTGTTATAAGGCATGGAAAGATAATCATGATCTTGTAGGGAATAGTGTGATGGTCTTAATGACCTTTGGGCATGGTTGAGCCCTAAATGATGTATAATCCTTTGTATGATATGAGAAGGGATGGAACCCTGGGATAAGGTGATGACGATTTGTATCCTATTGTGGTATGAGGATGAGTATAGTCTCTTAATTATAATGAATAGTACCATGTGAGGATGAGATGAAGACGTATGTCACATACATTTTTTTATCTTTTAGAGTTATTATACTTATATGCTTTCTAGAAAGGAATTAGAATTTGTATGTACATTTGTTTGATGCACCCTTATTCACCCAATTGGCAATATCCAATCATGTGAGATCCTAATCATGTAGTTCCCTATGCCATAGAACCATCTTCAATGTTATAATTTGTTGGATGGTGAAATGAGTATTCTTAAGGGAAGCTCAGAGTGCATACTTTTGAGTATGCGGGGTTCTTGTCCTCCTGGCCCCAAGTGTTTAGGGAGGATGGTTGTTGTCATACCTAGCCCTCAGTTTGGGAATGACTATGATCATTTCTTGGTGATTATATATGTGATGAGATTGCAGGACAAATGTGGTCGTACCTCAAATGGTATGGTATGCATGTCCACCTCCTTTTACTAGTGACATGACATGTACTAAGGACGGATTAGGCTGTTAGCAGCTTGACCTTATGTGTCGATGTGGTGGACCCATACTGACCATGGGAGAAGAAGATCTTAGGTGTATGTCTCTTCCTAGATCTAGTATGGAACTGATTTCAACTTAGCAATGGTCTTTTGGAATTTGAGTGGTATCCTCAAATTCTTCATGGTTTAATAAAAGATGTAATACAACCGTGTAGCATATCTATTTAGGGATATACACAATGCTTCACATTGAATGCTAATCCTTATTTGTTGTCTTTATATAGAGATGACATTTAGTGCATTAAAAGATAGTAGATAGTCTTATGCTATGGATATGCTCATGTTGTATTTGTGAACATACAATAGAAATGCTTATGTTGATCGATATATTGCTTCTGTTGGTTATGATTATGATGCTAGTTATTTCATGATGTTATCTATGCTTATACTACTAGTCATGAATATGCATATAGTTCTGCTTATGTTGTTAGTTCTACTTATGATGTAGAACTTCTCAATCTGTTAGACATGCTAATACTGTCAGCTATGCCTATGTCTCTAGACTTATTCATGATTATAGAGATGTTATGCTACTAGACTGCTTATACAGTTAGTAATGCAGATGATGACATTCAGGGTAATGATGATGGATTTATCAATCCCTTATACACCTTGTTAATCATGCATGATTTTATTCTTATTTGGTTAACATTCTTAATTTTCTTAAACTATTTATCTCACTACTAAAAATACTACCTTTAACGTCGGTTAAAATGGACATTTTATGTTGGTTTCCAAGTGATACTGAAGTGGGAGACACTAAAGGTAGAGTCCTACAATGGTGGTTCCAAAACCGAAAAAATAGAGCCAGCCCCAATTGCAATAAAAAAAGAACCGACAATGGTAGGAGCCATAGTCTTCGATTATTTATAGAAAGCCAATGACTATCTTCATACCCGAATAAAAAACTGGCCCGAGTTATGACCATAGTAATTGTTTGTTTCAATAAAAACTGACGACTAAGTCCATTCCAAAAAACAAGTGATTTCATGTTTGGTCTATAGTCATCGGTTCAAAGGAAAACTGACAACAAAGAGATACATAGTCATTGGTTATGTTGTCAAAAGCCGACTCTTATCACCATACTCGAACAAAAAAAATTGGCCTGATTTAGGGACATAGAAATCGAGTTTTTACAAATAACCACGTCGAAGACCTACAACGATGACTGTTTTAAATAATCAACGACAAAGTGTTATTTTTTTTAATATCAGGTTGCAGACCTGTTGTCTGGCTAGTCAGTAGGATGCAAAACATGAGTTAAATTCTAAACTATAGGTTACAACATTATGTGATCTCATCCTAACAACATGCCACAAACCTACAATAGCAAGATGATCAAGTCTATCTATATATCAAGACTAATTATACATCCTATGATTTTAGATGAATACAATATCTATAAACCTACAGTTACATTCACATAGGTGTATTCATAAGTATATAAATCATAGGATGTATAAACCTACAGTTCCATTCATTCATCCATTTTCACATTCACACACATGTAGAAACACAATTCATTCATTCATCTTCACATTCACACACATGTACATAGATCAACTTTCAATAAAACAATTCAAAAAAATCATTCACAAATGCATATCTAAGCTCCACATATATACAGAAATAATGACATCAAAGTTTAGAAATGTCATTCTTTAATCATGCATACCCCAACCATAATAAAAAATTGCCTCCCTTTCAAAGGCTTTTGCCCATTGTTCTCTTATGTCATCTAATTGTTCTATCGTATAAGGCATATGTACATCTAATAGATTTTCCCCTGCATTGAAGTCATTAGTGTTAAACACCTACAGATAGAATAGTATATGTATATAATTAATAAGTTTGATATTTTCATATTTTGATGAAGTGGAAGCCTGGAAACTCCTTGACGAAAGTTGGATTCAGTAGTATCCCGATCTGGATTAAGTTGTTTAACCTTCCTCTGGAACTTTGGGACTCAAGGACTTTTGAACAGATTGGATCTTTTCTTGGACTCCCTATTGGTACTGATATAGCTACAAGGGATTGTACTTATCTTGATTCTGCTAGGATCCAAGTCCTTATCAATCCTCTGTCTAACCTTCCTCCTGTTATAGAGCTGCAAGGGGATGATGGAAGGATTTTTCCTATACATCTTGAATATGAATGGATCCCAGGTGTTTGTAAAAAGTGTCGATTATTTGGTCACAAAGAAATCTGCTGCCCTGTTTCCCCTGGACCTTTGTCCTCTGAGAAGACTATAAACTCTAAAATTTTGGCAAATATGGAGCTATCACCAGTAGTGAACAAGGATGTTTTAACCGCAACTGATTCTGGAGCCCAGCGTTCGATCCCATCTACTCCCATTCCTATTTTTGAAGATCATGCTCTGAATTTTGGCTTTGATCCACCATCTGCTATTAATTCAAAAGTGTCTCAATGTTCACCACCAGTGGTTGCTCCTAAACCGATCACGGGCATACCTTTGAGAGTTATTAACTCTATGTTTTCCCCACTGAGTATTCTGGAGACTATCGATGAAACAAATGAGGCCGACAGCTCAACGGCCCAAGTGGATAAATGACTCCATCTATCAAGGTCTCCTCCTAGAATGTTAGGGGAATTAGCAATAAAATAAAGAGTGTCTAGGAGGAGTTGATTAGGGTGGGCAGTAACATCTTTATTCTGTTGGAAACAAAGTTGAGAAAAAGGAATTTAGAAAAGTGTGTTTTTAAGAATTTTCCTAATATGGAGTACTTATCAAATATTGATTCTCATGCTTTAGGTCGGATATTGATTATATGGAACTCTAATGATTGATCGATTACTAAACTGGCTGAATGTGATCAACATATCTCTTGCAAAGTCTTGATTGACGTCTTCTCTTATTTCTTGATAGTTGTTTATGGACACAATGGAGATCATGATAGAAATAGTCTTTGGGAGTCGTTGAATGATATTTTTCTTAATTGTAATTCTCCCTGGATCTGTATGGGGGATTTCAATGCAGTCCGTAAAGAAGAAGAAAGAATTAGTAAACACCCTCTGTCTAACAAGTCCATGAGTGACTTTAATGATTGGGTTCAGAATTGTGGTATTTTTTAATTGGAGCTCAAAGGACCTTTTTATTCTTGGGATAACCACCAAGATGATGATGGTTTCATCACCTCTAAGATTGATAGGGTTTTTTATAATGACCTTTTTATGAACTTTGTGGATGAGTTCTCTGGTGAGCTGAATTCCAATATAGTTAGTGATCACAGATCTATCTTGTTCTCTATTGGGCATTCTAGAGTGATTAAAGCTCCTTTTCATTTCATTAATTCCTGGGTCTTAAAGAATGATTTTATGAGTGTGGTTAGTAATGCTTGGGAGATGGATTCTGAAGGTACTGCTATGTTTAAAGTCTATAGGAAATTTCAGTCCCTTAGAAAGGTTTTGAAGATGTGGAACGATTCTAGAGTTGGTAATTTATCTGATAATGTGAAGATTGCTAAACTTTCTACCATTCAAGCTCAATCTAAGGATGATCTTGACCCCACCAATGCTCAATTGGAACTTGATGTTAAAGCTCAGAAAAAAGTTCTTTTTGAAGCTGAAAGAGCTGAGGAAATTTTTTTGAGATAGAAGTCCAGAGTCCAATGGCTTGCTGAGGGTAACTGTAATACCAAGTTCTTTTACACCTCCTTTAAAACTAGGCATCAAAGAAATCCGATTAGAGGTCTTTACATTGATGAACATGTTAATTATGATTTGGATACGAATAGAAATCATATTTTGAATTTTTACTCTAGTCTTTTTAACAATGGCCATTCTTGTGAGGGTCTTGGTGAGTTTAAATGGTATGGTCCTACCATTAGTGAGGAACAGAAAATTGACATCATTAGGCCTGTAACTCAAGCTGAAATTGATGATATCATCTCACTCTGCAATCCTGATAAGGTGTCTGGGCCTGATGGTTTCAATTTCTTCTTCATTAAGAAAACATGGTCTATTGTTGGGGAGGATATCTCTAGGGTTGTTAAGGAGTTCTTCTCGAAGGGGAAGCTGCTGAATGAGGCTAATAACACTTATATCACCCTTATTCCTAAAGGTCACGATTCTTTTGATATCAGAAATTGGAGACCCATTTCTCTTTGCAATTGCATTTTCAAGATCATTTCTAAAATTATGGCCAACAGGCTTCAGAACATCCTTCCTCAAATCATAAGAAACAACCAATAAGCTTTTATTAAAGGGAGGAATATCAAGGATGCTATTTTGCTTTCTAATGAAGTTATTCATGAATTCAACTGGTCTTCCTCTGAGGGTAAAATGTGTCTGAAGATTGACATATCTAAAGTTTATGATAATGTCAATTAGAAATTCTTATTTGGGGTCTTATACAGAATGGGTTTCCCTTCTATTTGGATTTGTTGGATTGCTAGCATCCTTAATTCTACTTCTTATCAAGTTCTTTTTAATGGTGAGCCCACGGAAAGATTTTTCCCTACCAATGGTATTCGTCAAGGAGACCCCTTGGATCCATACTTATTTGTGATTTTTATGCAAGCTTTTACTGTTATTATGAATCAAGCTGTGGAAAATAACTCTATTCAGCCTCTTAAAGCTTCTCAAGCTTTTTCTCTTTCCCATCTTGTTTTTGCGGACGATTTGATGATCTTTCTGAATGATAGTACCCACAATGCTTCTGAAATTCTCAATATTCTGGACTACTTTGGTAAGCTCTCTGGTCTGAGAATCAATAATCTCAAGAGCGAAGTTTTATTTAGTAAGAGTGCTAACAAAGACGACATTCTCAGTATCCTTGGCTTCAAAGAATGTACTTTACCATCTACTTATCTTGGTATTCCTCTGGTTACTGGAAAGCACCCTAGATCAGTTTGCTCTGATCTTATTGATAAAATTAAAACTAGGCTGGAAGGATGGAAATCCAAGGTCCTTTCTATGGCTGGGAGGCTTGAGCTTATTCAATCCACTCTTAGAGTTCTCTATCTTCACTGGAGTTATGATTTTCCTATCCCTAAGTCTACCATTAACTCTATTGATATGTTATGTCGTGATTTTCTTTGGGGGAAAAAAGATGAGAAGGCCTGCCTGCACCTTGTTAATTGGAACAAAGTCACCTTGCCCAAGAAAGAGGGGGGACTTGGTATTAGAAAAATCTCTGATGTATCTAAAGCTTGTCTTCTTCTTAATGCTTGGGATATAGCTAAGAAAAAAGATTCCTTGTGGTCCAAATGGGTGAATGAAAGATACTTAGCGAAATCTTCCTTCTGGTCTATTAAAGCTTCTTCTACGATGTCCTGGATCTTCCTTAAAATTCTAGAGTGTAGACCTATGCTGCTGAATCATTCGAGATTTAGTGTGGGCCAAGGTGATGAGTTTTTCTTTTGGCTGGACCCCTGGGTTCCTAATAAATGCTTCCTGTGGGACTTAGTTGGTAGAGAAGCTTATCTAAAGCTTGGTTTGCCTATCAATTGTAGAATTAGTGATGTGTTGGTTAATGGAGTTTGGAGAATACTGATGCGATGATTTTGAGTCGCATTTAGAGACCTATTTCATATGTGTTTTGTGCCTTAATTACTCATTTTCATGGATATTATTGCATAATTCACTTTATTTGGTCTTTGCCATCATTTTGTATCAAATCCCCTTTGTTTTACTATTTTGAGAATTATTTATCATCTTATTATAAATTGTGTGGATTTACTTGGGCTTGTTGTGAAATTTCAGGAAAAACAAGTATCTGCTTCCTTCGATACCATCGACGGAAGTCGATACCATCGACCAAGTCACAGGTTGTCAGCCGAGAAGAGCAATATAGTGTCGATACCATCGACACCTACGTCGATGGTATCGAGATCCCTTCAAGTTGCTGGCGAGGAAACTGTCGATACCATCGACCCAAGTCGATGCCATCGACACAAGGAGAGCTACAGCGTCGCTAAACGACAACAACCGACGCTAAAGCAGTCGATACCATCGACACCCAATTCAATGGTATCGAGATCACCACAGGCGCTCAGAATAAAAGAAAGGAAAGCTGCCGCTAATCCGCTGGGTCGATACCATCGACCCGCGTCGATGGTATCGACGCCGGCAGATATGCGTTGGATCTGTTTTGATCTCGATCGGACGGCTGTTGTTATTTGACGACCTAATTAGGGACTTATACCTAATGACGGCCGCCCAGATGTGATCATCATCTCATTTTGGATTGCACGAGTGCCGAGGAGGAGAGAGGAGAACGGAGGCCGAGAAGCTCATCCCGGGTGATTCAGACGCTGCTAAAGACGATTTCCACCACCGACAGGCGGGGAAGCTCGTGTTTTATGCCAAGGATCCACCGGTTCTTCTCCGTTCAGGGGTTTTCCCATTTATTTCCCATTTTTCTTATGAATTCCCCAATTTCTACCATGTATTCGTGTGAGATGAACATGAGAGGCTAAAACCTTCAATCTTTAGGACCGGGAGTAGCCCGGGAATGCATTGTATGACATTTTTATATCAATAATTCATCTTTTTCTCTCAAATCTGCGGTATAGATTCATTTTCTCCATTTCTATTGTTATGCTTGATCACCATAATAATAATTTAACACCCTTAATTACTTCGATAGAAGGATTAACGGTTGAAAAGAGACGAATTCTACATTAATCAATAAAACCCTTGACAAAGGAGTTGTAAGATTAATGGTGGGAACTGAGAGACCGTTTATAATGCACTTAGTTTAGGGGAATGATTACTACGATGGTGGAATCAACCTAAATCTAAGTAGTGAATTACACCACGACAGTGGATAATTCTGTTTTCAGGCCACTACCCGGATAGAGAGAAGTGTGAGGAATTATATAAAACCTAATACAATGTTGACCCGCGGTGAAACCGCCATCCTAAAGATATCCCTTTGAATTGATTAAATTAACCTTTAATCGATTGTTTTCTTTGTTTGATTTTTATTTTCTTTTTAATTTGAACACAAAACCCTACTTTGTTAATCGGTCTAGCTGATTGCGATTAGTTAGTAGAAGTCTCCAATAATTCACGTATCCCTGAGTTCGACTCGGGCCTCACAAGGCCTATATTACTCGACGCGTATACTTGCGTTTTAGCGCGTAGTAAAATACACGTCAAGTTTTTGGCGCCGTTGCCGGGGATACGGCGAATTATTGGCACTTTGAGTGCTAAGAGCTGCCATTCTAGGCCACATTTTTTTTTTAATTTTAAAACAATTTCAAAAATTCCTTTATTTCTCTATAATTGTGGTGACTCGTTCAAAGCATTGTACTGAACCCCTATTTCCATATTTCAGGTACTTTGCATGGTGCACACACGTAGTCGAGACTACGTGAATCGCACACCTGAGGTTCCATCTGCGGGACCAGAGGACGAGGACTACTACGAGGAGGAACACCACAGTGATATAAATTCTGAATCTGAGCAAGAACAAGAAGAAGTAATGGCTGAAGCACAGACAATATGGGAGAAGATCAAGGCGTCTTCTTCCTCGGCATCAAAGGGGCCTATAAAGAAACATGGGCTAAACATTCCAACCTACAAGATCGATCCAGCACTGATTAACCTGGTTAAATCAAATGCATTTCACGGATTAAAAAATGAAGATCCAGTGGCCCACATCAGCCAGTTCGTGGAGAACTGCGATATGGTGAAGATAGATCGATTTCCACAGGATGTGCTCTACCTCAAGTTATTCCCGAGTTCCTTGGCTGGAGTGGCAAGAGAGTGGCTTCATAACCTCGACGACGAGTTTGTCGAATCATGGGATCACATGGTGGAGGTTTTCTTCGAGAGGTTCTTCCCTCCTGAGAAGACCAATGATATGATCCGGAAGATCCACAATTTCACCCAACAGGCGGGTGAAACTTATTCTGAGACTTGGGAGCGATTCCAAGTCATGTTGAGGAGATGTCCACACCATGGACTGGACAAGGAAACCCAAGTGAAGATCTTCTACTTTGCTCTCTCCGAGCATGATAGAAGAAATTTGGACTCGGCCGGTTCAGGATTTTTCTTGAACAACACTGATACAGGATGCTGGGAGATATTAAAGAACATGGCTAGGAAACAGTCATGGGGCGACAGAGGTGCAGTGGAACATGTCAAGGCTACTGGCGAATCCAGAATAGTTAGGGAGCTGAACGACAAGCTAGATCTTCTAGCCAAGAAGCTGCTAACTAAGGGAGATGCATCTGAGGATGAGGAAGCCCAAGTGAAGTTCATGCAACAACAGGGCTATAGAAACAATGACTATGCATGGAGAAAGGATAAAAAGTTTTCATGGAAGGATCCGAATAATTTTCTGCAGGATCCGGATGCCCAGCCACAGCAGAAAGCCGAGGACAAGAACACTGAATTACTAACTCAAATGGTCCAACAAAACCAAGAGATGATGGCCATGTTTGGAAAACAATTGCAATCTCAAGGTGATATTCTAACCAAGTTTGGGCAGACGCTGCAAAGCCATGGAGCACAAATGCGGGCATTAGAGACCACCGTGGCACAGATTTCAAATGAAGTGGCGGCCATCAAGCACGACAATCAACAGAAACCAGCGGAGAATGCGAACGTGGCTCAAGCACATCATCAGGTTAAGTACATGTCGGTGGTAAGAAATGAGGAATCTCAGGTGCAAGAAGCTGTAGAAGAAAGAAAAATGACTTTCAATGTGAATGCAACACCGGCGATACCATATCCATGCACGTACTATAGATTGCCGGGCGGAAACCATTTCTTCAGGAAATCAGAGAGAGTTGTGAGTATGGTATCTCCATCTAGGCAAGATGAGCAGGTGCAGGTTGTTTGTGCACATGTGGAGACATCTGAGGCGAGAGAGGAACCACAACAAGCTGCTACTATTGATGATGTCTCGCCAAAGCCTACGTCCAAGGGAATGATTGAAGCAAGCTTAGGGGAGGTACCCTCGAAAAGTGCTCATGTGCCACCTCATAGGCGTGTTGCTGCAGCTGATGTATCAGATCCGGTAAATTCTAAGTCAAAGAAAGAGCATCGTCACTTTAAAAAATTCCTGGAGATATTTCGAAAACTCCACATCAATGTTCCGTTAGTGGAGATGATCGATAAAGTACCCGCCTATGGGAGGTTCATCAAGGAAATCATCAATAAGAAGAGGCGGATAAAAGATGATGAAATTTATTGGATGAATGAGACGGTGAGCTCTATGATTCACGGGAATTCACCAAAGAAGAGAAAAGACCCAGGAGGTTTTTACATTCCGTGTTCAATAGGTGGTCAACATGTTTCTAAAGCGCAATGTGATTCCGGCGCTAGTATAAATCTCATGCCTTTGGCTACATTTCAAAAGTTGGGGTTAAAAGAGATAAAGAAGTTGGCTGCAACAATTGAATTGGCAGATGGGTCTACCGTGAGACCCTATGGAGTATGTGCAGATGTTCTCGTCAAAGTGGACATATTCATATTTCCGGTGGATTTTGTCGTCATGGATATGCCACCACTCCAAAGTTGTGAAATTCTCCTTGGAAGACCGTTTCAAGCAACGGCGGATGTCGTGACTGCCTTAGGCAGAGGGACTTTGTCCTTGGGTATTGGAGGAGATCGAGTCGAATTCAAATTACCGAATGATCCTCTAAGTGCAGTTCCCAAGGTGAAAGAATGATGATTGTCACACCGTCTAGCCTAAGACGTTAAACAAGGGCGCTTGTTGGGAGGCAACCCAACCATTGGTACATTAGGATAGTTTAGTTGTAGTTATAGATTACTTTTATTTTCGTTTAAATTTTAGTTTAAAGAAGATACCTTGATCCGTTTGTTCGATGTGCAGGCACAGGCAGGGTCGATGCCATCGACACACTGGTCGATGGTATCGACATGGGTTCAGGATTGACAGCTGCAAAAATCGCACTGAGTCGATACTATCGACGGTCCCGTCGATGGTATCGACATACCTACAGGCAGGTTGCACAATAAAGGTCGATGGTATCGACATGCCAGTCGATACCATCGAGATCTCTGGAGATTTTCAGAAGAAATCGACTCAGTGAAGTCGATACCATCGACGGGTCTGTCGATGGTATCGACATGTTCAAATGAAAAAGGCGGCGGCCGGACTCGCGAGGCAGTTGCCCTAATCAGCGAGTCGATACCATCGACTTCCGTCGATGGTATCGACGGGCACACAGCAGTGTCGGTGTCAGTTATTCAAGACGGGGTTATTGGAAAAATGCAGTCACATCATCCCGAGCAAATCCAGATCCCACGACCCACCTCCACCACCATCGGACTGATCGGGTATCTCTGTTCCACTCTTAAGTTGGTTTTTGACTATGAGGCCATAGTCGAATTCAAGCTTAGGGGGGTAGATGGAACAACTCTATCTTTTCTTTAGTTGTTTTTAGTTTTTGCTTTGTTATTTGTTCTTGCAATTTTAGTTTTTGTTTAGGATCCACATCTATCTAGTGTAATCGTGGATGTCTTAAAAATTGTCATCTCGCTGTTTTCATGGGAAATTTAAGGGAATTTAAAAAATTTATGTTTCTTTTGGATAGCTTTACTTGGTTGTCCTTGGGGAACTTGTCTTATGAAAATGATTGATTATGTCAACTTTGAAGCAATATGTCACACCCACACCCCCATTGACTCATGAAAAGTGGATAGTAACGGTTGTTTGAGCCTAACCTGGTCAAATGGTAATGAGACCTTAATTGGATATACGAGAAAGAACCCTTTGAACTACCACACATGTCAGTAAGGAGGGACACATGATATTTTTCTAAGGTTCAGTAACTTAATCTTGTGATGATTCCACTTCATATTCTTCCATAATCCACCTAAGAATTGAAAGTAAAGCACAGTTTTAATTCCTTCTTGCGTGCATAGCATGTAGATAGGATTTGCATTGTTATTTTCATATTTTTGCATAAAATGAAAAAAATATAGTGATTCATGCACATTACCTTTAGGTGCATGTCATGTAGTTGCACTCATAACTTTCATGATTTTCATGCATAAGTACACAATGTACCTCAGTTTGTCTTGAAAAGTGATCTAAATTGTCCCATACCCTCGAAATAGTACAAAGATTTCCAATCATGAAGGAAATAGCCTAACACATGTATCTCTAAGCAATTATGGATATGTGGGCTAAGAGGAAAAGAAAAAAAATCTGAAATTTGAAAGAAAGAAAAAAAAAAGAAAAAAAAGAAAGAGAATTTAGAAGGAAATGGAATAAGAGGGAGAAAGGAACATAATATCACTTGCATAACAAGGAAACTGCGTACATGATGTGGCTTAATTAGATTTCTATCTCTTTTTGAGGTGGAAGGTTAGTGCATGCATCATTCCACCCAATTATAGGCATTAGGGCATTTTTAATGTGCATTCACATCATTTAGGGCATTTTGTTTTATGCATTTTGAAACTGTGTAATACTTCCAAATTCTTCCATGAACTACCCATTCCATCCACCCGTTGCTCAGATTGGTAGGCCACCGTGATTTTCTCCGCACTCATGTTTAAAAGGAGAACTGCTTCCATGTAGATGGTAGTTAGGGCGAGCAACGTAGTGTAGGCGATCACAAGATGCACTAATGTTGAATCGGCAAATTTTATTATGTTAACTGCCTTATGTGATAGTGTTCATCGGTTTGAAGGATAATTTCTTTTATTGATGATTATTGTCGCCTGTAGGGTAATTACTGTTCTGTGATTAGGAAATGCCGGTTTGAGAATGTCCAGTGGGAGTCATGTGGGATGTGGGGTGATGTGTTGATTGTTAGTTGACATCTGCAATTCTATTCTAAGGATTAGTTGCTCGAGGGCGAGCAATGTTTAAGCTTAGGGGAGTTTGATGCGATGATTTTGAGTCGCATTTAGAGACCTATTTCATATGTGTTTTGTGCCTTAATTACTCATTTTCATGGATATTATTGCATAATTCACTTTATTTGGTCTTTGCCATCATTTTGTATCAAATCCCCTTTGTTTTACTATTTTGAGCATTATTTATCATCTTATTATAAATTGTGTGGATTTACTTGGGCTTGTTGTGAAATTTCAGGAAAAACAAGTATCTGCTTCCGTCGATACCATCGACGGAAGTCGATACCATCGACCAAGTCACAGGTTGTCAGCCGAGAAGAGCAATATAGTGTCGATACCATCGACACCTACGTCGATGGTATCGAGATCCCTTCAAGTTGTTGGTGAGGAAACTGTCGATACCATCGACCCAAGTCGATGCCATCGACACAAGGAGAGCTACATCGTCGCTAAACGACAACAACCGACGCTAAAGGAGTCGATACCATCGACACCCAAGTCGATGGTATCGAGATCACCACAGGCGCTCAGAATAAAAGAAAGGAAAGTTGCCGCTAATCCACTGGGTCGATACCATCGACCCGCGTCGATGGTATCGACGCCGGCAGATATGCATTGGATCTGTTTTGATCTCGATCGGACGGTTGTTGTTATTTGACGACCTAATTAGGGACTTATACCTAATGACGGCCGCCCAGACGTGATCATCATCTCATTTTGGATTGCACGAGTGCCGAGGAGGAGAGAGAGGAGAACAGAGGCCGAGAAGCTCATCCTGGGTGATTCGGACGCTGCCGAAGATGATTTCCACCACCGACAGGCGGGGAAGCTCGTGTTTTACGCCAAGGATCCACCGGTTCTTCTCCGTTCAAGGGTTTTCCCATTTATTTCCCGTTTTTCTTATGAATTCCCCAATTTCTACCATGTATTCGTGTGAGATGAACATGAGAGGCTAAAACCTTCAATCTTTAGGACCGGGAGTAGCCCGGGAATGCATTGTATGACATTTTTATATCAATAATTCATCTTTTTCTCTCAAATCTGTGGTATAGATTCGTTTTCTCCATTTCTATTGTTATGCTTGATCACCATAATAATAATTTAACACCCTTAATTACTTCGATAGAAGGATTAACGGTTGAAAAGAGACGAATTCTACATTAATCAATAAAACCCTTGACAAAGGAGTTGTAAGATTAATGGTGGGAACTGAGAGACCATTTATAATGCACTTAGTTTAGGGGAATGATTACTACGACAGTGGAATCAACCTAAATCTAAGTAGTGAATTACACCACGACAGTGGATAATTCTGTTTTCAGGCCACTACCCGGATAGAGAGAGAAGTGTGAGGAATTATATAAAACCTAATACAATGTTGACCCGCGGTGAAACCGCCATCCTAAAGATATCCCTTTGAATTGATTAAATTAACCTTTAATCGATTGTTTTCTTTGTTTGATTTTTATTTTCTTTTTAATTTGAACACAAAACCCCACTTTGTTAATCAGTCTAGCTGATTGTGATTAGTTAGTAGAAGTCTCCAATAATTCACGTATCCCTGAGTTTGACTCGGGCCTCACAAGGCCTATATTACTCGACGCGTATACTTGCGTTTTAGCGCGTAGTAAAATACACGTCAAATACCTAACAACAGAGCAAATGGTAGTCTCTTGAAGAGCCTTCAAGGTATTCCTATTACGGGTGAGGGCATTGATAGCTTATACCTTACAGATAGAAAGGTGCCTAAACTCAAACATGTTTGGGATGCTATTCGTGTTTCTGCTGTTGAGTCTGATCTTTTTGTTTGGTTATGGAAAGACATTATGCCCAAGAATTTCCAAATGAATATGTGGAAAATTTTACATGATAAGCTGCCTAATTTTGAATACCTAAGGAGAATTGGGTTCTATGGTCCTTCTCATTGTTATTTGTGTGAAAAGGACACTGATTCCACTGTCCATTTGTTGTTTCATTGCTCTTTTACAAAGCATTTATTAGAAAAGTTGAACAATGAGCTGGATATGTCTGTTTGTATTTTAGAATGGCCTGACATCTTGAAGATTAAGGAAAAAAAGCACAAATTCACTCTTCTTTGTGTTCTGTACCATTCTTGGCTAGAGAGGAATACAAGAGTTCACTTGGATCACATTTGTTCTATTGAGGTTATCTACAAGAAAGTCCTTAATGATTTCTATGGGTACTGGAAATGAATGTTTTTTCTGATCTTGGATCCTTTGTTTTGGGCTTCCTAGACCTAGATCCTTTGGATCTGCTATCCTTCTTCTGCTATTTTCAGGATCTAGCTTGGGTGGGAAGTGATGTTTCTTCCTTTAATGAGTGGTTGAGCTTATCCAGAGTGGAGTGGCAGAGCTCACTCATTTCTATTTGATGGTTGCTATTATTATGACGAAGTTCATTCTTGGTTTGTATGCGTAGAGGTGTTCTTCTCTAAGTGGTTGGGCTTATCCATCATGGAGTGGCAGAGCTCACTCAGTCTTTTTTGGAGTTTGCTGCTATGTTTTGATGCAGTCACCTGTGGAGAGTTGTTTCTTTCATGAGTGGTTGAGCTTATCCATCATCTTGGAGTGGCAGAGCTCACTCATGTTGTTTGGTGGTTGCTGCTTTGTTTTGATGATGTTTCTTGTTTGCGTAGTGGTGAGCTTCTTTGAGTGTATGAGCTTATCCATCAATGGAGTGGCAGAGCTCTCTCTTTCCTTTATGGCGGTTGCTGTTATGATCTGATGAAGTCTCCTGGAGCTGCTTTTCGTGACTTTCTTTTCTCTGGAGCTGCTGTTGGTCGTAGGTGTGGGCTTTGGCTTTGGAGTGGCTTAAGAGGATGAGATTATCCTTCATGGAGTGGTATAGCTCACTTAAGCTTTTGTTGGCTATCTATTGTGATTCTTGTTGCTTTTGGTCGTGAATGCTTGTTGGGAGCTTTGTTTGCTATATGTTTTTGGATCTGCCTGAAGATGCCCTTTTGATTCATATCTTTTTTTACTGGCTAGTGCTGATCCGTAGGGTGTATGACCTGATCACAGTTGATTTGTGTTGAAGATGCCTTTTTCTGCAGCTTTGATTGGTTCTGGAAGCGAGCCTTTATCAGTAGTTATTTCTTCTATACTTGTATAGTTTTTCTGACTCTTTTTTCTTGCTCCCCCTATGGTCTGCGTGCCATGGCTCCACTCTCTACCTCTATCTTCTTCCTTTCTTTTTTCTCTTTTGCCTTTTGTACAGAAACTTTGGAAAAAATAAAAAAAAAGAGGAAGGAGTTTTCGGGACCCAAAAAAAAAGATATATTACATGTTGTAATTGTCAATGTCATGTGGAGCATATATGAACATTATGCCCATATGACGCATCATGTAGTATCCATATGCCCAGCCGTTGTTTTGTACAACACACTATAAATTTCAACATACAAAATATTAACAAATGAAAATAAGCATAGTTTACATAAATAAAATATGCATTGCAGTCAGAAATCTACATCCACATTCTTCCAAACTATCACTTTCTTTCTCTTGTCAACAGTTTGTCCAATTTTTTTTTAAATCATTTAAATCGCTATACGTTAATGTAATACATTGAATTGTATTAGTAAATAGTCATGTAATAATAGATGTTAACGGATATAAATATAAAAATTTTCTCACATTAATAATTACCTTTTCAAATTGTGTCCCAAATGGTCTAATTTGTCCCCCTTAGGATCTAGATAATAAATAGTCATCATCTCAGGGACAACATCTAGTAAATCCCAATGCTTACCTCTAGTGATAAGAAATTTAAAAATATATAACTCAAAATTCACAATGAAATGTAATTTTTTGAAGTCAAAATTATAAGCAAAGTAAACTTACCCAACATTATATGGAGCTAATATCACTCTCTTGTTCACTTCACTAAAATATTTAAAAGTGATAGAGCAATATAACATAACTGATGTAGGTTCTTTATTTACGATACTGATCAAGAATGGAACTAGAAATGCCACATGGGTCATTGAAAAATTTGTACAAACCCTAAGTAAGTGGCTGCAAACCATATATAATGTATGCATTAATATATAATAAAATAGATCACCATATATAAACTAAGATATATAGATATATAAATAAGATCTCAACATATCCATAGTTCTATCATAGATGAACTCAGCCAAGTATAATGAAACAACTCCAAAACATCTTGTCAAAATATATTATTATCATATTATTGGCTTATAACATCCTCCACTATAGAAACAATAATAGATGAATTTTTGGGATGTTCGCCTATCCATATTACCATACCCCTGCATTGAGGACCTATCGATTCAAATAGGTCCTTTGCAAGCCAACTAGTTGCTTCAAGAAGAGGTGGAGGTGGAGGAGGACGAGTTATAGTGGGTTTCTTCCCTTTGTCCTGCATATATAATTTCATATCAATTGTCATTTATATACATATACAAATCAATGTAATGTAAATTTACCATAAATGATCAATATAGATGACTCCTGCTTCTGGCCACAAGGACACTCCGCCTTTCGCTTCACCAAATGTGTCAACATCTAGGTGGGCATATGGCAATGGATGCTACCTCCAAGTGGGGAAGACAAGCCTCGAGCTCATGTGAACTACACCATTGGGTACTAGAGTTCCATGAATCGTGTGCTCTAGAAGGTGTGGGTAAGCCTCGCCCTATGCAATGATGCATTCTTGTAATTTAGACAACATTGCATCAACCCCTACAAATTTACTTAGAGTATGTTATATATACCTAAACATATCATGTTAAAAAGACTAGCTACTATGTCATAAAAATACTTACAACAGACATGCTAGGCAGTAGGTCTATAGGATTACTCCCAACCACCTCTATCATAGAGGAAGAGTGGCATGTCATAGGTAATGTCTGAGTGGCAACCTCAGATGCCTTCCACATGCTCATTATTTCATGGACTCTCATATCAATTTACTCATCTACCTATACATGGACAATAGAAAAGCTCTTTGATTCCTAAATTCCCTTTGAAATGAAATTCTAGAAAAAGAATAGGTTACCTCAGCTTTTGAAAATACCTCTTTTTGGGCATGTTTGCACTGTGATGGCTCAAAGAATGCTCTTAGGCCCACACCATTTCCTGTAGCCCTAACATGTCTAGGATGCTTTGGGTTAGTGAGAGAAACTATCAATTCATCCCTTGTGACCTGATGTCTGAACAAGCCTTGCTTCCTCTGCTCGTGAATCTCCCATTACTCATCATCAATAGAATTGATAAGTAAACATAACAATCATCAATACTAATTACTTTGAGAGTTGAATTTTACCATTTTTGCAGTCGCCTCTGTAGTTGGGAGGTTAGTTATATCTCCTTTTTTGTTTTTCCTCCCAGCTATTAACACATAATGGCAATGAAGATGTGTGGGAGTAGTAGAGGACTTAGTTGTCTTAGAAGTAGTAGTAGGTTGTTGAATGGCAGACGCCTATAGTTTTTGGCAAATGACTGCTTAGCTCCCTAGACCCATCTTTTGGTCATGCACATTCAAGCATGCCTTGCTCTTTGAGCATAGTTGATAGTCTTGTTAGTAGGCACATTGAATTGGTTAGTAACAATCAAGGTCAATCATAAAATAATGAATTCATAATAATGTATACTAATTAAATTGGGAGTGACGCTTAATACCTTGAATTCATCAATTTCTCTCTTGGCAACAAACACCTCCCACTGAGTTCGGACCTGGTAGTTCCATTGCTTAGTGGCTGACTTCTTCCTCATATCAACCTTTCATATATATAGTCGGTTGATAGTTGCCATATAGTTCCTTCAGACCGTCCCACAACATTGCATCACCTTTTTACGATGTAGGATTTCATCCAATTCAAATATACTCTACAAACTTTCATATATTTAATAGAGTATTCTAAAAAATAGAATTTTAAATAGCTTTAAAACATAATTGCAAATGATAATATCTCACACATAGTTCTTTTCATACACAATCTTTCTTGCTTTTATCAACTTTATACCAAGATTTTGGATTTACACTACAATGTCCATGAGTAAGAACCCAAAGATATGAAACAAACGAGTTGTGGTTCTTTCCAACTGGATTTCCTGCATGATCAAAATCCACAACCAATTTTGGTGCATTGCCCCTTTGTTGTAGTAACTTGTTCATCATAGTGATGCCCCTGATTCTTTCATTTTTCTATGATACTCATCAAGTGGCACAAAGTCTTCACAAGGTACATCCTCAACATAAAAATTGACAAAAAAAAACACATATAGGATATAAATTATAAATAGACATATAGCAAGATATATTATAAAACTTGCATCGTGATGTGGCACCCCACCCTCATGGTGATCATCATCACAATCATCATACTCATGGTCACCATTTGAAAAAGTGTCATATAAAAAAAATCAAACATTTAACATTTAACAATGGAATTAATATAAGATTGTAAAGTTCAAATTGATCTAATATTAAAAAAAATAAAACATTTGAAGAATTAACAACATGACTCTAATATTGATATCTTTTATCCATTAACATTCCTTCAATGTGATCTCCACAAACATATAAGTCATCGTTAGATTCAATATTTGGTGTTGACAAACCAACTGAGAATGGACTGGAGTCATCGTGCTTATCATAGTACTCTTCTTCATCTATAGGATCTTCAATGAACTGCCTTTTACCATGACAAACAGCTGACCAATTTTCATTTGCAAGATCATCGATATAAATTACTCTTTTCTCCTATGATGTCAATATGAATGGTTCACCCTTCTTGCCAATCTTTTCAAAATTCACTAATATGAAATCCAATTCATCCATTATAACTCCTTTGTTGTTATCAACCCAATTACACAAAGAGAGGAATTCGAAAATGTATGTAGTCAAACTCCCATATGTCTTCAATGACACCGTAATATGACATTTTAGCTTCACATGGACTCTTATCCTTCACACAAGAAAAAACAATGAAGATGCTTGAAGGGTGACCCCACTATTCTGGACGACGCTCTTATCATCTTGTCGCTTTGTGTAAAATGAGAACCCATTTATGTCAAACCCTTCATAAGACATAACATTCATTTTTGGTTTTAAGGCAAGGCATTTGATATTTTTATCTACATTATTTGGTGTTTGATATAGTTGATGTAAGACTTTATCTTCAAACCACCTAATAAATGTCTTGTTATGCTCTCTAGCAAGGCACATTGAATTGGCATGAGGATATTGTTTCTTGATGAAATTGGTATGTTTGGTGATATAAACACTCACTTAGTCGATGTTGTGTAAAATGTATAAGTGAGCTTGTTCTCACAGCTCATGATTGATTACTTTCATTCGTCCTCCTAAAGTCCCTTTGCCTGAATAGTCCTCAATATTCTTGTCATTTATAGGAGAGTCGTTACCTCTAAGAAAGTCATTGCAAAAATTTATAACCTCCCTCATCACATAACCCTCAATAATACTCCCTTCAGGTCAATAATGGTTTCAAACATCACCTTTAAAAATGCTCATGTATCATTCAAAAGGATACATCCAATGCAAGAAAATTAGTCCCAACAATTCAGTTCCCTAGTCAAATGAACAACAAGATGTACCATGATATCAAAGAATGAAAGAGGAAATACAGCTCAAGCTGACATAGGGTAACAACCATTTCTCTTTGCAACTTATTGAGATTCTCAGGATCAATAACTTTGCTACATAGACAATTGATGAAGAAACAAAGTCTGGTGATTGCAAACCTTACATGCTTCGAAAATATAGATTGAATTTCCACAAGAAACTTTTGTTGCGTTAGAGTGTGAAAATCATGAGATTTAAAACCTATCAGCTTTGGATCTTTCACTGATACCAATCTATGTATATTGGAAGAGTAAACCTATGGTACCTTAACATTAAGCAAGAATTCATTAATAGTTTTCTTCTCCTTTCTAGACAATGTGTAACAAGCAAGAGGTAAATATTTTTTCTGATCACTACTAGCTACTTCTATTAATTCTTTCCTTATTCCCAAGTCACATAGGTCCATTCTAGATTTGATGCCATCTTTAGTCTTACTTGGTATATTCAACAGACAACCAATGATGCTATCACAAACATTTTTCTCAACATGCATGGCATCGATATAATGCCTATCTGTCAAAGAAAAAAAAAAAGGAAGATCCCAACATATTGACTTCTTCTTGAATAAAGATTTGTCATTTTGTGTGGGAATGGTACATTGTGACCTCTTACCTAATTCATTGACAAAGTATTTTACTCTTTCATAAACAACCTCCCCTAGTATAGGTTTAGGGGCACTCCATTCCTCATTTGATCCATTGAACACGTTGTACAACCTTCGATAAGGATGGCATTTTGGAACAAACCTTTGATGACCAAGACATACAACCTTTCTGCCATGTTTTAGCCATATTGAATCAGTGTTCTCTTCACATGTAGGGCATGTTTTGGATCCTTTTATACTGCATTCAGACAAATTCCCATATGTTGGAAAGTCATTAATAGCACAAAACAACATTGCATGCAAACAAAATGTCTCTCTGTGTGAAGCATCATAGCTCATCAATCCTTCACCCCAGAGTTTCTTTAAGTCGTCAATCAGAGGTTCAAGATAAACATCGATATCATTTCTAGGTTGTTTAGGGCCCAATATCAATAAGGACAACATAACATACTTATTTTTCATGCACAACCAGGGAGGAAGATTGTATATAAGAAGCATAATAGGCCAAGTGCTATGTTTGTTGGTCAATGTTCCATATGGATTCATCCAACCGGTACAAAGCCCAAGTCTTAGATTATTGACTTATTCACCAAATTTAGGGTACAATACATCAATCTTCTTCCTCTATAGGTAATCAGATGCATCTCATAGACCCCATCATTATTTTTCTTAACCTCTGCATGCCACCTTAAATTCTCCACATCTATCATATTGGTAAATAAGCATTGAAACCATGGTATTATAGGTAGGTACCACATCACCCTGGTAGGAGAGCCAGTTTTGGACTTCCCCGAAGTCATCATTTTATACCTTGACGCCCCACATTTTGGACAATCTTTCAAATCGAAATAGTCCTTTTGAAATACTACACAATCATTCAGGAACACATGTATCTTCTTAGCCTTCATTTCGATTGGGAATAATATTTTCTTTAATTCATATATTGAGATTGGAAGCTCGTTCTCTTTAGGAATAATTTCTTTCAACAAAGACAACAATGACATGAAGCTTTTATCACTCCATCTATTGTTAGCCTTCAGATTATAAAATCGCAACACAACTCTCAACGTCGTAAACTTAGTACAATTTGTATATAATGGTCTGTCAGCATCATGCACAATGTTCCTAAACTATGAAGGTGGATCAGTGTGCTCTAACCAACAACTATGTTTCATCACATCATTGATGTCAATCAGAATCGGTTCGTCGTTATCTACGTCATTGGCGGCAATTTCTTCTTCAACACAAGTATTGCTATCAACATCTACTGATCTCAGGTTTGAAATATCTGCATGCTAGTACCATTCTGTATAGCCCTGTACAATCCCATTGCACATGACATGACTTTTGATTTCATCACCAGTGTTGACTTTCAAGTTGTTACCGCAATGCCTACATGGACAATAGAACCTATCTCCAAGTTGCTTCCTATGTTCCTATGCAAATCTTAAAAACTTATCAAGAGAAATAAACTCTGGGGTGCACCAACTTGGAATGGACATCAATGATTTATCCATTTTATATCAAAGATAAAACAAGTAGTAAGGCTTAGGCTCTGATTGGTTTGTTGTAACTGGTCTGGAAAATACATGAACTGGAGTTCCTTGAGTAGTTTTTCATGATTGGTTTAAAGTAAGTGTTGGAACTTGAGTTCCGTGACTTCCGGGGAGTTGCAAACTTACATACAAAATAAGTTCCTGAGTTCCCCTTTAAAAAGAGCAGAAAACGAGTTCCAGGACAATTAACAACATTTCTTATACAATTATATTCTTAATTCGTTATAAGTGGCACATGTAAAATATTGATGACTAGAAATATTAATAATGATGGTTAGTTCATTGTTAAAACCACAACATAATATGAAAAAATATCATACATTATAATCACGCTAAGTAAAATATTTAATACTATAACCACCATTATCAGTACAATCTACAAAATAAAAAATACAAATATTATGAAAAAAACACTACACCATGTGAAAACAATGTGATTTACGTAATATATTTTTATTATTGATGTTTAATCAATACGATGTGAAAAATTATAATTAACTGTAACCATGCATAAATAATATAGTAAAAAAATTCTACAGAAATAATGTAAAATTTAATTTTCTACATTATGTTAAACAATGATGAACCAAAATTTATATTTACAAGCACATGAAATGTGGATATTATAACAATACATTGTATAAATATAATGAAATAAAAATATTGTGAAGTGATTTTCATAATATTTTTATTAAGATGATAATTATATTATAATAAAATATTTTTAAAGGAGCAACATTTGTACCATAATCACTTGTTGTGGTTATTATAATTTAAGAATATTATGATTTTTTACGGATATGATTATTTTTTTATGCCTTTGCCCTCCTCACTATTTGTATTACACAATAAAAATTAATAATAGTTTTAATAATTTCTATATTTACACTTACAACAAACCAATCACATGGAAGTGAATGGAACTTAAGTTCCAAAAACTAAACTAGAGTTCCCAAAAAATGAGTTCCATGGAACTCATGACTTACACCAAACCAATAGGAGCCTTAGGGTTTATAGATTAAGTTAAGGATTTATAGATAGATTAGGGTTAATTGTTTTAGATTTAGTGATTAGGATTTATACATTAGGGTTTAGGGTTAAAAGATTAGGGTTTATGGTTTAAAGATTAGGGTTTAGGGTTCATAATGAATGTGTGTACCACCTATCCCATTCTTGAACACCTAATCTCACTAGTAAGTGTATAATGTATGTAACGACCCACACTTTTGAGTGTCTAAAAGATCTAAAAGACACATATCGTTAATCATAAATTCCAGGATCAGATTCAAGAAATACTATAGAATAGTAAACAATTCTGATTAATGATCAAATATTTACATGCTTACATAAAAAGCTCCTCTAAGGAGTTACATACTTTTTAAACAGAATTAACATTTACATGTGTGAAGATAAACCATTAAGACTAAACCTTCATGATTAAACTGTAGTGTCTTCAACATCTCTATATGTACCCTCATGTCCACGAATCAAGTATATCTGATACCTAAAATGTCGACAAACAAATACACAGTCAGTATATTGCTATACTAGTATGTGGGTTCAAAAAATAATCACAAGTAACATATAAGAAAACATCTTTATCTTGCATATAAGAACATAAACTTATTTTCATATTCTAACCCATATCTGGTCAACTACCTTAAGTGTAATCACTGTTCCTCCGGGGCTCATGTGCATTACCCTTAAGATCAGTCTAACCTAGGGTTCAAAATACTATTATTTACTTTACATGATACTCATAGGAAATTTATAGTTTGCAAGAAGTCGCAGTTTATTTTTTGTTCAATCTCATCGAGAACCATCTACAATATCAGAATTCAATACGTGTAATCATAAGTGTAACCATGTACCTTATGCCATTACAGAACATCATATATACTTTAAGAATGCATACAAATATCAAAGCAACAACGTATTCAATCTGAAATAAACATATTACATATGTGTCACCATGTATTCATATTACATTATTCAGATCTAGATGCGATCCTAAACTAGGGTTTAGGACTATCTCATGTTTGGACTATAAGTTAGGGTTACAAACCCTAATCTAATCATATTATGGTTTCTAATATTGCCAATTCCATTATGCATATTAGGTGAAACCCTAATCATCATGCCAAGCAAATTAGGTTATTCGTGATACCTAGATCATATTATCAGCATTAGATCATAGCAAGATGTTGACATTGATATTAACGCCCTAAATAGCATGGATAAGACTAATAATTTGGAATCATCCATTATCCATCATTATCAGGGATTTCTTCATTATACATGTTTAGATTAGGCATTAACCTAACATAAATGCACCTATTCAATTAAGCATCAGATTAAGGCAAATCTAGGTTTCCCCTTTATTCTAATCAAACCATGTATACGTCTAGAATGGGAAGCATATTTGGACTCTAAAACTATTTTAATTGGATTCCTCTCGTTTTCTTAATCAATTTTCATATATTATATGTCCCCATCAGAGTTACCAATAATTATCTACATTATTTGCAAGAATAAATTGACTAGGACCAATCACATACTGACACGTCAACATCCCGTGTTTACTTAAAACAACTCGGCGACCCCTTTTAAGTTAGTGGTGAAAGACCTTTATACCCTTACCTGGCTTGCAGTAACTCAGGGGCATGCGTGTATTTTCTCTGAACTCCATCTTTCTCCTCGTGATCGAGAACCCACACACACAGGTTGCGTTGCCCCCGTCACAGCCACGACTTGCGTCGCCAGGCGCCAGCGGCTCTTCGTCACGCATTGCTGTGATGAAAAATCCCCAACATCGAATAATTACAGATGTGAAAGCAGCGGATTACTGAAAATCACTAAATATTTAAACTTTTTACAAAGAGATCCATACACTGGAAAACTCCTTCATAAAGAACCAAAGTAATTCCATTACATTCTGGTTCACAAGTACATCTCTTGTACCATTCCTTATGGAGAGTTACAACATTAACTGCCTTATTAAACTGTACATAGGCAGTATAAAAATATCGAGGCATCAAGCTAAAATCTCAGATCAATATTAAACTAACTACTGACTCCAAGGACCTGAGAGTACAGAGATGACACATACGACTCATTATACAAGACAAGACAACTAGTGTCTCCACCTGGGTGTCACTATTGTCCCAGCTGCTGCTGCTGCTGCTCTTCACCCACTGTAGGGTTTCTTCTCCTTCTTCTGCGTCTACCTAAAAAGTTGGATCCCACGCGGGTGAGACAATTGTAAATTGTCCTAGTGAGAGATATAACTCTCTTCCAGAAATATTATTATTGCAATTAATGGAATAAAACTGAGCAGAAGAATCATAAGTATTCAACAGAAGATAAATCAATTATCTAAACATATTAGAGGAATGTTCTTCTTCAAATTCAACTTGTAACTTGATAAAGTAGTATTGCATTGATCCAATAAGGAATATGAAGAACATGTATAACATTTATCCAATAAGGATATACTAAGGAAGATATCATCAACTAGTAATTCTCACATTTCAACCTTAAGAAAATACGCTACACGACTGATTACATTTTACAATCATACTTAAGCCCTGAGAAGATGAGGTTTACCGCTCATACTCCAACCGACCATTGCAAAATCAAAATCTGTACCATACATAGGTCAATGAAAGAGCCGAATTCCCATGACCTCATCTTCCTCAGTCAGTGTGAGGACCAAATGCAGGACATCTTGCGTCTCTACTAAATAGCTTTCTAGGGTATACTGGCAACTTCGCTATAGAGTTAAAGTGGCATGATGTACTCTCTTCACAATCGAGAGATTTCATGTTTATCTCACATCGATCTGACAATAACATCATCGGGAGATTAGTGGCACATCTATCCCGACATTTATATAATGAAGGATTGAGAGATTTATTGTTTACCTCACAAAAATTCCTCCATTAGGGCGTAAGGATATTCATGCCCACAAATCCCACATACTCAAAAGTATGCCCTCTAGGAATTCCCATAGGAAAACCTGTTTCACCATCACCAAACTATTGACGACGATGGATCTATGGCCAGGGCTCTACATGATAAGATTTTACTTGATTAATTAAGTACATTGCCATATTCTTTTAGCATCAAACAAATTTTCAAACATAATTCATTATAAAAATTGCTACTTAGAATAAGTAATACTTCTATCAAGTACTTTTCAAGCTTTATGAAACATTGGGATCTCAATCATTTGTTACATCAGGAGCTTTCTCATCCCTTAACAACTCATCATTAAGATTATGAAATATGGGTGTTCAAACCCTCAATTCATCAAGAACACTTGTTACCACTTATTAGGTAACTAATACCTTCAGGTCATCTGACCAAGGTAAACATGATACTTGCAATATAGATGTCTCACATGGCTCCTAAAGACCATTAATATCTTATTACATTTCACTAGGTAACAAAACATATTATGGCTCACAAGGCCCATAAAGCAATTCCAATAGTAAAACATCATAGCTCATACCTGGCTATGTCCAACATCTCATGATACCTGCATGATTAGTGCACATGATAATAGTTATATCAATTACATATGCAATGTAAGAGTAACATCACTGTTTCCACATTAGAGTTGGAATTTCTCAAATTATGTCAATTAGAAATACTCATTCCATTACCCAAATTATGGTTATGGTTTATCACCATATTGCCCAACATTAGGGTTTCATGCACTATAACCCAAGATTAGGGCTCCACTTACCTTTACCCTTTATCAGGGTAGGATTTCATATCAAAGTGTCACATATCAATACATAACATCACCTTGAGTTAGAGTTTCACATCACATTGTTGCATTAAGTTTTCACTTTGAGATCACCCTTGATTAGGGTTCCACATGACATCACCCTCACTCAGGGTTTCATATGGCTTCTCCCTTGATTAGGATTTCTCATAACATCACCCTCACTTAAGGTTTCACATACCATCATCCTTATTTAGGGTTTCATATGACATCACCCTTACTTAGGGTTTCCCATGTCATCATCCTTAATTAAGGTTTCACATGACATTACCCTTAATTAGGGTTTCCCATGTCATCATCCTTAGTTAAGGTTTCACATGGCATTACCCTTAATTAGGGTTCCAAATGCCATTGCTCTAAGTTAGAGTTAGGGTTCATCAACCTTCTTAATTAGGGTTTCATGATCTCTTTATCAAGGATCATACACTATAGTTTATTCATATTGACAGTGTAGGGACTGAACCACTTACTTGATCATTATACATATATGAATTCTTCTGTTACGACCCTACCTCCCGGTAACCCCCAATTAAGGGAGACCCGAAGGTTAGAGCCGTATTTCAACTAACAGGATCAAAGGTTTGACGATTAATCAATAACAATTAATAGACTTTACCAACTAAACTGAAAACTGGTATAAAATAAAAAATTTCTTACCTTGGAAAAACTGGGATTTCTAAACTTCTATCCATGAAGATACTAAACTAACTAATCCTCCTGTGCACATTATTTCTCCTTTAATTCCACATTTGCCACTTTACTATTTGTTCTTTTC
The DNA here is from genome assembly GCA_963693085.1 of Alisma plantago-aquatica. Lineage (NCBI taxonomy): Eukaryota > Viridiplantae > Streptophyta > Magnoliopsida > Alismatales > Alismataceae > Alisma > Alisma plantago-aquatica. Next base: position 651,719,528 of record OY856411.1, read on the forward strand.
ATTTGTACCTAAAACGCTGACAAACAAATCATCGGTCAGCGAGAAGTTGGTATGTGGGGGAAACAATAATCATGCAACTATAATAACAAAGTAATCAACCAATTATCATTTAACAGTCAAGATTACGATTTAAACCATACTACTCAATCCTTTCCTATCCCCTATCTCTGTGTTGTCCCTGCAGTGGACTGAGATCCCACCTCTCTCTAGGTAGATCCTTATTAAACCCTGCATGATCCTACCTAACATGTAGATCAATATCTAGGTTTGAGTCGCATGGCACTACCCACAGGTAGTCCAATCTCTAACTCAATGTGACTTGATGGACCTACCCCATTGGTAGCCATTTACCAAGTCATCCAATGACCTGATGGGCCTACCCCATTGGTAGACATTTACTAGGTCAACTTCTTAAGCCACAGAGGGGACCATGATCTGAGCTAGTAGGCACATATCTTATGTGATAGTCATATTCACATTATACTTTGCATGAATTAAATACATCCAACAGTTTAATTCAAGCCACGATGGAAACATCGATCAAATCCCGGAAAACTAATTCAGGTAGTCATAAGTGTAACCACATACCTGATCCAGAGCAACTTGATGGTCCAAGCAATAAGGATAAAGAACACGCAACAAGAAACCAACAATATCCTGAAATAAATATACCAATTTCCTTTTATTAATATTTATCCAATATCCTCATATTCCTTAGGATTTCTATTCCACTTTTAGGGTTTCCTTGGAAATTAGGGTTTCACTACATCTTTCACTATTTTAAACCTTAATTTAATGCAATCGATTACAAACCCTAATTATCTCAACATCCAATTCTCAGTTTCAGATTAAAGGCATAATTATCAATTAATTAAGCTCATTAAGCCTCTATTATATTAAAGCTACTATTTGCATCCTTTTAATCCATGACAAGATCATTATACACATTTATCATCAATTCAAAGTTCATTATGGTCCAAATCACATATGAACTCGATTTGTCATTAATTCCACTTTTTATTCATGAGAAAACCCTAATTACTATGTTTAGGGTATTTTATCCACAAATTAGGAACTTTAATGCTCGAAATAGCTTAGATTCAACATATTCCAACTTTAATCATGAAATTAATCAATTAAAGACATTAATAGTCAAATTAGTCAACATTAGGGTTTCAAGGCCCATTAAAGCATATTCATGCACATGAACTTTCAATTTAACTAATTATGTGCAAGATTCATCTTTTTCGATTTTAATGTATCTCTTTATGATTAACATGTTAATATCATCAATTAAACCCCACTAACCACATTAATTACATGAAAATAGGGTTTCTTTAATCATCATTATGTTAAAGTTGATAAATTACACTACTTTTCGAATTGCACAAGGAATCAGGCTTCATTCATATTTTTAATGGATTCTACGCTTTCTCCTGATCAAAATTCAAATATTATTCGCATTTATCCGAGCTACGGTTTACGAGATATGAATTTTGCAAAGATCCACTTACTTGGCCAATCAGAACGCGCCACGTCACCCTTGCCATGCAACGATTGCTTTTGGGAAATATAACGAAATGACTATTTTACCCTCGGTAAGTTGAGCGTGTCTTTAGCCCACGGAGGGGCAGAAACGTCCAATGCCCTTCCCTTCATCTTCAACCTTGCGCCTCCTTCCCTGGCCGCCGACGGTGGCCTTCCCGTGGCCCACCCCTCCCTCCTGGAGGCTTGAAGACCGCCGCCAGTGGGATCCCTAGCTTCGTTGTGCCTTGGCGCACGTGGGGCACTCCCAGGTTGCGGCCAGTATGGCTCCTCCAAGGCAAGGTTAGCTCCGGATCACTGCCGCAATCTCAGCGACGTTGCAGACCGACAGTGGGAGGTGCGTGAAGACAAGAGGGCTAAGTTGGTAAACGATTGATCTTAGGTACTCATGGGAATTCCCTGCCTCCATCAAGACTACAAAACTAGCCTTAGTTGCTCCAAGGATAGACCCCTCGACATGGCTAGGGTTTGCTCGATGAAGATGAAGAAAATGAAGAAGGGAGAGAGAGAGAGTTTCATGGGACTTCCTTAGAACTCGATCCATCACTACGAGAAAAATATGATTTAGCTACAGTTTACTTAACTACAAATATAATAGTTGTAGTTAAAAATTATTTTCTTTACAAAATAAAATAATGTAACCAAAACAAATATAGCTAATCAAAGTAACTACAAAATTGACTACATATACCAACTAATTACAATATAATGCTCTTTCCTAATATCTCTTGGTCTCTCTCCCGCTCTCCCAGATAACCAAACACCCAAAATTCAAGTTTTTCCACACGTTACTCCCTTCCCTATTGGCGCAACACACCATTGTGTGCGTACTCCCTCCCCCACCATCCATTCTGATAGCACCCAAATCACTTTCTCTCTCAGTCTCACACTTTTCTCCTCCGCCAACAACCCCTGATCTGACGACACACTCTCCTCTCATCCTCTTTTTCTCTCCCACACCCTCCATCTCCTCTCGTACACCTAGAGACTAGGAAAACTTGGATGTGGAAGAGGAGTGAGGGCAAATCAGACCTAGAGATCACTAGTTGCATGACGACGTGAAATCGGCATTGTGGCAGAACCATTGAACATGTATCTCACCATCTTGTAAAAAACATCATTTTTGTAATTATTTCTATATTTAGTATAATCTCTAAACCTTCCAGTACAAATGTGTGAAAAATGACTGCAATTTTTAGTTTCTACACATGCAATATTGCGTTACAGCAAGTAGCCACTAGGCTCAAACACCGTAGGCTTCAATTTGGAAAGGGGTATGAAACCTATTATGTTCTAATGCAACCATAATATTGATAAACACCTAATTATACATTCTTTCCTACGATTTCCACCTTTGACCCTGATGCAGAACCCTTAGTGGGTATCCAAAAAAAGGTGACAATGCCATATCTAAACTAAAATCCACTTACACATATCAAGACATATTTTGGCAGGGTAGGAATATAGAGATTATTTCAGAGGACTATTATGGCTCAGCCTTAACTATAGGAGAATGAGGTATTATGTCTAAGTTACAGACTAATGGGTGAAGCAGTGGAGTGTTAGTGTGATTTATATGCCATAGTGTTAGTGTCTTAAATCACTATAGTAGTTGTTTGCTGAGTACTTTATTTTAGACAATTCTATAGAAACACATACTAATGAATACATATCATTTTGCAACATGGTTGCACTTAGATGTTGCCATCTATATTGGTTTTTGGGATTTATCATCCTCTTCTTCATACTTAGTTTCCAAGTGATGGTGTGGAGTGATGGCTGCTATAGTACTATTGGCTTTATGCAGTTTTCCAGAGATACGGTCATATCTTTCTTCTAGTGTTCTATATGATTTGTAGGATTCCTAAACAAAATCAATCAGATCTGTTCTATTCTCTAGATATATGGTCATATCTTTCTAGTAATGCCCTATAGGGCTTGTAGGATTCTTGGACCGAACCAATTAGCTCTGGTATTTTCTTGTATGCCTAGTTTTTGGGGATCATGAATGGTTGCTAATAATGATATAACAGATTAGGGGAAGTCAAAATTTAAATTACTTACAGATGACATCACTACCACCATTAACATCCTATTTTGTGTCATTACCTTTCCTAAAGCTGGATGAATTGTCATTTTATCAAAAATATAAATAAAATTCTTTTATCCTTCAATCACCATTAGTTTTTCACTTAATTTTATCACAGAGCCATTCTAGGGATGTAAGAATCATTTCTTTTTTATTACATTTTTTGCTCTCAGTTCTTGTGAGGCACCCCAACAGAAATAAGACATGGTCAAGATCATACAATTAATGATTGATCCGTGGTTTTTCTCATATTTTGTATATTTATACTGAAGCAACTTCTATATCATTCTTGGTGACAACATACTTTCCCGATCATGATCTAATGGATCTTGAAGTCGCTTCAGAAGCTACCCTACTATGAAATTCTTGTTGTCCACAATGTTTGTTCCATCTTGGTCAACTTTGAAACAATGATGCAGACTCGTCAAGGTTGAATACTCGCGTTCTAGGTAGGTGCTCGGATAGGATCCAAGAAGCTACTAGAATTTTTAGAGAAGACATTCGTTGTCTTAAATACTCAAGATTCTATTATCTAAAATGTGTAGGAATTCTGATTGCTAGGATGGGCCTACGTTTCTATGGATGTGGCAACCTTTTCAACCATAATACATTTTTGGTTGGTTTAAAAGTAGTTGCTACAGTGAGGGGGTTTGCTTCTTGTTCTGCATCCTAAGAGTTAGTCATATGAATGGCCTACCATGTTAGAGGTTGTTTAATGCGCAACATCCAGTAAGGATGTACATTTGTTTGTGAACCAAGTTGCTATCAGTGGTATGACACTCTCTTGGTAGGTGTTGATGGCTTGGACTTGGAAGATCAAGAATTGTCCATGTACATTCCTTATAGCATATGCTCCATCATCTTCTCTTTTTTTGTTTTGGCTGCATTGCAGAGAGAAGCATTTGAAATTTTGTTTTAACCAATACTATATTTAGTAGATGACTTCTTAAATGTTAACTATGGAGTTCCAGAATATTTTAACTCATGTAGCATTTGGCTTTGATTGGACCAATTCAGACCTAGCCTTTTGCATGTTCTTCATATGTTACCCAGTTTCTAGAGCATAATTGGGGTTTATCTTGAGTATATTTGTTTCTAGAGCATTAAAGGTTGCTTTCTAATGACCACACGAGTGATCAAGCCTGAAGGATTTTTTTAATACGACAGTTAAGGGGATTTAGGTATGGAGAAAGCATAAGTTCCTAGCATTTTATCTAGCATAAGACTTGTATTATGTATGTTTATTCTTTCCGGGATCAAAATTTAAATAGGGCTTGAGATATTTGAATTTTCCAATGTATGACTAACCTTTTTCTTTTTTTACAGTATGTTTAATTGTTCTATTTTATATTTTAAGTATTATGTTATTGTGATAGATTTTACATCTTAGACTTTTATGTTATTTCTAGACTGAAGCTCAAATATGTTAATAATAGATTATTTCTTAAAGTTATTAGAAACCCACAATTAATAGATTAATTTGACTGCTCATGCCTAGGAAACTCTTACACCAATATAGCTCCTATATGTTTACAATACTTTAAAGAAATATGTAAAAAGATATTATATACAACCCATGCAAACTTGGAATTTGTGTTGTTTTCATATTCAAATTCATTTTTTAATTGTGGATGTACATACCCACCTCCTTCCCCCACTGCTTATAATTGCACATTTTAGGTCACTTGCAGTGTGCCTCTTCCATCCTACCCTAGTATTTTTTTCACCAAATATTTCCTAATTGTTTCTTGCACAACTCTTTGCTTCTACTCCTTCCTTATGCTTGCTCAGAACAGATACTTGTACCATAATGAAAAACTTGAAAACTTTGCTTCATGGGAGTGCTTCTAGATTTCAGCATTATACGAGTAATACTCTGTTGCATTTTCAGTTGGGAGCCATGGATCACCACTCATATTTCTTCCTATCAACTTGTAATAATTGTAGATGGCTACATGACAATGTGTATATGGTCATTTGAACTATATACATGCATATGTTTATAACTAGAATATATAGAGAGAAGCTATATATGCATGCCCTCATGTTTGTATGTAAAAGATTACATTTGATGGTTTGTTCATTACTTGAAATGCAAATGGAGGTTTAAAATCCAAAAGGTATCAAGTTCATGGATGGAATAACATTCACCATGTTGGATCTCTTATTGACTCTAGCAAAAAAAATTTTATCTTATTATAGGTTAAAATTTTCAATAGCATTCACCATGTCGGAGCTCTTACTGATTCTAGCAAAAAAACTTACAGTAGCTTTCACACAATAGAAGCAACACTCAACATTTATATGAATGTGAGTCATAACCATAATTATATCTGAGAATTTTCCAAGCATCCATTAAAAATGATCTAATAAGTTTCATTGGCAGTGTAAACTTCCATCAAATATTGTCATAGTAAAATAGAATCTCTTGGATTTTCCACCTAGATTATCTGAGAAAATAAGTGAATCACATGAATATAGGAGACTCCATCATTAATTACATGATTCCTTTGAATATGTCTGGTTGTTTGGTGATCAAGAAGACTTTTTTGAGTTCTTTCTTATGTTCTCCATAATATGTTTCCTTTTAGTCAGGAGCACATGTTCTGGTGACATTCTTGGAGTTCCACAAGTATGTATTACATAGAGTTATGAAGTTCCTTACTAAAATAGGTAGAAAACATATTTTTTGATGATTAACATTTACCTTGATATTATGTTCAATATCTTTGGTTTATTCTAGACTATTTGTAGCCGGTTAGCAGTTTTATTTACATGTTGGATAGTGAGTTTAGAGTCCTCCAATTTTCCTTTTAGCTTTGTATGTAATCTTGACAAGGTGGTCCAAATTTTCACTGACCCACTTAATAATATCAGGGAGGATTATCAATACTTTATTCTCACATGATTTCTTACATGCTAACAACAAGTCATTGTTTGCAGAAGCCAAGATGGCATGTAAGATGGAAACTCATTTTCTATATTCATTCTTCACATTGGAAATAATGTTTCACCCAGATCTTTGAGCTAAGTGAGAGAGTCCTATATTGTTCTACTTCTAGAAGGATAAGGTAGAACTAATTTTATTTTTATTATTTTTTCTTTGAATTATGTATTGTATAACCTGGTTTATAGGAATTTCATGCTTTAATGAGCAACTCACCAGCCTGAAATTTATTCATCCCCAAGGTGGAAACAATAGTGTTAAATCTTCTACCTTCAATGGGAGCATAGTTCTACTAGTATACTTTGGTTGCTCAATAAAAATGATCTTTAGGCTCTCTTAGGTGATAGATGCACACATGCATTTAGTGTAATGTCATGGTGTGTTTTGTAATGTGAGTAATGTATCTTTTATATTTTAATTGAATTTGGATGCCAGCATGAAGGTATCAACTGCCTTTCTTTCTTGAGGAGATTCAAGCTTCATGTATACTAGGTGATGGCATGGAACTACAAAAACCCTTTAGGCATCAGCTATAATAGCTTTCAATATAGAAAAAAAAATCTACTGCCACAACCAAGAAAATAGAACTTAGGAACTGGGGCTCACTTTATTATTTTTGGCATACATGAACTCACTTTCCACTAGACTCTAATATCTTAGAAATAGATTCATTCCTCATGTCTTTCAACGAAACTTGGTTGGTAATCTCCTCATGTCTCACAAAAAAACCAGGTCAGTAGTATCAATATACGTTTTTCTCACCACTTTCCTCAAAAAAAAAGATTTGTATGTTTTTAAAGGAAAATTCAAGACAACCAGATAAGTAGAATTCTTTTAAACAACATTGAAGAATGTTTTTCAGATTGAATGATGGTGTTATATCAACATATGCACTGAATGTAACTAGTTATGCGTCTTATTGTTTATCTCACAAGCATGCCTATAGAGAAATTGGTGTGGGACCTATTGATTCTAAATTGGACTACGATAGGAAATCTTAAATTCTACCCCGACTTTGGTCATGTGCTATGGAAGGACCAAGCCACATACTTGGATGAATGGGCTGATATGTGAACATGAGATCTTCCTTTTGAACCCATTAGAATCATTCGCTCCCCTATTTCTATTACCATTCTAAAAGGTACCTTGCATATATTATTTCCATCCACGCATTCTTACATAGATTTAACCTACTTCATAGAATATATATTATTTAATGACCAAGCCATATTGTTTGTAATTAGTTGAACGACTAGTGTTTTGGTTTGAGATGATAGGGAGGATAAAATACAGATGAGCTTTCAAATGATTGAAAAGATTTCCTTGGCACCTAGCATTTTTTGTTTCTACAAGTTCCTTCACACATAGCTTCTTTGTGTTGATTGATAGAGAATGGGTGAATATAAAAGGTCTATTGCGCCTTTCCTTCTTGCACGTGGTCTCTTGGTTCTTTGGGTTTTAGCTGCATATTTTCAAATTGTTCTTTTCCTGGGTTGACAGAGCTTTCAATTTCTCCTTACAATATCAACAGTTGTGGCTGTTCGGCTGTTGGGTTCCTTTATTTGTTGGGATGTTTGTTTGCATTAGCCTTGTTGATGGTCTGTTCCAAAAGATGGTGCCCACTAATTGCTGGTGCTACATGATTAGTATGAGTTGATCTTCAGATCTGTTCTATCAGTTCTCTATTTTCTTAGGCTTACTAGGTTCAGTCTCAACCTTGCTATTTGTTTCTACTGTCTGATAAATTCAAGTATTGGTTGCTTTATACATGCATTATTTTTCACAAATTCTATCTTACACAGCTTATTGTTTCTAAATACAATATATATTATAGAAAGGAGATACATGTATTTATTAAACTTAACTTCTAAAATGTTTTTCTTAAAGAGCTCTGCAATACCAACTTAGTGAAGCTGATTGGGTATTGTATGGAGGAAGAACAAAGGCTACTAGTATATCAACGTTTTCCTAAAGGGAGTTTGTAAAACCATCTTTTAACAAGCATGCAATCAAGATTGAAGGTTCTCTGATGTATTTTGTTCTTGATGAAGGTGATCTTTATATAGTTCTTTTATTTCTTCTATGACTGAAATCAGCAATGTGGATCCATGCATTCACCATGCTCACTAGACTTAGCGCATTTACTTCTGTCATTTTGTATTTTCAAGCAAATGAATAGAATTTAGGGTCAATAGCATCTGCTAGCTATATATTATATGCATGTTCTGTCATATATTGATCATTTATGGTCTTAGGACTCACACAACCACAACCAATATGTATACAAATTATCTTGTATGCTTTTTTCCATTGATGCAGGTTCCTAAAAATTTGGATGTAGAAGATTTACGATTACTTAGCCTCTATATTTTCATCTATAAAGACAACATGCCTTGTCCTATGCTTCTGTAATCGCTCTACATAGGAAAATTTCGAAATAGTATATTAAGGAAAAGTTTAGATTCATACTTGATACTAACATGAAACTATACTAATAAATCTAAATTATCATACTGATTGGCATGAGAGTTCTCAGGAGAGCCTCGGATCTGACTGGTTGTATCACTTTGACTTAGAGAAAAACACATATCTCTGTATGAATATAAACTATAAGAATTGTTCATTTTATCTCTAGTCATGAAACTTACCCTGATAAGATTGTTGTCATCCCTGGTCATGTGATTTGTTTTGTAGGTTAGGCATAACCTTATGGTTGTTTCTTTCCATTATGCTTTCATTAGATGAAGACATAATGAATGAAAAATTCCCCACCCCATATTTCTGAATACCTTTTTTCATATTTTTAATACCTTTTGCATGTTTTCCAAATGATAATTTCTGAATACTTTTTTGCAGATTTTATTGCTTTTGGAAATGCTTCTTAGGTCAGTGCATCCAATCAGCTATACTCAGTTCTAAATTATATATATTAACAAGAAATTTTACATCATATACACAATCATACAAGTACAACACTTTCACAAAGAATGGTACTTCTTGTATGACCATCGTATAGTGATGCTTCAGTTTTTATTTGTATGTGTTACTTCCAATACATTTCTAGTTTGAATGACACAAGTTGATTTTTGGTAGTGAGTGCTTTAAATTCAATTAGTTCATTTTTCAAATTTTTAGTAATCTATTTCATTTTCCAGATTCTACTGAGAGCATACATAGTGAATAGATAAATCTACATGATAAAATACAATTTGATTATCTGATTCACTCATAGTGTGGTTTTCCACCAAAATCAGTAATCTTAACAAGTCCTTTTATTGTGTCAACAACTTTGCGTTTGAGTATTTTACTGCTAAAATATCATCACCAACAAGTGAACGTGACATCTATTATGCACTAGCTTACCAACATCTATTATGCACTGCTAGATAGGATGAACTGCAGGTGATGAGAGTTCTTTCTAAGAGACCTTGTCAGTTGATGTCTCTGTAGTGATTAAGAATGATTTTTTGTCTTATGTCTTGTTTATATCTGCCTTGAACTAACTCAAAACATAAATGGTATTATCAACTAGGCAAAGTATTTTTTTGATTAGTTTAACATCTGGTGGACACCAATTTCATTTTAGTTTAATTACTTTTTATCTGGTTCATAAGAATGCACTAACAGTTCTACTTCCTAAACCTCAATATGAAAAGAGGATAGACCATGGCCCATCTTACTGACTTGGACTTTTTCCAGCCCAAACTTCATACAACTCTGGTACAGTTGACCCTCATTTTTGTATCTTTCATAGAAGGGTGAGTTGCTAGCATATCTTTTTAGTCATTCCGCATTGGTCATAAACATGCCCTGGTCAAACAATTAAACAATATGTGTTTCTTAGAAGATAGTGGAGAGTTCCATCTTGTCTTCCATCGCCCTATTGTAATGACATATTTATTGTAGAAGCTAACTGGTAATGTTGATTTGATTGTGAAATTTTAACTTATGGTCCTATTCTAATTCCAACCATCTACTTCATATTTAGTTTGCTGGTGGTAATATTGAGGATATTGCTTCCTTTGTAGTAGTATTACACCGGTCATTGAGGAATACAAGATCCCATTTTGTGTCTCCATGAAACAACCTTCCACATCCTTTAGTTTGTATAGTATATCATGTAATGTATTCTCTTATAGAACCATACATTCAGGAAACCATAGATCATTCCATGCATTGATTGAATTTTCACTCATCACAATTTTGTGTGTTATATTAAACAAGGTCTTTTTGATATATGGTGACTCTCAAGGGCACCCATCTATTGGTTTCCTTGTGGAGGGTGTCTTTGCAGTATTTTGATTCTATGACTTCTGTCCAACTCCTTTTACTATCAGTAGTATTTTTAGTTGGCGTTAGGAGGGCTTCATTTAGTTCTGTCATGGAATGTTTTTGAAGTTGCGAGCCTACTTTGGAACTATATTTTTCTTCCAGGACACTCAACTTTTGGTAGCTTGGTTAATATGTCCTTGCCATATTAATCTTCTTATGAGATTATTAAGTTCATTGCATAGTGATCGAGGAAGAAGAGCAATTTGTATTGTGTACTGGCAGAGTAGTGAGGGATTTTGCTACTATAACACACCCAACCATGGATAGAGTTTGTGCCCATTTAGACATTTGCTCATTCATATTTCTTGCAATATCAAAGTAAGTGTTCTTAGTTAGTTTGTTTTGGATGATTGGCACCCATAGGTATTTGCCGAGATATTCAATGTTAGGATATATTTTCCTTTCTACTGATGCTTCTTCTACGCCACCTCTTTCACATTCCTTCATAAGAAAACCTTTGGTTTTTTTATTTGATAAAGGTAGTTGGGATGATATTTGTTGATGAATGTTTATGACTATTGTTAATGTTAATCTTCACATACCCATTCATTGGACGCACCATTCCTTTTGTTTCCTTTATAGAGGAGTTCTATTATGGTTTTTCTGCAAGATCCGGGCTTTAGCTCCTGAAATTTGGTTGATGAATGTTTTATAATAGTAGTTATATATTTATCATCACTGGCTTTGGCTCCCGTAATTTGTAGGAAAACAAAAATAGGCTTGGTTGGCTAAAGGTCCTCACAACGGTCTGACAGAACAAGAAAATGGGAACCATTATGAACTGCATCATCAACAAGTTTGAAAAGTGCCTTTAATGGCTTCTAAGGAACCATGTAAACCCTTCCTAATATAGAATCACCAGTGCACATTGCATGTTTGTTTTTAATATCCATACAATTGACAACCCTTCTTTAGGTTTATAAGGGTTGTTGTTTACATAGTTCAACACCTTATATTGTTTTGTGGTTCTAACGAGCAGCAATGATGTGCAGTTGATTCATATTCAGTGATGTCTATTGCATTAGAAAACCCCAGAAGAACACATGTGTGTGTCTAGTAATTGATGCTCTAGTAAATGATGATGATAGATCATAGTTTGTTCAATATGAATATTATACAAGCATAGTTTCTCTTAAGATCTTAAACCTAGTTGAGATACCTCTGAATTTTTATATGTCATGATACTAATCCGATTAGTGTAATGCTTTTCTGTAATGAGCTGCTTGATTGTAAAGTTTTCTAGTATTAGGTATCCATACCAGTCATGCATTCATTATTAGTGAGTGTGGCATTCACTGTTGGTCACTCACAGGTTAGTAATTTCCTATATTAATATCGAAATTGATCTTTGTTTTTCTTTCAAAAAGTGATAATTGCATTTTTGAAGCTATTAAACATGGATAAACAAATCTTGCATCAGATTTTTTAAGCTATTAATCCCAAATTTAACATTTTCATAAGTTGCATACTCTAATGCCCTGGGTCTTTGCTAAAGTTAGATTCTCTTATGCAATAAAAGGCATGGTGACTTAATGGGAATGTCTTTGATTGTTCTGGACTGCTTCTCTAAAACTAGACGATCTTTGCATGAATGAAAGAGTTATAGAATGGAAGGTACTAGTTGTGTTTTTCGACACATCTCATGCAAGTATGACATAAAAATTGTCATAACTTATTTGTATAACTCGAAAATCTATAATGCATGAAACAGTTGCTTCAGGGAAACTGATAAAATTATCTTCCTCAGTCAGTAAGATCAATAATGAGCATGAAAATCACAATACTACTTTTGAAAATATTGTTGGGTTCACAAACATCTCTGAACTGGAGGTTTGCTCCCTCTTTTAAATACACGTATATGGTAATTACTAAAACCAAGGTGAAAACCAATGAATGTTTAAACCTTGAGCATTTTGTTCTTATGAGCCTTTGGGGCGAAAACAAAGTAGCAAGTGTGTGGATGTGTTGAAGCACTCTAGAAAAAGAATGATGTAGAGTGGTTAGAATGAGAAAACAACACCGTTCTTGAAGAATGAAGGAAGAGAAGCTTTTTCATGGTTTCTTTCGGTGAGAGACAGTTAGAAAACCATGGAAGTTTTCCTCTGTTTGTGAGGGTTTTACCATGTACTTTTCTCCCATATCATGATACATGGAATTATGGGATCATCTTCTATTGCAAATCTATCTACTTGTTATAACTTGGTTCATGCATATTTATTGCTCAGGGAACTGACTGCACTAACAGGCTAAAGCTGAGAAAGCGGTACGTGGCACACATACTTCTTCTCATATATACATGTTGGGGAGACCACTAGACTATGGTAGTGGTGGTATTCATGACTCATAACCACAAGGAATTATATAGTGTTTTATGTTACCCACTAAACAAGGATGAAAACATGGCCATGGGTAGTATAGGGAGTATAAGAACAAAATATGTACTTGTATCATCCCATATTGTATGCTACAATGTAGGAAAGAGTTTGGTACTGACAACATTTTAGAGGTAAAAATGAAAATTTTGATTGCATTGTTTTGGATTTTTTATAGTGTTATCATCCCGTCGATTACTTGATGAACAAGTCTCTTGCTTCAATTTTTCTGTTACTCGGTAAATTAGAAAAATGATTAATCAAATGCTTACACATTTGAGCCTTCCTTGTGCTTAGTCATGGTTAGGTTTCCTGATCTGAAGTACAAAATTTTCTGAAGCTTGTTGGCCATTGGTTCTAACTTCGGAGTATGCAATCTTGGTTATGCTTCTCTGACTATGATGTTGAGCCTTTGTCTTGAAATAGTTCAGCTCTGTTTGAAAAACTCTCATATTTCCTAACGACATAGTGCTGAATATGACGTCTGGTTCAGTTTATTGATGTACCTAGTTCATGTCATTGATGTTATGTGATCCTCTTATCACTTGGAAGGTACAAATGAATTGCAGAGTTGCTTCAAGTTCAATTAATTTCAAATTTAATGACAAGTTTGGGAAGCCTCGTGTATCTCTCCAATGACCATCAAATTGTCTATCCTTTTTTATATCATAGCATTTATATACAAAGTACAAACTCATATTCAGAATTGCTGATTGCACTCGAAATGAAGATGCCTTTAGGTATGTATGGCCTTTTATTTAACCATATTAAGATATAAGTCTGTTTACGTAAAGCTACTCAGCGCCAACTATCCAGGAGCTTTGTCGATAAGTGGAACCTTAAAATGTAGCAGGAACTATGTGGTAAGACTTATGTTCACAAGCTATGAATAACTATTTCCTAGGTTTTGTACAAGTATTGCCATTATTTTCTCTGCCACCCTATGGAGGAGCCTCAAGCTTGACACTTGTGTGTGAGAATTGGTCTTTTTGCTTTGATCTCACATTTTGGTCATTTTTTGCATACATTATACTGAGTTGGGCGTTCATCTTGTTCTTCATGCAGTGCACTATAAGCAAACTGATGAAATTTACTTGAATGTTGTTTTTGATTGCTTGACTCAGGTCATAAATGAACGTGGTCAAGTATTATCCTTGTTGGAAAATTTATATGCTACTGGAATCTAGCCATCATGACTCACTCTCCAAATAATCAGTCCTACTAATGGACTTCTTGTCTTCTGCAAGCTAGATATCTCTACTCCTCCAACTTTATTCTTTGTTGATGTACGAAAGAAGGCTAAGTCCATAAGTAGGTACGAAGACCCTCTACACCTTTAAAGCTCCTGACATGTAGTTTTTCTGGATTAGATAAGATTTTTATTTTATAACATCTAGGGAAAATCTAAATATGCCTATGGATTTAGGGTATTCTAGATTGCTTATATTTTGAATATGTTGTGGATCTAGAGTCAATCACAGGTCCTTTGACTAAGATGGAAAACAAATGTATGACTAGAAGACATTTACTGTAACTGGTATCGACAGATACAAGAAACTAAAGGTATCCTTTTAGCTGGTTGATTATTTGCTTAATATTAGTCTTGTTGCTGGCAAGTGTTTTGAGGATGATTTTTCAGACATCTATTAAATATATGTGTTGGAGTTTCAATAATTAAGGAGGAGTTCAGATGACACAACAAAATTACAAGACCAGTGTCTTCTTCATAATACAAAGAAGATGACGAATGCATGCTACATCGCTCTGTTGGTCATCCTTGCCACACACCTCGTGGTCTCAAACCCCTACGCTACTGTAAGAACTTCTCAATTGGACAAGGCAACTTTCGGTGGTGGTACTTCTACTAAGACTGTCACCATGATGAAGCAGTTGATTAAGATACATCTTGGGAGGTGCCTACAACAGGAGCAGAAGGGGATTCCGGTTTTCTGCTGCAACTACACAAATATATGTTACTGGACTGTAGATGAGTGCAACCAGAAATGTAATAATGAGGTTGCGTCAAAGAAACGATATGTAGGGACAATTTCACCTTCGAGTCATGCTAATCCGTGAAAAAAAGGGATGGTTTTTCCTTATGGCAGTCATTGATTCTTTTCTTCAGGACACACCTTGTTATGTTATGCATGCAAACTATAAAGATATTATGTACTAGAAATTACAAATTGCAACATCTATAATATTTGGTCTGTTGTTCATGTTAAAAAAAAAGGAGTTCATATTGGTGGTCTTTGTTCTTTTTCTTTTGCTGCGTTTGTGTTTTGATGCTCCTTGAATTTCTATGTTGCCTTAGTGTTATGATGCTCCTTGAGTTTACGGTTTTCTGAATTGAAGGGTTTTCCATATATCTGATTTTCTTGAGCTCCTTCTAAGATTGTGTTGTAGAGGGTCTTCTAGAAGTGCTAGAATATCTCAAGGCCTTATACTATTGTTTCTAAAGTGCTAGAATATCTTGTGTTCAGGCTTGACTGGTCTTTTATTGACCTACTTGGATCAAATATGATGAGTTTTGGACGTGTGAATCATGTATGCTTGTGGACTATGGACTGATGGGAATGTACATTTGTGAAGTTCGCAATAGAGGATGCGCCTGAAGTTATTCATGCTTTCTTTCTCGTTTAAAGGATCTTGCTGCAAGAGATGAAATTTGCAGACTGGATGTAGAGCCCTCAACTCCTGAATCGAGTGAAAGAGCCCAATCCTGCTCATTTGATTATTCAACTGGAGAAAGTTCTCTCTCTTCCAAGCATTTACGGCATAGGAGTAAACTTATTCACTGTCAGACTAGATCAACAGACTTTAAAGAAGCTCCAAATGTGAGTAGGAACTTCCAAATTGTTGCAGCAAGGCATCCATTATATGAAAGTTATATCTTAAAGGGGCTGCTTCTTCCTTTGCATGCATTTGAATTTGGCTGGAGAATGATGTCTTCTTCACTTCGGCATTTATTTGTTTGTGCAAAAGAGAGACATAACCAGGTGAGAAGCTTTGTGTTTTGTTTGAAGAGAAGCTTGCAAGGTTCATCAAAAGATATAGGGTGGTTGGAAAGAACACCTGGCCTGCCACCTGTAGAAGATGGTACGACAAGATTTATGGAAGTGCTTCACACCATAAGAAATGAGGAACATTCACTGCCTAGCTCTTTTGTTTATCTATTAGTTCCAGGACTATTCAGCAATATCAGTCCCCTGTATTTTGTGAACACAAAGAGGCATTTCTCCAAAAT
Organism: Alisma plantago-aquatica; assembly: GCA_963693085.1. Lineage (NCBI taxonomy): Eukaryota > Viridiplantae > Streptophyta > Magnoliopsida > Alismatales > Alismataceae > Alisma > Alisma plantago-aquatica. Next base: position 651,736,060 of record OY856411.1, read on the forward strand.
GGGTCTAGCTTCCCATATTCCCAAGATTCACAGTGAGGACTTGATCCTGGAGCAGTTAACATGTGTATCTCTTCTTAAGTAGGGGCATCAGTTCAGAAGAATGCACTGGTACTGAAGCATTACATAGAGGAGCTGTACTGGGACTCCGGGAAGCAAGTGATGATTCTTGGGCATAGTAAGGGAGGCGTTGACACTGCAGCAGCATTATCCCTTTACTGGTCTGAGCTGAAGGGAAAGGTTGCTTGATTGGTGCTGGTTTAGAGTTCTTATGGTGGAACACCTAGGGCTTCAGATCTCCTCCGTGAAGGTCAAATTGCTGACAAGGAGGCCAGGAGGATAGCAGAATTGATAGTGTGCAAGTTGATTAAGGATTTTGCATGTTAAGTGCGTAAAAAGGAAAAAAGATGAGACAAAAAAGCACGATCCTGAAAAATTTAGCGGTGACATGACGTCCATTCAAGATCTCACATATGAGAAGCAAAAGGATTTCATCATGAAGCACTGTCTCCCTACCGAGGAAATCCCATTGGTGTCCTTCCACACTAAAGCATGAATTACTCCAGGAGTTTTTGCAACAATGTCAGACATAGCACATGCAGAATTCCCTCGGCTCCCAATTCCTGGTTTTAACAATGGACCTGATGAAGAAACCAATGTGAAGGTCCCTGTGATTATCCCTCTTTCAGGTACGTTGGCGTTGGACGCCCTGCACTTATGGCTAAGGTATGGTGAGAAGAGTGACAAGCTTGTTACAAGAAGGGATGCCGACGTCCCTCGTTCAGTTGTGGTGAGGCTAGGACGCAAGCTGGACCATGCATTGATGGTATATTCCCCTATGAGCAATAATGATGTTGAGGCAGAGTCATCCCAGAAGTGTGAAGCATTGCTGACGTTACTGGTAGAGTTGTGGAGAAAGAAGAAAGAGCCTCAGTTGCTTTGCTGATTGCCAAAGGCTGTCTTTATTTCTGGTTCTTTCCTTGAGATGGATTCAGGGATCCAGGTTGCTACGTCAAAGTGACCTATTTGGTATCTGCTGGATGAAACCTGAATTTCATGTGAGACTGAGGTTTTGAGTTTCTGCTATATGAAGCTTTGTGTTCTGAAGTTTATAAGCAACTCTACAACTAACAGGAAGCAAGATTAGCAATATTTATACATTTTCTATGAATTTGAACAGCTATAGGGAGTGCCCATACTAGTTAGTGACATGGCAAAAGGTTCTGGGATTAGTCCGAGTAAGTTGACACGACACTGACACATATAATTTGTTGCTTTATCATATCTGGGATTTCTACTTTGTATAATAATACTCATCTCTAGAGATGATGATCTTCTGTTGTTATGTAGGAAGTCATCAGTTGTATTGTTAGGAACCAGATATCATCACTTACAATACTTTGATTGTAGGCTATTGTCACAGTGGGAGGGTCAGAGGAGCTGGCAACCTCTTGAAGAAATTGATGCAGATGGGCCTGAATCCAAATAAGTTCAGCTGCACTCCTCTCATTCATAGGTATTGTCAGGAAGGCAATATTCTTACCGCTTTTAATCTCCTGATTGAGATGGCAGAACGAGGGATTTAGCCTGATCTAGTTACTTATGGAGCCATTCTTCATGGTCTTATCACTGCAGGTGAGGTGAAGGAAGCATTAATGGTGAAAGAGAAAATGGTAGAGAGAGGTTTGTTTCCAGACACTGCTATATACAATGTCTTGCATAATGGGTTATGCAAGAAGCAAATGCTTCCTACTGCCAAGATGCTTCTTTCTGAAATGCTGGATAGAAACATACAACCTGATGAGTTTGTTTATGTGACACTTGTTGATGGCTTCATTAGAAATGATGAATTCGGTGAAGCGAGGAAGATATTTGGCTTCATGGACAAAAAGAATATCAACCCAGGGATTGTTGGATACAATGCTATGATAAAGGGTCTCTACAAATTTGGGTTGCTAAATGAAGCAATTTCATGTATCAATAAAATTAGGAGTAGAGGATTCTACTGTGATGAGTTCACCTATACCACACTTATAGATGGATATGTGAAGCAAAATGACCAGAAAGGTGCTATGAGAATGTTAGCTGACATGTTAAAGAGGAAATGTAGACCAAACATAGTCACCTTCTCTGCTTTGATAAACGGATACTGTAGATAAGGAGAGTTCAAAAGAGCAGAGAAGTTTCTTAAAGTGATGTGTTCCTGGAGTCTCCGTCCTAATGCCATTACATTTGGCATACTTATTGGAAGCTATTGTAAGGCTGGTGAAGTTGAAACTTCTACGATGCTCTTTGAAGATATGCTGTACAGCAAGTCTCCCCCAAATGATGTTGTATTCCATTACTTGATGAATGGACTGAATAAATATTAAAGAAAAATCAAGATACAAGAAGATGTGCATGATCATGTGGCATATAGAGTCTGCAGTGGATAGATGTAGTCAGAAGAACATATTGTATACATGTGTCTTTTTCCCATGCATATTGTAAAACAGGGGCCAGGTTAATATCCGCCCCATGTGTACTCATTGTTCAAATATAAATAAAAGTATCATTTTTGACATTGTAAGCATAACTCGATCTTGATTAACATTCATCTGTTTTCTTATTGAAAACCCCTCTATATTGGCAAGCGATTGACTGGATACATAATGTCTCTCACTACATATTTATGTATAGTACATGGTGTCTTTCACTACACACTAGCTATAATTACATGTGTAGCAAGTGCTAATTTTTGCTATACATGAACTACAAATACAATTGTAACCAATGCCATCTCTCCCTACATATTATAGGTACAAATTGAATTGTAGTCATACATTTGGCTACAATGGAAACTACATTTTTACGTGTAAGGACATTTTTACCTACAATTAGGGTTACATATGAATTTGTAGCCAGAGGCATAACTAACTACACGTTTGAAAAATGTAGCCTAAACAATTAGCTACACGGGTATTAGCTATATATTATAAATGTAAGGATAATTGTAGCCAAAGCTTTTGGCTACAAATTTTGGGGTTTTCGCTACAATTTTTTTTTGTAGTTAAAGACCATATTTTTCGTAGTGCATAGGCTCTCCCCCTTATATAGGGGTGGCTACCCTCGCCCTAAGATGACCATCCATGTGTCAAAAAGTTCTATTCCCATTAGGATTCCTATTCCTTCATGGAGAAGTAGTTTTCTCTCTCCTATTTTACTTCCTTGATATTCCTTATCTTATGGATACTTAGAAATATGAAAATATTTTCCTTATCCTCTTTTGACTTACTTTTTAATCCATTAGCCACGAAATTCCATTTTTCCTTTAGTAGAAACTATTTCCTTTTCAACAATACCACATAATCCATGAATTATGTATTCACATTATATTGTTATTTTTCTTTTATAAGTATTTTCTCTTTCCTCTTTATTGGGGATCCTTGGACCCCAAGAAACTCAAAGAATTCAAAATTACTTTTTAAGGAATATTCATTATCCTTAAATGCATCAATATGCATTATTCTTCATTATCATGTGTATTTCTTATTAAAATATTTCTTTTTGAGGTTTTCTCTTTATTTCTCTTTTAATTTCCTCATTAGTATTCCTTTTATCATTAGGAATCCTTGGAATACTAAATTCCATTATGGATAACTCAAATATACCTCGTTTTGCTTATTTCCCACATATTACCATTATTTTCAATTTCTTTCTTGCAAAGGAAATATTTAATTGATCTTTTCTTTTCTTTTTCTTTCTCTATGCAACTTTGGACTCCTTGGAACCCAAGAAACCCAAGAGGCACGAAATCCCTCTTTGGATTTGCCATCTAGAGGTTGTTGGCTAAATGGACATCTATAAAATCCCTTTGTTTTGATTATGACAAACATTTCATTCTTATTTATCTGACGAGCTACTTGAGTGTGCAGGATGACACAACTATAAGGGAAATCCAACATGAAGTATTTATATTTTCATGCAAATGTAATCATTGTAAAAACTTGTACAGAATTATAATGTACAAGTACTTAGAATTTCATGTAAATCAAGCGTTAGATCTCCCTAGCTAAACACCACACTTAGTTAGGTCATCTCCTTCTAATAGATCACATAATGCACACTCATGCACATACTTAGTATCTTAATTAAAAGATTGAAAACAGAGTCAATCTCGGTCGACCACACTCCTCGACCGAGACACTCTCGGTCGACAAACTTCTCGACCGAGATTGACCAAAAGTAGCTGTTAGACACATCATTTGACAGTTGCAAATCAACGTTAATCCAGAGAGCCTGTCGGTCGACAAATCCTCGACCGACTGGGCATCTCGGTCGACAAGTCCTCGACCGAGATGGTCTCTGACAGCAACTACAGAATTAATTAACTAGCCGTTGCTAATGCGCCTAACTTATTCCTAACGGCTAGTTAAGCACTAGGAACCCCCTAGAAGCTATCTAGAACGTCCTTAAGCATACTTAGGCCATTCCTATAAATAGGACAAGCCATAGGACACTAGAATACACTTCTTACACTTGCTATACTTGAGAAAATACTTGAGCCCTCTTGTGCAATCTATGTGAACTGAGCTTTGTGATCAATTGGCCATTTTCCCTTTAGCTCAAGCTCATCCTATAGGCTAGATTTTCCTAACCTTAGCAATCACAAGTCCATCATATTGGCTAGGAAAATCCAAACGCTTGATCTAGGGAAATCAAGCCTTGAGCTACAAGGATAAGTTGTATTTTCTTTTATTCCTTTCTTGTTCCTTGTATTACTTGTACTCTCCTTGCTACTCCAGGTAGGAGGCTGCGGATTGGAGAGGGTGAAGCTCTTCGTGGTGAAGAGGAAGACTTTGGACTACTTCAGAAGGTTGTCTTGACGGGAAGCTACTTCGAGAGGAAGGCTACTTCAAGGGGGAGCTTGAAGTTACTTCAAGGAAGGCTGCTTCGAGGTTGGCAAGACTACTTCAAGGTGAAGGTTGTCCAAAGGGTGTTTAGAAAGTATTGTAAATTTTATGTAACATCCTTGAGAGGTAATAAAATTTAGTACTTTCAAAATCCCGGTTGGGTAAGCAACCGGGTAGTGGACTGACTCCTTAGTATTTGCTAAGGTGGAACCACTCTAAACACCTGTGTTCCTCTTCTTAATCTTTAGTTTGGTTGTTTGAGTTTAAATTATTTTAAAATCTCTATAAAACTCTATTCACCCCCCCTCTAGAGGTTTTCAGAGGTTTCCATACTTTTCTTTTCTCTATTTTCTTATTTACTCAATAATAGAGTTTCTTTTGTTCTTTCTTTGTTATTGGGCCCAATAGCCAATAAAGCCCACAAATAAACCAGCAAGGCTATGCATTCAAACAAAAGGACATCATTATTTGTTCATTTATTTTTAATATGAGAAACTACATTTCTCTTCTAATGAACCCAAAAATTGGGGTTGTAACATCTTCTCTCTCTCATCCTCCCTAGGATGTTGATCACTTCAAACATGATTAGATTAGGTCAACTCCTCATTTAAGTATACACACTTAGGGTTAGAGTTTAGTGTGTTGAGTTATTGTTTCCATAAACATCAAAGGTTAACTTCTTTAGATGTACTAATCACCTAAGTACCTTAGGGTTTCAACTGTTGTACTTATCTTTGATAATCATCATTTTCAAACATGGAATCAATTGATCTTTTATAACCTTTAGTCTCCAAATGGTTTTGGAGTACCATAACCTCTAAACGGTTTTGCCCCTTTTTGACCTTCAAATGGTTTTGAAACCGTTTGGGCATTCTAGGTCTGAGACCGTTTAGCCTTAAATGGTTTGAAACTGTTTCGTACCTTCAACCTATGAAACTGTTTGAGCATTTATACCTTGAAACCATTTGAACAGAACCAACTTGAAGCCGATTGAACCATTCACCCTTGAAACTGAATGGATCTTCAAACAAATTGAGATCAATTGTTCTCCAAATGGTCTGAGGACTGTTTGGACTCAAACGGTCTCAAGACCGTTTGGTCCAAACCATCTTCAAACCTAATGTACCAATTAGGGATTCCATCATCAAATCGATTTAGGGTTTGTACTCATTGAATCATCAATCAATTGAACTCTTGAAGGTACATCAGATAGTAGCCCTTGGATCTTCAACCATCCACCACAATCAACCATTGACCTCCAAACGGTCTTGAGACCATTTGGTCTCAAATGGTCTTGAGACCGTTTCAGTCAAACAACTATAACATTAACTCAATCAATTAGGGATTCAACCCATTCAATCGATTAGGGTTTACAATTGGTGGATCATCCCAACCTGGAATCATTATCATAAATTCAATTGAAGCCAATGGATCAAAATTCAACAACATTAACACTTGATCTCCAAATGGTCTGAGACCATTTGGATCCCAAACGGTCTTGAGACTGTTTGGTTTCAAACGATCTTGAGACTATTTGGTCTCAAGTCATTGAAACTCTTTGCACTAGTTCTTTTTTAAGGTGTGTGCTTAGGATGATTTCATCATCATCAAGCTTTGATCCTTCAAAAACTACTATCGTACATATGGAAATTGCATCAATTGATCAAAGGAATTTCAAGAAGAATAAAACAATCAACAAATGATGGAGAATTGAATGTAGTAATAACATTTAAGGGTTCAAGTTATATAACCCACCTTTGAAACTGAATCGAATCTTCAAGATCCACGTCTTTAATGGTGGTAGAAGCTTTCTCAACTGCCCAAGGTCCATTCTCAAGTCTTTAACTGAAACGTTTGGATAGAGTTGAAGATTGAATGGAGAAAAGAAGAAATCAAGCATTGATTTTTGATTTCCACCATGAAATCAAGGTTGAAGATGACTAGGGATCTTACCTACAGGTTGGGGCACATCCTCCTATTGATCCTTAGCTCCTTTGTGTTCAACCAAAGCAAGGAAAGAAAATGAATCGAAAAAGCCTTTGATTTGGGTTGGAAATGGTGTTTGTATAAAGAAATTCAATGAGAAAGAAAGTAATAATTAATTCCTTTATTTTATTAAATTGATGCCACATCTCCCCCTCAGCTCCATGCCCACGAAGCCATCCTATTCCCCTTTGCAAATGTATTCTTTATCCATGAATTAAAGGAAAAGAAATTAAGCACCTTAATTCATATAATAATAATATCCAAAATTGAGTGGATATTACTTTTCCTTTTATTAATGTGAGTGGGCTCTCCACTTGCTAGGATATTTTGTGGCCTTTGCAAGGCACACAGACGTCCACACTTATGCATATTCAACCGTCCCAATTTTGGTTGAAGGGAACATCAATTAATATTTTTATTTTTGCATTAAATTGAATTAGGGTTTCAATTATGCTTAAATCTTGATTATTTTAATATCAATATTCTCTCTCCTCCAAAGTGGTTCAAATGAGGCACCCCTCGCATTTTTCTTTCTCTAAATGATTCCAAGAATCATGAGGGACCCTCTTGAAGTGGTATTTTGCATATTGATCCTAGGGTTTGGGTAAATTGCACATTACCCCAAAACTAGGTTTTAATGCACAAACATTGCTCAGCAAGCTCTATCTTGGTGCTCAAGCTTGTGGAAGCCATACCACTACATCATACTCATTCCTATGATTCTTCAACATCTGAGGAACATTTTATCATGTACAATTTGCAATCTAACCCCTCAACTTGGGTAATTTGCACTTTAGTCCAAAACAAGCAAAATGGTGTTTCAACCTTATTCAAAAAGGACTAAAATTGAAATATAAGTTCCTTTTGAGCCTTAATTATTATTAAAAAGATAAGAGAAAGCATATAATCAACCTTATTAAGCAAAACATCTAGGGTTAACACATAACCCAGGTCAGGGATGTTACAAATTATCCACCCCTAACAGGGATTTTGTCCCCGAAATCATCAACGAAAACATTAAGAGAAAAGAGAAGGGTACTTCCTCTAGTTTCCACATAGCTTCTTCAACGCCACGATGATGCCAAAGAACTTTCACAAGACATATGTCTTTCTTTTTCAGCTTATTAATTCTCTTGTCAAGGATCATCACAGGTCCTTCAACATATGATATATCACCATTTAATTCGACCTCCACAGGTTGCAAAACTAACTATGTGTCAGGATGACACTTTCTCAGCATGGAGATATGGAACACTGGATGCAACTTATGCAGCTCAGGTGGTAACTCCAGCTTATAGGCTACCTTTTCAATCCGTTCAATGATTGGATAAGTCCCCATAAATCTAGGAGCTAACTTTCCTTTCCTTCCAAATAAAAGAACACCTTTCCAAGGTGAGACTTTGAGATATACTTTGTCTCCAACTTGGATTTCTAAAGATCTTCTCCGTTTATCGGTATACGACTTCTGTCTATCCTGTGTAGTCTTTAACTGTTGTATTACTTTAATCTTCTTAGTTGTCTGTTGCACTAGCTCTGGACCCAAAAGTTGATATTCTCCTGTTTCATACCAATAAAACGAAGATCTACAATGTCTACCATATAATGATTCATATGGTTCCATGTTAATACTGTGTTGATAGCTATTATTATAAGCAAATTCTACCAAGCTCAGGTGTAGATCCCAACTCCCTACAAACTGAAGGACACATGCCCTAAGCAAGTCCTCCAAAGTTTATATGGTCCTCTTAGATTATCCATCTGTCTGTGGGTGAAAGGTTGTACTAAACCTTAGTTGCGTACCCAAAGCTTTATGTAGTTGTTCCCAAAAACGACTCATGAACTGAGGTCCTCTATGAGAAACAATAGTAGCTGGTAGCCCGTGCAACCACACGATCTCATCTACATATATCTGTGCTAGCTTATGAGTAGTATAGCTTTTTTTGACAGGAAGGAAAAATGTCGTCTTAGTCAACCTATCAACTATCACCCATATGGAATCATAACCTTTGGTTGTTCTAGGAAAACCAACCACAAAGTCCATGGTCACATGATCCCATTTCCACTACGGTATAGGCAAAGGCTGCATTGTTCCTATGGGCTTTTGATGTTCAGCTTTAACCTGCTGACACACTGGACACCGCATAACAAAATCAGCAAAATCTTTCTTCAATCCTGGCCAAGAATACATATCCTTCAAGTTATGATACATTTTGGTGCTCCCTGGATGCATTGCATACATCGAAGAATGAGCTTCCTCCAAGACTAACTTCCTTAAGTCATTGGCATCAGGTACTATCATCCTACCATGGTAACAGACTACCTGATCCTCTAACTCATGAAAGACATCTCATTTCTCACTACCATACTCTGACCAGATCTGTTGAACCACAATATCAGCTTGTTGTGCTTCTTTAATCTGCTATCTCAGAGTAGGTTTTATGTGCATCTCAGCTAACAGCCTGGCTAACAATGATACTTTAAGTTGTACATTGCCTTGCCTAAAGGAGAGAAGCATATATATTTTAGAGCACACTAAGGAGTTCAACTGTGCTTTATCTAGGGTTGGTGATGATGATTTCCTGCTTAGTACATCATCCACTACATTAGCCTTCCCTAGATGATAATCAATTGTACAATCGTAGTCATTGATTATGTGGGCTCTGATCTCCAAACCATGACATAAACATGATTAAAACTTAGCGGAGGCGAATCGGTAATCAGCAGAAGACAAAAATCACGGGAATTTAAAACTTTTTGAGATAAGAACTTGGATCCATAAAAACTTCTTTCATAAAGAGAGATAAACTGTTTACATCTCAGGATAATTACTTCTTGAGTAATTATATACATCAAGATACAAAATCTCAAGATTACTAAACAAAAGACTCCAAGACCTGAGAGTACAGAGGACACATAGGACTGACTCTAACTACACCACATGGCAGGACAATCTCCACCTGAGATTACTGCTGCCCATGGTGCTGCTGCTGCTGAGACTGATCACTTGTAGGCTGGTTCCTTCGTCTCTGACATCCACCTAAAAAGTTGAAGTCTACGGGGTGAGACAATTATACATAATTGTCCCAGCGAGAGTTATAACTCTCTGCCAGAAGCTTTAATATAACATCAAAGAATATCTTAAGCAGTAAAACCTTCAAAGTAATTAATAACAGTTGCAGGTATAACAAGATCTCTACAATTTTAGGAGATATGGAGAATATAAACATTATTGCAATGTAACATCAATCAACTAACTTGGAGTCATCTCTAACAAGTTATACTACATGGTTGATTATGTTTTACAAACAACATTATGCCCTGTAGAGATGAGGCATACCACTCATACTCCAACTGATCGCTGAGAAGTCACATCAGTATCATACATAGGTCATTAAGAGAGCCGGATTCTCATGACATTCACCTTCCTCAGTCAATAAGAGGATCACTTGTAGGACATCTCGTGTCTCTACTACTATAGCTCACCAGGGTAAACTGGTGCTTCGCTATTCTAGAGTCACGGTGGCGTTCCGTACTCTCTTCGTCATTAGGAGGTTTCATATTTACCTACCACTGATACGGATATCTGTGCTTTCTTCATCATCAGGAGGTTTCATGTTTACCTACCACTGATACGGTATGGAATTATAGTGAAGGATGGATGGATTACACATCTACATCACTTTCCTACACTAGGATGTAAGGTTCTACACATCCATGTACCCCACATACTCAAAAGTATGTGCTCCAGGAGTTCCCTGAGGAAACCTGTTTCACCATCACTTAATCTCTGACAATGATGGATCTATGATCAGGGCTCTACATTATACTTGATTAGTTAGGTACATTCAGTATTCTTTAACGGCATACATTGTTCTCCAAATAATAACAGTAGCATAGCAGCTATAAAAGAAGAATACTAAATGTAACAGGCCTAACTCATGTCAATCATCATTTCTCATTATCCTCATCACAAGTCATCTCTAAAGCATGACCTTGATGGCATTCATGGCTCTCACAGCCCATTATCCTCATAGGATGCCACTAACAAGGCATCATATTACCTTACTTATTCATAAGGCTAATAACATGCCTTCAATGAATATAACATCAACATCCATACCTGGATATGATTACCTTCATATCAGAACATGCATGGTTAATACAACTGATACAGGTAATACAAAAATAAGGAATATACTTCCTACTCTTGTCATAAGAATTAAATCTCTAATTCACATCAAATAGTGTTTAATACTCACAAGCATGCCATTACCCTTGAATTAGGGTTTACTACTCACATTACATGTCATCACCCTTGAATTAGGGTTTACTATTCACATTAAGATGAATTGAAATCATAACATCATCATATATGAGTAACATCTTCATTGATGCTCTTAGATTAGTTAAAGGTTCATCATTTATCATAATTAGGGTTTCTATGACCTCACATAGGGGGATCATACCCTAATTATGCTCACTCAAGTGCATTGGAGATGCTTTAATTGAGTTTCCACTTAGAAAGGGTATTTTCTCTCTCTAGAAGTACTTTCTCTCTCCTCATACTGTTAGGTGATGTCAGCATCACTCTAGATCAGGTTGGATTGAGTCATCATAGACTAATATAGTTAAAACATCATCATCATGTGATTAGGGTTTGATCTAATCAAGGTATTACTCAAATTACCCGTTAGGGGTATTTTGGTAATTCACCCCATTGATCATCATTAGGGTCAAAATCTTAGTCAATTAGCCCCTTAATATCCTAGGTTATCATTAGGGTTTGATTAGGGCAACATTGAACCATTTATTTCATCAATTGATTGAAAGAAGTCAACTTTGAATCACATTGATTGACCTTCAACCATCATTCTTCAATTGAGTTGAGATCGTTTGAAAGTGTTGACCGTTTAGCCAATTTTGACTTTTCAAGACCGCGAGGGTGTGTTGACCGTTTAGTCTATTTTGACTTTAGGACCGCGAGCCCTCAACCTCTTCCAAGACCGCGAGCCCCCTCAACCTACTTCAAGACCGCGAGCCATCATGTGAAATCAAGACCGCGAAGCTATGTAGACCGTTTGCCCACTTTGACCTCAGGACCGCGAGGCCTCTCGCGGTCTTGAGACCGCGAGCCTCCTCTCAGTCTTGATATCGTGAGCCCCCTCACGGTCTTGAGACCGCGAGCCCTCTCACGGTCTTGAGACCATGAGGCTCTCATGGTCTTAGCCACTTGGTCCTTCAACAACAAAATCAAAGGTTACCACCTAACGTCAACCAAAGTTGAAGCCCTCAAAAGGTCAAAGCTATGATGACCACTTATGAATTGGGTCAATTAAGATTATGCTTGACCACTTGGTCATTCAATTGACCCTCAATGGTTGACCAATTAGGATTGAAATCGATTCAAATAGGGTCTATCAATGTTCACCCATCAATACTCAACAATATGACTCAACACAAGGTTGAACCCTTCAATTGAGCTCCAATTGGGCCCAAAATTGGCCCAAACGGTCTTGAGATCATGTGGGTGGGCCCCACATGGCCTTGAGACCATTTTCTCAAGATTTCATCAAAGTCCAAGGTGATTTGATAGAGGTTGAACCATGATTGATCCACAAAACAGAATTTTGATTTGATTGATAACTTATTTGCAATTAGGTCCTCAATTGGTCAAATTACTTAACCCTAGACCTTCAAACGGTCTTGGGTGATTGTCCTCTCGGTCTTGAGACCGTTTGGATGAGTTCCAAACGGTCTTGAGACCGTTTGCCCATCCAAGTTTGGATTCTAGTGCAAATTCATCAAGGTCTGACCTATTGAGTTGATGATCATATCAATATTTAATTGCAATATAATTTGGTGTAATTGTACCTTCAATTGGTCAACTATTCTTGACCCCAGACCTCCAAACGGTCATGGTTGATTTTCCTCGTGGTCTTGAGACCGTTTGGATGACCCCCAAACGGTCTTGAGACCGTTTAGGTCAATCAACCCTAAAAACCCTAATTTATATTATTATAATTCAGTACTGATTTCATCTAGGGTTAGCCCTAGTATTCACCCTTCAACTCTTAGCCCGTTTGGAATTAGACCATCAAACTTGGTGAGTTGTTAATTAACATTATTTTGAACAGTAATCTCATACGGTCAATGCCTGGTCAACGAGCTTACACGGTCTTGTGACCGTTTGCCCAAAAAGGCAATTTCAGACCGTTTGAGAATCAGGAATAAATTCATTTAAAGTTGTTGCTTAAAAAGGGCATATCTCCCGATTCCTTTGGAGTTAGCCTCCCAAATTTTGAGGTTAATTAACCTATATAATTAGGAACAGATGACTTATACGGTCCATGCTCGGTCAACGGGGCCAAACGGTCTTGGAGACCGTTTGTTCTGTCGCGGTCTCGAGACCGTTTGCTCACCTCGCGGTCTTGAGACCGAGAGAGCAAACTGGTGAGACCGTTTAAGAAAGTGAAAAGCGGTGGGTTTTTCTTGGAAATCACGCCTTCATCTCCTAGATCAAGAACAGTACGGATATCCCATGGATTTGCTTGCAAAATAGCAGGGAAAAGTAGGGAAACATGAAGAACTATCATCTAACCGCATATAAGAGATGTATATAGTAAAGCATGGGTTTAGAGTTATAAAACCCGCCTAAAGCTTGCTTCTTGAGCTCCAAGCTTTCAAGATCCAAGCTCTAATGGCGTCCTTAAGTTCCCACAGGTTGGCCAAGGTGAAAACTCCAAGGAAGGATGAAAAGAGACGGCTAGAAAGGTAGGGTTTGAAGAGTTAGCCATGAAGATGACCTTGAATTCGAGTTCTAACCATGGAATTAGGCAAGAAGAGGGGTTCAAACCTACCTTGCACCCTTGGTCGTTACTCTTGAGCTCCAAGATAGTCCTTAGTCGGCCAAGCAAAGAGGAAACAGTGATATGCACGAAGGAAAGGTTTCTTTGCTTAGCGAAGTAAAGTGTATAAATACTTGGGTGATGTTTCATTAAAGGCCCATATGTTTCCCCTAATTCCAACTAAGTCCTTCCCTCATTACTTGCTCGTCCCTTCCTCTTTATTCTAAGGACAAAACTTATCTTAAGGTCTAGAAAAGAAGGCAAAGAAGAACAATCTAATAATAAAGTACATACATAAAGAGCTTTTGCACATACACCCTGATTATTCAATCACAAGGCATATTTCATAACCTGATAACTCAAATGAGGTGACTTCCTCACCATTTCTTATCTAAATGATGGCAAGAGTCTAAAAGATACTTTAGATGACATATTTTACAATTTGGATCCCTTAATTTGGGTAAATTGCATTTTACCCCAAATTAGGGTTTCAAGCCCTGGGATTGCTTCCACAGCTGCACCTTGGTGCCCTAGCTTGGGAAATCCCTCATACTTTGCCAAAAAGATTCTCATGATGTCTCAACATTAGAGGAACATCTCATCATGTGCAAATTTCAAGCTAACCCTTTCAACTGGGTAAATTGCACATAGGTCCCTGTATAACAAAACAATGCTACAACTTTAAATAAAAAGGAGCCAATACTGAAATATATGTTTATGAGAAACTTAATTACATGCTCAGAGTTAATCACAAAGATTTAATCACATATTTAGGCAAAATACCTAGGGTTAACTCATAACCCAGGTCAGGGATGTTACAAATTATCCACCCCTTACAAGGATTTCGTCCCCGAAATCGATAAAACATACTAAGAGAAAAGGGCAGGATACTTCCTTCTCATCTCATCCTCTAACTCCCAAGTGGCTTCTTCAACCCCACGATGGTTCCAGAGGACTTTCACAAGACTTATATCTTTCTTCTTTAACTTTTTAATTCGTTTATCAAGGATTGACACTGGTCCCTCCTCATAGGATATGTCATCATTCAATTCTATCTCCATAGGTTGTAGAACTGACTCGGTGTCTGGGTGACATTTCTTCAACATAGAAATGTGAAACACATGATGTAACCTCTGTAACTCAGGTGGTAGCTCTAGTCTATATGCTACCTTTCCAATCCGTTCGAAGATTGGATAAGGCCCCATATATCTAGGAGCTAAATTCCCTTTCCTTCCAAAACGAAGCACCCCTTTCCAAGGTGAGACCTTGAGATACACTCTGTCTCCAACCTGGAACTCTAAGGGTCTACGACGTTTGTCAGCATAAGATTTCTACCTATCCTGAGAAGTCTTAATCTTTTGTTGTATTACTTTAATCTTTTATGTGGTCTGCTGCACAAGGTCAGGACCTAACAACTGGTGCTCACCAGTCTCAAACCAACACAAGGGTGATCTACAACGTCTACCATATAAGGCTTCATAAGGTGCCATATCAATACTATGCTGATAGCTATTGTTATAGGCAAACTCTATCAAGCTTAGGTGTAGATCCCAACTTCCGGTGAACTGGAGAACACATGCTCGCAACAGGTCTTATAAGGTTTGTATGGTCCTTTCCGACTGTCCATCAGTCTGTGGATGAAAGGCCGTACTAAACTTTAGCTTGGTGCCTAAGGCTTGGTGTAACTGTTCCCAAAAACGACTTGTAAACTGAGGACCTCTGTCGGAAACTATTGTGACAGGAACTCCGTGCAAACGCACTATCTCTTGAACATACAATTCTGATAACCTTTCAGCAGAATAGGTTGTCTTGACAGGTAAGAAATGTGCTGTCTTAGTTAACCTATCAACAATTACCCAAATGGAATCATGTCCTTTGCTTGTCCTGGGTAGGCCAACAACAAAGTCCATGGTCACATGGTCCCACTTCCATTGTGGTATGGGTAAAGGTTGCATTGTCCCTGCAGGCTTCTGGTGTTCAGCTTTAACTTGCTGACACACAGGACACCTCAGAACAAACTCTGCAACATCCTTTTTCATCCCAAGCCACCAATACAGATCTTTCAAATTCCGATACATCTTGGTGCTCCCTGGATGCATAGCATACATGGAAGAATGGGCTTCTTCCAGGACTAACTTCCTCAAGTTGTCCACATCCGGCACTATCATCCTTCCATTATAACAAGCTACTTGGTCCTCTGAGTCATGAAAACCATCTTGCTTCTCATTTCCATACTCAGATCTAATCTGCTGAACTGCAGCATCACCTAGCTGTGCTTTATTAATCTGCTCTCTTAGGGTAGGTTTAATATGCATCTCAGCTAACAAACCGGCTAACAATGACACCTTCAACTGTACATTGTCTTGCCTTAAAGAGATAAGCATATCTCTCCTAGAGCATACTAAAAAGTTTAGTTGTACTCTATTCATGGTTGATGTTCCTGATTTCCTACTCAAGGCATCTGCAACAACATTGGCCTTGCCTGGATGGTAACCAATTGTACAATCATAGTCCTTGATTAACTACATCTAGCGACGTTGCCTCATGTTGAGCTCATGCTGAGAGAAGATATACTTAAGGTTTTTTTGGTCTGTGAAAATCTGGAATGTCTCTCCGTAGAGATAATGCCTCCAGATCTTCAAAGCATGAACCACAGCAGCTAACTCCAGATCGTGTGTTGGATAATTCTCCTCGTGTTTCTTAAGTTGTCGGGAAGCAAAAGAAATCACTTGCTTATCCTGCATCAACACACATCCTAGTCCATTTTTGGAAGCATCACAGAAAACTATATACCCTTTTCCTTGTTCAGGTAGCACTAGCACAGGTGCACTTGTCAACCTCTCCTTCAGCAACTGGAAAGACTGTTGACACTTATCACTCCAAGAAAAAGGAACATCTTTCCGGGTTAACTTGGTCAAAGGTAAAGCTATAGAGCTAAAGTTCTTAATGAACCTTCGATAATAGCCAGCTAATCCCAAGAAAATTCGAATCTCCGTCGGTGTCTTCGGTTGTTCCCATTGTAGAACAGATTCTACCTTTGTAGGGTCACCACGAATTCCCGAGGCGGATATCACATGTCCAAGAAAAGATACCTCCGACAGCCAGAACTCACACTTGCTAAACTTAGCGTACAACTTATGTTCTCTTAGCAAGGTCAAAGCTTGGCACAGATGCTGCTCATGCTGCTGAGCATCCTTACTATAAATCAGTATGTCATCTATGAAGACAACAACACACTGATCAAGGAAAGGTCGAAAAACTCTATTCATGAGTTCCATGAATGCAGCTGGTGCATTGGTTAGTCCAAACGACATAACCGTGAACTCATAGTGACCATATCTTGTCCTAAAGGCAGACTTGGATACGTCACTATCCTTAATACGGAGTTGATGATATCCATACCTCAAGTCTATTTTTGAAAAGACTGTTGCACCACACAACTGGTCAAAGAGATCATCAATCCTCGGCAGAGGGTACTTATTCTTTATTGTTACTTTATTGAGTTGTTTGTAGTCGATGCACAATCGCATTGACCCATCTTTCTTTTTAACAAACAAGACTGGAGCACCCCAAGGTGAAGTACTCGGTCGGATAAAACCTCTCTCAAGTAACTCTTGAAGCTGTTTCTTGAGTTCTGCCATCTCGGAAGGCGCCATCCTATACGGAGTTTGAGCTATGGGTTTCGTATATGGGATCAGATTGATTTCAAAATCAATCTCCCGAGGTGGTGGTATGCCAGGAAGTTCTTCAGGAAATACATCTTCGAATTCCCTGACTACAGGAACTTCAGCAGGATTGAAACTTTCCTTGGTAACATCTACCACATGGGCTAAGAATGCATAACATCCTTGCCTCAACAGCTTATCAGCAACCATAGCTGATACAAGACAGGTGGGCAGAATCTTTCTTTCTCCTTTAAAGATCCATGTGTTGCTTTCATCAGCAAACACAGCCAACTTGGACTCACAATCCAAGACAACTTTATACCTTTCTAAGGTATCCATCCCGAGGATTATATCAAATCCCTACATATCAAGTGGTATAAGATCCACTTGAATGCGATGGTCAGAAAAGAAGAGGATGCAGGGAGAACATACCTCCTGCAAAACGACAGTCCCACTCAACGGTGTCTCTAACAACAAACTATCTGTCCTATGACTAACAGTTATATTAAAGTTACGAATCACTTCACGAGTGATGAAAGAGTGCGTAGCACCCAGATCAATCAGAACGGATACAACACAGGAAGTAGACATATCAGAATATAAAAGTTTCATCTGACCTGCCACTACCCGTGGGTTGACCACTGCCTCAGGTGGGTTCATAGCATAGAACCTTGCAGTCGCCTGGTGTTGAGGTGGTGCTGATGATCCAGCTTGAGACGCTTGTCCACGTCCTCGAGCTGCTCCTTGATGTTGTCTATTCTGAGATCCCTATTGATTCTGTCTCGGGGGTTGTTGTGTCACACCGACAGGCCTAGAACGACAATCCTTCATCAAGTGTCCCATCTTACCACAGTTGTAGCAACTCTTCTCCTGTTGCTATGGTCTGGGTGGTCCAGTAACTAACACTGATGCATAACTGTGCGTCCCTTGAAGCGGTTGACTTCGTCCTCTACCTCTGCTTGGTGTCCATTTAGTTTGAAAACTCGATCTGGGTGGTGGAGGGTTAGGTGCAGAGAATCTAGGTTTCTTGGAATCCCTAGATGAAGAACCCTGGAACTGTGGATATCTTTTATGGGTTTGTCTTTTCTCAACCACAGATCTCTCTATCCTTCAGACTGACTCAACGAAGGTAGAGAATCTCTCTCGGTTCTCTAAGGTAGATATAGGGGTTGACATATCAGAATTCAAACCCTTCTCAAATCTTCTGATTCTTTCCTCATCCGTAGAAGCCATGTGCGGACAGAATCACAACAACTCCATGAACTTGGCTTCATATTCGCTAATGTTCATCATACCCTACCTTAGTTTCTCGAACTGAGAGATCTTCTCATCTAGGAAGGTCTTTGGAAAATATCTTTTGATAAATCGCCGACGAAACTCTTCCCATGAGAACTCTACTCCAGGCCTCTTCTTCTCTTCCATGTTCCACCAGTGACCAGCACTGCCCTTGAGAAGATAGACAGCATGTCTAACCTTCTCAGCTTTCAGAATCATAAGAATCCTGAAAGCCTTCTCCAACTCTGTCAGCCATAAGTCAGCATCTGCAGGGTCGGCAGTCCCGAAGTACTCGGTAGCTCCGACACGACGAAGTCGTTCGAATGTCTTACCGATACCTTGGGCTTCAGGCTGGACAGGTGCCCTAGGTGCAGGAATGGGCATCCTATCGTTCATATGTGTCATGGCAGTCATGAACTGCCCGAACATCGTCTGTACAGCTGGGTTACTCATGTCAGCTGGGTCGAACTGGGGTGGCTCTCTTGGTAACTCCGGTGCAGGTTGTTCTATTCTCAGAACTCTTGCACCGCCTCGAGGTGTACTAGCACTACTCTCTGCCACGTACTCATCGTGATGTTCTGACATTCTTATGTATCTTCTTCTCCTGAGGAGCAGAAGATTCTATTAGATAAGGAAGGAGTATTAAGGGTAGATTCGACATCCTAAGTCCTATGCCTCTGTAGACTCAACTGACCTAGAGCTCTGATACCACTAGTTGTGGGCTCTGATCTCCAAACCATGACATAAACATGATTAAAACTTAGCAGAGGAGAATCGGTAATCAACGGAAGACAAAAATCACGGGAAATTAAAACTTTTCGAGATAAGAACTTGGATCCATAAAAACTTCTTTCATAAAGAGAGATAAACTATTTACATCTTAGGATAATTACTTCTTGAGTAATTATATACATCAAGATACAAAATATCAAGATTACTAAACAAAAGACTCCAAGACTTGAGAGTACAGAGGACACATAGGACTGACTCTAACTACACCACATGGCAGGACAATCTCCACTTGAGATTACTGCTGCCCCTGGTGTTGCTGCTGCTGAGACTGATCACTTGTAGGCTGGTTCCTTCGTCTCCGACGTCCACCTAAAAAGTTGAAGTCTACGGGGTGAGACAATTATACATAATTGTCCCAGCGAGAGTTATAACTCTCTGCCAGAAGCTTTGATATAACATCAAAGAATATCTTAAGCAGTAAAACCTTCAAAGTAATTAATAACAGTTGCAGGTATAACAAGATCTCTACAATTTTAGGAGATATGGAGAATATAAACATTATTGCAATGTAACATCAATCAACTAACTTGGAGTCATCTCTAACAAGTTATACTACATGGTTGATTATGTTTTACAAACAACATTATGCCCTGTAGAGATGAGGCATACCACTCATACTCCAACTGATCGCTGAGAAGTCACATCAGTATCATACATAGGTCATTAAGAGAGCCGGATTCTCATGACCTTCACCTTCCTCAGTCAGTAAGAGGATCACTTGTAGGACATCTCGTGTCTCTACTACTATAGCTCACCAGGGTAAACTGGTCCTTCGCTATTCTAGAGTCACGGTGGCGTTCTGTACTCTCTTCGTCATCAGGAGGTTTCATATTTACCTACCACTGATACAGATATCTGTTCTTTCTTCATCATCAAGAGGTTTCATGTTTACCTACCACTGATACGGTATGGAATTATAGTGAAGGATGGATGGATTACACATCTACATCACTTTCCTACACTAGGATGTAAGGTTCTACACATCCATGTACCCCACATACTCAAAAGTATGTGCTCCAGGAGTTCCCTGAGGAAAACCTGTTTCACCATCACTTAATCTTTGACAATGATGGATCTATGATCAGGGCTCTA
Organism: Alisma plantago-aquatica; assembly: GCA_963693085.1. NCBI lineage: Eukaryota > Viridiplantae > Streptophyta > Magnoliopsida > Alismatales > Alismataceae > Alisma > Alisma plantago-aquatica. Next base: position 651,756,604 of record OY856411.1, read on the forward strand.
CATTATACTTGATTAGTTAGGTACATTCAGTATTCTTTAACGGCATACATTGTTCTCCAAATAATAATAGTAGCATAGCATCTATAAAAGAAGAATACTAAATGTAACAGGCCTAACCCATGTCAATCATCAGTTCTCATTATCCTCATCACAAGTCATCTCTAAAGCATGACCTTGATGGCATTCATGGCTCTCACAGCCCATTATCCTCATAGGATGCCACTGACAAGGCATCAGATTACCTTACTTATTCATAAGGCTAATAACATGCCTTCAATGAATATAACATCAACATCCATACCTGGATATGATTACCTTCATATCAGAACCTGCATGGTTAATACAACTGATACAGGTAATACAAAAATAAGGAATATACTTCCTACTCTTGTCATAAGAATTAAATCTCTAATTCACATCAAATAGTGTTTAATACTCACAAGCATGCCATTACCCTTGAATTAGGGTTTACTACTCACATTACATGTCATCACCCTTGAATTAGGGTTTACTATTCATATTAAGATGAATTGAACTCATAACATCATCATATATGAGTAACATCTTCATTGATGCTCTTAGATTACTTAAAGGTTCATCATTTATCATAATTAGGGTTTCTATGACCTCACACAGGGGGATCATACCCTAATTATGCTCACTCAAGTGCATTGGAGATGCTTTAATTGAGTTTCCACTTAAAAAGGGTATTTTCTCTCTCTAGAAGTACTTTCTCTCTCTAGAAGTACTTTCTCTCTCCTCATACTGTTAGGTGATGTCAGCATCACTCTAGATCAGGTTGGATTGAGTCATCATAGACTAATATAGTTAAAACATCATCATTATGTGATTAGGGTTTGATCTAATCAAGGTATTACTCAAATTACCCTTCAGGGGTATTTTGGTAATTCACCCCATTGATCATCATTAGGGTCAAAATCTTAGTCAATTATCCCCTTAATATCCTAGGTTATCATTAGGGTTTGATTAGGGCAACATTGAACCATTTATTTCATCAATTGATTGAAAGAAGTCAACTTTGAATCACATTGATTGACCTTCAACCATCATTCTTCAATTGAGTTGAGATCGTTTGAAAGTGTTGACCGTTTAGCCAATTTTGACTTTTCAAGACCGCGAGGGTGTGTTGACCGTTTAGTCTATTTTGACTTTAGGACCGCGAGCCCTCAACCTCTTCCAAGACCGCGAGCCCCCTCAACCTACTTCAAGACCGCGAGCCATCATGTGAAATCAAGACCGCGAAGCTATGTAGACCGTTTGCCCACTTTGACCTCAGGACCGCGAGGCCTCTCACGGTCTTGAGACCGAGAGCCTCCTCTCGGTCTTGAGACCATGAGCCCCCTCAAGGTCTTGAGACCGCGAGCCCTCTCACGGTCTTGAGACCGCGAGGCTCTCATGGTCTTAGCCACTTGGTCCTTCAACAACAAAATCAAAGGTTACCACCTAACGTCAACAAAAGTTGAAGCCCTCAAAAGGTCAAAGATATGATGACCACTTATGAATTGGGTCAATTAAGATTATGCTTGACCACTTGGTCATTCAATTGACCCTCAATGGTTGACCAATTAGGATTGAAATCGATTCAAATAGGGTCTATCAATGTTCACCCATCAATACTCAACAATATGACTCAACACAAGGTTGAACCCTTCAATTGAGCTCCAATTGGGCTCAAACTTGGCCCAAACGGTCTTGAGATCATGTGGGTGGGCTCCACATGGCCTTGAGACCATTTTCTCAAGATTTCATCAAAGTCCAAGGTGATTTGATAGAGGTTGAACCATGATTGATCCACAAAATAGAATTTTGATTTGATTGATAACTTATTTGCAATTAGGTCCTCAATTGGTCAAATTACTTAACCCTAGACCTTCAAACGGTCTTGGGTGATTGTCCTCTCGGTCTTGAGACCGTTTGGATGAGTTCCAAACGGTCTTGAGACCGTTTGCCCATCCAATTTTGGATTCTAGTGCAAATTCATCAAGGTCTGACCTATTGAGTTGATGATCATATCAATATTTTATTGCAATATAATTTGGTGTAATTGTACCTTCAATTGGTCAACTATTCTTGACCCCAGACCTCCAAACGGTCATGGTTGATTTCCCTCGCGGTCTTGAGACCGTTTGGATGACCCCCAAACGGTCTTGAGACCGTTTAGGTCAATCAACCCTAAAAACCCTAATTTATATTATTATAATTCAGTACTGATTTCATCTAGGGTTAGCCCTAGTATTCACCCTTCAACTCTTAGCCCGTTTGGAATTAGACCATCAAACTTGGTGAGTTGTTAATTAACATTATTTTGAACAGTAATCTCATATGGTCAACGCCTGTTCAATGACCTTACACGGTCTTGAGACCGTTTGCCCAAAAAGGCAATTTCAGACCGTTTGAGAATCAGGAATAAATTCATTTAAAGTTGTTGCTTAAAAAGGTCATATCTCCCGATTCCTTTGGATTTAGCCTCCCAAATGTTGAGGGTAATTAACCTATATAATTAGGAACAGATTCCTTATACGGTACATGCTCGGTCAACGGGGCCAAACGGTCTTGGAGACAGTTTGTCCTGTCGCGGTCTCGAGACCGTTTGCTCACCTCGCGGTCTTGAGACCGAGAGAGCAAACTGGTGAGACCGTTTAAGAAAGTGAAAAACGGTGGGTTTTTCTTGGAAATCACGGCTTCAGCTCCTAGCTCAAGAACAGTACGGATATACCATGGATTTGCTTGCAAAATAGCAGGGAAAAGTAGGGAAACATGACGAACTATCATCTAACCGCATATAAGAGATGTATATAGTAAAGCATGGGTTTAGAGTTATAAAACCCGCCTAAAGCTTGCTTCTTGAGCTCCAAGCTTTCACGCTCCAAGCTCTAATGGCGTCCTTAAGTTCCCACAGGTTGGCCAAGGTGAAAACCCCAAGGAAGGATGAAAAGAGACGGCTAGAAAGGTAGGGTTTCAAGAGTTAGCCATGAAGATGACCTTGAATTCGAGTTCTAACCATGGAATTAGGCAAGAAGAGGGGTTCAAACCTACCTTGCACCCTTGGTCGTTCCTATTGAGCTCCAAGATAGTCCTTAGTCAGCCAAGCAAAGAGGAAACAGTGATATGCACAAAGGAAAGGTTTCTTTGCTTAGCGAAGTAAAGTGTATAAATACTTGGGTGATGTTTCATTAAAGGCCCATATGTTTCCCCTAATTCCAACTAAGTCCTTCCCTCATTACTTGCTCGTCCATTCCTCTTTATTATAAGGACAAAACTTATCTTAAGGTCTAGAAAATAAGGCAAAGAAGAACAATCTAATAATAAAGTACATACATAAAGAGCTTTTGCACATACACCCTGATTATTCAATCACAAGGCATATTTCTTAACCTGATAACTCAAATGAGGTGACTTCCTCACCATTTCTTCTCTAAATGATGGCAAGAGTCTAAAAGATACTTTAGATGACATATTTTACAATTTGGATCCCTTAATTTGGGTAAATTGCATTTTACCCCAAATTAGGGTTTCAAGCCCTAAGATTGCTTCCACAGCTGCACCTTGGTGCCCTAGCTTGGGAAATCCCTCATACTTTGCCAAAAATATTCTAATAATGTCTCAACATCAGAGGAACATCTCATCATGTGCAAATTGCAAGCTAACCCTTTCAACTGGGTAAATTGCACATAGGTCCCTGTATAACAAAACAATGCTACAACTTTAAATAAAAAGGAGCCAATACTGAAATATATGTTTCTGAGAAACTTAATTACATGCTCAGAGTTAATCACAAAGATTTAATCACATATTTAGGCAAAATACCTAGGGTTAACTCATAACCCAGGTCAGGGATGTTACAGATTAAATCCATCCAGCGGCGTTGTCTCATGTTCAACTCTTATTGTGAAAAGATATTTTTAGATGCTTATGGTCTGTGAAAATCTTGAATGTCTCTCTAGAGAGAGAATGCCTCCAGATCTTCAAAGCATGGACCGCAGCTGCTAGTTCTAGATCATGTGTTGGATAATTCTCCTCGTGTTTCTTAAGTTGTCGAGAAGCAAAAGAAATCACTTGATTATCCTGCATCAACACACATCCTAGACCATTCTTAGACGCATCACAGAAAAATATGTACCCCTTCCCTTGTTCAGGTAGCACCAACACATGTGCACTTGTCAACCTTTCTTTCAGCGTCTGGAAGGAATGTTGACACTTGTCATTCTAGACAAAAGGAACCTCCTTCCTGGTCAACTTGGTTAGGGGTAAATCTATAGAACTAAAGTTCTTAATGAACCTCCTGTAATATCCTACTAGTCCTAGGAAACTGTGAATCTCCATCAGTGGCTTTGGTTGTTCCCATTACAGGACAGATTCTACCTTCTTAATGAACCTTCTGTTGGTGTCTTTGGTTGTTCCCTTTGCAGAACAGATTCTACCTTCTTAGGATCAACACAGATACCTGAAGAAGATATTACGTATCCTAGAAAAGAAACTTTTGGTAACCAAAACTCACATTCGCTAAACTTAGCATACAACTTATGCTCTCTTAGCAAAGTTAAAGCTTGACGGAGGTGATGCTCATGTTGTTGAGCATCTCTACTATAGATTAAGATGTCATCTATGAAGACTACTACGAACTGATCAAGAAAAGGTCGAAATATTCTATTCATGAGTTCCATGAATGCAGCTAGTGCATTAGTTAGTCCAAACGACATAACTATGAACTCATAGTGACCATACCTTGTCCTAATGGCAGACTTAGGTATGTCACTCTCCTTGATACGCAACTAATGATATCCCGACCTTAGATCTATCTTAGAGAATATAGTTGCACGACGCAACTGATCAAACATGTCATCGATCTTTGGCAGAGGATACTTGTTCTTTATAGTTATTTTATTCAAGTGTCTGTAATCAATGCATAACCGCATCGATCCATCCTTCTTAACAAAGAGAATCGGAGCACCCCATGGTGAAGTACTCGATCGGATAAAGCTTTTCTCAAGCAACTCCTGCAGCTGCTTCTTGAGCTCTGCCATCTTAGCAGGTGCCATTCTATACGGTTGTCTGCCCAGGATTAGATTAATCTCAAAATCAATCTCTCGGGGCGGAGGTACACCTGGAAGCTCCTCAGGGAATACATCTTCAAACACCCTGACTATAGGAACTTCAGAAGGATTAGGAGTCTCCATTGTGGTGTCTACCACTTGTGCCAAGAATGCAAAGCATCCTTGCCTCATCAGCTTCTCAGCTACCATAGCTGACACAAGATAGGTTGGAAGAATCTTTATATCTCCCTGAAAGATCCATGTGTCACCATTATCTGTGAACACAGCATGCTTGGACTCACAATCTAAGACAACCTTATACTTTTCTAAGGTGTCCATCCCAACAATTATATCAAACCGATGCATCTCAAGTGGTATAAGATCCACATGAATGTGATGTTCAGAAAAAGAAAGAGTGCAGGGAGAACACACCTCCCACAACACTATAGATCCCAACAAAGGGGTTTCTAATAATAGACTATCTACTCTATGACTGACAGTCATGTTGCAGTCATGGAACACTCTTCTAGTAATAAAGGAATGTGTAGCACCCGGATCAATCAAAATAGATACGAAGTAGGATGTAGCCATATCATATTAAAATAGTTCAATCTGATCTGTCACAACCCTTGGGTTAACTACTGCATTAGGATGATTCATTGCATAGAATCTAGTCGTTGCTTGCTGTTGACCCGATGCTCAGTTGTTGGGTGCTGACGATCCAACTTGGGATGCTTGTCCACGTCCTCTAGCTCCACTCGAAAATTGTCGCCTCTGAGAGACTTGATGACTCTACCTCTGAGGTTGAGTCACACTTGCTTCTCTAGCTCGACAATTTTTCATCAAATGTCCCATCTTTCCACATATAAAATAGCCTATGTTCCCCGACTCTGGACTGGGTGGTCTTGTCACAGACCATGATGTTGAGTTGTAGGCTCTTTCTGGTGGTAAACTACAACTTCTACCCCTATTTGATGTCCATTACGTCTGGGTATTAAACCTTGATGGTGCTATTGGTGCAGAAAACCTTGGTTTCTTATAACTTTTGGACCCTTGCCCTTGGAACTGAGTATACACTTTCTTACTTTTAGTCTGTCGCTTCTCAATCACCAACCTCTCTATCCTTCTGACGGATTCCACAAAAGTGGCAAACCTCTCCCTGTTCTCCAAAGCATACATAGGAGTGGTCAAATCAGTGTTTAACCCCTTCTTAAAATGTCGAATTCTTTCTTCATCAATACCTGCCATATGCGGTCAGAACTGCAAAAGCTCCATGACCTTAGTCTCATACTTGTTAATGTTCATTGGTCCTTGCCATAACCTCTCAAACTCAGAGATTTTCTCATCTAGAAACATCTTAGGGAAATATCTACTGATGAATTCTCATCATAAAACTTCCCATCCGATCTCAACTCCTAGCCTCTTGCCCTCTTCTATGGTCCACCAGTGACCAGCACTCCCCTTAAGAAGGTACACTGCATGTCTCACCTTCTCAACTTCTAGGATATTAAGGATTTTAAAGGTCTTTTCCAGCTCAGTTAGCCACATGTATGCATCTACTGGGTCAGCTGTTACACCATATTCTGTGGCTCTAACCCCGGAAGTCATTCAAAAGTCTTGTCGGTGCCCTATCCTTCCTGATGAGCTAGTGCCCTAGGTGCCAGTGGTGGCATCCTATCCACCATATGCATCACAGTTACCATGAACTACCCAAATAGATCATGGAAGGATGGGTTCACTATCATGGCTGGGTCAAACTGGGGATGTCCAGGTTCTGGTTCCTCCCTAGTCTGACCCCTTGCACCTCCTCCTGGTGCAACAACACTGTTCTCAGTAGCATGTTCCTCATGTGATCCAGACATCTTCAAGTTCTTCTCCTCCTCCTATATGAGTAGAAGACACTATCAGATTACTGGAAGACACTAGAACAGACTCAACAACCTTAGTCCTATGTCTCTGTAGACTCAGCTAACCTAGAGCTCTAATACCACTAAATTGTGATGACAAATCCCGAACATCGAATAATTATAGATGCAGAAGCGATCGTTAGCAGGGAATTACTAAAAATCACTAAAAATTAAAACTTTTTACAAAGAGATCCATACACTGGAAAAATCCTTCATAAAGAACCAAAGTAATTCCATTACATTTTGGTTCACAAGTACATCTCTTGTACCATTCCTTCTGCAGAGTTACAACATTAACTGCCCTATTAAACTGTACATAGGCAGTATAAAAATCTTGAGGCATCAAGCCAAAATCTCATATCAATATTAAACTAACTACTAACTCCAAGGACCTGAGAGTACAAAGACGACACATAGGACTCTATATACAAGACAAGACAACTAGTGTCTCCACCTGGGTGTCATTGCTGTCCCAGCTGCTGCTGCTACTGCTACTGCTGCTCTTCACCCACTGTAGGGTTTCTGCTTCTTCTTCTACATCTACCTAAAATGTTGGATCCCACGGGGGTGAGACAATTGTAAATTGTCCCAGCGAAAGATATAACTCTCCTCCAGAAATATTTTTATTGCAATTAATGGAATAAAACGAAGTAGAAGAATCATAAGTATTCAACAATAGATAAATCAATTATCTAAACATATTTGAGCAATGTTCTTCTTCAAAGTATTTCAGTTTGTAACTTGATAAAGGAGTATTTCATTTATCCAATAAGGAATATGAAGAATATGTATAAAATTTATCCAATAAGGATATACTAAGCAAGATGCCATCAACTAGAAATTCTCGTATTTCAACCTTAAGAAAATATGCTACATGGTTGATTACATTTTACAATCATACTTAAGCCCTGAGGAGATGAGGTATACCTCTCATACTCCAACCGACCATTGCAAAATTGAAATCGGTACCATACATAGGTCAATGAAAGAGCCGGATTCCCATGACCTCATCTTCCCCAGTCAGTGTGAGGACCAAATGCATGACATATTGTGTCTTTGGTGAATAGCTTTCCATGGTATACTGGAAACTTCTCTATAGAGTTACAGTAGCATGTTGTACTCTCTTCGCAATCGAGAGCTTTCATGTTTATCTCACATCGATCAAGAATTAACATCATCGGGATATTAGTGGCACATCTACCCCAACATTTATATAATGAAGGATTGAGAGATTTATTGTTTACTCACATTAATTCCTCCATTAGGGCGTAAGGATATTCGCGCCCATAACCCCCACATACTAGAAAGTATGCCCTCCAGGAATTCCCGTAGGAAAACCTGTTTCACCATCACCAAACTACTGACGATGATGAATCTATGGCCAGGGCTCTACATGATACGATTTTACTTGATTAATTAAGTACATTGCCATATTCTTTTAGCAACAAACATATCTTCAAACATAAATCATTATAACCATTGCTACTCAGAATAAGTAATACTTCTATCAAGTACTTTTCAAGCTTTATGAAACATTGGGATCTCAATCCTTTGTCAGATCAGGAGCATTCTCATCCCTTAACATCTCATCATTAAGATTATGAAATATGGGTATTCAAACCCTCAATTCATCAACAACACTTGTTACCACTTATTAGGTAACTAATACCTTCAGGTCATCTGACCATGGTAAACATGATACTTGAAATATAGATGTCTCACATGGCTCGTAAATCCCATTAATCTCTTATTACCTTTCACTAGGTAACACAACATTTTATGGCTCACAAGGCTCATAAAGCAATTCTAATAGTAAAGCATCATATCTCAGACATGCCTATGTCCAACATCTCATGATACATGTATGATTAGTGCACATGATAACAGTTTATCAATTACATATGCAATGTAAGAGTAACATCACTATTTCCACATTAGAGTTAGAATTTCTCAAATTATGTCAATTAGAAATACTCATTCCATTACCCAAATTACGGTTATGTTTTATCACCATATTGCCCAACATTAGGGTTTCATGCACTATAACCCAAGATTAGGGCTCCACTTACCTTATACCCTTTATTAGGGTAGGATTTCATATCAAAGTGTCACATATCAGTACATAGCATCACCTTGACTTAGAGTTTCACATCACATTGTTGCATCAAGGTTTCACTTTGACATCACCCTTGATTAGGGTTCTACATGACATCGCCCTCACATAGGGTTTCATATGGCTTCTCCCTTGATTAGGATTTCTCATAACATCACCCTCACTTAGGGTTTCACATACCATCATCCTTATTTAGGGTTTCATATGACATCACCCTTACGTAGGGTTTCCCATGTCATCATCCTTAATTAAGGTTTCACGTGACATTACCCTTAATTAGGGTTTCCCATGTCATCATCCTTAGTTAAGGTTTTGACATTACATTACCCTTAATTAGGGTTCCACATGCCATTGCTCTAAGTTAGAGTTAGGGTTCATCAACCTTCTTAATTAGGGTTTAATGTTCCCTTTATTAAGGATCATATCCTATATTTTATTCATATTGACAGTGTAGGGACTCAACCACTTACTTGATCATTATACATATATGAATTCTTCTCTCTCTCATCCTCTCTAGGATTTTGATCACTTCAAACATTATTATATTAGGTCAACTCCTCATTTAAGTATACACACTTACGGTTAGTTTAGTGTGTTGAGTTATTGTTTCCATAAACATCAAAGGTTAACCAATTTAGATGTACTAATCACCTAAGTACCCCAGGGTTTCAACCATTGTACTTATCTTTGATAATCATCATTGTCAAACATGGAATCAATTGATCTTTTATAACCTCCAGTCTCCAAACGTTTTTAGAGTACCATAACCTCTAAGCGGTTTTGCCCCTTTTTTACCTTCAAATGGTTTTGAGCCTATTTGGGCATTCTAGGTTTGAGACTGTTTAGCCTTAAACAGTTTGAAACCGTTTGGTACCTTCAACCTATGAAACCATTTGAGAATTTGTACCTTGAAACCATTTGAACAAAACCAACTTGAAACTGATTAAACCATTCACCCTTGAAACTGATTGGATCTCCAAACGGTTTGAGATCAATTGTTCTCCAAACGGTCTGAGGACCATTTGATCCAAAATGGTCTCAAGAACGTTAGGACTCAAACGGTCTCAAGACCGTTTGGTCCAAACCATTTTGAAACCAAATGGACCAATTAGGGATTCCATCATCAAATCAATTTAGGGTTTGTACTCATTGAATCATCAATCACTTGAACTCTTGAAGGTACATTAGATAGTAACCCTTGGATCTTCAACCATCCACCACAATCCATCATTGACCTCCAAATAGTCTTGAGACCGTTTGGCCTCAAATGGTCTTGAGACCGTTCGACCTCAAACGATCTTGAGACCGTTTGAGTCAAACAACTATAACATTAACTAAATCAATTAGGGATTCGACCCATTCAAACGATTAGGGTTTACAATTGGTGGATCATCCCAACTTGGAATCATTATCATCAATTCAATTGAAGACAATGGATCAAAATTCAACAACATCAGCACTTGATCTCCAAACAGTCTGAGACCGTTTGATCCCAAATGGTCTTGAGACTATTTGATCACAAACGGTCTTGAGACCGTTTGGTTTCAAATGATCTTGAGACCGTTTGGTCTCAAGTCATTGAAATTGTTTGCACTAGTTCTTTGTTTAGGTGTGTGCTTAGGATGATTTCATCATCATCAAGCTTCGATCCTTAAAAAACTACTCTTGTGCATATGGAAATTGAATCAATTGATTAAAGGAATTTCAAGAAGAACAAAACAATCAACAAGTGATGGAGAATTGAATGTAGTAATAACATTTAAGGGTTCAAGTTATATAACACGCCTTTGAACTGAATCCAAGCTTCAATCTCCACATATTTAATGGTGGGAGAAGCTTTCTCAACTGCCCAAGGTCTGTTCTCAAGTTTTTAAGTGAAAGGATTGGCTAGAGTTGAAGATTGAATGGAGAAAAGAAGAAATCAAGCATTGATTTTCGATTTCCACCATGAAATAAAGGTTGAAGATGACTAGCGAGCTTACCTACAGGTTGGGGCACGTCCTCCTGTTGATTCTTAGCTCCTTTGTGTTCAACCAAAGCAAGGAAAGAAAAGGAATCGAAAAAGCCTTTGATTTGGTTTGGAAATGGTGTTTTTATAAAGAAATTCAATGAGAGAGAAAGTAATAATTAATTCATTTATTTTCTTAAATTGATGCCACATCTCCCCCTCAACTCCTTGACCACTAATCCATCCTCTTCCCCTTTGCAAACATCTCCTTTATACATGAATTAAAGGAAAAGAAATTAAGCACCTTAATTCATATAATAATATCCAAAATTCAGTGGATATTACTTTTCCTTTTATTAATGTGAGTGGGCTCTCCACTCACTAGGATATTTCATGGAATTTGCAAGGAAAAAGGACGTCCACACGTATGTAAATTCAACTGTCCCAATTTTTGTTGAAGGGCACATCAATTAATATTTTTATTTTTGCATTAAATTGAATTATAGTTTCAATTATGCTTAAATCTTGATTAGTTTAATATCAAGATTCTCTCTCCTCCATAGTGGTTCAAATGAGGCGCCCCTCTCATTTTGTTTTCTCTACATGATGCCAAGAATCATGAGGGACCCTCTTGAAGTGGTATTTTGCATATTGACACTAGGTTTTGGGTAAATTGCACATTACCCCAAAACTAGGTTTTAATGCACAAACATTGCTCTGCAAGCTCTATCTTGGTGCTCAAGCTTGTGGAAGCCATACCACTACATCATACTCATTCCTATGATGCTTCAACATATGAGTAACATTTTATCATGTAAAATTTGCAAGTTAACCCCTCAACTTGGGTAATTTGCACTTTAGTCCAAAACAAGCACAACATTGTTTCAACCTTATTCAAAAAGGACTAAAATTTAAATATAAGTTCCTTTTGAGCATTAATTAATTTTAAAAAGATAAGAGCAAGCATATAATCAACCTTATTAAGCAAAACATCTAGAGATAACACATAACCCAGGTCAGGGATGTTACAAATTATCCACCCCTAACAGGGATTTAGTCCCCAAAATCATCAACGAAAATATTAAGAGAAAAGAGAAGGGTACTTCCTCCTCATTTATTCCTCTAGTTCTCACGGAGCTTCTTCAACGCCACGATGATGACATAGAACTTTCACAAGACATATGTCTTTCTTTTTCAACTTTTTAATTCTCTTGTCAAGGATCATCACAGGTCCTTCAACATATGATATATCATCATTTAATTCTACCTCCACAGGTTGTAAAACTAAATCTATGTCAGGATGACACTTTCTCAGCATGGAGATATGGAACACTGGATGCAACTTATGCAGCTCAGGTGGTAACTCCATCTTATAGGCTACCTTTTCAATCCTTTCAATGATTGGATAAGTCCCCATAAATCTAGGAGCTAACTTTCCCTTCCTTCCAAATCTAAGAACACCTTTCCAAGGTGAGACTTTGAGATATACTCTATCTCCAACTTGGAATTCTAAAGGTCTTCTCTATTTATCGGCATACAACTTCTGTCTATCATGTGCAGTCTTTAACTGTTGTTGTATTACTTTAATCTTCTCAGTTGTCTGCTGCACTAGCTCTGGACCCAAAAGTTGATATTCTCCTATTTCATACCAACATAACAGAGATCTATAACGTCTACCATATAATGCTTCATATGGTGCCATGTTAATACTGTGTTGATAGCTATTATTATAAGCAAATTCTATCAAGCTCAGGTGTCGATCCCAACTCCCTACAAACTGAAGGACACATGCCCTAAGCAAGTTTCCAAAGTTTGTATTGTCCTCTCAGATTGTCCATCTGTCTGTGGGTGAAAGGTTGTACTAAACCTTAGCTATGTACCCAAATCTTTATGTAGTCGTTCCCAAAATTGAATCGTGAATTGAGGTCCTCTATCAGAAACAATAGCAGTTGGTACCCCATGCAACCGCACTATCTCATCTACATATATCTTTGCTAGCTTATCAGCAGTATAGCTTTTTTTGACAGGAAGGAAATGTGTCATCTTAGTCAACCTATCAACTATCACCCATATGGAATCATAACCTTTGGTTGTTCTAGGCAAACCAATCACAAAGTCCATGGCCACATGATCCCATTTCCACTACGGTATAGGCAAAGGCTGCATTGTTCCTATGGGCTTTTGATGTTCAGCTTTAACCTGCTGACACACTGGACACCACATAACAAACTCAGCAACATCTTTCTTCAATCCTGGCCAGGAATACATATCCTTCAAGTTATGATACATTTTGGTGCTCCCTGGATGCATTGCATACATCGAAGAATGAGCTTCCTCCAAGACTAACTTCCTTAAGTCATTGGCATCAGGTACTACCACCCTACCATGGTAACAGACTACCTGATCCTCTAACTCATGGAAGAAATCTCATTTCTCACTACCATACTCTGACCAGATCTGCTGAACCACAATATTAGCTTGTTGTGCTTCTTTAATCTGCTGTCTCAGAGTAGGTTTTATGTGCATCTCAGCTAACAGCCCGGCTAACAACGATACTTTAAGTTGTACATTGTCTTGCCTCAAGGAGAGAAGTATATCTCTTTTAGATCACACTAAGGAGTTCAACTGTGCTTTATCTAGGGTTGGTTATGATGATTTCCTGCTTAGTACATCAACCACTACATTAGCCTTCCCTGGATGATAATCAATTGTACAATCATAGTCCTTGATTAACTCCATCCAGCGACGTTGTCTCATGTTCAACTCATGTTGTGAAAAGATATATTCTAGATTCTTATGGTCTGTGAAAATCTGGATTGTCTCTCCATAGAGATAATGCCTCCAGATCTTCAAAGCATGGACCACAGCAGCAAGTTCTAGATCATGTGTTGGATAATTCTCCTCGTGTTTCTTAAGCTATCGAGAAGCAAAAGAAATCACTTGATTATCCTACATCAACACACATCCTAGACCATTCTTTGACGCATCACAGAAAACTATGTACCCCTTCCCTTGTTCAGGTAGCACCAGAATAGGTGCACTTGTCAACCTTTCTTTCAGCGTCTGGAAGGAATGTTGACACTTTTCATTCCAGACAAAAGGAACCTCCTTCCTCATCAACTTGGTTAGGGGTAAAGCTATAGAACTAAAGTTCTTAATGAACCTCCTGCAATATCCTGCCAGGTCTAGGAAACTGCAAATCTCTGTTGGTGTCTTTGGTTGTTCCCTTTGCAGGACAGATTCTACCTTCTTAGGATCAACATAGATACCTGAAGCAGATATTATGTGTCCTAGAAAAGAAACTTCTGGTAACCAAAACTCACATTTGCTAAACTTATCATACAACTTATGCTCTCTTAGCAAAGTTAAAGCTTGACGGAGGTGATGCTCATGTTGTTGAGCATCTCTACTGTAGATCAAGATGTCATCTATGAAGACTACTATGAACTGATCAAGAAAAGGTCAAACGATTATATTCATGAGTTACATGAATGCAGCTGGTGCATTAGTTAGTCCAAATGACATAACTATGAACTCATCGTGACCATACCTTGTCCTAAAGGAAGACTTGGGTATGTCACTCTCCTTGATACACAACTGATGATATACTGACCTCAGATCTATCTTAGAGAAGATAGTTGCACCACTCAACTGATCAAACAGGTCATCGATCCTTGGCAGAGGATACTTGTTCTTTATAGTTATTTTATTCAACTGTCTGTAATCAATGCATAACCTCATTGATCCATCCTTCTTCTTAACAAAGAGAATCGGAGCACCCCATGGTGAAGTACTCGGTCAAATAAAGCCTTTCTCAAGCAACTCCTACAACCTCTTCTTGAGCTCTGCCATCTCAGCAGGTGCCATTCTATATGGTGTTTGCACTATTGGTTGTGTGTCTGGGATTAGATTAATCTTAAAATCAATCTCTCAGGGTGGAGGTACACCTGGAAGATCCTCAGGGAACACATTTTCAAACTCCCTAACTATAGGAACTTCAGAAGGATTAGGACTCTCCATTGTGGTGTCTACCACATGTGCCAAGAATGCAAAGCATCCATGCCTCATCAGCTTCTCAGCTACCATAGTTGACACAAGATAGGTTGGAAGAATCTTTCTATCTCCCTGAAATATCCATGTGTCACCATTATCTGTGAACACAACATGCTTGGACTCACAATCCAAGACAACCTTATACTTTTCTAAGGTGTCCATCCCAAGAATTATATCAAACCCATGCATCTCAAGTGGTATAAGATCCACATGAATGTGATGTTCAGAAAAACAAAGAGTGGAGGGAGAACACACCTCCTGCAGCACTACAGATCCCAATAAAGGGGTTTCTAATAACAGACTATCTGCTCTATGACTAACAGTCATGTTGCAGTCATGGATCACTCTTCTAGTGATAAAGGATTGCGTAGCACCCAGATCAATCAAAATAGATACGGAGAAGGATGTAGACATATCAGAATAAAATAGTTCCATCTGACCTGTCACAACCCTTGGGTTAACTGCTGCATTAGCTGATTCATCGCCTAGAATATTGTTGTTGCTTGTTGTTGACCCAATGCTCAGTTGTTGGGTGCTGACGATCTAGCTTGGGACGCTTGTCCACGTCCTCTAGTGCCACTTGGAAACTTTCACCTATGAGAGCCTTGCTGACTCTACCTCTGAGGTTGAGTCACACATGCTTCTCTAGCTCGATAATCATTCATCAAATGTCCCATCTTTCCACATATAAAACAACCTTTATTCCCCAAATGTTGCCTGGGTGGTCCTTTCATCGACACTGATGCTGAGTGGTAGGCTCTTTCTGGCGGTAAACTACGACCTCTACCCCTATTCGACATCCATTACATCTGGGTATTAAACCTTGATGGTGCTATTAGTGTAGAAAACCTCAGTTTCTTATAACTTTTGGACCCTTGTCCTTGGAAATGAGTATACACTTTTTTACTTTTAGTCTACCGCTTCTCAATCACCGACCTCTCTATCCGTCTGACGGATTCCACAAAAGTGGCAAACCCCTCCCTGTTCTCCAAAGCAGACACAGGAGTGGTCAAATCAGCATTTAACCACTTCTTAAAACACCGAATTCTTTCTTCATCAGTAGCTGCCATATGCGGTTAGAACCGCAAAAGCTCCATGAACTGAGCCTCATACTCACTAATATTCATTGGTCCTTGTCGTAATATCTCAAATAGAGAGATTTTCTCATCTAGAAATGTCTTAGGGAAATATCTACTGATGAATTCTCATCATAAAACTTCCCATCTGATCTCAACACCTGGCCTCTTGCCCTCTTCTATGGTCTACCAGTGACCAACACTCCCCTTAAGAAGGTACACTACATGTCTCACCTTCTTGGCTTTTGGGATATTAAGGATTCTGAAGGCCTTTTCTAGCTCAGTTAGCCACATGTCCGCATCTGTTGGGTCAGTTGTTCCAGCATATTCTGTGGCTCCAACCCTACAAAGTCATTCAAAAGTCTTGTCGGTGCCCTGTCCTTCCTGATGACCTAGTGCCCTAGGCACCGGTGGTGGCATCTTGTCCTCCATATGCGTCACAGTTGCAATGAACTGCCCAAATAGATCATGGAAGGTTGGGTTCTCTATCATGGTTTGGTCAAACTGGGGATGTCCAGGTTCTGGTTCCTCCCTAGTATGGCCCCTTGCACCTCCTCCTAGTGCAGCAATGCTGCTCTCAGTAGCATGTTCCTTGTGTGATCCAGACATCTTCCAGTTCTTCTTCTCCTCCTATATGAGCAGAAGACACTATCAAATTACTAGAAGACACTAGAACATACTCAACAACCTTAGTGCTATGTCTCTGTAGACTCAGCGAACCTAGAGCTCTGATACCACTAAATTGTGATGACAAATCCCGAACATCGAATAATAATAGATGCGGAAGCGATCGTTAGCAGTGAATTACTAAAAATCACTAAAAAATAAAACTTTTTACAAAGAGATCCATACACTGGAAAACTCCTTCATAAAGAACCAAAGTAATTCCATTACATTACGGTTAACAAGTAGATCTCTTGTACCATTCCTTCTCGAGAGTTACAACATTAACTGCCCTATTAAATTATACATAGGTAGGATAAAAATCTTGAGGAATCAAGCCAAAATCTCAAATCAATATTAAACTAACTACTGACTCCAAGGACCTGAGAGTACAGAGACGACACATAGGACTCTATATACAAGACAAGACAACCAGTATCACTGCTGTCCCAGCTGCTGCTGTTGCTACTCTTCACCCACTGTAGGGTTTATGCTTCTTCTTCTGCGTCTACCTAAAAGTTGGATCCCACGGGGGTGAGACAATTGTAAATTGTCCCCGCGAGAGATATAATCTCCGCCAGAAATATTATAATTGCAATTAATGGAATAAAATTGAGCAGAAGAATCATAAGTATTCAAAAATAGATAAATCAATTATCTAAACATATTAGAGCAATGTTCTTCTTCATAGTATTTCAACTTGTAACTTGATAAAGCAGTATGTCATTTATCCAATAAGGAATATGAAGAACATGTATACATTTATCCAATTAGGATATACTAAGCAAGATATCATCAACTGGTAATTCTCATATTTCAACCTTAAGAAAATATGCTACACAGCTGATTACATTTTACAATCATACTTAAGCCCCGAGGAGATGAGGTATACCACTCATACTCCAACTGACCATTTCAAAATCGAAATCGGTACCATACATAGGTCAATCAAAGAGACAAATTCCCATGACATCATCTTCCTCAGTTAGTGTGAGGAGCAAATGCAGGACATCTTGTGTCTCTGCTGAATAGCTTTCTAGGGTATACTGGAAACTTCTTTATAGCGTTACAGTGGCATGTTGTACTCTCTTCGCAATCGAGAGCTTTCATGTTTATCTCACATTGATCCAACATTAACATCATTAGGAGATTAGTGGCACATCTATCCAGGCATTTATATAATGAAGGATTGAGAGATTTATTGTTTACATCACATCAATTCCTCCATTAGGGTGTAAGGATATTCGTGCCCATAACCCCCACATACTTAAAAGTATGCCCTCCAGAAATTCCAGTAGGAAAACCTATTTCACCATCACCAAACTACTGAAAATGATGGTGTTGGGTTTTAGGGGAAGCAGAGAAGGCAGCGGAAAAAAAACTTTTCTCCTCCCAAACCCAGAACAAGGAAACGCGTCAACGTCTATACAATAGGAAGGGATGGTTTGTGGAATCATACATTGTCTCGAGGCTTGCCCGGCGACAATACCTCATGGCTTGCGCGGTCTTCACCTCCAGTCTTGGACGGTGTCTGTGCAGCTCCTGGCGCACCGGGACTGACGAATCCTGGTCTCATCTGGACTGTCGGGATTGACACCTGTTCTCCGAGCGACAGAAATCTCTCACCTCTGAAGTAGTCCACACAGACCATCTGGAACTCCAATCTCCTTATCCCACAAGGAATTGGAAGGAGTCGCACCCTCCAGTCAGCGTACTAGTCACTGGCACACTCTCCTACCTCCAGTCGCAACTGCATTTGTCTTTCCCTTGTTGTGCCCCCCTTATCGGGTAGCACTTGCTCGGGCTCTCTCGGTTACCAAAACCAGAGAGAACGACAACTTTACCGAGCAACTGGTTGCACTGAGTTGTACTATGAGAAGCCCCAATACCCCTATATATAGGAGGATCATGGGATAGGGTTCTCTATCCCAAGCAATGTGGGACTAAAATTAGGAGTAGAAGGGTTCAAGATTTGCCACAAAACAACCAACTCGCAACTTGAACCGATCGTTTCACAACTGAAACATTCGGTTGGGGACCTGAGTCGGTCGGTTGACACCTCAACCGATCGGTTGGGACACCTCAACCAGTCGGTTCACTTCTGAATCGGTCGTTTCATGGTCCTAATCAGTTCCAGATTGACTTTTCTTCTTTTGTTTCTAATTGGTATTGAATACCAATCCTTTTTCCCAATCAAATTGGGCAAGTGAAACGAAAGGAAAATTCTCACCAATCCTACTTTCCCAACTTGCTCGGTTGCATCAGTTGAATCGATCATTTTAACACTTGAAGCAATCATTTCACCCTGATTATGAGCCGATCAACTCACCACCTGAGCCGACCGGTTCACCAAGTTGATCTGATCGGTTCATCACATGAGCCAATTGGTTGGGAGTGCAGATTGTGTAGAATCAATCAATTGCGGTTTCAATCAATCCGATACTCCAATCAATGTGTCCAACACCTTGAACATTATGACATTGAGCTATCAATTGATTGAGTGTTTAATTGAACTACTAAACTCCTGTAGTAATCAATATAAACATTGTTTGTGGACAAAACTCCTCTTCCAGGTTAAATCCTATGTGTGTGACCCTGCAGGTCCATTTCACATTGGTAGTGAAAGTCCATAACACTTATGACTTCACAAGCAAAGAGCAGTGCCTAGTCACACATCAATGCTACCCAAGTGAAATAGAAAGTTGGAGAACAACTTTCAATCCTACAATCCATGAATGGTGTTACAGTGAATATATAATTCCTTTGTCACTTATATACCAAATGAACTCGAGGCATGGAACAGTCACCTGTCAACGTTCATTCACTTTCTTGATCTCAGAGTAGATTGGAAGAGATATGTATGACATCAATATAACATACTGATTCACACATGCCTACACGCCTTTCTCAATCCTAGTCATCAAGTGGCCATGGATAGCATACTCCCTCAGGAGGGACAAATCCCATATCTATCACTCACCCCTCAAAAGCCCCATGTGTCAAAGCCACCCAATCATCACCTTTATAAGAACCCATGTTTCAGGACTTCGTTTGATGATGTCAAAGTGTGCCCAATGACATGTGTTGAGTGTAGTGATTTCAGGTCAAAGAATCACACTCACCACCATCACTGTGAGTACTGACTGTGACTACCATGTCTTGGTTCCATGTGCCAAACTCATGATGGGTATGTCTGGTACACTTGTTCTCTAACAAGTACCTATGTGTTTGGTTTGATATCTCTATATCATGACTAATGAGATTATGTCATCAACCAACACCACAATCTAGTCTTATGTGTCATTGTTGTCTATCTACCTTCCACAATGACATCCGACTAGGGGCATAACAAGAATGTACAAACTCTTTGCATCCGTATGATCTCATCGTTCAGGTCCTGAACCTGAAGGCATACGTCATTGAGTATTGTCATTCTGTAGACGTTCAATCTGTTCTATCACTATCTCATATGACTGAACCAGAAAGAATTGGAAGCTTGCCTTTAATGTTTATCAAATCAATCTTAATGTATCCCACCAATCATCCCATGATTGGCTCTCAAGGCATACATACCAACAGACTCCCACTTGCACTGTGAGACAATCACCTTTGAATCATATTCATAGTGATCTTCAAACATGTCCCACATGTTACTGTGCTCTAGTGCCAACATAGTGAGTAATGGCAACACCTTGCCAAAGTCAGTATAAATTGCATGTCTCTCATCTCTTCGTTGTACGTCATACATATGAGATGGAGTTGCCATAATATGCGATCTAGTATTCTTTTTCTAACCTTTAGCCACATTGCATGATCAAGGATTCCATACTTGTCATCAATGAGAGGAATATCTATAAGTTCATCTCATGAACTTCCAGATCCATATAGTATCCATTGTTGTTCTCTAATGCATAGATACTCGACACTTCCTTTTAAATGGTTTTATTGGAACACTTCCAATTATCAACAAACTTTCACTTTTATATATCCTATATATATTTTTCAATTAATTTTTTGTCCTTTCGGAAGTTCGCATCAATGTAACTATTTACATTGAACTCTTCCTTATCTCCATAGAACTAGCACTTCTCAAGTAATTATCAAGTTCTCATGGTATTCCAGTAACCCTTACTGGAAGTAGACATACATCCACTCGTCATGTCTCACATACGAGTTATCAGGATGAGCACATCATATTTCCATGTCCTACATACAGGATGGTGAATGCATATTGTTCTTGCCATGTCGATACATGCAAGATAATGGGATGATTACATACATGATAGATCAACATCTATTCTTATTGTTCCCATTCTTCATAAGAATTGGACACTTGGCCTTGTGATACTAACTCCATGTAACATGGACAAGTTTTCTCTCACTGAATCTGTGCATATTGAACCCTTCAGTACAAATTTCCAATGTATGATTTCTCTTTTTAGGTCAAGAGGTTTTTCGAGAACTATCTCTATAGATCTCTATTCCTATCACATAGGAAACATCTCTATCTTCCTTAAAGAGAATTTCCACTTTTGGATTTCCATTCTAGAACATTTCTATTCTACATCAACATGTGGAATGTGAACACGCTCCCACTAAATCATAGATCCCTTCTTTATCTTTGACATATCAGTCAAACCCTTTGACGATATCATCCAAGTAAAGATCCAATTCTGAGTTGCTTGTACTCAATAAATCACATTGATTAGTCCATTGTAACTTATAGACTTCATTTGCATTAGTTGATTCATAAACCTTATAGGTTATGTCACGTACACATCCTTGTTTTATTCCTCATAGGAATGCGGTTTTAGTATCCATATGCCAAATGTCTTAGTCATTAAGTTGCAATTAACAAGCATCATCCTTCTCAAAATGTTATCCATGTGTCTTAACACTTAAGATTCATTTGCACTTATGGATTTCATCCAATGAGTGCTACCATCAAGGTCATACCTTATGGTTCAAATGGATGTTATTTAGGATGTAATGGTCATAAACCATAACTCAAAATCCGGTTCCTCAT
The DNA here is from genome assembly GCA_963693085.1 of Alisma plantago-aquatica. NCBI lineage: Eukaryota > Viridiplantae > Streptophyta > Magnoliopsida > Alismatales > Alismataceae > Alisma > Alisma plantago-aquatica. Next base: position 651,778,444 of record OY856411.1, read on the forward strand.
ATTCATCTAGATAGTTGACTCATTACATGACCAACTCATCACATAGATAATTGAGGTGTATCTGTCAAGGATATAAGAACTTACAACTCCTTGTGATTCTTAATGTCCTTTATTAGTGTGGGGTGTTCTTTTATTAAGAAGAATTTAGTTATTTGATAATCATCCTCTAACTCCTTACAGTATGACTCCTTCTTGATTTAGACATCACCATGCCTTAATCATGAGTTCACTATGATACACTATCATAATCACTCATAAGGATCTCAAACATTTGGTCCAAGTATTTCATTCATTGATCTCATCAAGAATTAACACTTTACCAAATTTGCACTTCATCTATGATAATCTTGAACACTTCAAGATATTCATATTGGTATTTCTCTAAACACCATTTGAAGTATTAGCATTTGTTCCAATAGGTATGTAAAAACATCACATGTATCGTACCTAATAGGATAATCATTCTCCCACTACCTTTAGTGAAGATTTATTAATCATGTCCAAGATATTCATGTCTCTTACTGGTTCTCTAACCAAAAGAGTCTAGATTTATCCATCACATGGAAACTAGAAATGAATTTCTCATGATTGATGCTAATTTGATTGTTTGAGTTATCTATAACTTTTAGGTATCATTTTATCTTATGCATATCAAATACCACAAGATAAATAAGGCATTGCCACAAAGATCACATATTTAGAAATTGAAACATCTCTTTATTGATTGCCATCATTGTCATACAATATGCAAAAATAAAGTGTTTCTATCTCTTGGAAAATATGAAATAGCAGTTCATAACTGTATTACATGCCTTATAGGCTGAAAATAAACTAAAGTACTCCTATCTATGGCAGCAACACTTGCCCCAATTATTGAGTGCTTTACACTTTACATCTTGGTATCATATACCTCAAAAAGTGTTACAAGTTTACTTTCATGACACCATTAAGTAGAGACGGTTGTCTCCTCCTTCTTTTGTTCTTCCAGATAGAGAGGACAATTCCTTTTCCAATGTCTTGGCTTTTGACAATGGTGGAAATTTCCTTTCTTGGTCACGCCTCCCTTGGCCTTGAGAGCTGAAGACGACTTGGGCTCCTGGTTAGCATCAGAACCTTTCTTAGCTTTGACCTTGCCCTTTCACTTGGACTTGCCTTTCTTGCTCATGATCACCATCATAGATTTAGGCTTGTCCTTCTTCATCTGTATCTCGGCTGTCCTCAACATGCCCAACAACTCTGATAGTGGCCTATCAAAGTTGTTCATGTTGTCGTTCATCACAAACTAACTGTAGGATTCTGGCAACGATTGAGTATCACGTCAGTAGCCAACTCTTGGCTCAGTGGAAATCCCAGTCTTGTCAGGTTCTCCACATACCCAATCATCTTGAGTGTGTGAGGACCAACTGGATCTCCTTCTGTCATGACGCACTTGAACAGTGCCCTTGAGACATTGTACCTCTCTTGCCGTGCCTGATCTTCATACATGTTCCTGAGATGTTGAATCATCTCAATGACACCCATGTTCTCATGTTGTCTCTACAACTCGTGGTTCATAGAGCACAACATCAAGCACTTTGCATCAATGGCATCATCAGAATGCTTCTTTTAAGCATCCCTTTCTGCCTTTGGTGCATTAGGAGAAGGTTCCTCTGGAATTGGAGTATCCAGGACATAGAGCTTTCGCTCTTGAGTGAGAACAATTCTCAATGTCCTATACCAGTCGTGGAAGTTTGTCCCATTTAGCTTGTCTTTTTCAAGGACTGATCGCAAATAAAAGTGATTGTTGTTTGTTGCCATTTGTACTACAAAAGTAAAATATGCAATTTTAGTCCAAACCTCATTTTTGACTTATTTGATTCATTTAAAAATTGACAATATAATTAGGCCTTTAATTAATTATCACTCCCACAATTTTAGTTCAAATTGATAGCTCTCACCATCAATTCGGAAGATTGCAGCGTACAACCTTCTAGTGGGCAAGATCCTAAAATCCTCTAAATCATGGACTAGCTAGGGCTGTCACCCACAACTTAGATCTCTTAGGTAGGCAACTTTTTCCAATTGCATCATATGCAACTCTTGATAAGATGTCATATGCAACTCCTTGCCATGATCATCTCCATTCCTCAAGGTGCTAGATCCTATCTAGGTCACTTTGTTAAGTCCGACCCAAAGAAAACACGATGAATATGCACCCTGCTAGGGCAGACCCACACATTCATCCTTCACGCTTCCATGAGATAGATGGTGCACCACGCTTGGGCGTGCCCACACTTGGTCGATCAAGATTTTCACGTGTGTCGTATTTGGAAGGCATCTAAAACTTAATATTTAATGAGGGATTTGGTTTTTATATACATATACATATCCAATCACCACAATACATAGTATGTATCATATACATGCTATATCCCACAGAAAACATGCAAAATGATAAAAGTGATGATTATGGCCATCCTAATGTGATACCTCGAGTCAAGAGGAATCACAATCATCTAGGTCTACATCACATGCAACATGTACAAGATGAACTCTATGCTTTGCCTTTCTGGGTTTTGATCAACTCATCACATGACTGATCGGCTCGCCATCAGGCCGGTCGACTGGGTGCCCCAGCCGATCGGTTGGCTCCTCCAACCGATCGGTTCTCCTGGTCATCACGCATCTCATCATGGCTGCCACCCGCTCATCTCGATCCTCAAACCGGTCATCAACCGATCGGCTCACTCCTTGAACTGATCATCTCGAACGTCAACCGATCGGTTCATGCCTTGAACCGATCGTCTCAGCTGTCGTCAGGATATCCTCCGTTCTTTGACAAAACAAGAAATAAAATTTTATCCTATTTTACATTGTAAAAAGAGAAACCTCGAGTTACATTCGAGGGGAGCAAAGGTAGGAAAGAAGTCTCGAATTATTTTGAGTTACATCAGGAATTGGAGAAGGAAGATCGGTGTGCAGACCGAGATGCAAGCAACCACATACAACCATACACAGATAGGATTTATTGGCCATAACCACACTACACATCCACCATAAAACTCTTTTAAGGGCGAAGCGTATCGAGTGCATTCATAATACATATCATATATGTAAATTGGGATTTGTGGATTTAGGATTGGACATGCATAAAGCCAATTTTATTCGCATCCTATGCAATAAATAAAGGTGACAAACCAAAATCGATCATATCGATAATCCTAAAGTATAGAGTAGTTGACGTGGCTTTGATACCACTGTTGGGTTTTAGGGGAGGCAGAGAAGGCAGCGGAAACAAAAATTTTCTCCTCCCAAACCTAGAACAAGGAAACACATCAACGTCTATACAATAGGAAGGGATGGTTTGTGGAATCATACCTTGTCCCGAGGCTTGCTCGGCGACAATACCTCACGGCTTGCGCGGTCTTCACCTCCGGTCTTGGACGGTATCTGTGCAGCTCCTGGTCGCACCGGGACTGACGACTCCTGGTCTCATCGGGACTGTCGGGATTGATAGTTGTTCTTCGAGCGGCAGAAATCTCCCACCTCTGAAGTAGTCCACACAGACCACCTGGAACTTCAATCTCCTTGTCCCACAAGGAATTGGAAGGAGTCGCACCCTCCTGTCAGCGTACTAGTCACTGACACACTCTCCTGCCGCCAATCGCAATTGTAGTTGTCTTTCCCTTGTTGTGCCTCCCTTATCGGGTAGAACTTGCTCGGGCTCTCTCGGTTACTAAAACCAGAGAGAACGACAACATTACAGAGCAACTGGTTGCACTGAGTTGTACTATGAGAAGCCCCCAATATACGTATATATATAGGAGGGTCATGGGACAAGATTCTCTATCCCGGGCAATGCGGGACTAAAAATAGGAGTAGAAGGGTTCGAGATTTTCCACAAAACAACCAACTCCCAACCTAAATCGATAGTTTCACAACTGAAATGGTCAGTTGGGGACCTGAGCCGGTCGGTTGACACCTCAACCAATCGGTTGGGACACCTCAACCAGTCGGTTCACTTCTGAACCGGTCTGTTTGTGGTCTTGATCAGTTCCGGATTGACTTTCCTTCTTTTGTTTCTAATTGGTATCGAATACCAATCCTTTTTTCCACTCTAATTGGGCAAGTGAAACGAAAGGAAAATTCTCACCAATCCTACTTTCCCAACTTGCTCGGTTGCATCAGTTGAATCAATCGTTTCAACACTTGAAGCAATCGTTTCACCCTGACTATGAGCCGATCGACTCAGCACCTGAGCTGACCGGTTCACCAAGATGAGTCGATCGGTTCATCACATGAGCAGATCAGTTGGGAGTGCAGATTGTGCAGAATCAGTCAATTGTGGTTTCAATCAATCTGATACTCCAATCAATGTGTCCAACACCTTGAACATTATGACATTGAGCTATCAATTGATTGAGTGTTTAATTGAACTATTAAACTCCTTTAGTAATCAATCTAAACATTGTTTGTGGACAAAACTCCTCTTCCACGTTAAATCCTATGTGTGTGACCCTGCAGGTCTATTTCACGTTGGTAGTGAAAGTCCATAACACTTATGACTTCACAAGCAAAGAGTGGTGCCTAGTCTCACATCAGTGCTACCCCAGTGAAATACAAAGTTGGAGAACAACTTTCAATACTACAATCCGTGAATGGTGTTACAGTGAATATATAATTCCTTTGTCACTGATATCCCGAATGAATCGAGGCATGGAACAGTCATCCTGTCAACGTTCATTCACTTTCTTGATCCCAGAGTAGATTGGAAGAGATATGTATGACATCAATATCAAATACTGATTCACACATGCATGCACACCTTTCTCAATCCTACTCATCAAGTGGCCATGGATATCATACTCCCTTAGGAGGGACAAATCCCATATCTATCACTCACCCCTCAAAAGCCCCATGTGTCAAAGCCACTCAATCATCACCTCTATAACAACCCATGTTTCAGGACTGTGTTTGATGATGTCAAAGTGTGCCCAATGACATGTGTTGAGTGTAGTGATTTCAGGTCAAAGAATCACACTCCCCACCATCACTGTGAGTACTAACTGTGACTACCATGTCTTGGTTCGATGTGTCAAACTCACGGTGGGTCTGTCTGGTACACTTGTTCTCTAACAAGTACATATGTGTTTGTTTTGATATTTCTATATCATGACTAAAGAGATTCTATCATCAACAAACACCACAATCAAGTCTTGTGTGTCATCGCTGTCTATCTACCTTCCACAATGATATCCGACTAGGGACATAAAAAGAATGTACAAATTCTTAGCATCTGTATGATCTCATCGTTCAGGTCCTGAACCTGAAGGCATACGTCATTGAGTATTGTCATTCTCTAGACGTTCAATCTGTTCTATCAGTATCTCATATGACTGAACCAGAAAGAATTGGAAGCTTGCCTTTGATGTTTATCAAATCAATCTTAATGTATCCCACAAATAATCCCATGATTGGCTCTTAGGGCATACATACCAACAGACTCCCACTTGCACTGTGAGCTAATCACCCTTGAATCATATTCATAGTGATCTTCAAACATGTCCCACATGTTATTGTGCTCTAGTGCCAACATAGTGAGTAATGGCAACACCTTACCAAAGTTAGTATAAATTGCATGTCTCACATCACTTCGTTGTACGTCATACGTATGAGATGGAGTTGCCGTAATATGCGATCTAGTATTCCTTTGCTAACCTTTAGCCACATTGCATGATCAAGGATTCCATACTTGTCATCAATGAGAGGAATATATATAAGTTCATCTCATGAACTTCCAGATCCATATAGTATCCATTGTTGTTCTCTAACGCATAGATACTCGACATTTCCTTTGAAATGGTTTTATTGGAACACTTCCAATTATCAACAAACTTTCACTTTTATATATCCTATATATATTTTGCGATTAATTTTCTGTCCTTTTGGAAGTTCACATCAATGTAACTCTTTACATTGAACTCTTCCTTATCTCCATAGAACTGGCACTTCTCAAGTACTTATCAAGTTCTCATGGTATTCCAGTAATCCTTACTGGAACTAGACAGACATCCACTCATCATGTCTCACATACAAGTTATCAGGATGAACACATCATATTGCCATGTCCTACATACAAGATGATGAATGCATATTGTTCTTGCCATGTCGATACATGCAAGATAATGGGATGATTACATACATGATAGATCCACATCTATTCTTAGTGTTCTCATTCTTCATAAGAATTGGACACTTGGCCTTGGGATACTAACTCCATGTAACATGGACAAGTTTTCTCCCACTGAATCTGTGCATACTGAATCCTTCAGTACAGATTGCCAATGTATGCTTTCTCTTTTCAGGTCAAGAGGCTTTTCAAGAATTATCTCTATAGATCTCTATTCCTATCACATAGGAAACATCTCTATCTTCCTTAAAGATAATTTCCACTTTTGGATTTCCATTCTAGAACATTTCTGTTCTACATCAACATGTGGAATGTGAACACGCTCCCACTAAATCATAGACCCCTTCTTTATCTTTGACATATCAGTCAAACCCTTTGACTATATCATCAAAGTAAAGATCCAATTCTGAGTTTCTTGTACTCAATCAATCACATTGATTAGTCCATTGTAACTTATAGACTTCATTTGCATTAGTGGATTCATAAACCTTATAGGTTGTGTCACGTACACATCCCTGTTTTATTCCTCATAGGAATGCGGTTTTAGTATCCATATGCCAAATGTCTTAGTCATTAAGTTGCAATTAACAAGCATCATCCTTCTCAAAATGTTATCCATGTGTCTTAACACTTAAGACTCATTTGCACTTATGGATTTCATCCAATGAGTGTTACCATCAAGGTCATACCTTATGGTTCAAATGGATGTCATTTAGGATGTAATGGACATAAACCATAACTCAAAATTTGGTTCCTCATATTCATCTAGATAGTTGACTCATTACATGACCAACTCATCACATAGATAATTGAGGTGTATCTGTCAAGGATATAAGAACTTACAACTCCTTGTGATTCTTAATGTCTTTTATTAGTGTGGGGTATTCTTTTATTAAGAAGAATTTAGTTATTTGATAATCATCCTCTAACTCCTTAGAGTATGACTCCTTCTTGATTTAGACATCACCATGCCTTAATCATGAGTTCACTATGATACACTATCATAATCACTCATAAGGATATCAAACATTTGGTCTAAGTATTTCATTCCTTGATCTCATCAAGAATTAACAATTTACCAAATTTGCACTTCATCTATGATAATCTTGAACACTTCAAGATATTCATATTGGTATTTCTCTAAACACCATTTGAAGTATTAGAAATTTTTCCAATAGGTATGTAAATACATCACATGTATCATACCTAATAGGATAATCATTCTCTCACTACCTTTAGTGAAGATTGATTAATCATGTCCAAGATATTCATGTCTCTTACTGGTTCTCTAACCAAAAGAGTCTAGATTTATCCATCACATGGAAACTAGAAATGAATTTATAATGATTGATGCTAATTTGATTGTTTGAGTTATCTATAACTTTTAGGTATCATTTTATCTTATGCATATCAAATACCACAAGATAAATAAGGCATTGTCACAAATATCACATCTTTAGAAATTGAAACATCTCTTTATTGATTGCCATCATTGTCATACAATATGCAAAAATAAAGTGTTTCTATCTCTTGGCAAATATGAAATACCAGTTCATAACTGTATTACATGCCTTATAGGCTGAAAATAAACTAAAGTACTCCTATCTATGGCGGCAAAACTTTCCCCAATTATTGAATGCTTTAAAGTTTACATCTTGGTATCATATACCTCAAAAAGTGTTACAAGTTTACTTTCATGACACCTTTAAGTAGATACGGTTGTCGCCTCCTTCTTCTTTTGTTCTTCCAGATAGATAGGACAATTCCTTTTCCAATGTCCTGGCTTTTGACAATGGTGGCAATTGCCTTTCTTGGTCATGCCTCCCTTGGCCTTGAGAGCTGAAGACGACTTGGGCTCCTGGCTAGCATCAGAACCTTTCATAGCTTTGCCCTTGCCCTTGCGCTTGGACTTGCCTTTCTTTCTCATGATCACCATCACAGACTTAGGCTTGTCCTTCTTCATCTGTATCTCGGCTGTCCTCAACATGCCCAACAACACTGATAGTGGCCTATCAAAGTTGTTCATGTTGTAGTTCATCACAAACTGACTGTAGGATTCTGGCAACCATTGCAATATCACGTCAGTAGCCAACTCTTCGCTCAGTGGAAATCCCAATCTTGTTAGGTTCTCCACATACCCAATCATCTTGAGTGTGTGAGGACCAACTGGATCTCCTTCTGTCATGACGCACTTGAACAGTGCCCTTGAGACATTGTACCTCTCTTGCGGTGCCTAATCTTCATACATGTTCCTGAGATGTTGAATCATCTCAATGACACCCATGTTCTCATGTTGTCTCTGCAACTCGTGGTTCATAGAGCACAACATCAAGCACTTTGCATCAATGACATCATCAGATTGCTTCTTGTAAGCATCCCTTTCTGCCTTTGGTGCATTAGGAGCAGGTTCCTCTGGAATTGGAGTATCCAGGACATAGAGCTTTCTCTCTTGAGTGAGAACAATTCTCAGTGTCCTATACCAGTCATGGAAGTTTGTCCCATTTAGCTTGTCTTTTTCAAGGACCGATCGCAAATAAAAGTGATTGTTGTTTGTTGCCATTTGTACTACAAAAGGAAAATATGCAATTTCAGTCCAAAACTCATTTTTGACTTATTTGATTGATTTGAAAATTGACGATATAATTAGGCCTTTAATTAATTATCGCTCCCACTATTTTAGTTCAAATTGATAGCCCTCACCATCAACTCGGAAGATTGCAGCGTACAACCTTCTAGTGGGCAAGATCCTAAAATCCTCTAAATCATGGACCATCTAGGGCTATCACCCACAACTTAGATCTCTTAGGTAGGCAACTTTTTCCAATTGCATCATATGCAACTCTTGAAAAGATGTCATATGCAACTCCTTGCCATGATCAACTCCATTCCTCAAGGTGTTAGATCCTATCTAGGTCACCTTGTTAAGTCTGACCCAAAGCAAACATGATGAATATCCATTCCTCAAGGTGTTAGATCCTTGCCATGATTAACACTAGGATAGTTTATTAACACTAGGATGGTATCGACATGGTTACAGGTTGAAATACAAAGTGGTGGTGTCGCAATGAAGCCAAGTCAATACTATCGACTCCTGTCGATGGTATCGACCATCCATGTCACCGATCCGCGCAAAGAAATCGACGGCGATCGCGACGTCCACGTCATCAATCTAGGTGCACCGTCGATACCATCGACGCGAGTCGATGGTATCGACACGTCAGCGATCCGTGTTTCAATATCCAGCAATCGACGACCGTCGATACCATGTGAGGGGTGGATAGCATCGACCAGCGTCGATACCATCGACTCACGTCGATGGTATCGACGGGCTAACAGTGGCGCCGACCATGTCTATTTAAGGAGAATCATTACGTCATTTGACGTCACACCTTCAGAGTGATCTCCTCCCTTTGCACCGAGCACTCCCCCGAGCCATTTAAGAGCGAAGATTAGCATCACTGAGCGACGATCGTCACCGAGCGACGATCGTCACCGAGCGGAGATTCATATCTCCATTCTACACCGAGCTCTCTTTCTAATCCCTTTCTCGTCGCCAACATGGTTCACGTCGCTGGAGCATCTTCTTCACGTGCGGACCCGGAGGAGATCCTGAAGTTTGTGCCACCTCCTCCCGGGTCGGTTGCACGGCCGCGCATGATGCATCCTTCCACAGAGGTGAAGAAGATCTATGAGGAGATCTTAAAAAGGAAGATCGAACCCACCCGGTATGTGGACCGGGAAATGATCCGAGACCTCGGGTTCGAGGCCAATTTGGCCTATGTTCTACAGGGGCAGGCGAAACGTACAAGCAGGAGGCCCGATGAGTTACAGTACCATGCTGATGGCCAGCCGTTTTTCAGCGAGTGGCCAACCTACAAAGAGTTGGTGGCGGAGTTCATGGCGTCACTTAACGTCTGCGTCATGCCCAACGACGTCGTCGCCACCGACCGTGAATGGATAAAGGGCCGGGTGTCCTTCTGGCTGTACAACCGTGACTATACCCTCACGCTTTGCCAATTCAATAGGATCTTCAATTGGAATCATTCTCCGTACGACCACCGGCGGCCGAATAACCGCACCAACTACGACACTCTCTTCTCCGAGTTGGTGACGGTGCCACAAGGGAGGTCGGTGAGCTACCACAACGCTGCGGTAGCCGACTTCGAGCACCCATTTGTTCGGGTATTGCACTGGATGTTGAGTTCCACCATCTTTGCTCGAAGTGATCTGGCGCTAAGCAAATTTCAGGAGACGGATCTTTTCTTCTTATATCAGCTCCTGAAGCGCCAAGAATGCAACTGGGGTGCATTCTTTCTACAACGAGTATTGGCGGTGAAGAGGAGCACGAGAAAAGCCCCGATTCATTTTAGGGGGCTTGTCACCAAGATAGCCCTCTACTTGGGCTTGAATCTCGATCAGCTGACTCCTCTTTCTACGAGAAGCAAGGTCAACTTGCAACATCTACATCGAGCCAATCTCGTTCTTCTCTGAGCTGGCGTGGCTTTTGCGCATTTCCACATAAATCAAGCGTACCAGGAGTGTGTGCTTCCTGATCTGGTCTTCAACATCGAGGGAGCACAACATTTTCGATGGCCAATCATAGCTATCGCCGATTCCGATGAAGAAGGAGGAAATGACGGCGACGACGACGATGACGGACAGGACGACGAGGCTGAGGAGGAAGAGGAGACCCTTACACCTCTTTGAGCACGAGTAGCACCCGGGAAACGCCCTAGGATGCATCCGGGTGCGTCTTCATTGTCACAGCCTCCGCCGCCATCACCACAGCCCTCGCAGCCCAGCGAGGATGCCTATTCCATGCAAGGCATGTATAATATGCTGCAAGAAATCCAGCAGACGCAACATAGCCACACAGCTGCCTATATCGGTATTCAAGACACCACCAACCGTCTCTTCGTCAACCAGCAAGCGATCTTCGAGAATGAGCGCCTTCTTTTTGCAAATCAGGAGAACATCCATGATCGGTTGCACAGGATGGAGCAGCAGCAGCAGCCGTTTTACGATCATTACTGGAGCCAGAATTATTTTGTGGGGTATCCACAGCCTCCTCCGATGCCCCAGTATGATCCGACCTTTCAGGGGCAATACCCGTCTTGGGACCCCCACGGCGCCGCAATACCCGCCTCCACCACCACATGACTGATCTGGTATCACTGTTCCAATCTTAAGTTTGTTTTTGACTATGAGGCCATAGTCGAATTCAAGCTTAGGGGGGTAGTTGGAACAGCTCTATCTTTTCTTGTTTTTGGTTTTTAGCATTATTGCTTTTCTTCTCTTGTTATTTGTTTCTTGCAATTTTAGTTTCTGTAGGATCCACGTGCTATCTAGTGTAATTGTGGATGTCATAAAAGTGTGTCATCTTGTTGTTAGTGCATGGGAAATTCAAGGGAAATTTGAAAATTTTTGGTGTGTTTGGATAGCTTGTTCTGTTTGACCTTGGGTACACATCCTACGAAAATGATTGGTTATGTCAACTTTAAAACAACATTTCATACCTGTACTCCTAATGATTCATGAAAGTGGACAGTAATGGTTGTTTGAGCCTAACCTAACCAAATGGTAATGAGACCTTAATTGGATGTAAGAGAGAGAACCCTCTAAACTACTACACAGGTCAGTAAGGAGGGACGCATAATATCTTTCTAAGGTTCAGTCATCTAGTCTTGTGATCGTTCCACTTCATTTTTCCATAATCCACCTAAGAATTGGAAGTAAAGTGCAGTTTTAATTCCTTTTGTGCGCATAGCATTTAGATAGGACTTGCATTGGTATTTTCCATATGTTTGCATAAAAAGAAAAAAATATAGTGATTCATGCACATTACCTTTAGGTGCATGCCATGTAGTCGCATTCATGATTTTCATGCATAAAGTATATCATGTATCTCAATTTTTCCCAAATGGTGAATTAAATTGTTCCATACCTTCTAAATAGTGCAAAAATTTCTGAGTATGAAGAAAATAGCCCAATAAAATTATCTTTAAGCAATTATGGATATGTGGGCTGAAAAAAAAAGCTGAAAATCTGCAATATAAAAAAAAGGAAAAAAAAAAGAATTTAGAAGAAAGTGAAATAAGAAGGAGAAAGGAACGTAATATCACTTGCATTTCAGGATAATTGAGTACATGATGTAGCTTGACTAGATATCCATCTCATTTTGAGGCGGATGGTTAGTGCATGCATCATTCCACCCAATTTTAGGCATTAGGGCATTTCTAATGTGCATTTGCATCATATAGGACATTTTTGTATTATGCATGTTGAAACTATACAATACTTCCACTTTCTTCCATGAGCTACCCATTTTCATCCACCCGTTGCTTGGATTGGTAGGCCACCGTGAATTTCTCCTCACTAATGAATATCAGGAGAACTACTTCCATGTAGATGGTAGTTAGGGCGAGCAATGTAGTATAGGCGATCACAGGATGCACCGAGTCTGAACCGGAAAATTTTATTATGTTAACTGCCTTATGTGATAGTGTTCATCGGTTTGGAGGTCAATTTCTTTTATGGATGATTACTGTCGCCTTTAGGGTAATTATCATTATGTGGTTAGAAAAGGCTGGTTTGTGAATGTTCAGTGGGAGTCATATGGGATGTTGGGTTGGTGTGTTGTTTTTCAATTGACATTTGCAATTCTATTCTAAGGATTAGTTGCTCGAGGGCAAGCAACGTTCAAGCTTAGGGCAGTTTGATGCGATGATTTTGAGTCGCATTTATAGACCTGCTTGATATGTGTTTTATGCTTTTATTAGTCATTTTTATGGTTAATATTGCATAATTCATCCATTTTGGTCTTTGCCATTATTTTATGTCAAATCCCCTTTATTTCATTATTTTGAGCATTAATTATCACATTATTATTATTTGTGTGAATTTATGTGATCTTGTATTTGAATTTCAGGACAAACGAGTATTTGCTTCCGTCGATACCATCGACGGAAGTCGATACCATCGATAAGGGCGCAGGTTGTCAGCTGAAAGGAGCAGCAAAGAGTCGATACCATCGACGCTCAAGTCGATGGCATCGAGACACCTTCAGGTTGCTGGCGAAGAAGCTGTCGATAGTATCGACACCAAGTCGATACCATTGACGCACGGAGGCTACAACGTCGCAAAATGACAAAACCGACGCCTAAAGGAAGTCGATACCATCGACCCGTGTCGATGGTATCGAGATGATGTCGGGCGCGACAAAGGAAGGGTTCATTACTGCAATGGGTCAATACCATCGACTCGCGTCGATGGTATCGACGCCGTAGGATATGAGTTTGCTTTCTAATGATCTCAATCGAACGGCTGGAGTTAATTAACGACCTAATGAGGGACTTATACCTAAGGACGGCCGCCCAGACGAGGATCGTATCGGATGAGCCATTGCACAAGTGCCGAGGAGCAGGAAAAAGGAGAACGGAGGCCAGAAGTTCATACCAGTCGATCCGGATGCTGCCGAAGATGGATTTCACCACCGAGAGGCGGGAAAGCACGTGTTCTATGCAAAGGATCAACCGGTTCTTCTCTGTTCAGGGGTTTTCCCTTTCATTCCACGTTTTTCACATGATTTCCCCTATCTCTATCTTGTACTTGTGTGAGATGACCATGCGGGGCTAATCCCCTTCATCTTTAGGACCGGGAGTAGCCCGGGGATTCATTGTATGACAGTTTTCTAATAGTAATTCATATTTTCTCTCTTAAATCCGTGGTATAGTTTCGTTTTCTCCATATATTGTTATGCTTGATCACCATAATAATAACCTAATGCCCTTAATTACTTTGAAAGAAGGATTAACGGTTGAAAAGTGACGAAATCTACATTAATCGACAAATCCCTTGACCAAGGTGGTGTAAAATTAATGGTGGATACTGAGATATCGTTCATAATGCATCTAGTTTAGGGTATAGGTTACTACGACAGTGGAACCGACCTAAACCCAGATAGTGAATTGTACCACGACAGTGGGCAATTCTATTTTCAGGCCATTACCCGGATAGAGAGAGAAGATTGAGGCGTTATATAAAACCTAATACAATGAAAACCCACGGTGAAACCACAATCCTAAAGATATCCTTTTGAATTGATTAAATTAACCTTTAATCGATTGTTTGCTTTGTTTTATTTTTGTTTTATTTAATTTTATTCAACAACCCCAATTTGTTTTTCAGCTTAGCTGATCGCAAATAGTTAGTAGGAGTCTCCAACATTTCCGAGTATCCCTGTGTTCGACTCGGACCTCACAAGGTCTGTACTACTCGACGTGTACACTTGCGTTTTTAGTGCGTAGTAAAATACACGTCAACTAGTCACTGACACACTCTCCTGCTGCCAGTCGCAACTGCAGTCGCCTTTCCCTTGTTGTGCCTCTCTTATCGGGTAGCACTTGCTCGAGCTCTCTCAGTTACCAAAACAAGAGAGAACGACAACTTTATAGAGCAACTGGTTGCACGAAGTTGTACTATGAGAAGCCCCCAATACCCCTATATATAGGAGGGTCATGGGACAGGGTTCTCTATCCCGGGTATTGCGGGACTAAAAGCAGGAGTAGAAGGGTTCGACATTTTCCACAAAACAACCAACTTGCAACCTGAACCGATCGTTTTACAACTGAAACATTCGGTTGGGGACCTGAGTCGGTCGGTTGACACCTCAACCGATCGGTTGGGACACCTCAACCAGTCGGTTCACTTCTGAATCGGTCGTTTCATGGTCCTAATCAGTTCCAGATTGACTTTTCTTCTTTTGTTTCTAATTGGTATTGAATACCAATCCTTTTTCCCAATCAAATTGGGCAAGTGAAACGAAAGGAAAATTCTCACCAATCCTACTTTCCCAACTTGCTCGGTTGCATCAGTTGAATCGATCATTTTAACACTTGAAGCAATCATTTCACCCTGATTATGAGCCGATCAACTCACCACCTGAGCCGACCGGTTCACCAAGTTGATCTGATCGGTTCATCACATGAGCCAATCGGTTGGGAGTGCAGATTGTGTAGAATGAGTCAATTGCGGTTTCAATCAATCTGATACTCCAATCAATGTGTCCAACACCTTGAACATTATGACATTGAGCTATCAATTGATTGAGTGTTTAATTGAACTACTAAACTCCTTTAGTAATGAATCTAAACATTGTTTTTGGACAAAACTCCTCTTCCAGGTTAAATCCTATGTGTGTGACCCTACAGGTCCATTTCACATTGGTAGTTAAAGTCCATAACACTTATGACTTCACAAGCAAAGAGTGGTGCCTAATCACACATCAGTGCTACCCAAGTGAAATAGAAAGTTGGAGAACAACTTTCAATCCTACAATCCGTGAATGGTGTTACAGTGAATATATAATTCCTTTGTCACTGATATCCCGAATGAACTCGAGGCATGGAACAGTCATCCTGTCAACGTTCATTCACTTTCTTGATCTCAGAGTAGATTGGAAGAGATATGTATAACATCAATATCACATACTGATTCACACATGCGTTCACGCCTTTCTCAATCCTACTCATCAATTGTCCATGGATATCATACTCCCTCAGGAGGGACAAATCCCATATATATCACTCACCCCTCAAAAGCCCCATGTGTCAAATCCACCCAATCATCACCTTTATAACAACCAATGTTTCAGGACTGCGTTTGATGATTTCAAAGTGTGCCCAACGACATGTGTTGAGTGTAGTGATTTTAGGCCAAAGAATCACTAGGTAACACAACATTTTATGGCTCACAAGGCTCATAAAGCAATTCTAATAGTAAAGCATCATATCTCAGACATGCCTATGTCCAACATCTCATGATACATGTATGATTAGTGCACATGATAACAGTTTATCAATTACATATGCAATGTAAGAGTAACATCACTATTTCCACATTAGAGTTAGAATTTCTCAAATTATGTCAATTAGAAATACTCATTCCATTACCCAAATTACGGTTATGTTTTATCACCATATTGCCCAACATTAGGGTTTCATGCACTATAACCCAAGATTAGGGCTCCACTTACCTTATACCCTTTATTAGGGTAGGATGTCATATCAAAGTGTCACATATCAGTACATAGCATCACCTTGAGTTAGAGTTTCACATCTCATTGTTGCATTAAGGTTTCACTTTGACATCACCCTTGATTAGGGTTCCACATGACATCGCCCTCACTTAGGGTTTCATATGGCTTCTCCCTTGATTAGGATTTCTCATAACATCACCCTCACTTAGGGTTTCACATACCATCATCCTTATTTATGGTTTCATATGACATCACCCTTACTTAGGGTTTCCCATGTCATCATCTTTAATTAAGGTTCCACATGACATTATCCTTAATTAGGGTTTCCCATGTCATCATCCTTAGTTAAGGTTTTGACATGACATTACCCTTAATTAGGGTTCCACATGCCATTTCTCTAAGTTAGAGTTAGGGTTCATCAACCTTCATAATTAGGGTTTCATGATCTGTCAAAAAACCGTCGCGCTAAACGAGATTACTCAAAACATAAAAACACAATCAATCAGTAATTAATCACATACCCAAAAATATTAGTAAATTAAAACCGATTTCAACATCAACACCCGCTCAGAAACATTTGAAGGATCCCAACATCTTTCTTGTATCCATACTATGCCACCCAAACAAACTTTAATATGCTAACAAAAGTCGGATTCATTTGAAACATTATATACAAACATTATCTCACCCGGACCTGAGAGTACAGGGATGACTCTAGGATACACTAGACATCTAATCAACTTTCCCCAAGATTCATTATTGTAGTTACTCTTTACTTCCATGGTTCTATTGTCGTCATTGCCGATTACCTAAAAAAAATGTGTCGAACCACAAGGGTGAGACATAGTCCCAGCAAGAGATATAACCATCAACAGCGTTTATTGATTACAACATTTTTATGTAATTAAATAGTTAAGAAGTTTAATAAGATATAACAAATAAGATCAATAGTACCGATGATTAACAAAATTCATAAAGGAACAGATAACAATTATCATTATCAAGCTGACTATCATCATTTTCCTTATTAACCGTATAAGAGATTCAATAGCATATGCATAACTAGCATAAGCAAGTCTAGTAGCATGTTACCTCTATTAACATGAATAAGTCTAGCATCATAAGCATATCTAACAACATTAGTGTGTCTAACAGTTTGAACAGATCAATATCATAAGCAAAGCTATCAACATAAGCATGAGTATTTGCATAAGGATGATTAGTAGTATATGCATTTCTAATTATAGAGGCATGGCTAGCATGCTAAACATAACTAACAACATGAGATAGCTAGCATCATGATTATAATCAATAGTAGCAGTAAGATATCAACATAAGCATGACTACTGTATGTACACATTTACAGTCTTATGCATATCCACAACATAAGTATAATTACTATCTCTTAGTTTCACTAAGCATCATCTTTATGTAAAGAGAACAAACAAGGGTTATCATCCAATGTGAAGCATCATGTATAAACCTAAACAGATATGTTATACGACTGTATTATATCTTTTATTATGCCCTGAGGAAATTGAGGATACCACTCAAAATCCAATTGACCACTGCTAAGTTGAAATCAGTGCCATACAAGATCTAGGAAGAGTCGGACTCCTAAGATCTTCTCCGCCCCCAGTCAGTATGGGTCCACCACAATGACACAAAAGGTCAAGCTACTAACAGCCTAGTCCGTCCTTGGTACAGGTCACGACACTAGTGAAAGAGGTGGGTACGCATACCCTACCATATGAGGTACAACCACAGTTGTCCTCCAATATCATCACATATATAATCACTGAGATACGGCCGCAATCATTCTCAAACTGAGGGCTAGGTATGACCGCAATCATTCTCCCTAAACACTTGAATTCAGGATGACAAGCACCCCGCATACTCATCAGTATGCGCTCCGAGTTTCCCTTAGGAATACTCATTTCACCATCTGGCAAATTTTGACACTCATATGGATCTATGGCATAGGGCATTACATGATTAGAGTTGCACTTGATTAGTTATGCCAATTGGGTGAATTAAGGCTGCATCAAACAAGTGGACAAACAAACCCTAATTCACTTCTAGCAAGCATATAAATATCAAAACTTTGAAAAGATATAAAATGTGTGAAACATAATTTCTCATCTCATCATCACATGGTACTATTCACTTGCCACTCATGAGACTACACTAGTCATCATGCTATCGTAAGATAATAATCTTTTTCACAATATCACAGGGTATCAACCCTTATCAATATAAGAGGATTTCACCTCATTCAGGGCTCAACCATGCCGAAAGGTCATTAAGACCATCATATTATTCCCTTTAAGATCATCATTATCTTTGCATGCCTTATAACAAGGCTCAACAACATCAATTATATATAATACACCAGATCAATACAATATTGCATTTATGAACTAGGTGGTATTCATAAACAGTCATAGCAGGGTTATATTAACATTAAGAATATTCCTTTATTACATCAACATGCAAGGAATCTGGATATGATTAACACTCATCATATTCATTATACACAGGTTTAGCATAAGAAAGTATCAACCATGTGACTATAATAACCAGCAATTAACATATCAAGGTTATGATCATAGTAATGAGGTTATTCTACCATCATTCCATCATATAAGAATGTTAAACTTGAATACTCATCTTTATCTAATTGCATTAGAGTTAGGTTCAACATGATAAATTATATCAATGTTACTAACCGGCACTCATACCCAAACCCTAACTGTTACAACCCCAATCTTGGGTTCATAAGGAGAGAAATGTAATTTCTCATTTTAAAGATATTGGAACAAATGATGATACAATTTGTGTTGAATAAATGCGTTTCGTTGAAAATAGCTTTGTTGTTTGATTTGTGGGCTTTTATTGGCTATTGGGCCCAGTAACAAAGAAAGAACAAAAGAAACTCTATTATTGAGTAAATAAGGAAATAAAGGAAAGAAAGATGGGAAAACTGTTAGAAGGCAAAAGAATATAATCCAAAGGTGGATTTTGTGTCTCTTGGGTTCCTTGGGCTCCAAGGAGTCTAAGGTTACAAGGAAAAGGCAATAAGAAAGGAAAATATTAATTAAGTATTTCTTTATTAAGAAAGAAGTGGAAAATAGTGATAATATTACAAGAAATGTGTGGAAATATGGATAATAACTCCATCTTGGAAAAGATTCCGTATTCACATGGTTTCTAATGGAAAAGGGAATCATTAATAAGAAGATAAAATATTGTGCGAGAGAAAATATGCCTAAATGAGTTTTATTAAACCTTTACTTGCATATGAAGAAAAAGGGTTTTTACTTTCGAGTTTTGGACTCAAACTTGGTACATCAGTAGTTTAAATCAGTATTAACTTTCCCTTAAATTTTGGTGTTAATTGGATCATCGGTTTGAGAGTTATGATTTTTAGAAAAAAAACTCCTGAAATGGAAAGGGAAAATGAGATGTATTAAATATCACAATTCTTTTCCTATTATAATTCTGGCGTGTGCATTCGGTATAGTCAGATCTAGATCTGATGGTGATGAGCCCATCTTCTAGCATGCGTTTGACTGGGAAAGTAAGGTCAAGACTTGGGTTTTTCCTTGGTCGATTTCTTGCCGATCTTTGTGCGAGCGATCTTGGAAATATGCTAACTGAATTCGTGAGGTTCTTGCAGCCATAACTATCCCAGGTTTTGCCTATCTTGGGGGTCTCTAGTAGGATCCCCTAAAAACCAGGGACCCCTCCGGTTGTGAGCCATAGCCACAGGCTATATAAGGAGGTATACCCCCTATGTGAGTTTGTTCACGGCTCTGCGAGACGATATGGGGCCTGCAGACCGAGTATGAGCAAACAATTTTCCCCCTCAAACCCCCCTCTTGCACTTTGGACCGCCCTGGCTTGCCGCCGGAGACTCCTCAAGTCATCTCAGAAGCTCCAGCCATGGCTGGATCAATTAGGACCACCTTCGAGTTGGGCAAGGTGTGGCGGAGAGCGTGAGATCTTCTCTAGTTGCTGGGGTGGCCAGATGCTCAAAGTCAACATCTAGGTTGACTGATCTCAGAAGTTGGTTCGCGAGCAGGGACTCAGCGCGGGGAAGAAGAAGAGGAGGGGAGAATTACTTCCCTTCCCTCGTGTCCCAGTTAGTAGGGATGACCTTTAAGGTAATCTAGCAATTAACAAGTGCTTTGCCCGCCAGTTTGATTCTAATAAATCCACGTGGACGTTTCTGATTAGTCAAAAAAAAGGAGTTACCTTGTAAAATATGTATCTAATGATAGAAATATCGGATGAAGGTGATCTATACATGAAAATTGATCAGAGAAATGTGGAGAATCAGATAAAAATATAATTGGAGCCTGATTATTCTTGCTAATGAAAAGGTATATAAAGATGATATTTTTAATAGTTTAATCAATGAAAAACCCTAACCTTTGATGATTAATGAATTATAAAAGGTTATATGGGTGTTTAAAGTGGATACTAACCTGTTGTTAATAAAAAGGGCATATTAGATCTTAAAGGATGATCTTCATGTATAATTTGATTAATTTAGGGTTCCATATGATTTAATTAACCTTGAACCCTAACTTTGGTAATTATGACCCTTAAAGTTTTTAATAGGCCAAATTCATGTACAAGGCTGAGATATGATGGTTCTAATCTATTTCGAGTATTAAAGTTCCTAATTATGGTTAAATACCCTAAATGTAGTAATTAGGGTTTTCTAATGAATAAAAGACAGAATTAATTGTAAATCAAGTACATATGTGAATTAGACTTTGAATTGATGATAAATGAGCATAATGATCTTTTCATGGATAAAAAGGATAAAAATGATAGCTTTAATGTAAGAGATGCTTAATGGACTTATTTAATGGTTAATTATGCCTTTAATCTGAAACTAAGGATTAGATGTTGAAATAATTAGGGTTTGTGATTAATTGCGTTAAATTAGGGTTTAAAATAATAAAATATGAAGGGAAACCCTAATTTCTATAAGAACCCTAAAAGTGGACTAGAAGCCCTAGGAAGCGAGCTAGATTTAATAGATCTTGATGACATGAGTAATAAAAGGAAATTGTATAATTGTTTCAGGATCTTATTGAGTGCTTCCTTGCCTATTGTGGATTGGATTATTCTGTTTCAAATCAGCCTGACAGGTATGTGGTTACGCTTATGACTACCCGAATTAGTTTTCCGGGATTTTTTTGATGTTTCTATCGTGACTTGAATTAAACTGTTGGATGTATTTAATTCATGCAAAGTACATTGTGAATATGACTATCACATAAGATATATGCCTACTAGCTCAGATCCTAGTCCCCTCTGTAGCTTAATGGGTTGACCTAGTAAATGGCTACCAATGGGGTAGGCCCATGAGGTCTTTGGATGACTTAGTAAATGGCTACCAATGGGGTAGGTCCATCAAGTCACATTGAGTTAGAGATTGGACTACCTATGGGTAGTGCCATGCGACTCAACCCTAGATATTGGTCTACCTGTTAGGTAGGATCATGCGGGGTTTAATAAGGATCTACCTAGAGAGAGGTGGGATCGCAGTCCACTGCAGGGACAACAAAGAGATAGTGGATAGGAAAGGATTGAGTAGTATGGTTTAAATCGTAGTCTTGGCTGTTAAATGATAATTGGATGATTACTTTGTTATTATAGTTGCACGATTATTGTTTCCCCCACATACCAACTTCTTGCTGACCGACGTTTTGTTTGTCGGCGTTTTAGGTACAAATGAAAAGAACAAATAGTAAAGTGGCAGATGTGAAATTAAACGAGAAATAACGTGCATAGGAGGATTAGTTAGTTTAGCATCTCTATGGATAGAAGTTTAGAAATCCCAGTTTTTCCAAGGTAAGAAAAGTTTTATTTTATACCAGTTTTCAGTTTAGTTGGTAAAGCTTATTGATTGGTATTGATTATTTGTTGAACCTTTGATCCTATAATTTAGTGGTTGTGATGAGGATTCCCCATGGCCTACATATATAGATATGCCACCTAGGGGAAAACCTAAAAGAGTCCATATTTGGACTAGCAACCTCACCTCCATAACTCCCGATCATATCTTTAACAAAAGTTGTCCAATATTACTTCTTTCCTTATTGATATTTGATCCCTTTATTATTATTATGAAGAGTTATCTCTTTGATTATCATGGAAGCCAACGAAACACCACCAAGTGAACTTCCTATCTTTCTCTTCCTTTGTCTTCCTTTAAAGTATATCTTAAATCAAATATCATTTCCACATGGAACTCATTAACTCCTTTCCCAGTTATACTTCCTAATTGGGGTTCGTTCGGTATCCTTTGTATACCAAACTTCTTCTTTCCTTTAAACCATGTCTCCTATTTCTTTTGGGTACTTACATATTGTTCCTTTATTTGGCTTCTAAGAAACAGGTGGATCATCTTATAATTAATTATCTAATCCACATATTATCTCAGATATCTATTATCATCATGAACATCCTCAATGTCCAAAACATATCTCAAGGACCCATATGTAAATCTTGATTATTCCAATTGGACCAAGATGTGTCCCTAATTTTATTTAGGCTTGAAATCCATGAATTTCAAGGATGTAACAATGTATGTATTCAGATTTCAAGAAAATTTCAACAGCATTTCCTCGTAGATCTCCAAGTACAAACATATGTGATTAGAGAACAAATGGGTAAGTGCTGACGAAACATCTTGAAAACCGAACATGCATTATATATTTACATCCTAAGTGAGATTAAGTGTTCAAGAACAGTCCCAAATAGGGGACTATCCAAGATTTACTCCTAATGAGTAAATCTCAAATGGGTTTTAGGCCAATGTCAGATTTGTATATATGTTGTCATTCCTATACCTATGATCATAGTTTCATCATTCATATCCTAGGTTTTATGGAACATCATTTAATTCAACTCATTCTTGATTATGTTCCCAAACACAAGTACGATTTAGATGAACTATAATAGGGTATTTCGTCAACTGTTCTACCCCATGGTTTATAATCTAAATTTGTGTTAATAAAACTCATCCATGTGTATATTTATAAGAACAACCTTCTTATATATAACTATTCTTTAACTCATATATTAGTTTTCTTATGATTGTTCCAGATCCATATTGAATTTTTAAGTCATATATATCTATAAATATGCATCTAGGTTTATGGTTAATATGGATAATAGAAATTTATTTAAGAAGAAAAATAGAGAAGTGGATGCGATATTAAGAATAAAATATAGCAAAATAAAGAAACTTTTGTCATCTACGATCTAAAACAAGTCATATTCATACATTTTGATGTCATATAAATCAAAGAAGTGAAACGGATGCAATATTACAACTTTTTGGGCAAGGGTCAAGATTTGTGGCATGAAGTGGCATAAATTTACATGCTTTAGAGATTAGGTTGAGGGTTCATGTCAAGTAGATCCAAGATTAATACTTTGGTCAATATTATGCATTAAGATGTGTGTTCAAAACATACACAACATAGGAATGCAGGGCACATACCTTCTTATATGGCACCAAAGAGGGAACAATGACCAAACATGAGTTGATGGTGATGGTGATGACAGTGGCTAGCTCCAGCAATGACTGCGGTCGCGATAGCAAGTTCCAACAGTGATAGTGACAAACTATAGTAGAAGTACTGGTGGCAAGCTCCAGCAACTCCAACAGTGGTGGCGGTGGTGAGTGAAAAATGGCATAACAATGGTGGAAACAGGAATCACCAAAGATAGGTCAGGCGAATAATGAAAAAAAGAATGGGGGAAGGGGAAGAAATTTCACGCGTCTTAAGTAGAAAATCGTCGTCGGTTATACTAAAAATTAACAACTAAGGATTTAGTCATCGATTTCTAGAGAAAAATAGACAACTAACTCTTAAACCAAAAAATAGACATTGGCAAAGAGCAATAGTCATTAGTTACATCTGCAAAAATCGACGACTAAGTACAAATCTAAACAAGAAAAAAATTCCTTGGGTTAGGTTATAGTCTTCTATTAGTTATGTATAACCGATGACTAGCTCGTAAACCAAACAAAAAATAGACCCCGGTTAAGGGTGATAGTCATTTTTTTAAATGACATTGATGATACAGTTCCAAAATAGTACTCAATCATGACTGACATAACTAACATCTATATACATATCCAAATAAAAAAATTTGATCTAGTGTTATGACCATTGTCGTCGGTTATCCAATAAAAACCGACAACAAAGGAGAAAATGGGCGGGGGAATATTTTTTTGGGGACAAGGCACGTAAACACCTAGTTGTCGGTTTTGTCTACAAAAATGATGCTATAGACCCGTCCCCCCCCCCAAAAAAAAATTATCTCACCAAGGGGATCAGTCGTTGGTTAATTGTTAGAGACGAAGAATAATGAGGGGATAAATATTTCTACCAGAACATGGCACGAAGCATGTGTCGTTGGTATAAGAAAAACCGACATCAGAGTGAAAATATTGGAGGCAAAATGTTTTCCTTGAAAATTTGTATTTTGTAGGTAATTTTGGTCGTCAGTTTATATGTTAAGAAATCAATGTTAAAGTAAAAGTGGTATCCATGTCTTTTCTAAATCTGCAAGACAATTAATTAACTAATGTTGTTGTGCTTTGGCGTCAATTTTTTAGGAAACTGATGCCACCAAAACTGACATTATAGTCATTTCTATACTAGTGTTTTCTTAACATGGAGTAATCAATAAGCAATGTTGAGAGTTATACCTCTCGTAGGGACATGGGTCTCAACATGTGGGTCACCAAATATTTTTTAGGTAATCAACGGTAGTTGTTGTAGACCCATGGAAGCGAGGTGGATGTTTTGTTGATGGACCTTAGAGAAGGTTGTTAGATGTCTAGTTTATCCTAGAGTCATCCCTGTATTCTCAGGTCTGGGAGATAAAATTTGTATACGATGTTTCAATCGACTCCAACTTTTAGTAGAATTGTGATGCTTGTACATGAGGTATATGTGGTACTTGTGGATCATATATATATATATATATATATATATATATATATATATATATATATATATATATATATATATATATATATATATATATATATATACATATGTATATATGTATATATATAAATGCATTTATACACACACACATATATATAGAGAGAGAGAGAGATAGAGAGAGAGAGTCAAGCTAGAATACACTCGAGTGTACAAATCACACGGTACACTCAAGTGGTGTTTGCATATCAAAACTATTGTTTGGTAAAGTGTAAACCATTGATCTTCATTGTCATACTATAATCAAGCTACATACAAAATTTGAACCTACTTGAATGAGTGTAAGTCACTCATCCAAGGGCAATAAAATCATCTCATGAAAATAATTTGAAATGCATTATTTTTGTGGTCTTTATCAATTGACCTGTAAATGTCCAAATGGGGTAAAATTTTATATATGAGCTATTCACAAGATTTTTAAAAAGATCAATTGATTAGATTTTCAAAAAATATATTGCATCATGAAAAACTACTTGAATGTATTATGTTTTGGACACACTCGAGTGTATTCTAGCATGACTCTCTCTCTCTACACACACACACACACACACACACACACACATATATATATATATATATATGGGCATTCATTCATTGCCCGTGCGGGTAGCCTGGATTTTTGCTACCCGACAACCAAAAAAGTAACTCTCCTGGCTAAGAAAGTAACTCTGTTGTAACAAAAGTAACTGTGGTGTCAAAAAAGTAATTCTGCTGGCCAAAAAAGTAACTTTGTACAAAATATACAGCAGATATATATAAGGACAGGTTTTTTGATTATGGGGGGGACAAATGATATTATTTTTGGATGAAATTTTTTGGGGAGCTACATAAAATGGTCCTCTGCAATTGTAAAAAAAATTGAAAAAAGGTGGTTGGAAGGGTGGGCAGGTAGCTACCCGCGCGGGCAATAAAGATGGGCCCTATATATATATATATATATATATATATATATATATATATATATATATATATATATATATATATATATATATATATATATATATATATATATATATATATATATATATATATATATATATATATATATATATATATATATATATTGTCTCAGAGGCCACAAAGAAGTTGTAAAAGATTCTTAACATATAATATGAAAGAAAGCACGATGTTGGGCTCTTATGTAAATGTTTCTAAGCATGTGGGTGACATTGAAATCATTTTAATTTACATTTTTTTGGGTATGTGATTAATTATTGATTGATTGTGTTTTCTGTTTTGAGTAGTCTCATTTTGTGTGACATGTTCTAAAAATTTAATATCAGAGTTGTTGGTTCGCTGAGTCTAAAAGGACACTAGGACTTAGGACTAGAATGATGACCAAGTAAGGAAAATAACAGTGAATATGATGAATTCTGCCTAATCTCAGAACTTTGATGCCTTGGCCAAGTACAACTATTGAAGAAAAGGTAAGTGTGGATCTCTTAGATTGTTATCTTTCTAATTGCTCTGACCAACTAGTCATTTTGAAACAATCTAAAGAGCCTAATGAATAAGAAATCATGGTGAAAATATCTCAATCTTACCTTAAATAAGATGAGAAATACATTCTAACCTATCCAAACTTGAAGGCTTGGTAACTACAAGAGAAAGATACGATATCATGAAACCTAAATCTGAATACAAATAAGCTAATCAGAAGATCTAGAAACTATAATTCAAAAATACAATGAGGTAAAGGATAGATAAATATGTGATAATAGAATGTTTCAAGATATAAAATCCACGTAACATGAAGAGAACTCATGTGACCATGAAATGAGAAGATGAATAAGAACAATAAGAGATGGATAAAGTGGAACCTGAGTTAATCTTAGGACACCTATGTGTGTAAGAAAGTGCTAATGAAAATTCCTCATAAACATGAAAGAAATTAAGGGAGATGATCCCAATTTAATGAAAAAATATGAAATATGACGATCTACCTCTTCATAAGTGGTTGAAAAACATGATAAAATGAGAGAACATACACAAGAATGATGAATAGTTAAAGAG
Organism: Alisma plantago-aquatica; assembly: GCA_963693085.1. Classification (NCBI taxonomy): domain Eukaryota; kingdom Viridiplantae; phylum Streptophyta; class Magnoliopsida; order Alismatales; family Alismataceae; genus Alisma; species Alisma plantago-aquatica. The sequence goes on from OY856411.1 coordinate 651,805,709, forward strand.
AAAAGAGAAATGATATACATTTATCTCGATAATTCTTATGTTGGTGGCAAGGAACCCATATGAAAAAGGTAAAATGATACATAAAAAGTTGTAATTTGTATGATGAAGATAGAATCAATAACCCCCTTGCTAGTAACCCCTAGAAATTGTTGTTGTGTGATGGTAAGTGTGCTTTCCTTTGTGTTCCTTCTTTTTGGGGATGCATCCTGCATGTGGACCTCATGCCTATTGGTGTGTGTGGATTCACTGTAATCTTAGGGGTGGATACCTTCACATGACGTGTGGTTTCCTTTGACTATAGTTACAAGACCTTGATGTTTTGTGTGAGCATGATTTTTTAGCCTTCCAATTATTAAGAAGACTCCTCCTATATGTTCTTAGTTAGTTATGATGTATGAGTTCCTCTTGACACATGAAGTGGATACCAAGGTGAAGAATACTAGTATCTAAGGTGCACCCATGGTACATGACTTTGAAGGTGTGTATTAGATGAGCTTTATAGTGTTCCTCTCCCTTAAGGAGAGAGAGTCGATGATGAATCCTCTAAATGTTGTTTTAAAAGAAGAAGGGTGATTCCATGCTGGTATATATATGAACTATTGACAGTTGGATAAGATCACTTTCCAAGGATAGATGGTTGGTTAATCAATCAAAATGTGTTATAGTGTTTCTTCAATAGACTAGAGGTCGATATATCACAAAATAAAAATAAGAGTGGATGACATAAGTTGCATATTACTATGAGTTCAGGGTTGTGTCACTAACCAATGTATCAATAGTATTTATGGACTTGATGAACAGAGTGCTTAGTTCATGTCTTCATGAGTTGTGGCATGTTTTGTGGATAACATCTCTATGCACTTCAGAGATGGTCAATAGTAGTAATTGTGTGACAAGTTCAACAAGAGTGAGTTGTGGTTAGTTAAAGTGTATTCTCGGGGTTGTGATACATCTGCTAAGTATGTTGTGTAAATCCAAATAAGATGAAGAATGAGCAATGGCAGCTAAGCATGGAACATGGTATAGCATGGATATGGTTAAGTGTATATATGTCCACAATTAAGTATGGCTATTGGATGATGTGTTGATACAATAGAAAGACTATAGTGAGGGACATGATGACACACAAAAAAATGGAAATAGTGTAGGATGATAGCTACACTTTCAAGTTGTAAACATTACCAGAGTTTCACAAGTTGCATAGTAGTTTCTATGTTTCATGGATGGGAAGTGTCAACCTAGTACAAGACAAGTTATACAAATAGTGGAGGTTTCTATATTAACCCAAGTACAGACATGCAGGAGTTGAGGGAGAATAATATGATATCTATGAGAGTGATGTGACATCACCATAATATGGAAGTAACCATATGAAGATTAGGGGAAGAGGTGCATATGGGGTACCAAACTTTGCTTACCATTGATTTCAGGGGAAAAATACCTATTTGGGGTTTATGGTTGTGAGACCCCTGGCATTTCTTAAATGGTTGAACCTGCTTTCTTATCATAATTAATTATTAAAACCATAATGAAATCTTTTTAGGTGCTTTGATATCATGTGACAAGCTTAAGTTTGAAATTTAGTCCAATTCAGACACTATTTGTGCAAGTTATGTAATTTTTTGCTTATTTTGGACTTTTCTACAAGTTACCATATGAGAGGTTTTACTTGAATTTTTTTCACATACATTATGTTTCTTAGATGTTTTCTTATCATGCTTGACAGTTTTGGTACATGGGGTGCCTAGTTGTACTTTTCTTTGGTGGTGTTTCTCTCCAAGATTGACTTAGGGTTTACCCCTTCATGGATGAGTGACCTCAAGAGGCTATGAATCGATGGTTCTCCTTCTTGGTGAAAAATCGATGGTCACCACCAGGTGGTGGAAACCTATGGCCATATCTAGAGGTAGTGGGTTGATGGTTTTCTTGTTTGGGTTCACTTGGACTGATGGTTTACTTAAAGGAGGTGATCGAACAATGGTTCATCACTTAAGTGACTAGGGTTCCAAAGAACCGATGTCTACCATGCATGGGAACCGATGGTTGACTTGCACTGCCAAAAACTTAGGTCTAAGAAGGTCTCCACCACCATTGGAGTTTATCCTTTCATGGCCATGTAAACACTAGGCCATGGACACATGGAAAAGCTACTAGGACACCTCAAGATTCTCATCTCCTTTATCTATAAGCTTTATATACACCTCCTTTAGCTCACAAATGAAACATTTGGATATTTATCTCTTCTCTCATGTTTAGAGATTCGTCCTCCCCTTCTTGGTGGCAGAGAGGGTGTCCAATGTGGAAGAATATAGGCGACATTCTTATTGGAGCATCTAGGGTTTAGATCTACCCTCATCTAGGGTTTGTGAAACTTCCTTTGGGTGATCTTGAGCTAAACTAGTAAGTTTCTCCTTCCTACTTCGTTTCTCTTTCTATTCTTCTTCCACCTACCTTCTTCTAGTATGGAACCATGATCTTTCCTGGTAAAACTTTCTCTAAAGCTTAGAGAACCCTTCTTTCTTGCTTTCTTGACCTAGGGTTTGCTTATCTTGTGGAGAAAGAGCTAGTTGGCCGACTTCAGAGCTAAAACTAGGATTTTCTACCTTCTGAGCTCGAGTTTTCTTGCTTTTTGGAGCTTTGCCTTCTTACTAGAGGCGATTTTGATAACCCTCCTCACATTTTTTGCTTACTACTAGCATTAGGAACGTCAGGCTTCGAAGTGTAGGTACATGATTGGACATATCAAACAAGCGTGCCCAATTCTGATATTTTACTTATTTTTAATAAATCAATAGGGCTTCACTCCTCGACTATCACAATAATGGTACAATCCCCAAATTGTGTGGGTAAATCAAGAACATTATATTATGGGTTTGGCCCCGGATTGTCTTATTGATGAACTTTCAACTTGTTGGCATCCTTGTTTGATTTAGCTACTTTTATTTTAGCATCACGATGTGTCAAGTAAAATCACAGACACATTTTTGAAGTATAACTGGTGATGATTACTAAACATGTGATATAAATAATATACTGCTATAAATAATATACTGCATAACAACGAATACATCCACCATCAAAATAATTTTAAGGAGACATGTATAAATTAAATTTATATATCATATCATATATATATGTGTATATTCATTGGGATTGTATATGGTATTTAATTGGATATGCACATTAATTCTTTTAAATATTACATCACATGTAATTAAAGAAATGATATAACTAAATATGGTCGTATTGATTTAAATCCAAAAACATAGTAAATTGATATAGCTTTGATACCACAGTAGGGAAATATGGTGACAGAGAAGGTAGCGGAAATTTTTTTTCTTGCCATATATCCCTTGACCATCAAATTACATCAACAACTATAGATTGGGAAGGAAGGTATTAAGGCATATACCTGGTCCTAGAGAAATTCCAATGGCTATCCTTGTAGCAGTGTGCTTCTTCACAAGTAGCACACAAACAACTATCAGGGCAGCCTCTTGGTGTAGCACCAAGGACAACGATGATTTTTGTCCTCCTAGTGTGATTGCAACAACCTCTACGTGTCTACATACTCCATGCGGACTATTAGGAACTTGTCGTTGTGCTTTACCAAAGTAAACAGAAATGATTTGTCCCATTGAACATCAACATGGTAGAGTTGACTTGCTCTCCCTGGTTGTCTCTCCCTTATTGTCTCTCCCTAGTTGTCTCTCCCTTTCACAGGTAAAACTTTCTTGGGCTCTCTAGTTACCACAAATATGAGAGGAAAACAATAGTCAGAGCATTTTCTTATGTCTCCTAGAAGCCTTGACTACCCCCTTTATATAGGATGGTGAGGGTTAGGGTTTCTAGATCATCTGGGAGTTGAAGAGATGCCATTTTATGAATTTTCTAAAAGATATGAACGATTAAGAGGTTGGTTCATCACTGAACCAATCGGGTTCACGTGTGAAAGGGTTAGTTCATCACATGAACTTGTTGATTCGTTATTTTTCCTATTCACAAATAGTTTGTCTTTCAATGTGACAATTATTACATGACATGATATCAACATCAATCCTTGATCTAGTTTTACTGATCTTCTAACCAATCGGTTCACATCCAGAACCAGTCAGTTCATATGTTTGAGTCTGTTTGTTTGCTTATTGAACCAATCTTTTGAAATTCTAGTGAACCAATTATTATTTAAGTTGATTACCTAAAGACTTATAGTAATCAAGTTAAACCTCATTCACGATTAAACTCCTACTCTAGGTGTATCATATGTGTGTGACCCTATAGGTCACAAACTACATTGGTAGTGAATGTCCAAAACTGATTTATGACATCACAAGAAATGAGTGGTATCTAGAAACACATAATTTCTATCCAATTAATTTGAATGTTGGAGAAGAACTTCAACCTACAATCAGTGATTATTGTTATCATGATTTTATAGTTCCTTTGTGTTTGATACCCAGACCGAACTCGATGCATGGAATTTTAATCCTTTTTAAGATCCAATCCATGTTCCTTGAAATAGATCAGTCTATTTGAGATGCATGTAAGCTCACATATTATACATTGATTCACATGAGTATGGACATATGTTTCTCAGTCTCCCTTATCAAGTGGCCTAAATATCAATTCCAGTAAGAGGGACAAATCCAATATACATCACTCACAGGTTAGTGCCCATGTGTCACAATGTACCTCAACCTCACCTTTATGGAAATACTTATTCAAGGTCATGTTGGATGTTTTCAAAATACATCGATCAACATGTCATGAGTGTAATGACTTCAAGTCTAAGAACTACAATCACCACTATCACTATGACAGTTGATTCTGAGTACCATTCAATGGTTTTCATGCATCACTATCAAGGTGGGCCTGTCTAGTACATTATTCTATAATAGGTACCTATGTTATTGGTTTGATATCACATATCATGACTAATGAGATTCTTTCATCAACCAACACACACTCTAGTCTTACGTATTGTTGATGCCTATTAACTTCCACATAAATTTGAATAGGGACATAACAAGAATGCATGTACTCTTATCATAAATATGATCTCATTGTTCAGGTCCTCAATTTGAAGACTTATGTCATCGAGTAACATCATTCTTAGATATGTATCATTTTATACTATTATTTCATAATTGAACAAACAATAGAGGAAGATTGCCTTTATTATTAATCAAATCATTTACCAAATATGCCATTGCAATCATCATATGATTGGTTGTCCGGGCATACATACCAACACAACACGACTGGTATGCCCAGAATAGATGTGTTGGATTTTCCCTATCTAATGGAATTCATGCTAATTTCTATCTTAGAAATTGTCTTCCATGACTCAATGCCCTCTAGCTGACTATTCAAAACTTGTATTTCAAGCTAAGGACAACATGGATTAGAAAATTGGGGTGGTAGGGTAGTAAGCCCTTGATTTACCTCACTTTCCTATATATTCATTGTTCTAAATTTTTGCCAAGATGATCAAACAATCTGTCTAACACTTATACCTTTTCATCCATATTGTTGTATTTCTTATACATGCATGATATCATGTAGTTCATTTTCTTGCATTTTTGTGTTAATTTTCAACTTTTCATGTCGCTTCTTCCCATGCATTATATCTCATGTAGGTTTTTATTATTTTGTGTTTGATTTAGTTAGGGTTTCCTTGGTCGTTCATTTTTATTTCCTAAATGTAGGTTTACATGTGATTAAATGTAAATTGGAATCATTTTGGTCAATTTTTTCCAAGCTTGAATCTACTAGCCTGATTGTGTGTTTTGACCCAATCTCTACACTTTGAGTTGAAAATGTTGATATTTGACAAATGCATGTTACATTATCATAGATCATTGATAAATAGTCTCAATTCTTGATGTTTCATATGTGAATCACCTCTTTCGTGCTTATGCAATTTTTTGGTTGAGTTGTGATCTAAGCAAAGCCTCAAACGCTTAGTGTTGTGAATCTCATGAGAACAATGTGATGTTTTTATTTTTCATTCATGTGGTGTGCTATTACTTGATGAAGTGTTCGAGTAATATTCATGTGAGATATCTCATTTTGAAACCCACACTAGCGACCATTCTTTTTATACATGTTTTAAACGTTCGTTCTCTTACTCATTGTTAACAAACTATTAGAAATGGTGACCCCTCTTTGGACTCAATATTATTTCATCACTTCTTACCTCTCCGCCTCACAAAAAGGATCCCAAAGTGAACATATTAGCCTTGATCACCTCCAAAATTTTGGGGTGACCATATCTATATCATCTCCACTTCAATCTAATCACCATGTGCCCTAAATACACCAAGGGCAATGGAAAAAAGAAAAAAGAAACACAAAAAAATAAAAGATTCTCTTATGTAATAACATCTAAATAAAAAAAGAAGAGTGATCCTATGTAATAACACTCCAATATCATACCACAACCCCTTTCTTCTATTTGTATACCCATTTGTCTAAAAACCCATAAAAAGCTATCTCATTTAACCCTTTCATAGCCACGTGGTTCATATAGTATGGTTTGAGATATGAGATAGAATGCATGAAGGTAAAAAAGTAATCCTAGTCATCTTTGATTGTCTCTACCATGAGTCGGTTTACCCAGAGCTATATGAGAGCCATATGGATTGATTGTGTATTCTATGCCATATGTTTGAAGTTTGTATGTTCAACACTTTGATCCATAATTCGTTTGAGAAAGAGGAGAGGAAAGAGATGAAATACATGCACTTAGTCATTGTTCAGCCTATTAGGCAATATACATATGTTGCAATGCGGTTTTCATTTATTGCTTGTAGAAAAATAGAGATTGAGTTTGAGCATACTTGAGTACATATATGTTTAAAGTTTTGGGGTGTTGATGTAGCCATTTTAAGGATTCATCTTATGCCTTACTGTACTTTAGTCACATCTAAACATTTTAGAAATGTAATATATTTCCCCTAATATGTGTAGTAATGTCAAATGCACTTATGGACGTTCATTACATGTTTTTTGGATACTTGTATAATGCTTTGCATGGATTGGAGAGAAGGAAGAAGATCCTAAGGTTCCTTCACCCACAGAAGAGTCTAAGGTGGGTCCAAGAGATTCTCCATCCTACCCCTAGTGGCCAAGAGTCAAGCCAAAGAAAAGAATTCCATACATTGTTTAGTTGAAAACCCAAAGTGCAAGCAAAGCCCCCAACATGATTGTGGTGACATGGAACAGATGTGTTGCCAATGCCACATTCACCTGGGAAATCTCAGTTTTAAAGAAGCTACAACAAACCCTTTGTTGGGTTTTATGGGAGGCAGAGAAGCAGCGGAAACAAAAAATTTCTCCCGAAAACCCAGAACAAAAGGAATCGCGTCAACGTCTATACAATAGGAAAGATGGTTTGTGGATGCATACCTTGTCCCGTGGCTTGCTCGGCAACAATACCTCACGCCTTGCACGGTCTTCACCTCCGGTCTTGGATGGTGTCTGTGTAGCTTTTGGTCATACCGGGACTGAAGACTCCTGGTCTCACCGGGACTATCGGGATTGACAGTTGTCCTCCGAGCGGCTGAGGTCTCCTGCCTCTACAGTCATCTACACGGACTACCTGGAACTCTGATATCCTTGTCCCACAAGGAATCGGAAGGATTCGCACCCTCCTGTCGGCGTACTAGTCACCAACACACTCTCCTGCCACCAGTCTCTTTCTGCAGTTGTCTTTCCCTTGTTGTGCCTCCCTTATCGGGTAGCACTTGCTCGGACTCTCTCGGTTACCAAAACCAGAGTGAGCGACAACTTCATAGAGCAACTGGTTGCACTGAGTTGTACTTTGAGAAGCCCCAATACCCCTATATATATAGGAGGGTCATGGGACAGGGTTCTCTATCGCGGGTAATATGGAACTAAAGCAGGAGTAGAAGGGTTTGAGATTTTCCACAAAAACAACCAACTGCGTAACCTAAACCGATCATTTCACAACTGAAACGGTCGGTTGGGGATCTGAGCTAGTCGGTTGACACCTCAATCAATCAGTTGGGACCCATGAAACGGTTGGTTCACTTCTGAACCGGTCGGTTCGTGGTCCTGATCAGTTCCTGATTGACTTTTCCTCTTTTGTTTCGAATTGGTATCAAATACCAATCCTTGTTCCAATCAAATTGGGCAAGTGAAACGAAAGGAGATTTCTCACCAATCTTACTTTCCCAACTTTCTCGGTTGGACTTGAACCGATCGTTTCAACACTTGAACGAATCTCTTCACCCTGTCCATGAGCCGATCGACTCACCAGTTGAGCCGATCGGTTCACCAAGCTCAGCCGATCGGTTGGGAGTGCAGATTGTGCAGAATCAGTCAATTGCATTTTCAATCAATCTGATACTCTAATCAATTAGTCCAACACCTTGAACACTATGATACTGAGCTATCAATTTATTGAGTGTTTAATTGAACTACTAAACTCCTTTAGTAATCAATCTAAACATGTTTGTGGACAAACTCCTATTCTAGGTTAAATCCTATGTGTGTGACCCTGCAGGTCCATTTCACATTGGCAGTGAAATTCCATAACACTTATGGATTCACAAGTAAAGAGTGGTGCCTAGTCACACATCAGTGCTACCCAAGTGAAATAGAAAGTTGGAGAACAACTTTCAATCCTACAATCCGTGAATGGTGTTACAATGAATGTATAATTCCTTTGTCATTGATATCCTGAATGAACTCGAGGCATGGAATAGTCATCCTATCAATGTTCATTCATTTCCTTGATCTCAGAGCAGACTGGGTGAGATGTGTGTGACATCAATATCACATACTGATTCACACGTGCATGCGCATGCCTTTTTCAATCCTACTCATCAAGTGGCCAAGGACATCAAACTCCCTCAGGAGGGACAAATCCCATATCTATCACTCACCCCTCAAAAGCCCCATGTTTCAAAGCCACCCAATCATCACCTTTATAACAACCCATGTTTCAGGACTGTGTTTGATGATGTCAAAGTGTACCCAACAACATGTGTTGAGTGTAGTGATTTTAGGTCTAAGAATCACACTCACCACCATCAATGTGAGAATTGACTGTGACTACCAAGTCATGGTTCCATGTGTCACTCTCACGGTGGGTCTGTCTGGTACCTTGTTCTCTAACAAGTACATATGTGCTTGGTTTGATATCACTATATCATGACTAATGAGATTCTGTCATCAACCAACACGCAATCTAGTCTTTATTGTTATTGATGTCTATGGTTGTTTCCACAATAGCAACCGACTAGGGACCAAAAAAGAATGTATACTCTTAACATCCGTATGATCTCATCATTTAGATCCTCAACCCAAAAGCATACGTCATTGAGTAAAACAATTCTTTAGACATCTATCATGTTACACTATCATCTCAGAAACAGTTTAAACATATAGATCATAAATTGCCTTTATTATTATTCAAATCATTTACAAAGTATCCCATTACAATCATCATATGACTTGCTCTATGGACATACATACCAACAGACTCCCACTTGCACTTACAGCCAGTCACCAAGGAACCTCAGTCCTTGTGACCTAGCATGACCATCATGCTTCTGCTGAGAAAGGGCCTTAGTCAGTGGATCAGCTATGTTGTCTTTAGTTGGTACTTTGCAAATATTTACATCTACTCGTTGTACGATCTCTCATATGAGATGAAAGAGCCGCAGTATGTGCTTGGACCGCTGATGTGATCTGGGTTCCTTAGCTTGTGCAATAGCTCCATTATTGTCACAATAAAGCTCAATTGCATCACAACTATTGGGAACTACACCAAGTTTAGAGATGAACTTCCTGATCCACACATCCTCCTTTGCTGCATGTGAAGCAGCAATATACTCGGCCTTTGTAGTAGAATCGACAACTGTTTCTTGCTTGGAACTCTTCCAGCTCACAACTCCATTATTAAGGCAAAACACAAATCCTAACTGTGATCTGTAATCATCTTTATCAGTTTGGAAGCTTGCATCGGTTTAACCCTTTACAACTAGCTCTTCCTCGCCGCCATAAACAAGGAATTGATCCTTAGTCCTTCGCAAGTACTTGAGGATGTTCTTTACGACTGTCCAGTGAGCATCCTCAGGATCTGACTGGTACCTTCTCGTCATGCTAAGAGCATACGAGACATCTGGGTGTGTGCACAACATAGCTTACATGATGGATCTGATGGCTGATGCATATGGGATCTCATTCATACGCTCCCTCTCTTCACAAGATTGGAGACATTCAGCTCTAGAGATGGTGACTCCATGTAGCATGGGGATGTTGCCTCTCTTTGAGTTCTCCATGATGAACCACTTCAGCACTTTGTCGATGTACGTTCTTTGACTTAGTCTGAGAAGCCTTCTAGATCTATCTCTATAAATCTTAATTCCTAGTATATAGGATGCTTCTCCTAAGTCCTTCATTGAGAAAGTATTCCCAAGCCAAGTCTTTACCTTCTCTAAGGCTAAGACATCATTCCCCATCAAAAGTATGTCATCCACATATAATATGAGGAATGTGGTCGACCTCCCACTAACCTTTTTGTACACACAAGGTTCATCTTCATTTTGAATAAATCCAAACACTTTGACTTCCTCATCAAATCGAAGATTCCAACTCCGAGATGCTTACTTCAATCCATAGATTGACCTTTGCAGTTTATAGACTTTATTGGCATTCTTTGGATCTACAAAACCTTTAGGTTGTGTCATATACACATCCTCATTTATATTCCCATTAAGGAATGTGGTTTTAACATCCATCTGCCAAATCTCATAGTCATAATGAGCTGTAATAGCAAGCATGATCTTGATGGACTTAATCATGGAAACTGGAGAAAAGGTTTCGTCATAGCCAACACCTTGAACTTGTTGAAATCCCTTCACAACCAATCTGCCTTTATAAGTTTGCACATTTCCATCCATGTCGGTCTTCTTCTTAAAGACCCACTTGCACCCTATGGGTTTTACCCCTTCGCGTGGTTCCACCAAAGTCCATACTTTGTTGGAGTACATGGATTCCATCTCGGATCTCATGGCTTCAAGCCATTTCTCAGAATATGGTCCCTCCATAGCCTCTACGTAGGTAGTTGGATCATCATCTATGATCAACTCACCACCTTCCTGAGTCACAAGGTATCCAAACCTCTCAGGTTCAAGGCAGGCCCTACTAGATCTACGAGATCCTTGTGTTACCTGAGGAGACTGAGATTCCACAAAACCTTGTGAATCTCCATTTTCCTCTTGTACATCCACCAGTTCTATTTTTTCTTGTTGGGCTTGAACCTCTTCAAGCTCTACTTTCCTCCCACTATTTCCTTTGGAAATAAATTCCTTCTCTAGGAACACAGCTGTCCTGGCAACAAACACTTTATTGTCAGTAGGGTGGTATAGATAATATCCCCTCGTTTCCTTGGGATATCCAACAAAATAACATTTATCAGATTTAGGTCCAAGCTTATCAGGAAACATTTTCTTAACATAAGCCTCACAACCCCAAATCTTTAGAAAAGACAAATCGGGATGCTTCCCAGTCCATATCTCATATGGTGTCTTTTGAACCGATTTAGATGGTACTCGGTTTAGTGTAAACGCGGCGGTTTCAAGAGCATAACCCCAGAAGGAAATTGGAAGATCAGCAAAACTCATCATTGATCGCACCATATCTAACAATGTCTGATTCCTTCTTTCAGACACACCATTATGTTGTGGTGTTCTAGGTGGAGTCCATTGTGATACAATATCACGGGCTCGTAGAAGGTCCTCAAACTCCTAGCTTAAGTATTCTCCACCTCGATCGGATCGAAGTGCCTTAATACTTTTACCAAGTTGGTTATGTACTTCATTCATGAAATCCTTGAACCTTTCAAGGGTTTCTGACTTATGTTTCATCAGGTACACATAGCCATACTCATTAGTAAAGGTAATGAAGTACTGATACCCACCTCTAGCATTAGTTCTAAAAGGCCCACATACATCAGTATGTATGAGTCCTAATAGATCACTAGCTCTCTCACCTTTACCTGAAAAGGGAGTCTTGGTCATCTTGCCCAACAAACAAGATTCACATGTCTCTATTGATTCATAATCAAAAGAGTCTAGATAACCATCTTTATGGAGTCTAGAAATGCGCTTCTCATTTATGTGCCCTAGACAACAATGCCAAAGATATGTTTCATTTGAGTTGTTGAATTTTTGCCTTTTGGTGTTTACGTTGTATACATTTGTCTCTAGATCTATCAAGTATAGACCATAAGACATTGGGGCACTTCCATAAAAGATCCCATCTTTAGAAATGGAACAATTTCCATTCTTAATAAGAAATTCAAATCCATCCTTGTCCAAGCAAGAGATAGAAATGATATTCCTATTTATGGCAGGTACATAATAGTAGTTCTTCAACTCTATTATTAGCCCACTTGGTAGAGTTAACTCATAGGTTCCTACGGCACTGGCGGCAACCCTTGCCCCATTGGCAACACGTAGTTCAACCTCACCTTTCCCCAAAGTCCTACTTCTCTTAAGATCCTTCACATTTGAACAAATGTGAGATCCGCATCCGGTATCAAGTACCCATGATGAAGAAGTAGTAAAGTTAATCTCTATCATGTATACACCAGAAGTAGAGATCTCTATCTCTGACTTCTTCTTCCATCGTTCCATCCTTCCCCTCCATGTAGAAGAAATTGGTTTGGCGAGAGAACCCTTCTCTCCCTTACCATTTGTTCCATTGATCTCTATCAATGAACTTTCTTTCCTCTTCACCCACACATTAAGCGTACATAGAGTGGATTCAAAGGCTCCTGGTATATCTGGATTGTGCAGAACACTTCTCACAGTCCTCAACCAGTTATGGAGTTTGTTCTCAATTAATTTGCCCATTTTAAAAGATGATTCTTTTGCCATTCTACAAGAGAAAATTGCATTTGTCAAAACTCCTTTTGATTTGATTTGAATAAAATTTGAAGATAGTTAATTAGGCCTTTAATTATTTACCGCTCCCACTATTTTGACTCAAATTGAGAACCCTCACCATCAATTCGGAAGATTGCAGCATACAATCTTCTAGTGGGTCAAGATCCTGAAATCCTCTAAGCCATGGACCAGCTTGGGCTGTCACCCACAACTCAGATCTTCCAGGTAGGCAACTCTTGCCAATTGCATCATATGCAACTCTTGAAAGATGTCATATGCAACTCCTTGCCATGATCATCTCCATGCCTCAAGGTGCTAGATCCTATCTAGGTCACCTTGTTAAGTCCGACCCAAAGCCAACACGATGAACATGCACCCTGCTTGGGCAGACCCACACATTCATCCTTCACACTTCTACGAGATAGATGGTGCATCACGCTTAGGTGTGCCCACACTTGGTCGATCAGGCTTTTCACGTGTGTCACATTTGGAAGGCATCTAAAACTTAATATTTAATGAGGGATTTGGTTTTTATATACATATACATATCCAATCACCACAATATATAGTATGTATCATATACATGCTATATCCCACAGAAAAACATGCAAAATGATAAAAGCAATGATTATGGCCATCCTATTGTGATTCCTCGAGCCAAGAGGAATCACGATCATCTAGGTCTACATCACATGCAACCTATACAAGATGAAATCTGGGCCTGCCTTTCTGGGTTTGATCAACTCATCTCCATGACTGATTGGCTCGCCATCAAGTTGGTTGTTCGGGTGCCACCATCCGATCGACTGCGCCTCCAGCCGATCGGTTCATCGGTTGTCGTGCATCTCCTTAGGTCGCCACCCGCACCTTGAACCGGTCATCTGGAACACCAACCGATCAGTTCATGCCTTGAACCGATCATCTCAGGTTGTCTACCATTCTTTGACATAACAAAAAATAAAATATATCCTATTTACAATTGAATTGTGAAACCCCGAGTTACATTCGGGGGGAGCAAAGGTAGGAAAAGAAATCTTGAATTATTTCGAGTTACATCAGGAATAGGAGAAGGGAATCGGTGGGCAGACCGAGATGCAAGCAACTACATACAACCACACACATATATAGGGTTTATAGGCCATGACCATGCTACACATCCACCACAAAACTCGTTTAAGGGTGACGCGTATCGAGTGCATTAATATTACATATCATATATGTATATTTGGGATTTGTGGATTGGACATGCATAAAGCCAATTTTATTTGCATCGTATGTAATACATAAAGGTGACAAAACAAAATCGATCATATCGATAATCCTAAAATATAGAGCAGTTGACGTGGATGTAATACCACTGTTGGGTTTTATGTGAGGCAGAGAAGCAGCGGAAACACAAAATTGCTCCCCAAAACCCAGAATAAAAGGAATCGCATCAACGTTTATACAATAGGAAAGATGGTTTGTGCATGCATACCTTGTCTCGAGGCTTGCTCGACGACAGTACCTCGCGCCTTGTGCGGTCTTCACCTTCGGTCTTGGATGGTGTCTGTGCAGCTCCTTATCGCACCGGGACTGAAGATTCCTGGTCTCACCGGGACTATCGGGATTGACGGTTGTCCTCCGAGCGGCAGAGGTCTCCCGCCTCTGCAGTCATCCATACGGACTGCATGGAACTCTGATCTCCTTGTCCCACAAGGAATCAGAAGGAGTCTATAACGACCCCGCCTCCCGGTAACCCCCAATTAAGGGAGACCCGAAGGTTAGAGCCATTAATCAATTTATAGGATCAAAGGTTCAACATATAATCAACAATAATTATAAAATTCTAATAACTAAACTGAAATTGGGTACAAAAATTAAAACTTTTACTTACCTTTATAAAACTTGGAAATCTAACTATCCACAGCTTGAAATACTCTATCTAATCCTCCTTGCTCTTTATTTCTTATCTTCACGATGTGCCACTTTACTGTTTGTGTTTTTCAGGATATTACCTAATATTCCGACAAACAAAACATTGATCAGCAATTGCTGGTATGTGGAGGCAACCAAAATTTCACAATTAAGTCTAACAATTTAAGTATTGCAATCAACGTAATTAACAAGTCAATTTATATTTCCCATGTGACAATCCCCACCGTTTTTGCCCTAACCCTGGATTTGACTTAAGGCCACCTTCTCAATCCTGAGCTTGGTACCTGGGAGTCACCCCTCATGGTGCTCCTTAGTCTTGCCTCATCGACCACCTTCTCATTCCCGAGCTTGGTGTCTAGGGTCACCCCTCATGGTGCCCATTGGTCTACCCTCCTGGGCCTGACCTTTATGGCATCTTCCATCAGGGTGGCATGTAGGTGCAGGATTTACACATTTATATTAAATGGTGATAGTCATAGTCACTTTATAATTGCAATATGAACATCCAAACAGTTTAGTTGCATTCAATGTGATTAAACATCCGGGAATCCATCGGGAAACTAAAGCGGTTATTCATAATTAACCACATACCTGTTAAGCAAATTTGAATGCAGAAATAACCAATCAACCAAGATTCAAGCAAGCGCACACACAATTATTCCTGAAAAAGGCATCCAATTTCTTTATCATTAAATTCATCATCTTGATCCATTCATCCTAGTTGTTGCCTAGGTTATTTCCCCCTTTTATGGGTTTTCACCATAATTAGGGTTTTTGCCTCCATAACGCTTTAAATGCTCTGTTAGTTCATAAACCCTAATTTCAACATCATAAGCCCAATTAAAGTCTATTATTTCTCTTTTATACCAAAACTACCTTCTTTATCCTTTTAAGTTATTTCAAGGTCATTAGACTCAATTATCACCTTTAGTTTCTTTCGGATTAACAACTCATAATTCATGATGGTCTAATTCCCATATGAACTCTATTTATTATTTATGTCATCAAGATCCAATTCACATATGAAATCGATTTGCCATTAATTCTACCTTTTATTCATGAGAAAACCCTAATTACTATATTTAGGGTATTTATCCACAAATTAAGAAATTTACTGCTCAAATAGCTTAGACTCAACATATTCCAACTTTAATCATGAAATTAATCAATTAAAGCCCTTAAGAGTCGAATTTATCAACATTAGGGTTTCAAGGCCCATTAAAGAATTATTCATGCACATTAAACTCGAAATTAAACTAATTACATGGAAAATTCATCCTTTTTGTTCCTAATGTGTCCTTTCATCATTAACAGGTTAATACTAACCCTAATCATCCATTAAACCCTTATAAATATATTATTCATCTCAAAATAGTGTTCTTTAACCATTAACACATTAAAGTTGATATCTTCCATTACTTTTTGAATTGCAGGAGGAATTAGCTTTTCAAAAAAAATTATTGGGTTCCCCTCATTTTTCTGAGCAATTTGATATATAGTTTCACTATATTCCGAGTTACTAATAAAGAGATACAATTTTTACAAAATTTGTTTACCTGGACCAATCATAGGGCGCCACATCACCCCGTCCATGCAATGTAGGCGCGGCTTGTTTGGGAAACATTTTATATTGACGATTTTACCCCCCACGTAAGTGGCTGTCTTCTTTGTACCCCAGAGGGCAAAATCGTCCAGCTACTGTTTGGTCGTCTCCTTCCTTGCGGCGCACGACCTGGCCGCCGATAGCCCACCTTCCGCGGCCCGCCCTCCCTTCTCAGAGGATCAAGGACCACCGCCACCTGTTCCACTAGCTCTGCCCTACCCTGACGCACCTAGGGCTCTCCCAAATAGCTGCCAAGATGGTTATTCCTTCGCAAGGGAAGCACGCGACTGCTGCCGTAGTTGCAGCAGGTCGACAGACCTCAGGTGGATGCTGCTTGGAGATGTTAGCGTAATTACGGTGGCCGGTTGATCGTGGATGTCTCCTGCCTGAAGCAAGATCAAAAACACCCCCCCTTCGCTCCAAGGATAGGGCCTACACCCTTGCTAGGGTTTAAGAATGAAAATATGGAAGAAGGATGTGTGGGATTCCCTCTCCCTCTCTTGCACTCTAACTAGGGCCTTACCCTTTATATAGGGTGAGTATCCATGCCCTAGGATGACCACCTATGGGTTAACTTAGCTCTATTCCCAAAAGGAAACAAATTCCTTCATGGAAAAGAAAACTTTCTCTCTCTCCTTTATTCTTTTGCTATTCCTTTCTCTTTAAAAATTAAGATTTTTGAAAATTATTTCCTCGTTATGCCTTGTACTTGCCTTTTAATTAATTGGCATGGAATAATGTTAGAAAATACTTCCTTCTATCAATATTACAAAATTCATTAATAATATACCACATTATGCTCTTATTTTGCAATCTTGGTATTTTCTCTTTCTTTCCCCTTTATTGGGGCTCCTTGGATCCCAAGAAACTCAAAGAATTCGAAATTCCTTTTTAAGGAAAACTCATTATCCTTAAATGCATCAATATGCATTATTTCACATTATCTTGCTTATTTCTTCATTAAAAAAAATATCTTTTTGAGGTTTTCTCTTTATTTCTCTTTTATTTGTCCTCATTGGTTTTCCTTTTTACATTAGGAATCCTTGGGATACGAAATCCCACTAAGGATAACTCAATTGCACCCCTTTTCACTTGTTTTCCACATTTTATCATTGTTTTCAATTTCTTTCTTAATAAAGAAATATTTTATTGATCTTTTCTTTTATTATTGATTTTCTTTGCAACTTTGGACTCCTTGGAACCCAAGGAACCTAAGAGGCACAAAATTCATTCTTGGATTACATTCCTTTACCTTCTAGTGGTTTCCATACTTTTCTTTCTTCTATTAACTCAATTATTCATTACTTAATTGAATTTCCTTGTTATTCGGCCCAATAGCCAACAAAGCCCACAAATAATCAACAAGGCTATTTTAAATGAAATCCATTTATTCACAACAAATTGTATTATTATTTGTCCAAATATCATTAATATGAGATATTACATTCCTCGCCAAAGGAACCCAAAATTTGGGGTTATAACATCCTTCCCCTCTTATGAGAATTTTGCCCCCAAAATTTCATCAAGCAAGCAAACAAACATGATAAGTCTTGTTATGTCCATCAGGGCTCCCATGTGGCTTCACCCTTTCCATGGTGTTTCCCAAGAACCTTCATTATCTCATTTCCTTCCATCTGAGTTCATTCTTACCTTGGTATATCGTACCCTCATAGGTGACTCAGGACTTTTCAGCCTTTCAAAGGCTGAATAGGTTCAGGGCTCAACACCTGGCTTGGGTACCTCACATAGTGCTCTAGATCGGACTCATGCAACACATCATTTTATCCTGAGGGGTAAGGTTAAACACAACCATCTTCACCAATCCATCTGACCGGCCTAAATCACGCGTCCTAAATTTTGAGGCGGATTTGAGGTAGTTGAGCTTTTACATTTATAAACCCAAATCCTTCTAGGCCCCCACAACTTTGTTTACGGGGTTGAAGTACATATACGGGGTCGAACACCGGGACAAGGGGGGTAGTGTTGAGGACCCAGAATTGACACGCTACACTTCGGCAGGTAAAAAGAGATTATAAATTCCCCAGAAGGGAAGCGTCAAGATGTCACAAACAAAGCAAGAAAACTATCTCCAAGTGGAGTTACTAGAAAGATTTAAGGTTTTAAGCATTTAGCAGTTTTTAGGGGTTTTCATGCAACAGAAACCGAAGGGTAATACTAGAGCTAGAGCAAGGTACGAAGGATAAAACTACTGCAAAACAAGCGGCACCAGTAACACCCTGCACCCCTCCTCTCAGAGCAGGCACCTCTAACCAAGCCTTGGCACCCCTCTCGGGGTTGCTGGGCTCAAAGTTATAGTGAAATGTTACTGAAACTACTCCGTTCCAGGCACTCTCGTACTCCAGAATCGGACCAAACACTAGAGCCACAACACAACTCTCGAAGCTGTTGCGACAGGAAAACACGATTCGGTAGCTAAGCGAAACGTGATCCAAAACATGCAAGCTAGAGTTCGGATATCAAACATAGCAGTCATCCAACATATTGCACCAAGCATAGAGCAGCAAGTATTTACACATTTCTATTTCTATAAGAATTAAATGTCTTAATTACAATGCATAAGTAAAGAATTAAACAACAGAATTAAAGATATGTGTTGCCTTCTTGATGTAGAAGGACGACAGGCTACAGTAACCATCCATCTCGATATCGGACAGGGGCCTAGCCCGATGCAGCCGCGTCGGGCAGCACACTCTCTCAAGCGGCACACCGCGATGGGCGACTGCATCGCTCAAGGACCTGGCCGATACGCTCAAGTCGGGCGGCACATCCTCTCGGGAGACACGCTTGACGGGCGGAGCGTATTGGGCTCGTTATCATGTCGGGCATGGAGTTGTGTTCCCTATTGTCGGGCACTGGTCTCGGGCACTCGTGTCGCGTATCTACATCGGCCGATATCGTCTCCCAGTGTCGCCCGTTACAGTCCTAGGTGAACCAGTCCCCTCCCTCTCGGGATGAGGAAGAGCTCACCTAGTGTCGCCCGGTACAAACACTGGAGCACGATACGCCTACTCTCGCAGTCTCCTCCGAAGATCACTCGACTATCTGAAACCTGAAGTGACCAAGCTTGTCCGAATTGTCTAAACTGTCACCCCCCCCGTCTTTTTGGCTCCCTGTAGCTGCTATTTATAGGCAGCTGGTCATGAGAAGATATGGTGCTCGAAGCACCACATGGCCCCCTTATGTGCCAGTCGTTGGATGGGCCAATACAGAGGTGTCGCTCGACGTAGATGGTGTCGGCTATCGATCGTGATGGGAGGCACGCCTACCGGTGGGTGGCTGTGTCGCCCGACAAGCTGGGTTGTCGGGGCGAGCCGGGCTCCCTGTCGGGTAGAAGGTGTGTCGTCCGTCAGCTTCTTCTCGCGTGGCACCTCTTCGTCGAGCGTCTTTGTGTCGCCCAACCCTTTTCGGGCAGGGGTTGTATCAGGCGTCAGGGAGGCCGAGATAGGCTTGGACTTATTCATGGGCTGGAGCGGACTTATTGCCCAAAAACGAGAAAAACTCTGCAAAAGATAGGAAAATTGGATTAAGAGCATTGCTTGGATAATTATTGCGAAAGTGCTTATAAAAGAGAGGAAAATAGCAGAAAAGGGCAGTTTTGATAACAGAAAAACAGCCTAAAATATCACAAAATTTGGTGTTATCACCATCTCAAAAGGACCCATATATCAAGGACTCAACTTTCTCAGCTGTAGCTTAGAGGGGTTGGATTTTCACATCACATATTCTCCCACTGAGAACTGCATATCAGTCTAGTTTGCATCAGTTCGTGACTCATGTCACCACGGGCTCTCTCTCTCAGCCATAGCATGATCAAAGCGACTTCATCTGCACACACTTGTGGTTCTATTCTGACCTTCGAGAGGCCTCCTTCACCAACATCATCATAATGAAGTGGTGACCGACACAACCTCCCTATAAAACTTCTTTCATCCCGATAAAGGTTATGGTGGTTAACAACACATCGTTAGAACTGTCTGTTGGTATCACCCTAAATGAGCACACATGCTCTCATCAGACCCTCTAGTCTGGATCATATTGTCCATTAGTATGGGGTGATAAACTGTACAAACACTAAGCTCTTCATGTATCTACTTCCACCTCATAGAAGTGAACCTTTAGGCCACATCGAGAACCTTTGAATTTGCATCATGGTGTAGTTGAACCATCTCTTTTCATATGTAGGTCAACCAGATCTGTCCCTTGATAGAACTCTTCCTTTCTCATGTCATCTAGGTAAGGCAATCTACCATAACCCATATTGTATCTTGACCTTCCTTGTCTAGGAGAGACTCACAACATCCATAGTGAAGATCTCCCATTCCCTCTTAGGAACTTTTTATACTTTATATCCATGCACTGGGTTAATGGTGTTCGTCCTTCACCTCCTGGCTTGCATGGCCACATGCTACATGCAACTTTGTTTTAAGCATTCAGAATGCTACCATCACTTACCGTCTTTGTAGTACCAAGGTATATCATATCCTCCTGTATTGTTATGATTCCTCAAGCTTGATACCTCGGAAACCCTAAACCACTCTCAAAAGGGTTTTATTACCTTCCTATCCAAAGAAGTGTATCTGAGGTTCTATCACCATCCTTTCACTACATCAAGGACTAAACTGGCTACCCAAACAACCATTAACTTGGTCAACATATCTTTTTACATCCGAGTGTTAGCCAAAACACATCTTCTTTCCAAACATAGGGTTAGTCGAACAACCTCAACTTCTTCTAGCTTCCAGCTTAACTAGGTAGCTATATCTCAACCAGAGCATTCATTACCACTTCTTATCCTTAGGTGTTAGGTAACATACACCTCCATGTATTATACTTATCATCTCATCTCAAACTCTGAGCTCATCCTCATGGTGATCAAACTCAACTTTGCATAACTTGCAAATTCCACATAGCTCATGATAAAAACATCCTTATAAGATGACTATCTTATTTCTCTTTAGTGTTTGCAAACCATCCATGTATCATTCACTTTAACAGGGTATGTCATCTTCTCTATCCCCATATCTTGTGGCAATGTTCCAAACCACATTATCTTTTATCCTTGGTGTATGGCATGCGTACTGTCCTATCTCTCACTCCCATAACAAGAGGAAATAAGCATTTGGCTGCAGTCCAAATACAGAGTTCTTCCTGTTCCAAGAGTAGAGATGGTACATCCCACCTTGTCAGTACACCTTTAAAGCTGAGTTTGAAATGTGCCTCACCTGTCTCTACATCACAACCATCATGATATCAAAGTTACTTCCATGGAAAACTGATCTCGAACTTACTTGGTCACGGCACAAGCCTTAGTCATCTCCTCTAGGTCTATAGGGTGCCGGCACTTTTGGGGTCATCCCTTTTCCCTTATGCATCCAGAGAGTGCCCTACTCATCCGCCCTTTGGGTCCCATGAGTCCATGAATGTGATCAATCTCCTAACCCATGGCCCTCAGACAATGATAGTTGTTACCTCCCGACCCTATGGTCATGTGCAACTAGGGAATTAGGCAACTCCGTCTTTCATCGGTCTTATCCCTACCTGACCCTTGGATAGACTTAGGATTCTATTATTGTACATGTCCAACATAGAACATTACCCAAACATTCATCATCTCTCTTCTTGCATTCATGGGCTGACTTTCATCCTTTCATAAGGGTCATGGCGTCCTGCCTACCTTGGTCGAGCCCCATACCGGTTACCTCCATGGTAACACATCCACATGCACATAGAGTTGGTTATCTATGGGTCTATAGGTTCATTCTCATGCCATGTACTCTTCACTTAGCTTCTCAAGATCCTACAAAACCTCCTTAGGTTACCCCAAAACTAACCAAATTGGTAAACTCCCTACCAAAGGGTCGCTCTCCTAGGATGGGAGGAAACTACACCTTTATAATCAAGGTCACAAGCATCCTTAGGGTTTACATCCATATGAGCATGCTTAAACCATCAACTACTAAGGCACAAGTGTACCTACAAAACCATGCTAGGTCACACTTGTTCTCATCCTCAACATCAACTTAGTTGTGAGGGGTTCATCAAACATACCCTTAACGTAAGGGATTTCCTTTAACTCTACACATGAGGAGTACCATGCTCGAAACTATAGACTCAAATCTCATCATGAGAATCAGATACACTGCTTCCTCTCTTAGGCCTAGGAACCCTAGGTTCACTTTTGGGTATCCAACTACATACTCAACCTCTTAACCACGAATCAAGCATGTCCAAGGTACGTCATGTACTTCCATGATCTTTCTACTCAAGCAACGCTTCGGAGTTGAGTCCTCTTCCAGGGCAACCAACTAGGTATAAAGCCTCACAACTGGTTGCTTAAACCTCCTCAGGGTCTGAAGCACTCTTTATCTCATCTAGCAGGTAACCACTTATACCATGGGTACTAGAAGCATCTTCCTCTTTCTAGGGATTGGTACCTCTAAAGGAAACCAAGATATCATCAACCTCCAGGGATCAAGCATAAGGCAACCACTATCATCCACATAGGTCGCATCATCCTCAACTCCCCACTATTCCTCAAGTTCGGGGTTTTAGACTTACAACCTCCTTATTGGGGTCCTGCTTCCTCTCTCTAAAGCTAAAACCACCTCCAACCATACCTACTAGAGGTCCCTTTTCCATGAAGGCTCATGCTCTCAAGCAAACCCCTATGTGGTTGAAGCCTATGCTCAACTCATGTTTGGCTCAAGATTATTCATATCTCTTTATGCTTATCTCATAAGCCATCCATCATGTCCTTCTGGCCTTAGTTTTAACCTACTGTTCACATTACTGATGTACTCAGGGTGCAAGCTATATCCTACTTACAACAGCCCATAAGGTTTATATAGGTTTATCTCTAACCTTATCCAGAAAGGAGCTATCCTTTGCTCAAACATGCATGATCCTTCTCAGGGTTGGGGTGCCAAAGGTGCTAGGCCGTCTAACCTCTCATGGCTCATATGGAAAACCAAACATCTGGTCAACCATGACATCTAACTCATCATGCCATCTCTCTCTCTAATCTTCACTTAGGGTTAGGGTTAACATCATCCTCAAAGGATGTGCTAGGTCTCTACTTTTAATGGGGGTCTCTACCTCCAAGACTAACTCTCTCTACACATCCTCCTGACAAGGAGGTCTATCCTCAGGTCTCTCCTGAAGGCAATGACAACTCGTGTCATACGACCTAAGCATGTATTTATTCCTTTACGCTTACTCTATTAAGCTTATGTCCATGACATCTTATTTACATGCTTTTTTTGTTAATTTGGTGGAGGATTCCTTAGACCTTATTAACTTTACCCTTGCCTCAAGAGGGTGAGGAGAAGAGAGAAAACCCTAATCCTTAAGGTCCTTAATAGAATTTGAATCGAGAAGGGATGAACAAGATGAGAGATTCCTAAAGGTATCTTATTTCGATTCATACTCTAAGACTTTGGCCAGGCAGTCACACAATCTGGGAGTCCTCGTATTCCGACTAGCGGTGCGGAGGAAAATCTTGCCAGCACCCGAAAGTGATCCTTTTCTAGACACCTCAGTCTTTCAGACACTCCTCTAATAACTCCCTCAGTTCTATGGAATTTGTAAAATTTAATAATTATTGATGATTAGATGGAGAACCTACGCTCTGATACCAATTATAACGATCCCGCCTCCCGATAACCCCGAATTAAGGGAGACCCGAAGGTCAGAGCCATTAATCAATTTACAGGATCAAAGGTTCAGCATATAATCAACAATAATTATAAAATTCTACTAACTAAACTGAAATTGGATACAAAAATTAAAACTTTTACTTACCTTTATAAAACTTGGAAATCTAACTATCCACAGCTTGAAATACTCTATCTAATCCTCCTTGCACTTTATTTCTTAATTTCACGATGTGCCACTTTACTATTTGTGTTTTTCAGGATATTACCTAAAACGCCGACAAACAAAACATCGATCAGCAATTGCTGGTATGTGGAGGCAACAAAAATTTCACAATTAAGTCTAACAATTTAAGTATTGCAATCAAGGTAATTAACAAGTCAATTTATATTTCCCATGTGACAATCCCCATCGCTTTTGCCCTAACCCTGGATTTGACTTAAGGCCACCTTCTCAATCCCGAGCTTGGTGCCTGGGAGTCACCCCTCATGGTGCTCCTTAGTCTTGCCTCATTGACCATCTTCTCATTCACGAGCTTGGTGTCTAGGGTCACCTCTCATGGTGCCCATTGGTCTACCCTCCTGGGCCTGACCTTTATGGCATCTTCCATCAGGGTGGCATGTAGGTGTAGGATTTACACATTTATATTAAATGGTGATAGTCATAGTCACTTTATAATTGCAATATGTACATCCAAACAGTTTAGTTGCATTCAATGCAATTAAACATCCGATAATTCATCGGGAAACTAAAGCGGTTATTCATAATTAACCACATACCTGTTAAGCAGATTTGAATGCAAAAATAACCAATCAACCAAGATTCAAGCAAGCGCACACACAATTCTTCCTGAAAAAGGCATCCAATTTCTTTATCATTAAATTCATCATCTTGATCCATTCATCCTAGTTGTTACCTAGGTTATTTCCCCCTTTTTAGGGTTTTCACCATAATTAGGGTTTTATTAGGGTTTTTGCCTCCATAACGCTTTAAATACTCTCTTAGTTCATAAACCCTAATTTCAACATCATAAGCCCAATTAAAGTTGATTATTTCTCTTTTATACCAAAACTACCTTCTTTATCCTTTTAAGTTATTTCAAGGTCATTAGACTCAATTATCACCTTTAGTTTCTTTCAGATTAACAACTCATAATTCATGATGGTCTAATTCATGATGGTCTAATTCCCTGCATGTCCATTTCACGTTGGCAGTGAAAGTCCATAACAGTTATGACTTCACAAGCAAAGAGTGGTGCCTAGTCACACATCAGTGCTACCCAAGTGAAATAGAAAGTTGGAGAACAACTTTCAATCCTACAATCTGTGAATGGTGTTATAGTGAATGTATAATTCCTTTGTCACTAATATCCTAAATGAACTTGAGGCATGGAACAGTCATCTTGTCAACGTTCATTCATTTCCTTGATCTCAGAGCAGACTGGGTGAGATGTGTGTGACATCAATATCACATATTGATTCACACGTGCATGTGCATGCCTTTTTCAATCCTACTCATCAAGTGGCCAAGGACATCAAACTCCCTCAGGAGGGACAAATCCCATATCTATCACTCACCCCTCAAAAGCCCCATGTGTCAAAGCCACCCAATCATCACCTTTATAACAACCCATGTTTTAGGACTGCGTTTGATGATGTCAAAGTGTACCCAACAACATGTGTTGAGTGTAGTGATTTCCGGTCTAAGAATCACACTCACCACCTTCACTGTGAGAGATGACTATGACTACCAAGTCATGGTTCCATGTGTCGCTCTCACGGTGGGTCTGTCTGGTACATTGTTCTCTAACAAGTACCTATGTGCTTGGTTTGATATCACTATATAACGACTAATGAGATTCTGTCATCAACCAACACACAATCTAGTCTTTAGTGTTATTGATGTCTATGGTTATTTCCACAATAACAACCGACTAGGGACCAAACAAGAATGTATACTCTTAACATTCGTATGATCTCATCGTTTAGGTCCTCAACCCAAAAGCATATGTCATTGAGTAAAACATTTCTTTAGACATCTATCATGTTACACTATCATCACAGAAATAGTTTAAACATATAGATCGGAAATTGCCTTTATTATTATTCAAATCATTTACAAAGTATCCCATTACAATCATCATATGACTTGCTCTATGGGCATACATACCAACACCCTTCACCATGGATGTGGCATCTACCATGATCGTGTGGTCAACTATCCATTGTGGTCGTGTTGCCCAATAGGGACATGCTGCCACCCATCGACCACGGCCATACTGCCACCTATCCACCACAGATGTGTTACCCACCATAACCGTGTTAGTAACCTTCCAAAAATCCACCCTAAACCTAAAATTTTTACCTTCATCAGATGCCCATGCCCTCCTCACTTGAACATGCTACTCTCCACCCACCACGATTGCGTTGCCCAGTATGGTTGTGCTGCATCCAACCCTAGCTCTTTTTTTGCATTATTTTTCCCATATTGCCCCCGCTTAACCTAGTGCTTCCTTACCGTATATATATACATCGGTCGCGGATGAAGCACAAGGTTACCTACTTGTTAGCCACCTTGTTAGTATATTAGAGCATTCATTTCACCTTGCTATTCCCTACCTACTCCACTCTGCTTCCATTTCATCACCTTCGACCCCAAAACCCTCCCTTTTAGGGTTTTGGCCACTTTTCATTTTATTTCAATGTCATTCCACCTTGGAGGAGGAAAGTGATTGTGTTTTTGCTGCTACAAGGTGGAGAAAGAGGAGTCTTCACAAAGTTTCATGGCTATCCACTCATCTACTCCTTCTTTCTTCTCTCTTTTAGTATTTTCCATTTCAAAGAGTAGTTAAGGCCCTCTAGGTGGGTTGTTTGGGGTTTAAAATGTGACTTCGATACCATGTTGGGGTAATGTAATATGTAAACTTTAGAATTTCATTAGATAACAATTATGTTTCATTTTAATTTCATCTCACATGATTTTCTTATTGATTTATGCTTGAAGTCGCCTCAATTCTAGGGAACTGACCTGTATGTATCTATTTGGGAAAAAGACTAGGTCCAATTACTGGATTCCTAGTTAGTTGCCAATATTCCTACATGTTAATCCATTCTCCTACACCTAGGTGGGAGATCTAAGTAGCTAATTTAAGAGCATTTAGTGCAATTGGTTTGGAGCTTCCTGAAGGCTAGATGCTAGGTAACGTGAGGTGTAAAACCCTTATTTCTACCCTCCATTACTATTCTCGACCCCCAATTTTCCTAAGAACTTCTACCCTAGAAACCAAGACTTGATTAGATCGTATTAGAATACCACCTAAACCCTAGTCTGAGTGAGCCCCACAATAAGGGGTAATATGGACTAGTTCTCCTATATGCATCCTATTCCATCCATGGACAATTAGTAGTTTATGACAATTCAATAACATCTAGCTTGTTGTTTGGTTTGATGATCTAAATGAATGAACATTTCTTACATATTAGGACCCCCAACCTAGGTTCTAGTCACATATCCCCAAACGGACAACACTGCCCGTAAGTTGCAAAACTATAATTCTCTAGTGTTTCGTAAATGCTTGCTTAACTAGTCTCTTTATTTCCATCTTAGTTAATTGATTTGTTCTTGCTACTCTCTTGCTAGTTTAGACTTAATTGGTTTTTTTGCCTAATTTGTTATCTAGTGTTTTAAAAATGCATTTTGACGTGTTTTACAAATGCCTGTCCATTTGGACGTGTTTTACAAATACATATTTTAGCTACTAAATCTGAACAACATAGTATTCGTGATCACCACCTACCAAAGTGTAGGTACATGATTGGACATATCAAACAAGCGTGCCCAATTCTGATATTATACTTATTTTTAATAAATCAATAGTGGGTCACTCCTCTACTGCCACAATAACAGTACAATCCCCAGAATGTGTAGGTAAATCACGATCATTTTATTGTGCGTCTGGCCTCGGATGACGAATTTTCAACTTGTTGACATCCTTGTTCGATTAAGCTGCTTTTATTTTAGCATCACAATGTGTTAAGAAAAATTAAGTTGGTAATAATTACTGATCGCATGATATAAATAATATACTACGTAACTTACTTGGCACAATCTAAATCTTCACTGCTTCAACATGATTTTGTTAGTTATGATAAGTTGGCGTTTTCTAGTTTAGGTGGTTAATTACATTGGAGGTTGTATATTTTTTAACAGTGTTTAAGTTTTAGCATCATATGTGTCTATTATCTTAACACGGATACATGCACGTGTGGCTGTCCGCGCCGTCAGGTTAAACAAATTAAATTTGTACATCTAATAGGTCTTATATGACGTGTTATGTTTCGCATATAGCGGGTTTGGTCGTATCGGACCAGATTCGCAAACCGGTCTTTTTTGGCACGCGGCTTGCCGTTTTCTATTTCGTTTCTTTTATCAATCGTCAATCTTCTGTCATTGATCTAAGCAGTCTTCACAAAAGACTAGACCTCTATCATTTGTATTTCAATATATTGCTGGATCGTGTTCTCAAGGCGCCGTTGGTAAGCTATTGTTTTGAATAAAATTCCTCAAATCGGAGCAGCTCATTTTAGAACCACAAGGCTATGACGTCATTGAATGCTTTTCTATTACAACAACCACTAGAGAAAAATGTTTTTACTGTATACATGTTGAAATGACCAACTGGCCCATAATTATTATCCAAATTATTAGGGAGATAAAACTACTATCAACTATATGCTTATATGTTGGATTTTGTGCAGTGCGACTAGCCACATGTAATGTGTCATGTTCTGAATTTGACTTTTGCATTCTACTGTTAGTTGTAACGTAATTCTGGGTTCGAAATCCGCTAGTCTTCCAGAGGAAAGCTTACTGTAATAACGAAATGTCTTGTATGATGACTTGAGATGAAACCAGACCTCTTCTCCTTACACCATCGTAGAGATATCATTTTACTAATGTGAGTCCTCTTTGTATGTGTTATGATAACGACCAAAATTTAGGAATTATTATTAGAATCACAAATATATTTCTGTTTTTAAGACTATACATGTATAAGAGGACTTAAATGGACTCTAAAGTTGATATATACAACTTGACTATATGTCGCGGGCAGCAGTCTGACTTATGCTCGTACTGACCGAGGGGGTGAGGTCGTAGATTCCGGCTCTCCCATTAGACCTTGTATGACACCAATTTTGATTTATCAACTGGTCGGTGGGATTTGGGTGGTACGACTCAAATCCTCGGGGCATAATAAAATACATAATTAGACGTGTAGTATAATTGTATACAATCAAAATACGAAAATATTAGTTGAGATCTTGTTTGATCTTTATACAGTATTATTGATAGGAAATATACATGTTCTTCATATTCCTTTTAAATTGTTAAAATGTTTCTTAATTCCTCTATAATTGATCTTCATGTTAATAATGATTACATGTTTCTTATAGATGTAACTTTACTGTGGACTAGTTTATCTTATCTTTGATAATAATAGAGTTGGTGGAGAGTTATATCTCCTGCTGAGATTTAGAATCTCGCTCGTGGGTTTCCCACACCCTCTTTAGATGGACGTGCAGGAAGAGGTAGAGATCGTGCAGCGGAGGTCGAGCCACACCAAACAATGTTTCCATCCCAACCACCGGGTAGACATTCAAATGGAAAAGCGGTATAGAGTTACTCTTAAGCTCTGTTTGGCAAAGCGATTGTGACGATGGACAATGGCAGATGAACCATCGCTCGGTGATTTACCGTCGTTGCCGTGAAGCTTTTTGTTGTCGTGAAGCTCTTCGTTGCCGTGAAGCTCGTCGTCGCCGCCTTCCACTCTTCCACGAAGGTTGCCGCCTCTCCGTGAAGTTCTTCTCTTCCTCCACGAAGCTCGCTGCCATTTCCAAGTACGTTCGAGCTTCCTTCATTCCTTGTTCCCCTTCATTCCCGCCCGCCGCCATTGCTGCTTCCAGGTCCATCTCGGTCGACAATTAGTCGACCGAGAGCCCACCTACGTGCAGCGTCCAGGTCCACTCTCGGTCGAAAATTTGTCGACCGAGAGTGGACCTGGACGCTACGCGCAGGTGGGCTCTCGGTCGACTAATTGTCGACCGAGATGGACCTGGAACTTATTTATGTTGGAGCTATAAATGTTTTAATCATATTTGCTGTAATGTTCACAAATAGTTCTGAATATTATAATGATTTCAATCTTTGGACTATTGGAAACGGCCTTACTTTGCTAATTTGTACAAGTATTTTCCATTTTATATGATTTGATAACCCAATAATAAAAACATGCATGTCTTTTTTCATATGTAATCATTATATAAATTTTAGAAATTAATACTAGATTAGACATGTGTACTCCTAGATTGACACTTTAGGGTTGATGCATGATGTTTAACTTAATATATAAATATGAAAATAATGCATTTATATATTAACTTAGAAACCCGTTCAAAATTTACTCATTAGGAGTAAACTTTGGATAGTCCACGGTTCGGGATTGTTTTTGGATATTTTAATCTCACTTAGGATGTACCTGTATAATGTATGATTAGTTTTGTAGATTATTTCAGTAGAATTTCTCCATTTGTTCTCTGGGTACATATGTGAGTGGTTATTTGCCATTTACATCGGTGTACTTGGAGAACTTAGGGGAAATGATGCTGAAATTTTCTTCAAAACTAAACATACATTATACAGTTACTAGTGAGATTAAATATTCAAAATGGGATAGGTGGTACACTTTAGTATATAAAATGAACTTTCTATCAATAAAAACTTACAGATTATTATAGTATCAATATTAAACTGTTAGTTTTATAATTAATTTTAATGTGATATAGAAAATGGATCGAAGTTGGATGTCTATCAAGAACCGTTGCAGTCCAGAGTTTGCCAAAAGTCTTGATGAATTTATCAGATTTGCTGAGGAACATAGGAAACTACCTATAGATAGGCTATATTGTCCATGTAGAAATTGTTGTAACAATTTGAAAGTTGATACTGGTGAGGAAATTAAGAATCATGTCATATGCAATGGGATCATACAAGGTTATAATCAATGGTATTGGCATGGAGAGAAATTGAATTATGGAGCAGAAAATGTCGATACTAATAGTTGTGGCATAGAAGATATAGATAATGATGATAATGTTAATGATGAACCGATTCAAAATGACCAGATTCAGGATGATATGATTGATGAGATGCTACGTAGTTGTCGGGACAATGTCATTGATCCACCTTCTTTATTTGCAAACATTGTCCATGATGCTAAAAAACCATTATATAAGGGTTGTACTAAGTTCACGAGGTTGAGTGTTGTGATGCGATTATACACAAGGATACTCTTTTAATATTCGTAGATTGGTATCAATGAAGGATCTGAAACTGATAGGTCTCAAATCTCACGATTGTCACACCTTAATGCAACCAATTTTACCTGTGGCTATTCGATCTATATTGCCGAAGCATGTAAGGTTTGCAATCACAAGACTCTATTTCTTCTTCAATGAAATATGCAACAAAGTGATACATCTTGATACTCTTGATAAATTACAGAAAGATGTAATTGTTACCATGTGTCAGCTTGAAATGTACTTTCCTCCTTCATTTTTTGATATCATGGTTCATCTTGTAGTACATTTTACAAGGGAGGTGAAGATGTTGGGTCCAATTTTCTTACACTGGATGTATCCATTTGAACGCTACATGAGTGTTTTTAAAGGTGATATTCGGAATCGTTATCGTTCTGAAGGGAGTATTGTTGAGGGTTACGTGGCTAGGGAGGTGATGGACTTTTGTAATGATTTTTTGAATTGCAATGAAACTTGTAGCGATCAAAAAAATTCCCATCACACTGGATCTTATTGTGGCAAAGGAACTCTGGGAGGACGAGTGAAACGAATCAGTCGTGAGTTGTGGGAACAAGTGCATTTGTATATTTTACACAACATCAATGAAGTTAGTAGCTACATCACATAACACAATGATCTTATCAAGAGAAATCATCCACGCTCCAGTTCAATGTGGCTTGCAAGAGAGCATAATCGAACATTTATTAGGTGGTTTGAAGAGAAAGTATTTAATCAACTATCTGAATCACCAAATAATGTTGCTGAGAACATAAAATAGCTCGCCTTTAAGCCAAAAATGGATGTCATGTCATATGAAGGTTATGACATTAACGGATTTTCATACTACACAAAGCGTCAAGATGAAAGTAGTGTAGTTCAAAATAGTGGGGCCACTGTTAAAGCTTGTTCATTGTATTTTGCTAGTGCCAAAGATAAAAGACCACGCGAATCTGAGATGTCATATTACGGCGTCATTGAGGACATATGGGAAATGGACTATACAAATTTTCGAGTTCCTATATTTAGGTGTAATTGGGTTGACAACAATAAAGGAGTTTCAGTGGATGAGTTGGGTTTCAAATTGGTGAATTTTGAAAAGATTGGTTTCAAAGATGAGCCATTCATCATGGCAAACCAAGCAAAACAAGTATTCTATATTGATGACCCGGCAAATAAAAATTGGTCTGTCGTTCTTAATGGAAAAAGACAGTTTACTGTAGATCGCACTACTACAGAAATGACTTATAAAGTCGGTTTTCAAGGTGTCGATTGTATACAAAAACCGACACATAAACCCTACTGTGTCGGTTTTTAACCGAAACCGACATCCAACCCATGAAGTTCGACCAGACACGGGTATCGCTTTTATTAAGTGTCGGTTAATTAATAAACAACTGACACCTAAACTCAATCGCCAAACCCAAAATTCCAGCGAAAAAATTGGCTCCAATATTTTACATATTGTGTCGGTTCGTAACTAAATAACTGACGACTAAATGGCATTCATGAGATAGGAATAGTTGTCGGTTATCGTTTAATCAAAAACCGACGACTATAATATAGTATAGGTGTCGGTTGTTGCAAACGAACCGACACTGTTGGTTTAGTTGTCAGTTTTTTAAATAACCGACACATATTTTCAACTTAATAGCTCACCATGCCGGAACGATTCTTCCCATTTCCCTATTTCGTTCCCGATTTCCCTAGCTCCGGCGATTTCTTGCTCCCTGCCGCCGCCGCCGCTCCCTGCCGTTCGTGCTCCACCGTCGTGCTCCGTCGCCGCCGCTCCTTCCTCTGTGCTCGCCGCTCGTCGCCGTCGAGCGAGAAGCAGTCGGTTCCCGCCGGCCTCCCTCTCTGCCCGCCGGCCTCCCTCTATGCCATCGCCAGTAGCAGCTAGGTCTCCTAGCCTCGCCGCCCTCTCCGCTGCTCCTCTCTTCTCCGCCGGAAGCTGGTAGGACTTGCTCCAGCCACTGCTCCTCTTCCCTCGAGGTGCCCGCCCTGCCTTCTTCTTCTTCCTCTGCTCGTCTTCCCTCAAGGTGTCGCCCTACTGCTGGGTATTTTTTTTTAAATTTATTTACTTCCTATGAGAATCAGTTTTAATTAGGGCTCATACACATATTGATGTCTAACACCTAAATGAATATCTAGTTAGTGTATTTTCCTAGTATCATGAAAGATTCTTAATCGTGTGTATCAAATGGGATTCTTATATATATTCATATCTTAATGTTATAAATAGAAGACTCGAATGTTATAAAATCCCATCAAAGTAGGTAGAAACAACTTATATATATTCAGATCTTAATAATTCCATGAAGTTTACATTATCTTACTCAGGAAAAGTATGTGTATAATGTAGGATTAGTTCCATATAATGGTTCTATTTTAGTAAGCACCTAGAAACCCGTCCAAGATTTACTCATTAGGAGCATTTCCTCGTTTGTTCTCTAAGTACATTTGTAGACTTCTTTTCAAGCTATCATGTCTACCACAATAAAGTTGGTTATGACAAGCAATAAAAGGTTAACTAATGTTATACAACTTTTTCTGAAAATATATAACATCGTTATATGTACTTACACTTTGTTAATACTAATATTGTGCAGTCTCTGTCCACCCATAACAGTCACTATGAACTGGGCCTCTATGTCAATGTTAACGTTCCCTATTGAAGAACAATTGGACATCATCCTAGATGATCGTTCCTTAAACCAATTGGTCATACCCAAACATTGGCGTTTTCTAAAAGGAAGACACTACATGCCTGGTAAAGTGACCATAACTTTTGGCAATTATTCACATGTTATCGAGGTTGAGTATGATTTGGCGGGAAATCTTGTATCAAAATCCGGTTGGCGTGATTGGATTGGAGAGATGCATGTAGTTTGTTGCAACGGGCTTTTTCTCTGTCCAGTTGGCCATAATTCCATCAAAGTTTGGATAACCAACAGCAACTGCGAGACCCCCGATCATCTACTACGGTATGAGCGCACGGCGTCGCATATCAGCTCGGACGAATCTGAATCTGAGGCCCCTGTCAGTTCAGATTCGTCTAAATACAGTGAGGAGCTTCGTGACACAGCTTCATCATCAAAAAGAAGTTATTGATGCGGGACCATGTTGGTGTAGTATTTAGTTGTCTATCTATCTAGACTTGTCTGTATTAATAATTTTTTTAATTATGCGCATGTTGAGGGGTACACCAACCCCTTTGTTTAGTTATTGTTTAGGGGTACACCCCTGTGTGTGGATGTAAAAAGAGATTAATGAATGGAACTGAAAGTTGCTACATGAATGCTTATAACTGAAGTGTGTGTTCCCATGAATGTTCCCATTTGCATGATTACACTACTATTTTCTCATATTGTTTAGTCTATTTTAATATAACATACTTGCTTATATCTTGCTTAATGATGAACTGTAATGCACACATGTGACATGCTTGGAATGTAAATGATGAACTTTTCCCTAAATTGCCAATCATGCTTTTAAAGACATCAATAATCACCCTAACTTGAAGAACTAGGATTTTAGGTATAAGAATGACAATACATTATTTGTTGGCCTAGAAACCCGTCCAAGATTTACTCATTAGGAGTAAATCTTGGATAGTCCCCAGTTTGGGACTGTTCTTGAACTCCTAATCTCGCTTAGGATGTAAGTGTGTAATGTGTATTGGGTTTTCAAGAAAATTTTGGTAGCATTTCCCCGTTTGTTTTCTAAGTACATATGTACTTGGAGAACAGCGGGGAAATGCTGTCGAAATTTTCTTGAAAACCCAATACACATTATACACTTACTAGTGAGATTAGGTGTTCAAGAATGGATAGGTGGTACACATTTATTATATATAATAATGACATCACATGTATTTGTTAACCCTAGACCCTAATCTTGTCCTAATATATACTTGTTTTATCTTTGATCATAGAATGGATAGATCATATGGATGTCCATTCGCAATCACTGCACCCCAGAGTTTATTTCTGGTCTTCACCAGTTCATTAAATTTGCTGAGGAACATAGGAAACAACCTGGAGATAGGTTCTACTGTCCATGTAGACATTGCGGTAACAACTTGAAAGTCAACACTGGTGACGAAATCAAAACTCATGTCATGTGCAACAGGATTATACAAGGCTATACGGAATGGCACTGGCATGGAGAGATTTCAAACCCGAAACCAGTGGATGTCGATAGCAGTGCTTGTGTGGAAGAAGAAATTGCCTACGATGACGTAGATGTGAATGAACTAGTTCCAGTAGACATCGTTGATGCGATGCTGGATAGTTGTGGGGTAGAGCACACCGATCCACCTCCCATTTTTAGAAACATTGTGCATGATGCTGAGATGCCATTATACACAGGTTGTACTAAGTTTACGAAGCTTAACGCTGTGTTGAGATTGTATAAGTTGAAAGCTAACAATAGATGGATCGACAAAAGCTTCACGTCATTGCTGTCTTTGTTGAAAGAAATGCTTCCTGAAGGAAACGAGCTGCCAATCTCAACATACTAGGTAAAGAAATTGTTGTGCCCAATGGGAATGGATGCCAAGAAGATACACGCATGCCCTAATGATTGTGTATTATTTCAAAAGGACTATGCATATTTGAAAGATTGTCCAAAATGTGGTGCGTCACGGTATAAATTGACGACTTCGGGGGAGTCCAAAACTGGTTCTCCTGCCAAGGTGATGTGGTATCTACCTATAATATCACGGTTTCAACGCTTGTTTGCCAATCCGATAGATGCGAAGAATTTGAGGTGGCATGCAGATGTTAAGAAAAATAATGATGGGATCCTACGACACGCGTCTGATTCCCCACAGTGGAAGAAGATTGATGTATTGTACCCTGAATTTGGTGAAGAAGTCAGGAATCTAAGACTTGGGCTTTGTACAGACGGGATGAATCCGTACGGGACATTGAGCAACCAACATAGCACTTGGCCAGTCATGCTTGTTATATACAATCTTCCTCCCTGGCTGTGTATGAAAAATAAGTATGTAATGTTGTCGTTGTTGATATCGGGCCCTAAACAACCTGGAAATGACATCGATGTTTATCTTGAACCTCTGATTGATGACTTAAAGAAACTCTGGGGTGAAGGTGTGATGACCTATGATGCTTCACGAAGAGAGACATTTCGTTTGCATGCTTTGTTGTTTTGCACTATTAATGACTTTCCAGCATATGGGAATTTGTCTGGATATAGTGTCAAAGGAGCTAAAGCGTGTCCTATATGTGAAGAGAACACTAATTCAACAAGACTAAAACATGGCGGTAAGAATGTATATCTCGGTCATCGAAGGTTTCTTCCAAAATTCCATCTGTATCGTAGGAAGCGCAAAGCATTCAATGGATTGAATGAGGAACGCAGTGCACCTAAACCTATACCAGGGGAGGTTGTTTATGAAAGAATAAAAGACTTTGTCAATGAATTTGGTAAGAGATCACAATGTACTACAAGGAGTGACAATTCTTCAGTCAAGAAGAAGTCAATATTTTGGGATCTTCCTTATTGGAGTTCTTTGACAGTCAGACATTGTATCGATGTAATGCACGTTGAGAAAAATGTATGTGATAGCATCTTTGGTACTCTGTTAAATATACCAGGTAAGACTAAAGATGGGATAAAATCCAGAATGGACCTACGTGAAATGGGAATAAGGTCATAATTAACAGAAATACGTAAAATGGGTAGTAAAAGAACATACTTACCTCCCGCATGTTACACGTCGTCTAGAAAAGAGAAGAAAGCTTTCTGTGAATGCTTGATAAATGTTAAGGTGCCACATGGTTACTCATCCAACATCCGTAGATTGGTATCAATGAAAGATCTGAAGTTGATAGGACTTAAATCTCATGATTTTCACACTCTAATGAAACAAATATTGCCCGTGGCAATTCGATCTATATTGCCGAAGTATGTAAGGTTTGCAATCACCAGACTTTGTTTCTTTTTCAATAGTCTCTGCAGCAAAGTTATTGACCCTGAGACTCTCGATAATTTGCAAAGAGAAGTGGTTGTTACCCTATGTCAACTTGAGATGTATTTCCCTCCTTCGTTCTTTGATATCATGGTACATCTTGTTGTCCACTTGACTAGGGAAGTGAAAATCTTGGGCCCGGTTTTCTTGCATTGGATGTATCCCTTTGAACGATACATGAGCATTTTTAAAGGTGATGTTCGAAACCGTTATCGGCCTGAAGGGAGCATTATTGAAGGTTATGTGGCGAGAGAGGTTATGGATTTCTGCAATGACTTTCTCAGTGGTAATGACACTCCTGATAATGACAAGAATATTGACGAGCTATTTGGCAAAGGAATTTTGGGATCACGTGTGAAAGTAATCAGCCGTGAGCAGTTGGAACAAGGTCATTTGTATATTTTACACAACATGGACGAAGTGAACGTTTATATCGAGGAACATACCAATTTCATCAAAAGACAATATCCTCGAGCCAATACAATATGGCTTGCTAGAGAGCATAACAAGACTTTTATTAAGTGGTTTGAAGATAAAGTCTTACATCAACTATCTCAAACACCAGATGATATTACTGAAACTATCAAATGCCTCGCCTTTAAACCAAAGTTGACTGTTATGTCTTATGAAGGGTATGACATTAATGGATTCACATATTACACAAAGTGCCAAGATGATAAGAGTGTCGTCCAAAACAGTGGGGTCACCCTTCAAGCATCGACTATGTTTTTTGTAAGTGCAAAGGATAAGAGTCCACGTGAAGCTAAAATGTCATATTACGGTGTCATTGAAGAGATATGGGAATTTGGCTACATAGATTTTAGAATTCCGCTCTTCAAATGTAATTGGGTTGATAACACCAAAGGAGTTATAGTGGATGAATTGGGTTTCACTTTAGTGAACTTTGAAAAGATTGGCGAGAAGGCTGAACCATTCATATTGGCATCACAGGTGAAACAAGTATTTTATATCGATGATCCTGCAAATGATAAATGGTCGGTTGTTCTTCATGGTAAAAGACAGTTCATTGAAGATCCTATAGATGAAGAAGAGTACTATGATAAATATGATGACTCTAGTCCATTCTCAGTTGGGTTGCCAACTCCATAAAATATTGAAGCTAATGATGACTTATATGTGCGCAGAGATCACAATGAAGGATTGTTAATTGATAAAAGATCACAATTTTAGAGGCATTCATGTTTATATTTTTTTTATTGAAGCTAAATGTTTACTTTTTTAATATCAATATCATTTTCTGATTTGATGTTTCATTATTTTCTAGTTAATACAAATGCTAAACATTGTGGGAGGGTGCTAAAGAACTATAGGACCAATCTCACCCGAGATTACATATGCGATGATGAGAGTAGGTTCTTGATCTATTCCAATTCTAGACATTGATCAGTATTTCACTAACTCTACACTAATAATTTTTGTTTGTATTCTCTTTGAAAAATAAATATAGGAAGAAGGCTATGCAAGACGGCCATGACATAGCTATGCAGGATATGCAGGATATGCAGGAAGAAGCCCCAATGAAGAGAAGCAGGATACAGATACAATACATAAGGTGCAACACACACAAGTGCTTCAGATTCATATAACAACATGACAGACTAACACATATAAAGTGCATAACAACAGCAACGCCGAATTTACATACAACACTAGCTTAGTACATATATAGTGGGACAAAGGTGACGATACCACCTGCTAAAACAGGTTACCGACTACATGTTACGACTGGGAGGTCGTGATTCAGCAACCATATGCATTAGCAGGAGGACAAACATATGGTGATCTGTTTGTCCTCCTGCTAATGCATACGGTTGCTGAATCACGACCTCCCAGTCATAACATGTAGTTGTCGGTAACCTGTTTTACCAGGTGGGATCGTCACCTTATAAGTCCCACTATATATGTACTAAGCTAGTGTTGTATGTAAATTCGACACTGCTCTTGTTATGTACTATATATGTGTTAGTCTGTCATGTTGTATGGACATCGATTGTATTGCTCAGGTATTATATAGTCTCATTAGATAATATGAAATATATCAATCTTATTTATAGCTCATGAATTATATATATACATCATTCTCTTTACATGTGTTTAAAGCTGACCCCACTACAGGAACGGACTTACCAGATGTACATGCTCCCTATGCGATGGGAGAATTAAATGAAGTAAGAGAAGAATGGGAAACAGCCATACAAATAGTGGGGGCTTTAAAAATATAATTGGGATCCTGATAGCGAATAATGACTAAACAATGATATTTTGTAAATGAATTTCTGAATTATAATATATGTGTGAATGTTTCTACATGTCTGGATGTTTCTACATGTGTTTGAGTGAAAATGAATGAAAGTGTTGGTTGCTATATGAATGTTTCTACATGTGTGAATGTGAATGAATGGAACTACATATTGCTAGCTACATGAATGTTTCTAAATGTGTGAAAATAAAATGGAACTGTAGGTTGCATTGCTAAATGCATGTGTGAATATTTTTGTTGTTAATTTTGTAGGTTTGTGGCCTGTTGTCGGCTGATATCAATGGATGTCGTAAAACCTGCAGTTCATAACTGAACTGAACATGTTTCTCATCCTACGACCAGCCACAGCAGGTCTGCAGACTGACAGAAAAAAAAAACAATAGGCGTCGGTTATTTGTATAAAACTGACGCCAAATAGTTACAGTGTCGGTTTTTAATAGAAACTGACGTCTATTTCCTTAACACCACGGCCGTGCTGTCCAGCACGGCCATGTTGGGAGTTATATGGCGTCGGTTATTAGCTAATGACTGACGCCTATCCTGTGGCGCAAAGATATATGTCGTCGGTTATTTGTAAAAAACCGACACTGATAGTGCCCAAGATGGTGCCCTTTCTGTGGCGCGAAGGGTTTGGGCGTCAATTTTGTATCTAATAACCGACGGCTATAGTGCCATGATGGCGCGTTTTCAGTGGCACGCGAAGAGTTTGGGCGTCGGTTTTGGAACTGACGCCTAATGGGTGAGCTTTTAGTGTCACCCACATAGGTGTCGCTCAGAAACCGACACTAAAGGCTTTAAATAACCGACACTAAAGGTAGGTTCTGTTGTAGTGAGATCCTATAAATGAAGAAGAATACTACGAAAAGTATGATGATTCCAATCCATTCTCAGTTGGTTTGCCAAGTGTAAATGTTGAAGATAACACCGACGAATATTATAAACGTCAAGACCATGCTGAAGGAATTTTCCTTGACTAACAACTCAACCAATACTAAAGGCATGTATTCTTTGAATTATTTATTTTATTATCATGTATACCTTATCACTTGTGCTTTTATTATCACTTATTTATTTTATCATGTATACTTGCAGGTTCTAAAATGGCGAGTGAAGATGAACATTTTGAGCATGAGCACCATGAAGATGAACATTCTGAGCATGAGCACCATGAGGATGGTAGTGGTGATGCTAAGAACAGTAGAGGTCCTACATTGATGTGTAGGCTGCAGGAGCTCAGGGCTAAAGGGGATAAATTGCCAGTCCAGTTTGATATGATAGGAGCACCTATTGGGGAACATGCTAGTGCTTTCAAGCATTACGTAGGGGCGACCGCGTGCACTAAGGTGCCAATAGATATAGAAAATTGGCATGATGTTCCTAATGCCAAAAAAGACCTCATATGGAAAGATATATCTGTGAGTGGAAGTGATATGTTTTTTTATCTATTGATTCTAATTTAGTTTGCTTGGAATTAATTCTTTTTCAAAACAACATTATTAATTGCTTCTTTTGTATGTATAGGGTGTTTTTCATCTAAATGAAAAAGATCACAAGAAAAGAGTGCTACAACGTTGTGGTGTACGATGGAGGGGTTTTAAGACATATCTTATAAGGGAATTTATAAATAATCCTAAACAAAAGAAGAAAGCTACAGATGTATATATTTTTATTGATCCTGAGGTGTGGGAAAGATTTGTTGCAGCTAGGAGATCGGAAGAGTTTCAGGTAATAAAGATTGTGATGTATTGTATGAATATATAATTTTATAAAATTAAGGAGGTGAATCTTTTTATACATGTTTGCCAAGTCTAAATTGCAATACCTCATTTTAAATGATCAGGCTATTCACCAGGCTCAAAAGAAAAGACGGGCTAAAAATGTGCATGACCATCGCTTGGGGCCCGGTGGTTATGCCTTCCGCCGCCAACTACAAGAGAAGCAATCATCTTATGGAGAAGAATCTAGTACAACTCAAGTTGAGCGACCACCCCGACACATGACATGGATTGATGCTAGAAAGAA
This sequence comes from Alisma plantago-aquatica, assembly GCA_963693085.1. Classification (NCBI taxonomy): domain Eukaryota; kingdom Viridiplantae; phylum Streptophyta; class Magnoliopsida; order Alismatales; family Alismataceae; genus Alisma; species Alisma plantago-aquatica. The sequence goes on from OY856411.1 coordinate 651,847,476, forward strand.
TCGAGCCGGTGAAATTGTCAACCCTGCAATTAAGGAGGTGGCACAAAAGATGGTAGGTTTATCCCAACTAAGTAAAGAGTAACTTCCACAAACTTAGATTTATTTATATCTAATTGATATTGTGATTTGATATTTTTATTAACTATGAATAGATTGATCTCCACGAGCAAAGGAAGGAAGGAAAGTTCATCCCAACTGGATACATGGATGAACTAGCAGTTGCTCTTGGTACGAAGGAGCATCCTGGCCGTGTTAGGGGATTAGGAGCTGGCATAGGATTCAAGTCTTATTTTGGCCCTTCGCAATCTAAAAGAGGTCATGTAGGAGGTTTTACACAAGAGGATCTTGAAGCATTAGTAGCACAGAAAGTAAAAGAAATAATATCTTCATTTCAGCCTACTCAACCTTGTCAACCTATTCATATTGCACGTCTCTCAAATGATGAGGTACAAGCCCATGCTACAGTTTTAGAAGGTCATGGGAGCACTCCTGATGAACCACCACAACAATCTGCAGTAAGTTTTTGTTCTATATGTGTTTTGTTATTAGTATGATAAATATATGATAATATATATAGTTGTAACATGTATCTGTTCTACTATTTCTTATATAACTTATATTATTTCAATCTAGGTTGGTATGAACTATAAACTTGCAGTGGAGGTTCTAGAATATAATGTTGTGGCAGCGGGAAAAGTGTACAACCTTGGTGGTACATTGCATTTCCAACAAATTACTGATGACATCTACCGTGTGTCCATCCATCTTGTGTATGACAGAATGGGGGACAAACCATTACCCATACCTAATCCTGAATATAGTACAGTTGAAGAAGCTGAGGGTGCTATGGTGGATTGGCCTAGACACTTGGTTATTAATGACAAGGTATACCTTATTTCTACCATATTTTTCATATTTGACTGCATATATGAACTCATGTAATATAAGTATGTAATTTAATTAACAGGTTTGTAAACCAAAAAGTAAAACTTCTGCTAGTCATCCTCCTATGCCCAATCCATCTTTCATTCCCGAAACTACATTCGACGAATTGGGAAGCAAATCTAAATGTTTGTGTCGATACTTAGCCAACCAAAGATCGGGATCACATATGATGGTCAAGTTAACAGAAGATGCAATTGGGAGGGACTTTGAGAATTTTATTTTTCTTGATGATATTATAGAGTTGTTCCAGTATGATTGGTTGAACACTTCGATAATAGAAGTATGGATAAGGTAAGGATCTATCAATATATATAGAAAATTCCAATACACATTTTTAGCTTATATCTACATATGAAAATAATTACAAATGTTTAACAACCATTTATATACCGAGGTCACCAACTTTGATATAAAGAATATTGCATTCTTAGTTCCTTCGGTCACTAGTTAGGTGGAGATAAATATTGATGATGTGAACAAGTACTTCTCTGATGCATTCAAATATTTTGCTAGTGAGGGGAAGGAAATTATCCTAATTCCTTTTAATGTCCAGTAAGTATTATTATTCAATATAATTTTAATAATGAATGAAACTATTTATTTTAATGTTTGTGTTATTCTTACTCAGAGCTAGATATTGGGAATTACTGGTGATTATCCCAAAATTGATGACTCTTTATTATCTTGACCCAATGGGTAAAACAACAAGGAGTCACAAACTGAAATTGTCAGCTATGGAGTAAGTATAAATTTAATCAATTACTTCAACATGATATTTCTATTTAGAATTTCTATTTTACCAACTATCGTTTAATTGATAGGGGTATAAAGGCTTTTCGTGAAGCTGGAGGACAAATACCCACAAAATTAAAGACATTGACTTTGAAAAATGTCAAAGTAGCTACTTTGACAACTGCTTATTCTTTATGTATTAATTTTCAACTGTAATATGTCAACTCTTATACTCTTATCTCAATTGTTGTTTGTAGTAGTTTACTAACATTAAGTATAATTTGTTATTTGTAGTGTCCTATGCAAAATAATGATTGGGCTTGTGGCTACTATGTAATGAAATATATGCAAACTATTGTTAAATAAGCATCATATGACATTCAGACTATAAGTCAGGTAATAAAGAATAACATCATAAATTTACAAGTGATTGTAGTCATTTTTATAAAATATTAACATGTGCATTTTCTATTACAGATCTTTACAACTCAGCCTTACACACATGTGGACTTGAATGAATTCCGAGAAGAGTGGTCAAAGTGTTTTATAAGTGAAGTCGAAATAGCATTGGATTAACTATGTCGGCTCCATTTATGTATGTGGTTTGAGTACGTACTCTTTCATATTTTTACTTTTACAATATATGTCATCTCAGACTTGTACTCTATCATTTTGTAAATTATGATATTTATTATCATTTTTGTTATGAATGTGTGGTTTTGAATGGTGACGGTTGAGCATCAATGCTCCCCTCTCCCAGAATATATGAATCTTCTTGTTCTTCTGTTCTATATCAATTTCTGTAGATTTTTTTTTAAAAATCATAACTTTTAGCGTCGGTTTTTTAAATAACCGACCCTAAAGATTGAATTCAGTGTACACTCTTCGGTCGAGAAAATTTTCGACCGAAATATAACTTCTAGTGTCGGTTTTTGTAAAAAACTGAGTCTAAATGTCCTCTATAAAGTCGGATTTTTGAAATAACTGACCCTAAAAATTGAATAAAACATTTCAGTGTAAGACTCGGTCGACAAACTTCTCAACCGAATTACTATCGGTCGAGAGGTTTGTCGACCGAGTCTTACACTGAAATGTTTTATTCAATCTTTAGGGTCGGTTATTTCAAAAATCCGACCTTATAGAGAGTTCTCGGTCGAGACCAAAATATTTTCGGTCGACAATTTTCTCGACCGAGTGTTATCACTGAATGTTATTCAATCTTTAGGGTCGGTTTTTATGAAATAACCGACCTTACAGGCTCCTTTTTTCTCGCCTATGTCATAATTTTTATAACCTTTTGCGTCGGTGTTTACTCTGTAAGGTCGGTTTTATGTGGTTAAATAATCCGACGCTATAGACCAAATTCTGTAGCGATGACCACCTAAGCGTCGGTTAAAAAGTGACGTTGAGGCTTTAAAAAACTGACGCTACAGACCATTCCTGTACTAGTGAGGATCAAAATACGAAAACATTAGTTGAGGCCTTGCTTGATCTTTATATAATATTATTGATAGGAAATTTATATGTTCTTCATATTCCTTTTAAATTGTTTAAATGTTTCATAATTCCTCTATAATTGATCTTCCTATTAATGATGATTACATGTTTCTTATAGATGTAACTTTACTGTGGTTTCTTAATGATGATATCAGTCGACGAATTTGTCGACCGAGGAGGCCTTTAAGGTCGGTTTTGTAGGAATAACCGACCTTAAAGGTGCTGATCCGAGGAGGACTGTAAGGTCGGTTATAAAGAAAAAATCGACCCTATAGGTGCTGTATACGTGAAATTCAGCTCTTATTCAGTCGACGAATTTGTCGACCGAGGATCCCTGTAGGGTCGGTTATAATGTAGAGCCGACCCTATAGTTCGAGGCGGGAAGCCAAATCCAAGCAAATTTTTGCCGCCGGAAAAATTGTCTATAAGGTCGCTTATTTTAGAAAAACCGACCCTATAGAGATGTACTACAAGGTCGGTTATTTTAAAAACAGCGACTCAAAAGGTTTTAAGTGGTGCCCGCATTTTTTATAGACATATAAGGTCAGTTATTTGGAAAACCGACCCTATAGAGATACACTACAAGGTCGGTTATTTTAAGAAAAGTGACCCAAGAAGTCTTAAGTGGTGCCCGTGTTTTTTATATACATATAAGGTCGGTTATTTGGAAAACCGACCCTATAGAGTTACATTACAAGGTCGGTTTATTTAAAAAAACCGACCTAAGAGGTCTTAAGTGGTGCCCGCGTTTTTTTTAGACATATAAAGTCAGTTATTTGGTAAAACTGTAGCGTCAGTTAACAACCAAAAACCGACTCTACAGATAAATGGTGCCCGTGTCGGGTTGTTTAATATAAATCAAATGCAAACTCAGTCGACGAATTTGTCGACCGAAAAGACCTATAGGGTCGGTTATTTGATAAAACTGATGCTACAAGTGCAAATACGAAGAAATCTGGCTCGTTTCGGTCGACAATTTGTCGACCGAACAGGAGCAAAATTTCCTTCGTACAAGCACCTCTAGGGTTGGTTTTTTCATATAACCGACCCTAAAGGTGCTTATACATGTTTAATATAAATCAAACACAAACTCAGTCGACGAATTTGTCGACCAAAAAGACCTATAGGGTCGGTTATTTGATAAAACCGACGCTACAAGTGCTAATATGAAGAAATCTGTCTCGTTTCGATCGACGATTTGTCGACCGAACAGGAGCAAAATTTCCTTCGTACAAGCACCTCTAGGGTCAATTTTTTCGTATAACCGACCCTAAAGGTGCTTATACATGTGTGAAAAACTAAACTGGATATTGTCAGTCGACAATATTGTCGATCGAGACAACCTATAGGGTCGGTTATTAGAAAAACCGACCCTAGAGGTGCTTGTAAGAAAGAATTCTGGCTTCATTCGGTCGACAATATTGTCGACCGAATTTGTCTCGGTCGATAATATTTTCAACCGAGATTAACCCTGTTTCAATGTTTTAAATTAAGTACCAAGTGTGTGTGTATGAGATTAACCAAGTGATGCTTTATCAAATTTAGCCATAATTTATTTTTCAATCATTTGAAATAACAATATTCTTATATAACATGTATATGTCCAAATGAAGCCATGGAAAACACTTTTATTCATAACAATTTAATGCCCATACACTTTATAAGATGAAGCATGACATACTTGCTTTATAAAAAGATATCCATTACAATCATTACAAACATATCTCATAATCTCACTGAAAAGACCGAAGTATTACATCAATGTCTGGATATTTTCCAAGAAAGGGCTCAGCTCCATAATATTTGACCAGTGTCTGCCACTCCAAGGCACCTGTCTTGGTTAAGGCATAAGCCTCCAAGAAGGTGGGAACACGATCAAAGCGAAAGTTGGCAGCAATGTCTTGAAGTTGAATTGGGAAAAACTGAGTATGTGTGAGATCAGGAGATGGTGGAGGTGGAATTTGATAGTAGTTGTAGGAAGGATTGTATGGATTTATCATGCCAGGATTAAGGGAATAGGGATATTCATCAGGTTGGTTAGGAGAGAGAGCTTGCATCCTTTGGTTTAAATAAGTCATGCCATGGTGATTATAATCCAATTGCCTACTTAGGTGATATTGGGATCCATCAATGTATGTCAAAGTGTTTGTAATAGGATCATGGGGTAGGTTGGTAGGAGGAGGTGGTGGAGGTATGTCTTGGGTGGATGTCTCCCCTTCAGTCCTAGCCCTTTTGTGGCCAAAGTCGATTCCCATCTTTTCCACCGTATTTTTACTTATCTTTTGGGGTTTTCTATCCCATGTGTAACCTAAGTCGTCCTCAATATTCTTCTTAAGAAAATGTTGAGTGATTTGGCATACAAAGTCATCATAAGGTGGATTGCCATAAAACTCAAACATATTCTTAAGGATGATACGAATAAAGTTTATGGGAATACCTTTGAGAATGGCATAGATAAGGCACATACGAAAGGTGGGTACTTCATATTTGTTTGCTCTAGGATGGATATTGGTGGCAACAATGAAATTTATGATCCTAGCTTCAGGTTTTAAATTTATGGCATAATAGGTACCCCTATCTTCATGGTAAGTCGTATTTGATTGAAAGATGGCTTTTTTGACATCACTAAGGCTAATTGTAGTGTCATCTTAGGAGAGTTTGTTTAGTGGATTTCCTCTAGTGAGATCAACAAAATCTTTATATTCTTCTATGTTTATGTCAAACATATCAAGAATACCCTCCTCAGTAAAATGGAATCCATACCCACCAACCATAGAGGAGAAGGAATCATGGTCAGGAGGTGGGGTTAAATTGGCATAGAATTCATTAACTGCTTTGGAGGAGTAGGAATGGAAGGAGGGGATCAGAAAATTAGTCAAATGTTGCACCTTAAAGAGTTCCTCCAAATCGACAATGTTCTGGAAGTCCATGACGTCGACTGGCCGTCGTGGAAGAGGAGGCTTTGAGGAGAGCCTAAGGTAGCGGTCGCCTGCAGCTGCGTCTTTGAAGGGGACGTCGTTGATGAACGGCAGCGGATCAACCGTCCTTCCTTTCCTGCCTGCAACTTGCTTCTTTCCACGCGTTGATGAGGAAGCCATATTGTTGCTTTGAAATGGAGAAATAGCAAGCAAGAATTGGATGTAGAGGAGCTGAAGATTTTCACAAGAATACACTAGAGAGGAGCTAGAGAAGTGAGAATGTGAAGGTGTGAAGAAATGGATCGTTTTGGGTGCTATTTATAGCAAAACAGAGCCAATTTCGGTCGACAAATTGTCGACCGACGCCCGCAACGGTCGTCTATCGGTCGGCCAACGGTCGATCGAAAATATAGCCGTTACGACGATCAACGGTCGTATTTATAGCCGTTAACGGTTGAAATTCTAGCCGTTACGACGGTTGATTTTTTTAGCCGTTACGACAGTTGATTTTTTTAGCCGTTATGACGGTTGGTTTTTCTAGTCGTTCCTCGGTCGACAATATTTTCGACCGAATGGACTTCTAAGGTCGGTTATTAAGAAAATACCGACCCTAAAAGTTACTTATACACATGAAAATTGACTCCTTATCGGTCGACAAATTTGTCGACCGAAAATGCTATAAGGTCGGTTATAAGTCCAAATCTGACGCTAGATGTGCTTATACATGCGTGAACTATCTGGATCCAGAATAGATATCGGTCGACGAATTCGTCGACCGATATGTTTCGGTCGACAATATTGTCGACCGAATTGACTTCTAAGGTCAGTTATTAAGAAAATACCGACCCTAAAAGTTACTTATACACATGAAAACTGACTCCGAATCGGTCAACAAATTTGTCGACCGAAAATGTTATAAGGTCGGTTATAAGTGCAAATCCGACGCTAGATGTGCTTATACATGCGTGAACTATCTGGATCCAGAATAGATATCGGTCGACGAATTTGTCGATCGAGAAAGAGCCAGATTTCCTTCGCATAAGTACCTCTAGGGTCGGTTTTAAGGAAAAAACCAACCTTAGAGGTACTTATCGGTCGACGAATTTGTCGACCAAGTGAATCGGTCGAAATATTGGTCAACCGAGGAAGGCTCTAAGGTCGGTTAGAAGTGCAAATCCGACATTACATACGTGAACTATCTGGATCCAGAATAGATATCGGTCGACGAATTTGTCGACCGAGGAGGCCTTTAAGGTCGGTTTTGTAGGAATAACCGACCTTAAAGGTGCTGATCCGAGGAGGACTGTAAGGTCAGTTATAAAGAAAAAATCGACCCTATAGGTGCTGTATACGTGAAATTCAGCTCTTATTCGGTCGACGAATTTGTCGACCGAGGATCCCTGTAGGGTCGGTTATAATGTAGAACCGACCCTATAGTCGACTCAAAAGGTCTTAAGTGGTGCCCGCGTTTTTTATAGACATATAAGGTCGGTTATTTGGAAAACCGACCCTATAGAGATACACTACAAGGTCGGTTATTTTAAGAAAAGCGACTCAAGAAGTCTTAAGTGGTGCCCGCGTTTTTTATATACATATAAGGTCGGTTATTTGGAAAACCGACCCTATAGAGTTACATTACAAGGTCGGTTTATTTAAAAAACCCGACCTAAGAGGTCTTAAGTGGTGCCCGCGTTTTTTTAGACATATAAAGTCGGTTATTTAGTAAAACCGACCCTCCATGTAGTGACGTTATAACCCATTTCTGTACTAGTGTATGTTCTTCATATTCCTTTTAAATTGTTTAAATGTTTCATAATTCCTCTATAATTGATCTTCCTATTAATGATGATTACATGTTTCTTATAGATGTAACTATACCGTGGCCTAGTTTATCTTATCTTTGATAATAATAGAATTGATGGAGATTTATATCTCCTGCTGAGATTTGGAATCTCGCTCGTGCGTTTCCCACACCCTCTTTAGATGGACGTACACGAATAGGTAGAAATCGTACAATGGAGGTCGAGCCACACCAAGCGGTGTTTCCATCCCAACCACCAGGTAGACATTCAAATGGGAAAGCGGTGTAGAGTTACACTTAAGCTCCGCAGATGAACCATCGCTCGGTGGTTTACCGTTGCATTAATATTTGGTAAAGTGTTGGATAATCACTTGGTCATCAATAGGACGTTTCAGTTGCATAGTGGATAACCGCTTGGTAGAAAAAGTAATCACAATGATGTTGTAAAGTACTAAACTAATACGTACATATATTTTAATAGTAGCAAGTTCAGATTTTTTCTATAGAAAATAGATGGTATGTCATATAGTTCAGATTTGCTACTCCCATGTAAACACGGAGTAGGCTATATCTTTATTTATCTTTTGACGTGTGTAGTGCAATTAAATCTGTTGATTAGGATTACCGTTTTAGGCCTCTGGCCCACCGTTTTCGGCATCTGTATCCTTCACGCAACTTTCTCACACTGTATCCTTCACGCACAGACCACCAGGCTTACCGTTTTAGGCATCTGGCCCACCGTTGTCCAGAATAATGATGAGACTAGAAAGCAGTGATCTCTAATACCGCAGACCGCAGAGATGCATGCATGTTCTTGATTGGTATAAGATCATGACCATTTTGCTGACCACGTGATACATAAATCATTCATCATACAGATTTCTAATTAATAGTTTTCAGTAATTAGCTAGTCTGTTTCGGTAGACTCGAGTTAAACGAATTGAATTGAATAAATTAAATATGCAGTCATCACGTGTAGGTTTTTGGTCTTGACATCGTTATACAGTTTTTGGTCTTTTGCTGATCTGACAAATACGACCTTAAAAAGTAGTCCAAAAAAGACTTAGACCGCAGCCAATTGTGAATCATTTCAGCTAAATCGTACGGTCCCTTGCTTGAGTTGCATGCCGGAGACGATGCATGTTTCGCTATAAATAAGGGAGCCCGGCTCCTCTTTCTCCATCCAAAACAGAAACCTGCTTCCCGGCATCAAACAAACCTTGCTAGCCCGAGCAGGTATCCAATACACATTACCAACTTCTCTTGATCGGCCATCACTTTTCTAGCCTCTCATTCCATCCATCGTCAAAATCAAAACTATTCGTCACCCGATCAAGAAAATGGCAGCAGCTATTAGTGCAAAGATGTGGGAAGAGCTGGCCGAGAGAGCCTTGTCCAAATGGGTTCGCAAGGGTGCCCTGGAGGCCATGCCTCACATTTCCCTTCCCAGACCAGCCGACCTTTCAGAGGACATCCTTGCTGACATGGACGTGTATGACGGCCCTGGGCCTTGGGATCGGACACTAGTGGACGTGGAGCTGCAAGGAAAAACAACAGCTGAACAGAACAAGAAGCTACTCATCTTCTCAAGCAACGACTACCTAGGACTGAGCTCACACCCTGCGGTTAGAAAGGCAGCTGCCAAAGCTTCAATGGCTTATGGTATGGGACCAAGAGGATCTGCCATGATATGCGGGGAGACCAACTACCATCGTCAGCTAGAGGCCACCCTTGCCGAGTTGGTGAAAAAAGAGGTAACCACGTTAACCATTGTGTTCGATTGATCTTACTAATTATGTTCCTTCAGAATTTCACATCATAGTTACATGTTGAACATCGATGGTTGATAAGAAGTATGGCTTAATTGTATAGGATTGTGTTGTTTGCCCAACTGGTTTTGCTGCCAACAATGCCTTCCTATCAGCTCTGGGAAGCATTGCATCTTTACTTTCCAAGAATAAAAGGCCATCGCAAGAAGAAAAGATTGCCATCTTCTCTGATGAACTAAACCACGCTTCCATTATTGATGGACTTCGCCTTCTTGAAAGACACCAAGAAGCTGTGGTTTATGTTTACAAGCATAATGACATGGGTCATCTTGACTATTTGTTGTAAGCCTCTTACTTCATTTGAATAATGTAGTCTATACTTCTCTTATTAAATGACAAACTTTTGATGACATTGTATGATCATTTGGAATTTTGATAGGTCAAACTGTCCTAATGAACGAAAAGTTGTTTTTACCGATAGGTAATTAGTAAATTAGTCTACATATTTTATAATATTTATATAGGGAAAAGAATTATTCTCATATGTCCAAGTTCACCTTCAAATTTGTTGCATCTGTTTCAGCTTGTTTAGCATGGAAGGAGATTTTGCACCAATGCTTGCACTTGTGGAGTTACGGAAGAAACATGGATTTTTATTTGTCATTGATGATGTATGTAGAACACTGCTAGGAGTCATTATTTATCAGATATACACTAATTATGATTTCACTATTTTTGTTATGTTTACATTGTGATGCCTATAACATGTGTCTCAATTTCTTCAGGCCCATGCAACTTTGGTTTGTGGAAAAAATGGAGGTGGTATTGCAGAGGTTTATGGAATTGAGGATCAGATCGATATATGCATAAGCACATTAAGCAAGACAGTAGGATGTGTTGGAGGATTTGTTGCATGCAGGTAGACAGTTTGAAATATATAACATTCATTTATATGATTATTACCAAATTGCTATTTAGCAAATACAATAAAATTGTAAAAGACATTTACTGACATATCTCCTCTTTGACCTTTTCTCTCTAGCAAAACATGGAAGAATCTCATCAAAACAAGAGGTCGACAATTCATATTTTCAACAACGCTTCCAGTTCCTATTGTTGTTGCTGCATTAGGTATGTATTTTATTATAATATGTGTCAATTATATATACTTGTCCAAAAAATTTCAAATCATTGTCTCACTATACAATGTTACAGCGGCTGTAAATATAGCAAAGAAAGAGGAATGGCGCCGAAGATTAGTATGGAATCATGTTCAATATTTTAGTCAACTAACAAATGTCAAAGTAACTAGCCCAATTGTGTCTTTGGTTGTTGGTTCACATGAAGCTGCATTAAATGGAAGTAGGCATTTGTTAAACAATGGTTTTCATGTGACTGCAATTGGACCACCAGCAGTTGCACCAGATGCTTGCAGGTACTAACAAATATCAAATTAACTTTTTTATTTCTTGTGCTCAAAATCCATCATTGGTATCATATATGAGAATATTAAATGTGATAAAAAAACTATTTTCAGGTTGAGGGTAACACTCACTGCTGCACACACAAGAGAAGATATTAAAAAGCTAGTGGATGTATTGTCTCACTCCATAAGCCTTTCATCTCTAGAGGGACAAGAGGAAGGAATTGCATCAAAGCTTTGATTCCTTGATACAACATTTGACACACTATTAGCAAATAAACATTCTTGATAGTTTCATAAAGCGCATATAAGATTAATCATGTATCATTATAACTTCACTCAACAAAACACCTATTCGTATTTATTCTTTAAAAGGTCTTTTTCATGGAATTCAATTATGTAACACCTACATTTTTTCAAGAAATGTGTTGATTGATAATATAGATTATTTTCATGACATATCTTCTGTGATTCATGTTATGCTTCCATATTTTTCACAAAAATAAATAAAATAATTGTAAAGAGAACCAATGGTGTAGCTCCTGTCCATGTTATTTTGGTATGACATTAGATATCAAATAGGATATGGATTAAATTTATTTTTTTTTTGAAAAAATAATAACACACTATTACTGGGTTTCAAATGATGACATCTTCACAAAATATCTATATGAATTGGTTCAAGAGATTCCTATATATAACAAGAACAATGTTGCACTCATATATTCAAGAAGTTATTTTTTAAATGGTATTTGCAAATATTGTTTCATGAAACTCTAGTTCTTGGGTCAGGTAATGTTGCTCATGCAAAGATAACCGATGGGTTAGCTCATATCCATATTATTTTGGTATAATATTAGATCTCAAATAGGTATGAATCAAAGATAGTGACAATTATCTCAAAAAATAATAAGACACTACAATAGGCTTTCACAAGATGACATATCTACAAAAGATCTGTAGGCATGGGTTGAAGAGATTCCGATATAGAACAAGTATAATAGTGAACTCCTATATTCAAGAAGTTGTATTTTAAATGGTATTTGCAACATATTGTTTCATGAAACTCTAGTTTTTGGGTCAGGTAATGTTACTCATATTGATGAACAACATACCCAATATTTTAAAAAATACTATCATATACATTATATAAATAAATACTCCAATATTCCTCTCATTAGGACTAGGGTGGGACCTACCATTGATTTTGAGCTCTCATTAGGACTGGGTGGGACCTCCCATTGATTTTGAGCTCAAAATCATGATATTGAAAGTATTATGTTGTCTAAAATTGTTGAAATATGAAATCTCAAATCATGGATGTATAACCCCACGTAGGCCAATGTAGAAGCTAGGACCCTGAGATATTGGAGTGAAAGTCACCTTGTATCCATATTCAAGAACACGATTTGTTTGATATCTCCAAATTTGTGATCAATAGGATGTTTTCCATATTTGTGGCTCATATGATGACTTTGAGTAATATATGCATTGACCTTAATACTCAATTGCTCAATGATGAAATGATGTTCATACCAAGTTTGTTATGATATGGAACATGGAATTCCAATTACGATTATTGGATTACTTGAATTTTGATGACATGGTTTTGATTATATAGTTGAGGATGTACCAATCATTAAGGATTTGACTTGGATTATGTAGTCCCAATTTTGAGGATGTTTTGAATTTTGAGGTCAAATTCCTTTTTAAGGAGGGAAGGATGTGACAAAGTGAAATTTAGAATAATAATGAATTAATTACTCTTTTGTCCTCATTATATTCACTCATGGTCCCAATTCATTTTTCTTGGAGAAATAATCAATGTTGAGACTCAAATACGAAATATGGTGATCAATGTGAATTTTATACGCATTATGACACCACAAATTAGATTCATTCATCACTTTGTCCAATGAAGTAAAATTTTCCATCAAACTTCATATTTTGGTTGCCAAACTTTTACTAAAGTCTCTCAACTTTATTTTGAACCTATGACCCAAATTTCATCAAAATTGGACATTCCTACATTTTTTTGTGAATTCTTGAAGTTATTGTGTTGAAAAACCATTTTATTTTCCTTTTAATTGAAAATTTCCATCTCAGCGATCCACTTGGAAAGGGAGGGACCCACCCCAGCCCTTGGATCTGAGCCACACGGATCCAGTTTGGATTAGATGGCTACTCGCTTATCTTCTACCACCCACTGATTGCGGGGAGGAGTTATTGAGATCGAGATTCACAATCAGCTCCATACAACCACCATTTGAAATTTGGATCGCATAGAAAACTTGGTCTCACCATTTTGCACCAATCTAACCTAACTTTGACCAAGTTTAATGTATGGTTATGCCATCAAAATGAGAGACTCACTCGCCTATCTCATTCCAGCAACCAAGGGCTGCTACCCAACTCCCTTTAACCCTAGATCGACACCTCGACTCTATTAAAACTCCTGCATAGGACCTCCACCATCATTCCATAGGAGAACTACTCATTTTCATGTTCTCTTCCACCCCAATAATGCCCAATGTCCTCACCATTCATCTACTAGTTGTGTGGCACCGCCTCCTAATGTAGATCGAGCATCTCGCCTGTGTGCCTTCATCACGTGAAATTAAGCCTCCATTCCCTTCTAGAGGTCACTACGGACGCAAAAAACATCTTTCCTTCCTTCCCAGATTCCACCTGCTCCTAGATCCCTTATATTGGCGATCCTCCCTTCATCGCGCTTCTATGCTTGTGAGGAATGCTGAGCAAAGGAGAAATAGAATCGAGAACCTCTGGTCCAAAGGATATTGGACCGGTTCAAATGAACCACATTGAAACCAACTAATCAAAGAGTGAACCAGCCAAACCAAAAATCAAATTGGTACATCTCAACAAGCCGGCTCACCTACTTGGCTTAATCCTGACCATCCATCACGCATCGAACAATCATCTTTTTCCAAATTAAAGGTATTTTTCCTCTCTCTTTGTCTAATAATCGATATAATAGTTAGATCTTGCAAAAATCATATCTCTTGAGTCCTAACTCCAAAAATTATGTATAAATAGTCAATCTTGATTAGAAAAATTCAAGAAATTTATTGCAAATACTTGTGGAGCCTAATTCATTATGTATTTCATTATTATCTCAAAATTTTATCTCTTGCTTATTTAATTTTTCAAATGACTCTATTTCGATGATTAATCTTTTGAAACCCTGATATTTGACTCTTATGATTATTTTGAGACATAAAAGGCATACTTGACTCATTAATGGACCTAGATATAAACTTTTTACTTATTAAATCTTGAATATTATTTCATTCCATAAAGTAATGACTAAGCTTGATTCTAATCGTAGAATCATCATATGATGAATATAAGTGTACCAAATGTTGTGACATACCTGATCTGGAACCTTGAACTTATTCCTTGATGAAGATCTAGAAACTTGAAATATAACTTGGATAATAATCATAAATTAGGGTTATCATATGTTCCTAAAATACCTAGGTAGGTCATTCCCACTTGAGATATTCTTAACACTTGAGTAATGTTGGACATATTGAAATATTGGTTGATTATAAGTGGATGACCCAACCCTAAGTTTGACATAGGAAAGTGTAACCCTAATATTGAATATTGAAACATGATCTTATAAATATCATGATCTTGACCCTTGATCTAATCTTGTTGATTTAGGACCTAACTTGAAGGGTTGACCTATTATTTGTTGATAATTGAATTCTAAAATCTTTGATGATAGGTATGCTATTATATCTCCTCCTTGGTTGTATTGAAGATACCTTTTATGTATCTCTTAATTGTATACCTGGATATATACTTGATGGATCTATTGTTCCCTATTCATTACTCTTCCATTTTTCCTATATTATATTTTGAGACAAACTTGAAAACATAAATGATATTGCCCATTATGACTGCCCGTATATTGATGATGATGATGATGATGATGATAGTGATGATGATGATGATGATGATGATGATGATGATGATAATGTTGATAATGTTGGTATTGAGTGCAAGCGACCTCCTCATTTGGGGGGTGGAACTTGTACATTAACCTCCTACGCCATATGGGGAGAAGGAGCCTGGTGACCTCCCCCATTACGTTGGGGCAATGGAGCCACACAAAATATGTAAGCATGCTTATTGAATTAACATAATGGGAACTCACAATAAAAATTGCATTATAAACATCTTTTTGAGTAAATATTGGTTTTGAAAAATCACTTATTATACTATAGAATATAAGTTCTGCCAAGTGTACTATTTTTCTATAAAACATTTTACTTGTTTTTGATATTGTATCGTGCAATTGCATGATTGTGTCTTTATTTTCTTGATTTTGTGAAAAACAAATGGAACTTTGACTAGATCGCTTCCACACTCGATATACTTTGATGACAAGGATAAATAAGCAATATCTCCTATGTTGGGTTAGTTTGTTCTTTAAATCCCATGTTTATCCATTATTATTTCTTATTGTATATTCCAGTGTGGGAGATGCTATTGGGCCACTTAGGGACAGGCGCTACAATCCATTTACCACTGTCTTGGTAGTGGGATTGATATTGGGGTAAGAATAGGTTCGTGACAGTTGGTATCAGAGAATTCACACTCCCATATACTTTAAGTAAATAATTTCATGAGTCTCTTGAATCCCCAGAAATCCTGAAGTCCATAATGATGAAAATTGAGGAGTCTAGGCTCTGGGTTCATGCATAATTTCTCCTATTCATCTTCACGGTGGCTGAGATTCCCCGCTCGACCTGACCTTAATTGATCCAGAACTGGACCTACAGGTTCTCTGTTGAAACCCTAGAGAATCTTCTAGAATCTCATCTCTTCTTAAATGACTACCCTAAGTTACCCAAGTATATGATGATTAGGCAGTCTTCTCATCTCCTCATGTGGTCCTTTTCTCATGAACATTCACCACATGATTTCTCGACTATGGGTAACTTATGTATGGAAAAAAAACTACTAGAAAATTGTGAAATTTGATACGATGATTTGACCTTAGTTTGAAAACTTGATTTTGAAATCAAATACTCATACATGACCCCTTCATGTCATGCTAACTCAATTTAGCCAAAACTGGACTACATGTTTTTTATGTTTAAGGTAAATCTTGATTTGGTGAAATAAGAAGGATTTATACCTTATATCTCATTGTTGATGAGGTCTTTATTTGATTAATGTTCATGTTTCCCTACTGTTGACTAAACGTCAAACATAGTTAAGAAAACTCGTACCCTATTTGATACACATCATGACTATGCCATCATGTGACTAAGCCTAGGACTCACAAAGTCATGATATAGGACCATAATGCAAAAAGAAGTTTCCCTATTGACTATTGATGCATGTTGTAATCTCAATTTTGATATGGAAAATGCCCAATCCTCAATTTACAAATTATATCATTACTTTGATCATGAAAGGAAAGGAATACAAATATCACCTTGATCTTATTTCCTTATTATAATCTTGATTTATGATCTTATGACCTTGTAGAATATGATTTGACCAATGATTCTCTCCCCATTTAAATAAGCTTAATGGATTGTGAGTAATGTAGGTAATGTGCTATAAGAGGGTAGTAGTTGACTCATGACTCCCCTAACCTAGGTCACATCACTATTATAACTATCTCTAAGTTTTCACCTTGTCGATTATTTAGAGTTTGAAAAGGTATTCCCTTTCACTCAATTTGGATCGGTTGACTGAAGTCTAATTGGTTAAACCCATGGTTGATACGAAATCTTGAATATTGATTTAATAATGACCTTGATATAAGACAATGTTGACTATAGATTTTGGTTGACCTCCCAGATGGACCTAGGTCTAGATCATTAATCAAACTTGATAATGAAATCTTGAAAATATTGCTCGAGTAATGCTCGATTGTTGTATATAGATGAATGATCACCCCTAATGTAACATACTGAATCTCAAGGTCTTTCCTACAATTTACCCACTTTTCATCTTTTCTTTGCCTTCTAGTCCATTTGGACCTTTTTCATAAATTTTCCTTCTTTTATATTCTTTTTGGACTCCTTGTGCAATTTGAGCACAGTTCAGGGTTGAAATTACCTTTTTACCCCCATTTGTGATAATGAAGGGGTGTTTGCACAAATAACCCACCTAAGGTAATAATTAAGGACTAATAATACAAAATGGAGTTTTATGTGAGAATATAAGTAGATGACATTAATTTGGAGCTTTTTGGATAAATATATTAGTAATAATGTGAATTTGAATCAATTATGAGTGTAATTAACCTAATTTCCTTCTCTCTCCTAAAAAATGATAATAATATATCATAATAGCATATAATGGTGATATTTTGATCTTGAAGTTAATAATAGTTAGATATCCCGAAATTAACTCATGTAATCCATTAAAAGAAGACTTTTCAAATAACTCATTCATTTTAATATATTAATAAACACTTTAATGAGCAATATATTTATTAAGGGTCAAATAATGAGTAAAACTAGAATCTAATTGCATAGCATTGTTCTAGACTTTAATATGAGCATGTGGTTAAAATTTGGTGGCTTTTGGATTTGTTTTGACCCCTCAAATCCATTTTATAAGCTTTAGTATAGTGTAACTATATTGCATTGAATCGATTTCATTTATTTCCTTTGGTAACGCTAAAGTCGGGTTATATTCCCTTGTCACGCGAACCAGACCACTGTGGACCCTCAATCTGACGGCCCCAATTTGCACACATGTTGATCCGACGACCATGAGGTCATCTTCCTCCTCCAGCCGTTCGACTGTCTCAACCCCTGCACTCCCTCGACTCGTTCTCCCTCACTTCTCCATCATTTCGACTGATTTCTTCTTCAATGGCTTCATCTTGCTCCGATGCTTTGATTGAACCATTACTCATCATCTCCCTATCACTGTGGATGAAATGCCCAATTGAGGCCTTCTCCCCTTCTCCACCGCCACTTCGCAGAGTGGTCTAGGCCTTTCCTCCCGGTTATATAAGGCCCCTAGAGCAGCATTAGTTCCTGCGCATCACTTCTCTTCCTCCAATTTCTTCGAACCCTGCCCCGATGACCCTGACCTTCTCGGAGTACCCCGCCGACAATCGCGAGCCAGTGCTACCTGCTCTGACCACCTTGGACCAATTAGACGTTGGGTGAGCATCCTCCACTTTTGTTCTTCAATTCCGTCGCACCTCCTTGCCTCGCGATGCCCCCGAATGTCGGGTCCTATAGGGCCGCCGTAGAGCAGTCGCCGGTGCCAAGTTTTTTTGAGCTTTGGCACTCCTCCGTCCGCGGCGAGGTGTGATTTCAATTCCCTGTGTCTCCGTGAATGCTTCTACGACCTTAGCCAGTGGTTTCTTCTTCTTGTTCTTTGGGTTTCATTCACTCTTGCTTCCCCTATTCTTGATTTGCGGAGCAGCTATTCGAAGCTCCTATTCAAGAGAAAGCCTCGACTCCACGCTTGTCTAGTTTGTTAAACGATGGTGAACACGATCCCGACTCCAATTTTCTCTCGATGAGATCCTAGCTCCGAATCGGATCGATGCCTTCCCTGACATGCTGCTTCGGCTCGCGCCACGACCAAGGTTGAAGAAGGCTGGCCTTGCAATGATTCCCGTGGTCATGCCCCTGTGATTGGGACGATTAAACATCCATGGGCATTATCGTCATTTCGCCCCTTGTTCTTCCTCTCTTGTGCAAACAATCGATGGTTCCAAATGACCATACTACCCTCGTCGTTTTAATTGATTTGATTTGACGAGCAACGATATTTTAGTAATTTCACCTGCTATTTACATCGAATTGCATTTTCATTTAAATAAGTGTCACGCTATGGTTTTCTTGCATTCTGATTGGTCGATTTTACTTAATTCATAGTAAATCGATCCATGGTCAGAAAAATGCAAATAAATAGTCAATGGAAAGGATTTTTTGAGTAGAATCCAATGTTGTGGTTTTTAAAGCTTGATTCTAAAATATTTTTCGAAGTTTGCTTTGAATGCCTTTTTAAGTGTATAAAATGTTCTAAAATACATAATTAATTCATTTTAACTCCAATTTGTAAAATAAAATATGTTTTCTTATTCAGGAGAATATGACTAATCGTTTAGACTAGGTTTTGAACCTTAAATTTTGGTTTTGTAAAATTAGGGTTTTTCCTATGCTGTATGTCTTTATATATATTAATTCATGTGTAATGTTTATAACTAGGGGAAAATGGAATTGTGATGCAATCAGATTGGTGAATGTGATGGTAATTAATTAAAACAGGTATGTGAGCCCTATTTCAGTTTGTGAAGCCTATTTTATGTATGTGACATCTATGATGAATGTGAAATCTATGTGGAATGTATAATGTGCAATTTACCTACTCTTCAGTTGGGCTCTTATCCAACCCTACAAACTTTATGTGCTAGCCTTGATCTCCTCCTAAAATGCCTTTATTTGTCTCTTTACTTATTTGATGCTTTTGTTGCCATTATGGCTCATCTAATTGAATTATATGGATCTTGTGATTGCCTAAATTTAGCTCCTTACCTATGTGATGCTTCTATTTCCTATGTTTGCTCATCTTTTTGAAATACTTGGATAATGTTGTTGCCTATGATGGCCCATTTATTGAGATTATTCCTTGGGTTTTATTCCCACATGCTATGATGCAAATGTTGTTTATACTTCTCAATACTGCCAAGTGACTATTAAGCATGATGCATTTTAGGCCAAATGACAATGTAGTGTACATGAGTACAAACCACCCATAGGGCACTGAGGTTTTAGTCCTCCTGCCGGGCACTGGGGTTTTAGTCCCCCTGCAATTTTATATATTAGGCATTGGGATTTTAGTCCCCCTGCCACTTTATCTAGGCACTGGGGTTTTAGTCCCCCTGCCACTGGTGAGGTCCGATAGGTGCCTCACCCTACATTGAGATGAGTTTGTGTCTTAATATATTCATGCTATGTGATTGTTATTGTGGTGATTGGTTATGGCAGTTTTCTCTCTCTTATTCATATACATGCGTCATTTCTTTTGAAATCTCTTATTGTAGAGAATCTTTTATATTGTAATGCTTTATATTATTTAATTGTCCTATTTCTCTTGAATAACACATACCTTTATCTTTCTCTTACTGGATGACCCCAACCATCCAGTCTAGGATCAGAGTGTGCATGGAAGCTTGGTGAACCTAAGGATATGGATAGGATAAGAAGAAAATGAACATATAGCTTGCATGTTCATAGTTGCCTTTATATATGAAGTTGTTTTGTTGGGAGACAATATTGGCTTAGTCTAAGTCTTCCTCTACCTAGATCCTCTGCTTTGTATAAAGTTGTACTTCCTTTATGGAAATTTTGTAATGTACTCTTTATACATTTTGAATAAAGTCAAGTTTTATTTTTCCACTGCCACACATGTGATGTATATGTTTATCATGTTTAATAGTAGAGACTTGGTCTTTACAACATGGTATCAGAGCATCAAGGTATTCGAATTCTTGACTAATTCAAATTGTCTTCTAGATAGAACCTCTCACCTCATATATCTTCTTTAGAAAGTTTTTCACCTTAGAGCAGACCTATAATGAAAGTTTGATTTAGGATCATTATAATTTCTTATTAAAAAAAATTTGTCAACTTTTTGGTGAATTGTCTATTGAGAAGCTACTAGAGCAAGAAGTTGAAAGTGATGGTGTTTAGAAAGGGTCAGAGCTTGGGGGCTAGAAATATTTTCCTCTGCCCCACTAGCTTGGTAACGAGGACTCTTGAGCTCATATGACCTAGCCTGGCCTGATCTGATACAGACAGCTCAAAATAGTCCATCTTTGGGCATGTTGCCTAATTGTTGAACACCTTAGGAAAACCGTAAGTGATGATTTTATCTCTTACACAAAAATCATCCTTAAATACCTTATACTCCTATGTTTAGGGTTTAGTGTACCCTATGTTACATCCTGAAGCTTGGTTAGTAAATCCTTTTAGTGTTGAGTTTTATGTAACCTTTCACCCTTATCTTAGTTTGACTTAGTTGACCATTTTAAGGGGTGGAGCGAGGGTAATGGTGTTTGTACCCTATTTGGTTTTGCAAATCTGATTTCGAGGAAGAAATCCCTTTTAGGGGGATGGAATCCCAATTAAAAGCAAAATCAAATACCTTTATAATTAGAAACCCTATCTATGTGGACATATGTACATAATAACTTATGTGAACAAGAATTTACCAAACTCATTATACTTGTAATTCAACTTGTTTGTTTATACACACGTCATTATGTAGTAAGTCATATAGAGATAGTTCATATGCTTGAACCTTCACATATTATTGATGCACATAATAATGAGTTACTCATTACTAATGGTGAATATACATAATGTTGACTATGCCACCCTATTGGTAAAATGTGTAGGGATAATGCACCCTAAGGATGCTTTCACATGTAATGATCATGTTGACCTAAACCCTAATATGTAATCATATAGCCTTGACAACATATACATATAGATACCCTTAATGCCTTTCATGATACATTAGTGACATTAGGTGTCATCATCACATAATATACCTTAATGCATATAAATGGATTATAGCCTCAAAGTTATCAATATATATAAGGTATATCACCTTGTTCTCTAATGAACACCTCATCATAACTTGATATATGAATTAATTCATTAATATTTAATGTGTTACATCCTATTCACTAAAATGAGTATAATGACTCAAACATGATAATGAATAATTGGATTCACATAAATATTCATAAAATGCCTAATGTGAAGTAAAATATGTATAATTTATAATATGAAGTGTAATGGACGACAATAATTAATGATGTCATTAATATGAGTATGAAAGATGATATAACAATGTACAATATGAACATTATTTGGAATTATTATAGGTTTAATAACTTTTTGGATAATATTAATATTTTCTACAAAATAATTTGTGATAATTCTACATGATAGTTTTAAGAGGATAATGGAAAATGAATTCATGTTATTAAGGTTTTTGACCTAATACATTAATTAATGTTGAAATGGTTTAGTAAACCCTAATGGTGCTTAAAACCCTTGATGAGGAAATACACATGACATAATATTGAGATGTAATTGTTTTGAATAAAATGTGGCTCAAGTGATAGTAAATATGATACCTCTTCATGTTGGAGATTATGCTAATAAGGCAAAAATGTTAATTTGAGTTTGATAAAAGGCTATAGGTTTTGTGGAAACCTTAGTAGCACCTGCCTTATGTAGATTTTGTGTTGTACCCAAGATTAAGGGTTATAACCTAGTGTTTAAGGTTGGTAAGTTGCACACCCACCCTCTCTTCCCTCTTGTTGTGATTTCGGGGACGAAATCCTCTTTAAGGGGTGGTGTGCTGTAACATACAGAATCTCAGGGTCTTTCCTACAATTTACCCACTTTTGAGCTTTTCTTTGCCTTCTAGTCGATTTGGACCTTTTTCATAAATTTCCCTTCTTTTATATTTTTTTTGGACTCCTTGTGCAATTTGAGCACAATTCAAGGTTGAAATTACCTTTTTACCCCCATTTGTGATAATGAAGGGGTGTTTGCACAAATAACCCACCTAAGGTAATAATTAAGGACTAATAATACAAAATGGAGTTTTATGTGAGAATATAAGTAGATAATATTAATTTGGAGCTTTTTGGATAATTATATTAGTAATAATGTGTATTTGAATCAATTATGAGTGTAATTAACCTAATTTCCTTCTCTCTCCTAAAAAATGATAATAATATATCATAATAGCATATAATGGTGATATTTTGCTCTTAAAGTTAATAATGGTTAGATATCCCGAAATTAACTCATGTACTCCATTAAAAGAAGACTTTTCAAATAACTCATTCATTTTAATATATTAATAAATACTTTAATGAGCAATATATTTATTAAGGGTCAAATAATGAGAAATATATTTATTAAGGGTCAAATAATGATTAAAATGAGAATATAATTGCATAGCATTATTATAGACTTTAATATGAGCATGTGGTTAAAATTTGGTGGCTTTTGGAGTTGTTTTAACCCCTCAAATGCATTTTATAAGCTTTAGTATAGTGTAACTATATTGCATTGAATCGATTTCATTTATTTCCTTTGGTAACGCTAAAGTCGGGTTATATTCCCTTGTCACGCGAACCAGACCACTGTGGACCCCCAATCTGATGGCCCCAATTTGCACACGTGTTGATCTGACCACCAGGAGGTCATCTTCCTCCTCCAGCCATTCGGCTGTCTCAACCCCTACACTCCCGCGACTCGTTCTCCCATACTCCACCATCATTTCGACTGATTTCTTCTTCAATGGCTTCGTCTTGCTCTGACGCTTTGATTGAACCATTAATCATCATCTCCCTCTCATTGTGGACAAAATGCTCAAGTGAGTCCTTCTCCCCTTCTCCGCCGCCACTTCGTACAGGGGTCTGGGCCTTTCCTCGGTTATATAAGGCCCCTAGAGCAGCATCGGTTCCCGCACATCACTTCTCTTCCTCCAATTTCTTCGCACCCTACCCCGACGACCCTGACCTTCTCGGAGTACCCCGCCGACAATGGTGAGGCAGTGCTACCTGCTCCGACCACCTTGGACCAATTAGACGTTAGGTGAGCATCCTCCACTTATGTTCTTCAATTCCGTCACACCTCCTCGCCTCGCGATGCCCCCAAACACCGGGTCCTATAGGGCCTCCGTAGAGAAGCCGCTGGCGCCAAGTTTTTTTTGAGCTTTCGCACTCCTCCGCCTGCGGCGAGGTGTGGTTTCGATTCCCCGTGTCTCCGTGAATGCTTGTACGGCCTTAGCCAGTGGTTTCTTCTTCTTGTTCTTTGGGTTTCATTCGCTCTTGCTTCCCCTATTCTTGACTTGCAGAGCAGCTGTTCGAAGCTCCTGTTCAAGAGAAATCCTCGACTCCAGGCTAGTCTAGTTTGTCAAACGATGGTGAACATGATCCCGACTCCAATTTTCTCTCGCTGAGATCCTAGCTCCGAATCGGATCGAAGCTTTCCCTGACCTGCTGCTTCTGCTCGCGCAACGGCCAAGGTTGAAGAAGGTTGGTCGTGCAATGACGCCCGTGGTCATGCCCCTGTGATTGGGATGATTAAACATCCGTGGGCATTATCATCATTTCGCCCCTTGTTCTTCCTCTCTTGTGCAAACAATCGATGGTTCTAAATGACCATACTGCCCTCGTCGTTTTAGTTGATTTGTTTTGACAAGCAAGGGTATTTTAGTCATTTCACCTGCTATTTACATCAAATTGCATTTTCATTTAAATAACTGTCACGCTATGGTTTTCTTGCATTCTGATTGGTCGATTTTACTTAATTCATAGTAAATCGATCCATGGTCAGAAAGATGCAAATAAATAGTCAATGGAAAGGATTTTTCGAGTAGAATCCAATTTTGTAGTTTTTGAAGCCTGATTTTAAATGATTTTTCGAAGTTTGCTTTGAATGACTTTTTAAGTGTATAAAATGTTCTAAAATACATAATTAATTCATTTTAACTCCAATTTGTTAAAATAAAATATGTTTTCTTATTCAAGAGAATATGACTAATCATTTAGACTAGGTTTTGAACCTTAAATCACGATTTTGTAAAATTAGGGTTTTTCCTATGCTTTATGTCTTTATATATATTAATTCATGTGTAATGTTTATAACTAGGGGAAAATGGAATGGTGATGCAATCAGATTGGTGAATGTGATGGTAATTAATTAAAACAGGTATGTGAGCCCTATTTCAGTATGTGAAGCCTGTTTTATGTATGTGACATCTATGATGAATGTGAAATCTATGTGGAATGTATAATGTGCAATTTACCTACTCTTCAGTTGTGCTCTTATCCAACCCTACAAACTTTATGTGCTAGCCTTGATCTCCTCGTAAAATGCCTTTATTTGTCTCTTAACTTATTTGATGCTTTTGTTGCCATTATGGCTCATCTAATTGAATTATATGGATCTTGTGATTGCCTAAATTTGGCTCCTTACATATGTGATGCTTCTATTGCCTATGTTGGCTCATCTTTTTGAAATTCTTGGATAATGTTGTTTCCTATGATGGCCCATTTATTGATATTATCCCTTGGGTTTTATTCCCACATGCTATGATGCAAATGTTGTTTATACCTCTCAATACTGCCAAGTGACTATTAAGCATGATGTATTTTAAGCCAAATGAAAATGTAGTGTACATGAGTACAAACCAACCATAGGGCACTGAGGTTTTAGTCCTCCTGCCGGGCACTGGGGTTTTAGTCCCCCTACCATTTTATATATTAGGCACTGGGGTTTTAGCCCCCTGCCACTTTATTTAGGCACTGGGGCTTTAGTCCTCCCGCCACTGGTGTGGTCCGGTAGGTGCCTCACCCTACATTGAGATGAGTTTGTGTCTTAATATATTCATGCTATGTGATTGTAATTGCGGTGATTGGTTATGGCAGTTTTCTCTCTCTTATTCATATACTTGCCTCATTTCTATTGAAATCTCTTATTGTAGAGAATCTTTTATATTGCAATGCTTTAGATTATTTAATTGTCCTATTTCTCTTGAATAACACATACCTTTATCTTTCTCTTGCTGGATGACCCCAACCGTCCAGGCTAGGATCAGAGTGCGCATGGAAGCTTGGTGAACCTAAGGCTATGGATAGGACAAGAAGAAAAGGAACATATAGCTTGCATGTTCATAGTTGCCTTTATATATGAAGTTGTTTTGTTTGGAGACAATATTGGCTTAGTCTAAGTCTTCCTCTACCTAGATCCTATGCTTTGTATAAAGTTGTACTTCCTTTATGGAAATTTTGTAATGTACTCTTTATACATTTTGAATAAAGTCAAGTTTTATTTTTCCGCTGCCACACATGTGATGTATTTGTTTATCATGTTTAATAGTAGAGACTTGGTCTTTACAACATGGTATCAGAGCATCAAGGTAGTCAAATTCTTGACTAATTCAAATTGTCTCCTAGATAGAACCTCTCACCTCATATATCTTCTTTAGAAAGTTTTTCACCTTAGAGCAGACCTATAATGAAAGTTTGATTTAGGATCATAATAATTTCATATTAAAAACAAATTGTCAACTTTTTGGTGAATTGTCTATTGAGAAGCTACTAGAGCAAGAAGTTGAAAGTGATGGTGTCTAGAAAGGGTCAGAGCTTGGGGGCTGGCAATATTTTCCTCCGCCCCACTAGCTTGGTAATGAGGACTCCTTAGCTCATATGACCTGGCCTGGCCTGATCTGATACAGACAACTCGAAATAGTCTATCTTTGGGCATGTTGCCTAATTGTTGAATACCTTAGGAAAACCGTAAGTGATGATTTGATCTCTTACACCAAAATCATACTTAAATACCTTATACTCCAATGTTTAGGGTTTAGTGTACCCTATGTTACATCCTAAAGCTTGGTTAGTAAATCCTTTTAGTGTTGAGTTTTATGTACCCTTTCACCCTTATCTTAGTTTGACTTAGTTGACCCTTTTAAGGGGTGGAGCGAGGGTAATGGTGTGTGTACCCTATTTGGTTTTGCAAATCTGATTTTGAGGACGAAATCCCTTTTAGGGGGATGTAATCCAAATTAAAAGCAAAATCAAATACCTTTAGAATTAGAAACCCTATCTATGTGGACATATGTACATAATAACTTATGTGAAAAAGAATTTACCAAACACGGTATACTTGTAATTCAACTTATTTGTTTATACACACGTGAATATGTAGTAAGTCATATAGAGATAGTTCATATGCTTGAACCTTCACATATTATTGATGCACATAATAATGAGTTACTCATTACTAATGGTTAATATACATAATGTTGACTATGCCACCCTAATGGTAAAATGTGTATGGATAATGCACCCTAAGGATGCTTTAACATGTAATGATCATGTTGACCTAAACCGTAATATGTAATCCTGTAGCCTTGACAACATATACATATAGATACCCTTAATGCCTTTCATGATACATTAGTGACATTAGGTGTCATCATCACATAATATACCTTAATGCATATAAATGGATTATAGTCACAAAGTTATCAATATATATAAGGTATATCACCTTGTTCTCTAATGAACACCTCATCATAACTTGATATATGAATTAATTCATTAATATTTAATGTGTTACATCCTATTCACTAAAATGAGTATAATGACTCAAACATGATAATGAATAATTGGATCCACATAAATATTCATAAAATGCCTAATGTGAAGTAAAATATTTATAATTTATAATATGAAGTGTAATGGACGACAATGATTAATGATGTCATTAATATGAGTATGAAAGATGATATGACAATGTACAATAGGAACATTATTTGGAATTATTATAGGCTTAATAACTTGTTGGATAATATTAACTTTTTCTATAAAAGAATTTGTGATAATTCCACATGATAGTTTTAAGAGGATAATAAAAAATGAATTCATGTTAATAAGGTTTTTGACCTAATACATTAATTAATGTTGAAATGGTTTAGTAAACCCTAATGGTGCTTAAAACCCTTGATGAGGAAATACACATGACATAATATTGAGATGTAATTATTTTGAATAAAATGTGGCACAAGTGATAGTAAATATGATACCTCTTCATGTTGGAGATTATGCTAGTAAGGAAAAAATGTTAATTTGAGTTTGATAAAAGGCTATAGGTTTTGTGGAAACCTTAGTAGCACCTGTCTTATGTAGATTTCTTATTGTACCTTAGATTAAGGGTTATAACCTAGTGTTTAAGGTTGGGAAGTTGCACACCCACCCACACTTCCCTCTTGTTGTGATTTCGGGGACGAAATCCTCTTTAAGGGGTGGTGTCCTGCAACATACTGAATCTCAGGGTCTTTCCTACAATTTACCCACTTTTGAGATTTTCTTTGCCTTGTAGTCCATTTGGACATTTTTCATAAATTTCCCTTCTTTTATATTCTTTTTGGACTCCTTGTGCAATTTGAGCACAATTCAAGGTTGAAATTACCTTTTTACCCCCATTTGTGATAATGAAGGGGTGTTTGCACAAATAACCCACTTAAGGTAATAATTAAGGACTAATAATACAAAATGGATTTTTATGTGAGAATATAAGTAGATAATATTAATTTGCAGCTTTTTGGATAAACATATTAGTAATAATGTGTATTTGAATCAATTATGAGTGTAATTAACCTAATTACCTTCTCTCTCCTAAAAAATGATAATAATATATCATAATAGCATATAATGGTGATATTTTTCTCTTAAAGTTAATAATAGTTAGATATCCCTAAATTAACTCATGTAATCTAGTAAAAGAAGATGTTTTAAATAACTCATTCATTTTAATATATTAATAAACACTTTAATGAGCAATATATTTATTAAGGGTCAAATAATGAGTAAAACGAGAATCTAATTGCATAGCATTGTTCTAGACTTTAATATGAGCATGTGGTTAAAATTTGGTGGCTTTTGGAGTTGTTTTGACCCCTCAAATCCATTTTATAAGCTTTAGTATAGTGTAACTATATTGAATTGTATCGATTTCATTTATTTCCTTTGGTAACGCTAAAGTCGGGTTATATTCCCTTGTCACGCGAACCAGACCACTTTGGACCCCCAATCTGACTGCCCCATTTTGCACACGTGTTGATCCGATGACCAGGAGGTCATCTTCCTCCTCCAGCCGTTCTGTTGTCTCAACCCCTGCAATCCCGCGACTCGTTCTCCCTCACTCCTCCATCATTTCGATTGATTTCTTCTTCAATGGCTTCGCCTTGCTCCGACGCTTCGATTGAACCATTACTCATCATCTCCCTCTAACTATGGATGAAACGCCCAAGTGAGGCCTTCTCCCCTTCTCCGCCGCCAGTTCACAGAGGGGTCTAGGCCTTTCCTCCCAGTTATATAAGGCCCCTAGAGCAGCATCGGTTCCCGCACATCACTTCTCTTCCTCCAATTTCTTCGCACCCTGCCCCAACGACCCACACCTTCTTGGAGTACCCTACCGACAACGGCGAGCCAGTGCTACCTTCTCCGACCACCTTGGACCAATTAGGCGTTAGGTGAGCATCCTCCACTTCTTTTATTCAATTACGTCGCACCTCCTCGCCTCGCGATGCCCCCAAACTCTGGGTCCTATAGGGCCGCCGTAGAGAAGCCGCCGGTGCCAAGGTTTTTTTGAGCTTTGGCACTCCTCCTCCCGTGGTGAGGTGTGGTTTTGATTCCCCGTGTCTTTGCGAATGCTTTTACGGCCTTAGCCAATGGTTTCTTCTTCTTGTTCTTTGGGTTTCATTCTCTCTTGCTTCCCCTGTTCTTGACTTGCAGAGTAGCTGTTCGAAGCTCCTGCTCAAGAGAAAGCCTCAACTCCAGGCTTGTCTAGTGTGTCAAATGATGGTGAACACGATCCTGACTCCAGTTTGCTCTCGATGAGATCCTAGCTCCGAATCAGATCGATGCCTTCCCTGACCTACTGCTTCTGCTCGCGCCATGACCAAGGTTGAAGAAGGCTGGCCATGCAATGACGCCCATGGTCATGCCCCTGTGATTGGGACGATTAAACATCCATGGGCATTATCATCATTTTGCCCCTTGTTCTTCCTCTCTTATGCAAACAATCAATGGTTCCAAATGACCATACTGCCCTCGTCATTTTAATTGATTTGATTTGACGAGCAAGGGTATTTTAGTCATTTCACCTACTATTTACATCGAATTGCATTTTCATTTAAATAACTGTCACACTATGGTTTTCTTGCATTCTGATTGGTCAATTTTACTTAATTCATAGTAAATCGATCCATGGTCAGAAAAATGCAAATAAATAGTCAATGGAGAGGATTTTTCGAGTAGAATCCAATTTTGTGGTTTTTGAAGCCTGATTCTAAATGATTTTTTGAAGTTTGCTTTGAATGCCTTTTTTTTAAAAAAAATT
Organism: Alisma plantago-aquatica; assembly: GCA_963693085.1. NCBI lineage: Eukaryota > Viridiplantae > Streptophyta > Magnoliopsida > Alismatales > Alismataceae > Alisma > Alisma plantago-aquatica. The sequence continues at coordinate 651,877,526 of OY856411.1, forward strand.
GGCCATTCTATTCATCCCGTGGCCTGGGCTCGATCCTGGGACCTCTCACTAACAACTCGAGTGTCTAACCATCTTGGTGTCTTCGCTTTGAATGCCTTTTTAAGTGTATAAAATGTTCTAAAATACATAATTAATTCATTTTAACTCCAATTTGTAAAATAAAATATGTTTTCTTATTCAGGAGAATATGACTAATCGTTTAGACTAGGTTTTGAACCTTAAATTGCGGTTTTTTAAAATTAGGGTTTTTCCTATGCTTTATGTCTTTATATATATTAATTCATGTGTAATGTTTATAACTAGGGGAAAATGGAATGGTGATGCAATCAAATTGGTGAATGTGATGGTAATTAATTAAAATAGGTATGTGAGCCATATTTCAGTATGTGAAGCCTATTTTATGTATGTGACATCTATGATGAATGTGAAATTTATGTGGAATGTATAATGTGCAATTTACCTACTTTTCAGTTGGGCTCTTATCCAACCCTACAAACTTTATGTGCTAGCCTTGATCTCCTCCTAAAATGCCTTTATTTGTCTCTTTACTTATTTGATGCTTTTGTTGCCATTATGGCTCATCTAATTGAATTATATGGATCTTGTGATTACCTAAATTTGGCTCCATACCTATGTGATGCTTCTATTGCCTATGTTGTCTCATCTTTTTGAAATACCTGGATAATGTTGTTGCCTATGATGGCCCATTTATTGAGATTATTCCTTGGGTTTTATTCCCACGTGCTATGATGCAAATGTTGTTTATACTTCTCAATACTACGAAGTGACTATTAAGCATGATGTATTTTAGGCCAAATGACAATGTAGTGTACATGAGTACAAACCACACATAGGGCACTGAGGTTTTAGTCCTCCTGACGGGCACTGGGGTTTTAGTCCCCCTGCCATTTTATATATTAGGCACTGGGGTTTTAGTCCCCTTGCCACTTTATTTAGGCACTGGGGTTTTAGTCCCCCTGCCACTGGTGAGGTCCGGTTGGTGCCTCACCCTACAATGAGATGAGTTTGTGTCTTAATATATTCATGCTATGTGATTGTTATTGTGGTGATTGGTTATGGCAGTTTTCTCTCTCTTATTCATATACTTGCCTCATTTCTTTTAAAACCTCTTATTGTAGAGAATCTTTTATATTGCAATGTTTTAGATTATTTAATTGTCCTATTTCTCTTGAATAACACATACCTTTATCTTTCTCTTGTTGGATGACCCCAACCATCCAGGATAGGATCAGAGTGCGCATGGAAGCTTGGTAAACCTAAGGCTATGGATAGGACAAGAAGAAAAGGAACATATAGCTTGCATGTTCATAGTTGCCTTTATATATGAAGTTGTTTTGTTTGGAGACAATATTGGTTTAGTCTAAGTCTTCCTCTACCTAGATCCTATGCCTTGTATAAAGTTGTACTTCCTTTATGGAAATTTTGTAATGTACTCTTTATACATTTTGAATAAAGTCAAGTTTTATTTTTCTGCTGCCACACATGTGATGTATTTTTTTATCATGTTTAATAGTAGAGACTTGGTCTTTACACCTAAGTTCTAAGGTGGAAATCTAGACCCTATCTCCAAATTTTGACCTAAGATATGTGAAAATCTCAACTCTCGACACTGATTAAAAGAAATTGACTCAGGGTTATCAATCGGAAGCATAATACTAATCCTATGGACACGCTCTTTGGATCTTGAGACCAGCCTTGATATATAAATAGTGACTTTCATAATCCCCAAATTTTGAAATTTTTGAAATGATGACTATTTTGACTCTCTCAGTTTATGACTTAGGGTTTATCTCTCATTAGGACCAAGGTGGTACCTCCCATTGATTTTGAGTTTGAAATCATGATATTGAAAGTATGATGTTGTCTCAAATTGTTGAAATATGAAATATCAAATCATGGATGTATAACCCCACCTAGGCAAATGTAGAAGCTAGGACCCTGAGATATTGGAGTGAAAGTCACATTGTACACTTGATTCAAGAACTCTATTTGTTTTATCTCTCCAAATGTGTGATTAATAGGATTCTTTCCATATTTTTGACTCATATGATGACTTTGAGCAATATATGCATTGACCTTGATACTCAATTGCTCAATTATGAAATGATGTTGGTACGAAGAGTGATATGACATGGAACGTGGAATTCTAATTATGATTATTAGACTACTTGAATTTTGAGGACATGATTTAGTTATGTAGTTGAGGATGTATCGGTAGTTAAGGATTTGACTTGGATTATGTAGTCCCAATTTTGAGTATGTGAATTTTGGGGACAAAATTTCTTTTTAAGGATGGGAAGTATGTGAAAAAGTGAACTTTAGCATAATAATGAATTAATTACTCTTTTACCCTCATTATACTTATTCATAGTCACAATCTATTTTTCTTGGCGACATAATCAATGTTGATACTCAAACACGAAATATGGTGATCAATGTAAATTTTATACACATTATGACACCACAAATTAGATTCATTCACCACTTTGTCCAATGAAGTTAATATATCCATCAAACTTCATATTTTTCTCTCAAAATTTTACTAAGGACTCTAAACTTTATTTTAAACATGTATTCCAAATTTCATCACAATTGGACATTCCTACAATTTTCAATGAATTCTTGAAGTTATTGTGTTGAAAAACCATTTTATTTGCTTTTTAATTGACAAATTCCATGTCAGCAATCCACTTGCAAAGGGAGAGGAGATCCTAGACCTTAGATCCAATCCATGTGGATGCATGCCAGATCGAATGACTACTGGCTTGTCTTCTACCTCGCACTGATTGTGGGGATGAGTTATTGAGATCGAGACTCGCAATCAGCTCCATACGACCACCATTTGAAATTTGGATCGCATAGAAAACTTGGTCTCACCATTTCATACCTATCTAACCTAACTTTGACCATGTTTAATGTACAATTACACCATATCAATGAGTGACTCACTCACTTCTCTCATTCTGGAAACCAAGGGTTGTTACCCAGCTCCCTTTAACCTTAAATCAACCCCTCGAATATATAAAAACTCCCGCATTGGTCCTCCACTGTCATATTATGGGAGAACCACTCATTTTCATGTTGTCTTACACCCTGATCATGCCCAATGTCCTCACCTTTCATCTACTAGTTGTGTAGTGCTGCTTCCTGATGCAGATTGTGCATCTTGCTCGTGTACCTTCATTATTCGAAGTTAAGCCTCCATTCCCTTCATGAGGTCACCACTGACGCAAACAACATCTTTGTTGCCTTCCCTAACTCCACCATCTCCTAGATTTCTTACTCTAGAGAGCCTCCGTCCATTGGGTTTCTATGCTTGTGAGGAACGTTGAGCTAAGGAGAAACACAATTGATAACTGTTGGTCCAAGGGATATTGGACCGGTCCAAATGAACCACATTCGAACCAGCTAATCAAAGAGTGAACCAGTCAAACCAAAAATTGAGCGGTGCGTCTCTTCCAGAAAGCTACCTCACCTACGTGGCTTAATCCTAACCATCCATCGTGCATTGTACGGTCCTCTTTTTCCAAATTAAAGCTATTTTTCAATATCTTGTACTAATAATCGATTAAATAGTTAGATCTTGCAAAAATCACATGTCTTGATTCCTATCTCCAAAAATTACTTATAAATAGTCAATCTTGATCAAAATAATGCAAGGAATTTATTTAAAATACTTATGGAGCCTAATTCCTTATGTACTCCATTATTATCTCAAAATTTGATCTACTATTTATTTAATTTACTAAATGACTCTATTTTAATGATTAATCTTTTGAAACCCTGATATTTGACTATTATGATTATCTTAAGACACAAAAGGAATACTTGGATCATTAGAGGATCTAGATCTAACCCATTTACTTATTCAAATCTTGAATATTATTTCATGCCATTAATTCATGACTAACTTGATTCTAACCCTAGAATAGTCATATGGTGAATATAAGTGTACTAAATCTTGTGACATACCTGATCTGGACCCTTGATTCCTTGATGAAGGTCTAGTAACTTGAAATTTTACTTGGATAATGGTCATAAAATTAGGGTTAGCATAAGTTCCTAAAATACCCATGTATGTCATTCCCACTTGAGATATTCTTTACATTTGAATAATGTTGGACATATTGAAATATTGGTTGATTATAAGTGGATGACCCAACCCTAAGGTTGACATAGGAAAGTGTAACCCTAATCTTGAATATTGAAATATGATATTATAGATATCATGATCTTGACCCTTGACCCAATCTTGTTGATTTAGGATCTAACTCAAAGGGTTGACCTATTATTTGTTGAGAGTTGTACTCTAAAATCTTCGGTGCAAGTTACTCTATTATATCTCCTCCTTGGTTGTATTGAAGATACCTTTTATGTGTCTCTTAATTGTGTACTTGTCTATATACTTGGTTGAGATATTGTTCCCTATTGATTAGGCTTCTGTTTTTCCTATATTATATTTTGAGACAAACTTGAAAACATCAATGATATTTCCCATTATGGCTTCCCTAATATTGATGATGATGATGATGATGTTGATAATGTTGATATTTAGTGCAAGTGACCTCCTCATTCGAAGGGTAGAACTTGTAGATTGACCTCCTACGTCATATGAGGAGAATGAGCTTGGTGACCTCCCCGATCGCATTGGGGTGATGGAGACACACAAAATATATAAGCATGCTTCTCGAATCTACATAATGGGAACTCATAATAAAAATTGCATTATAAACATCTTGTTGAATAAATATTGGTTTTGAAAAATCACTTGTTATACTTTTGAATATGAGTCCTGCCAAGTGTAATATTTTTCCATAAATTATTTTACTTGTTTTGTATAGCGTACCATGCAATTGCATTATTGTCTTGATTTTCTTGAGTTTAGGCAAAACAAATGCAACTTTAACTAGATCCCTTCCACACTAGATATACTTTGATCACAAGGATAAATATAAAATATGTCCTATATTGAGTTAGTTTCTTCTTTAAATCCCCTATTTATGAGTTATTATTTTTATTGTATATGCAGTGTGTGAGATCATATTGGGCCACTCAGGGATGAGCGCTTCAAATCTTTTACCACTGTCTAGGAAGTGGGATTGAGATTGAGGTAAGAATGGTTCTATGAAATTATCTTTATTAACTAATTATTGGGTATATGCGCATATATTATTGTGGTATAGTCAACAAGGATGTGATGAATATATCATATAAACCCAAAATAGAATTACAAGAAGATTGTGACAGAACATCAAATTTTATGTGAAAATGCCTCACAGAATATGAGGGAAAAACATAGTGCCAAGAAGAGATAATCCACTATAAAGTAAAGATACAATCTCTTTCTTGAGATTTAATTCCAAAACTAAGAAACAACAACTAGAGGGACATACAAAATAGTACTAGTGTAGGGAGATTTCCCTACAACTATAATACACAAAATCTTTTGGGGTTGATACCCTCTACCCAAAGTGAAATAGTAGTAAGCAGTCTGAAGAAGACAACTTCATAGCCATGGCAGTCCAGAGATGCTTCTATGGTGACCCCTGATTATCAACATCCCCTGGTTAAGAGGGACCCAAAACATAATGATCAACACCTTAATTTCTAGGATCTATATTTAACAAATAACAAATAATAATTAAACATTTTCATGTACAAACTTGAATTGGATACAAATGTTTAAACAACACTCCTTTAAGGAGTTACATGATATTTTCAAATATAACTAACATATACATGATAATAAGTACTAATGTATCTAAATAATCCTCTTTGTAAAACTAGCTTAACAATCTTTAGTATATCCCTAATTTCCATGTCTTAGAAAAATTAAATAATTCTTCTACCTAAAACATTGACAAACAATATGGATTAGTATATTTCTATATTGTGTACATTCCTTCATACAAAAGCGTGTATATATGTTAACAACACATATTTTTCAACAACGAAATATTTGCACATATGAAACATATTTTAATTTAGATAAACTAACCAACATTTCTCATACAACCTTGGGTGTAACTACCTTTCTTTATCCATCATTGGACATAGATGAATTGCCCCTTAGTAGGTCTAATCCTTGGTTATATATATCATAGCTTCTTTGTATTACACATGTATTGGCATTATAACCAAACAAGAAATAAGTAAACATCCAAGAACATATTTACAACATAAATCATGGATAAATCCTCAAAAAACTTTTAAAGTTAATATATGTGATTATTCATAAATAACCACATACATTCTCATGCAGAATCAATGCAAAATACTTCAAGAAATTTAATAATGAAATCCAAACAATAATATCATATCCAAAAAAAATAAACATTGAGTATGAATGGATGTATAACCCTAAAGTATCAACATACATTCATAAGATATTGAATAGGTCTAGTCAAGCCCTCGCTATGGTTTAGGAACATCTCAAGTGTGGATTAGGAACAAGGATATCAAAACCAAATTTCATAACATCATAATTTCCAAGGGAGAAACCCTAAAAGACCATTATCATCATCCTAAACCTTATCAACATCTTAAGATGTCATTTTCATTCAATATTAGAAGTTTATATAACAAATAAACTAATTTACCATATTCAACATCATATTCATCAATTCTAGGTTTCATGTATAAAACATTTAATCTTCATGTATAACCTATACTTTTTGGACAACAATTGGAATTAGTCTTTCAAACTATTTTATTAATTATCTACACATATTTGTGATTAACATTGATAAGCAATTTGATCACATACAAGCTACCATTTCTATTCTAGAATTAATGTAAATTAATTATGTCTAGACCAATGAGGGATTGACACATCAACAATTATAAACTTATCCACTCCAGTCATCGTCCCAGGTATGGCCAGTGAGCTCACACCTCATTAGTGCCCTTTCCATGTAGGATGTTTGTTTGATAAAAGGAAAATGTACATGTAATCCTATATTAAAAAAATGTAATATAATGACCTCACTTTCAACATCCCCCTATTATGGACAGACCGAAAAGGTTGAGTGCCAAAAAAATAAAACTTTCCCAAGATCTAGATGTAACCAAACAATACAAAATAGAAAATACATTCCATTATTTCAAAATAACATTGTGTAAAAAGTGTATTGCTACTCCTTTGAGGTTACATGAAATTTTACCATAATATCAATTACATGGGAAGAGGTACCTATCTAATCCTCCTTAAAAATTAGCTTTAATATCTTCATGTAGATTCATATGGTTCATTATATATTTATATCTCCATGTCTAGTACATACCTAAAACTCTATGAAACAAAACATGGTTAGTATATCAAGCTATATAGGTATGTTACAGAAACAAAAATATTCACATGTAGGTGTACCAATATAATCACTAATATCAACAATTATGATTAGAAATATTGAAAATGCATTTCCTTTCTAGCTTCTCAACTTAATGTCTATGGTACACTCCCTCTCTGGAGTAATCATTGTGGGGTACTCTCTATCGTACACTCCCTCTCTGGAGTAATCATTGTGGGGTACTCTCTCTCTAGGGTTTAGTCCCTATAGTGGACACATCTTACATAGGCCTTCCTTGTTTTGGCCCAAGGTGATCTTCTTTTTTGGGCCTAATCACCAGTCATCTCTGTGATGACTTTGTTCTTACATAGGCCTTATTGTCTTGAGGTGATCTTGTTTCTTGGGCCTGATCACTAGTCATCTCCATAATGATTTTATTCACACATAGGATTCTTGGCCTAAGGTGATCTTTTTATCTTGGCCTGATCACTCATCACTTTAGTGACATTTCATACATCCCACATGTATCGCTTAAATCGACCAAAGATAGTTGAGCAAGTTAGACTTATATAATGTGATACCCATAATGAATGTATAGATTGTAGGAATTAAATAAACAACCAACAATCTATTTGCAATTTGTGCAGAAAACCTAAAAAAACCACATAAATTGTTTAGGGTGAGTAGTCATAGGCGTAACCAAATACCTTTTTCAGAAGTGATCAAAAGTCCAAGTAAATAATTGTAGTTAAGATCAAGCAAGAAATCACCATGAAATAAATTCACACACCCAAGTGTTACTATTTTCCCATAATCTAGCAATAAGACAGACTTGGGTTCCAAGTTAGGGCTTTGTGGTCAAATTAGGGTTTCACTAGAGTTTTAGCTTTCTAAACACTAACTATTACTTTTATTTCCTTTTAAGATAACAAGCCTTAATTTTTATGTCATATGCATTATTAATCTAAAATTAAGTCAAATATGTACTTTTTTATCCAAAGAGACTAAACTATATCTATCTAAGTTATTAAATCATGTTATGATCATTAAAACCTAGAAAATATGCTTTCCATGCTTTTAATACATTAAAGATAGTAACTGTAGGAACTTTTATAATTAGGCTCAGATCTAGGATATGAAACCATTTTATTTGTGTTCCTCTTATTTTTTGATCAATTTGGTATATATATTCTCTATGATCTGATCTACTAGTAAATAAATAAAAATTTTATAAGAAAAATAATCACCTCTTAGCTAATAAAATGTTGCCACATCAACATTTGATCTCTCTTCCCTTACTCACATGGTCATGGCTCTTGGAATGGGCTCCATCCATGTGTGTGGCTTGCTCCACACGGGAAGGGCATCAACAGGGATGGAAATACCCATTTTCTCTCCCGCCCTTTAGCTTGGGCTCCACACCCTTTGGGGGTAGGTAGGTAAACTTACCTATACTCTTCTTCCCTCGTGAGCCACCTCCCTAGCTACGTAGCACTGGGCTCATGGTCTACTCCATTGTTGACTCTTGTCTGTTGGGCTTTTATGATATAGGTAGAGGTCCCAACCCCTTCGTCTCACTCTATCGAAGTCATCCATTGATGTTGATTGGATGGGGGTAGTGATAGTAGAGAAAAGAAAAATGTCATCCTTGTGATGGGTCAGAGAAGAACCAAAGGGAAGGAGGTATAGTGTGGGGTTAAATTTAAGGTAGGGAAACCATCCTTTGAGTCTAAGGGACATTGCACTTCCTTCTGGTGATTCAAGGGTGTCTTGTATAGGCAAGGTCGAGCGATGCCCATCGTCGAAAGGGGCCTGTTTGTCAACGAAAAAAGGGGAAAGTCATCAAAGAGGGTGAAATCATGTATCATTCGATCCTAATTCATCTCTTGTTGAAATAGGAAACTTTCAGAGTGTTCCCACTGATGGAGGTTAATAAAAGGCATGGGAGGAGAAGAAGGTAACACTATTACCTATTTCCTAGTTTGGTCAAGGAAGGAGATTATATCCTGAACGCTGGGTCACGATCCTAGGGTCACTAAACCTATTACATCATAAATTGACCTCGACTTAATTTCCCATATAGATGAAATTGTGACATTTAATACCTTTACCTGTACTCCTCACTTTATGAAAACTTCAACAATTTATATACATATATCTCTCCTTTTATCCTTTTACTCCCAAATATTAAAGGCATGTGTTTAGCACTTATATCTAGGTGTTGGAGAGATTTGAGACTAAAATACACAACTTAAAAGTTATTTTTTGTCTCCAAGTCTCCCTCTTATTTAATTTATTGAAGGCATCAAAATTAACTCTTTTCTCTTCACAACTTGGTTATATTTCTTATCATGAGTAATTTTCTCATTAAAATCAATATGGAAACAAAACCAATCCATTAGTTTCCTTTCATACCACTTTTCTATAAAAGTCCACATAATTATATATGTAGATTATTAATTACCCATTGCTTTTAGTTATTCCTTTATTTGTGGATTTTTTCTCTTTTTGTCCGTTGTTGGATTCTTGAAAATAGAAAAAAATATTAAAATCATTACAAAGGAAGATTTGCAAATTAAGTCAATACCTTTAAAATAAATGACACAAGCTTTCTGATCCATCCTTAATAATCCTTAATTTGCATTTAAATAAATATGCATAAATTCATGTGAAAAACCATGTTATAACATCCTTTCCCTCTTATAGGAATTTTGTCCTCAAAGTTCAACTAATCATACAAAAGATCAGGATGAGACTTTTCCATTTCTATCTTTAGCTCCCAGGTGGCTTCATCCTCACCATGGTGCTCCCAAAGTACCTTTACCGTATTAAATTTAAAAAAAACTTTATTATTATCTTCATCGAATGCATTAATACATTTGTTTCCATTCATGGTTGGAAAGTTATTCTTGTGCTTCTCATCAAACTAAATCATTTGTTCATAGAATTTTAATACAAAAAATTTTAGGATCTAACATTCACCACTCCTTTAAGGGATTTTGCCCCTAGAAAAAAGCCAATATAGATTAAGGTCCATGATATCATCTCATAATTTCAAACTTAGGGTTACAAATATATATCTAGATCAATCTTAACAACTTTTCTTGATCTATAAAATTCTCACCTTACTAAGGTTTGTATTGAATTTCAATTTCAGGGTACATCCACAACCCTATCCGTTGTATACACTTTGTAATTACATGTTCATTTTTAATTCCAATTTCACTTGGTGACTACCGTTTCACCAAGGTTTCCAATTCTTATTATTCATTATTTCCACATAAGGGTGAGGTAACACATCAAACCCTAGGTTGTGCCATTAAATTTCAACTTAGGTATTCATTCTCATATAACACTTTTTTATCATAACATGTGTCTATCCAATCTCTCACACTCATACATAGATGAAATGAATATTTTGGTGCAATCCAAGTATAAAGTTCATCCCTTTCCAATGACAACGACAATGTATTCACACATTACTATTTATATTTGTAAATTTGTTCTCATTAATGACCCCAAACCATGAATGCCTTTTAGTTCCACAACTTTTCTTTCTATTTCATGCACTCACATTGAATGCAATTTATCATAATTTATAAGGTTATGCAAAACTCCTTTTGAGATTCTTATTCATCCACCATCTTATGACTTCTTGTATTCTTTCATCTACATCTCATGTCTTATTATCCGCAATCTTCCCTTATGACCTCTAGGCCATATGTACCTTTGGAATGATATCATCTTGACCCCCAAGGGCCTTATGTACTTAGTACATTATCATCCCCCAACCTCCTAAGTCTTATGTACCTTTAATCATCCTACAAGATCTTAGGGTTGCCTAGTGGCCCTACCCTTCCCTAGGATTTTATTGTAATGTCATAACTTTATTTTATTTCATCACACACTTTGATTGATTTTTTTCTAATAATATCCAATCACATTATATCCTTTAGATTCTTCTACCCAAATTTCCTTCATCACTTAGGGCATACATTGTTTTCTTTATATCCCTTTATTAGACTCATGATGACCTTCCTATCCGGGTCTAGTCCCATTCTATAAATCACTTCCATAGTGACTTTTCTTCATATCCCTTATAGATGGCATACATGGGTCCAAAGAATCATACTCAATATATGCACTTTTGTACTTCATGCCTTAATCTCTCAAGTTTTATGTGATATTTAATGTTACCTCAATTGTTTAGCTGATTTCTGAATATACTCTTCTGGTAAAGGTCTTACTCTAGGACAAGATAAAACTTATACTTGGAAATACCAAGGATCACACAAAACATGCTTGAACCAAAGTTTATATCAACATAGAAGAACATGTTCTTTAGGCATATTTCCATTATATCATTCATGCATTTTCTACTTGAGAGTTATATCATTATATCTCATGATCTACCGCTCAAGAGTTGGATCACTATTTGTACCTTAATTACTACCACAAATTGAAGCATTTAGATATAATGGAACTAATGTATCATGTTTCATAAGTTCATGGCTATAGGAACAACTATTTCATCTGATGTCATATGCCAAGCACATTATCCATTACATACCATTTCGTAGGTCAATATACGTTAAGTGTACTTTCAAGAACACAAATTTATTTATCATATATATCCTCTTGTAAACCGCGACCATGCTCACTATTTATCATGAGCTTTATCCCAGTTTCACTTTCACATATTAGATTGCTTTCTTTATTAAAGGTTCATCATGCGACTAGCTAACAACTTCACATTTTCATATTTCTTGCAAGTTTCTAATCAATAGAAGATAGAGAACTTATTAGACTATTTCTAAGTTTTCCATTTTATCATACCCATTCATCACCTCTCTGGGTTTGGACCAGTTTCATACATATATATGGTATGGTGGTACTAAACCAACTTGTGCAACTCAACTCATCCACTCAATGGAAGGCTAGTTTCGGACATACCACTACAAATATTTCTCATGTCATGGAGTTTAGGTTCAGGACTCCCTCTGAATCTCACTCTATCATTTAGTTAACCCTATAACTGGTCCTATCAATAGAGCCCCCCCTCTATAGAATGGGTTGAGGCTCCTAGAGATTCACATCTCATATTCATTTAGGTATTCTTATCTAGAGAAGCACACACACTTGCATGTTATGTTCAAGCTTTAAAACTAAGGTCAAATTCTAAAAATTGATTGAGGTCATCATAAACCATATTATCTCATCATGTAGAACTAAACTTGTCATCTTTTCTATCTAGTACGCCTATCTCATAAACCAATAGAAATTAAACATATGACATAGAACTAATCCATTTTCTAGCCTTGATGTCACTCACTTTCACCTATATGCATGTCTACCTTCTACTCGTATCTTTGTGGGAACACACTTCTTATTAGGGTACCTACCGGAAGTAGTTTACACTTTCTAGTCACAACGTGACCTCCTCATTTTGGGTGTTATCTCCCTCATATATATTTTTACCACTCTTAGTTCTCCTCATCCCAGGCTGGGACACACTCCCTACATACTGCACTCCAAGTTTTCCTATTTTCCTTATTATATAACTACTTATTTTTCATGATTCATATCTATATTCAACCCTTCATATATAACAGGCATGCCTTACTCAACGTACTCACATGCATGGGTATGCTAGGATATCGCACTTATCAGGTTTTTCTCTCTTTTATCTCTCCATTGCTTAGATTAGGAATTAAGGTTAGGGTTAGGATACATACTACAACACCTTAGAGTTTTCTGTGTCCCTTGACCCAATTAGGGGTTTTCTAAACTAACCATAGTTCCATCTAGGGTTTCCCCCATTAGGAAAACCCCATAAAACATTTTCTTTTTGTTATCATTAGTTGCACATTATATGTTCCTTAATTGTCGTAGGATGCCTTAATCATACTTCTTCTCAAAAACCCTAACTTGAGGTGAAGTGGGAAGTCTTTTTTAGGGTTAATTAAGGAAGAGGATGAGATGTGGATGAAAGTAGAGATGAGAAGACTTAGTGGAAACATTATTTCAAGCTTACCCTAGGTTTTCACTAGACTGGTATCAGATTGGAACTAAGGGATTCCTCATATACCAATTGAATGGTACACATTAAAATATTGTCAACTCCCAAATCCATGATCCTTTCTAGACACCATTGGCATCAGGTTTTTCCTTAATAAGTTTCCTTATATTTCTACTATTTACTTGAAATTATAAACTATTAAATAGTATTAGAAAAATCAAGGGCTCTTTTACCAATTGTAACGACCTCACTTTTCAACATTCCCCAATTAGAAGAATACCCAAAAAGTTTAGATACATTACCTAAAATTTTCCCAAGATGCAAATAATACATTAGCTACCTAAAAGATGAGTTCTGAGTAGAATCTAAATAATTACTTAGTAAATAACCATGGACACAAGATATCTGAGAATATTCTAGACTTTCTTCCATTATCTAATATTTTGATCATATAACAACTAAAATTATCATGGCTATTCATCATGAGCTCAAAATTCCAAAATTTACATTGTTCTCTAAAGACCTATATGCAAACCTGAATTAGTCCAAGTGAATTTGAATTGGGTGCCAAGGCCCATGGCTCATACCATGTGCCTTCTAGAAGGTCCTTAAGTCTAATTAAAATCTTAATCACAATATTAAGGTTTGAATCATTGTAACGAAATGAAGCCTAATATTATTATACTTCTTCAACATCACTTTATTTACCCAAATTTAAGACCTCGACTAGATCCTATGAATTAAATTTATCAACCTAGTTCTTCAAATTAACTTTACTATTCTCCCATGATTATCACCTCATATCTTTTAAGTGGAAATAAAAATTCCAAATTGCAAGGATATTACATTCACCCTTCCATAAAAGGAAAATTTTCCCCAAAATTTGTGTTTGATAAGGTCAAGGTAAATGAAAACTTATTTGGCCACATGTTTTAGGGAGACCAACCTACCATGAATATGTTTTATTTATAATATTTTTGAGGTGGTGACACGAAATAAACCCCAGGGTATTCCCATATCCTCATTGACTACATGATATTATCACTTAGTGATTATATTTTTACTTCATAATTGTACTATCGCCTAGGTTTGAAACCTATTATTAAGCGTGATCTAACACCTCAAATAAATTATCTCATTAGCTTAAACTTAGGGTATTGATTCTCATATGTAAATTATATGAATCAGAGGTGGCTACCTAATCCCTTACACCTATACTAAGGTGTAGTTAAAAGACAAAGTTCACCTTGATTATGTGTATGGAGATGGTGCATCCACATATTGTGTTATAATTTCCAATTTTATACTTAGTCATCCTAAAAATAACCCTAGACCATGAATACATCCTGAATCCTTGGATTTCTTTTGATTTTATTAATTCATGAAAAGTGTTATACTCAAAACTCTTGAGTTTATGCACACCTTCGTTAAGATTCTTTCTTAACGATTATTACAATAATCTTTGTATTCCTTATGTCTACATCACATATAGAAGTAGCCTTAGCCATTATATTAAGGTCAATAGGGATATATATACCTTCAGAGTGATATCCATTTGGCCTCATGGCCTGATGTGCTTATGGAGTTACTTACCCATTATCCTGTCAGGTCTCATGTACTCATTGAGGTGGCCATTCTCCTGACTCATGGCCCTTGTGTACATATGAATGGCTTTCTCATAACCACACGGTCCTTATGTACTCGGGGCATTATCACCTCCTAACCGCTTGGAAAAAATGTACCATTTTGCATCCCAAATTTACCCTAGAGTTGACATAGGGTACTTCCCTTCCTAGGGTTTATTGAGATGACATTGATTTATTCCATTCTCTCTTATTAGTTACATCCTTTTCCAGGACAAGGGTCTCAATTTTTTTTATACTTCTATATTCTCTTAACTCCTCATGCCCAAGAAGATTATATAACTTAGATGTATTTCATATGATTTGTTTCCATGTGTTAACTTCCATTACACATTTTTCTTGAGATTTCTATAAAAGAAGTTTTCATACTCATATATCCACGCAACTGATGAATTAAGCCTAATAAATACCCTTCCTATTTGATCTTGATGGAAGTATGGCTTACATACCTTAGTTTCATCATTATTATATTCATTCAAAGTATTATACATCCACTTGCATATTTACCCTATAATTATTCTCTAACAAATGTTTTCACATTTCACTTTGTTGTAATTACATCTTCCATTATTAAGGGCATCTTATTTTTACTAGGTGAGAATGACTTTCATACCTTACACCCAAACCATTCCATCATATCACATATCCTTATGTTTAGATCCTTTAGGAACTTCTATGGTTACTTCATATTTTAGGATGCATATTCACAACTTACCATTCTAGCAAAGGTCCTAACTGAGGGTGCCTTCTTGGCTTAAAAGAACGGGTAAGGTGTGATGACCAAGAATTTTCTCTCCCCTCATATATGAGCTATACACTTAATATTTTCACTAATTCCTCACTCTATCCCTAAATATCATGATTTGATTTGTTGGAATGCTTTTTGAGCTTATCATGAGTTCATAAGACAAGTAGTGATATTCAATTTATGTAAAACCAAGGTTTCACCAAAATTATACACCATCCTCTCTCACTCCCTTTTGATACCATCTATGTTTCTTTATTAGCCCCAGTCCTGTACTCTTTGTGTAGATAACACTCCCACATTTTCAAAGCACCAAGTATCACTCAATCTTGAGCTAGTATGAGAGAGATAGGCCTATTTCAAAATCACTTGATTTAAACCTTGAATTTAACCTTGTTAATACGGGATAAAGCTTTGGGAGAGTGCAGCCCAATTAAGGGGTATCCCCCTTAGACATGTTAGGTATCCTTGTGTTTCCACTCTTGTCATTCTTTTTTCTTTCTTTGTACCATTTCGTAACCGTCAAATGGGCACCCATAGATCAACACTCCAAATCCTACCATTGGGACTTTTTCTACTAGCTCCCTACCATGGAAGACAACCATGGTGTCGAGCTCCACCTTGTTGGTATATACCCATAGAGCCAATTATGTGATGATTGTGATGGGGCATCCTATACTTGATTTGATAATGATAAAGGTAGTTATGTCTAATATGTTTGTCTCAATCATGCGATGGTGACACATATATAATAGATGTCTAAAGAAAGATGTTACTCGATGACGCATGTCTTCACATTGTGGACCTAAACAATGAGATCATATGTATGATAAGAGTACATACATTCTTGTTTTGTCCCTAGTCAGATATTAGTATGGGTGTAAAATAGATGACAGTGATACATAAGACTATAGTGTGTGTCGTCTGATGACAGAGTCTCATTAGTCATGATATATGATATCAATTCAAGGATACAAGTACATGTTAGAGAACAGTGTATCAGATAGACCCTCCTTTAGAATGATACATGAACACAATGGGATGGTAGTTAGAAATATGTAGTGATAGTGGTGATTGTGGTTCTTAGACCTAAAATTACTACACTCATCACATGTTTTTTGATGTACTTTGACATCATCAAACATGATACTGAATAAGAGTTACCATAATGGTGATATTAATATATACTATATCACATTCAGATTGAGTGTGAGTTATGTAGATGAGATTTGTCCCTCCTATAGGAGATTGATATCCTGATAGTTTGTTAAGAGAGACTGAGAAACATATGGCCATACTCAAATGATTCAGTACATGATATTTGAACTCACATGCATCTCATACAGTCTGCTCTAATTCAAGGAACATGGATTGAACATTGAGAGGATGATGATTGCATTCCTTGAGTTCAATCTAGATATCAGAGAGAAAGGAACTATATAATTAGTGGAACACTGATAACTGATTGTAGGTTGAATTTTTTCTCCAACTTTCCAAATTACTTGTATAGAAATGATGTATTTCTAGATATCGCTCATTGCTTGTGATGTCACAAATTGGTTATGGACATTCACTGCCCACATTACTTTGGACCTTTTGGGTCACCCACGTAAGATGCAACTCAAATAAGAGTTTATAAATGAAATGTTTAACTTGATTACTAAATTTATTAATTATTGAATTCAAAAAAATGGTTGAATATTGACTGACATGACTGAGAACCGATTCAAGTTTTGAATCTATAGATTCAAGTATCATGTCAATTTGAACAAAGATTGGCAATCAGAACTCCGAAATGACTGGTTCAGCAAGTGAATCAATCAATTCATGTATGTGAATTGACCCATTAGGTTGTGAACCTACCGTTTGGTTGATCACTATGATTGGATTAAGATTGACGTTGACATCACATTGTTAATTATTCAAATATTAATTAGAAATGTAAATACAAATAGGAAACTTAGTGAAATAAATAGTTCAAGTGTTGAAATGATAGTTTCATGTGGTGAACTAGACGGTTCACTGGTGAACTAATTGGTTTGATGTTTATAGGTTCTAGAAAATTCATGAAATTTTGTCTCTTCGACTCCCACATTGATTGGAAACCCTAACCCTATCCCTCCTATATCTAGAGAGGTACTAGGGGATTTTCAAAGACACAACAATAAGCTCTGACAATTGTTGTCCTCTCTAGTTTTGGTAAAAAACATAGCCCAAAAAGTTCTACCAGTCAAAGGGAGGAACAATAAGGGAGAGACAATTGGAAGAGCAAGTCGATGCTAGCACATTGACAAGAAGGGATAAATCCTACCTGCCCATTAATTTAGAATGACATGAGTGTCCGGTGGTCCATGTGGACTAATCTAGAGGCGAGGAGGCCTTTTATGTTCCCTAAGAGGACATAGTCAACCTCCATTTATGCTTATCAACCAGGAGTCCACTGCCCATAGTCTTCTAAGTGTGACTTGAGAAAGAAGCATGCAACAAGTATTGTCACTGGATGTTCTCCAGGACCAAGTATATGACTTGGAAAACCTCATTCCCATTACATAGTTGTCAACGTGATCTACATTCTAAGGGGAATATGATAGTAAATTCTTAGATTTTACTGTCGTATCTGATGCCATGTTTCCCTATAGTGGTATTAGAATCACATCAATTTACTATTATTTGGGATTTAGTTGATAGGATTGGATTTTTAGTTTGCCATTTATTACATACTATGCAAATATTTAAAATGATTAATGTGCATATCCGATTAAATACCACATACTATTTCAACTACTATATATTTTTTGAAAAATACAGGCACAGAGTTTAGAAACAAAAATATTATCTATTTGTATTCCCATAACAACAAGATCACATCAACTACTATGAATTATGAAGGATGGTTTAGTGAGTTATACCTGGTCCTGGAGAAAGTGTAGGGACAACAGATTGCTTCAATGCAATTGTTAACTAGTTACCCTTGGACGGTGGTTATGAAGCTCCTGGTCTTTGCCATGAACACCAAACACGAAAACTTCTACAACGCTCCTATAGTCTCACCACAAACTACAAGATGACTTTGCTCTCCTAGTAGTAGCCAAAGAACTATTTCCTCTAGAGTAGTCCACACCGACCAACTAGAACTCATGTAGTTCAAGAAGAATTGATAGGAATGAGTTGTCCATCCCGTTGGTGTACTAGTCACCAACTTTCTCTCCCTTAACAACGATCCTCAGTTGTTCTCTCCCGTAGCTATCCCTCCCTTGTCGGGCAGGACTTACTTGAGCTCTCTCGATTACCAAAAACAGAGAGGACAACAATTTTTAGCGGAAGTGATTCTCAGTTGTCTGTGTTGTGTCTTGGAAACACCCCAACACCCCTCTATTTATAGGTGGGGTTTGGTCCAGGGTTCATAATCTGTATAGGATTTTTACGGGAGTGGAAGGGATGAGAAGATCTTGAAATCAGTCGTCTGGTGTCCCAGAAAGTCGCCTAGTCACACGAGATGGTCATCTCACACTGCCAAATGGTAACTTGTAGTTTCCTAGCTACACACGAATTTGGCATTTTTATTCTAATTAATATCACATATTAATTCCTTGGACCCCAAGTAATGTGAAATCACAACTAGTTTGGGAAACATCTAGAACCTTTGTTCTTCCAATCCATCCATCTCACCTAGGTGAGACACCCATCTCACTCATCCAGCTGGTTTTCTGGTGAGTCTGACATGAGGCAGTCAGTTCATCACATTAAATCGATCTATCAAGGGAAGAACTTAGACAATTCAAACTTTAATTAGCCTAACAACCCAAACGACCGTCTCAACACTTGAGACTCTTGTCTAGATGCCCAAAAAACCATCTCACTCAGTGAAAAAAATCGTTTGGCAGACCAATCAGCCAATTAGTTGATCAGTTGTGTGAATAGAATACCTAAACACTTTAGTAGTCAATCCATTCATCATTCAAGATAAACTCCTCATCTAGACGAGTTGCTTTTTGTATAACCCTACAGGTCCCATATCATGTTGACAGTGAATATCCATAACTAGCTTATGACATCACAAGCAAGGAGTAGTGCCTAGCCGCACATCACTACTACCCAAGTGAATGGAAAGTTGGAGAACAACTTCAACCTACAATATGTGTAAGGTGTTGTAGTGATTGTATAATTCCTTTGTCATTGATATACAAGATGAACTCGGGGCATGGATGGTCACCCTGTCAACATTCAATCCATGTTCCTTAAACTAAGAGAAGACTCTCTGAGATAATGTGACCTCAATATCATATATTGATTCACATGTACATGCACATGCATTTCACAATCTCACTTATCAAGTGGCTAGGATATAATACTCCAGTAGGAGGGACAAATCCCATATATATCACTCACAATCTATACCCATGTGTCAAAGTCCCCCAATCATTACCTTTATAACAAACCATGTTTCAAGATTGCATTTGATGATGTCAAAGTGTACCCAATGACATGGTGATGAGTGCAATGATTCTAGGTCTAGAATCACGATCACCACCTTCACTATGAGAGATGACTATGGCCACTAATTATGGTTTCCAATGTCACTCTCATGGTGAGTCTTTTTGATACACAGTTCCCTAACATGTATCTGTGTGCTTGGTTTGATATTTCCATATCATGACTAATGAGATTTTGTCATCAACCAACCCACACTCTAGTCTTATGTGTTACTGGTGCCTATCAACCTTCAACAGTAACAACCATCTAGGGACATAATAAAAATGTACATACTCTTAACATTTCTATGATCTCATCCTTTCAAGTCACGTACTTGAAGACATACATTATTGAGTATAGTCATTATATAGACATTCATAATATTTCCTCATTATCTCATAACTGAGTGAACATAATGAATTAGAAGCTTTCCTTTATGAACATTAATAAAATCCTCTATTATATATGCCATGTCAATTAATATATGATTGGATCTCTGGGCATACCTTACCAACATACTCCCACTTGCACTTAGAGCCAATCACCCATGAATCATATTCTTTGTGATCTAAATAAGTCCACCATGTTTCTACTGCGCTAGTGCTAATTCAGCGGGTCAGCAACACTTTGATTGTAGTCGGTATACTGCATGTTTCCTTGTCTCTTCATTGTATGATTTCTCATATGAGACGGAACTTCCATAATATGACATCTAATATTCCATGCCTAACAATGAGCTCCATTGTTATCAAAGTATCACTACTAAGTCATCAATTATTGGAACATCTATAAATTCATCATATTAACTTTCAATTTATATAGTATCACTCTGTGTTCATCACACAAGTATACTCGACTTTTATTGTAGAATAGAATTAATGGCTATTAGTTCAGAACCTTTCCAACTAATCAATACTTCTCCTTTTAACTAAACATATTTGTGATCACTTTTTTCATTTTGAAAGCTTGCATCGATGTAACCCTTTACATCCAACTCTTCCTTTCATTGCTTTCCTTATTCACTAGAAATCTATCCTTAGATACTTCTCAAATACTAATGTATATCTTTAATGACATTCCAGCTTTCCTTATTCACTAGAAATCTATCCTTAGATACTTCTCAAATACTAATGTATATCTTTAATGACATTCCAGTAACCCTTATTGGATTTGATTATCATCTTGTCATGTCTAGTACATACAAGATTCATATGGGATAAGTACATTTATAGCATTCATGATATATCCATAGCTACACCTTTATGGTTTCTTAATCATGTCATTCCATTCTTTAGAAGAATTGGAACATATCATGAGAGACTAATCTGAATTATCCCTTACTGAATTCATTTATGTTAAACTCTTTTAACATATTTCTGTTGTATGTGGTCAAACATCCATTGTGTAACATTGAAGAACTATCTCATAGGGCTTGATCCTTATCTCATAATATGCTTCATTTTATCCTTCACTTATGAAGGTGTTTTTCATGCCAGTTCTCAATATTCACAATATTAAGATGTTTATTCCTCATCATATGTCAGTTCTCAATATTCACAATATTAAGATGTTTATTCCTCATCATATGTGGAATATTCATATATGCTCCCATGAAATCATTTATAATCACATATTTCATCTTTCATCTTGTTTCAAGTACTCTTTGACTATGTTGTCAACATTTCTGAGATTCTTGTTTCAATCCCAGATTGAATCTTGTAGTTTACAAAATTTATTTGCATGCATGAAAATATAAACCTTTTAGGTTGTGTCTCATACACATCCTCTAAAGTATTCCCTTGAGGAATCCACTTTCTATCTTCATATGCTAAATCTTGTGTTCTATTTCAACTATAACAACAAGCATGACAATTGGTAAAGGAAGTTCTATCATGCTCAACAACTTGAACTTGATTTGAAACTATTATTCAACCAACTTTTCCTTTTATGTTTTCCATGTAGGTATATCAAGGTATTATCCCTTAGGTGGAACTATCATGGTCCTACCTTGTTAGATTACATGGATCCCATAATATTCATAAATAGCTTCTAGTTGGGTCATCCTGTATGACGAACCCATACTGAATTGTTGTATACATAATCCTCCAATCTCATATGTGTTCTTCTAGAACTATTTTGTTTTGTGTTACATGAAGAACCCTAATATTCCACAACAACTTGTGATTTTCACAGTTCTCATTGAACCAATTGTTTACCTCAAACATTTCAAGTTTTTACTCTTACTCCCACTAATTGCTCGGGAACTCAGTTATCCTATCAACAATTTTTTTTTTATTGTATTAGGTTAGTAATGTTCAACAGTCATGGTTTACAGATGAACCTTCTTAAGAAATGACTTTTGCAATATAGATTTCAATCCTCTAGACATATTGGAGCATTCCCAAATCATATCATATATGATGTTTTTATAAACCATTCATATGGTACATGATTTAGTGTTAGGTATATATTTATGAGGGTAATTGATAATTATATCATGACTCATCATGGTATATTTCCTTCATTTTGACACATCATCCTGCTCAAGGTATTTTACTTGTGATACATCATCACAGTTCTTTCTTGAAGGTTCTCATGCAAAGTATTTCTACATTTGATCTCATCAAATTTTCTTAATACTTTCATCAAAGTCATACTTCATTTACAATCTCCTTGAACTCTTCAAGAGATCAATTCTTCTCTATTACTTGATACATATAATCATATTACCAGTAAATGAGATGAAGTATAAGTAATTAGCTATAACATTTATTCCATAAGATCTCCATGCATCATATGTATGAGGTCTGATGGAAAGATTATCCTCCCACTACATGTAGTGACAAATGACACGTCACTTTGTGCTTAAATAAAACTTTGCATGTTTCCATAGGTTCGATAACCAAGGGAACCTAGATTAACATCAATATGTATTCTAGACATACATTTCTTATGTGAACATATATTGTGACTATTGCTAATTATAGTCATGAATTATTAATTATAATCCTTTTGTATTAACTTTATAAAAATTAATCTCAAAGTATTTCATAAAAACATCATTAGATGCTTTGGCCGTTGATGTACAAGATCATATCTTTTGAAATAGAAACATTAAAACTTACTTTATTAAATAATCATCCTTGTCATGCAAGATGCTTTAAAGTAAATGTTTCCATTTGATGTCATAATGAAATAGCAGTTATACTAACTCTATTATATACCCAAAGGGCTAAGATACATTTAAATGTAGACTAAAGCTTCTGATACACTTGCTCCACCTTGTCCATCTGTGTCCTTCCATGAAGGCCTTTACTTCTTGTCAGATCATGCACATTAGTATGTCAAATCTCTATTTATTATCACAAACCAAAGTAAAGAAGTAATTAAATTTATCTTATAACATTTATATATGAAGTGGAGGCCTCAATGCCTTCCTTCTTCTTCTTTAGTTCCTCTAGCCATAGAGGGAAATTCCTTTTCTAATGTCCAGACTGGTGACAATCCCTTCTTGTTTTCTTCACACCACCTTTTTCTTTGAGATTTGAAGACTTAGACTTCTGGCCAACTTTAGAACCTTTCTTTGCTAGCCTTTGTCTTTAGACTTCCCCTTTATCTTGTTGATAATCATCACAGACTTGGTTTTGTCTTTCTTAATTTGTGTCTCAGTTGTTCTCAACATGCCTAAAATCTCTGTCAATGGTTTGTCGAATTCATTCATGTTGTAGTTCATGATAAACTTACTCTGTGATTCTGGAAAGGACTACACAATCATGTCAGTGGCCAACTCTTGACCCAAAGGGAATTCCAGTCTAGATAAGTTCTCCATATACTCAATAATCTTGAGTACATGAGGACCTACTGGATCTCCTTCTGCCATGCTACATTTAAACAATGCCTTGGAGACATCATATCTCTCTTGTCTTTCTTGATCTTGGTACATGTTGTTGAGATGTGTGACCATCTCATCACACCCATATTCTTATGCTCCCTCTGGAACCCATAGTTCATGGAGCATAGCATCAAACATTTGACGTCCACAACATTTTTAATGTGCTTCCAGTAAGAATCTCTGTCAACCCTTGGTGCATTTTGAGGTGGTTCTTCTAGTTCTGGAATTTCTAGGACATTCAACTTTCACTCACGTGTCAGAGCAATTCTCAGTACCCTGAACCAATCATGGAAGTTGTTCCCATTACGTTTGTCCTTCTTTCTGAAGGACCTATCACAAAGAAAAGTGATTGTTGTTTGTTGCCACTTGATTCGACAAAAGGATTTGCAATTTTGTCAAAAACTCATTTTTGATTTGATTTTATTTTATTAAAATTTGTGCGATAATAATTAGGTCTTTAATTAATTATCATTCTCATGATTTTTTTCAAATTGATAACTCTTGCATATCAATTTGGAAAATTGCAGCATATCAATTTTCTAATGAGCAAGATATGGGATAATTCAACTATGGCCCAACCAACACCACAAAACACACTTAATTACCAAGGGAGGCAACTTTTTCCAATTGCATCATATGCAATTCTTGATAGATAATATGCAAATCTCCTTGACATAATTATATGTATGCTTCTTGGCCCATATGCTATGAGAATCACTAGTTAAGCCAGACCCAATAGCCAATACAATAATAATGCACCCCGCGGAGGTGAAACCTACATTACTACCATCACACTTCCAGAAAGTAGATAGTGCACCATGCAGAGGCGTAATCTACGCTCAGTAGATCAAGTTTTTCATGTGTATTTCTATTGGAAAGCATATCAGACATAATATGCTTGATTTGAGGGAGTTCATATATCTCATATATATATACATATACTATATCAAATCATCACATATGTAGTATATATCATATACATGCTATATGCCACAACATAAACATGTAATATGAAATAAAAAGCAATGGTTATGGCCATGTCTACTTGTAATTCCTTCGAGCCACAAGGAATTACTACCACCTAGGTCAATCATCACATCACATGTATCAACCTGCTTTAAATGTAGACTTGTGCTTTCCAATCTAGGTAGATCGATTCAACCCTTGAACCGGTCGTCTCACCTCTTGGCCGATCCGTTGGTCATCATGGATGGTCGTCTGGACTCTAGTCCAACTGATGTTTGGACTCCTTCCAAATGATCAATTAAATCCATCAGGCAATCATCTGGTTCCATCGTTCTGTCCTCCATGGTCCTCTAAACGGTCGACTCATCTCATGAATTGGTCATCTCATCCAGCGGTGATCATCTTCCTTGTCATTGCAAGAAAATAAACTATCCTATTATTGTTACACTATTACATGGTAAAGAGAAATCTCAAGTTACAATTGAGGAGATCAAAGGTAGGAAAGATTTAACTTTACATTGGAAAGATAGAGGTAGAGGCTTAGTTTACAGACCGATATTAACAAGAACCAAAACAAACAACTACATACAAATATAGGATTTAGATCATAACTATGCTACACAACCGCCATCAAAACTGCTTTTAGGATGACACACATAAATTACACACACACACACACACACACACACACACACACACACACACACATATATA
The DNA here is from genome assembly GCA_963693085.1 of Alisma plantago-aquatica. NCBI lineage: Eukaryota > Viridiplantae > Streptophyta > Magnoliopsida > Alismatales > Alismataceae > Alisma > Alisma plantago-aquatica. The sequence continues at coordinate 651,903,288 of OY856411.1, forward strand.
TATATATATATATATATCTGTGTGTGTGTGTGTGTGTAATTTATGTGTGTCATCCTAAAAGCCACTTTTAGGATGACACACATAAATTACACACACAGTATATATATATATATATATATATATATATATATATATATATATATATATATATATATATATATCTGTGTGTGTGTGTGTGTAATTTATGTGTGTCATCCTAAAAGCGGTTTTGATGGCGGTTGTGTAGCATAGTTATGATCTAAACCCTAAATTTTTATGTAGTTGTTTGTTTTGGTTCTTGTTAGTATCGATCTGTAAACTAAGCCTCTACCTTTATCTTTCCAATGTAAAGTTAATTCTTTCCTACCTTTGATTGCCTCAAGTGTAACTTGAGATTTCTCTTTACCATGTAATAGTTTAATAGCAATATGATAGTTTCTTTTCTTCAATATATATATATATATATATCAGCTTGGGATTATGTGGTTTTTGATCAGATACACATATGAGACTGTTTAAATATACACATCGTATGAAATAATTAATCAATTAAACTAAAAATCTGATCATATCAATTATCCTAAAACATAGTAAATTAACGTGGCTTTGATACACTGTTGGGAAATATGGGCACAAAATTTAGCAACAAAAATAAAAATTGTATGTATTTGTATTCCATAATAGCAAGATCGCGTCAACTACTATAAAATAGAAAGGATAGTTTAGCGAGTTATACTTGGTCCTAAAGCAAGTCTAGTGACAACAACTCGCTTCAATGCAACTGTCAGCTAGTTGCCCTTGGATGGCGGTTGTGCATCTCCTAGTCTTCACCACCAACAACAAATACAACAACTTCTATAACACTCCTGTGATCTCACCATAGACTATAGGCTAACTTTTCTCTCCTAGAAGCAACAAAGGACTCCTGCCTATAGAGTAGTCCACATGACCAACTAGAACTCCTGTTGTTCAAGAAGAGCAGATAGGAAGGAGTTGTCCCTCCCTTTGGTGTACTAGTCACCAACTTTCTCTCCCACAACAATGATGCTCAATTATTCTCTCCCATAGCTATCCCTCCCTTATCGGGTAGGTCTTTCTTGGCCTCTCTCAGTTACCACAACTATAGAGGATAACAATCGTCCGAGGAGTTGATTCTCTATTATCTGTGTTATGTCTTGCAAAGTCCCAATACCCCTCTATTTATGGGCAGGGTTTGGGTTAGGGTTCCCAATCTGTACATGATTTTTGCGGGAGTGGAAGGGACTGGATGATCTTGAAGTTTCACAACCTATGAACCACAAAATGGTCATCTGGTGACCTAGGCAGTCATCTAGTCACACAAGATGGTTGTCTCACATTGCCAAATGGTCTTTTGGTGGTTTCCCAATCACACACAAATTTGGCAAATTCAATTTCAATTAATATCACTATTAATTCCCTACACCCCAAGTAATGTGCAATCAAAACTAATCCAGGAAACATCTACAACCTTTGTTCGGCCCAACCAAGCCATCTCACCTAGGAGAGATGTGTGTCTCACTCTCTCAAACAGCTGTCTCATGAGTTTGACATGAGCTGGCTGGTTCAATCACATTGAACCGGTCGGTTCAAGGGAAGAACTTAGCCAATTTGCACTTTGAACAACCTGACAACCGAAATGGCCTTTTCAACACTTGAGATTCTAGCCTGGCTACCCAAACTTCCATCTCAATCAGTGAGATAGTCATTTGGCATACCGATCAACGAATCAGTTGATCTATTACGTAAATTGAATACCTAAACACTTTAGTAATCAATCCAATCATCATTCAAGAATAACTCCTCTTCTAGATGAGTTCCTTTATGTGTAACCCTATAGGTCCCATATCATGTTGGTAGTGAATGCCCATAACTAGCTTCTTACTCAAAAGAAAGTAGTGGTGCCTAGTCGCACATCAATGCCACCCAAGTGAATGGAAAGTTGTAGAACTACATCAACCTACCATCTATGTAAGGTGTTGTAGTGATTGTATAATTCCTTTGTCATTGATGTCCAAGATGAACTCGAGGCATGAATGATCACCTTATCAACATTCAATCCATGTTTCTTGAACCAAGAGCTGACTATCTGAGATAATGTGACCTCAATATTATAGATTGAATCACATGTGCATGTGCATGCATTTCTCAGTCTCTCTTATCAAGTGGATAGGAGATCATACTTCAGTAGGAGGGACACATCCCATATCTATTACTCACATTCTATACCCATGTTTCAAAGTCCACGTTCTAGGACTGTGTTTGATGTTGTCAAAGCATATCCAACAACACGTGATTAGTGTGATGATTTCAGGTCTATGAATCACAATCACCACCATCACTATGAGAGATGATTATAACCACTAGTTATTATTTCCATGTGTCATTCTCAAGGTCAGTTTGTCTGATACCCTATTCCGTAACATGTATATGTGTTTGGTTTGATATTGCCATATCATGACTAATGATATTCTATCATCAAACAACCCACACTCTAGTCTTATGTGTTACGAGTGTCTATCTACCTTCTAAAGTAACAAATGACTAAGGACATAATAAGAATTCACATACTCTTAACATTTGTATGATCTCATCCTTCTAAGTCATGTACTTGAAGACCTACATCATTGAGTATTGTCATTCATTACACATTCGTAATATTTTCTCATGATCTCATAACTGAGTGAAATATAATGAATTGGATGCTTTCCTTTATGATCATTAATCAAATCCTTAATGGTATATGCCATGTAAATCATCTTATTATTAGTTCTTTGGGCATACCTTACCAACAATATATGATATGATATATATGAAATTTATGCATGTGACCATAAAAGTTGGTTTTTATGATGGATGTAAAGCATGTATATGGCCAATAACCCCTAGATCATTGTTCTTTGTTGGATTTTTGTTTTTCCTATTTATATCTTGGTTTGCATACTGAGCCTCTCTCTCCTTTTTCATATGTAAATGTATTAATTCTTTCCTTCTTATGCTCCCCTCAAATTGAACTTGAGGTTTCTCTATTACCATGTAATATGTTAAACATGAATAAGATAGTTTTTTTATTTCCTGCTATGGTAAAGAAGACATTCTGCTCCAGACCAACTAACCAATTTAGAAGACAAAATAATGGTTGGAGGATTTAAGAGATCAGGTGACAGGAGGATGAATCAATTGACTCACGGCCCAACTGATTGGCAGGAGGAGTCCAAACACCGCTTGAACCTGAGTCTAGATGAATGTAAGGGAGAAAATGATCTACTAGGATGCCAACCAATCGGTCCAAAGGATGAATAGATCATCCTCGATTGGTTCCAGAATAGATCTTCAATAATAATAGGTTGCTACCTTAGGTGGTTGTAATTCCTCATATCTCCAAGGAATTACATTTGAATTTCCATAACTGTCATTTGTGTTTTATTATTTCATTTTTTTATGCACATAGCAAGTATATGATACGTAGTATACGTATGTCATGATTGGATATGTATATGTACTTATATATAAAATCCCTCAATAAATACTAAGTCTAATACGGTTTCCATAAGCGACAAACATGAAGATATTGATTAACCAAGTGTAGGTTACGTCAAATCATGGTGTGCCATCTATAATCACTGAAGTGTGATGGTAGATGTGTAGGTTCTGTCAAAACAGGGTGCATATTTGTAACGACCCCGCCTCCCGGTAACCCCCAATTAAGGGAGACCCGAAGGTCAGAGCGGTTATTCAATTAACATGATCAAAGGTTTGACAAATAATCAATAATAATTATGAAATTCTACTACTAAACTGAAAATGGGTATAAAATAAAAATTTTACTTACCTTTTAAAAGTTGGGATTTGTAAACTTGTATCCCTGAAGATACCAGTCTAACTAATCCCTCAGTGTACATTATTTCTCATTTAGTTCCACATATGCCACTTTACTGTTTGTTCTTTTCATTTGTACCTAAAATGCCGACAAACAAAATGTCGGTCAACAAGAAGCTGGTATGTGGGGTAAACAATAAATGTGCAACTATGTTAACAAAATAGTCAACCAAATATCATTTAACTTCCAAGTTTACGTTTTAAGCAATACTACTCAATCCTTGACTATCCCCTATCTCTGTACCATCCCTGTAGTGGACATGGATACTACCGCTCTCATATGGTACATCCTTACCCCCATGGCCCTACCACACATGTAGCCAATTCCTATGGTTATCGAGTCACATGGCCCTACCCAAAGGTAGCCCAATCCCTGACTCATGATGACTTGATGGTCCTACCCCATTGGTAGCCATTTATTAAGTCATTCAATGACCTGATAGACCTACCCCATTGGTAGCCATTTACTAGGTCAATCTATGAAGCTACAGAGGGGACTAGGATCTGAGCTAGTAGGCACATATCTTAGGTGATAGTCATATTCACATTATAATTTGCAAGAATTAAATGCATCCAACAGTTTAATTCAAGTCATCGATAAAACCTCCAAAATCCTCGGGAATCTAATTCAGGATATTCATAGGCGTAACCACATACCTGTCAAGTTGATGTGAGATAGAAACAATCCAATCAACCAATAGGAAAGCAAGCATTCAATAAGATCCTGAAACAATTATACAATTTCCTTTTATTACTTAGGTCATTAAGATCTATTAAATGAAGCTCGCTTCCTAGGGTTTCTAGTCCACTTTTAGGGTTTCCATTGCAATTAGGGTTTCCCTTCATCTTTTACTATTTTAAACCCTAATTTAACGCAATTGATCACAAACCATAATTATCTCAACATCAAATCCTTAATTTCAAATTTAAGTCATAATTAACCCTTATATAAGTCCATTAAGCCTCTTTTTCATTAAAGCTACAATTTTCATCCTTTTAATACATAACAAGATAATCATGCTCATTTATCGTCAATTCATAGTTCATTATGATTGAATTCACATGCGAACTCTATTTGTCATTAATTCCATCTTGATTCATTCAAAAGCCCTAATTTCTATATTAAGGTAATTTATCCACAAATTAGGAACTTTATTGCTCGCAATAGCTTTTAACCATGAAAACTCAGTTCTATACATGAAATCGAATAATTAAAGCCATTAGTAGTCCTAATTACCAACATTAGTGTTTCAAGGCCCATTAAAGTATATTCATGCACATGAAACTCTAAATTAACTAATTTCAGGAAAAATTCATCTTTTTCGATCTTAATGTATCTCTTTATGATTAACATGTTAATATCAACTTTAACCATCAATTAAACCCTACTAATCACATTAATCATATCAAAATAGGGTTTCTTAACCTTTAATCCATTAAAGTTGATAATTTACACTAATTTTCGAATTGTGATTAGAATCAGACTTCAATTATATTTTTAATGGATTACCCTTGATTTTTTTAGCAACTTTCATATTTTATTCGTATCTATCCGAGCTATAGATATTTAGTTATGATTTTTGTATGATTTCACTTACCAAAGCCAATCACAGAGTACCACGTCGCCTTGGTCCAGGCAACGCGGCTTGTTGGAGGTTATAACCAATTTACCATTATGCCCTTGGTGCGGAAACTCGCTTCTTATATTTTGGAGGGGTAGCTTGGTCCATCAGACCTCTAGGTCGTCTTCTACCCAGCGCAACCTAGCGCTGCCGCGAACTGCAGCACTTCACGGTCATCTCCCTCCACCTCGAAGCCCAAAACGCATCGACACCTATCCCGCTGACTCCTCCGCTCCCATCTGCATCCATCAAGGTCTCTTGTCCTGAGCGTAACGGCCAAGAATAGGAGCTTTAAGGATGCAAACTGCAGTTCTCCGCAGACGAGCAGCTGATGACCAAGGTTTGGTTTCACACGAAAAAGGTCAACGTAGTCGTGCAGATTGAAGGGGAAATGTTTGGACTTCCTTCAAGCGCCCTCTGAGGCACCAGGGATGGAGTTAAGCTCAAGGTTAGGGTTTGGACGATGAAGATCAAGAAGAAGATGGGGAAGAGAGTTGGAGACCTGGGATCTCTCTAGAACTTGAACCAGAGGGGCTACCCTTTATATAGGGGTGAGGAAAGGAGATTTAGGTCGGATATACATGAATCAAGAAGTCCCTTTCCAAGTAGGAAATAAATTCCTTCAATGAGAAGTATATTCTCTCTCTCCTCTCTATCCTTTGAATATTTCATATTACTTGGTTATATAGGAATACGAAAATTCCTTCCCTTATTCTCTTTAGTCTTTTCTTTTAATCCAATGATCACAAAATTATATTCTCCTCAAATAGGGAATACTTCTTTTTAACAAAATCACATAATTCCATTAATTATGTATTCCCATTATCATTTTATTTTGCAATTTTTGGTATTTTCTCTTTCTTTTCTCCATTGGCGATCCTTGGACCCCAAGAAACTCAAATAATTTGAAATTCCTTTTTAAGGAATACTCATTATCTTTCTACATGCATCAATATGCATTATTCTTCATTATCATGTATATTTCTTATTAAAATATCTCTTTTTGAGAATTTCCCTTTATTTCTCTTTTATTTTCCTCATTGGTATTCTTTTTAACATTAGTAATCCTTGGGATACGAAATTCCACCAAGGATAACTCAATGATACCACTTTTAACTTGTTTTCCACATTTTCCATTATTTTCAATTTCTTTATTAACAAGGAAATACTCATTTGCTCTTTTCTTTTCTTATTGTATTCTTTATAAAATTTTGGACTCCTTGGAATCCAAAGAACTCAAGAGACACAAAATCCATCCTAGGATTACATTCTATTGCCTTCTAGAGGTTTCCACACCTTTCATTCCTCAAAACGCAATTATTCATTTATTAATTGAATTTCTTTGTTAATGGGCCCAATAGCCAATAAAGCCCACAACACAAACATCAAGGCTATTGTAAACAAAATCCATTTATTTGCAACAAATTGTATCATCATTTGTCCAATTATCTTTAATGTGAGAAATTACATTTCTCACCCAATGAACCCAAAAATTGGGGTTGTAACATCCTTTCCCTCTTATAAGAATTTTGTCCTCAAAATTCCATCAAGCAAGCAAACAAACAGGATAATCATTTCTTATGTCCATCAGGGCTCCCATGTGGCTTCACCCTTTCCATGGTGCTTCCAAGAACCTTCATCATCTCATATTCTTCCATCTGAGTTCTTTCTTACCTTGGTATATCGTACCCTCATAGGTGACTCAGGACATTTCAACCTCTCAAAAGCTGAATAGGTTCAAGGCTCAGCACATGGCTTGGGTACCTCACATAGTGCTCTAGATCGGACTCATGGAACATATTATACATCATGTTATCTTGAGGGGTAAGGCTAAACACAACCTTATCCACCAATCCATCTCAAATGGGCCCATATATCGGGGACTCAGCGTTCTCAGCTGTAGCTTAGAGGGGTCAGATTTTCACATCACATATTCTCCCATAGTGAACTGCATGTTAGTCTACATTGCATCAACTCATGACTCATGTCGTCTCTGGGCTCTCTCTTAGCCATTTCATGATCAAAGCGACTTCTTCTGCACACACTGTGGTTCTTTTATGGCCTTCGTGAGGCCTCCTTCACCAACATCATCTTAATGAAGTGGTGACCGACACAACCTCCTTAAAGAAATTCTTGCATCCCGATAAAGGCTATGGTGGTCATCATCACATCTTACAAAGGACAAGAATTGTCTCTATGTATCACCCTGTATGAGCACACATGCTCTCATCAGACCCTCTCGTCTGGATCGTACTAACCATTAATTAGGGGTGATAAACTATTCTAATATCGAGTTATTCATGTATCTACTTCCACCTCATGGAAGTGAACCTTGGTCCATACCCAAGAACTTTTGAACTCGCATCATGGTGTAGTTGAACCATCTTTCTCATGGGTAGTTCAACCAGATCTGTCCTTAAAGAACTCTTCCTTTCTCATGTCATCTAGGTAAGGCGATATACCACAACCCATATTGCATCTCCACCTTCCTTGGTCTAGGGGAGACTTTCCACATCATCCATAGTGATGAACTCCCATTCCCTCTCGGGGATTCTTTATTCTTTATATCAATACATTGGGTTATTGGTGTTCGTCCTTCACCTCCTGGCTTGCATGGCTACATACCCCATGCCACTTCACCTTAGACATCCCAAAATACTACTATCACTTACTATCTTTATAGTACCAAGGTATATCATGATCTCCTGCATTGTTATGATTCCTCAAGCTTAATACCTCGGAAATCCTAAACCATTCTAATCAGGTTTTCATACATCCTTTCATTACGTCAAGGACTAGACTGGCTAACAAAACAATCGTTAACTTGTTCAACCTATCTCATTACATGAAAGTGTTAGCCAAAACACATCCTCTTTCCAAACTCAGGGTTAGCCTAACGACCTCTTCTAGCCAACCCAGGTAGCTATATCTCCACCAGAGCATCCATTACCACTTCACATCCTTCGGTATTAGGTAATGTCGAAGACATACACCTCCATGTATTATATTCATTATCTCATATCAAACTCTAAGTTTGTCTTCATCAAGAAACTCTGAGCTCATCCTCATGATGATCAAAGTCAACCTTGGTTAACTTGCAAATTCCACATAACTCTTGATAAAACATCCTCATAAGATGACTACACTATTCCTCTTAGTATTTCTAAACTATCCATGTATCATTCACTCCACCAAGGTATGTTGTCATCTCTCTCCTCATTCCTTATAGCAACATTCCAACTCACATCATCTTTACCCTTGATGTGTGGCATGTGTACTGTCCTATCTCTCACTCCCATAACAAGATGAAATATGCATTTGGAGGCCGTCCAAATACAGAGTTCTTCCCATTCCAAGAGTAGAGATGGTACATCCAACCTTGCCGGTACACCTTCAAATCTAAGTTGAAATGTGCAACTCATGTCTTTACAAACATCATGATATCAAAATTTCCTCCATGGAAAACTGGTCTCGAACCTACTTGGATCCACACACAATCATTTGTCATCTCCTCTAGGTCTATAGGGTGCCGACACTTTTGGGGTCATCCCTCTTCCCTCATGCATCTAGAGAGTGCCCTACTCACCTGCTCTATGGGTCCCATGAGTTTATGAAGGTGATCAATCTCCTGACACATGGCTCTCAGACAATGATAGTTGTTACCTCCCGACCCTATGGTCATGTGCAACTAGGGAATTAGGAAACTCCTTCTTCCATCAGTCTCATGCCTACCTGACCCTAGGATAGACTTAGGATTCCATTATAGTACATGTTCAAGTTAGAACCTTACCCAATCTTTCATCATCTCTCCCTGCATTCATGACTGACTTTCATCCCTTCATACGGGTCATGGCAACCTGCTTACCTTGGTCAAGCCCCATACCGATTACCTCCATGGTAACACATCCACATTCACATAGATATGGTTATCTATGGATCTATAGGTTCATTCTCATGCCATGTACTCTTCACCTAGCTTCTTAAGATCCTATGAAACCTCCTTAGGTTACCTAAAAACCAACTAAACTGGTAAACTCCCTACTAAAGGGTCTCTTTCCCAGGATGGGAGGAAACCACACATTGATAACAAAGGTCACAAGCGTCCTTAGGGTTTACATTCACATGAGCATGCTTAATCCAACAACTACTAAGGCACAAGCGTACCTACTAAACCATGCTAGGTCACACTTTTTCACATCCTCAACATTAGACCAACTTAGTTCATCACACATACCTTTAACTTAAGGGGTTTCTTTATCCTCTATACATGCTTGAAGCTATAGAGACTCAAATCTTATCATGAGCATCGGGTACATTGCTTCCCCTCTTAGGCCTAGAAACCCTAGGTCCACCTTTGGGTGTCCAACTGCATGCTCGACCTCTTAACCATGAATCGAGCATGTCCAAGGTATGTCATCCTTTCATTCGAGCAACACTTCGGAGTTTAGTCCTCTTCCAGGACAACCAACTAGGTATACAACCTCACATCCTGCTACTAAACCTCTCCAAGTCTAAGAAACTCTTCTCCCTATCTCAGGAGGTAAACACCTATACCATAGGCACAGAGGTACTAGCAGACTCATCCTCTCTCTAGGGTATGGTTCCTCTCATGGCAACAACGACATGTCTATCTGAACACCTGGTCCACCATGACGTCTAACTCATCACGTCATCTCTCTCTCAAACCTCCACTTATGGTTAGGGTTAAACATCATCCTCAGAGGATGTGCTAGGTCTCTACTTCAATGGAGATCTCTACCTCCAAGACTAACTTTCTCTACTCATTCTCCCGGCAAGAAGGTCTAGCCTCAGGTCTTTCCTGAGGGCAACGACAACTTATGTCATACGACCTAAGCATGTATCTACTCTTTTACTCTTACTCTATTAAGCTTATGTCCATGACATCTTATTTATATGCTTTTTATTAATTTGGTGAAGGATTCCTTAACCCTTGTCAACCTTACCCATACCTCAAGAGGGTGAGGAGAAGAGAGGAAACCCTAATCCTTAAGGTCCTTAATAGAATTTGAGTTGAGAAGGTATGAACAAGATGAGAGAGTCCTAAAGGTATCTTATTTCGATTCATACCCTAAGACTTTGGCCAGGCAGCCACACAGCTCTGGGATTCCTCGTATTCCGACTAGCGGTGTAGAGGAAAATATTGTCAGCCACCAGTCGTGATCCTTTTCTAGACACCTCTGTCTTTCAGATAATCCTCTAATAACTCCCTTGGGTTCTACAGAATTTGTAAAATTTAATAATTATTAAAGATTAGATGAGGAACCTATGCTCTGATACCAATTGTAACGACCCCTCCTCCCGATAACCCCCAATTAAGGGAGACCCGAAGGTCAGAGCCGTTATTCAATTAACAAGATGAAAGGTTTGACAAATAATCAATAATAATTATGAAATTCTACTACTAAACTGAAAACTGGTATAAAATAAAAACTTTACTTACTTTTTAAAAGTTGGGATTTCTAAACTTCTATCCATGAAGATACCAGTCTAAATAATCCCCCTGTGTACATTATTTCTCATTTAGTTCCACATATGCACTTTACTGTTTGTTCTTTTCATTTCTACATAAAACACCGACAAACAAAACGTCGGTCAGCAAGAAGCTAGTATGTGGGGGAAATAATAAATGTGCTACTATGTTAACAATGTAGTCAACCAAATATCATTTAACATCCAAGATTACATTTTAAGCAATACTACTCAATCCTTGCCTATCCCCTATCTCTGTACCGTCCCTGCAGTGGACATGGATACTACATCTCTCATATGGTAGATCCTTACCCCCATGGCCCTACCACACAGGTAGCCAATTCCTAGGGTTATGGAGTCGCATGGCCCTACCCAAAGGTAGCCCAATCCCTGACTCATGATGACTTGATGGTCCTAAGCCATTGGCAGCCATTTACTAAGTCATTCAATGACCTGATGGACCTACCCCATTGGTATCCAATTACTAGGTCAATCTATGAAGCTACAGAGGGGACTAGGATCTGAGCTAGTAGGCACATATCTTAGGTGATAGTCATATTCACATTATATTTTGCAAGAATTAAATGCATCCAACATTTTAATTCAAGTCATCGATAAAACCTTGAAAATCCTTAGGAATCTAATTTGGGATATTCATTGGCGTAACCACATACCTGTCAAGTAGATGTGAGATAGAAAAAATCCAATCAACCAGTAGGCAAGCAAGCATTCAATAAGATCCTGAAACAATTATACAATTTCCTTTTATTACTCATGTCATTAAGATCTATTAAATCTAGCTCGCTTCCTAGGGTTTCTAGTCCACTTTTAGGGTTTCCATTGCAATTAGGGTTTCCCTTCATCTTTTACTATTTTAAACTCTAATTTAACGCAATTGATTACAATCCCTAATTATTTCAACATCAAATCCTTAATTTCGGATTGAAGGCGTAATTAACCATTATATAAGTCCATTAAGCCTCTTTTACATTAAAGCTACAATTTTCATCCGTTTAATATATAACAATATCATTATTTTCATTTATCGTCAATTCATAGTTCATTATGATTGAATTCACATGCAAACTCTATTTGTCATTAATTCCATCTTGATTCATTCGGAAACCCTAATTTCTATATTAAGGTTATTTATCTGCAAATTAGGAACTTTAATGCTTGCAATAGCTTTTAACCATGAAAACTCAGTTCTATACATGAAATCAAATAATTAAAGACATTAGTAGTCCTAATTAACAACATTAGGGTTTCAAGGCCCATTAAAGTATATTCATGCACATGAAACTCTAAATTAACTAATTTCGGGAAAAAAATCATCTTTTTCAATCTTAATGTATCTCTTTATAATTAACATGTTAATATCAACTTTAACCATCAATTAAACCCTACTAATCACATTAATCATATCAAAATAGGGTTTCTTAACCTTTAATTCATTAAAGTTGATAATTTACACTAGTTTTCGAATTGCAATTAGAATCAGACTTCAATTATATATTTAATGGATTCCCCTCAATTTTCTGAGCAACTTTCATATTTTATGTGTCTCTATCCGAGCTACAGATATTTAGTTATGATTTTTGTATGATTTCATTTACCAGAGCCAATCATAGAGCGCCACGTCGCCTTGGTCCATGCAACGCGGCTTGTTGGAGGTTATAACCAAGTTACCATTATGCCCTTGGTGCTCCAACTCACTTCTTATATCTTGGAGAGGTAGCTTGGTCCATCTGACCTCTGGGTCGTCTTCTAACCAGCGCAACCCTGCACTGCCGTGAACTGCAGTGCTTCACGGTTATCTCCCTCCGCCTCCAAGCCCAAAACTCGTCGGCACCTATCCCTGGGACTCTGCTTCTCCCATCTTCATCCATTAAGGTCTCTTATCCTGAGCGTAACAGCCAAGGACAGGAGCTTTAAGGATGCGAACTGTAGTTCTCCGTAGATGAGTTGCTGGTGACCAAGGCATTGGGTTTCACACGAAAAAGGTCAACGTAGTCGTGCAGATTGAAGGGCAAACATTTGGATTTCCTTCAAGCGCCCTCTGTGGCACTAGGGATGGATTTAAGCTCAATGTTAGGGTTTGCACGATGAATAACAAGAAGAAGATGGGGAAGAGAGTTGGAGACGTGGGATCACTCTAGAACTTGAACCAGAGGGGCTACCCTTTATATAGGGGTGAGGAAAGGAGCCTTAGGTCGGATATACATAAATCAAGAAGTCCCATTCCAAGTAGGAAATCAATTCCTTCAATGAGAAGTATATTATCTCTCTCCTCTCTATCCTTTGTATATTTCATATTACTTGGTTGTATAGGAATACGAAAATTCCTTCCCTTATTCTCTTTAGTCTTTTCTTTTAATCCAATGATCACGAAATTATATTCTCCTCAAATAGGAAATACTTCTTTTTAACAAAACCACATAATTCCATTAATTCTGTATTCCCATTATCCATTTATTTTGCAATTTTTGGTATTTTCTCTTTCTTTTCTCCATTGGCGATCCTAGGACCCCAAGAAGCTCAAATAATTCGAAATTCCTTTTTAAGGAATACTCATTATCTCTCTAGATGCATCAATATGCATTATTCTTCATTATCATGAATATTTCTTATTAAAATATCTCTTTTTGAGAATTTCCCTTTATTTCTCTTTTATTTTCCTCATTGTTATTCTATTTAACATTAGTAATCCTTGGGATACGAAATTCCACCAAGCATAACTCAATGATACCTCTTTTCCCTTGTTTTCCACATTTTTCCATTATTTTCAATTTCTTTATTAACAAGGAAATACTCATTTGCTCTTTTCTTTTCTTATTGTATTCTTTATGAAATTTTGGACTCCTTGGAATCCAAGGAACTCAAGAGACATGAAATCCATCCTTGGATTACATTCTATTTCCTTCTAGAGGTTTCCACACCTTTCATTCCTCAAAACTCAATTATTCATTTATTAATTGAATTTCTTTGTTAATGGGCCCAATAGACAATAAAGCCCCTAACACAAACATCAAGGCTAGTGTAAATGAAATCCATTTATTTGCAACAAATTGTATCATCATTTGTCCAATTATCTTTAATGTGAGAAATTACATTTCTCACCCAATGAACCCAAAAATTGGGGTTGTAACATCCTTCCCCTCTTATAATAATTTTGTCCTTAAAATTCCATCAAGCAAGCAAACAAACAAGATAAGCCTTTGTTATGTCCATCAAAGTTCCCATGTGGGTTCACCCTTTCCATGGTGCTTCCAAGAACCTTCATCATCTCATATTCTTCCATCTAAGTTCTTTCTTACCTTGGTATATCGTACCCTCATAGGTGACTCGGGACATTTCAACCTCTCAAAAGTTGAATAGGTTTAGGGATCAACACATGGCTTGGGTACCTCACATAGTGTTCTAGATCAGACTCATGGAACACGTTATACATCATGTTATCTTGAGGGTTAAGGCTAAACACAACCTTGTCCACCAATCCATCTCAAATGGGCCCATATATCGGGGACTCAGCTTTCTCAGTTGTAGCTTAGAGGGGTCAGATTTTCACATCACATATTCTCCCATAGTGAACTGCATGTCAGTCTGCTTTGCATCAGCTCATGACTCATGTCGTCTCTGGGCTCTCTCTTAGCCATTGCATCATCAAAGCGACTTCTTCTGCACACAGTGTGGTTCTTTTCTGGCCTTCGTGAGGCCTCCTTCACCAACATCATCTTAATGAAGTAGTGACTGACACAACCTCCTTAAAGAACTTCTTGCATCCCGATAAAGGCTATGGTGGTCATCATCACATCTTACAAAGTACAAGAATTGTCTCTATGTATCAGCCCAGACCCTCTCATCTGGATCGTACTAACCATTAGTTAGGGGTGATAAACTATTCTATTATCGAGTTCTTCATGTATCTACTTCCACCTCATGGAAGTGAACCTTGGTCCATACCCAAGAACTTTTGAAATCACATCATGGTGTAGTTGAACCATCTTTCTCATGGGTAGTTCACCCAGACCTGTCCTTAAAGAACTCTTCCTTTCTCATGTCATCTAGGTAAGGCGATCTACCATAACCCATATTGCATCTCGACCTTCCTTGGTCCAGGGGAGACTTTCCACATCATCCATAGTGATGAACTCCCATTCCCTCTCGGGGACTCTTTATTCTATATATCAATACACTGGGTTACTGGTGTTCGTACTTCACCTCCTAGATGGCATGGCTACATACCCCATGCCACTTCATCTTAGACATCCCAAAATACTACTGTCACTTACTATCTTTGTAGTACCAAGGTATATCATGATCTCCTACATTGTTATGATTCCTCAAGCTTAATACCTCGGAAATCCTAAACCATTCTAATCAGGGTTTCATACATCCTTTCATTATGTCAAGGACTAGACTGGCTAACAAAACAATCATTAACTTGTTCAACCTATCTCATTACATCAAAGTGTTAGCCAAAACACATCCTCTTTCCAAACTCAGGGTTAGCCTAACGACCTCTTCTAGCCAATCCAGGCAGCTATATCTCCACCAGAGCATCCATTACCACTTCTCATCCTTTGGTATTAGGTAATGTCGAATACATACACCTCCATGTATTATATTCATTATCTCATCTCAAACTATAAGTTTGTCTTCATTAAGAAACTCTGAGATCATCCTCATGGTGATCAAACTCATCCTTAGTTAACATGCAAATTCCACATATCTCTTGATAAAACATCCTCATAAGATGACTACAATATTCCTCTTAGTATTTCTAAACTATCCATGTATCATTCACTCCACCAAGGTATGTTATCATCTCTCTCCTCATTCCTTATAGCAACGTTCCAACTCACATCATCTTTACCCTTGGTGTGTGGCATGCGTACTATCCTATCTCTCAATCCCATAACAAGAAGAAATAAACATTTGGTGTCCGTCCAAATGCAGAGTTCTTCCCATTCCAAGAGTAGAGATAGTACATCCCACCTTTCCAATACACCTTCAAATCTAAGTTGAAACATGCAACTCATGTCTTTACAAACATCATGATATCAAAATTTCCTCCATGGAAAAATGGTCTCAAACCTACTTGGATACACACACAATCCTTTGTCATCTCCTCTAGGTCTGTAGGGTGCTGACACTTTTGGGGTCATCCCTCTTCCCTCGTGCATCTAGAGAGTGCCCTACTCACCTGCCCTTTGGGTCCCATGAGTTTATGAAGGTGCTCAATCTCCTGACCCATGGCCCTCAGACAATGACAGTTGTTACCTCCCGACCCTATGGTCATGTGCAACTAGGGAATTAGGAAACTCCTTCTTCCATTGATCTCGTCCCTACCTGACCCTAGGATAGACTTAGGATTCCATTATAGTACATTTTCAAGTTAGAACCTTACCCAATCCTTCATCATCTCTCCCTGCATTCATGACTGACTTTCATCCCTTCATAGGGGTCATGGCAACCTGTCTACCTTGGTCAAGCCCCATACCGGTTACCTCCATGGTAACACATCCACATGCACATAGAGATGGTTATCTATGGGTCTATAGGTTCATTCTCATGCCATGTACTCTTCACCTAGCTTCTCAAGATCCTATGAAACCTCCTTAGGTTACCTCAAAACCAACTAAACTGGTAAACTCCCTACTAAAGGGTCTCTCTCCCAGGATGGGAGGAAACCACACATTGATAACAAAGGTCACAAGCATCCTTAGGGTTTACATTCACATGAGCATGCTTAATCCAACAACTACTAAGGCACAAGCGTACCTACTAAACCATGATAGATCACACTTTTTCACATCCTCAACATTAGACCAACTTAGTTCATCACACATACCTTTAACTTAAGGGGTTTCTTTATCCACTACACATGCTTGAAGCTATAGAGACTCAAATCTTATCATGAGCATCGGGTACATTGCTTCCCCTCTTAGGCCTAGAAACCCTAGGTCCTCCTTTGGGTGTCCAACTGCATGCTCGACCTCTTAACCACGAATCGAGCATGTCCAAGGTATGTCATCCTTTCATTCGAGCAACACTTCGGAGTTCAGTCCTCTTCCAGGACAACCAACTAGGTATATGGCCTCACATCCTGCTACTAAACCTCTCCAAGTCTAAGAAACTCTTCTCCCTATCTCAGGAGGTAAACACCTATACCATAGGCACAGAGGTACTAGCAGACTCATCCTCTCTCTAGGGTATGGTTCCTCTCATGGCAACCAAGACATGTATATCTGAACACCTGGTCCACCATAACGTCTAACTCATCACGTCATCTCTCCCTCAAACCTCCACTTAGAATTAGGGTGAAACATAATCCTCAGAGGATGTGCTAGGTCTCTACTTGAATGGAGATCTCTACCTCCAAGACTAACTTTCTCTACTCATTCTCCTGACAAGAAGGTCTAGCCTCAAGTCTTTCCTGAGGGCAACGACAACTTATGTCATACGACCTAAGCATGTATCTATTCTTTTACTCTTACTCTATTAAGCTTATGTCTATGACATCTTATTTACATGCTTTTTATTAATTTGGTGAAGGATTCCTTAACCCTTGTCAACCTTATCCATACCTCAAGAGGGTGAGGAGAAGAGAGTAAATCCTAATCCTTAAGGTCCTTAATAGAATTTGAGTTGAGAAGGGATGAACAAGATGAGAGAGTCCTAAAGGTATCTTATTTCGATTCATACCCTAAGACTTTGGCCAGTCAGTCACATGGGTCTGGGATTCCTTGTATTCCGACTAGCAGTGCAGAGGAAAATATTGTCAGCCCCCAGTCGTGATCCTTTTCTAGACACCTTTGTCTTTCAGATAATCCACTAATAACTCCCTCGGGTTCTACAGAATTTGTAAAAGTTAATAATTATTAAAGATTAGATGAGGAACCAACGCTCTGATACCAATTGTAACGACCCCGCCTCCCGGTAACCCCCAATTAAGGGAGACCCAAAGGTCAGAGCCGTTATTCAATTAACAGGATCAAAGGTTCGACAAATAATCAATAATAATTATGAAATTCTACTACTAAACTGAAAACTGGTATAAAATAAAAACTTTACTTACCTTTTAAAAGTTGGGATTTCTAAACTTCTATCCATGAAGATACCAGTCTAAATAACCCCCCTGTGTACATTATTTCTCATATAGTTCCACATATGCACTTTACTGTTTGTTCTTTTCATTTGTACATAAAACACCGACAAACAAAACGTCCGTCAGCAAGAAGCTGGTATGTGGGGGAAATAATAAATGTGCTACTATGTTAAAAATGTAGTCAACCAAATATCATTTAACATCCAAGATTACATTTTAAGCAATACTACTCAATCCTTGCCTATCCCCTATCTCTGTACCGTCCCTGCAGTGGACATGGATACTACATCTCTCATATGGTAGATCCTTACCCCTACGACCCTACCACACAGGTAGCCAATTCCTAGGGTTATGGAGTCGCATGGCCCTACCCAAAGGTAGCCCAATCCCTGACTCATGATGACTTGATGGTCCTACGCCATTGGTAGCAATTTACTAAGTCATTCAATGACCTGATGGACCTACCCCATTGGTATCCATTTACTAGGTCAATCTATGAAGCTACAGAGGGGACTAGGATCTGAGCTAGTAGGCACATATCTTAGGTGATACTCATATTCACATTATAATTTGCATGAATTAAATGCATTCAACAGTTTAATTTAAGTCATCGATAAAACCTCAAAAATCCTCAGGAATCTAATTTGGGATATTCATTGGCGTAACCACATACCTGTCAAGTTGATGTGAGACAGAAACAATCCAATCAACCAGTAGGAAAGCAAGCATTCAATAAGATCCTGAAACAATTATACAATTTCCTTTTATTACTCATGTCATTAAGATCTATTAAATCTAGCTCGCTTCCTAGGATTTCTAGTCCACTTTTAGGGTTTCCATTGCAATTAGGGTTTCCCTTCATCTTTTACTATTTTAAACCCTAATTTAACGCAATTGATTACAATCCCTAATTATCTCAACATCAAATCCTTAATTTCGGATTTAAGGCATAATTAACCATTATATAAGTCCATTAAGCCTCTTTTACATTAAAGCTACAATTTTCACCCTTTTAATATATAACAAGATCATTATTCTCATTTATCGTCAATTCATAGTTCATTATGATTGAATTCACATGCAAACTCTATTTGTCATTAATTCCATCTTGATTCATTCGGAAACCCTAATTTCTATATTAAGGTTATTTATCCGCAAATTAGGAACTTTAATGCTCGCAATAGCTTTTAACCATGAAAACTCAGTTCTATACATGAAATGAAATAATTAAAGCCATTAGTGGTCCTAATTAACAACATTAGGGTTTCAAGGCCCATTAAAGTATATTCATGCACATGAAACTCTAAATTAACTAATTTCAGGAAAAATTCATCTTTTTCGATCTTAATGTATCTCTTTATGATTAACATGTTAATATCAACTTGAACCATCAATTAAACCCTACTAATCACATTAATCATATCAAAATAGGGTTTCTTAACCTTTAATCCATTAAAGTTTATAATTAACACTAGTTTTCGAATTACAATTAGAATCAGACTTCAATTATATATTTAATGGATTCCCCTCGATTTTCTGAGCAACTTTCATATTTTATGTGTCTCTATCCGAGCTACGAATATTTAGTTATGATTTTTGTATGATTTCACTTACCAGAGCCAATAATAGAGTGCCACGTCGCCTTGGTCCATGCAACGCGGCTTGTTGGAGGTTATAACCAAGTTACCATTATGCCCTTGGTGTGCCAACTCGCTTCTTATATCTTGGAGGGGTAGCTTGGTCCATCTGACTTCTAGGTCATCTTCTAACCAGCGCAACCCTGCACTGCCGTGAACTGCAGTGCTTCACAGTCATCTCCCTCTGCCTCCAAGCCCAAAACTCGTCGTCACCTATCCCTGTGACTCCGCCGCTCCCATCTGCATCCATTAAGGTCTCTTATCCTGAGCATAACAGCCAAGGACAGGAGCTTTAAGGCTGCGAATTGCAGTTCTCCGCAGATGAGTTGCTGGTGACCAAGGCGTTGGTTTCACACGAAAAAGGTCAATGTACTCGTGCAGATCGAAGGGGAAACATTTGGATTTCCTTCAAGCGCCCTCTGTGGCACCAGGGATGGATTTAAGCTCAAGGTTAGGGTTTGCACGATGAAGAACAAGAAGAATATGGGGAAGAGAGTTGGAGACGTGGGATCTCTCTAGAACTTGAACCAGAGGGGCTACCCTTTATATAGGGGTGAGGAAAGCCTTAGGTCGGATATACATGAATCAAGAAGTCCCTTTCCAAGTAGGAAATCAATTCCTTCAATGAGAAGTATATTCTCTCTCTCCTCTCTATCCTTTGGATATTTCATATTACTTGGTTGTATAGGAATATTAAAATTCCTTCCCTTATTCTCTTTAGTCTTTTCTTTTAATCCAATGATCACGAAATTATATTCTCCTCAAATAGGAAATACTTCTTTTTAAAAAAACCACATAATTCCATTAATTATGTATTCCCATTATCCATTTATTTTGCAATTTTTGGTATTTTCTCTTTCTTTTCTCCATTGGCGATCCTAGGACCCCATGAAGCTCAAATAATTCGAAATTCCTTTTTAAGGAATACTCATTATCTTTCCAGATGCATCAATATGCATTATTCTTCATTATCATGTATATTTCTTATTAAAATATCTCTTTTTGAGAATTTCCCTTTATTTCTCTTTTATTTTCCTCATTGTTATTCTTTTTAACATTAGTAGTCCTTGGGATACGAAATTCCACCAAGGATAACTCAATGATACCTCTTTTCCCTTATTTTCCACATTTTCCCATTATTTTCAATTTCTTTATTAACAAGGAAATACTCATTTGCTCTTTTCTTTTCTTATTGTATTCTTTATGAAATTTTGGACTCCTTGGAATCCAAGGAACTCAATAGACATGGAATCCATCCTTGGATTACATTCTATTTCCTTCTAGAGGTTTCCACACCTTTCATTCCTCAAAACTCAATTATTCATTTATTAATTGAATTTCTTTGTTAATGGGCCCAATAGACAATAAAGCACACAACACAAACATCAAGGTTATTGTAAATGAAATCCATTTATTTGCAAAAAATTGTATCATCATTTGTCCAATTATCTTTAATGTGAGAAATTACATTTCTCACCCAATGAACCCAAAAATTTGGGTTGTAACATCCTTCCCTTCTTATAAGCATTTTGTCCTCAAAATTCCATCAAGCAAGCAAACAAATAGGATAAGCCTTTGTTATGTCCATCAGGGCTCCAATGTGGGTTCACCCTTTCCATGGTGCTTCCAAGAACCTTCATCATCTCATATTCTTCCATCTGAGTTCTTTCTTACCTTAGTATATCGTACCCTCATAGGTGACTCAGGACATTTCAACCTCTCAAAAGTTGAATAGGTTTATGGCTCAACACATGGCTTGGGTACCTCACATAGTGTTCTAGATCGGACTAATGGAAGACGTTATACATCATGTTATCTTGAGGGGTAAGGCTAAACACAACCTTGTCCACCAATCCATCTCAAATGGGCCCAAATATCGGGGACTCAGCTTTCTCAGTTGTAGCTTAGAGGGGTCAGATTTTCACATCACATATTCTCCCATAGTGAACTGCATGTCAGTCCGCTTTGCATCAGCTCACAACTCATGTCGTCTCTGGGCTCTCTCTCAGCCATTGCACGATCAAAGCGACTTCTTCTGCCCACACTGTGGTTCTTTTCTGGCCTTTGTAAGGCCTCCTTCACCAACATCATCTTAATGAAGTAGTGACTGACACAACCTCCTTAAAGAACTTCTTGCATCCCGATAAAGGCTATGGTGGTCATCATCACATCTTACAAAGTACAAGAACTATCTCTATGTATCACCCTGTATGAGCACACACGCTCTCATCAGACCCTGTCGTCTGGATCGTACTAACCATTAGTTAGGGGTGATAAACTATTCTATTATCGAGTTCTTCATGTATCTACTTCCACCTCATGGAAGTGAACCTTGGTCCATACCCAAGAACTTTTGAAATCACATCATGGTGTAGTTGAACCATCTTTCTCATGGGTAGTTCACCCAGACCTATCCTTAAAGAACTCTTCCTTTCTCATGTCATCTAGGTAAGGTGATCTACCATAACCCATATTGCATCTCGACCTTCCTTGGTCCAGGGGAGACTTTCCACATCATCCATAGTGATGAACTCCCATTCCCTATCGGGGACTCTTTATTCTTTATATCAATACACTGGGTTACTGGTGTTCGTCCTTCACCTCCTGGCTTGCATGGCTACATACCCCATGCCACTTCATCTTAGACATCCCAAAATACTACTGTCACTTACTATCTTTGTAGTACCAAGGTATATCATGATCTCCTGCATTGTTATGATTCCTTAAGCTTAATACCTCGGAAATCCTAAACCATTCTAATCAGGGTTTCATACATCCTTTCATTACGTCAAGGACTAGACAGGCTAACGAAACAATCATTAACTTGTTCAACCTATCTCATTACATCAAAGTGTTAGCCAAAACACATCCTCTTTCCAAACTCAGGGTTAGCCTAACGACCTCTTCTAGCCAACCCAGGAAGCTATATCTCCACCAGAGCATCCATTACCACTTCACATCCTTTGGTATTAGGTAATGTCTAAGACATACACCTACATGTATTATATTCATTATCTCATCTCAAACTATAAGTTTGTCTTCATTAAGAAACTCTGACATCATCCTCATGGTGATCAAACTCATCCTTGCTTAACATGCAAATTCCACATAGCTCTTGATAAAACATCCTCATAAGATGACTACAATATTCCTCTTAGTATTTGTAAACTATCCATGTATCATTCACTCCACCAAGGTATGTTATCATCTCTCTCCTCATTCCTTATAGCAACGTTCCAACTCACATCATCTTTACCCTTAGTGTGTGGCATGCGTACTGTCCTATCTCTCAATCCCATAACAAGAAGAAATAAGCATTTGGCGTCCGTCCAAATGCAGAGTTATTCCCATTCTAAGAGTAGAGATAGTACATCCCACCTTTCCAGTACACCTTCAAATCTATGTTGAAACATGCAACTCATGTCTTTACAAACATCATGATATCAAAATTTCCTCCATGGAAAACTGGTCTCGAACCTACTTGGATCCACACACAATCCTTTGTCATCTCCTCTAGGTCTGTAGGGTGCCAACACTTTTGGGGTCATCCCTCTTCCCTCGTGCATCTAGAGAGTGCCCTACTCACCTGCCCTTTGGGTCCCATGAGTTTATGAAGGTGCTCAATCTCCTGACCCATGGCCCTCAGACAATGATAGTTGTTACCTCCCGACCCTATGGTCATGTGCAACTAGGGAATTAGGAAACTCCTTCTTCCATCGATGTCATCCCTACCTGACCCTAGGATAGACTTAGGATTCCATTATAGTACATGTTCAAGTTAGAACCATACCCAATACTTCATCGTCTCTCCCTACATTCATGACTGACTTTCATCCCTTCATAGGGTTCATGGCAACCTGTCTACCTTGGTCAAGCCCCATACCGGTTACCTCCACGGTAACACATCCACATGCACATAGAGATGGTTATCTATGGGTCTATAGGTTCATTCTCATGCCATGTACTCTTCACCTAGCTTCTCAAGATCCTATGAAACCTCCTTAGGTTACCTCAAAACCAACTAAACTGGTAAACTCCCTACTAAAGGGTCTCTCTCCCAGGATGGGAGGAAACCACACATTGATAACAAAGGTCACAAGCGTCCTTAGGGTTTACATTCACATGAGCATGCTTAATCCATCAACTACTAAGGCACAAGCGTACCTACTAAACCATGCTAGGTCGCACTTGTTCACATCCTCAACATTAGACCAACTTAGTTCATAACACATACCTTTAACTTAAGGGGTTTCTTTATCCTCTACACATGCTTGAAGCTATATAGACTCAAATCTTATCATGAGCATCGAGTACATTGCTTCCCCTCTTAGGCCTAGAAGCCCTAGGTCCACCTTTGGGTGTCCAACTGCATGCTCGACCTCTTAACCACGAATCAAGCATGTCCAAGGTATGTCATCCTTTCATTCGAGCAACACTTCGGAGTTGAGTCCTCTTCCAGGACAACCAACTAGGTATACGACCTCACATCCTGCTACTAAACCTCTCCAACTCTAAGAAACTCTTCTCCCTATCTCAGGAGGTAAACACCTATACCATAGGCACAGAGGTACTAGCAGACTCATCCTCTCTCTAGGGTATGGTTCCTCTCATGGCAACCAAGACATGTCTATCTGAACACCTGGTCCACCATGACGTCTAACTCATCACATCATCTATCTCTCAAACCTCCAATTAGGGTTAGGGTTAAACATCATCCTCAGAGGATGTGCTAGGTCTTTACTTGAATGGAGATCTCTACCTCCAAGACTAACTTTCTCTACTCATTTTCCTGACAAGAAGGTCTAGCCTCAGGTATTTCTTGAGGGCAATGACAAGTTATGTCATACGACCTAAGCATGTATCTATTCTTTTATGCTTACTCTATTCAGCTTATGTCCATGACATCTTATTTACATGCTTTTTATTAATTTGGTGGAGGAGTCCTTAACCCTTGTCAACCTTACCCGTACCTCAAGAGGGTGAGGAGAAGAGAGGAAACCCTAATCCTTAAGGTCCTTAACAGAATTTGAGTTGAGAAGGGATGAACAAGATGAGAGAGTCCTAAAGGTATCTTATTTCGATTCATACCCTAAGACATTGGCCAGGCAGTCACACGGGTCCGGGAGTCCTCATATTCCGACTAGCGGTGCGGAGGAAAATATTGCCCGCCCCCAGTCGTGATCCCTTTCTAGACACCTCTGTCTTTCAGATAATCCTCTAATAACTCCCTTGGGTTCTACAAAATTTATAAAATTGAATAATTATTATAGATTAGATGAGGAACCTACGCTCTGATACCAATTGTAACAACCCCGCCTCCCGGTAACCCCCAATTAAGGGAGACCCGAAGGTCAGATCCATTATTCAATTAACATGATCAAAGGTTCGACAAATAATCAATAATAATTATGAAATTCTAATACTAAACTAAAAACTGGTATAAAATAAAAACATTACTTACGTTTTAAAAGTTGGGATTTCTAAACTTCTATCCATGAAGATACAGTCTAACTAATCCCCCTGTGTACATTATTTCTCATTTAGTTCCACATATGCCACTTTACTGTGTATTCTTTTCATTTGTACCTAAAACGCCGACAAAAAAAACATCGGTCAGCAAGAATCTGGTATGTGGGGGAAACAATAAATGTGCAATTATGTTAACAATGTAGTCAACCAAATATCATTTAACATCCAAGATTACGTTTTAAGCAAGACTACTCAATCCTTGCCTATCCCCTATCTCTGTACCTTCCCTGCAGTGGACATGGATACTACCTCTCTCATATGGTAGATCCTTACCCCCATGGTCCTACCACACAGGTAGCCAATTCCTAGGGTTATGGAGTCACATGGCCCTACCCAAAGGTAGCCCAATCCCTGACTCATGATGACTTGATGGTCCTACCCCATTGGTAGCCATTTACTAAGTCACTCAATGACCTGATGGACCTACCCCATTGGTAGCCATTTACTAGGTCAATCTATGAAGCTACAGGGGGGACTAGGATCTGAGCTAGTAGGAACATATCTTAGGTGATAGTCATTTTCACATTATAATTTTCAAGAATTAAATGCATCCAACAGTTTAATTCAAGTCATTGATAAAACCTCAAAAATCCTCCAGAATCTAATTCGGGATATTCATAGGTGTAACCACATACCTGTCAAGTTGATGTGGGATAGAAACAATCCAATCAACCAATAGACAAACAAACATTCAATAAGATCCCGAAACAATTATACAATTTCCTTTGATTACTCATATCATTAAGATCTATTAAATCTAGCTCGCTTCCTAGGGTTTCTAGTCCAGTTTTAGGGTTTCCATTGCAATTAGGGTTTCCCTTCATCTTTTACTATTTTAAACCCTAATTTAACGCAATTGATCACAAACCCTAATTATCTCAACATCAAATCCTTAATTTCAGATTTAAGGCATAATTAACAATTATATAAGTCCATTAATCCTCTTTTACATTAAAGCTACAATTTTCATCCTTTTAATATATAACAAGATCATTATGCTCATTTATCGTCAATTCATAGTTCATTATCATTGAATTCACATGCGAACTCTATTTGTCATTAATTCCATCTTGATTCATTCAGAAACTCTAATATCTATATTAAGGTTATTTATCCACAAATTAGGAACTTTAATGCTCGCAATAGCTTTTAACCATGAAAACTCAGTTCTATGCATGAAATCAAATTATTAAAGCCATTAGTAGTCCTAATTACCAACATTAGGGTTTCAAGGCCCATTAAAGTATATTCATGCAAATGAAACTCTAAATTAACTAATTTCGGGCAAAATTCATCTTTTTCGATCTTAATGTATCTCTTTATGATTAACAGGTTAATATCAACTTTAACCATCAATTAAACCCTACTAATCACATTAATCATATCAAAATAGGGTTTCTTAACCTTTAATCCATTAAAGTTTATAATTTACACTACTTTTCGAATTGCAATCAGAATCAGACTTCAATTATATTTTTAATGGATTCCCCTCGATTTTTTGAGCAACTTTCACATTTTATGCGTTTCTATCCGAGCTACGGATATTTAGTTACGATTTTTGTATGATTTCACTTACCAAAGCCAATCACAGAGCACCACGTCGCCTTGGTCCATACAACGCGGCTTGTTGGAGGTTATAACCAAGTTACCATTATGCCCTTGGTGCGGAAGCTCACTTATTGTATCTTGGAGGGGTAGTTTGGTCCATCTGACCTCTGGGTCATCTTCTGCCCAGCGCAACCTTGTGCTGCCGCGAACTACATCGCTTGGCGGTCATCTCCATCCACCTCCAAGCCCAAAACTCACCGGCACCTATCCCTGTGACTCCACTGCTCCCATCTGCATCCATCAAGGTCTCTTGTCCTGAGCGTAACAGCCAAGGACATGAGCTTTAAGGCTACAAACTGCAGTTCTCTGCAGACGAGCTGTTGGTGACCAAGGCATTGGTTTCACCCAAAAAAGTCAACATAGTCGTGCAGATTGAAGGGGAAATGTTTGGACTTCCTTCAAGCGCCCTCTATGGCACCAGGGATGGAGTTAAGCTCAAGGTTATGGTTTGCATGATGAAGAACTAGAAGAAGATGGGGAAGAGAGTTGGAGATGTTGGATCTCTCTAGAACTTGAACCAGAGGGAAATTCAATGATCACGAAATTATATTGTCTTCAAATAGGAAATACTTCTTTTTAACAAAACCACATAATTCCATTAATTATGCATTCCCATTATCCTTTTATTTTGCAATTTTTGGTATTTTCTCTTTCTTTTCTCCATTGGCGATCCTTGGACCCCAAGAAGCTCATATAATTCGAAATTCCTTTTTAAGGAATACTCATTATCTTTCTACATGCATCAATATGAATTATTCTTCATTATCATGTATATTTCTTATTAAAATATCTCTTTATGAGAATTTCCCTTTATTTCTCTTTTATTTTCCTCATTGGTATTCTTTTTAACATTAATAATCCTTGGGATACGAAATTCCACCAAGCATAACTCAATGATACCACTTTTCACTTGTTTTCCATTATTTGCAATTTCTTTATTAATAAGGAAATACTCATTTTCTCTTTTCTTTTCTTATTGTATTCTTTATGAAATTTTGGACTCCTTGGAATCCAAGGAACTCAAGAGACACGAAATCCATCCTTGGATTACATTCTATTGCCTTCTAGAGGTTTCCACACCTTTCATTCCTCAAAACTCAATTATTCATTTATTAATTGAATTTCTTTGTTAATGGGCCCAATAGCCAATAAATCCCACAACACAAACATCAAGGATATTGTAAACGAAATCCATTTATTTGCAACAAATTGTATCATCATTTGTCAAATTATCTTTAATGTGAGAAATTACATTTCTCACCCAATGAACCCAAAAATTGGGGTTGTAACAATATTCTATTGTGTTAGATTTTGGGTCATGCTTAAATAGATGGACTTAATGAGATGAAGTTCCTAGAATCATATAAATAAATTGTGACAAGGAGTTTTCCACACCATGTATCCAAGAGTTTCATGATTTGTAACTGGAAAAAGTTTCCTACCTAAATAGTCAAGTTGTGGGTGATCAACCAAAGCTCACTAACAATTTGATGAAATATGGATTTTGGCTCTCTAGAAGGTTGTACGCTGCAATCTTCTAAATTGGTAGAGAGGTCTATCACTTTGAACAAGATAGTGGGAGTGATAATTAATTAAAAAGCCTCTTTGATATCATCAAACTTATTACATCAATTAAATAAGAAGTGTTTTGGCAAAAATTGCAAATTCTCTTTTGTAGAACCAAATGGCAAACACAAATACATTTTCTCTGTGATCGGTACTTGAGAAGGACAAGATGATTCCCACAACTAGTTAAGGACATTGAGAATTGTTCTCACTCAAGAGTGCAAGCGCTATATCCTAGAAACACCAGAGCCACATGAACCTGCTCGCACCGTGCCTAAGGATGACAAGTGTGAGACCCCTAACCTTGATTTATTGGTTGAACATTCTTTCTTATCACAATTAAGTGCTTAAAACCTTAATTAAATCTTTTGAGGTTCTTTGATATCACGTGTGTGATGTCCCCAGATTTTCTCAAACTTAATATAATGTGTGACATCCAAATTGAAACTCTCACCTCAATGAGAATCCCAATTTAAACACCCCACACTTGGCTAAGAAGAAGAAAATTAGAGGAAGCCATAAGGAAACAACAGTAGCAAATGCACCTGAATAATAATAAAACCATACAACAAATGTTCACCCTTCAACATATAAATACAACATGAATTGTGACAACATTTTATATTACATATTGAACAACAAACTTTTACATATATACATGTACTGCCATTAAACAATAGGATCTTAAGATAATAGGTCCACATGTACATCAGCTCACCACACAACTCTCAACTATCATGCTTCTTCAAGAGCACATGTCCACCACCTAAAAAAGAGATTACATGTGGTACACATCAACACAATATTCAAGAATATTCTACTAAGTACATCTACATGTCTTTTATATACCTCTCATTACTAAACTTGGCAATCAAATAAAACTAAAACTTGGCAATAATAATAGAAATATAAGAAAAGGCATATACTTGAACAAAGATGTTTATTAACCAAAGAGAACACATATTTTAAGTTCATTTCCCATTATATTCTCATGCATCTGTCTACTAATGGGATAGTTTCTTTCAGGCCTTATGATCTTCTTACCAAAGAGATATATCATTGTACATGTAATCTGCTTATCAAAGAGATAGATCACTCACTAGCACTATGCTTACCAAAGAGATATAGTGCTTTCATATAATGGAATATATATATTATGTTTCATGTGTCCCTATCGATAGTATGGAAAATCAAGCAACATATCATACAAGAACAATCATTTCATCCAATATCATATTCCAAATGTTTACTAAACATATAATGCAAGCATACTGTATAATAAGACAAGTAAGAGGTAATGGCGTACCTTGATCAAGATATCCTAATTACATATTCCTAAGTCATTGATATCCTTATAATCTATGATTAAGACAAGACCATGAACTATCATTAGATACTCATCATCTTAACACTACTTATGTCCACTAGGGTTTATGTTCATTATTATAGATCTTCTCATCTTTATTTGTATTCTTGTCTTGGAATTATCTTACTGAGATCATGTTCCAGATTATGGTTCATTTGTATGAACATTAGTTTCCATATCATTATTTGCTTGTATTAACCCAATTTTATTTATATTAATCCAATTAGGATTTTCTCATCATTATAGAATCCTTAAACATTTAACCTTATTTATATGCATAATATGATCTCATAAAAATATATTATCTTCCATTTATTGATATAAGCCTACTCTAAAATTTATAGGGTTTGTTGAGCATCTTTGCAATTATTGGTCTTTAATTAGGGTTATTAGCCCTAATTAGCCATATGGAGAAAATTACATCATTTCGTGCATCAACATCATAATCATTGACCTTAAATGGATTATAAACATGAATATGGATTTATTGGCATTTTATCATAATTTTATGTCACTATTTGATATTTATTACAGATGATAAGAGCATTTCACAACTTACATGATATTCCTAACATTAGTGAATCAAAACACTTATTTAATGGTTCCAACTCGTTCTACTCATTTTTTGATAATTTTGAACCTTGTTTGTCATTTTCTGATAAGCGGGCTATTTTCTATGATTTTTCTAAGATCTAAGCTATTTATAAAAGACTTACCTTTGTGGCCAATCATATTTTGTCATGAGGCAAAGAGGGTGCACCAGTTTTACTTAGAGTTGTCTGGTTCATGCTGGTCTAGCTGCATACTAGCTGGTTCAGGCTTGCACTCGGTATGGCTGAACGTTCACTCGCCTCTCACGTTCACGCTCAACGCTATGGCGCTTGACGTTCGTGCGCCGCCGCAAAGCCCAACCCCACCAAAGGAATCACTCATCCTCCAAGGTTCCTTACAAAGGATAGATCTATTTTGAGATTCGATATCTCTCCTTCCACATCATCATTTTCCTTCCCTTTTTCCTGAACCTCCTCCTCATGAGCTCAAGGAGGTTGCAGCTGCTGGCTACTACCACAATGATGAATTGGTGGTTGAGAAGCACTCCACTCTAAGGTTACGAGTGGCTCCTCTCAAATCATCTATTTGATCCCACACTCTTCTTTCTCGCATGAAACAATAGTGGCACCAGAGATTTTTGGCTAGAGATCCACGAAGATGGACTATGTCTCTCCTTCTCCCTCATCTGCGCCCAGCCTCTTCCTCTTAGCGCAACCCTTCCATGTTCTCCAACTTCTCAAGAGGATTGATGCTGACTAATTTCCTCCTCCAGCTACACCTCTGGGATGCAGCCACTATAGGCTCGCTGGCGCTTGCTCCCAGCCTGAGGTGCTACCATGGTTCCATAGTGAGAATTTGATGGCTAGTCGGTCAATTTGATCAAGCTTCTATCACCGACACTAATTCATCTGCTCTATCTACTACTGCTTGTTAGGGAGACACTATTGTGTGGGGGAGGTCTCGTTCTCCCTTTGCATTCCTACACATGCTTTAAAAGAGGGACCCTAGGTGGTAGGGAAACCACTCACCACTCTCTTCCTCAGGCCACGATCTAGATGTGGGGATCAAATGAAGCTGGTGTCGTTGCTCACTATAACCACTACGATGAAGGCAACTTCCTCATTCCTCAACCATTTGATCACATTCAAGGGATGGGAAGGTGATGACTCAAGAATCTATGACTAAGGCTTCACACTGAAAATCCACGGCTGTGTGACATCTAATGCACATTTAGTTTAGGCCACAAAGATTAAGTACTTGGTTCTAATGTTACCAACACATGCATTATTTGACCAATTTCAAATCACAATATCTCCTAATAAGAATATCAAAATATTATGAAACTTTAGCCATGGTTCTATTATCATCCAAACTACATGTTATCCAATTTTGATACCAAACTATCAATATTGGTGCATCACTTGGATACATCAACGAGACATATAATAAAGGGCATAATACATATATTCAATATCAAATGGCTTTCAAACTACATCAAGCTCATTGACATGTACTTGTATGATTAATCATACTTAAATGGCCATCATTTGATAATTAAAACTCATAAGGGCCCCTACCTTCGTATTCAACTTCATAAACCCAAAACAAGGTAAGTGGCATCATCATCACATCAACAATCATCCATTCTCCAACTTATGAATTAGATAATCTCATTGGATATCCAAGAACCCCAAAAGTTCACACTATCACATCCTACACACCTTAAAAGAAATTATGTCCTCGAAATTAAGCCAAAATTTAGTCCTTCACATCATATACATATTAAAAGATATTTTGTCCTCAAAATTATGACATACTCGTAGTCCATGGAAAGGCTAATCATGTCTCCATCCATTGCTTGGGAACTATTCTACGTGCAACATATAAAAAAAGCCCCATAATCATATTCAACCCACTATTAGGAGTTTTTAAAACATCTAAGGTGAATCTCCCCTTCATAAAAGATTGAAATAAT
This sequence comes from Alisma plantago-aquatica, assembly GCA_963693085.1. NCBI lineage: Eukaryota > Viridiplantae > Streptophyta > Magnoliopsida > Alismatales > Alismataceae > Alisma > Alisma plantago-aquatica. Next base: position 651,935,620 of record OY856411.1, read on the forward strand.
AGCTTAGAACTTCTGATTAAGTCATGACGTATTTCATATATTAGGGTTACATCCTTATCTTTAACCTTGCATTAGGGTTTACCCATCATATTACCATGTTCTAAAGGAGTTAACTAAAGTTAACCCATATTATGAAGGTGCCATCAACATTTTATTGAGCTAATTGTTAGAACATTTTCAACATTAACTTATGCCTTTTAGGAGGAAGTTAACTAAAGTTAACCTACTTTATCCATCTAGATCATATCAAGATGTCATAATCATTATGTTTTGCTAACTGTCAAACTATATTTTTAATCTTTTTAAGCACAAAGATTAACACCTCATGTAACATGTTTCATACATATGATCTTATTTCATTGCTCATAATAAATTGCATCATTTACTAGTGATTTCATCACTAGATTATCCAACAATTTCACATTAGCATCATTATTCATGTATATGATTAACCATTTATGCATTGCTATATATCAAACCATCTCTAGGTTTCCATCATATCATGTCTATGTTCACATCTCAAGAATAGATCACATCCTTACATATATTATACCATGGCTGTGCTACAGAAACTTATGTAAGTGTCTTGTTAAACATATATCACAACTTCATCTAGTCCAACTGAGGTTCTCCTGACCCATATCATGAGGGTGATGTCATACTCAATCTCTCTGAGCTAACTCAACTCTATGAGTATGTCATATGCATATACTTTATCTTTCCTATCTTAGATCTAGGGTTATCAAATTACCTCATTGGCGCTAGTGATAGCCTTACAAGCTCTAGCCACATAAGCATAAACCAAAACATGTTATGATATACTCTCCATAGGTTCTATACCCTTGAATCATACTTACCCAAAACTCTCTTATATATGCAACCACTAGATTCCTACAAGGTATTATCAACTTGAGCTTGAGGCTTTATATAAACTAACACATTCACCTCCTGTAGGGTCTTGAGACTCTCTCTCCATCACCCAGATGGAAGATACTCATATTCATATTCACATGCATTCATATAACTAGCCTCTCCGAAGGACATCTAGGGTTCAACAAGGCTATAGGAATCATGCATACATCAAAATAGCTCCTTCACTTTGGAGTAGTCTAGTCTAGGACATATCGTATCACATATTTCTCATAATTCTCATATCTTGGAGTTTAGGTTCTCTAACCTTCTCCCTCTGGGTCTCACTCTCTCTGAGATAACCCTATAACTGGTCCCAACACTAGAGGTCCTCATTTGTAAAAGAACTTGAGGCTCTTCTTGATTTACAACCTTATCTTAACTTAACATATCTTATCTCATAAAATCCTAGTTACTTGCATCATCAAAACTCATCTTGCATCCTCAAAACTAAACCTTAATTCTTAAAGTCAACATTGATCATCATAAACCATCTTATATTATCTATATAAGTCTTAGATCTTGTCATCTATACATAATTCAACAAGGCTCTAGACATCTAATCTATAACTACACTCTCTTCTAGACTGATGTCATTCACTTTCACTTAGGCTGGATGACCACCTCCTACTCATATATGTGTGGGGACACATTTTTTGTAATACTTACATATATAATAAAATATGATATAGTTTTTCTCCTATAAAACATGCGTAAGAGAAAACTATCAAGGTTTGATCCGATCATAATAAAAAACCAAATCCAACAAATGAGTGTCCCACATAGAGTAGAGAGTACAGTGTCATGAAACTAATTAAAAGGGTGAGAATACGGTGTAGACTACTGTATCTACTCTAGACAATGAGCATCATATGTCTAGGGTTTCTCTTCCCTTGATGCACATCATTTATGAATAATGTAACGTCCCATACCGCCACATTGTAAGGAAAGAATGACATATTAGGACTTGCTATACGACAAGCACTAGTCTAAATCTAGTTCTCAGACATCTAGGTGCTAACCTAGGGTCTAGGTCAAATCTAGCCTCTCAAAGATGACTAACATAACCCTAAAGATTATTAAGTTCAAGGTTTTTTAGTTTTGAGTTGCATAATGAGCAAATGTCAGGCTTTGCTATTGTTCATGCTCTGATACTTCCTGTGATGTCCTTAGATTTTCTCAAACTTAATCTAATGTGTGACATCCAAATTGAAACCCTCACCTTAGTGTAAATCCCAATTTAAATTAGAGAAAGTCAGAAGGAAGCAATAGTAGCACATGAACATGAATAATAATAGAACCATGCAACAAATGTTCATCATTCAACATATAATTACAACATGAATTGTTACAAAATTTGATATTACAAATTTATCAACAATTTTTTACATATATACATGTACTACTATTAAACAATAGGATCTTAAGACAACAGGTCCACCTGTACATCAGCTCGCCACACAACTCTCAACTATCATGGTTCTTCAAGAGCACATGTACACAACCTAAACAAGAGATTACATGTGGTATACGACAACACAATATTCAAGGATATTGCACTAAGTACGCCTACGTGTCTTTTATATACCTCTCATTACTAAGCTTGACAATAAGATAAAACTAATACTTGGCTATAATAAAATAAATATAACATGAGGCATATACTTGAACAAAGATGTTTATTTTTTTATTTACAACAAACAAAGATGTTTATTAACAAAAAAGAACACATATTTTAAGCTCATTTTCCATTATATGCTCGTGCATCTACCAACCAATGGGATAGATGCTTTAAGGCCTTATGATCTACTTACCAAAGATATAGATCATTGTACATGTGATCTGCTTACCAAAGAGATAGATCATTGTACATGTGATCTGCTTACCAAAGAGATAGACCACTCACTAGCACTATTCATACCAAAGAGATAGTTCTTTCATATAATGGAACAAATATATTATGTTTCATGTGTCTCTATCAATAAGTATGGAAACTCAAGCAACATATCATACAAGAACAATCATTTCATCCAATATCATATGCCAAGTGTTTACTGCACATATAATGAAATCATACTGTATAATAAGCCAAGTAAGAGGTAATGGTGTACCTTGATCAAGATATCCTAATCACATATTCTTGAGTCATCTATATCCTTGTCAATCCTTGATTAAGAAAAGACCATGTACTATCATTAGATACTCATCATATTGACCCTAGTTATGTCCAATAGGGTTTATGTTCATTATTATAGATCTTCTCATCTTTATTTGCATTCTTGTTTTGGAATTATCTTATTGAGATCATGTTCAAGATTATGGTTCATTTGTATTAACATTAGTTTCCATATCATTGTTTGCATGTATTAACCCTATATTAGTCACATTAATCCAATTAGGGTTTTCTTATTATTGTAGGATCCTTAAACATGTAACACTATTTATCTGCATAATTATGATCTCAAAATTATATATTATCTTTTAGTTACTGATATAAGCTTACTCTACAATTTTTAGGGTTTCTTGAGCATCTTGGCAATTATTGCACATTAATTAGGGTTATTAGCCCAAATTATCCATATGGAGTTAATTACATCATTTCATGCATTAACATCATAATCAATGACCTTAAATGGATTATAAACATGAATATGGATTTACTGGCATTTTATCATAATTTTAGGTCACTATTTGATATTTATTACACACGATAAGTGCATTTCACAACTTGTGTGATATTCCTAACATTAGTGCATCAAAACACTTATTTTATGGTTCCATCTTGTTCTACTCATTTTTTTGACAATTTTAATACCTTATATGTAATTTTTCGATAAGCATGGTGTTTTTTATGATTTTTCTAAGATCTAAGCTATTTATAAAAGACTTACCTTTGTGGCCAATCATATTACGCCATGTGGCAAAGAGGGTGCGCCGATTTTACTTAGAGTTGGCCGGTTCATGCTGGCCATGCAACAAGCTGACCAGTTCAGGCTAGGACCCAGTCTGGCTGAACTCTCGCTCCCCTCTCGCGTTCACCTTCAACTCCAGTGCACCTGACGTCCATGTGCCACTGCAAATCCCAACACTGCCGAAGGAATCACTCATCCTCCAAGTCTCATTGCAACGGCTAGATCTATTTTGAGATTCAGAATCTTTCCCTCCACACCATCAGTTGCCTGCCCTTCATCCAGAATCTCCTCCTCGTGAGCTCGAGGAGTTCACCATCACTGGTTGCTGCCATGGTGATGAATTGGTGGCTGAGAAGCACTCCACCACAAGGTCATGAGTGGCTCCCCTCAATGTGTATGTTTGATCTGCACTCTTCTTTCTCACACAAAGAAGAAGTGGCTCCAAAGATTTTTGGCCAGAGATCCACGAAGATGGACCCTGTCTCTCCTTCTCCTTCATCTGCGCCCAACCTCTTCCTCTTAGCATGACACTTCTTGTCTTCTCCAGCCTCTCAAGAGGCTTGATGCTGATAGATTTCCTCCTACATCTGCACCTCTAGGATGCAGCCACTACAGGCTCACTGCCACTTGCTCCCAACTTGAGGTGTTGCCATGGTTCCACGGTGAGAAGCTGATGGCTAGTCGGTCCCTTTGATCAATCTTCTGCCATTGCCACTAATGCATCTGCTCTATCTAGTACTGCTAGTTATGGAGACATTATTGTGTGGGGGAGGTCTCATTTTCCCTTTGTAGTCATGCATTTGCTTTGAATTAGGGACCCTATGTGGAAGGGAAATCACTCACAACTCTCTTCCTCAGGCCACGACCTAGACGTGGGGACCAAATGAAGTTGGCATTGTTGCTCATTGTAACCACTACGATGAATGCATCTTCTCATTCCTCAGCCATTTGATGACATTCAAGGGATGGGATTAGGGTACTTACTCAACAATATGTGGCTAAGGCTTCACACCAGTACGACATATAATGCACGTTTAGTTTAGGCCACAAAGATTAAGGACTTGGTTCTAATGTTACCAAAACATGCATTATTTCAACAATTTGAAATCACAATATCTCCTCCTAGGAATATCAAAATATAATGAAACTTTAGCCATGGTTCTATTATCATCCAAACTACATGCTATCCAATTTTTATACAAAACTATCAATATTATCCTATCACTTAGATAAATCAATGAGACATATAATAAAGGGTATAATACATATACGCAATAGCAAATGGCTTTCAAACTACATCAAGCTCATTGACATGTACTTGTATGATTAATCTTACTTAAATGGCCATCATTTGATAATAAAAACTCAGAAGGGCCTCTACCTTCATAGTCAATTTGATAAACCCAAAACAAGGTATGTGGTATCATCATCACATCAACAATTTTCCATTCTCACAATTTATGAATTAGATAATCTGATTGGGTATCCAAGAACCCCAAAAGTTCACATTATAATAACGTCACAAGCTCAAGTTTCAACTTTGGTTGAATTTGGACAGTGTTTGTGTAAGTTATGCAATTTTGTGCACATTTTGGACTTTTCAACAATTTACCCATATGAGAGGTTTTACTTGCTCTTTCCACATGTATTATTTTCCATAGATGTTTTCTTATCATTCTTTATCTTTTGGGCCATGGGGAGCATAGTCGTACCTTGGTTTGGTGTTGTTTCTTTTCAAGGGTGACTTAGGGTTTAACTCTTTATGGATGACCTACCACTAGAGTCTATGAACCGATGGTTCCCCAGTTTGGTGGACAACTGATGGTCACCACCAGGTGGTGACAACTGATGGTTATCTCTATAGGTAGTGGGTCTATGGTTTTCTTGTTTGGGTTCACTTGGATTGATGGTTCAGTGAAAGGAGGTGATCAAATGATGGTTCATCACTTAATTGACTAGGGTTCCAAAGAGATGATGGCTACCGTGCATGGAAACTAATGGTTGGCCTGGAGAGCCAACAATCAATGGTTATGAAAGTCTCCACCATTGGTGGATCTTCTTCTTGCATGTCCATGGAAGTTGTAGGTCATGGACACATGGAAAACCTACTTGGACAACTCAAGCTTCTCCTCTCATTTATCCATAAGCTTTATATACCTCTCCTTTAGCTCACAAATGAAACCTTTGGATCTTTATCTCATCTCTTCTATTTAGAGATCCGTCCTCCCCTTCTTGGTGGTTGAGCGTGTGTCCAAGGTGGAATAAGATATATGAACTTATTGTTGGAGCATTTAGGGTTCATATATGTCGTCGTCTAGTGTTTGTGAAGCTTCCTTTGGGTGATCTTTACCTAACCTAGTAAATTTCCCCTTCTCTCATTCATTTCTCTATCCATTCTTTTTTCTCCTGCCTACTTCTAGGACTGAACAAGGTCTTTCATGGTAAAGCTTGCTCTAAAGCTTAAACAACCCTTCCTTCTTGCTCTCTTGACCTAGTGTATGCTTCCCTTGTGGAGAAAGAGCTAGTTGGCCAAGTTCAGAACTAAAACTAGGGTTTGCTACCTTATGAGCTCGAGTTTTTATTTTATTTTGTAGCTTGTATTCTTACTAGAGGTGATTTTTATAACCCTCCTCACGTTTATTTCTTACTACTATCTTGCTTGTTCAATTTCTTTCTCTAATACAAAGATCTAAGCATGTAGAAGTTATCTTTGCCTAGAGCTTCAATTTTAACGTTGTTCCTTGATTGGTTTCTAACTCCAGATGAACCTAAAACTATATGTACAACCTTCTTGAGGTAGATTAAGCCTTAGTCCTTGCTTAACCATGAATTGATGGTACTGTTGGGATCACAAATAATGGTTTCTTCTATGTATTAATGAACTGTTTTCCTTCTTTTCTTGGTGGCCGATGATTTCGCACCTATGAACGATGGATGGTGTCTACTTTGTTTCTCTTTTAATGATTCTAGTGAACCCTAGAACCAAATATCATGATTCTTTGATCATTGATGGTCGATGTTTACCCTAACCATAGAAAACAATGGTCTTTTTCTATGTGTTGAGAGATGCTTTCCCCCTTTGCTTCATCATCTGATGGTTGGGATCTTAAGACAACCTATGGTGGGGACTTGGTTTTTTTTAAAACCTTATATTAGAATCTGGAACCAATGGCTATGTTCCTCCAAGGTGGGTGGCTTTAATACTCACTTCAAGTGGTTCTAAATGATGGTTTTAATTAGGGTTTTAATGGATGTTTTCTACCATGGAGCTTGACTCGATGGTCTAGTTCACTTTTTGGTTTGCTTGTCTTTATGTGACAACTAATCATAGACTCTTTTCTATTGTTTTAGATGTTATATCTTGAGTACAATTGATGGATATGATTCTCCCTTAAAAACCGATGGTTAGGGTTCCCATATGCAATGGTCTATGGTGTCTCTAAGTGGTGACTCGAATGATAATTTTCCTTGTTTGACAAATGATGGTTTTTCCTTTGTATTTGGAGTAGTTCTCTCAACCATTGTTGACAATCAATGGCCTCTATGAGTCACACAATGATGGGAAGTCTAGGCCATCAACCAATGGTTGTTTGAGTCTCAACCAATGGATCTTGTGACCCATGATTCTATGGTGTCAGCTGATGGTGAAACTAAATGTCACAACCAACGACTTGCTTCAAGTAAACAATTGATGGTGGGTTGTACCCCAACAACTCGATGGTTTCCTAATACAACTTGTTAAATGGTTGATTCTTTTACAATTAATGGTTTTATCTCCTCTCATCAAATGGTTTTGGGTTGATTCTTGTGATATGTTGGTTCAATTTAAATGATGTTGAATATGATTGATGTTTGCCCTAAATTATGTAGTCTTAACTTTCCCATCATTTGGAGGAAATGGATAGTCACCATAAATTGTGGATGTCCAAACGTGATGTATCATATTTTGTTACACTTAACCTTAATGCAATAAGTGATGGTTAATCCTTGTGTTACACATAGAACCATATTTGAGAACAGTATGGTGTTTGAAGGTAATGATTTACCTTATGCATACATGATCTGATGAGAATATCATGGGTTAGGGTTTGTGTATCAGAGATGAACTATAGCTTAAATGTACCCTATCTTGTTAAAGATAACCCTAATGCAAATAAATGATGGTGGTTAATCATGCTATCCTTCCTTAAATGGTTAATATCATGATGTAATATTCTTCCTAATATTGTTACAACTCTATGTGTTAATTGATGGTCAGCATAACCTTATTATCGAAGTTTTCTTATGCTAAACATGTGCACTATAAGTATGATGGTGGTAAACATACCTAGCTTTCTTACGGGTTGATATAATGAAAGAATTTTCTTAATACTAAGATAACCCTTCTATGTTATTGTATGAACATCCTTTATCACTTTATGCAATACTATGTTGAGAATGTGTATCAAAAGTATGGTGATGGTCTGTTGAGCCTTGTTATAAGGCATGGAAAGATAATCATGATCTTGTAGGGAATAGTGTGATGGTCTTAATGACCTTTGGGCATGGTTGAGCCCTAAATGATGTATAATCCTTTGTATGATATGAGAAGGGATGGAACCCTGGGATAAGGTGATGACGATTTGTATCCTATTGTGGTATGAGGATGAGTATAGTCTCTTAATTATAATGAATAGTACCATGTGAGGATGAGATGAAGACGTATGTCACATACATTTTTTTATCTTTTAGAGTTATTATACTTATATGCTTTCTAGAAAGGAATTAGAATTTGTATGTACATTTGTTTGATGCACCCTTATTCACCCAATTGGCAATATCCAATCATGTGAGATCCTAATCATGTAGTTCCCTATGCCATAGAACCATCTTCAATGTTATAATTTGTTGGATGGTGAAATGAGTATTCTTAAGGGAAGCTCAGAGTGCATACTTTTGAGTATGCGGGGTTCTTGTCCTCCTGGCCCCAAGTGTTTAGGGAGGATGGTTGTTGTCATACCTAGCCCTCAGTTTGGGAATGACTATGATCATTTCTTGGTGATTATATATGTGATGAGATTGCAGGACAAATGTGGTCGTACCTCAAATGGTATGGTATGCATGTCCACCTCCTTTTACTAGTGACATGACATGTACTAAGGACGGATTAGGCTGTTAGCAGCTTGACCTTATGTGTCGATGTGGTGGACCCATACTGACCATGGGAGAAGAAGATCTTAGGTGTATGTCTCTTCCTAGATCTAGTATGGAACTGATTTCAACTTAGCAATGGTCTTTTGGAATTTGAGTGGTATCCTCAAATTCTTCATGGTTTAATAAAAGATGTAATACAACCGTGTAGCATATCTATTTAGGGATATACACAATGCTTCACATTGAATGCTAATCCTTATTTGTTGTCTTTATATAGAGATGACATTTAGTGCATTAAAAGATAGTAGATAGTCTTATGCTATGGATATGCTCATGTTGTATTTGTGAACATACAATAGAAATGCTTATGTTGATCGATATATTGCTTCTGTTGGTTATGATTATGATGCTAGTTATTTCATGATGTTATCTATGCTTATACTACTAGTCATGAATATGCATATAGTTCTGCTTATGTTGTTAGTTCTACTTATGATGTAGAACTTCTCAATCTGTTAGACATGCTAATACTGTCAGCTATGCCTATGTCTCTAGACTTATTCATGATTATAGAGATGTTATGCTACTAGACTACTTATACAGTTAGTAATGCAGATGATGACATTCAGGGTAATGATGATGGATTTATCAATCCCTTATACACCTTGTTAATCATGCATGATTTTATTCTTATTTGGTTAACATTCTTAATTTTCTTAAACTATTTATCTCACTACTAAAAATACTACCTTTAACGTCGGTTAAAATGGACATTTTATGTTGGTTTCCAAGTGATACTGAAGTGGGAGACACTAAAGGTAGAGTCCTACAATGGTGGTTCCAAAACCGAAAAAATAGAGCCAGCCCCAATTGCAATAAAAAAAGAACCAACAATGGTAGGAGCCATAGTCTTCGATTATTTATAGAAAGCCAATGACTATCTTCATACCCGAATAAAAAACTGGCCCGAGTTATGACCATAGTAATTGTTTGTTTCAATAAAAACTGACGACTAAGTCCATTCCAAAAAACAAGTGATTTCATGTTTGGTCTATAGTCATCGGTTCAAAGGAAAACTGACAACAAAGAGATACATAGTCATTGGTTATGTTGTCAAAAGCCGACTCTTATCACCATACTCGAACAAAAAAAATTGGCCTGATTTAGGGACATAGAAATCGAGTTTTTACAAATAACCACGTCGAAGACCTACAACGATGACTGTTTTAAATAATCAACGACAAAGTGTTATTTTTTTTAATATCAGGTTGCAGACCTGTTGTCTGGCTAGTCAGTAGGATGCAAAACATGAGTTAAATTCTAAACTATAGGTTACAACATTATGTGATCTCATCCTAACAACATGCCACAAACCTACAATAGCAAGATGATCAAGTCTATCTATATATCAAGACTAATTATACATCCTATGATTTTAGATGAATACAATATCTATAAACCTACAGTTACATTCACATAGGTGTATTCATAAGTATATAAATCATAGGATGTATAAACCTACAGTTCCATTCATTCATCCATTTTCACATTCACACACATGTAGAAACACAATTCATTCATTCATCTTCACATTCACACACATGTACATAGATCAACTTTCAATAAAACAATTCAAAAAAATCATTCACAAATGCATATCTAAGCTCCACATATATACAGAAATAATGACATCAAAGTTTAGAAATGTCATTCTTTAATCATGCATACCCCAACCATAATAAAAAATTGCCTCCCTTTCAAAGGCTTTTGCCCATTGTTCTCTTATGTCATCTAATTGTTCTATCGTATAAGGCATATGTACATCTAATAGATTTTCCCCTGCATTGAAGTCATTAGTGTTAAACACCTACAGATAGAATAGTATATGTATATAATTAATAAGTTTGATATTTTCATATTTTGATGAAGTGGAAGCCTGGAAACTCCTTGACGAAAGTTGGATTCAGTAGTATCCCGATCTGGATTAAGTTGTTTAACCTTCCTCTGGAACTTTGGGACTCAAGGACTTTTGAACAGATTGGATCTTTTCTTGGACTCCCTATTGGTACTGATATAGCTACAAGGGATTGTACTTATCTTGATTCTGCTAGGATCCAAGTCCTTATCAATCCTCTGTCTAACCTTCCTCCTGTTATAGAGCTGCAAGGGGATGATGGAAGGATTTTTCCTATACATCTTGAATATGAATGGATCCCAGGTGTTTGTAAAAAGTGTCGATTATTTGGTCACAAAGAAATCTGCTGCCCTGTTTCCCCTGGACCTTTGTCCTCTGAGAAGACTATAAACTCTAAAATTTTGGCAAATATGGAGCTATCACCAGTAGTGAACAAGGATGTTTTAACCGCAACTGATTCTGGAGCCCAGCGTTCGATCCCATCTACTCCCATTCCTATTTTTGAAGATCATGCTCTGAATTTTGGCTTTGATCCACCATCTGCTATTAATTCAAAAGTGTCTCAATGTTCACCACCAGTGGTTGCTCCTAAACCGATCACGGGCATACCTTTGAGAGTTATTAACTCTATGTTTTCCCCACTGAGTATTCTGGAGACTATCGATGAAACAAATGAGGCCGACAGCTCAACGGCCCAAGTGGATAAATGACTCCATCTATCAAGGTCTCCTCCTAGAATGTTAGGGGAATTAGCAATAAAATAAAGAGTGTCTAGGAGGAGTTGATTAGGGTGGGCAGTAACATCTTTATTCTGTTGGAAACAAAGTTGAGAAAAAGGAATTTAGAAAAGTGTGTTTTTAAGAATTTTCCTAATATGGAGTACTTATCAAATATTGATTCTCATGCTTTAGGTCGGATATTGATTATATGGAACTCTAATGATTGATCGATTACTAAACTGGCTGAAAGTGATCAACATATCTCTTGCAAAGTCTTGATTGGCGTCTTCTCTTATTTCTTGATAGTTGTTTATGGACACAATGGAGATCATGATAGAAATAGTCTTTGGGAGTCGTTGAATGATATTTTTCTTAATTGTAATTCTCCCTGGATCTGTATGGGGGATTTCAATGCAGTCCGTAAAGAAGAAGAAAGAATTAGTAAACACCCTCTGTCTAACAAGTCCATGAGTGACTTTAATGATTGGGTTCAGAATTGTGGTATTTTTTAATTGGAGCTCAAAGGACCTTTTTATTCTTGGGATAACCACCAAGATGATGATGGTTTCATCACCTCTAAGATTGATAGGGTTTTTTATAATGACCTTTTTATGAACTTTGTGGATGAGTTCTCTGGTGAGCTGAATTCCAATATAGTTAGTGACCACAGATCTATCTTGTTCTCTATTGGGCATTCTAGAGTGATTAAAGCTCCTTTTCATTTCATTAATTCCTGGGTCTTAAAGAATGATTTTATGAGTGTGGTTAGTAATGCTTGGGAGATGGATTCTGAAGGTACTGCTATGTTTAAAGTCTATAGGAAATTTCAGTCCCTTAGAAAGGTTTTGAAGATGTGGAACGATTCTAGAGTTGGTAATTTATCTGATAATGTGAAGATTGCTAAACTTTCTACCATTCAAGCTCAATCTAAGGCTGATCTTGACCCCACCAATGCTCAATTGGAACTTGATGTTAAAGCTCAGAAAAAAGTTCTTTTTGAAGCTGAAAGAGCTGAGGAAATTTTTTTGAGATAGAAGTCCAGAGTCCAATGGCTTGCTGAGGGTAACTGTAATACCAAGTTCTTTTACACCTCCTTAAAAACTAGGCATCAAAGAAATCCGATTAGAGGTCTTTACATTGATGAACATGTTAATTATGATTTGGATACGAATAGAAATCATATTTTGAATTTTTACTCTAGTCTTTTTAACAATGGCCATTCTTGTGAGGGTCTTGGTGAGTTTAAATGGTATGGTCCTACCATTAGTGAGGAACAGAAAATTGACATCATTAGGCCTGTAACTCAAGCTGAAATTGATGATATCATCTCACTCTGCAATCCTGATAAGGTGTCTGGGCCTGATGGTTTCAATTTCTTCTTCATTAAGAAAACATGGTCTATTGTTGGGGAGGATATCTCTAGGGTTGTTAAGGAGTTCTTCTCGAAGGGGAAGCTGCTGAATGAGGCTAATAACACTTATATCACCCTTATTCCTAAAGGTCACGATTCTTTTGATATCAGAAATTGGAGACCCATTTCTCTTTGCAATTGCATTTTCAAGATCATTTCTAAAATTATGGCCAACAGGCTTCAGAACATCCTTCCTCAAATCATAAGAAACAACCAATAAGCTTTTATTAAAGGGAGGAATATCAAGGATGCTATTTTGCTTTCTAATGAAGTTATTCATGAATTCAACTGGTCTTCCTCTGAGGGTAAAATGTGTCTGAAGATTGACATATCTAAAGTTTATGATAATGTCAATTAGAAATTCTTATTTGGGGTCTTATACAGAATGGGTTTCCCTTCTATTTGGATTTGTTGGATTGCTAGCATCCTTAATTCTACTTCTTATCAAGTTCTTTTTAATGGTGAGCCCACGGAAAGATTTTTCCCTACCAATGGTATTCGTCAAGGAGACCCCTTGGATCCATACTTATTTGTGATTTTTATGCAAGCTTTTATTGTTATTATGAATCAAGCTGTGGAAAATAACTCTATTCAGCCTCTTAAAGCTTCTCAAGCTTTTTCTCTTTCCCATCTTGTTTTTGCGGACGATTTGATGATCTTTCTGAATGATAGTACCCACAATGCTTCTGAAATTCTCAATATTCTGGACTACTTTGGTAAGCTCTCTGGTCTGAGAATCAATAATCTCAAGAGCGAAGTTTTATTTAGTAAGAGTGCTAACAAAGACGACATTCTCAGTATCCTTGGCTTCAAAGAATGTACTTTACCATCTACTTATCTTGGTATTCCTCTGGTTACTGGAAAGCACCCTAGATCAGTTTGCTCTGATCTTATTGATAAAATTAAAACTAGGCTGGAAGGATGGAAATCCAAGGTCCTTTCTATGGCTGGGAGGCTTGAGCTTATTCAATCCACTCTTAGAGTTCTCTATCTTCACTGGAGTTATGATTTTCCTATCCCTAAGTCTACCATTAACTCTATTGATATGTTATGTCGTGATTTTCTTTGGGGGAAAAAAGATGAGAAGGCCTGCCTGCACCTTGTTAATTGGAACAAAGTCACCTTGCCCAAGAAAGAGGGGGGACTTGGTATTAGAAAAATCTCTGATGTATCTAAAGCTTGTCTTCTTCTTAATGCTTGGGATATAGCTAAGAAAAAAGATTCCTTGTGGTCCAAATGGGTGAATGAAAGATACTTAGCGAAATCTTCCTTCTGGTCTATTAAAGCTTCTTCTACGATGTCCTGGATCTTCCTTAAAATTCTAGAGTGTAGACCTATGCTGCTGAATCATTCGAGATTTAGTGTGGGCCAAGGTGATGAGTTTTTCTTTTGGCTGGACCCCTGGGTTCCTAATAAATGCTTCCTGTGGGACTTAGTTGGTAGAGAAGCTTATCTAAAGCTTGGTTTGCCTATCAATTGTAGAATTAGTGATGTGTTGGTTAATGGAGTTTGGAGAATACTGATGCGATGATTTTGAGTCGCATTTAGAGACCTATTTCATATGTGTTTTGTGCCTTAATTACTCATTTTCATGGATATTATTGCATAATTCACTTTATTTGGTCTTTGCCATCATTTTGTATCAAATCCCCTTTGTTTTACTATTTTGAGAATTATTTATCATCTTATTATAAATTGTGTGGATTTACTTGGGCTTGTTGTGAAATTTCAGGAAAAACAAGTATCTGCTTCCTTCGATACCATCGACGGAAGTCGATACCATCGACCAAGTCACAGGTTGTCATCCGAGAAGAGCAATATAGTGTCGATACCATCGACACCTACGTCGATGGTATCGAGATCCCTTCAAGTTGCTGGCGAGGAAACTGTCGATACCATCGACCCAAGTCGATGCCATCGACACAAGGAGAGCTACAGCGTCGCTAAACGACAACAACCGACGCTAAAGCAGTCGATACCATCGACACCCAATTCAATGGTATCGAGATCACCACAGGCGCTCAGAATAAAAGAAAGGAAAGCTGCCGCTAATCCGCTGGGTCGATACCATCGACCCGCGTCGATGGTATCGACGCCGGCAGATATGCGTTGGATCTGTTTTGATCTCGATCGGACGGCTGTTGTTATTTGACGACCTAATTAGGGACTTATACCTAATGACGGCCGCCCAGACGTGATCATCATCTCATTTTGGATTGCGCGAGTGCCGAGGAGGAGAGAGGAGAACGGAGGCCGAGAAGCTCATCCCGGGTGATTCAGACGCTGCTAAAGACGATTTCCACCACCGACAGGCGGGGAAGCTCGTGTTTTATGCCAAGGATCCACCGGTTCTTCTCCGTTCAGGGGTTTTCCCATTTATTTCCCATTTTTCTTATGAATTCCCCAATTTCTACCATGTATTCGTGTGAGATGAACATGAGAGGCTAAAACCTTCAATCTTTAGGACCGGGAGTAGCCCGGGAATGCATTGTATGACATTTTTATATCAATAATTCATCTTTTTCTCTCAAATCTGCGGTATAGATTCATTTTCTCCATTTCTATTGTTATGCTTGATCACCATAATAATAATTTAACACCCTTAATTACTTCGATAGAAGGATTAACGGTTGAAAAGAGACGAATTCTACATTAATCAATAAAACCCTTGACAAAGGAGTTGTAAGATTAATGGTGGGAACTGAGAGACCGTTTATAATGCACTTAGTTTAGGGGAATGATTACTACGATGGTGGAATCAACCTAAATCTAAGTAGTGAATTACACCACGACAGTGGATAATTCTGTTTTCAGGCCACTACCCGGATAGAGAGAAGTGTGAGGAATTATATAAAACCTAATACAATGTTGACCCGCGGTGAAACCGCCATCCTAAAGATATCCCTTTGAATTGATTAAATTAACCTTTAATCGATTGTTTTCTTTGTTTGATTTTTATTTTCTTTTTAATTTGAACACAAAACCCTACTTTGTTAATCGGTCTAGCTGATTGCGATTAGTTAGTAGAAGTCTCCAATAATTCACGTATCCCTGAGTTCGACTCGGGCCTCACAAGGCCTATATTACTCGACGCGTATACTTGCGTTTTAGCGCGTAGTAAAATACACGTCAAGTTTTTGGCGCCGTTGCCGGGGATACAGCGAATTATTGGCACTTTGAGTGCTAAGAGCTGCCATTCTAGGCCACATTTTTTTTTTAATTTTAAAACAATTTCAAAAATTCCTTTATTTCTCTATAATTGTGGTGACTCGTTCAAAGCATTGTACTGAACCCCTATTTCCATATTTCAGGTACTTTGCATGGTGCACACACGTAGTCGAGACTACGTGAATCGCACACCTGAGGTTCCATCTGCGGGACCAGAGGACGAGGACTACTACGAGGAGGAACACCACAGTGATATAAATTCTGAATCTGAGCAAGAACAAGAAGAAGTAATGGCTGAAGCACAGACAATATGGGAGAAGATCAAGGCGTCTTCTTCCTCGGCATCAAAGGGGCCTATAAAGAAACATGGGCTAAACATTCCAACCTACAAGATCGATCCAGCACTGATTAACCTGGTTAAATCAAATGCATTTCACGGATTAAAAAATGAAGATCCAGTGGCCCACATCAGCCAGTTCGTGGAGAACTGCGATATGGTGAAGATAGATCGATTTCCACAGGATGTGCTCTACCTCAAGTTATTCCCGAGTTCCTTGGCTGGAGTGGCAAGAGAGTGGCTTCATAACCTCGACGACGAGTTTGTCGAATCATGGGATCACATGGTGGAGGTTTTCTTCGAGAGGTTCTTCCCTCCTGAGAAGACCAATGATATGATCCGGAAGATCCACAATTTCACCCAACAGGCGGGTGAAACTTATTCTGAGACTTGGGAGCGATTCCAAGTCATGTTGAGGAGATGTCCACACCATGGACTGGACAAGGAAACCCAAGTGAAGATCTTCTACTTTGCTCTCTCCGAGCATGATAGAAGAAATTTGGACTCGGCCGGTTCAGGATTTTTCTTGAACAACACTGATACAGGATGCTGGGAGATATTAAAGAACATGGCTAGGAAACAGTCATGGGGCGACAGAGGTGCAGTGGAACATGTCAAGGCTACTGGCGAATCCAGAATAGTTAGGGAGCTGAACGACAAGCTAGATCTTCTAGCCAAGAAGCTGCTAACTAAGGGAGATGCATCTGAGGATGAGGAAGCCCAAGTGAAGTTCATGCAACAACAGGGCTATAGAAACAATGACTATGCATGGAGAAAGGATAAAAAGTTTTCATGGAAGGATCCGAATAATTTTCTGCAGGATCCGGATGCCCAGCCACAGCAGAAAGCCGAGGACAAGAACACTGAATTACTAACTCAAATGGTCCAACAAAACCAAGAGATGATGGCCATGTTTGGAAAACAATTGCAATCTCAAGGTGATATTCTAACCAAGTTTGGGCAGACGCTGCAAAGCCATGGAGCACAAATGCGGGCATTAGAGACCACCGTGGCACAGATTTCAAATGAAGTGGCGGCCATCAAGCACGACAATCAACAGAAACCAGCGGAGAATGCGAACGTGGCTCAAGCACATCATCAGGTTAAGTACATGTCGGTGGTAAGAAATGAGGAATCTCAGGTGCAAGAAGCTGTAGAAGAAAGAAAAATGACTTTCAATGTGAATGCAACACCGGCGATACCATATCCATGCACGTACTATAGATTGCCGGGCGGAAACCATTTCTTCAGGAAATCAGAGAGAGTTGTGAGTATGGTATCTCCATCTAGGCAAGATGAGCAGGTGCAGGTTGTTTGTGCACATGTGGAGACATCTGAGGCGAGAGAGGAACCACAACAAGCTGCTACTATTGATGATGTCTCGCCAAAGCCTACGTCCAAGGGAATGATTGAAGCAAGCTTAGGGGAGGTACCCTCGAAAAGTGCTCATGTGCCACCTCATAGGCGTGTTGCTGCAGCTGATGTATCAGATCCGGTAAATTCTAAGTCAAAGAAAGAGCATCGTCACTTTAAAAAATTCCTGGAGATATTTCGAAAACTCCACATCAATGTTCCGTTAGTGGAGATGATCGATAAAGTACCCGCCTATGGGAGGTTCATCAAGGAAATCATCAATAAGAAGAGGCGGATAAAAGATGATGAAATTTATTGGATGAATGAGACGGTGAGCTCTATGATTCACGGGAATTCACCAAAGAAGAGAAAAGACCCAGGAGGTTTTTACATTCCGTGTTCAATAGGTGGTCAACATGTTTCTAAAGCGCAATGTGATTCCGGCGCTAGTATAAATCTCATGCCTTTGGCTACATTTCAAAAGTTGGGGTTAAAAGAGATAAAGAAGTTGGCTGCAACAATTGAATTGGCAGATGGGTCTACCGTGAGACCCTATGGAGTATGTGCAGATGTTCTCGTCAAAGTGGACATATTCATATTTCCGGTGGATTTTGTCGTCATGGATATGCCACCACTCCAAAGTTGTGAAATTCTCCTTGGAAGACCGTTTCAAGCAACGGCGGATGTCGTGACTGCCTTAGGCAGAGGGACTTTGTCCTTGGGTATTGGAGGAGATCGAGTCGAATTCAAATTACCGAATGATCCTCTAAGTGCAGTTCCCAAGGTGAAAGAATGATGATTGTCACACCGTCTAGCCTAAGACGTTAAACAAGGGCGCTTGTTGGGAGGCAACCCAACCATTGGTACATTAGGATAGTTTAGTTGTAGTTATAGATTACTTTTATTTTCGTTTAAATTTTAGTTTAAAGAAGATACCTTGATCCGTTTGTTCGATGTGCAGGCACAGGCAGGGTCGATGCCATCGACACACTGGTCGATGGTATCGACATGGGTTCAGGATTGACAGCTGCAAAAATCGCACTGAGTCGATACTATCGACGGTCCCGTCGATGGTATCGACATACCTACAGGCAGGTTGCACAATAAAGGTCGATGGTATCGACATGCCAGTCGATACCATCGAGATCTCTAGAGATTTTCAGAAGAAATCGACTCAGTGAAGTCGATACCATCGACGGGTCTGTCGATGGTATCGACATGTTCAAATGAAAAAGGCGGCGGCCGGACTCGCGAGGCAGTTGCCCTAATCAGCGAGTCGATACCATCGACTTCCGTCGATGGTATCGACGGGCACACAGCAGTGTCGGTGTCAGTTATTCAAGACAGGGTTATTGGAAAAATGCAGTCACATCATCCCGAGCAAATCCAGATCCCACGACCCACCTCCACCACCATCGGACTGATCGGGTATCTCTGTTCCACTCTTAAGTTGGTTTTTGACTATGAGGCCATAGTCGAATTCAAGCTTAGGGGGGTAGATGGAACAACTCTATCTTTTCTTTAGTTGTTTTTAGTTTTTGCTTTGTTATTTGTTCTTGCAATTTTAGTTTTTGTTTAGGATCCACATCTATCTAGTGTAATCGTGGATGTCTTAAAAATTTTCATCTCGCTGTTTTCATGGGAAATTTAAGGGAATTTAAAAAATTTCTGTTTCTTTTGGATAGCTTTACTTGGTTGTCCTTGGGGAACTTGTCTTATGAAAATGATTGATTATGTCAACTTTGAAGCAATATGTCACACCCACACCCCCATTGACTCATGAAAAGTGGATAGTAACGGTTGTTTGAGCCTAACCTGGTCAAATGGTAATGAGACCTTAATTGGATATACGAGAAAGAACCCTTTGAACTACCACACATGTCAGTAAGGAGGGACACATGATATTTTTCTAAGGTTCAGTAACTTAATCTTGTGATGATTCCACTTCATATTCTTCCATAATCCACCTAAGAATTGAAAGTAAAGCACAGTTTTAATTCCTTCTTGCGTGCATAGCATGTAGATAGGATTTGCATTGTTATTTTCATATTTTTGCATAAAATGAAAAAAATATAGTGATTCATGCACATTACCTTTAGGTGCATGTCATGTAGTTGCACTCATAACTTTCATGATTTTCATGCATAAGTACACAATGTACCTCAGTTTGTCTTGAAAAGTGATCTAAATTGTCCCATACCCTCGAAATAGTACAAAGATTTCCAATCATGAAGGAAATAGCCTAACACATGTATCTCTAAGCAATTATGGATATGTGGGCTAAGAGGAAAAGAAAAAAAATCTGAAATTTGAAAGAAAGAAAAAAAAAAGAAAAAAAAGAAAGAGAATTTAGAAGGAAATGGAATAAGAGGGAGAAAGGAACATAATATCACTTGCATAACAAGGAAACTGCGTACATGATGTGGCTTAATTAGATTTCTATCTCTTTTTGAGGTGGAAGGTTAGTGCATGCATCATTCCACCCAATTATAGGCATTAGGGCATTTTTAATGTGCATTCACATCATTTAGGGCATTTTGTTTTATGCATTTTGAAACTGTGTAATACTTCCAAATTCTTCCATGAACTACCCATTCCATCCACCCGTTGCTCAGATTGGTAGGCCACCGTGATTTTCTCCGCACTCATGTTTAAAAGGAGAACTGCTTCCATGTAGATGGTAGTTAGGGCGAGCAACGTAGTGTAGGCGATCACAAGATGCACTAATGCTGAATCGGCAAATTTTATTATGTTAACTGCCTTATGTGATAGTGTTCATCGGTTTGAAGGATAATTTCTTTTATTGATGATTATTGTCGCCTGTAGGGTAATTACTGTTCTGTGATTAGGAAATGCCGGTTTGAGAATGTCCAGTGGGAGTCATGTGGGATGTGGGGTGATGTGTTGATTGTTAGTTGACATCTGCAATTCTATTCTAAGGATTAGTTGCTCGAGGGCGAGCAATGTTTAAGCTTAGGGGAGTTTGATGCGATGATTTTGAGTCGCATTTAGAGACCTATTTCATATGTGTTTTGTGCCTTAATTACTCATTTTCATGGATATTATTGCATAATTCACTTTATTTGGTCTTTGCCATCATTTTGTATCAAATCCCCTTTGTTTTACTATTTTGAGCATTATTTATCATCTTATTATAAATTGTGTGGATTTACTTGGGCTTGTTGTGAAATTTCAGGAAAAACAAGTATCTGCTTCCGTCGATACCATCGACGGAAGTCGATACCATCGACCAAGTCACAGGTTGTCAGCCGAGAAGAGCAATATAGTGTCGATACCATCGACACCTACGTCGATGGTATCGAGATCCCTTCAAGTTGCTGGCGAGGAAACTGTCGATACCATCGACCCAAGTCGATGCCATCGACACAAGGAGAGCTACATCGTCGCTAAACGACAACAACCGACGCTAAAGGAGTCGATACCATCGACACCCAAGTCGATGGTATCGAGATCACCACAGGCGCTCAGAATAAAAGAAAGGAAAGTTGCCGCTAATCCACTGGGTCGATACCATCGACCCGCGTCGATGGTATCGACGCCGGCAGATATGCATTGGATCTGTTTTGATCTCGATCGGACGGTTGTTGTTATTTGACGACCTAATTAGGGACTTATACCTAATGACGGCCGCCCAGACGTGATCATCATCTCATTTTGGATTGCACGAGTGCCGAGGAGGAGAGAGAGGAGAACAGAGGCCGAGAAGCTCATCCTGGGTGATTCGGACGCTGCCGAAGATGATTTCCACCACCGACAGGCGGGGAAGCTCGTGTTTTACGCCAAGGATCCACCGGTTCTTCTCCGTTCAAGGGTTTTCCCATTTATTTCCCGTTTTTCTTATGAATTCCCCAATTTCTACCATGTATTCGTGTGAGATGAACATGAGAGGCTAAAACCTTCAATCTTTAGGACCGGGAGTAGCCCGGGAATGCATTGTATGACATTTTTATATCAATAATTCATCTTTTTCTCTCAAATCTGCGGTATAGATTCGTTTTCTCCATTTCTATTGTTATGCTTGATCACCATAATAATAATTTAACACCCTTAATTACTTCGATAGAAGGATTAACGGTTGAAAAGAGACGAATTCTACATTAATCAATAAAACCCTTGACAAAGGAGTTGTAAGATTAATGGTGGGAACTGAGAGACCATTTATAATGCACTTAGTTTAGGGGAATGATTACTACGACAGTGGAATCAACCTAAATCTAAGTAGTGAATTACACCACGACAGTGGATAATTCTGTTTTCAGGCCACTACCCGGATAGAGAGAGAAGTGTGAGGAATTATATAAAACCTAATACAATGTTGACCCGCGGTGAAACCGCCATCCTAAAGATATCCCTTTGAATTGATTAAATTAACCTTTAATCGATTGTTTTCTTTGTTTGATTTTTATTTTCTTTTTAATTTGAACACAAAACCCCACTTTGTTAATCAGTCTAGCTGATTGTGATTAGTTAGTAGAAGTCTCCAATAATTCACGTATCCCTGAGTTTGACTCGGGCCTCACAAGGCCTATATTACTCGACGCGTATACTTGCGTTTTAGCGCGTAGTAAAATACACGTCAAATACCTAACAACAGAGCAAATGGTAGTCTCTTGAAGAGCCTTCAAGGTATTCCTATTACGGGTGAGGGCATTGATAGCTTATACCTTACAGATAGAAAGGTGCCTAAACTCAAACATGTTTGGGATGCTATTCGTGTTTCTGCTGTTGAGTCTGATCTTTTTGTTTGGTTATGGAAAGACATTATGCCCAAGAATTTCCAAATGAATATGTGGAAAATTTTACATGATAAGCTGCCTAATTTTGAATACCTAAGGAGAATTGGGTTCTATGGTCCTTCTCATTGTTATTTGTGTGAAAAGGACACTGATTCCACTGTCCATTTGTTGTTTCATTGCTCTTTTACAAAGCATTTATTAGAAAAGTTGAACAATGAGCTGGATATGTCTGTTTGTATTTTAGAATGGCCTGACATCTTGAAGATTAAGGAAAAAAAGCACAAATTCACTCTTCTTTGTGTTCTGTACCATTCTTGGCTAGAGAGGAATACAAGAGTTCACTTGGATCACATTTGTTCTATTGAGGTTATCTACAAGAAAGTCCTTAATGATTTCTATGGGTACTGGAAATGAATGTTTTTTCTGATCTTGGATCCTTTGTTTTGGGCTTCCTAGACCTAGATCCTTTGGATCTGCTATCCTTCTTCTGCTATTTTCAGGATCTAGCTTGGGTGGGAAGTGATGTTTCTTCCTTTAATGAGTGGTTGAGCTTATCCAGAGTGGAGTGGCAGAGCTCACTCATTTCTATTTGATGGTTGCTATTATTATGACGAAGTTCATTCTTGGTTTGTATGCGTAGAGGTGTTCTTCTCTAAGTGGTTGGGCTTATCCATCATGGAGTGGCAGAGCTCACTCAGTCTTTTTTGGAGTTTGCTGCTATGTTTTGATGCAGTCACCTGTGGAGAGTTGTTTCTTTCATGAGTGGTTGAGCTTATCCATCATCTTGGAGTGGCAGAGCTCACTCATGTTGTTTGGTGGTTGCTGCTTTGTTTTGATGATGTTTCTTGTTTGCGTAGTGGTGAGCTTCTTTGAGTGTATGAGCTTATCCATCAATGGAGTGGCAGAGCTCTCTCTTTCCTTTATGGTGGTTGCTGTTATGATCTGATGAAGTCTCCTGGAGCTGCTTTTCGTGACTTTCTTTTCTCTGGAGCTGCTGTTGGTCGTAGGTGTGGGCTTTGGCTTTGGAGTGGCTTAAGAGGATGAGATTATCCTTCATGGAGTGGTATAGCTCACTTAAGCTTTTGTTGGCTATCTATTGTGATTCTTGTTGCTTTTGGTCGTGAATGCTTGTTGGGAGCTTTGTTTGCTATATGTTTTTGGATCTGCCTGAAGATGCCCTTTTGATTCATATCTTTTTTTACTGGCTAGTGCTGATCCGTAGGGTGTATGACCTGATCACAGTTGATTTGTGTTGAAGATGCCTTTTTCTGCAGCTTTGATTGGTTCTGGAAGCGAGCCTTTATCAGTAGTTATTTCTTCTATACTTGTATAGTTTTTCTGACTCTTTTTTCTTGCTCCCCCTATGGTCTGCGTGCCATGGCTCCACTCTCTACCTCTATCTTCTTCCTTTCTTTTTTCTCTTTTGCCTTTTGTACAGAAACTTTGGAAAAAATAAAAAAAAAGAGGAAGGAGTTTTCGGGACCCAAAAAAAAAGATATATTACATGTTGTAATTGTCAATGTCATGTGGAGCATATATGAACATTATGCCCATATGACGCATCATGTAGTATCCATATGCCCAGCCGTTGTTTTGTACAACACACTATAAATTTCAACATACAAAATATTAACAAATGAAAATAAGCATAGTTTACATAAATAAAATATGCATTGCAGTCAGAAATCTACATCCACATTCTTCCAAACTATCACTTTCTTTCTCTTGTCAACAGTTTGTCCAATTTTTTTTTAAATCATTTAAATCGCTATACGTTAATGTAATACATTGAATTGTATTAGTAAATAGTCATGTAATAATAGATGTTAACGGATATAAATATAAAAATTTTCTCACATTAATAATTACCTTTTCAAATTGTGTCCCAAATGGTCTAATTTGTCCCCCTTAGGATCTAGATAATAAATAGTCATCATCTCAGGGACAACATCTAGTAAATCCCAATGCTTACCTCTAGTGATAAGAAATTTAAAAATATATAACTCAAAATTCACAATGAAATGTAATTTTTTGAAGTCAAAATTATAAGCAAAGTAAACTTACCCAACATTATATGGAGCTAATATCACTCTCTTGTTCACTTCACTAAAATATTTAAAAGTGATAGAGCAATATAACATAACTGATGTAGGTTCTTTATTTACGATACTGATCAAGAATGGAACTAGAAATGCCACATGGGTCATTGAAAAATTTGTACAAACCCTAAGTAAGTGGCTGCAAACCATATATAATGTATGCATTAATATATAATAAAATAGATCACCATATATAAACTAAGATATATAGATATATAAATAAGATCTCAACATATCCATAGTTCTATCATAGATGAACTCAGCCAAGTATAATGAAACAACTCCAAAACATCTTGTCAAAATATATTATTATCATATTATTGGCTTATAACATCCTCCACTATAGAAACAATAATAGATGAATTTTTGGGATGTTCGCCTATCCATATTACCATACCCCTGCATTGAGGACCTATCGATTCAAATAGGTCCTTTGCAAGCCAACTAGTTGCTTCAAGAAGAGGTGGAGGTGGAGGAGGACGAGTTATAGTGGGTTTCTTCCCTTTGTCCTGCATATATAATTTCATATCAATTGTCATTTATATACATATACAAATCAATGTAATGTAAATTTACCATAAATGATCAATATAGATGACTCCTGCTTCTGGCCACAAGGACACTCCGCCTTTCGCTTCACCAAATGTGTCAACATCTAGGTGGGCATATGGCAATGGATGCTACCTCCAAGTGGGGAAGACAAGCCTCGAGCTCATGTGAACTACACCATTGGGTACTAGAGTTCCATGAATCGTGTGCTCTAGAAGGTGTGGGTAAGCCTCGCCCTATGCAATGATGCATTCTTGTAATTTAGACAACATTGCATCAACCCCTACAAATTTACTTAGAGTATGTTATATATACCTAAACATATCATGTTAAAAAGACTAGCTACTATGTCATAAAAATACTTACAACAGACATGCTAGGCAGTAGGTCTATAGGATTACTCCCAACCACCTCTATCATAGAGGAAGAGTGGCATGTCATAGGTAATGTCTGAGTGGCAACCTCAGATGCCTTCCACATGCTCATTATTTCATGGACTCTCATATCAATTTACTCATCTACCTATACATGGACAATAGAAAAGCTCTTTGATTCCTAAATTCCCTTTGAAATGAAATTCTAGAAAAAGAATAGGTTACCTCAGCTTTTGAAAATACCTCTTTTTGGGCATGTTTGCACTGTGATGGCTCAAAGAATGCTCTTAGGCCCACACCATTTCCTGTAGCCCTAACATGTCTAGGATGCTTTGGGTTAGTGAGAGAAACTATCAATTCATCCCTTGTGACCTGATGTCTGAACAAGCCTTGCTTCCTCTGCTCGTGAATCTCCCATTACTCATCATCAATAGAATTGATAAGTAAACATAACAATCATCAATACTAATTACTTTGAGAGTTGAATTTTACCATTTTTGCAGTCGCCTCTGTAGTTGGGAGGTTAGTTATATCTCCTTTTTTGTTTTTCCTCCCAGCTATTAACACATAATGGCAATGAAGATGTGTGGGAGTAGTAGAGGACTTAGTTGTCTTAGAAGTAGTAGTAGGTTGTTGAATGGCAGACGCCTATAGTTTTTGGCAAATGACTGCTTAGCTCCCTAGACCCATCTTTTGGTCATGCACATTCAAGCATGCCTTGCTCTTTGAGCATAGTTGATAGTCTTGTTAGTAGGCACATTGAATTGGTTAGTAACAATCAAGGTCAATCATAAAATAATGAATTCATAATAATGTATACTAATTAAATTGGGAGTGACGCTTAATACCTTGAATTCATCAATTTCTCTCTTGGCAACAAACACCTCCCACTGAGTTCGGACCTGGTAGTTCCATTGCTTAGTGGCTGACTTCTTCCTCATATCAACCTTTCATATATATAGTCGGTTGATAGTTGCCATATAGTTCCTTAAGACCGTCCCACAACATTGCATCACCTTTTTACGATGTAGGATTTCATCCAATTCAAATATACTCTACAAACTTTCATATATTTAATAGAGTATTCTAAAAAATAGAATTTTAAATAGCTTTAAAACATAATTGCAAATGATAATATCTCACACATAGTTCTTTTCATACACAATCTTTCTTGCTTTTATCAACTTTATACCAAGATTTTGGATTTACACTACAATGTCCATGAGTAAGAACCCAAAGATATGAAACAAACGAGTTGTGGTTCTTTCCAACTGGATTTCCTGCATGATCAAAATCCACAACCAATTTTGGTGCATTGCCCCTTTGTTGTAGTAACTTGTTCATCATAGTGATGCCCCTGATTCTTTCATTTTTCTATGATACTCATCAAGTGGCACAAAGTCTTCACAAGGTACATCCTCAACATAAAAATTGACAAAAAAAAACACATATAGGATATAAATTATAAATAGACATATAGCAAGATATATTATAAAACTTGCATCGTGATGTGGCACCCCACCCTCATGGTGATCATCATCACAATCATCATACTCATGGTCACCATTTGAAAAAGTGTCATATAAAAAAAATCAAACATTTAACATTTAACAATGGAATTAATATAAGATTGTAAAGTTCAAATTGATCTAATATTAAAAAAAATAAAACATTTGAAGAATTAACAACATGACTCTAATATTGATATCTTTTATCCATTAACATTCCTTCAATGTGATCTCCACAAACATATAAGTCATCGTTAGATTCAATATTTGGTGTTGACAAACCAACTGAGAATGGACTGGAGTCATCGTGCTTATCATAGTACTCTTCTTCATCTATAGGATCTTCAATGAACTGCCTTTTACCATGACAAACAGCTGACCAATTTTCATTTGCAAGATCATCGATATAAATTACTCTTTTCTCCTATGATGTCAATATGAATGGTTCACCCTTCTTGCCAATCTTTTCAAAATTCACTAATATGAAATCCAATTCATCCATTATAACTCCTTTGTTGTTATCAACCCAATTACACAAAGAGAGGAATTCGAAAATGTATGTAGTCAAACTCCCATATGTCTTCAATGACACCGTAATATGACATTTTAGCTTCACATGGACTCTTATCCTTCACACAAGAAAAAACAATGAAGATGCTTGAAGGGTGACCCCACTATTCTGGACGACGCTCTTATCATCTTGTCGCTTTGTGTAAAATGAGAACCCATTTATGTCAAACCCTTCATAAGACATAACATTCATTTTTGGTTTTAAGGCAAGGCATTTGATATTTTTATCTACATTATTTGGTGTTTGATATAGTTGATGTAAGACTTTATCTTCAAACCACCTAATAAATGTCTTGTTATGCTCTCTAGCAAGGCACATTGAATTGGCATGAGGATATTGTTTCTTGATGAAATTGGTATGTTTGGTGATATAAACACTCACTTAGTCGATGTTGTGTAAAATGTATAAGTGAGCTTGTTCTCACAGCTCATGATTGATTACTTTCATTCGTCCTCCTAAAGTCCCTTTGCCTGAATAGTCCTCAATATTCTTGTCATTTATAGGAGAGTCGTTACCTCTAAGAAAGTCATTGCAAAAATTTATAACCTCCCTCATCACATAACCCTCAATAATACTCCCTTCAGGTCAATAATGGTTTCAAACATCACCTTTAAAAATGCTCATGTATCATTCAAAAGGATACATCCAATGCAAGAAAATTAGTCCCAACAATTCAGTTCCCTAGTCAAATGAACAACAAGATGTACCATGATATCAAAGAATGAAAGAGGAAATACAGCTCAAGCTGACATAGGGTAACAACCATTTCTCTTTGCAACTTATTGAGATTCTCAGGATCAATAACTTTGCTACATAGACAATTGATGAAGAAACAAAGTCTGGTGATTGCAAACCTTACATGCTTCGAAAATATAGATTGAATTTCCACAAGAAACTTTTGTTGCGTTAGAGTGTGAAAATCATGAGATTTAAAACCTATCAGCTTTGGATCTTTCACTGATACCAATCTATGTATATTGGAAGAGTAAACCTATGGTACCTTAACATTAAGCAAGAATTCATTAATAGTTTTCTTCTCCTTTCTAGACAATGTGTAACAAGCAAGAGGTAAATATTTTTTCTGATCACTACTAGCTACTTCTATTAATTCTTTCCTTATTCCCAAGTCACATAGGTCCATTCTAGATTTGATGCCGTCTTTAGTCTTACTTGGTATATTCAACAGACAACCAATGATGCTATCACAAACATTTTTCTCAACATGCATGGCATCGATATAATGCCTATCTGTCAAAGAAAAAAAATAAGGAAGATCCCAACATATTGACTTCTTCTTGAATAAAGATTTGTCATTTTGTGTGGGAATGGTACATTGTGACCTCTTACCTAATTCATTGACAAAGTATTTTACTCTTTCATAAACAACCTCCCCTAGTATAGGTTTAGGGGCACTCCATTCCTCATTTGATCCATTGAACACGTTGTACAACCTTCGATAAGGATGGCATTTTGGAACAAACCTTTGATGACCAAGACATACAACCTTTCTGCCATGTTTTAGCCATATTGAATCAGTGTTCTCTTCACATGTAGGGCATGTTTTGGATCCTTTTATACTGCATTCAGACAAATTCCCATATGTTGGAAAGTCATTAATAGCACAAAACAACATTGCATGCAAACAAAATGTCTCTCTGTGTGAAGCATCATAGCTCATCAATCCTTCACCCCAGAGTTTCTTTAAGTCGTCAATCAGAGGTTCAAGATAAACATCGATATCATTTCTAGGTTGTTTAGGGCCCAATATCAATAAGGACAACATAACATACTTATTTTTCATGCACAACCAGGGAGGAAGATTGTATATAAGAAGCATAATAGGCCAAGTGCTATGTTTGTTGGCCAATGTTCCATATGGATTCATCCAACCGGTACAAAGCCCAAGTCTTAGATTATTGACTTATTCACCAAATTTAGGGTACAATACATCAATCTTCTTCCTCTATAGGTAATCAGATGCATCTCATAGACCCCATCATTATTTTTCTTAACCTCTGCATGCCACCTTAAATTCTCCACATCTATCATATTGGTAAATAAGCATTGAAACCATGGTATTATAGGTAGGTACCACATCACCCTGGTAGGAGAGCCAGTTTTGGACTTCCCCGAAGTCATCATTTTATACCTTGACGCCCCACATTTTGGACAATCTTTCAAATCGAAATAGTCCTTTTGAAATACTACACAATCATTCAGGAACACATGTATCTTCTTAGCCTTCATTTCGATTGGGAATAATATTTTCTTTAATTCATATATTGAGATTGGAAGCTCGTTCTCTTTAGGAATAATTTCTTTCAACAAAGACAACAATGACATGAAGCTTTTATCACTCCATCTATTGTTAGCCTTCAGATTATAAAATCTCAACACAACTCTCAACGTCGTAAACTTAGTACAATTTGTATATAATGGTCTGTCAGCATCATGCACAATGTTCCTAAACTATGAAGGTGGATCAGTGTGCTCTAACCAACAACTATGTTTCATCACATCATTGATGTCAATCAGAATCGGTTCGTCGTTATCTACGTCATTGGCGGCAATTTCTTCTTCAACACAAGTATTGCTATCAACATCTACTGATCTCAGGTTTGAAATATCTGCATGCTAGTACCATTCTGTATAGCCCTGTACAATCCCATTGCACATGACATGACTTTTGATTTCATCACCAGTGTTGACTTTCAAGTTGTTACCGCAATGCCTACATGGACAATAGAACCTATCTCCAAGTTGCTTCCTATGTTCCTATGCAAATCTTAAAAACTTATCAAGAGAAATAAACTCTGGGGTGCACCAACTTGGAATGGACATCAATGATTTATCCATTTTATATCAAAGATAAAACAAGTAGTAAGGCTTAGGCTCTGATTGGTTTGTTGTAACTGGTCTGGAAAATACATGAACTGGAGTTCCTTGAGTAGTTTTTCATGATTGGTTTAAAGTAAGTGTTGGAACTTGAGTTCCGTGACTTCCGGGGAGTTGCAAACTTACATACAAAATAAGTTCCTGAGTTCCCCTTTAAAAAGAGCAGAAAACGAGTTCCAGGACAATTAACAACATTTCTTATACAATTATATTCTTAATTCGTTATAAGTGGCACATGTAAAATATTGATGACTAGAAATATTAATAATGATGGTTAGTTCATTGTTAAAACCACAACATAATATGAAAAAATATCATACATTATAATCACGCTAAGTAAAATATTTAATACTATAACCACCATTATCAGTACAATCTACAAAATAAAAAATACAAATATTATGAAAAAAACACTACACCATGTGAAAACAATGTGATTTACGTAATATATTTTTATTATTGATGTTTAATCAATACGATGTGAAAAATTATAATTAACTGTAACCATGCATAAATAATATAGTAAAAAAATTCTACAGAAATAATGTAAAATTTAATTTTCTACATTATGTTAAACAATGATGAACCAAAATTTATATTTACAAGCACATGAAATGTGGATATTATAACAATACATTGTATAAATATAATGAAATAAAAATATTGTGAAGTGATTTTCATAATATTTTTATTAAGATGATAATTATATTATAATAAAATATTTTTAAAGGAGCAACATTTGTACCATAATCACTTGTTGTGGTTATTATAATTTAAGAATATTATGATTTTTTACGGATATGATTATTTTTTTATGCCTTTGCCCTCCTCACTATTTGTATTACACAATAAAAATTAATAATAGTTTTAATAATTTCTATATTTACACTTACAACAAACCAATCACATGGAAGTGAATGGAACTTAAGTTCCAAAAACTAAACTAGAGTTCCCAAAAAATGAGTTCCATGGAACTCATGACTTACACCAAACCAATAGGAGCCTTAGGGTTTATAGATTAAGTTAAGGATTTATAGATAGATTAGGGTTAATTGTTTTAGATTTAGTGATTAGGATTTATACATTAGGGTTTAGGGTTAAAAGATTAGGGTTTATGGTTTAAAGATTAGGGTTTAGGGTTCATAATGAATGTGTGTACCACCTATCCCATTCTTGAACACCTAATCTCACTAGTAAGTGTATAATGTATGTAACGACCCACACTTTTGAGTGTCTAAAAGATCTAAAAGACACATATCGTTAATCATAAATTCCAGGATCAGATTCAAGAAATACTATAGAATAGTAAACAATTCTGATTAATGATCAAATATTTACATGCTTACATAAAAAGCTCCTCTAAGGAGTTACATACTTTTTAAACAGAATTAACATTTACATGTGTGAAGATAAACCATTAAGACTAAACCTTCATGATTAAACTGTAGTGTCTTCAACATCTCTATATGTACCCTCATGTCCACGAATCAAGTATATCTGATACCTAAAATGTCGACAAACAAATACACAGTCAGTATATTGCTATACTAGTATGTGGGTTCAAAAAATAATCACAAGTAACATATAAGAAAACATCTTTATCTTGCATATAAGAACATAAACTTATTTTCATATTCTAACCCATATCTGGTCAACTACCTTAAGTGTAATCACTGTTCCTCCGGGGCTCATGTGCATTACCCTTAAGATCAGTCTAACCTAGGGTTCAAAATACTATTATTTACTTTACATGATACTCATAGGAAATGTATAGTTTGCAAGAAGTCGCAGTTTATTTTTTGTTCAATCTCATCGAGAACCATCTACAATATCAGAATTCAATACGTGTAATCATAAGTGTAACCATGTACCTTATGCCATTACAGAACATCATATATACTTTAAGAATGCATACAAATATCAAAGCAACAACGTATTCAATCTGAAATAAACATATTACATATGTGTCACCATGTATTCATATTACATTATTCAGATCTAGATGCGATCCTAAACTAGGGTTTAGGACTATCTCATGTTTGGACTATAAGTTAGGGTTACAAACCCTAATCTAATCATATTATGGTTTCTAATATTGCCAATTCCATTATGAATATTAGGTGAAACCCTAATCATCATGCCAAGCAAATTAGGTTATTCGTGATACCTAGATCATATTATCAGCATTAGATCATAGCAAGATGTTGACATTGATATTAACGCCCTAAATAGCATGGATAAGACTAATAATTTGGAATCATCCATTATCCATCATTATCAGGGATTTCTTCATTATACATGTTTAGATTAGGCATTAACCTAACATAAATGCACCTATTCAATTAAGCATCAGATTAAGGCAAATCTAGGTTTCCCCTTTATTCTAATCAAACCATGTATACGTCTAGAATGGGAAGCATATTTGGACTCTAAAACTATTTTAATTGGATTCCTCTCGTTTTCTTAATCAATTTTCATATATTATATGTCCCCATCAGAGTTACCAATAATTATCTACATTATTTGCAAGAATAAATTGACTAGGACCAATCACATACTGACACGTCAACATCCCGTGTTTACTTAAAACAACTCGGCGACCCCTTTTAAGTTAGTGGTGAAAGACCTTTATACCCTTACCTGGCTTGCAGTAACTCAGGGGCATGCGTGTATTTTCTCTGAACTCCATCTTTCTCCTCGTGATCGAGAACCCACACACACAGGTTGCGTTGCCCCCGTCACAGCCACGACTTGCGTCGCCAGGCGCCAGCGGCTCTTCGTCACGCATTGATGTGATGAAAAATCCCCAACATCGAATAATTACAGATGTGAAAGCAGCGGATTACTGAAAATCACTAAATATTTAAACTTTTTACAAAGAGATCCATACACTGGAAAACTCCTTCATAAAGAACCAAAGTAATTCCATTACATTCTGGTTCACAAGTACATCTCTTGTACCATTCCTTATGGAGAGTTACAACATTAACTGCCTTATTAAACTGTACATAGGCAGTATAAAAATATCGAGGCATCAAGCTAAAATCTCAGATCAATATTAAACTAACTACTGACTCCAAGGACCTGAGAGTACAGAGATGACACATACGACTCATTATACAAGACAAGACAACTAGTGTCTCCACCTGGGTGTCACTATTGTCCCAGCTGCTGCTGCTGCTGCTCTTCACCCACTGTAGGGTTTCTTCTCCTTCTTCTGCGTCTACCTAAAAAGTTGGATCCCACGCGGGTGAGACAATTGTAAATTGTCCTAGTGAGAGATATAACTCTCTTCCAGAAATATTATTATTGCAATTAATGGAATAAAACTGAGCAGAAGAATCATAAGTATTCAACAGAAGATAAATCAATTATCTAAACATATTAGAGGAATGTTCTTCTTCAAATTCAACTTGTAACTTGATAAAGTAGTATTGCATTGATCCAATAAGGAATATGAAGAACATGTATAACATTTATCCAATAAGGATATACTAAGGAAGATATCATCAACTAGTAATTCTCACATTTCAACCTTAAGAAAATACGCTACACGACTGATTACATTTTACAATCATACTTAAGCCCTGAGAAGATGAGGTTTACCGCTCATACTCCAACCGACCATT
The DNA here is from genome assembly GCA_963693085.1 of Alisma plantago-aquatica. Taxonomy (NCBI): domain Eukaryota; kingdom Viridiplantae; phylum Streptophyta; class Magnoliopsida; order Alismatales; family Alismataceae; genus Alisma; species Alisma plantago-aquatica. The sequence goes on from OY856411.1 coordinate 651,969,859, forward strand.
GCAAAATCAAAATCTGTACCATACATAGGTCAATGAAAGAGCCGAATTCCCATGACCTCATCTTCCTCAGTCAGTGTGAGGACCAAATGCAGGACATCTTGCGTCTCTACTAAATAGCTTTCTAGGGTATACTGGCAACTTCGCTATAGAGTTAAAGTGGCATGATGTACTCTCTTCACAATCGAGAGATTTCATGTTTATCTCACATCGATCTGACAATAACATCATCGGGAGATTAGTGGCACATCTATCCCGACATTTATATAATGAAGGATTGAGAGATTTATTGTTTACCTCACAAAAATTCCTCCATTAGGGCGTAAGGATATTCATGCCCACAAATCCCACATACTCAAAAGTATGCCCTCTAGGAATTCCCATAGGAAAACCTGTTTCACCATCACCAAACTATTGACGACGATGGATCTATGGCCAGGGCTCTACATGATAAGATTTTACTTGATTAATTAAGTACATTGCCATATTCTTTTAGCATCAAACAAATTTTCAAACATAATTCATTATAACAATTGCTACTTAGAATAAGTAATACTTCTATCAAGTACTTTTCAAGCTTTATGAAACATTGGGATCTCAATCATTTGTTACATCAGGAGCTTTCTCATCCCTTAACAACTCATCATTAAGATTATGAAATATGGGTGTTCAAACCCTCAATTCATCAAGAACACTTGTTACCACTTATTAGGTAACTAATACCTTCAGGTCATCTGACCAAGGTAAACATGATACTTGCAATATAGATGTCTCACATGGCTCCTAAAGACCATTAATATCTTATTACATTTCACTAGGTAACAAAACATATTATGGCTCACAAGGCCCATAAAGCAATTCCAATAGTAAAACATCATAGCTCATACCTGGCTATGTCCAACATCTCATGATACCTGCATGATTAGTGCACATGATAATAGTTATATCAATTACATATGCAATGTAAGAGTAACATCACTGTTTCCACATTAGAGTTGGAATTTCTCAAATTATGTCAATTAGAAATACTCATTCCATTACCCAAATTATGGTTATGGTTTATCACCATATTGCCCAACATTAGGGTTTCATGCACTATAACCCAAGATTAGGGCTCCACTTACCTTTACCCTTTATCAGGGTAGGATTTCATATCAAAGTGTCACATATCAATACATAACATCACCTTGAGTTAGAGTTTCACATCACATTGTTGCATTAAGTTTTCACTTTGAGATCACCCTTGATTAGGGTTCCACATGACATCACCCTCACTCAGGGTTTCATATGGCTTCTCCCTTGATTAGGATTTCTCATAACATCACCCTCACTTAAGGTTTCACATACCATCATCCTTATTTAGGGTTTCATATGACATCACCCTTACTTAGGGTTTCCCATGTCATCATCCTTAATTAAGGTTTCACATGACATTACCCTTAATTAGGGTTTCCCATGTCATCATCCTTAGTTAAGGTTTCACATGGCATTACCCTTAATTAGGGTTCCAAATGCCATTGCTCTAAGTTAGAGTTAGGGTTCATCAACCTTCTTAATTAGGGTTTCATGATCTCTTTATCAAGGATCATACACTATAGTTTATTCATATTGACAGTGTAGGGACTGAACCACTTACTTGATCATTATACATATATGAATTCTTCTGTTACGACCCTACCTCCCGGTAACCCCCAATTAAGGGAGACCCGAAGGTTAGAGCCGTATTTCAACTAACAGGATCAAAGGTTTGACGATTAATCAATAACAATTAATAGACTTTACCAACTAAACTGAAAACTGGTATAAAATAAAAAATTTCTTACCTTGGAAAAACTGGGATTTCTAAACTTCTATCCATGAAGATACTAAACTAACTAATCCTCCTGTGCACATTATTTCTCCTTTAATTCCACATTTGCCACTTTACTATTTGTTCTTTTCATTTGTACCTAAAACGCTGACAAACAAATCATCGGTCAGCGAGAAGTTGGTATGTGGGGGAAACAATAATCATGCAACTATAATAACAAAGTAATCAACCAATTATCATTTAACTGTCAAGATTACGATTTAAACCATACTACTCAATCCTTTCCTATCCCCTATCTCTGTGTTGTCCCTGCAGTGGACTGAGATCCCACCTCTCTCTAGGTAGATCCTTATTAAACCCTGCATGATCCTACCTAACATGTAGATCAATATCTAGGTTTGAGTCGCATGGCACTACCCATAGGTAGTCCAATCTCTAACTCAATGTGACTTGATGGACCTACCCCATTGGTAGCCATTTACCAAGTCATCCAATGACCTGATGGGCCTACCCCATTGGTAGACATTTACTAGGTCAACTTCTTAAGCCACAGAGGGGACCATGATCTGAGCTAGTAGGCACATATCTTATGTGATAGTCATATTCACATTATACTTTGCATGAATTAAATACATCCAACAGTTTAATTCAAGCCACGATGGAAACATCGATCAAATCCCGGAAAACTAATTCAGGTAGTCATAAGTGTAACCACATACCTGATCCAGAGCAACTTGATGGTCCAAGCAATAAGGATAAAGAACACGCAACAAGAAACCAACAATATCCTGAAATAAATATACCAATTTCCTTTTATTAATATTTATCCAATATCCTCATATTCCTTAGGATTTCTATTCCACTTTTAGGGTTTCCTTGGAAATTAGGGTTTCACTACATCTTTCACTATTTTAAACCTTAATTTAATGCAATCGATTACAAACCCTAATTATCTCAACATCCAATTCTCAGTTTCAGATTAAAGGCATAATTATCAATTAATTAAGCTCATTAAGCCTCTATTATATTAAAGCTACTATTTGCATCCTTTTAATCCATGACAAGATCATTATACACATTTATCATCAATTCAAAGTTCATTATGGTCCAAATCACATATGAACTCGATTTGTCATTAATTCCACTTTTTATTCATGAGAAAACCCTAATTACTATGTTTAGGGTATTTTATCCACAAATTAGGAACTTTAATGCTCGAAATAGCTTAGATTCAACATATTCCAACTTTAATCATGAAATTAATCAATTAAAGACATTAATAGTCAAATTAGTCAACATTAGGGTTTCAAGGCCCATTAAAGCATATTCATGCACATGAACTTTCAATTTAACTAATTATGTGCAAGATTCATCTTTTTCGATTTTAATGTATCTCTTTATGATTAACATGTTAATATCATCAATTAAACCCCACTAACCACATTAATTACATGAAAATAGGGTTTCTTTAATCATCATTATGTTAAAGTTGATAAATTACACTACTTTTCGAATTGCACAAGGAATCAGGCTTCATTCATATTTTTAATGGATTCTACGCTTTCTCCTGATCAAAATTCAAATATTATTCGCATTTATCCGAGCTACGGTTTACGAGATATGAATTTTGCAAAGATCCACTTACTTGGCCAATCAGAACGCGCCACGTCACCCTTGCCATGCAACGATTGCTTTTGGGAAATATAACGAAATGACTATTTTACCCTCGGTAAGTTGAGCGTGTCTTTAGCCCACGGAGGGGCAGAAACGTCCAATGCCCTTCCCTTCATCTTCAACCTTGCGCCTCCTTCCCTGGCCGCCGACGGTGGCCTTCCCGTGGCCCACCCCTCCCTCCTGGAGGCTTGAAGACCGCCGCCAGTGGGATCCCTAGCTTCGTTGTGCCTTGGCGCACGTGGGGCACTCCCAGGTTGCGGCCAGTATGGCTCCTCCAAGGCAAGGTTAGCTCCGGATCACTGCCGCAATCTCAGCGACGTTGCAGACCGACAGTGGGAGGTGCGTGAAGACAAGAGGGCTAAGTTGGTAAACGATTGATCTTAGGTACTCATGGGAATTCCCTGCCTCCATCAAGACTACAAAACTAGCCTTAGTTGCTCCAAGGATAGACCCCTCGACATGGCTAGGGTTTGCTCGATGAAGATGAAGAAAATGAAGAAGGGAGAGAGAGAGAGTTTCATGGGACTTCCTTAGAACTCGATCCATCACTACGAGAAAAATATGATTTAGCTACAGTTTACTTAACTACAAATATAATAGTTGTAGTTAAAAATTATTTTCTTTACAAAATAAAATAATGTAACCAAAACAAATATAGCTAATCAAAGTAACTACAAAATTGACTACATATACCAACTAATTACAATATAATGCTCTTTCCTAATATCTCTTGGTCTCTCTCCCGCTCTCCCAGATAACCAAACACCCAAAATTCAAGTTTTTCCACACGTTACTCCCTTCCCTATTGGCGCAACACACCATTGTGTGCGTACTCCCTCCCCCACCATCCATTCTGATAGCACCCAAATCACTTTCTCTCTCAGTCTCACACTTTTCTCCTCCGCCAACAACCCCTGATCTGACGACACACTCTCCTCTCATCCTCTTTTTCTCTCCCACACCCTCCATCTCCTCTCGTACACCTAGAGACTAGGAAAACTTGGATGTGGAAGAGGAGTGAGGGCAAATCAGACCTAGAGATCACTAGTTGCATGACGACGTGAAATCGGCATTGCGGCAGAACCATTGAACATGTATCTCACCATCTTGTAAAAAACATCATTTTTGTAATTATTTCTATATTTAGTATAATCTCTAAACCTTCCAGTACAAATGTGTGAAAAATGACTGCAATTTTTAGTTTCTACACATGCAATATTGCGTTACAGCAAGTAGCCACTAGGCTCAAACACCGTAGGCTTCAATTTGGAAAGGGGTATGAAACCTATTATGTTCTAATGCAACCATAATATTGATAAACACCTAATTATACATTCTTTCCTACGATTTCCACCTTTGACCCTGATGCAGAACCCTTAGTGGGTATCCAAAAAAAGGTGACAATGCCATATCTAAACTAAAATCCACTTACACATATCAAGACATATTTTGGCAGGGTAGGAATATAGAGATTATTTCAGAGGACTATTATGGCTCAGCCTTAACTATAGGAGAATGAGGTATTATGTCTAAGTTACAGACTAATGGGTGAAGCAGTGGAGTGTTAGTGTGATTTATATGCCATAGTGTTAGTGTCTTAAATCACTATAGTAGTTGTTTGCTGAGTACTTTATTTTAGACAATTCTATAGAAACACATACTAATGAATACATATCATTTTGCAACATGGTTGCACTTAGATGTTGCCATCTATATTGGTTTTTGGGATTTATCATCCTCTTCTTCATACTTAGTTTCCAAGTGATGGTGTGGAGTGATGGCTGCTATAGTACTATTGGCTTTATGCAGTTTTCCAGAGATACGGTCATATCTTTCTTCTAGTGTTCTATATGATTTGTAGGATTCCTAAACAAAATCAATCAGATCTGTTCTATTCTCTAGATATATGGTCATATCTTTCTAGTAATGCCCTATAGGGCTTGTAGGATTCTTGGACCGAACCAATTAGCTCTGGTATTTTCTTGTATGCCTAGTTTTTGGGGATCATGAATGGTTGCTAATAATGATATAACAGATTAGGGGAAGTCAAAATTTAAATTACTTACAGATGACATCACTACCACCATTAACATCCTATTTTGTGTCATTACCTTTCCTAAAGCTGGATGAATTGTCATTTTATCAAAAATATAAATAAAATTCTCTTATCCTTCAATCACCATTAGTTTTTCACTTAATTTTATCACAGAGCCATTCTAGGGATGTAAGAATCATTTCTTTTTTATTACATTTTTTGCTCTCAGTTCTTGTGAGGCACCCCAACAGAAATAAGACATGGTCAAGATCATACAATTAATGATTGATCCGTGGTTTTTCTCATATTTTGTATATTTATACTGAAGCAACTTCTATATCATTCTTGGTGACAACATACTTTCCCGATCATGATCTAATGGATCTTGAAGTCGCTTCAGAAGCTACCCTACTATGAAATTCTTGTTGTCCACAATGTTTGTTCCATCTTGGTCAACTTTGAAACAATGATGCAGACTCGTCAAGGTTGAATACTCGCGTTCTAGGTAGGTGCTCGGATAGGATCCAAGAAGCTACTAGAATTTTTAGAGAAGACATTCGTTGTCTTAAATACTCAAGATTCTATTATCTAAAATGTGTAGGAATTCTGATTGCTAGGATGGGCCTACGTTTCTATGGATGTGGCAACCTTTTCAACCATAATACATTTTTGGTTGGTTTAAAAGTAGTTGCTACAGTGAGGGGGTTTGCTTCTTGTTCTGCATCCTAAGAGTTAGTCATATGAATGGCCTACCATGTTAGAGGTTGTTTAATGCGCAACATCCAGTAAGGATGTACATTTGTTTGTGAACCAAGTTGCTATCAGTGGTATGACACTCTCTTGGTAGGTGTTGATGGCTTGGACTTGGAAGATCAAGAATTGTCCATGTACATTCCTTATAGCATATGCTCCATCATCTTCTCTTTTTTTGTTTTGGCTGCATTGCAGAGAGAAGCATTTGAAATTTTGTTTTAACCAATACTATATTTAGTAGATGACTTCTTAAATGTTAACTATGGAGTTCCAGAATATTTTAACTCATGTAGCATTTGGCTTTGATTGGACCAATTCAGACCTAGCCTTTTGCATGTTCTTCATATGTTACCCAGTTTCTAGAGCATAATTGGGGTTTATCTTGAGTATATTTGTTTCTAGAGCATTAAAGGTTGCTTTCTAATGACCACACGAGTGATCAAGCCTGAAGGATTTTTTTAATACGACAGTTAAGGGGATTTAGGTATGGAGAAAGCATAAGTTCCTAGCATTTTATCTAGCATAAGACTTGTATTATGTATGTTTATTCTTTCCGGGATCAAAATTTAAATAGGGCTTGAGATATTTGAATTTGCCAATGTATGACTAACCTTTTTCTTTTTTTACAGTATGTTTAATTGTTCTATTTTATATTTTAAGTATTATGTTATTGTGATAGATTTTACATCTTAGACTTTTATGTTATTTCTAGACTGAAGCTCAAATATGTTAATAATAGATTATTTCTTAAAGTTATTAGAAACCCACAATTAATAGATTAATTTGACTGCTCATGCCTAGGAAACTCTTACACCAATATAGCTCCTATATGTTTACAATACTTTAAAGAAATATGTAAAAAGATATTATATACAACCCATGCAAACTTGGAATTTGTGTTGTTTTCATATTCAAATTCATTTTTTAATTGTGGATGTACATACCCACCTCCTTCCCCACTGCTTATAATTGCACATTTTAGGTCACTTGCAGTGTGCCTCTTCCATCCTACCCTAGTATTTTTTTCACCAAATATTTCCTAATTGTTTCTTGCACAACTCTTTGCTTCTACTCCTTCCTTATGCTTGCTCAGAACAGATACTTGTACCATAATGAAAAACTTGAAAACTTTGCTTCATGGGAGTGCTTCTAGATTTCAGCATTATACGAGTAATACTCTGTTGCATTTTCAGTTGGGAGCCATGGATCACCACTCATATTTCTTCCTATCAACTTGTAATAATTGTAGATGGCTACATGACAATGTGTATATGGTCATTTGAACTATATACATGCATATGTTTATAACTAGAATATATAGAGAGAAGCTATATATGCATGCCCTCATGTTTGTATGTAAAAGATTACATTTGATGGTTTGTTCATTACTTGAAATGCAAATGGAGGTTTAAAATCCAAAAGGTATCAAGTTCATGGATGGAATAACATTCACCATGTTGGATCTCTTATTGACTCTAGCAAAAAAAAATTTATCTTATTATAGGTTAAAATTTTCAATAGCATTCACCATGTCGGAGCTCTTACTGATTCTAGCAAAAAAACTTACAGTAGCTTTCACACAATAGAAGCAACACTCAACATTTATATGAATGTGAGTCATAACCATAATTATATCTGAGAATTTTCCAAGCATCCATTAAAAATGATCTAATAAGTTTCATTGGCAGTGTAAACTTCCATCAAATATTGTCATAGTAAAATAGAATCTCTTGGATTTTCCACCTAGATTATCTGAGAAAATAAGTGAATCACATGAATATAGGAGACTCCATCATTAATTACATGATTCCTTTGAATATGTCTGGTTGTTTGGTGATCAAGAAGACTTTTTTGAGTTCTTTCTTATGTTCTCCATAATATGTTTCCTTTTAGTCAGGAGCACATGTTCTGGTGACATTCTTGGAGTTCCACAAGTATGTATTACATAGAGTTATGAAGTTCCTTACTAAAATAGGTAGAAAACATATTTTTTGATGATTAACATTTACCTTGATATTATGTTCAATATCTTTGGTTTATTCTAGACTATTTGTAGCCGGTTAGCAGTTTTATTTACATGTTGGATAGTGAGTTTAGAGTCCTCCAATTTTCCTTTTAGCTTTGTATGTAATCTTGACAAGGTGGTCCAAATTTTCACTGACCCACTTAATAATATCAGGGAGGATTATCAATACTTTATTCTCACATGATTTCTTACATGCTAACAACAAGTCATTGTTTGCAGAAGCCAAGATGGCATGTAAGATGGAAACTCATTTTCTATATTCATTCTTCACATTGGAAATAATGTTTCACCCAGATCTTTGAGCTAAGTGAGAGAGTCCTATATTGTTCTACTTCTAGAAGGATAAGGTAGAACTAATTTTATTTTTATTATTTTTTCTTTGAATTATGTATTGTATAACCTGGTTTATAGGAATTTCATGCTTTAATGAGCAACTCACCAGCCTGAAATTTATTCATCCCCAAGGTGGAAACAATAGTGTTAAATCTTCTACCTTCAATGGGAGCATAGTTCTACTAGTATACTTTGGTTGCTCAATAAAAATGATCTTTAGGCTCTCTTAGGTGATAGATGCACACATGCATTTAGTGTAATGTCATGGTGTGTTTTGTAATGTGAGTAATGTATCTTTTATATTTTAATTGAATTTGGATGCCAGCATGAAGGTATCAACTGCCTTTCTTTCTTGAGGAGATTCAAGCTTCATGTATACTAGGTGATGGCATGGAACTACAAAAACCCTTTAGGCATCAGCTATAATAGCTTTCAATATAGAAAAAAAAATCTACTGCCACAACCAAGAAAATAGAACTTAGGAACTGGGGCTCACTTTATTATTTTTGGCATACATGAACTCACTTTCCACTAGACTCTAATATCTTAGAAATAGATTCATTCCTCATGTCTTTCAACGAAACTTGGTTGGTAATCTCCTCATGTCTCACAAAAAAACCAGGTCAGTAGTATCAATATACGTTTTTCTCACCACTTTCCTCAAAAAAAAAGATTTGTATGTTTTTAAAGGAAAATTCAAGACAACCAGATAAGTAGAATTCTTTTAAACAACATTGAAGAATGTTTTTCAGATTGAATGATGGTGTTATATCAACATATGCACTGAATGTAACTAGTTATGCGTCTTATTGTTTATCTCACAAGCATGCCTATAGAGAAATTGGTGTGGGACCTATTGATTCTAAATTGGACTACGATAGGAAATCTTAAATTCTACCCCGACTTTGGTCATGTGCTATGGAAGGACCAAGCCACATACTTGGATGAATGGGCTGATATGTGAACATGAGATCTTCCTTTTGAACCCATTAGAATCATTCGCTCCCCTATTTCTATTACCATTCTAAAAGGTACCTTGCATATATTATTTCCATCCACGCATTCTTACATAGATTTAACCTACTTCATAGAATATATATTATTTAATGACCAAGCCATATTGTTTGTAATTAGTTGAACGACTAGTGTTTTGGTTTGAGATGATAGGGAGGATAAAATACAGATGAGCTTTCAAATGATTGAAAAGATTTCCTTGGCACCTAGCATTTTTTGTTTCTACAAGTTCCTTCACACATAGCTTCTTTGTGTTGATTGATAGAGAATGGGTGAATATAAAAGGTCTATTGCGCCTTTCCTTCTTGCACGTGGTCTCTTGGTTCTTTGGGTTTTAGCTGCATATTTTCAAATTGTTCTTTTCCTGGGTTGACAGAGCTTTCAATTTCTCCTTACAATATCAACAGTTGTGGCTGTTCGGCTGTTGGGTTCCTTTATTTGTTGGGATGTTTGTTTGCATTAGCCTTGTTGATGGTCTGTTCCAAAAGATGGTGCCCACTAATTGCTGGTGCTACATGATTAGTATGAGTTGATCTTCAGATCTGTTCTATCAGTTCTCTATTTTCTTAGGCTTACTAGGTTCAGTCTCAACCTTGCTATTTGTTTCTACTGTCTGATAAATTCAAGTATTGGTTGCTTTATACATGCATTATTTTTCACAAATTCTATCTTACACAGCTTATTGTTTCTAAATACAATATATATTATAGAAAGGAGATACATGTATTTATTAAACTTAACTTCTAAAATGTTTTTCTTAAAGAGCTCTGCAATACCAACTTAGTGAAGCTGATTGGGTATTGTATGGAGGAAGAACAAAGGCTACTAGTATATCAACGTTTTCCTAAAGGGAGTTTGTAAAACCATCTTTTAACAAGCATGCAATCAAGATTGAAGGTTCTCTGATGTATTTTGTTCTTGATGAAGGTGATCTTTATATAGTTCTTTTATTTCTTCTATGACTGAAATCAGCAATGTGGATCCATGCATTCACCATGCTCACTAGACTTAGCGCATTTACTTCTGTCATTTTGTATTTTCAAGCAAATGAATAGAATTTAGGGTCAATAGCATCTGCTAGCTATATATTATATGCATGTTCTGTCATATATTGATCATTTATGGTCTTAGGACTCACACAACCACAACCAATATGTATACAAATTATCTTGTATGCTTTTTTCCATTGATGCAGGTTCCTAAAAATTTGGATGTAGAAGATTTACGATTACTTAGCCTCTATATTTTCATCTATAAAGACAACATGCCTTGTCCTATGCTTCTGTAATCGCTCTACATAGGAAAATTTCGAAATAGTATATTAAGGAAAAGTTTAGATTCATACTTGATACTAACATGAAACTATACTAATAAATCTAAATTATCATACTGATTGGCATGAGAGTTCTCAGGAGAGCCTCGGATCTGACTGGTTGTATCACTTTGACTTAGAGAAAAACACATATCTCTGTATGAATATAAACTATAAGAATTGTTCATTTTATCTCTAGTCATGAAACTTACCCTGATAAGATTGTTGTCATCCCTGGTCATGTGATTTGTTTTGTAGGTTAGGCATAACCTTATGGTTGTTTCTTTCCATTATGCTTTCATTAGATGAAGACATAATGAATGAAAAATTCCCCACCCCATATTTCTGAATACCTTTTTGCATATTTTTAATACCTTTTGCATGTTTTCCAAATGATAATTTCTGAATACTTTTTTGCAGATTTTATTGCTTTTGGAAATGCTTCTTAGGTCAGTGCATCCAATCAGCTATACTCAGTTCTAAATTATATATATTAACAAGAAATTTTACATCATATACACAATCATACAAGTACAACACTTTCACAAAGAATGGTACTTCTTGTATGACCATCGTATAGTGATGCTTCAGTTTTTATTTGTATGTGTTACTTCCAATACATTTCTAGTTTGAATGACACAAGTTGATTTTTGGTAGTGAGTGCTTTAAATTCAATTAGTTCATTTTTCAAATTTTTAGTAATCTATTTCATTTTCCAGATTCTACTGAGAGCATACATAGTGAATAGATAAATCTACATGATAAAATACAATTTGATTATCTGATTCACTCATAGTGTGGTTTTCCACCAAAATCAGTAATCTTAACAAGTCCTTTTATTGTGTCAACAACTTTGCGTTTGAGTATTTTACTGCTAAAATATCATCACCAACAAGTGAACGTGACATCTATTATGCACTAGCTTACCAACATCTATTATGCACTGCTAGATAGGATGAACTGCAGGTGATGAGAGTTCTTTCTAAGAGACCTTGTCAGTTGATGTCTCTGTAGTGATTAAGAATGATTTTTTGTCTTATGTCTTGTTTATATCTGCCTTGAACTAACTCAAAACATAAATGGTATTATCAACTAGGCAAAGTATTTTTTTGATTAGTTTAACATCTGGTGGACACCAATTTCATTTTAGTTTAATTACTTTTTATCTGGTTCATAAGAATGCACTAACAGTTCTACTTCCTAAACCTCAATATGAAAAGAGGATAGACCATGGCCCATCTTACTGACTTGGACTTTTTCCAGCCCAAACTTCATACAACTCTGGTACAGTTGACCCTCATTTTTGTATCTTTCATAGAAGGGTGAGTTGCTAGCATATCTTTTTAGTCATTCCGCATTGGTCATAAACATGCCCTGGTCAAACAATTAAACAATATGTGTTTCTTAGAAGATAGTGGAGAGTTCCATCTTGTCTTCCATCGCCCTATTGTAATGACATATTTATTGTAGAAGCTAACTGGTAATGTTGATTTGATTGTGAAATTTTAACTTATGGTCCTATTCTAATTCCAACCATCTACTTCATATTTAGTTTGCTGGTGGTAATATTGAGGATATTGCTTCCTTTGTAGTAGTATTACACCGGTCATTGAGGAATACAAGATCCCATTTTGTGTCTCCATGAAACAACCTTCCACATCCTTTAGTTTGTATAGTATATCATGTAATGTATTCTCTTATAGAACCATACATTCAGGAAACCATAGATCATTCCATGCATTGATTGAATTTTCACTCATCACAATTTTGTGTGTTATATTAAACAAGGTCTTTTTGATATATGGTGACTCTCAAGGGCACCCATCTATTGGTTTCCTTGTGGAGGGTGTCTTTGCAGTATTTTGATTCTATGACTTCTGTCCAACTCCTTTTACTATCAGTAGTATTTTTAGTTGGCGTTAGGAGGGCTTCATTTAGTTCTGTCATGGAATGTTTTTGAAGTTGCGAGCCTACTTTGGAACTATATTTTTCTTCCAGGACACTCAACTTTTGGTAGCTTGGTTAATATGTCCTTGCCATATTAATCTTCTTATGAGATTATTAAGTTCATTGCATAGTGATCGAGGAAGAAGAGCAATTTGTATTGTGTACTGGCAGAGTAGTGAGGGATTTTGCTACTATAACACACCCAACCATGGATAGAGTTTGTGCCCATTTAGACATTTGCTCATTCATATTTCTTGCAATATCAAAGTAAGTGTTCTTAGTTAGTTTGTTTTGGATGATTGGCACCCATAGGTATTTGCCGAGATATTCAATGTTAGGATATATTTTCCTTTCTACTGATGCTTCTTCTACGCCACCTCTTTCACATTCCTTCATAAGAAAACCTTTGGTTTTTTTATTTGATAAAGGTAGTTGGGATGATATTTGTTGATGAATGTTTATGACTATTGTTAATGTTAATCTTCACATACCCATTCATTGGACGCACCATTCCTTTTGTTTCCTTTATAGAGGAGTTCTATTATGGTTTTTCTGCAAGATCCGGGCTTTAGCTCCTGAAATTTGGTTGATGAATGTTTTATAATAGTAGTTATATATTTATCATCACTGGCTTTGGCTCCCGTAATTTGTAGGAAAACAAAAATAGGCTTGGTTGGCTAAAGGTCCTCACAACGGTCTGACAGAACAAGAAAATGGGAACCATTATGAACTGCATCATCAACAAGTTTGAAAAGTGCCTTTAATGGCTTCTAAGGAACCATGTAAACCCTTCCTAATATAGAATCACCAGTGCACATTGCATGTTTGTTTTTAATATCCATACAATTGACAACCCTTCTTTAGGTTTATAAGGGTTGTTGTTTACATAGTTCAACACCTTATATTGTTTTGTGGTTCTAACGAGCAGCAATGATGTGCAGTTGATTCATATTCAGTGATGTCTATTGCATTAGAAAACCCCAGAAGAACACATGTGTGTGTCTAGTAATTGATGCTCTAGTAAATGATGATGATAGATCATAGTTTGTTCAATATGAATATTATACAAGCATAGTTTCTCTTAAGATCTTAAACCTAGTTGAGATACCTCTGAATTTTTATATGTCATGATACTAATCCGATTAGTGTAATGCTTTTCTGTAATGAGCTGCTTGATTGTAAAGTTTTCTAGTATTAGGTATCCATACCAGTCATGCATTCATTATTAGTGAGTGTGGCATTCACTGTTGGTCACTCACAGGTTAGTAATTTCCTATATTAATATCGAAATTGATCTTTGTTTTTCTTTCAAAAAGTGATAATTGCATTTTTGAAGCTATTAAACATGGATAAACAAATCTTGCATCAGATTTTTTAAGCTATTAATCCCAAATTTAACATTTTCATAAGTTGCATACTCTAATGCCCTGGGTCTTTGCTAAAGTTAGATTCTCTTATGCAATAAAAGGCATGGTGACTTAATGGGAATGTCTTTGATTGTTCTGGACTGCTTCTCTAAAACTAGACGATCTTTGCATGAATGAAAGAGTTATAGAATGGAAGGTACTAGTTGTGTTTTTCGACACATCTCATGCAAGTATGACATAAAAATTGTCATAACTTATTTGTATAACTCGAAAATCTATAATGCATGAAACAGTTGCTTCAGGGAAACTGATAAAATTATCTTCCTCAGTCAGTAAGATCAATAATGAGCATGAAAATCACAATACTACTTTTGAAAATATTGTTGGGTTCACAAACATCTCTGAACTGGAGGTTTGCTCCCTCTTTTAAATACACGTATATGGTAATTACTAAAACCAAGGTGAAAACCAATGAATGTTTAAACCTTGAGCATTTTGTTCTTATGAGCCTTTGGGGCGAAAACAAAGTAGCAAGTGTGTGGATGTGTTGAAGCACTCTGGAAAAAGAATGATGTAGAGTGGTTAGAATGAGAAAACAACACCGTTCTTGAAGAATGAAGGAAGAGAAGCTTTTTCATGGTTTCTTTCGGTGAGAGACAGTTAGAAAACCATGGAAGTTTTCCTCTGTTTGTGAGGGTTTTACCATGTACTTTTCTCCCATATCATGATACATGGAATTATGGGATCATCTTCTATTGCAAATCTATCTACTTGTTATAACTTGGTTCATGCATATTTATTGCTCAGGGAACTGACTGCACTAACAGGCTAAAGCTGAGAAAGCGGTACGTGGCACACATACTTCTTCTCATATATACATGTTGGGGAGACCACTAGACTATGGTAGTGGTGGTATTCATGACTCATAACCACAAGGAATTATATAGTGTTTTATGTTACCCACTAAACAAGGATGAAAACATGGCCATGGGTAGTATAGGGAGTATAAGAACAAAATATGTACTTGTATCATCCCATATTGTATGCTACAATGTAGGAAAGAGTTTGGTACTGACAACATTTTAGAGGTAAAAATGAAAATTTTGATTGCATTGTTTTGGATTTTTTATAGTGTTATCATCCCGTCGATTACTTGATGAACAAGTCTCTTGCTTCAATTTTTCTGTTACTCGGTAAATTAGAAAAATGATTAATCAAATGCTTACACATTTGAGCCTTCCTTGTGCTTAGTCATGGTTAGGTTTCCTGATCTGAAGTACAAAATTTTCTGAAGCTTGTTGGCCATTGGTTCTAACTTCGGAGTATGCAATCTTGGTTATGCTTCTCTGACTATGATGTTGAGCCTTTGTCTTGAAATAGTTCAGCTCTGTTTGAAAAACTCTCATATTTCCTAACGACATAGTGCTGAATATGACGTCTGGTTCAGTTTATTGATGTACCTAGTTCATGTCATTGATGTTATGTGATCCTCTTATCACTTGGAAGGTACAAATGAATTGCAGAGTTGCTTCAAGTTCAATTAATTTCAAATTTAATGACAAGTTTGGGAAGCCTCGTGTATCTCTCCAATGACCATCAAATTGTCTATCCTTTTTTATATCATAGCATTTATATACAAAGTACAAACTCATATTCAGAATTGCTGATTGCACTCGAAATGAAGATGCCTTTAGGTATGTATGGCCTTTTATTTAACCATATTAAGATATAAGTCTGTTTACGTAAAGCTACTCAGCGCCAACTATCCAGGAGCTTTGTCGATAAGTGGAACCTTAAAATGTAGCAGGAACTATGTGGTAAGACTTATGTTCACAAGCTACGAATAACTATTTCCTAGGTTTTGTACAAGTATTGCCATTATTTTCTCTGCCACCCTATGGAGGAGCCTCAAGCTTGACACTTGTGTGTGAGAATTGGTCTTTTTGCTTTGATCTCACATTTTGGTCATTTTTTGCATACATTATACTGAGTTGGGCGTTCATCTTGTTCTTCATGCAGTGCACTATAAGCAAACTGATGAAATTTACTTGAATGTTGTTTTTGATTGCTTGACTCAGGTCATAAATGAACGTGGTCAAGTATTATCCTTGTTGGAAAATTTATATGCTACTGGAATCTAGCCATCATGACTCACTCTCCAAATAATCAGTCCTACTAATGGACTTCTTGTCTTCTGCAAGCTAGATATCTCTACTCCTCCAACTTTATTCTTTGTTGATGTACGAAAGAAGGCTAAGTCCATAAGTAGGTACGAAGACCCTCTACACCTTTAAAGCTCCTGACATGTAGTTTTTCTGGATTAGATAAGATTTTTATTTTATAACATCTAGGGAAAATCTAAATATGCCTATGGATTTAGGGTATTCTAGATTGCTTATATTTTGAATATGTTGTGGATCTAGAGTCAATCACAGGTCCTTTGACTAAGATGGAAAACAAATGTATGACTAGAAGACATTTACTGTAACTGGTATCGACAGATACAAGAAACTAAAGGTATCCTTTTAGCTGGTTGATTATTTGCTTAATATTAGTCTTGTTGCTGGCAAGTGTTTTGAGGATGATTTTTCAGACATCTATTAAATATATGTGTTGGAGTTTCAATAATTAAGGAGGAGTTCAGATGACACAACAAAATTACAAGACCAGTGTCTTCTTCATAATACAAAGAAGATGACGAATGCATGCTACATCGCTCTGTTGGTCATCCTTGCCACACACCTCGTGGTCTCAAACCCCTACGCTACTGTAAGAACTTCTCAATTGGACAAGGCAACTTTCGGTGGTGGTACTTCTACTAAGACTGTCACCATGATGAAGCAGTTGATTAAGATACATCTTGGGAGGTGCCTACAACAGGAGCAGAAGGGGATTCCGGTTTTCTGCTGCAACTACACAAATATATGTTACTGGACTGTAGATGAGTGCAACCAGAAATGTAATAATGAGGTTGCGTCAAAGAAACGATATGTAGGGACAATTTCACCTTCGAGTCATGCTAATCCGTGAAAAAAAGGGATGGTTTTTCCTTATGGCAGTCATTGATTCTTTTCTTCAGGACACACCTTGTTATGTTATGCATGCAAACTATAAAGATATTATGTACTAGAAATTACAAATTGCAACATCTATAATATTTGGTCTGTTGTTCATGTTAAAAAAAAAGGAGTTCATATTGGTGGTCTTTGTTCTTTTTCTTTTGCTGCGTTTGTGTTTTGATGCTCCTTGAATTTCTATGTTGCCTTAGTGTTATGATGCTCCTTGAGTTTACGGTTTTCTGAATTGAAGGGTTTTCCATATCTCTGATTTTCTTGAGCTCCTTCTAAGATTGTGTTGTAGAGGGTCTTCTAGAAGTGCTAGAATATCTCAAGGCCTTATACTATTGTTTCTAAAGTGCTAGAATATCTTGTGTTCAGGCTTGACTGGTCTTTTATTGACCTACTTGGATCAAATATGATGAGTTTTGGACGTGTGAATCATGTATGCTTGTGGACTATGGACTGATGGGAATGTACATTTGTGAAGTTCGCAATAGAGGATGCGCCTGAAGTTATTCATGCTTTCTTTCTCATTTAAAGGATCTTGCTGCAAGAGATGAAATTTGCAGACTGGATGTAGAGCCCTCAACTCCTGAATCGAGTGAAAGAGCCCAATCCTGCTCATTTGATTATTCAACTGGAGAAAGTTCTCTCTCTTCCAAGCATTTACGGCATAGGAGTAAACTTATTCACTGTCAGACTAGATCAACAGACTTTAAAGAAGCTCCAAATGTGAGTAGGAACTTCCAAATTGTTGCAGCAAGGCATCCATTATATGAAAGTTATATCTTAAAGGGGCTGCTTCTTCCTTTGCATGCATTTGAATTTGGCTGGAGAATGATGTCTTCTTCACTTCGGCATTTATTTGTTTGTGCAAAAGAGAGACATAACCAGGTGAGAAGCTTTGTGTTTTGTTTGAAGAGAAGCTTGCAAGGTTCATCAAAAGATATAGGGTGGTTGGAAAGAACACCTGGCCTGCCACCTGTAGAAGATGGTACGACAAGATTTATGGAAGTGCTTCACACCATAAGAAATGAGGAACATTCACTGCCTAGCTCTTTTGTTTATCTATTAGTTCCAGGACTATTCAGCAATATCAGTCCCCTGTATTTTGTGAACACAAAGAGGCATTTCTCCAAAATGGGTCTAGCTTCCCATATTCCCAAGATTCACAGTGAGGACTTGATCCTGGAGCAGTTAACATGTGTATCTCTTCTTAAGTAGGGGCATCAGTTCAGAAGAATGCACTGGTACTGAAGCATTACATAGAGGAGCTGTACTGGGACTCCGGGAAGCAAGTGATGATTCTTGGGCATAGTAAGGGAGGCGTTGACACTGCAGCAGCATTATCCCTTTACTGGTCTGAGCTGAAGGGAAAGGTTGCTTGATTGGTGCTGGTTTAGAGTTCTTATGGTGGAACACCTAGGGCTTCAGATCTCCTCCGTGAAGGTCAAATTGCTGACAAGGAGGCCAGGAGGATAGCAGAATTGATAGTGTGCAAGTTGATTAAGGATTTTGCATGTTAAGTGCGTAAAAAGGAAAAAAGATGAGACAAAAAAGCACGATCCTGAAAAATTTAGCGGTGACATGACGTCCATTCAAGATCTCACATATGAGAAGCAAAAGGATTTCATCATGAAGCACCGTCTCCCTACCGAGGAAATCCCATTGGTGTCCTTCCACACTAAAGCATGAATTACTCCAGGAGTTTTTGCAACAATGTCAGACATAGCACATGCAGAATTCCCTCGGCTCCCAATTCCTGGTTTTAACAATGGACCTGATGAAGAAACCAATGTGAAGGTCCCTGTGATTATCCCTCTTTCAGGTACGTTGGCGTTGGACGCCCTGCACTTATGGCTAAGGTATGGTGAGAAGAGTGACAAGCTTGTTACAAGAAGGGATGCCGACGTCCCTCGTTCAGTTGTGGTGAGGCTAGGACGCAAGCTGGACCATGCATTGATGGTATATTCCCCTATGAGCAATAATGATGTTGAGGCAGAGTCATCCCAGAAGTGTGAAGCATTGCTGACGTTACTGGTAGAGTTGTGGAGAAAGAAGAAAGAGCCTCAGTTGCTTTGCTGATTGCCAAAGGCTGTCTTTATTTCTGGTTCTTTCCTTGAGATGGATTCAGGGATCCAGGTTGCTACGTCAAAGTGACCTATTTGGTATCTGCTGGATGAAACCTGAATTTCATGTGAGACTGAGGTTTTGAGTTTCTGCTATATGAAGCTTTGTGTTCTGAAGTTTATAAGCAACTCTACAACTAACAGGAAGCAAGATTAGCAATATTTATACATTTTCTATGAATTTGAACAGCTATAGGGAGTGCCCATACTAGTTAGTGACATGGCAAAAGGTTCTGGGATTAGTCCGAGTAAGTTGACACGACACTGACACATATAATTTGTTGCTTTATCATATCTGGGATTTCTACTTTGTATAATAATACTCATCTCTAGAGATGATGATCTTCTGTTGTTATGTAGGAAGTCATCAGTTGTATTGTTAGGAACCAGATATCATCACTTACAATACTTTGATTGTAGGCTATTGTCACAGTGGGAGGGTCAGAGGAGCTGGCAACCTCTTGAAGAAATTGATGCAGATGGGCCTGAATCCAAATAAGTTCAGCTGCACTCCTCTCATTCATAGGTATTGTCAGGAAGGCAATATTCTTACCGCTTTTAATCTCCTGATTGAGATGGCAGAACGAGGGATTTAGCCTGATCTAGTTACTTATGGAGCCATTCTTCATGGTCTTATCACTGCAGGTGAGGTGAAGGAAGCATTAATGGTGAAAGAGAAAATGGTAGAGAGAGGTTTGTTTCCAGACACTGCTATATACAATGTCTTGCATAATGGGTTATGCAAGAAGCAAATGCTTCCTACTGCCAAGATGCTTCTTTCTGAAATGCTGGATAGAAACATACAACCTGATGAGTTTGTTTATGTGACACTTGTTGATGGCTTCATTAGAAATGATGAATTCGGTGAAGCGAGGAAGATATTTGGCTTCATGGACAAAAAGAATATCAACCCAGGGATTGTTGGATACAATGCTATGATAAAGGGTCTCTACAAATTTGGGTTGCTAAATGAAGCAATTTCATGTATCAATAAAATTAGGAGTAGAGGATTCTACTGTGATGAGTTCACCTATACCACACTTATAGATGGATATGTGAAGCAAAATGACCAGAAAGGTGCTATGAGAATGTTAGCTGACATGTTAAAGAGGAAATGTAGACCAAACATAGTCACCTTCTCTGCTTTGATAAACGGATACTGTAGATAAGGAGAGTTCAAAAGAGCAGAGAAGTTTCTTAAAGTGATGTGTTCCTGGAGTCTCCGTCCTAATGCCATTACATTTGGCATACTTATTGGAAGCTATTGTAAGGCTGGTGAAGTTGAAACTTCTACGATGCTCTTTGAAGATATGCTGTACAGCAAGTCTCCCCCAAATGATGTTGTATTCCATTACTTGATGAATGGACTGAATAAATATTAAAGAAAAATCAAGATACAAGAAGATGTGCATGATCATGTGGCATATAGAGTCTGCAGTGGATAGATGTAGTCAGAAGAACATATTGTATACATGTGTCTTTTTCCCATGCATATTGTAAAACAGGGGCCAGGTTAATATCCGCCCCATGTGTACTCATTGTTCAAATATAAATAAAAGTATCATTTTTGACATTGTAAGCATAACTCGATCTTGATTAACATTCATCTGTTTTCTTATTGAAAACCCCTCTATATTGGCAAGCGATTGACTGGATACATAATGTCTCTCACTACATATTTATGTATAGTACATGGTGTCTTTCACTACACACTAGCTATAATTACATGTGTAGCAAGTGCTAATTTTTGCTATACATGAACTACAAATACAATTGTAACCAATGCCATCTCTCCCTACATATTATAGGTACAAATTGAATTGTAGTCATACATTTGGCTACAATGGAAACTACATTTTTACGTGTAAGGACATTTTTACCTACAATTAGGGTTACATATGAATTTGTAGCCAGAGGCATAACTAACTACACGTTTGAAAAATGTAGCCTAAACAATTAGCTACACGGGTATTAGCTATATATTATAAATGTAAGGATAATTGTAGCCAAAGCTTTTGGCTACAAATTTTGGGGTTTTCGCTACAATTTTTTTTTGTAGTTAAAGACCATATTTTTCGTAGTGCATAGGCTCTCCCCCTTATATAGGGGTGGCTACCCTCGCCCTAAGATGACCATCCATGTGTCAAAAAGTTCTATTCCCATTAGGATTCCTATTCCTTCATGGAGAAGTAGTTTTCTCTCTCCTATTTTACTTCCTTGATATTCCTTATCTTATGGATACTTAGAAATATGAAAATATTTTCCTTATCCTCTTTTGACTTACTTTTTAATCCATTAGCCACGAAATTCCATTTTTCCTTTAGTAGAAACTATTTCCTTTTCAACAATACCACATAATCCATGAATTATGTATTCACATTATATTGTTATTTTTCTTTTATAAGTATTTTCTCTTTCCTCTTTATTGGGGATCCTTGGACCCCAAGAAACTCAAAGAATTCAAAATTACTTTTTAAGGAATATTCATTATCCTTAAATGCATCAATATGCATTATTCTTCATTATCATGTGTATTTCTTATTAAAATATTTCTTTTTGAGGTTTTCTCTTTATTTCTCTTTTAATTTCCTCATTAGTATTCCTTTTATCATTAGGAATCCTTGGAATACTAAATTCCATTATGGATAACTCAAATATACCTCGTTTTGCTTATTTCCCACATATTACCATTATTTTCAATTTCTTTCTTGCAAAGGAAATATTTAATTGATCTTTTCTTTTCTTTTTCTTTCTCTATGCAACTTTGGACTCCTTGGAACCCAAGAAACCCAAGAGGCACGAAATCCCTCTTTGGATTTGCCATCTAGAGGTTGTTGGCTAAATGGACATCTATAAAATCCCTTTGTTTTGATTATGACAAACATTTCATTCTTATTTATCTGACGAGCTACTTGAGTGTGCAGGATGACACAACTATAAGGGAAATCCAACATGAAGTATTTATATTTTCATGCAAATGTAATCATTGTAAAAACTTGTACAGAATTATAATGTACAAGTACTTAGAATTTCATGTAAATCAAGCGTTAGATCTCCCTAGCTAAACACCACACTTAGTTAGGTCATCTCCTTCTAATAGATCACATAATGCACACTCATGCACATACTTAGTATCTTAATTAAAAGATTGAAAACAGAGTCAATCTCGGTCGACCACACTCCTCGACCGAGACACTCTCGGTCGACAAACTTCTCGACCGAGATTGACCAAAAGTAGCTGTTAGACACAGCATTTGACAGTTGCAAATCAACGTTAATCCAGAGAGCCTGTCGGTCGACAAATCCTCGACCGACTGGGCATCTCGGTCGACAAGTCCTCGACCGAGATGGTCTCTGACAGCAACTACAGAATTAATTAACTAGCCGTTGCTAATGCGCCTAACTTATTCCTAACGGCTAGTTAAGCAATAGGAACCCCCTAGAAGCTATCTAGAACGTCCTTAAGCATACTTAGGCCATTCCTATAAATAGGACAAGCCATAGGACACTAGAATACACTTCTTACACTTGCTATACTTGAGAAAATACTTGAGCCCTCTTGTGCAATCTATGTGAACTGAGCTTTGTGATCAATTGGCCATTTTCCCTTTAGCTCAAGCTCATCCTATAGGCTAGATTTTCCTAACCTTAGCAATCACAAGTCCATCATATTGGCTAGGAAAATCCAAACGCTTGATCTAGGGAAATCAAGCCTTGAGCTACAAGGATAAGTTGTATTTTCTTTTATTCCTTTCTTGTTCCTTGTATTACTTGTACTCTCCTTGCTACTCCAGGTAGGAGGCTGCGGATTGGAGAGGGTGAAGCTCTTCGTGGTGAAGAGGAAGACTTTGGACTACTTCAGAAGGCTGTCTTGACGGGAAGCTACTTCGAGAGGAAGGCTACTTCAAGGGGGAGCTTGAAGTTACTTCAAGGAAGGCTGCTTCGAGGTTGGCAAGACTACTTCAAGGAGAAGGTTGTCCAAAGGGTGTTTAGAAAGTATTGTAAATTTTATGTAACATCCTTGAGAGGTAATAAAATTTAGTACTTTCAAAATCCCGGTTGGGTAAGGAACCGGGTAGTGGACTGACTCCTTAGTATTTGCTAAGGTGGAACCACTCTAAACACCTGTGTTCCTCTTCTTAATCTTTAGTTTGGTTGTTTGAGTTTAAATTATTTTAAAATCTCTATAAAACTCTATTCACCCCCCCTCTAGAGGTTTTCAGAGGTTTCCATACTTTTCTTTTCTCTATTTTCTTATTTACTCAATAATAGAGTTTCTTTTGTTCTTTCTT
Organism: Alisma plantago-aquatica; assembly: GCA_963693085.1. Classification (NCBI taxonomy): domain Eukaryota; kingdom Viridiplantae; phylum Streptophyta; class Magnoliopsida; order Alismatales; family Alismataceae; genus Alisma; species Alisma plantago-aquatica. The sequence goes on from OY856411.1 coordinate 651,993,607, forward strand.
TGTTATTGGGCCCAATAGCCAATAAAGCCCACAAATAAACCAGCAAGGCTATGCATTCAAACAAAAGGACATCATTATTTGTTCATTTATTTTTAATATGAGAAACTACATTTCTCTTCTAATGAACCCAAAAATTGGGGTTGTAACATCTTCTCTCTCTCATCCTCCCTAGGATGTTGATCACTTCAAACATGATTAGATTAGGTCAACTCCTCATTTAAGTATACACACTTAGGGTTAGAGTTTAGTGTGTTGAGTTATTGTTTCCATAAACATCAAAGGTTAACTTCTTTAGATGTACTAATCACCTAAGTACCTTAGGGTTTCAACTGTTGTACTTATCTTTGATAATCATCATTTTCAAACATGGAATCAATTGATCTTTTATAACCTTTAGTCTCCAAATGGTTTTGGAGTACCATAACCTCTAAACGGTTTTGCCCCTTTTTGACCTTCAAATGGTTTTGAAACCGTTTGGGCATTCTAGGTCTGAGACCGTTTAGCCTTAAATGGTTTGAAATTGTTTCGTACCTTCAACCTATGAAACTGTTTGAGCATTTATACCTTGAAACCATTTGAACAGAACCAACTTGAAGCCGATTGAACCATTCACCCTTGAAACTGAATGGATCTTCAAACAAATTGAGATCAATTGTTCTCCAAATGGTCTGAGGACTGTTTGGACTCAAACGGTCTCAAGACCGTTTGGTCCAAACCATCTTCAAACCTAATGTACCAATTAGGGATTCCATCATCAAATCGATTTAGGGTTTGTACTCATTGAATCATCAATCAATTGAACTCTTGAAGGTACATCAGATAGTAGCCCTTGGATCTTCAACCATCCACCACAATCAACCATTGACCTCCAAACGGTCTTGAGACCATTTGGTCTCAAATGGTCTTGAGACCGTTTCAGTCAAACAACTATAACATTAACTCAATCAATTAGGGATTCAACCCATTCAATCGATTAGGGTTTACAATTGGTGGATCATCCCAACCTGGAATCATTATCATAAATTCAATTGAAGCCAATGGATCAAAATTCAACAAAATTAACACTTGATCTCCAAATGGTCTGAGACCATTTGGATCCCAAACGGTCTTGAGACTGTTTGGTTTCAAACGATCTTGAGACTATTTGGTCTCAAGTCATTGAAACTCTTTGCACTAGTTCTTTTTTAAGGTGTGTGCTTAGGATGATTTCATCATCATCAAGCTTTGATCCTTCAAAAACTACTATCGTACATATGGAAATTGCATCAATTGATCAAAGGAATTTCAAGAAGAATAAAACAATCAACAAATGATGGAGAATTGAATGTAGTAATAACATTTAAGGGTTCAAGTTATATAACCCACCTTTGAAACTGAATCGAATCTTCAAGATCCACGTCTTTAATGGTGGTAGAAGCTTTCTCAACTGCCCAAGGTCCATTCTCAAGTCTTTAACTGAAACGTTTGGATAGAGTTGAAGATTGAATGGAGAAAAGAAGAAATCAAGCATTGATTTTTGATTTCCACCATGAAATCAAGGTTGAAGATGACTAGGGATCTTACCTACAGGTTGGGGCACATCCTCCTATTGATCCTTAGCTCCTTTGTGTTCAACCAAAGCAAGGAAAGAAAATGAATCGAAAAAGCCTTTGATTTGGGTTGGAAATGGTGTTTGTATAAAGAAATTCAATGAGAAAGAAAGTAATAATTAATTCCTTTATTTTATTAAATTGATGCCACATCTCCCCCTCAGCTCCATGCCCACGAAGCCATCCTATTCCCCTTTGCAAATGTATTCTTTATCCATGAATTAAAGGAAAAGAAATTAAGCACCTTAATTCATATAATAATAATATCCAAAATTGAGTGGATATTACTTTTCCTTTTATTAATGTGAGTGGGCTCTCCACTTGCTAGGATATTTTGTGGCCTTTGCAAGGCACACAGACGTCCACACTTATGCATATTCAACCGTCCCAATTTTGGTTGAAGGGAACATCAATTAATATTTTTATTTTTGCATTAAATTGAATTAGGGTTTCAATTATGCTTAAATCTTGATTATTTTAATATCAATATTCTCTCTCCTCCAAAGTGGTTCAAATGAGGCACCCCTCGCATTTTTCTTTCTCTAAATGATTCCAAGAATCATGAGGGACCCTCTTGAAGTGGTATTTTGCATATTGATCCTAGGGTTTGAGTAAATTGCACATTACCCCAAAACTAGGTTTTAATGCACAAACATTGCTCAGCAAGCTCTATCTTGGTGCTCAAGCTTGTGGAAGCCATACCACTACATCATACTCATTCCTATGATTCTTCAACATCTGAGGAACATTTTATCATGTACAATTTGCAAGCTAACCCCTCAACTTGGGTAATTTGCACTTTAGTCCAAAACAAGCAAAATGGTGTTTCAACCTTATTCAAAAAGGACTAAAATTGAAATATAAGTTCCTTTTGAGCCTTAATTATTATTAAAAAGATAAGAGAAAGCATATAATCAACCTTATTAAGCAAAACATCTAGGGTTAACACATAACCCAGGTCAGGGATGTTACAAATTATCCACCCCTAACAGGGATTTTGTCCCCGAAATCATCAACGAAAACATTAAGAGAAAAGAGAAGGGTACTTCCTCTAGTTTCCACATAGCTTCTTCAACGCCACGATGATGCCAAAGAACTTTCACAAGACATATGTCTTTCTTTTTCAGCTTATTAATTCTCTTGTCAAGGATCATCACAGGTCCTTCAACATATGATATATCACCATTTAATTCGACCTCCACAGGTTGCAAAACTAACTATGTGTCAGGATGACACTTTCTCAGCATGGAGATATGGAACACTGGATGCAACTTATGCAGCTCAGGTGGTAACTCCAGCTTATAGGCTACCTTTTCAATCCGTTCAATGATTGGATAAGTCCCCATAAATCTAGGAGCTAACTTTCCTTTCCTTCCAAATAAAAGAACACCTTTCCAAGGTGAGACTTTGAGATATACTTTGTCTCCAACTTGGATTTCTAAAGATCTTCTCCGTTTATCGGTATACGACTTCTGTCTATCCTGTGTAGTCTTTAACTGTTGTATTACTTTAATCTTCTTAGTTGTCTGTTGCACTAGCTCTGGACCCAAAAGTTGATATTCTCCTGTTTCATACCAATAAAACGAAGATCTACAATGTCTACCATATAATGATTCATATGGTTCCATGTTAATACTGTGTTGATAGCTATTATTATAAGCAAATTCTACCAAGCTCAGGTGTAGATCCCAACTCCCTACAAACTGAAGGACACATGCCCTAAGCAAGTCCTCCAAAGTTTATATGGTCCTCTTAGATTATCCATCTGTCTGTGGGTGAAAGGTTGTACTAAACCTTAGTTGCGTACCCAAAGCTTTATGTAGTTGTTCCCAAAAACGACTCATGAACTGAGGTCCTCTATGAGAAACAATAGTAGCTGGTAGCCCGTGCAACCACACGATCTCATCTACATATATCTGTGCTAGCTTATGAGTAGTATAGCTTTTTTTGACAGGAAGGAAAAATGTCATCTTAGTCAACCTATCAACTATCACCCATATGGAATCATAACCTTTGGTTGTTCTAGGAAAACCAACCACAAAGTCCATGGTCACATGATCCCATTTCCACTACGGTATAGGCAAAGGCTGCATTGTTCCTATGGGCTTTTGATGTTCAGCTTTAACCTGCTGACACACTGGACACCGCATAACAAAATCAGCAAAATCTTTCTTCAATCCTGGCCAAGAATACATATCCTTCAAGTTATGATACATTTTGGTGCTCCCTGGATGCATTGCATACATCGAAGAATGAGCTTCCTCCAAGACTAACTTCCTTAAGTCATTGGCATCAGGTACTATCATCCTACCATGGTAACAGACTACCTGATCCTCTAACTCATGAAAGACATCTCATTTCTCACTACCATACTCTGACCAGATCTGTTGAACCACAATATCAGCTTGTTGTGCTTCTTTAATCTGCTATCTCAGAGTAGGTTTTATGTGCATCTCAGCTAACAGCCTGGCTAACAATGATACTTTAAGTTGTACATTGCCTTGCCTAAAGGAGAGAAGCATATATATTTTAGAGCACACTAAGGAGTTCAACTGTGCTTTATCTAGGGTTGGTGATGATGATTTCCTGCTTAGTACATCATCCACTACATTAGCCTTCCCTAGATGATAATCAATTGTACAATCGTAGTCATTGATTATGTGGGCTCTGATCTCCAAACCATGACATAAACATGATTAAAACTTAGCGGAGGCGAATCGGTAATCAGCAGAAGACAAAAATCACGGGAATTTAAAACTTTTTGAGATAAGAACTTGGATCCATAAAAACTTCTTTCATAAAGAGAGATAAACTGTTTACATCTCAGGATAATTACTTCTTGAGTAATTATATACATCAAGATACAAAATCTCAAGATTACTAAACAAAAGACTCCAAGACCTGAGAGTACAGAGGACACATAGGACTGACTCTAACTACACCACATGGCAGGACAATCTCCACCTGAGATTACTGCTGCCCATGGTGCTGCTGCTGCTGAGACTGATCACTTGTAGGCTGGTTCCTTCGTCTCTGACATCCACCTAAAAAGTTGAAGTCTACGGGGTGAGACAATTATACATAATTGTCCCAGCGAGAGTTATAACTCTCTGCCAGAAGCTTTAATATAACATCAAAGAATATCTTAAGCAGTAAAACCTTCAAAGTAATTAATAACAGTTGCAGGTATAACAAGATCTCTACAATTTTAGGAGATATGGAGAATATAAACATTATTGCAATGTAACATCAATCAACTAACTTGGAGTCATCTCTAACAAGTTATACTACATGGTTGATTATGTTTTACAAACAACATTATGCCCTGTAGAGATGAGGCATACCACTCATACTCCAACTGATCGCTGAGAAGTCACATCAGTATCATACATAGGTCATTAAGAGAGCCGGATTCTCATGACATTCACCTTCCTCGGTCAATAAGAGGATCACTTGTAGGACATCTCGTGTCTCTACTACTATAGCTCACCAGGGTAAACTGGTGCTTCGCTATTCTAGAGTCACGGTGGCGTTCCGTACTCTCTTCGTCATTAGGAGGTTTCATATTTACCTACCACTGATACGGATATATGTGCTTTCTTCATCATCAGGAGGTTTCATGTTTACCTACCACTGATACGGTATGGAATTATAGTGAAGGATGGATGGATTACACATCTACATCACTTTCCTACACTAGGATGTAAGGTTCTACACATCCATGTACCCCACATACTCAAAAGTATGTGCTCCAGGAGTTCCCTGAGGAAACCTGTTTCACCATCACTTAATCTCTGACAATGATGGATCTATGATCAGGGCTCTACATTATACTTGATTAGTTAGGTACATTCAGTATTCTTTAACGGCATACATTGTTCTCCAAATAATAACAGTAGCATAGCAGCTATAAAAGAAGAATACTAAATGTAACAGGCCTAACTCATGTCAATCATCATTTCTCATTATCCTCATCACAAGTCATCTCTAAAGCATGACCTTGATGGCATTCATGGCTCTCACAGCCCATTATCCTCATAGGATGCCACTAACAAGGCATCATATTACCTTACTTATTCATAAGGCTAATAACATGCCTTCAATGAATATAACATCAACATCCATACCTGGATATGATTACCTTCATATCAGAACATGCATGGTTAATACAACTGATACAGGTAATACAAAAATAAGGAATATACTTCCTACTCTTGTCATAAGAATTAAATCTCTAATTCACATCAAATAGTGTTTAATACTCACAAGCATGCCATTACCCTTGAATTAGGGTTTACTACTCACATTACATGTCATCACCCTTGAATTAGGGTTTACTATTCACATTAAGATGAATTGAAATCATAACATCATCATATATGAGTAACATCTTCATTGATGCTCTTAGATTAGTTAAAGGTTCATCATTTATCATAATTAGGGTTTCTATGACCTCACATAGGGGGATCATACCCTAATTATGCTCACTCAAGTGCATTGGAGATGCTTTAATTGAGTTTCCACTTAGAAAGGGTATTTTCTCTCTCTAGAAGTACTTTCTCTCTCCTCATACTGTTAGGTGATGTCAGCATCACTCTAGATCAGGTTGGATTGAGTCATCATAGACTAATATAGTTAAAACATCATCATCATGTGATTAGGGTTTGATCTAATCAAGGTATTACTCAAATTACCCTTCAGGGGTATTTTGGTAATTCACCCCATTGATCATCATTAGGGTCAAAATCTTAGTCAATTATCCCCTTAATATCCTAGGTTATCATTAGGGTTTGATTAGGGCAACATTGAACCATTTATTTCATCAATTGATTGAAAGAAGTCAACTTTGAATCACATTGATTGACCTTCAACCATCATTCTTCAATTGAGTTGAGATCGTTTGAAAGTGTTGACCGTTTAGCCAATTTTGACTTTTCAAGACCGCGAGGGTGTGTTGACCGTTTAGTCTATTTTGACTTTAGGACCGCGAGCCCTCAACCTCTTCCAAGACCGCGAGCCCCCTCAACCTACTTCAAGACCGCGAGCCATCATGTGAAATCAAGACCGCGAAGCTATGTAGACCGTTTGCCCACTTTGACCTCAGGACCGCGAGGCCTCTCGCGGTCTTGAGACCGCGAGCCTCCTCTCAGTCTTGATACCGTGAGCCCCCTCACGGTCTTGAGACCGCGAGCCCTCTCACGGTCTTGAGACCATGAGGCTCTCATGGTCTTAGCCACTTGGTCCTTCAACAACAAAATCAAAGGTTACCACCTAACGTCAACCAAAGTTGAAGCCCTCAAAAGGTCAAAGCTATGATGACCACTTATGAATTGGGTCAATTAAGATTATGCTTGACCACTTGGTCATTCAATTGACCCTCAATGGTTGACCAATTAGGATTGAAATCGATTCAAATAGGGTCTATCAATGTTCACCCATCAATACTCAACAATATGACTCAACACAAGGTTGAACCCTTCAATTGAGCTCCAATTGGGCCCAAAATTGGCCCAAACGGTCTTGAGATCATGTGGGTGGGCCCCACATGGCCTTGAGACCATTTTCTCAAGATTTCATCAAAGTCCAAGGTGATTTGATAGAGGTTGAACCATGATTGATCCACAAAACAGAATTTTGATTTGATTGATAACTTATTTGCAATTAGGTCCTCAATTGGTCAAATTACTTAACCCTAGACCTTCAAACGGTCTTGGGTGATTGTCCTCTCGGTCTTGAGACCGTTTGGATGAGTTCCAAACGGTCTTGAGACCGTTTGCCCATCCAAGTTTGGATTCTAGTGCAAATTCATCAAGGTCTGACCTATTGAGTTGATGATCATATCAATATTTAATTGCAATATAATTTGGTGTAATTGTACCTTCAATTGGTCAACTATTCTTGACCCCAGACCTCCAAACGGTCATGGTTGATTTTCCTCGTGGTCTTGAGACCGTTTGGATGACCCCCAAACGGTCTTGAGACCGTTTAGGTCAATCAACCCTAAAAACCCTAATTTATATTATTATAATTTAGTACTGATTTCATCTAGGGTTAGCCCTAGTATTCACCCTTCAACTCTTAGCCCGTTTGGAATTAGACCATCAAACTTGGTGAGTTGTTAATTAACATTATTTTGAACAGTAATCTCATACGGTCAATGCCTGGTCAACGAGCTTACACGGTCTTGTGACCGTTTGCCCAAAAAGGCAATTTCAGACCGTTTGAGAATCAGGAATAAATTCATTTAAAGTTGTTGCTTAAAAAGGGCATATCTCCCGATTCCTTTGGAGTTAGCCTCCCAAATTTTGAGGTTAATTAACCTATATAATTAGGAACAGATGACTTATACGGTCAATGCTCGGTCAACGGGGCCAAACGGTCTTGGAGACCGTTTGTTCTGTCGCGGTCTCGAGACCGTTTGCTCACCTCGCGGTCTTGAGACCGAGAGAGCAAACTGGTGAGACCGTTTAAGAAAGTGAAAAGCGGTGGGTTTTTCTTGGAAATCACGCCTTCATCTCCTAGATCAAGAACAGTACGGATATCCCATGGATTTGCTTGCAAAATAGCAGGGAAAAGTAGGGAAACATGAAGAACTATCATCTAACCGCATATAAGAGATGTATATAGTAAAGCATGGGTTTAGAGTTATAAAACCCGCCTAAAGCTTGCTTCTTGAGCTCCAAGCTTTCAAGATCCAAGCTCTAATGGCGTCCTTAAGTTCCCACAGGTTGGCCAAGGTGAAAACTCCAAGGAAGGATGAAAAGAGACGGCTAGAAAGGTAGGGTTTGAAGAGTTAGCCATGAAGATGACCTTGAATTCGAGTTCTAACCATGGAATTAGGCAAGAAGAGGGGTTCAAACCTACCTTGCACCCTTGGTCGTTACTCTTGAGCTCCAAGATAGTCCTTAGTCGGCCAAGCAAAGAGGAAACAGTGATATGCACGAAGGAAAGGTTTCTTTGCTTAGAGAAGTAAAGTGTATAAATACTTGGGTGATGTTTCATTAAAGGCCCATATGTTTCCCCTAATTCCAACTAAGTCCTTCCCTCATTACTTGCTCGTCCCTTCCTCTTTATTCTAAGGACAAAACTTATCTTAAGGTCTAGAAAAGAAGGCAAAGAAGAACAATCTAATAATAAAGTACATACATAAAGAGCTTTTGCACATACACCCTGATTATTCAATCACAAGGCATATTTCATAACCTGATAACTCAAATGAGGTGACTTCCTCACCATTTCTTATCTAAATGATGGCAAGAGTCTAAAAGATACTTTAGATGACATATTTTACAATTTGGATCCCTTAATTTGGGTAAATTGCATTTTACCCCAAATTAGGGTTTCAAGCCCTGGGATTGCTTCCACAGCTGCACCTTGGTGCCCTAGCTTGGGAAATCCCTCATACTTTGCCAAAAAGATTCTCATGATGTCTCAACATTAGAGGAACATCTCATCATGTGCAAATTTCAAGCTAACCCTTTCAACTGGGTAAATTGCACATAGGTCCCTGTATAACAAAACAATGCTACAACTTTAAATAAAAAGGAGCCAATACTGAAATATATGTTTATGAGAAACTTAATTACATGCTCAGAGTTAATCACAAAGATTTAATCACATATTTAGGCAAAATACCTAGGGTTAACTCATAACCCAGGTCAGGGATGTTACAAATTATCCACCCCTTACAAGGATTTCGTCCCCGAAATCGATAAAACATACTAAGAGAAAAGGGCAGGATACTTCCTTCTCATCTCATCCTCTAACTCCCAAGTGGCTTCTTCAACCCCACGATGGTTCCAGAGGACTTTCACAAGACTTATATCTTTCTTCTTTAACTTTTTAATTCGTTTATCAAGGATTGACACTGGTCCCTCCTCATAGGATATGTCATCATTCAATTCTATCTCCATAGGTTGTAGAACTGACTCGGTGTCTGGGTGACATTTCTTCAACATAGAAATGTGAAACACATGATGTAACCTCTGTAACTCAGGTGGTATCTCTAGTCTATATGCTACCTTTCCAATCCGTTCGAAGATTGGATAAGGCCCCATATATCTAGGAGCTAAATTCCCTTTCCTTCCAAAACGAAGCACCCCTTTCCAAGGTGAGACCTTGAGATACACTCTGTCTCCAACCTGGAACTCTAAGGGTCTACGACGTTTGTCAGCATAAGATTTCTACCTATCCTGAGAAGTCTTAATCTTTTGTTGTATTACTTTAATCTTTTATGTGGTCTGCTGCACAAGGTCAGGACCTAACAACTGGTGCTCACCAGTCTCAAACCAACACAAGGGTGATCTACAACGTCTACCATATAAGGCTTCATAAGGTGCCATATCAATACTATGCTGATAGCTATTGTTATAGGCAAACTCTATCAAGCTTAGGTGTAGATCCCAACTTCCGGTGAACTGGAGAACACATGCTCGCAACAGGTCTTATAAGGTTTGTATGGTCCTTTCCGACTGTACATCAGTCTGTGGATGAAAGGCCGTACTAAACTTTAGCTTGGTGCCTAAGGCTTGGTGTAACTGTTCCCAAAAACGACTTGTAAACTGAGGACCTCTGTCGGAAACTATTGTGACAGGAACTCCGTGCAAACGCACTATCTCTTGAACATACAATTCTGATAACCTTTCAGCAGAATAGGTTGTCTTGACAGGTAAGAAATGTGCTGTCTTAGTTAACCTATCAACAATTACCCAAATGGAATCATGTCCTTTGCTTGTCCTGGGTAGGCCAACAACAAAGTCCATGGTCACATGGTCCCACTTCCATTGTGGTATGGGTAAAGGTTGCATTGTCCCTGCAGGCTTCTGGTGTTCAGCTTTAACTTGCTGACACACAGGACACCTCAGAACAAACTCTGCAACATCCTTTTTCATCCCAAGCCACCAATACAGATCTTTCAAATTCCGATACATCTTGGTGCTCCCTGGATGCATAGCATACATGGAAGAATGGGCTTCTTCCAGGACTAACTTCCTCAAGTTGTCCACATCCGGCACTATCATCCTTCCATTATAACAAGCTACTTGGTCCTCTGAGTCATGAAAACCATCTTGCTTCTCATTTCCATACTCAGATCTAATCTGCTGAACTGCAGCATCACCTAGCTGTGCTTTATTAATCTGCTCTCTTAGGGTAGGTTTAATATGCATCTCAGCTAACAAACCGGCTAACAATGACACCTTCAACTGTACATTGTCTTGCCTTAAAGAGATAAGCATATCTCTCCTAGAGCATACTAAAAAGTTTAGTTGTACTCTATTCATGGTTGATGTTCCTGATTTCCTACTCAAGGCATCTGCAACAACATTGGCCTTGCCTGGATGGTAACCAATTGTACAATCATAGTCCTTGATTAACTACATCCAGCGACGTTGCCTCATGTTGAGCTCATGCTGAGAGAAGATATACTTAAGGTTTTTTTGGTCTGTGAAAATCTGGAATGTCTCTCCGTAGAGATAATGCCTCCAGATCTTCAAAGCATGAACCACAGCAGCTAACTCCAGATCGTGTGTTGGATAATTCTCCTCGTGTTTCTTAAGTTGTCGGGAAGCAAAAGAAATCACTTGCTTATCCTGCATCAACACACATCCTAGTCCATTTTTGGAAGCATCACAGAAAACTATATACCCTTTTCCTTGTTCAGGTAGCACTAGCACAGGTGCACTTGTCAACCTCTCCTTCAGCAACTGGAAAGACTGTTGACACTTATCACTCCAAGAAAAAGGAACATCTTTCCGGGTTAACTTGGTCAAAGGTAAAGCTATAGAGCTAAAGTTCTTAATGAACCTTCGATAATAGCCAGCTAATCCCAAGAAAATTCGAATCTCCGTCGGTGTCTTCGGTTGTTCCCATTGTAGAACAGATTCTACCTTTGTAGGGTCACCACGAATTCCCGAGGCGGATATCACATGTCCAAGAAAAGATACCTCCGACAGCCAGAACTCACACTTGCTAAACTTAGCGTACAACTTATGTTCTCTTAGCAAGGTCAAAGCTTGGCGAAGATGCTGCTCATGCTGCTGAGCATCCTTACTATAAATCAGTATGTCATCTATGAAGACAACAACACACTGATCAAGGAAAGGTCGAAAAACTCTATTCATGAGTTCCATGAATGCAGCTGGTGCATTGGTTAGTCCAAACGACATAACCGTGAACTCATAGTGACCATATCTTGTCCTAAAGGCAGACTTGGATACGTCACTATCCTTAATACGGAGTTGATGATATCCATACCTCAAGTCTATTTTTGAAAAGACTGTTGCACCACGCAACTGGTCAAAGAGATCATCAATCCTCGGCAGAGGGTACTTATTCTTTATTGTTACTTTATTGAGTTGTTTGTAGTCGATGCACAATCGCATTGACCCATCTTTCTTTTTAACAAACAAGACTGGAGCACCCCAAGGTGAAGTACTCGGTCGGATAAAACCTCTCTCAAGTAACTCTTGAAGCTGTTTCTTGAGTTCTGCCATCTCGGAAGGCGCCATCCTATACGGAGTTTGAGCTATGGGTTTCGTATCTGGGATCAGATTGATTTCAAAATCAATCTCCCGAGGTGGTGGTATGCCAGGAAGTTCTTCAGGAAATACATCTTCGAATTCCCTGACTATAGGAACTTCAGCAGGATTGAAACTTTCCTTGGTAACATCTACCACATGGGCTAAGAATGCATAACATCCTTGCCTCAACAGCTTATCAGCAACCATAGCTGATACAAGACAGGTGGGCAGAATCTTTCTTTCTCCTTTAAAGATCCATGTGTTGCTTTCATCAGCAAACACAGCCAACTTGGACTCACAATCCAAGACAACTTTATACCTTTCTAAGGTATCCATCTCGAGGATTATATCAAATCCCTGCATATCAAGTGGTATAAGATCCACTTGAATGCGATGGTCAGAAAAGAAGAGGATGCAGGGAGAACATACCTCCTGCAAAACGACAGTCCCACTCAACGGTGTCTCTAACAACAAACTATCTGTCCTATGACTAACAGTTATATTAAAGTTACGAATCACTTCACGAGTGATGAAAGAGTGCGTAGCACCCAGATCAATCAGAACGGATACAACACAGGAAGTAGACATATCAGAATATAAAAGTTTCATCTGACCTGCCACTACCCGTGGGTTGACCACTGCCTCAGGTGGGTTCATAGCATAGAACCTTGCAGTCGCCTGGTGTTGAGGTGGTGCTGATGATCCAGCTTGAGACGCTTGTCCACGTCCTCGAGCTGCTCCTTGATGTTGTCTATTCTGAGATCCCTATTGATTCTGTCTCGGGGGTTGTTGTGTCACACCGACAGGCCTAGAACGACAATCCTTCATCAAGTGTCCCATCTTACCACAGTTGTAGCAACTCTTCTCCTGTTGCTATGGTCTGGGTGGTCCAGTAACTAACACTGATGCATAACTGTGCGTCCCTTGAAGCGGTTGACTTCGTCCTCTACCTCTGCTTGGTGTCCATTTAGTTTGAAAACTCGATCTGGGTGGTGGAGGGTTAGGTGCAGAGAATCTAGGTTTCTTGGAATCCCTAGATGAAGAACCCTGGAACTGTGGATATCTTTTATGGGTTTGTCTTTTCTCAACCACAGATCTCTCTATCCTTCAGACTGACTCAACGAAGGTAGAGAATCTCTCTCGGTTCTCTAAGGTAGATACAGGGGTTGACATATCAGAATTCAAACCCTTCTCAAATCTTCTGATTCTTTCCTCATCCGTAGAAGCCATGTGCGGACAGAATCACAACAACTCCATGAACTTGGCTTCATATTCGCTAATGTTCATCATACCCTACCTTAGTTTCTCGAACTGAGAGATCTTCTCATCTAGGAAGGTCTTTGGAAAATATCTTTTGATAAATCGCCGACGAAACTCTTCCCATGAGAACTCTACTCCAGGCCTCTTCTTCTCTTCCATGTTCCACCAGTGACCAGCACTGCCCTTGAGAAGATAGACAGCATGTCTAACCTTCTCAGCTTTCAGAATCATAAGAATCCTGAAAGCCTTCTCCAACTCTGTCAGCCATAAGTCAGCATCTGCAGGGTCGGCAGTCCCGAAGTACTCGGTAGCTCCGACACGACGAAGTCGTTCGAATGTCTTACCGATACCTTGGGCTTCAGGCTGGACAGGTGCCCTAGGTGCAGGAATGGGCATCCTATCGTTCATATGTGTCATGGCAGTCATGAACTGCCCGAACATCGTCTGTACAGCTGGGTTACTCATGTCAGCTGGGTCGAACTGGGGTGGCTCTCTTGGTAACTCCGGTGCAGGTTGTTCTATTCTCAGAACTCTTGCACCGCCTCGAGGTGTACTAGCACTACTCTCTGCCACGTACTCATCGTGATGTTCTGACATTCTTATGTATCTTCTTCTCCTGAGGAGCAGAAGATTCTATTAGATAAGGAAGGAGTATTAAGGGTAGATTCGACATCCTAAGTCCTATGCCTCTGTAGACTCAACTGACCTAGAGCTCTGATACCACTAGTTGTGGGCTCTGATCTCCAAACCATGACATAAACATGATTAAAACTTAGCAGAGGCGAATCGGTAATCAACGGAAGACAAAAATCACGGGAAATTAAAACTTTTCGAGATAAGAACTTGGATCCATAAAAACTTCTTTCATAAAGAGAGATAAACTATTTACATCTTAGGATAATTACTTCTTGAGTAATTATATACATCAAGATACAAAATATCAAGATTACTAAACAAAAGACTCCAAGACTTGAGAGTACAGAGGACACATAGGACTGACTCTAACTACACCACATGGCAGGACAATCTCCACTTGAGATTACTGCTGCCCCTGGTGTTGCTGCTGCTGAGACTGATCACTTGTAGGCTGGTTCCTTCGTCTCCGACGTCCACCTAAAAAGTTGAAGTCTACGGGGTGAGACAATTATACATAATTGTCCCAGCGAGAGTTATAACTCTCTGCCAGAAGCTTTGATATAACATCAAAGAATATCTTAAGCAGTAAAACCTTCAAAGTAATTAATAACAGTTGCAGGTATAACAAGATCTCTACAATTTTAGGAGATATGGAGAATATAAACATTATTGCAATGTAACATCAATCAACTAACTTGGAGTCATCTCTAACAAGTTATACTACATGGTTGATTATGTTTTACAAACAACATTATGCCCTGTAGAGATGAGGCATACCACTCATACTCCAACTGATCGCTGAGAAGTCACATCAGTATCATACATAGGTCATTAAGAGAGCCGGATTCTCATGACCTTCACCTTCCTCAGTCAGTAAGAGGATCACTTGTAGGACATCTCGTGTCTCTACTACTATAGCTCACCAGGGTAAACTGGTCCTTCGCTATTCTAGAGTCACGGTGGCGTTCTGTACTCTCTTCGTCATCAGGAGGTTTCATATTTACCTACCACTGATACAGATATCTGTGCTTTCTTCATCATCAAGAGGTTTCATGTTTACCTACCACTGATACGGTATGGAATTATAGTGAAGGATGGATGGATTACACATCTACATCACTTTCCTACACTAGGATGTAAGGTTCTACACATCCATGTACCCCACATACTCAAAAGTATGTGCTCCAGGAGTTCCCTGAGGAAAACCTGTTTCACCATCACTTAATCTTTGACAATGATGGATCTATGATCAGGGCTCTACATTATACTTGATTAGTTAGGTACATTCAGTATTCTTTAACGGCATACATTGTTCTCCAAATAATAATAGTAGCATAGCATCTATAAAAGAAGAATACTAAATGTAACAGGCCTAACTCATGTCAATCATCAGTTCTCATTATCCTCATCACAAGTCATCTCTAAAGCATGACCTTGATGGCATTCATGGCTCTCACAGCCCATTATCCTCATAGGATGCCACTGACAAGGCATCAGATTACCTTACTTATTCATAAGGCTAATAACATGCCTTCAATGAATATAACATCAACATCCATACCTGGATATGATTACCTTCATATCAGAACCTGCATGGTTAATACAACTGATACAGGTAATACAAAAATAAGGAATATACTTCCTACTCTTGTCATAAGAATTAAATCTCTAATTCACATCAAATAGTGTTTAATACTCACAAGCATGCCATTACCCTTGAATTAGGGTTTACTACTCACATTACATGTCATCACCCTTGAATTAGGGTTTACTATTCATATTAAGATGAATTGAACTCATAACATCATCATATATGAGTAACATCTTCATTGATGCTCTTAGATTACTTAAAGGTTCATCATTTATCATAATTAGGGTTTCTATGACCTCACACAGGGGGATCATACCCTAATTATGCTCACTCAAGTGCATTGGAGATGCTTTAATTGAGTTTCCACTTAAAAAGGGTATTTTCTCTCTCTAGAAGTACTTTCTCTCTCTAGAAGTACTTTCTCTCTCCTCATACTGTTAGGTGATGTCAGCATCACTCTAGATCAGGTTGGATTGAGTCATCATAGACTAATATAGTTAAAACATCATCATTATGTGATTAGGGTTTGATCTAATCAAGGTATTACTCAAATTACCCTTCAGGGGTATTTTGGTAATTCACCCCATTGATCATCATTAGGGTCAAAATCTTAGTCAATTATCCCCTTAATATCCTAGGTTATCATTAGGGTTTGATTAGGGCAACATTGAACCATTTATTTCATCAATTGATTGAAAGAAGTCAACTTTGAATCACATTGATTGACCTTCAACCATCATTCTTCAATTGAGTTGAGATCGTTTGAAAGTGTTGACCGTTTAGCCAATTTTGACTTTTCAAGACCGCGAGGGTGTGTTGACCGTTTAGTCTATTTTGACTTTAGGACCGCGAGCCCTCAACCTCTTCCAAGACCGCGAGCCCCCTCAACCTACTTCAAGACCGCGAGCCATCATGTGAAATCAAGACCGCGAAGCTATGTAGACCGTTTGCCCACTTTGACCTCAGGACCGCGAGGCCTCTCACGGTCTTGAGACCGAGAGCCTCCTCTCGGTCTTGAGACCATGAGCCCCCTCAAGGTCTTGAGACCGCGAGCCCTCTCACGGTCTTGAGACCGCGAGGCTCTCATGGTCTTAGCCACTTGGTCCTTCAACAACAAAATCAAAGGTTACCACCTAACGTCAACAAAAGTTGAAGCCCTCAAAAGGTCAAAGATATGATGACCACTTATGAATTGGGTCAATTAAGATTATGCTTGACCACTTGGTCATTCAATTGACCCTCAATGGTTGACCAATTAGGATTGAAATAGATTCAAATAGGGTCTATCAATGTTCACCCATCAATACTCAACAATATGACTCAACACAAGGTTGAACCCTTCAATTGAGCTCCAATTGGGCTCAAACTTGGCCCAAACGGTCTTGAGATCATGTGGGTGGGCTCCACATGGCCTTGAGACCATTTTCTCAAGATTTCATCAAAGTCCAAGGTGATTTGATAGAGGTTGAACCATGATTGATCCACAAAATAGAATTTTGATTTGATTGATAACTTATTTGCAATTAGGTCCTCAATTGGTCAAATTACTTAACCCTAGACCTTCAAACGGTCTTGGGTGATTGTCCTCTCGGTCTTGAGACCGTTTGGATGAGTTCCAAACGGTCTTGAGACCGTTTGCCCATCCAATTTTGGATTCTAGTGCAAATTCATCAAGGTCTGACCTATTGAGTTGATGATCATATCAATATTTTATTGCAATATAATTTGGTGTAATTGTACCTTCAATTGGTCAACTATTCTTGACCCCAGACCTCCAAACGGTCATGGTTGATTTCCCTCGCGGTCTTGAGACCGTTTGGATGACCCCCAAACGGTCTTGAGACCGTTTAGGTCAATCAACCCTAAAAACCCTAATTTATATTATTATAATTCAGTACTGATTTCATCTAGGGTTAGCCCTAGTATTCACCCTTCAACTCTTAGCCCGTTTGGAATTAGACCATCAAACTTGGTGAGTTGTTAATTAACATTATTTTGAACAGTAATCTCATATGGTCAACGCCTGTTCAATGACCTTACACGGTCTTGAGACCGTTTGCCCAAAAAGGCAATTTCAGACCGTTTGAGAATCAGGAATAAATTCATTTAAAGTTGTTGCTTAAAAAGGTCATATCTCCCGATTCCTTTGGATTTAGCCTCCCAAATGTTGAGGGTAATTAACCTATATAATTAGGAACAGATTCCTTATACGGTACATGCTCGGTCAACGGGGCCAAACGGTCTTGGAGACAGTTTGTCCTGTCGCGGTCTCGAGACCGTTTGCTCACCTCGCGGTCTTGAGACCGAGAGAGCAAACTGGTGAGACCGTTTAAGAAAGTGAAAAACGGTGGGTTTTTCTTGGAAATCACGGCTTCAGCTCCTAGCTCAAGAACAGTACGGATATACCATGGATTTGCTTGCAAAATAGCAGGGAAAAGTAGGGAAACATGACGAACTATCATCTAACCGCATATAAGAGATGTATATAGTAAAGCATGGGTTTAGAGTTATAAAACCCGCCTAAAGCTTGCTTATTGAGCTCCAAGCTTTCACGCTCCAAGCTCTAATGGCGTCCTTAAGTTCCCACAGGTTGGCCAAGGTGAAAACCCCATGGAAGGATGAAAAGAGACGGCTAGAAAGGTAGGGTTTCAAGAGTTAGCCATGAAGATGACCTTGAATTCGAGTTCTAACCATGGAATTAGGCAAGAAGAGGGGTTCAAACCTACCTTGCACCCTTGGTCGTTCCTATTGAGCTCCAAGATAGTCCTTAGTCAGCCAAGCAAAGAGGAAACAGTGATATGCACAAAGGAAAGGTTTCTTTGCTTAGCGAAGTAAAGTGTATAAATACTTGGGTGATGTTTCATTAAAGGCCCATATGTTTCCCCTAATTCCAACTAAGTCCTTCCCTCATTACTTGCTCGTCCATTCCTCTTTATTATAAGGACAAAACTTATCTTAAGGTCTAGAAAAGAAGGCAAAGAAGAACAATCTAATAATAAAGTACATACATAAAGAGCTTTTGCACATACACCCTGATTATTCAATCACAAGGCATATTTCATAACCTGATAACTCAAATGAGGTGACTTCCTCACCATTTCTTCTCTAAATGATGGCAAGAGTCTAAAAGATACTTTAGATGACATATTTTACAATTTGGATCCCTTAATTTGGGTAAATTGCATTTTACCCCAAATTAGGGTTTCAAGCCCTAAGATTGCTTCCACAGCTGCACCTTGGTGCCCTAGCTTGGGAAATCCCTCATACTTTGCCAAAAATATTCTAATAATGTCTCAACATCAGAGGAACATCTCATCATGTGCAAATTGCAAGCTAACCCTTTCAACTGGGTAAATTGCACATAGGTCCCTGTATAACAAAACAATGCTACAACTTTAAATAAAAAGGAGCCAATACTGAATATATGTTTCTGAGAAACTTAATTACATGCTCAGAGTTAATCACAAAGATTTAATCACATATTTAGGCAAAATACCTAGGGTTAACTCATAACCCAGGTCAGGGATGTTACAGATTAAATCCATCCAGCGGCGTTGTCTCATGTTCAACTCTTATTGTGAAAAGATATTTTTAGATGCTTATGGTCTGTGAAAATCTTGAATGTCTCTCTAGAGAGAGAATGCCTCCAGATCTTCAAAGCATGGACCGCAGCTACTAGTTCTAGATCATGTGTTGGATAATTCTCCTCGTGTTTCTTAAGTTGTCGAGAAGCAAAAGAAATCACTTGATTATCCTGCATCAACACACATCCTAGACCATTCTTAGACGCATCACAGAAAAATATGTACCCCTTCCCTTGTTCAGGTAGCACCAACACATGTGCACTTGTCAACCTTTCTTTCAGCGTCTGGAAGGAATGTTGACACTTGTCATTCTAGACAAAAGGAACCTCCTTCCTGGTCAACTTGGTTAGGGGTAAATCTATAGAACTAAAGTTCTTAATGAACCTCCTGTAATATCCTACTAGTCCTAGGAAACTGTGAATCTCCATCAGTGGCTTTGGTTGTTCCCATTACAGGACAGATTCTACCTTCTTAATGAACCTTCTGTTGGTGTCTTTGGTTGTTCCCTTTGCAGAACAGATTCTACCTTCTTAGGATCAACACAGATACCTGAAGAAGATATTACGTATCCTAGAAAAGAAACTTTTGGTAACCAAAACTCACATTCGCTAAACTTAGCATACAACTTATGCTCTCTTAGCAAAGTTAAAGCTTGACGGAGGTGATGCTCATGTTGTTGAGCATCTCTACTATAGATTAAGATGTCATCTATGAAGACTACTACGAACTGATCAAGAAAAGGTCGAAATATTCTATTCATGAGTTCCATGAATGCAGCTAGTGCATTAGTTAGTCCAAACGACATAACTATGAACTCATAGTGACCATACCTTGTCCTAATGGCAGACTTAGGTATGTCACTCTCCTTGATACGCAACTAATGATATCCCGACCTCAGATCTATCTTAGAGAATATAGTTGCACGACGCAACTGATCAAACATGTCATCGATCCTTGGCAGAGGATACTTGTTCTTTATAGTTATTTTATTCAAGTGTCTGTAATCAATGCATAACCGCATCGATCCATCCTTCTTAACAAAGAGAATCGGAGCACCCCATGGTGAAGTACTCGATCGGATAAAGCTTTTCTCAAGCAACTCCTGCAGCTGCTTCTTGAGCTCTGCCATCTTAGCAGGTGCCATTCTATACGGTTGTCTGCCCAGGATTAGATTAATCTCAAAATCAATCTCTCGGGGCGGAGGTACACCTGGAAGCTCCTCAGGGAATACATCTTCAAACACCCTGACTATAGGAACTTCAGAAGGATTAGGAGTCTCCATTGTGGTGTCTACCACTTGTGCCAAGAATGCAAAGCATCCTTGCCTCATCAGCTTCTCAGCTACCATAGCTGACACAAGATAGGTTGGAAGAATCTTTATATCTCCCTGAAAGATCCATGTGTCACCATTATCTGTGAACACAGCATGCTTGGACTCACAATCTAAGACAACCTTATACTTTTCTAAGGTGTCCATCCCAACAATTATATCAAACCGATGCATCTCAAGTGGTATAAGATCCACATGAATGTGATGTTCAGAAAAAGAAAGAGTGCAGGGAGAACACACCTCCCACAACACTATAGATCCCAACAAAGGGGTTTCTAATAATAGACTATCTACTCTATGACTGACAGTCATGTTGCAGTCATGGAACACTCTTCTAGTAATAAAGGAATGTGTAGCACCCGGATCAATCAAAATAGATACGAAGTAGGATGTAGCCATATCATATTAAAATAGTTCAATCTGATCTGTCACAACCCTTGGGTTAACTACTGCATTAGGATGATTCATTGCATAGAATCTAGTCGTTGCTTGCTGTTGACCCGATGCTCAGTTGTTGGGTGCTGACGATCCAACTTGGGATGCTTGTCCACGTCCTCTAGCTCCACTAGAAAATTGTCGCCTCTGAGAGACTTGATGACTCTACCTCTGAGGTTGAGTCACACTTGCTTCTCTAGCTCGACAATTTTTCATCAAATGTCCCATCTTTCCACATATAAAATAGCCTATGTTCCCCGACTCTGGACTGGGTGGTCTTGTCACAGACCATGATGTTGAGTTGTAGGCTCTTTCTGGTGGTAAACTACAACTTCTACCCCTATTTGATGTCCATTACGTCTGGGTATTAAACCTTGATGGTGCTATTGGTGCAGAAAACCTTGGTTTCTTATAACTTTTGGACCCTTGCCCTTGGAACTGAGTATACACTTTCTTACTTTTAGTCTGTCGCTTCTCAATCACCAACCTCTCTATCCTTCTGACGGATTCCACAAAAGTGGCAAACCTCTCCCTGTTCTCCAAAGCATACATAGGAGTGGTCAAATCAGTGTTTAACCCCTTCTTAAAATGTCGAATTCTTTCTTCATCAATACCTGCCATATGCGGTCAGAACTGCAAAAGCTCCATGACCTTAGTCTCATACTTGTTAATGTTCATTGGTCCTTGCCATAACCTCTCAAACTCAGAGATTTTCTCATCTAGAAACATCTTAGGGAAATATCTACTGATGAATTCTCATCATAAAACTTCCCATCCGATCTCAACTCCTAGCCTCTTGCCCTCTTCTATGGTCCACCAGTGACCAGCACTCCCCTTAAGAAGGTACACTGCATGTCTCACCTTCTCAACTTCTAGGATATTAAGGATTTTAAAGGTCTTTTCCAGCTCAGTTAGCCACATGTATGCATCTACTGGGTCAGCTGTTACACCATATTCTGTGGCTCTAACCCCGGAAGTCATTCAAAAGTCTTGTCGGTGCCCTATCCTTCCTGATGAGCTAGTGCCCTAGGTGCCAGTGGTGGCATCCTATCCACCATATGCATCACAGTTACCATGAACTACCCAAATAGATCATGGAAGGCTGGGTTCACTATCATGGCTGGGTCAAACTGGGGATGTCCAGGTTCTGGTTCCTCCCTAGTCTGGCCCCTTGCACCTCCTCCTGGTGCAACAACACTGTTCTCAGTAGCATGTTCCTCATGTGATCCAGACATCTTCAAGTTCTTCTCCTCCTCCTATATGAGTAGAAGACACTATCAGATTACTGGAAGACACTAGAACAGACTCAACAACCTTAGTCCTATGTCTCTGTAGACTCAGCTAACCTAGAGCTCTAATACCACTAAATTGTGATGACAAATCCCGAACATCGAATAATTATAGATGCAGAAGCGATCGTTAGCAGCGAATTACTAAAAATCACTAAAAATTAAAACTTTTTACAAAGAGATCCATACACTGGAAAAATCCTTCATAAAGAACCAAAGTAATTCCATTACATTTTGGTTCACAAGTACATCTCTTGTACCATTCCTTCTGCAGAGTTACAACATTAACTGCCCTATTAAACTGTACATAGGCAGTATAAAAATCTTGAGGCATCAAGCCAAAATCTCATATCAATATTAAACTAACTACTAACTCCAAGGACCTGAGAGTACAAAGACGACACATAGGACTCTATATACAAGACAAGACAACTAGTGTCTCCACCTGGGTGTCATTGCTGTCCCAGCTGCTGCTGCTACTGCTACTGCTGCTCTTCACCCACTGTAGGGTTTCTGCTTCTTCTTCTACATCTACCTAAAATGTTGGATCCCACGGGGGTGAGACAATTGTAAATTGTCCCAGCGAAAGATATAACTCTCCTCCAGAAATATTTTTATTGCAATTAATGGAATAAAACGAAGTAGAAGAATCATAAGTATTCAACAATAGAT
Source organism: Alisma plantago-aquatica (assembly GCA_963693085.1). Lineage (NCBI taxonomy): Eukaryota > Viridiplantae > Streptophyta > Magnoliopsida > Alismatales > Alismataceae > Alisma > Alisma plantago-aquatica. Next base: position 652,016,513 of record OY856411.1, read on the forward strand.
AAATCAATTATCTAAACATATTTGAGCAATGTTCTTCTTCAAAGTATTTCAGTTTGTAACTTGATAAAGGAGTATTTCATTTATCCAATAAGGAATATGAAGAATATGTATAAAATTTATCCAATAAGGATATACTAAGCAAGATGCCATCAACTAGAAATTCTCGTATTTCAACCTTAAGAAAATATGCTACATGGTTGATTACATTTTACAATCATACTTAAGCCCTGAGGAGATGAGGTATACCTCTCATACTCCAACCGACCATTGCAAAATTGAAATCGGTACCATACATAGGTCAATGAAAGAGCCGGATTCCCATGACCTCATCTTCCCCAGTCAGTGTGAGGACCAAATGCATGACATATTGTGTCTTTGGTGAATAGCTTTCCATGGTATACTGGAAACTTCTCTATAGAGTTACAGTAGCATGTTGTACTCTCTTCGCAATCGAGAGCTTTCATGTTTATCTCACATCGATCAAGAATTAACATCATCGGGATATTAGTGGCACATCTACCCCAACATTTATATAATGAAGGATTGAGAGATTTATTGTTTACTCACATTAATTCCTCCATTAGGGCGTAAGGATATTCGCGCCCATAACCCCCACATACTAGAAAGTATGCCCTCCAGGAATTCCCGTAGGAAAACCTGTTTCACCATCACCAAACTACTGACGATGATGAATCTATGGCCAGGGCTCTACATGATACGATTTTACTTGATTAATTAAGTACATTGCCATATTCTTTTAGCAACAAACATATCTTCAAACATAAATCATTATAACCATTGCTACTCAGAATAAGTAATACTTCTATCAAGTACTTTTCAAGCTTTATGAAACATTGGGATCTCAATCCTTTGTCAGATCAGGAGCATTCTCATCCCTTAACATCTCATCATTAAGATTATGAAATATGGGTATTCAAACCCTCAATTCATCAACAACACTTGTTACCACTTATTAGGTAACTAATACCTTCAGGTCATCTGACCATGGTAAACATGATACTTGAAATATAGATGTCTCACATGGCTCGTAAATCCCATTAATCTCTTATTACCTTTCACTAGGTAACACAACATTTTATGGCTCACAAGGCTCATAAAGCAATTCTAATAGTAAAGCATCATATCTCAGACATGCCTATGTCCAACATCTCATGATACATGTATGATTAGTGCACATGATAACAGTTTATCAATTACATATGCAATGTAAGAGTAACATCACTATTTCCACATTAGAGTTAGAATTTCTCAAATTATGTCAATTAGAAATACTCATTCCATTACCCAAATTACGGTTATGTTTTATCACCATATTGCCCAACATTAGGGTTTCATGCACTATAACCCAAGATTAGGGCTCCACTTACCTTATACCCTTTATTAGGGTAGGATTTCATATCAAAGTGTCACATATCAGTACATAGCATCACCTTGACTTAGAGTTTCACATCACATTGTTGCATCAAGGTTTCACTTTGACATCACCCTTGATTAGGGTTCTACATGACATCGCCCTCACATAGGGTTTCATATGGCTTCTCCCTTGATTAGGATTTCTCATAACATCACCCTCACTTAGGGTTTCACATACCATCATCCTTATTTAGGGTTTCATATGACATCACCCTTACGTAGGGTTTCCCATGTCATCATCCTTAATTAAGGTTTCACGTGACATTACCCTTAATTAGGGTTTCCCATGTCATCATCCTTAGTTAAGGTTTTGACATTACATTACCCTTAATTAGGGTTCCACATGCCATTGCTCTAAGTTAGAGTTAGGGTTCATCAACCTTCTTAATTAGGGTTTAATGTTCCCTTTATTAAGGATCATATCCTATATTTTATTCATATTGACAGTGTAGGGACTCAACCACTTACTTGATCATTATACATATATGAATTCTTCTCTCTCTCATCCTCTCTAGGATTTTGATCACTTCAAACATTATTATATTAGGTCAACTCCTCATTTAAGTATACACACTTACGGTTAGTTTAGTGTGTTGAGTTATTGTTTCCATAAACATCAAAGGTTAACCAATTTAGATGTACTAATCACCTAAGTACCCCAGGGTTTCAACCATTGTACTTATCTTTGATAATCATCATTGTCAAACATGGAATCAATTGATCTTTTATAACCTCCAGTCTCCAAACGTTTTTAGAGTACCATAACCTCTAAGCGGTTTTGCCCCTTTTTTACCTTCAAATGGTTTTGAGCCTATTTGGGCATTCTAGGTTTGAGACTGTTTAGCCTTAAACAGTTTGAAACCGTTTGGTACCTTCAACCTATGAAACCATTTGAGAATTTGTACCTTGAAACCATTTGAACAAAACCAACTTGAAACTGATTAAACCATTCACCCTTGAAACTGATTGGATCTCCAAACGGTTTGAGATCAATTGTTCTCCAAACGGTCTGAGGACCATTTGATCCAAAATGGTCTCAAGAACGTTAGGACTCAAACGGTCTCAAGACCGTTTGGTCCAAACCATTTTGAAACCAAATGGACCAATTAGGGATTCCATCATCAAATCAATTTAGGGTTTGTACTCATTGAATCATCAATCACTTGAACTCTTGAAGGTACATTAGATAGTAACCCTTGGATCTTCAACCATCCACCACAATCCATCATTGACCTCCAAATAGTCTTGAGACCGTTTGGCCTCAAATGGTCTTGAGACCGTTCGACCTCAAACGATCTTGAGACCGTTTGAGTCAAACAACTATAACATTAACTAAATCAATTAGGGATTCGACCCATTCAAACGATTAGGGTTTACAATTGGTGGATCATCCCAACTTGGAATCATTATCATCAATTCAATTGAAGACAATGGATCAAAATTCAACAACATCAGCACTTGATCTCCAAACAGTCTGAGACCGTTTGATCCCAAATGGTCTTGAGACTATTTGATCACAAACGGTCTTGAGACCGTTTGGTTTCAAATGATCTTGAGACCGTTTGGTCTCAAGTCATTGAAATTGTTTGCACTAGTTCTTTGTTTAGGTGTGTGCTTAGGATGATTTCATCATCATCAAGCTTCGATCCTTAAAAAACTACTCTCGTGCATATGGAAATTGAATCAATTGATTAAAGGAATTTCAAGAAGAACAAAACAATCAACAAGTGATGGAGAATTGAATGTAGTAATAACATTTAAGGGTTCAAGTTATATAACACGCCTTTGAACTGAATCCAAGCTTCAATCTCCACATATTTAATGGTGGGAGAAGCTTTCTCAACTGCCCAAGGTCTGTTCTCAAGTTTTTAAGTGAAAGGATTGGCTAGAGTTGAAGATTGAATGGAGAAAAGAAGAAATCAAGCATTGATTTTCGATTTCCACCATGAAATAAAGGTTGAAGATGACTAGCGAGCTTACCTACAGGTTGGGGCACGTCCTCCTGTTGATTCTTAGCTCCTTTGTGTTCAACCAAAGCAAGGAAAGAAAAGGAATCGAAAAAGCCTTTGATTTGGTTTGGAAATGGTGTTTTTATAAAGAAATTCAATGAGAGAGAAAGTAATAATTAATTCATTTATTTTCTTAAATTGATGCCACATCTCCCCCTCAACTCCTTGACCACTAATCCATCCTCTTCCCCTTTGCAAACATCTCCTTTATACATGAATTAAAGGAAAAGAAATTAAGCACCTTAATTCATATAATAATATCCAAAATTCAGTGGATATTACTTTTCCTTTTATTAATGTGAGTGGGCTCTCCACTCACTAGGATATTTCATGGAATTTGCAAGGAAAAAGGACGTCCACACGTATGTAAATTCAACTGTCCCAATTTTTGTTGAAGGGCACATCAATTAATATTTTTATTTTTGCATTAAATTGAATTATAGTTTCAATTATGCTTAAATCTTGATTAGTTTAATATCAAGATTCTCTCTCCTCCATAGTGGTTCAAATGAGGCGCCCCTCTCATTTTGTTTTCTCTACATGATGCCAAGAATCATGAGGGACCCTCTTGAAGTGGTATTTTGCATATTGACACTAGGTTTTGGGTAAATTGCACATTACCCCAAAACTAGGTTTTAATGCACAAACATTGCTCTGCAAGCTCTATCTTGGTGCTCAAGCTTGTGGAAGCCATACCACTACATCATACTCATTCCTATGATGCTTCAACATATGAGTAACATTTTATCATGTAAAATTTGCAAGTTAACCCCTCAACTTGGGTAATTTGCACTTTAGTCCAAAACAAGCACAACATTGTTTCAACCTTATTCAAAAAGGACTAAAATTTAAATATAAGTTCCTTTTGAGCATTAATTAATTTTAAAAAGATAAGAGCAAGCATATAATCAACCTTATTAAGCAAAACATCTAGAGATAACACATAACCCAGGTCAGGGATGTTACAAATTATCCACCCCTAACAGGGATTTAGTCCCCAAAATCATCAACGAAAATATTAAGAGAAAAGAGAAGGGTACTTCCTCCTCATTTATTCCTCTAGTTCTCACGGAGCTTCTTCAACGCCACGATGATGACATAGAACTTTCACAAGACATATGTCTTTCTTTTTCAACTTTTTAATTCTCTTGTCAAGGATCATCACAGGTCCTTCAACATATGATATATCATCATTTAATTCTACCTCCACAGGTTGTAAAACTAAATCTATGTCAGGATGACACTTTCTCAGCATGGAGATATGGAACACTGGATGCAACTTATGCAGCTCAGGTGGTAACTCCATCTTATAGGCTACCTTTTCAATCCTTTCAATGATTGGATAAGTCCCCATAAATCTAGGAGCTAACTTTCCCTTCCTTCCAAATCTAAGAACACCTTTCCAAGGTGAGACTTTGAGATATACTCTATCTCCAACTTGGAATTCTAAAGGTCTTCTCTATTTATCGGCATACAACTTCTGTCTATCATGTGCAGTCTTTAACTGTTGTTGTATTACTTTAATCTTCTCAGTTGTCTGCTGCACTAGCTCTGGACCCAAAAGTTGATATTCTCCTATTTCATACCAACATAACAGAGATCTATAACGTCTACCATATAATGCTTCATATGGTGCCATGTTAATACTGTGTTGATAGCTATTATTATAAGCAAATTCTATCAAGCTCAGGTGTCGATCCCAACTCCCTACAAACTGAAGGACACATGCCCTAAGCAAGTTTCCAAAGTTTGTATTGTCCTCTCAGATTGTCCATCTGTCTGTGGGTGAAAGGTTGTACTAAACCTTAGCTATGTACCCAAATCTTTATGTAGTCGTTCCCAAAATTGAATCGTGAATTGAGGTCCTCTATCAGAAACAATAGCAGTTGGTACCCCATGCAACCGCACTATCTCATCTACATATATCTTTGCTAGCTTATCAGCAGTATAGCTTTTTTTGACAGGAAGGAAATGTGTCATCTTAGTCAACCTATCAACTATCACCCATATGGAATCATAACCTTTGGTTGTTCTAGGCAAACCAATCACAAAGTCCATGGCCACATGATCCCATTTCCACTACGGTATAGGCAAAGGCTGCATTGTTCCTATGGGCTTTTGATGTTCAGCTTTAACCTGCTGACACACTGGACACCACATAACAAACTCAGCAACATCTTTCTTCAATCCTGGCCAGGAATACATATACTTCAAGTTATGATACATTTTGGTGCTCCCTGGATGCATTGCATACATCGAAGAATGAGCTTCCTCCAAGACTAACTTCCTTAAGTCATTGGCATCAGGTACTACCACCCTACCATGGTAACAGACTACCTGATCCTCTAACTCATGGAAGAAATCTCATTTCTCACTACCATACTCTGACCAGATCTGCTGAACCACAATATTAGCTTGTTGTGCTTCTTTAATCTGCTGTCTCAGAGTAGGTTTTATGTGCATCTCAGCTAACAGCCCGGCTAACAACGATACTTTAAGTTGTACATTGTCTTGCCTCAAGGAGAGAAGTATATCTCTTTTAGATCACACTAAGGAGTTCAACTGTGCTTTATCTAGGGTTGGTTATGATGATTTCCTGCTTAGTACATCAACCACTACATTAGCCTTCCCTGGATGATAATCAATTGTACAATCATAGTCCTTGATTAACTCCATCCAGCGACGTTGTCTCATGTTCAACTCATGTTGTGAAAAGATATATTCTAGATTCTTATGGTCTGTGAAAATCTGGATTGTCTCTCCATAGAGATAATGCCTCCAGATCTTCAAAGCATGGACCACAGCAGCAAGTTCTAGATCATGTGTTGGATAATTCTCCTCGTGTTTCTTAAGCTATCGAGAAGCAAAAGAAATCACTTGATTATCCTACATCAACACACATCCTAGACCATTCTTTGACGCATCACAGAAAACTATGTACCCCTTCCCTTGTTCAGGTAGCACCAGAATAGGTGCACTTGTCAACCTTTCTTTCAGCGTCTGGAAGGAATGTTGACACTTTTCATTCCAGACAAAAGGAACCTCCTTCCTCATCAACTTGGTTAGGGGTAAAGCTATAGAACTAAAGTTCTTAATGAACCTCCTGCAATATCCTGCCAGGTCTAGGAAACTGCAAATCTCTGTTGGTGTCTTTGGTTGTTCCCTTTGCAGGACAGATTCTACCTTCTTAGGATCAACATAGATACCTGAAGCAGATATTATGTGTCCTAGAAAAGAAACTTCTGGTAACCAAAACTCACATTTGCTAAACTTATCATACAACTTATGCTCTCTTAGCAAAGTTAAAGCTTGACGGAGGTGATGCTCATGTTGTTGAGCATCTCTACTGTAGATCAAGATGTCATCTATGAAGACTACTATGAACTGATCAAGAAAAGGTCAAACGATTATATTCATGAGTTCCATGAATGCAGCTGGTGCATTAGTTAGTCCAAATGACATAACTATGAACTCATCGTGACCATACCTTGTCCTAAAGGAAGACTTGGGTATGTCACTCTCCTTGATACACAACTGATGATATACTGACCTCAGATCTATCTTAGAGAAGATAGTTGCACCACTCAACTGATCAAACAGGTCATCGATCCTTGGCAGAGGATACTTGTTCTTTATAGTTATTTTATTCAACTGTCTGTAATCAATGCATAACCTCATTGATCCATCCTTCTTCTTAACAAAGAGAATCGGAGCACCCCATGGTGAAGTACTCGGTCAAATAAAGCCTTTCTCAAGCAACTCCTACAACCTCTTCTTGAGCTCTGCCATCTCAGCAGGTGCCATTCTATATGGTGTTTGCACTATTGGTTGTGTGTCTGGGATTAGATTAATCTTAAAATCAATCTCTCAGGGTGGAGGTACACCTGGAAGATCCTCAGGGAACACATTTTCAAACTCCCTAACTATAGGAACTTCAGAAGGATTAGGACTCTCCATTGTGGTGTCTACCACATGTGCCAAGAATGCAAAGCATCCATGCCTCATCAGCTTCTCAGCTACCATAGTTGACACAAGATAGGTTGGAAGAATCTTTCTATCTCCCTGAAATATCCATGTGTCACCATTATCTGTGAACACAACATGCTTGGACTCACAATCCAAGACAACCTTATACTTTTCTAAGGTGTCCATCCCAAGAATTATATCAAACCCATGCATCTCAAGTGGTATAAGATCCACATGAATGTGATGTTCAGAAAAACAAAGAGTGGAGGGAGAACACACCTCCTGCAGCACTACAGATCCCAATAAAGGGGTTTCTAATAACAGACTATCTGCTCTATGACTAACAGTCATGTTGTAGTCATGGATCACTCTTCTAGTGATAAAGGATTGCGTAGCACCCAGATCAATCAAAATAGATACGGAGAAGGATGTAGACATATCAGAATAAAACAGTTCCATCTGACCTGTCACAACCCTTGGGTTAACTGCTGCATTAGCTGATTCATCGCCTAGAATATTGTTGTTGCTTGTTGTTGACCCAATGCTCAGTTGTTGGGTGCTGACGATCTAGCTTGGGACGCTTGTCCACGTCCTCTAGTGCCACTTGGAAACTTTCACCTATGAGAGCCTTGCTGACTCTACCTCTGAGGTTGAGTCACACATGCTTCTCTAGCTCGATAATCATTCATCAAATGTCCCATCTTTCCACATATAAAACAACCTTTATTCCCCAAATGTTGCCTGGGTGGTCCTTTCATCGACACTGATGCTGAGTGGTAGGCTCTTTCTGGCGGTAAACTACGACCTCTACCCCTATTCGACATCCATTACATCTGGGTATTAAACCTTGATGGTGCTATTAGTGTAGAAAACCTCAGTTTCTTATAACTTTTGGACCCTTGTCCTTGGAAATGAGTATACACTTTTTTACTTTTAGTCTACCGCTTCTCAATCACCGACCTCTCTATCCGTCTGACGGATTCCACAAAAGTGGCAAACCCCTCCCTGTTCTCCAAAGCAGACACAGGAGTGGTCAAATCAGCATTTAACCACTTCTTAAAACACCGAATTCTTTCTTCATCAGTAGCTGCCATATGCGGTTAGAACCGCAAAAGCTCCATGAACTGAGCCTCATACTCACTAATATTCATTGGTCCTTGTCGTAATATCTCAAATAGAGAGATTTTCTCATCTAGAAATGTCTTAGGGAAATATCTACTGATGAATTCTCATCATAAAACTTCCCATCTGATCTCAACACCTGGCCTCTTGCCCTCTTCTATGGTCTACCAGTGACCAACACTCCCCTTAAGAAGGTACACTACATGTCTCACCTTCTTGGCTTTTGGGATATTAAGGATTCTGAAGGCCTTTTCTAGCTCAGTTAGCCACATGTCCGCATCTGTTGGGTCAGTTGTTCCAGCATATTCTGTGGCTCCAACCCTACAAAGTCATTCAAAAGTCTTGTCGGTGCCCTGTCCTTCCTGATGACCTAGTGCCCTAGGCACCGGTGGTGGCATCTTGTCCTCCATATGCGTCACAGTTGCAATGAACTGCCCAAATAGATCATGGAAGGTTGGGTTCTCTATCATGGTTTGGTCAAACTGGGGATGTCCAGGTTCTGGTTCCTCCCTAGTATGGCCCCTTACACCTCCTCCTAGTGCAGCAATGCTGCTCTCAGTAGCATGTTCCTTGTGTGATCCAGACATCTTCCAGTTCTTCTTCTCCTCCTATATGAGCAGAAGACACTATCAAATTACTAGAAGACACTAGAACATACTCAACAACCTTAGTGCTATGTCTCTGTAGACTCAGCGAACCTAGAGCTCTGATACCACTAAATTGTGATGACAAATCCCGAACATCGAATAATAATAGATGCGGAAGCGATCGTTAGCAGTGAATTACTAAAAATCACTAAAAAATAAAACTTTTTACAAAGAGTTCCATACACTGGAAAACTCCTTCATAAAGAACCAAAGTAATTCCATTACATTACGGTTAACAAGTAGATCTCTTGTACCATTCCTTCTCGAGAGTTACAACATTAACTGCCCTATTAAATTATACATAGGTAGGATAAAAATCTTGAGGAATCAAGCCAAAATCTCAAATCAATATTAAACTAACTACTGACTCCAAGGACCTGAGAGTACAGAGACGACACATAGGACTCTATATACAAGACAAGACAACCAGTATCACTGCTGTCCCAGCTGCTGCTGTTGCTACTCTTCACCCACTGTAGGGTTTATGCTTCTTCTTCTGCGTCTACCTAAAAGTTGGATCCCACGGGGGTGAGACAATTGTAAATTGTCCCCGCGAGAGATATAATCTCCGCCAGAAATATTATAATTGCAATTAATGGAATAAAATTGAGCAGAAGAATCATAAGTATTCAAAAATAGATAAATCAATTATCTAAACATATTAGAGCAATGTTCTTCTTCATAGTATTTCAACTTGTAACTTGATAAAGCAGTATGTCATTTATCCAATAAGGAATATGAAGAACATGTATACATTTATCCAATTAGGATATACTAAGCAAGATATCATCAACTGGTAATTCTCATATTTCAACCTTAAGAAAATATGCTACACAGCTGATTACATTTTACAATCATACTTAAGCCCCGAGGAGATGAGGTATACCACTCATACTCCAACTGACCATTTCAAAATCGAAATCGGTACCATACATAGGTCAATCAAAGAGACAAATTCCCATGACATCATCTTCCTCAGTTAGTGTGAGGAGCAAATGCAGGACATCTTGTGTCTCTGCTGAATAGCTTTCTAGGGTATACTGGAAACTTCTTTATAGCGTTACAGTGGCATGTTGTACTCTCTTCGCAATCGAGAGCTTTCATGTTTATCTCACATTGATCCAACATTAACATCATTAGGAGATTAGTGGCACATCTATCCAGGCATTTATATAATGAAGGATTGAGAGATTTATTGTTTACATCACATCAATTCCTCCATTAGGGTGTAAGGATATTCGTGCCCATAACCCCCACATACTTAAAAGTATGCCCTCCAGAAATTCCAGTAGGAAAACCTATTTCACCATCACCAAACTACTGAAAATGATGGTGTTGGGTTTTAGGGGAAGCAGAGAAGGCAGCGGAAAAAAAACTTTTCTCCTCCCAAACCCAGAACAAGGAAACGCGTCAACGTCTATACAATAGGAAGGGATGGTTTGTGGAATCATACATTGTCTCGAGGCTTGCCCGGCGACAATACCTCATGGCTTGCGCGGTCTTCACCTCCAGTCTTGGACGGTGTCTGTGCAGCTCCTGGCGCACCGGGACTGACGAATCCTGGTCTCATCTGGACTGTCGGGATTGACACCTGTTCTCCGAGCGACAGAAATCTCTCACCTCTGAAGTAGTCCACACAGACCATCTGGAACTCCAATCTCCTTATCCCACAAGGAATTGGAAGGAGTCGCACCCTCCAGTCAGCGTACTAGTCACTGGCACACTCTCCTACCTCCAGTCGCAACTGCATTTGTCTTTCCCTTGTTGTGCCCCCCTTATCGGGTAGCACTTGCTCGGGCTCTCTCGGTTACCAAAACCAGAGAGAACGACAACTTTACCGAGCAACTGGTTGCACTGAGTTGTACTATGAGAAGCCCCAATACCCCTATATATAGGAGGATCATGGGATAGGGTTCTCTATCCCAAGCAATGTGGGACTAAAATTAGGAGTAGAAGGGTTCAAGATTTGCCACAAAACAACCAACTCGCAACTTGAACCGATCGTTTCACAACTGAAACATTCGGTTGGGGACCTGAGTCGGTCGGTTGACACCTCAACCGATCGGTTGGGACACCTCAACCAGTCGGTTCACTTCTGAATCGGTCGTTTCATGGTCCTAATCAGTTCCAGATTGACTTTTCTTCTTTTGTTTCTAATTGGTATTGAATACCAATCCTTTTTCCCAATCAAATTGGGCAAGTGAAACGAAAGGAAAATTCTCACCAATCCTACTTTCCCAACTTGCTCGGTTGCATCAGTTGAATCGATCATTTTAACACTTGAAGCAATCATTTCACCCTGATTATGAGCCGATCAACTCACCACCTGAGCCGACCGGTTCACCAAGTTGATCTGATCGGTTCATCACATGAGCCAATTGGTTGGGAGTGCAGATTGTGTAGAATCAATCAATTGCGGTTTCAATCAATCCGATACTCCAATCAATGTGTCCAACACCTTGAACATTATGACATTGAGCTATCAATTGATTGAGTGTTTAATTGAACTACTAAACTCCTGTAGTAATCAATATAAACATTGTTTGTGGACAAAACTCCTCTTCCAGGTTAAATCCTATGTGTGTGACCCTGCAGGTCCATTTCACATTGGTAGTGAAAGTCCATAACACTTATGACTTCACAAGCAAAGAGCAGTGCCTAGTCACACATCAATGCTACCCAAGTGAAATAGAAAGTTGGAGAACAACTTTCAATCCTACAATCCATGAATGGTGTTACAGTGAATATATAATTCCTTTGTCACTTATATACCAAATGAACTCGAGGCATGGAACAGTCACCTGTCAACGTTCATTCACTTTCTTGATCTCAGAGTAGATTGGAAGAGATATGTATGACATCAATATAACATACTGATTCACACATGCCTACACGCCTTTCTCAATCCTAGTCATCAAGTGGCCATGGATAGCATACTCCCTCAGGAGGGACAAATCCCATATCTATCACTCACCCCTCAAAAGCCCCATGTGTCAAAGCCACCCAATCATCACCTTTATAAGAACCCATGTTTCAGGACTTCGTTTGATGATGTCAAAGTGTGCCCAATGACATGTGTTGAGTGTAGTGATTTCAGGTCAAAGAATCACACTCACCACCATCACTGTGAGTACTGACTGTGACTACCATGTCTTGGTTCCATGTGCCAAACTCATGATGGGTATGTCTGGTACACTTGTTCTCTAACAAGTACCTATGTGTTTGGTTTGATATCTCTATATCATGACTAATGAGATTATGTCATCAACCAACACCACAATCTAGTCTTATGTGTCATTGTTGTCTATCTACCTTCCACAATGACATCCGACTAGGGGCATAACAAGAATGTACAAACTCTTTGCATCCGTATGATCTCATCGTTCAGGTCCTGAACCTGAAGGCATACGTCATTGAGTATTGTCATTCTGTAGACGTTCAATCTGTTCTATCACTATCTCATATGACTGAACCAGAAAGAATTGGAAGCTTGCCTTTAATGTTTATCAAATCAATCTTAATGTATCCCACCAATCATCCCATGATTGGCTCTCAAGGCATACATACCAACAGACTCCCACTTGCACTGTGAGACAATCACCTTTGAATCATATTCATAGTGATCTTCAAACATGTCCCACATGTTACTGTGCTCTAGTGCCAACATAGTGAGTAATGGCAACACCTTGCCAAAGTCAGTATAAATTGCATGTCTCTCATCTCTTCGTTGTACGTCATACATATGAGATGGAGTTGCCATAATATGCGATCTAGTATTCTTTTTCTAACCTTTAGCCACATTGCATGATCAAGGATTCCATACTTGTCATCAATGAGAGGAATATCTATAAGTTCATCTCATGAACTTCCAGATCCATATAGTATCCATTGTTGTTCTCTAATGCATAGATACTCGACACTTCCTTTTAAATGGTTTTATTGGAACACTTCCAATTATCAACAAACTTTCACTTTTATATATCCTATATATATTTTTCAATTAATTTTTTGTCCTTTCGGAAGTTCGCATCAATGTAACTATTTACATTGAACTCTTCCTTATCTCCATAGAACTAGCACTTCTCAAGTAATTATCAAGTTCTCATGGTATTCCAGTAACCCTTACTGGAAGTAGACATACATCCACTCGTCATGTCTCACATACGAGTTATCAGGATGAGCACATCATATTTCCATGTCCTACATACAGGATGGTGAATGCATATTGTTCTTGCCATGTCGATACATGCAAGATAATGGGATGATTACATACATGATAGATCAACATCTATTCTTATTGTTCCCATTCTTCATAAGAATTGGACACTTGGCCTTGTGATACTAACTCCATGTAACATGGACAAGTTTTCTCTCACTGAATCTGTGCATATTGAACCCTTCAGTACAAATTTCCAATGTATGATTTCTCTTTTTAGGTCAAGAGGTTTTTCGAGAACTATCTCTATAGATCTCTATTCCTATCACATAGGAAACATCTCTATCTTCCTTAAAGAGAATTTCCACTTTTGGATTTCCATTCTAGAACATTTCTATTCTACATCAACATGTGGAATGTGAACACGCTCCCACTAAATCATAGATCCCTTCTTTATCTTTGACATATCAGTCAAACCCTTTGACGATATCATCCAAGTAAAGATCCAATTCTGAGTTGCTTGTACTCAATAAATCACATTGATTAGTCCATTGTAACTTATAGACTTCATTTGCATTAGTTGATTCATAAACCTTATAGGTTATGTCACGTACACATCCTTGTTTTATTCCTCATAGGAATGCGGTTTTAGTATCCATATGCCAAATGTCTTAGTCATTAAGTTGCAATTAACAAGCATCATCCTTCTCAAAATGTTATCCATGTGTCTTAACACTTAAGACTTATTTGCACTTATGGATTTCATCCAATGAGTGCTACCATCAAGGTCATACCTTATGGTTCAAATGGATGTTATTTAGGATGTAATGGTCATAAACCATAACTCAAAATCCGGTTCCTCATATTCATCTAGATAGTTGACTCATTACATGACCAACTCATCACATAGATAATTGAGGTGTATCTGTCAAGGATATAAGAACTTACAACTCCTTGTGATTCTTAATGTCCTTTATTAGTGTGGGGTGTTCTTTTATTAAGAAGAATTTAGTTATTTGATAATCATCCTCTAACTCCTTACAGTATGACTCCTTCTTGATTTAGACATCACCATGCCTTAATCATGAGTTCACTATGATACACTATCATAATCACTCATAAGGATCTCAAACATTTGGTCCAAGTATTTCATTCATTGATCTCATCAAGAATTAACACTTTACCAAATTTGCACTTCATCTATGATAATCTTGAACACTTCAAGATATTCATATTGGTATTTCTCTAAACACCATTTGAAGTATTAGCATTTGTTCCAATAGGTATGTAAAAACATCACATGTATCGTACCTAATAGGATAATCATTCTCCCACTACCTTTAGTGAAGATTTATTAATCATGTCCAAGATATTCATGTCTCTTACTGGTTCTCTAACCAAAAGAGTCTAGATTTATCCATCACATGGAAACTAGAAATGAATTTCTCATGATTGATGCTAATTTGATTGTTTGAGTTATCTATAACTTTTAGGTATCATTTTATCTTATGCATATCAAATACCACAAGATAAATAAGGCATTGCCACAAAGATCACATATTTAGAAATTGAAACATCTCTTTATTGATTGCCATCATTGTCATACAATATGCAAAAATAAAGTGTTTCTATCTCTTGGAAAATATGAAATAGCAGTTCATAACTGTATTACATGCCTTATAGGCTGAAAATAAACTAAAGTACTCCTATCTATGGCAGCAACACTTGCCCCAATTATTGAGTGCTTTACACTTTACATCTTGGTATCATATACCTCAAAAAGTGTTACAAGTTTACTTTCATGACACCATTAAGTAGAGACGGTTGTCTCCTCCTTCTTTTGTTCTTCCAGATAGAGAGGACAATTCCTTTTCCAATGTCTTGGCTTTTGACAATGGTGGAAATTTCCTTTCTTGGTCACGCCTCCCTTGGCCTTGAGAGCTGAAGACGACTTGGGCTCCTGGTTAGCATCAGAACCTTTCTTAGCTTTGACCTTGCCCTTTCACTTGGACTTGCCTTTCTTGCTCATGATCACCATCATAGATTTAGGCTTGTCCTTCTTCATCTGTATCTCGGCTGTCCTCAACATGCCCAACAACTCTGATAGTGGCCTATCAAAGTTGTTCATGTTGTCGTTCATCACAAACTAACTGTAGGATTCTGGCAACGATTGAGTATCACGTCAGTAGCCAACTCTTGGCTCAGTGGAAATCCCAGTCTTGTCAGGTTCTCCACATACCCAATCATCTTGAGTGTGTGAGGACCAACTGGATCTCCTTCTGTCATGACGCACTTGAACAGTGCCCTTGAGACATTGTACCTCTCTTGCCGTGCCTGATCTTCATACATGTTCCTGAGATGTTGAATCATCTCAATGACACCCATGTTCTCATGTTGTCTCTACAACTCGTGGTTCATAGAGCACAACATCAAGCACTTTGCATCAATGGCATCATCAGAATGCTTCTTTTAAGCATCCCTTTCTGCCTTTGGTGCATTAGGAGAAGGTTCCTCTGGAATTGGAGTATCCAGGACATAGAGCTTTCGCTCTTGAGTGAGAACAATTCTCAATGTCCTATACCAGTCGTGGAAGTTTGTCCCATTTAGCTTGTCTTTTTCAAGGACCGATCGCAAATAAAAGTGATTGTTGTTTGTTGCCATTTGTACTACAAAAGTAAAATATGCAATTTTAGTCCAAACCTCATTTTTGACTTATTTGATTCATTTAAAAATTGACAATATAATTAGGCCTTTAATTAATTATCACTCCCACAATTTTAGTTCAAATTGATAGCTCTCACCATCAATTCGGAAGATTGCAGCGTACAACCTTCTAGTGGGCAAGATCCTAAAATCCTCTAAATCATGGACTAGCTAGGGCTGTCACCCACAACTTAGATCTCTTAGGTAGGCAACTTTTTCCAATTGCATCATATGCAACTCTTGATAAGATGTCATATGCAACTCCTTGCCATGATCATCTCCATTCCTCAAGGTGCTAGATCCTATCTAGGTCACTTTGTTAAGTCCGACCCAAAGAAAACACGATGAATATGCACCCTGCTAGGGCAGACCCACACATTCATCCTTCACGCTTCCATGAGATAGATGGTGCACCACGCTTGGGCGTGCCCACACTTGGTCGATCAAGATTTTCACGTGTGTCGTATTTGGAAGGCATCTAAAACTTAATATTTAATGAGGGATTTGGTTTTTATATACATATACATATCCAATCACCACAATACATAGTATGTATCATATACATGCTATATCCCACAGAAAACATGCAAAATGATAAAAGTGATGATTATGGCCATCCTAATGTGATACCTCGAGTCAAGAGGAATCACAATCATCTAGGTCTACATCACATGCAACATGTACAAGATGAACTCTATGCTTTGCCTTTCTGGGTTTTGATCAACTCATCACATGACTGATCGGCTCGCCATCAGGCCGGTCGACTGGGTGCCCCAGCCGATCGGTTGGCTCCTCCAACCGATCGGTTCTCCTGGTCATCACGCATCTCATCATGGCTGCCACCCGCTCATCTCGATCCTCAAACCGGTCATCAACCGATCGGCTCACTCCTTGAACTGATCATCTCGAACGTCAACCGATCGGTTCATGCCTTGAACCGATCGTCTCAGCTGTCGTCAGGATATCCTCCGTTCTTTGACAAAACAAGAAATAAAATTTTATCCTATTTTACATTGTAAAAAGAGAAACCTCGAGTTACATTCGAGGGGAGCAAAGGTAGGAAAGAAGTCTCGAATTATTTTGAGTTACATCAGGAATTGGAGAAGGAAGATCGGTGTGCAGACCGAGATGCAAGCAACCACATACAACCATACACAGATAGGATTTATTGGCCATAACCACACTACACATCCACCATAAAACTCTTTTAAGGGCGAAGCGTATCGAGTGCATTCATAATACATATCATATATGTAAATTGGGATTTGTGGATTTAGGATTGGACATGCATAAAGCCAATTTTATTCGCATCCTATGCAATAAATAAAGGTGACAAACCAAAATCGATCATATCGATAATCCTAAAGTATAGAGCAGTTGACGTGGCTTTGATACCACTGTTGGGTTTTAGGGGAGGCAGAGAAGGCAGCGGAAACAAAAATTTTCTCCTCCCAAACCTAGAACAAGGAAACACATCAACGTCTATACAATAGGAAGGGATGGTTTGTGGAATCATACCTTGTCCCGAGGCTTGCTCGGCGACAATACCTCACGGCTTGCGCGGTCTTCACCTCCGGTCTTGGACGGTATCTGTGCAGCTCCTGGTCGCACCGGGACTGACGACTCCTGGTCTCATCGGGACTGTCGGGATTGATAGTTGTTCTTCGAGCGGCAGAAATCTCCCACCTCTGAAGTAGTCCACACAGACCACCTGGAACTTCAATCTCCTTGTCCCACAAGGAATTGGAAGGAGTCGCACCCTCCTGTCAGCGTACTAGTCACTGACACACTCTCCTGCCGCCAATCGCAATTGTAGTTGTCTTTCCCTTGTTGTGCCTCCCTTATCGGGTAGAACTTACTCGGGCTCTCTCGGTTACTAAAACCAGAGAGAACGACAACATTACAGAGCAACTGGTTGCACTGAGTTGTACTATGAGAAGCCCCCAATATACGTATATATATAGGAGGGTCATGGGACAAGATTCTCTATCCCGGGCAATGCGGGACTAAAAATAGGAGTAGAAGGGTTCGAGATTTTCCACAAAACAACCAACTCCCAACCTAAATCGATAGTTTCACAACTGAAATGGTCAGTTGGGGACCTGAGCCGGTCGGTTGACACCTCAACCAATCGGTTGGGACACCTCAACCAGTCGGTTCACTTCTGAACCGGTCTGTTTGTGGTCTTGATCAGTTACGGATTGACTTTCCTTCTTTTGTTTCTAATTGGTATCGAATACCAATCCTTTTTTCCACTCTAATTGGGCAAGTGAAACGAAAGGAAAATTCTCACCAATCCTACTTTCCCAACTTGCTCGGTTGCATCAGTTGAATCAATCGTTTCAACACTTGAAGCAATCGTTTCACCCTGACTATGAGCCGATCGACTCAGCACCTGAGCTGACCGGTTCACCAAGATGAGTCGATCGGTTCATCACATGAGCAGATCAGTTGGGAGTGCAGATTGTGCAGAATCAGTCAATTGTGGTTTCAATCAATCTGATACTCCAATCAATGTGTCCAACACCTTGAACATTATGACATTGAGCTATCAATTGATTGAGTGTTTAATTGAACTATTAAACTCCTTTAGTAATCAATCTAAACATTGTTTGTGGACAAAACTCCTCTTCCACGTTAAATCCTATGTGTGTGACCCTGCAGGTCTATTTCACGTTGGTAGTGAAAGTCCATAACACTTATGACTTCACAAGCAAAGAGTGGTGCCTAGTCTCACATCAGTGCTACCCCAGTGAAATACAAAGTTGGAGAACAACTTTCAATACTACAATCCGTGAATGGTGTTACAGTGAATATATAATTCCTTTGTCACTGATATCCCGAATGAATCGAGGCATGGAACAGTCATCCTGTCAACGTTCATTCACTTTCTTGATCCCAGAGTAGATTGGAAGAGATATGTATGACATCAATATCAAATACTGATTCACACATGCATGCACACCTTTCTCAATCCTACTCATCAAGTGGCCATGGATATCATACTCCCTTAGGAGGGACAAATCCCATATCTATCACTCACCCCTCAAAAGCCCCATGTGTCAAAGCCACCCAATCATCACCTCTATAACAACCCATGTTTCAGGACTGTGTTTGATGATGTCAAAGTGTGCCCAATGACATGTGTTGAGTGTAGTGATTTCAGGTCAAAGAATCACACTCCCCACCATCACTGTGAGTACTAACTGTGACTACCATGTCTTGGTTCGATGTGTCAAACTCACGGTGGGTCTGTCTGGTACACTTGTTCTCTAACAAGTACATATGTGTTTGTTTTGATATTTCTATATCATGACTAAAGAGATTCTATCATCAACAAACACCACAATCAAGTCTTGTGTGTCATCGCTGTCTATCTACCTTCCACAATGATATCCGACTAGGGACATAAAAAGAATGTACAAATTCTTAGCATCTGTATGATCTCATCGTTCAGGTCCTGAACCTGAAGGCATACGTCATTGAGTATTGTCATTCTCTAGACGTTCAATCTGTTCTATCAGTATCTCATATGACTGAACCAGAAAGAATTGGAAGCTTGCCTTTGATGTTTATCAAATCAATCTTAATGTATCCCACAAATAATCCCATGATTGGCTCTTAGGGCATACATACCAACAGACTCCCACTTGCACTGTGAGCTAATCACCCTTGAATCATATTCATAGTGATCTTCAAACATGTCCCACATGTTATTGTGCTCTAGTGCCAACATAGTGAGTAATGGCAACACCTTACCAAAGTTAGTATAAATTGCATGTCTCACATCACTTCGTTGTACGTCATACGTATGAGATGGAGTTGCCGTAATATGCGATCTAGTATTCCTTTGCTAACCTTTAGCCACATTGCATGATCAAGGATTCCATACTTGTCATCAATGAGAGGAATATATATAAGTTCATCTCATGAACTTCCAGATCCATATAGTATCCATTGTTGTTCTCTAACGCATAGATACTCGACATTTCCTTTGAAATGGTTTTATTGGAACACTTCCAATTATCAACAAACTTTCACTTTTATATATCCTATATATATTTTGCGATTAATTTTCTGTCCTTTTGGAAGTTCACATCAATGTAACTCTTTACATTGAACTCTTCCTTATCTCCATAGAACTGGCACTTCTCAAGTACTTATCAAGTTCTCATGGTATTCCAGTAATCCTTACTGGAACTAGACAGACATCCACTCATCATGTCTCACATACAAGTTATCAGGATGAACACATCATATTGCCATGTCCTACATACAAGATGATGAATGCATATTGTTCTTGCCATGTCGATACATGCAAGATAATGGGATGATTACATACATGATAGATCCACATCTATTCTTAGTGTTCTCATTCTTCATAAGAATTGGACACTTGGCCTTGGGATACTAACTCCATGTAACATGGACAAGTTTTCTCCCACTGAATCTGTGCATACTGAATCCTTCAGTACAGATTGCCAATGTATGCTTTCTCTTTTCAGGTCAAGAGGCTTTTCAAGAATTATCTCTATAGATCTCTATTCCTATCACATAGGAAACATCTCTATCTTCCTTAAAGATAATTTCCACTTTTGGATTTCCATTCTAGAACATTTCTGTTCTACATCAACATGTGGAATGTGAACACGCTCCCACTAAATCATAGACCCCTTCTTTATCTTTGACATATCAGTCAAACCCTTTGACTATATCATCAAAGTAAAGATCCAATTCTGAGTTTCTTGTACTCAATCAATCACATTGATTAGTCCATTGTAACTTATAGACTTCATTTGCATTAGTGGATTCATAAACCTTATAGGTTGTGTCACGTACACATCCCTGTTTTATTCCTCATAGGAATGCGGTTTTAGTATCCATATGCCAAATGTCTTAGTCATTAAGTTGCAATTAACAAGCATCATCCTTCTCAAAATGTTATCCATGTGTCTTAACACTTAAGACTCATTTGCACTTATGGATTTCATCCAATGAGTGTTACCATCAAGGTCATACCTTATGGTTCAAATGGATGTCATTTAGGATGTAATGGACATAAACCATAACTCAAAATTTGGTTCCTCATATTCATCTAGATAGTTGACTCATTACATGACCAACTCATCACATAGATAATTGAGGTGTATCTGTCAAGGATATAAGAACTTACAACTCCTTGTGATTCTTAATGTCTTTTATTAGTGTGGGGTATTCTTTTATTAAGAAGAATTTAGTTATTTGATAATCATCCTCTAACTCCTTAGAGTATGACTCCTTCTTGATTTAGACATCACCATGCCTTAATCATGAGTTCACTATGATACACTATCATAATCACTCATAAGGATATCAAACATTTGGTCTAAGTATTTCATTCCTTGATCTCATCAAGAATTAACAATTTACCAAATTTGCACTTCATCTATGATAATCTTGAACACTTCAAGATATTCATATTGGTATTTCTCTAAACACCATTTGAAGTATTAGAAATTTTTCCAATAGGTATGTAAATACATCACATGTATCATACCTAATAGGATAATCATTCTCTCACTACCTTTAGTGAAGATTGATTAATCATGTCCAAGATATTCATGTCTCTTACTGGTTCTCTAACCAAAAGAGTCTAGATTTATCCATCACATGGAAACTAGAAATGAATTTATAATGATTGATGCTAATTTGATTGTTTGAGTTATCTATAACTTTTAGGTATCATTTTATCTTATGCATATCAAATACCACAAGATAAATAAGGCATTGTCACAAATATCACATCTTTAGAAATTGAAACATCTCTTTATTGATTGCCATCATTGTCATACAATATGCAAAAATAAAGTGTTTCTATCTCTTGGCAAATATGAAATACCAGTTCATAACTGTATTACATGCCTTATAGGCTGAAAATAAACTAAAGTACTCCTATCTATGGCGGCAAAACTTTCCCCAATTATTGAATGCTTTAAAGTTTACATCTTGGTATCATATACCTCAAAAAGTGTTACAAGTTTACTTTCATGACACCTTTAAGTAGATACGGTTGTCGCCTCCTTCTTCTTTTGTTCTTCCAGATAGATAGGACAATTCCTTTTCCAATGTCCTGGCTTTTGACAATGGTGGCAATTGCCTTTCTTGGTCATGCCTCCCTTGGCCTTGAGAGCTGAAGACGACTTGGGCTCCTGGCTAGCATCAGAACCTTTCATAGCTTTGCCCTTGCCCTTGCGCTTGGACTTGCCTTTCTTTCTCATGATCACCATCACAGACTTAGGCTTGTCCTTCTTCATCTGTATCTCGGCTGTCCTCAACATGCCCAACAACACTGATAGTGGCCTATCAAAGTTGTTCATGTTGTAGTTCATCACAAACTGACTGTAGGATTCTGGCAACCATTGCAATATCACGTCAGTAGCCAACTCTTCGCTCAGTGGAAATCCCAATCTTGTTAGGTTCTCCACATACCCAATCATCTTGAGTGTGTGAGGACCAACTGGATCTCCTTCTGTCATGACGCACTTGAACAGTGCCCTTGAGACATTGTACCTCTCTTGCGGTGCCTAATCTTCATACATGTTCCTGAGATGTTGAATCATCTCAATGACACCCATGTTCTCATGTTGTCTCTGCAACTCGTGGTTCATAGAGCACAACATCAAGCACTTTGCATCAATGACATCATCAGATTGCTTCTTGTAAGCATCCCTTTCTGCCTTTGGTGCATTAGGAGCAGGTTCCTCTGGAATTGGAGTATCCAGGACATAGAGCTTTCTCTCTTGAGTGAGAACAATTCTCAGTGTCCTATACCAGTCGTGGAAGTTTGTCCCATTTAGCTTGTCTTTTTCAAGGACCGATCGCAAATAAAAGTGATTGTTGTTTGTTGCCATTTGTACTACAAAAGGAAAATATGCAATTTCAGTCCAAAACTCATTTTTGACTTATTTGATTGATTTGAAAATTGACGATATAATTAGGCCTTTAATTAATTATCGCTCCCACTATTTTAGTTCAAATTGATAGCCCTCACCATCAACTCGGAAGATTGCAGCGTACAACCTTCTAGTGGGCAAGATCCTAAAATCCTCTAAATCATGGACCATCTAGGGCTATCACCCACAACTTAGATCTCTTAGGTAGGCAACTTTTTCCAATTGCATCATATGCAACTCTTGAAAAGATGTCATATGCAACTCCTTGCCATGATCAACTCCATTCCTCAAGGTGTTAGATCCTATCTAGGTCACCTTGTTAAGTCTGACCCAAAGCAAACATGATGAATATCCATTCCTCAAGGTGTTAGATCCTTGCCATGATTAACACTAGGATAGTTTATTAACACTAGGATGGTATCGACATGGTTACAGGTTGAAATACAAAGTGGTGGTGTCGCAATGAAGCCAAGTCAATACTATCGACTCCTGTCGATGGTATCGACCATCCATGTCACCGATCCGCGCAAAGAAATCGGCGGCGATCGCGACGTCCACGTCATCAATCTAGGTGCACCGTCGATACCATCGACGCGAGTCGATGGTATCGACACGTCAGCGATCCGTGTTTCAATATCCAGCAATCGACGACCGTCGATACCATGTGAGGGGTGGATAGCATCGACCAGCGTCGATACCATCGACTCACGTCGATGGTATCGACGGGCTAACAGTGGCGCCGACCATGTCTATTTAAGGAGAATCATTACGTCATTTGACGTCACACCTTCAGAGTGATCTCCTCCCTTTGCACCGAGCACTCCCCCGAGCCATTTAAGAGCGAAGATTAGCATCACCGAGCGACGATCGTCACCGAGCGACGATCGTCACCGAGCGGAGATTCATATCTCCATTCTACACCGAGCTCTCTTTCTAATCCCTTTCTCGTCGCCAACATGGTTCACGTCGCTGGAGCATCTTCTTCACGTGCGGACCCGGAGGAGATCCTGAAGTTTGTGCCACCTCCTCCCGGGTCGGTTGCACGGCCGCGCATGATGCATCCTTCCACAGAGGTGAAGAAGATCTATGAGGAGATCTTAAAAAGGAAGATCGAACCCACCCGGTATGTGGACCGGGAAATGATCCGAGACCTCGGGTTCGAGGCCAATTTGGCCTATGTTCTACAGGGGCAGGCGAAACGTACAAGCAGGAGGCCCGATGAGTTACAGTACCATGCTGATGGCCAGCCGTTTTTCAGCGAGTGGCCAACCTACAAAGAGTTGGTGGCGGAGTTCATGGCGTCACTTAACGTCTGCGTCATGCCCAACGACGTCGTCGCCACCGACCGTGAATGGATAAAGGGCCGGGTGTCTTTCTGGCTGTACAACCGTGACTATACCCTCACGCTTTGCCAATTCAATAGGATCTTCAATTGGAATCATTCTCCGTACGACCACCGGCGGCCGAATAACCGCACCAACTACGACACTCTCTTCTCCGAGTTGGTGACGGTGCCACAAGGGAGGTCGGTGAGCTACCACAACGCTGCGGTAGCCGACTTCGAGCACCCATTTGTTCGGGTATTGCACTGGATGTTGAGTTCCACCATCTTTGCTCGAAGTGATCTGGCGCTAAGCAAATTTCAGGAGACGGATCTTTTCTTCTTATATCAGCTCCTGAAGCGCCAAGAATGCAACTGGGGTGCATTCTTTCTACAACGAGTATTGGCGGTGAAGAGGAGCACGAGAAAAGCCCCGATTCATTTTAGGGGGCTTGTCACCAAGATAGCCCTCTACTTGGGCTTGAATCTCGATCAGCTGACTCCTCTTTCTACGAGAAGCAAGGTCAACTTGCAACATCTACATCGAGCCAATCTCGTTCTTCTCTGAGCTGGCGTGGCTTTTGCGCATTTCCACATAAATCAAGCGTACCAGGAGTGTGTGCTTCCTGATCTGGTCTTCAACATCGAGGGAGCACAACATTTTCGATGGCCAATCATAGCTATCGCCGATTCCGATGAAGAAGGAGGAAATGACGGCGACGACGACGATGACGGACAGGACGACGAGGCTGAGGAGGAAGAGGAGACCCTTACACCTCTTTGAGCACGAGTAGCACCCGGGAAACGCCCTAGGATGCATCCGGGTGCGTCTTCATTGTCACAGCCTCCGCCGCCATCACCACAGCCCTCGCAGCCCAGCGAGGATGCCTATTCCATGCAAGGCATGTATAATATGCTGCAAGAAATCCAGCAGACGCAACATAGCCACACAGCTGCCTATATCGGTATTCAAGACACCACCAACCGTCTCTTCGTCAACCAGCAAGCGATCTTCGAGAATGAGCGCCTTCTTTTTGCAAATCAGGAGAACATCCATGATCGGCTGCACAGGATGGAGCAGCAGCAGCAGCCGTTTTACGATCATTACTGGAGCCAGAATTATTTTGTGGGGTATCCACAGCCTCCTCCGATGCCCCAGTATGATCCGACCTTTCAGGGGCAATACCCGTCTTGGGACCCCCACGGTGCCGCAATACCCGCCTCCACCACCACATGACTGATCTGGTATCACTGTTCCAATCTTAAGTTTGTTTTTGACTATGAGGCCATAGTCGAATTCAAGCTTAGGGGGGTAGTTGGAACAGCTCTATCTTTTCTTGTTTTTGGTTTTTAGCATTATTGCTTTTCTTCTCTTGTTATTTGTTTCTTGCAATTTTAGTTTCTGTAGGATCCACGTGCTATCTAGTGTAATTGTGGATGTCATAAAAGTGTGTCATCTTGTTGTTAGTGCATGGGAAATTCAAGGGAAATTTGAAAATTTTTGGTGTGTTTGGATAGCTTGTTCTGTTTGACCTTGGGTACACATCCTACGAAAATGATTGGTTATGTCAACTTTAAAACAACATTTCATACCTGTACTCCTAATGATTCATGAAAGTGGACAGTAATGGTTGTTTGAGCCTAACCTAACCAAATGGTAATGAGACCTTAATTGGATGTAAGAGAGAGAACCCTCTAAACTACTACACAGGTCAGTAAGGAGGGACGCATAATATCTTTCTAAGGTTCAGTCATCTAGTCTTGTGATCGTTCCACTTCATTTTTCCATAATCCACCTAAGAATTGGAAGTAAAGTGCAGTTTTAATTCCTTTTGTGCGCATAGCATTTAGATAGGACTTGCATTGGTATTTTCCATATGTTTGCATAAAAAGAAAAAAATATAGTGATTCATGCACATTACCTTTAGGTGCATGCCATGTAGTCGCATTCATGATTTTCATGCATAAAGTATATCATGTATCTCAATTTTTCCCAAATGGTGAATTAAATTGTTCCATACCTTCTAAATAGTGCAAAAATTTCTGAGTATGAAGAAAATAGCCCAATAAAATTATCTTTAAGCAATTATGGATATGTGGGCTGAAAAAAAAAAGCTGAAAATCTGCAATATAAAAAAAAGGAAAAAAAAAAGAATTTAGAAGAAAGTGAAATAAGAAGGAGAAAGGAACGTAATATCACTTGCATTTCAGGATAATTGAGTACATGATGTAGCTTGACTAGATATCCATCTCATTTTGAGGCGGATGGTTAGTGCATGCATCATTCCACCCAATTTTAGGCATTAGGGCATTTCTAATGTGCATTTGCATCATATAGGACATTTTTGTATTATGCATGTTGAAACTGTACAATACTTCCACTTTCTTCCATGAGCTACCCATTTTCATCCACCCGTTGCTCGGATTGGTAGGCCACCGTGAATTTCTCCTCACTAATGAATATCAGGAGAACTACTTCCATGTAGATGGTAGTTAGGGCGAGCAATGTAGTATAGGCGATCACAGGATGCACCGAGTCTGAACCGGCAAATTTTATTATGTTAACTGCCTTATGTGATAGTGTTCATCGGTTTGGAGGTCAATTTCTTTTATGGATGATTACTGTCGCCTTTAGGGTAATTATCATTATGTGGTTAGAAAAGGCTGGTTTGTGAATGTTCAGTGGGAGTCATATGGGATGTTGGGTTGGTGTGTTGTTTTTCAATTGACATTTGCAATTCTATTCTAAGGATTAGTTGCTCGAGGGCAAGCAACGTTCAAGCTTAGGGCAGTTTGATGCGATGATTTTGAGTCGCATTTATAGACCTGCTTGATATGTGTTTTATGCTTTTATTAGTCATTTTTATGGTTAATATTGCATAATTCATCCATTTTGGTCTTTGCCATTATTTTATGTCAAATCCCCTTTATTTCATTATTTTGAGCATTAATTATCACATTATTATTATTTGTGTGAATTTATGTGATCTTGTATTTGAATTTCAGGACAAACGAGTATTTGCTTCCGTCGATACCATCGACGGAAGTCGATACCATCGATAAGGGCGCAGGTTGTCAGCTGAAAGGAGCAGCAAAGAGTCGATACCATCGACGCTCAAGTCGATGGCATCGAGACACCTTCAGGTTGCTGGCGAAGAAGCTGTCGATAGTATCGACACCAAGTCGATACCATTGACGCACGGAGGCTACAACGTCGCAAAATGACAAAACCGACGCCTAAAGGAAGTCGATACCATCGACCCGTGTCGATGGTATCGAGATGATGTCGGGCGCGACAAAGGAAGGGTTCATTACTGCAATGGGTCAATACCATCGACTCGCGTCGATGGTATCGACGCCGTAGGATATGAGTTTGCTTTCTAATGATCTCAATCGAACGGCTGGAGTTAATTAACGACCTAATGAGGGACTTATACCTAAGGACGGCCGCCCAGACGAGGATCGTATCGGATGAGCCATTGCACAAGTGCCGAGGAGCAGGAAAAAGGAGAACGGAGGCCAGAAGTTCATACCAGTCGATCCGGATGCTGCCGAAGATGGATTTCACCACCGAGAGGCGGGAAAGCACGTGTTCTATGCAAAGGATCAACCGGTTCTTCTCTGTTCAGGGGTTTTCCCTTTCATTCCACGTTTTTCACATGATTTCCCCTATCTCTATCTTGTACTTGTGTGAGATGACCATGCGGGGCTAATCCCCTTCATCTTTAGGACCGGGAGTAGCCCGGGGATTCATTGTATGACAGTTTTCTAATAGTAATTCATATTTTCTCTCTTAAATCCGTGGTATAGTTTCGTTTTCTCCATATATTGTTATGCTTGATCACCATAATAATAACCTAATGCCCTTAATTACTTTGAAAGAAGGATTAACGGTTGAAAAGTGACGAAATCTACATTAATCGACAAATCCCTTGACCAAGGTGGTGTAAAATTAATGGTGGATACTGAGATATCGTTCATAATGCATCTAGTTTAGGGTATAGGTTACTACGACAGTGGAACCGACCTAAACCCAGATAGTGAATTGTACCACGACAGTGGGCAATTCTATTTTCAGGCCATTACCCGGATAGAGAGAGAAGATTGAGGCGTTATATAAAACCTAATACAATGAAAACCCACGGTGAAACCGCAATCCTAAAGATATCCTTTTGAATTGATTAAATTAACCTTTAATCGATTGTTTGCTTTGTTTTATTTTTGTTTTATTTAATTTTATTCAACAACCCCAATTTGTTTTTCAGCTTAGCTGATCGCAAATAGTTAGTAGGAGTCTCCAACATTTCCGAGTATCCCTGTGTTCGACTCGGACCTCACAAGGTCTGTACTACTCGACGTGTACACTTGCGTTTTTAGTGCGTAGTAAAATACACGTCAACTAGTCACTGACACACTCTCCTGCTGCCAGTCGCAACTGCAGTCGCCTTTCCCTTATTGTGCCTCTCTTATCGGGTAGCACTTGCTCGAGCTCTCTCAGTTACCAAAACAAGAGAGAACGACAACTTTATAGAGCAACTGGTTGCACGAAGTTGTACTATGAGAAGCCCCCAATACCCCTATATATAGGAGGGTCATGGGACAGGGTTCTCTATCCCGGGTATTGCGGGACTAAAAGCAGGAGTAGAAGGGTTCGACATTTTCCACAAAACAACCAACTTGCAACCTGAACCGATCGTTTTACAACTGAAACATTCGGTTGGGGACCTGAGTCGGTCGGTTGACACCTCAACCGATCGGTTGGGACACCTCAACCAGTCGGTTCACTTCTGAATCGGTCGTTTCATGGTCCTAATCAGTTCCAGATTGACTTTTCTTCTTTTGTTTCTAATTGGTATTGAATACCAATCCTTTTTCCCAATCAAATTGGGCAAGTGAAACGAAAGGAAAATTCTCACCAATCCTACTTTCCCAACTTGCTCGGTTGCATCAGTTGAATCGATCATTTTAACACTTGAAGCAATCATTTCACCCTGATTATGAGCCGATCAACTCACCACCTGAGCCGACCGGTTCACCAAGTTGATCTGATCGGTTCATCACATGAGCCAATCGGTTGGGAGTGCAGATTGTGTAGAATGAGTCAATTGCGGTTTCAATCAATCTGATACTCCAATCAATGTGTCCAACACCTTGAACATTATGACATTGAGCTATCAATTGATTGAGTGTTTAATTGAACTACTAAACTCCTTTAGTAATGAATCTAAACATTGTTTTTGGACAAAACTCCTCTTCCAGGTTAAATCCTATGTGTGTGACCCTACAGGTCCATTTCACATTGGTAGTTAAAGTCCATAACACTTATGACTTCACAAGCAAAGAGTGGTGCCTAATCACACATCAGTGCTACCCAAGTGAAATAGAAAGTTGGAGAACAACTTTCAATCCTACAATCCGTGAATGGTGTTACAGTGAATATATAATTCCTTTGTCACTGATATCCCGAATGAACTCGAGGCATGGAACAGTCATCCTGTCAACGTTCATTCACTTTCTTGATCTCAGAGTAGATTGGAAGAGATATGTATAACATCAATATCACATACTGATTCACACATGCGTTCACGCCTTTCTCAATCCTACTCATCAATTGTCCATGGATATCATACTCCCTCAGGAGGGACAAATCCCATATATATCACTCACCCCTCAAAAGCCCCATGTGTCAAATCCACCCAATCATCACCTTTATAACAACCAATGTTTCAGGACTGCGTTTGATGATGTCAAAGTGTGCCCAACGACATGTGTTGAGTGTAGTGATTTTAGGCCAAAGAATCACTAGGTAACACAACATTTTATGGCTCACAAGGCTCATAAAGCAATTCTAATAGTAAAGCATCATATCTCAGACATGCCTATGTCCAACATCTCATGATACATGTATGATTAGTGCACATGATAACAGTTTATCAATTACATATGCAATGTAAGAGTAACATCACTATTTCCACATTAGAGTTAGAATTTCTCAAATTATGTCAATTAGAAATACTCATTCCATTACCCAAATTACGGTTATGTTTTATCACCATATTGCCCAACATTAGGGTTTCATGCACTATAACCCAAGATTAGGGCTCCACTTACCTTATACCCTTTATTAGGGTAGGATGTCATATCAAAGTGTCACATATCAGTACATAGCATCACCTTGAGTTAGAGTTTCACATCTCATTGTTGCATTAAGGTTTCACTTTGACATCACCCTTGATTAGGGTTCCACATGACATCGCCCTCACTTAGGGTTTCATATGGCTTCTCCCTTGATTAGGATTTCTCATAACATCACCCTCACTTAGGGTTTCACATACCATCATCCTTATTTATGGTTTCATATGACATCACCCTTACTTAGGGTTTCCCATGTCATCATCTTTAATTAAGGTTCCACATGACATTATCCTTAATTAGGGTTTCCCATGTCATCATCCTTAGTTAAGGTTTTGACATGACATTACCCTTAATTAGGGTTCCACATGCCATTTCTCTAAGTTAGAGTTAGGGTTCATCAACCTTCATAATTAGGGTTTCATGATCTGTCAAAAAACCGTCGCGCTAAACGAGATTACTCAAAACATAAAAACACAATCAATCAGTAATTAATCACATACCCAAAAATATTAGTAAATTAAAACCGATTTCAACATCAACACCCGCTCAGAAACATTTGAAGGATCCCAACATCTTTCTTGTATCCATACTATGCCACCCAAACAAACATTAATATGCTAACAAAAGTCGGATTCATTTGAAACATTATATACAAACATTATCTCACCCGGACCTGAGAGTACAGGGATGACTCTAGGATACACTAGACATCTAATCAACTTTCCCCAAGATTCATTATTGTAGTTACTCTTTACTTCCATGGTTCTATTGTCGTCATTGCCGATTACCTAAAAAAAATGTGTCGAACCACAAGGGTGAGACATAGTCCCAGCAAGAGATATAACCATCAACAGCGTTTATTGATTACAACATTTTTATGTAATTAAATAGTTAAGAAGTTTAATAAGATATAACAAATAAGATCAATAGTACCGATGATTAACAAAATACATAAAGGAACAGATAACAATTATCATTATCAAGCTGACTATCATCATTTTCCTTATTAACCGTATAAGAGATTCAATAGCATATGCATAACTAGCATAAGCAAGTCTAGTAGCATGTTACCTCTATTAACATGAATAAGTCTAGCATCATAAGCATATCTAACAACATTAGTGTGTCTAACAGTTTGAACAGATCAATATCATAAGCAAAGCTATCAACATAAGCATGAGTATTTGCATAAGGATGATTAGTAGTATATGCATTTCTAATTATAGAGGCATGGCTAGCATGCTAAACATAACTAACAACATGAGATAGCTAGCATCATGATTATAATCAATAGTAGCAGTAAGATATCAACATAAGCATGACTACTGTATGTACACATTTACAGTCTTATGCATATCCACAACATAAGTATAATTACTATCTCTTAGTTTCACTAAGCATCATCTTTATGTAAAGAGAACAAACAAGGGTTATCATCCAATGTGAAGCATCATGTATAAACCTAAACAGATATGTTATAC
The DNA here is from genome assembly GCA_963693085.1 of Alisma plantago-aquatica. Lineage (NCBI taxonomy): Eukaryota > Viridiplantae > Streptophyta > Magnoliopsida > Alismatales > Alismataceae > Alisma > Alisma plantago-aquatica. Next base: position 652,048,419 of record OY856411.1, read on the forward strand.
GACTGTATTATATCTTTTATTATGCCCTGAGGAAATTGAGGATACCACTCAAAATCCAATTGACCACTGCTAAGTTGAAATCAGTGCCATACAAGATCTAGGAAGAGTCGGACTCCTAAGATCTTCTCCGCCCCCAGTCAGTATGGGTCCACCACAATGACACAAAAGGTCAAGCTACTAACAGCCTAGTCCGTCCTTGGTACAGGTCACGACACTAGTGAAAGAGGTGGGTACGCATACCCTACCATATGAGGTACAACCACAGTTGTCCTCCAATATCATCACATATATAATCACTGAGATACGGCCGCAATCATTCTCAAACTGAGGGCTAGGTATGACCGCAATCATTCTCCCTAAACACTTGAATTCAGGATGACAAGCACCCCGCATACTCATCAGTATGCGCTCCGAGTTTCCCTTAGGAATACTCATTTCACCATCTGGCAAATTTTGACACTCATATGGATCTATGGCATAGGGCATTACATGATTAGAGTTGCACTTGATTAGTTATGCCAATTGGGTGAATTAAGGCTGCATCAAACAAGTGGACAAACAAACCCTAATTCACTTCTAGCAAGCATATAAATATCAAAACTTTGAAAAGATATAAAATGTGTGAAACATAATTTCTCATCTCATCATCACATGGTACTATTCACTTGCCACTCATGAGACTACACTAGTCATCATGCTATCGTAAGATAATAATCTTTTTCACAATATCACAGGGTATCAACCCTTATCAATATAAGAGGATTTCACCTCATTCAGGGCTCAACCATGCCGAAAGGTCATTAAGACCATCATATTATTCCCTTTAAGATCATCATTATCTTTGCATGCCTTATAACAAGGCTCAACAACATCAATTATATATAATACACCAGATCAATACAATATTGCATTTATGAACTAGGTGGTATTCATAAACAGTCATAGCAGGGTTATATTAACATTAAGAATATTCCTTTATTACATCAACATGCAAGGAATCTGGATATGATTAACACTCATCATATTCATTATACACAGGTTTAGCATAAGAAAGTATCAACCATGTGACTATAATAACCAGCAATTAACATATCAAGGTTATGATCATAGTAATGAGGTTATTCTACCATCATTCCATCATATAAGAATGTTAAACTTGAATACTCATCTTTATCTAATTGCATTAGAGTTAGGTTCAACATGATAAATTATATCAATGTTACTAACCGGCACTCATACCCAAACCCTAACTGTTACAACCCCAATCTTGGGTTCATAAGGAGAGAAATGTAATTTCTCATTTTAAAGATATTGGAACAAATGATGATACAATTTGTGTTGAATAAATGCGTTTCGTTGAAAATAGCTTTGTTGTTTGATTTGTGGGCTTTTATTGGCTATTGGGCCCAGTAACAAAGAAAGAACAAAAGAAACTCTATTATTGAGTAAATAAGGAAATAAAGGAAAGAAAGATGGGAAAACTGTTAGAAGGCAAAAGAATATAATCCAAAGGTGGATTTTGTGTCTCTTGGGTTCCTTGGGCTCCAAGGAGTCTAAGGTTACAAGGAAAAGGCAATAAGAAAGGAAAAGATTAATTAAGTATTTCTTTATTAAGAAAGAAGTGGAAAATAGTGATAATATTACAAGAAATGTGTGGAAATATGGATAATAACTCCATCTTGGAAAAGATTCCGTATTCACATGGTTTCTAATGGAAAAGGGAATCATTAATAAGAAGATAAAATATTGTGCGAGAGAAAATATGCCTAAATGAGTTTTATTAAACCTTTACTTGCATATGAAGAAAAAGGGTTTTTACTTTCGAGTTTTGGACTCAAACTTGGTACATCAGTAGTTTAAATCAGTATTAACTTTCCCTTAAATTTTGGTGTTAATTGGATCATCGGTTTGAGAGTTATGATTTTTAGAAAAAAAACTCCTGAAATGGAAAGGGAAAATGAGATGTATTAAATATCACAATTCTTTTCCTATTATAATTCTGGCGTGTGCATTCGGTATAGTCAGATCTAGATCTGATGGTGATGAGCCCATCTTCTAGCATGCGTTTGACTGGGAAAGTAAGGTCAAGACTTGGGTTTTTCCTTGGTCGATTTCTTGCCGATCTTTGTGCGAGCGATCTTGGAAATATGCTAACTGAATTCGTGAGGTTCTTGCAGCCATAACTATCCCAGGTTTTGCCTATCTTGGGGGTCTCTAGTAGGATCCCCTAAAAACCAGGGACCCCTCCGGTTGTGAGCCATAGCCACAGGCTATATAAGGAGGTATACCCCCTATGTGAGTTTGTTCACGGCTCTGCGAGACGATATGGGGCCTGCAGACCGAGTATGAGCAAACAATTTTCCCCCTCAAACCCCCCTCTTGCACTTTGGACCGCCCTGGCTTGCCGCCGGAGACTCCTCAAGTCATCTCAGAAGCTCCAGCCATGGCTGGATCAATTAGGACCACCTTCGAGTTGGGCAAGGTGTGGCGGAGAGCGTGAGATCTTCTCTAGTTGCTGGGGTGGCCAGATGCTCAAAGTCAACATCTAGGTTGACTGATCTCAGAAGTTGGTTCGCGAGCAGGGACTCAGCGCGGGGAAGAAGAAGAGGAGGGGAGAATTACTTCCCTTCCCTCGTGTCCCAGTTAGTAGGGATGACCTTTAAGGTAATCTAGCAATTAACAAGTGCTTTGCCCGCCAGTTTGATTCTAATAAATCCACGTGGACGTTTCTGATTAGTAAAAAAAAAGGAGTTACCTTGTAAAATATGTATCTAATGATAGAAATATCGGATGAAGGTGATCTATACATGAAAATTGATCAGAGAAATGTGGAGAATCAGATAAAAATATAATTGGAGCCTGATTATTCTTGCTAATGAAAAGGTATATAAAGATGATATTTTTAATAGTTTAATCAATGAAAAACCCTAACCTTTGATGATTAATGAATTATAAAAGGTTATATGGGTGTTTAAAGTGGATACTAACCTGTTGTTAATAAAAAGGGCATATTAGATCTTAAAGGATGATCTTCATGTATAATTTGATTAATTTAGGGTTCCATATGATTTAATTAACCTTGAACCCTAACTTTGGTAATTATGACCCTTAAAGTTTTTAATAGGCCAAATTCATGTACAAGGCTGAGATATGATGGTTCTAATCTATTTCGAGTATTAAAGTTCCTAATTATGGTTAAATACCCTAAATGTAGTAATTAGGGTTTTCTAATGAATAAAAGACAGAATTAATTGTAAATCAAGTACATATGTGAATTAGACTTTGAATTGATGATAAATGAGCATAATGATCTTTTCATGGATAAAAAGGATAAAAATGATAGCTTTAATGTAAGAGATGCTTAATGGACTTATTTAATGGTTAATTATGCCTTTAATCTGAAACTAAGGATTAGATGTTGAAATAATTAGGGTTTGTGATTAATTGCGTTAAATTAGGGTTTAAAATAATAAAATATGAAGGGAAACCCTAATTTCTATAAGAACCCTAAAAGTGGACTAGAAGCCCTAGGAAGCGAGCTAGATTTAATAGATCTTGATGACATGAGTAATAAAAGGAAATTGTATAATTGTTTCAGGATCTTATTGAGTGCTTCCTTGCCTATTGTGGATTGGATTATTCTGTTTCAAATCAGCCTGACAGGTATGTGGTTACGCTTATGACTACCCGAATTAGTTTTCCGGGATTTTTTTGATGTTTCTATCGTGACTTGAATTAAACTGTTGGATGTATTTAATTCATGCAAAGTACATTGTGAATATGACTATCACATAAGATATATGCCTACTAGCTCAGATCCTAGTCCCCTCTGTAGCTTAATGGGTTGACCTAGTAAATGGCTACCAATGGGGTAGGCCCATGAGGTCTTTGGATGACTTAGTAAATGGCTACCAATGGGGTAGGTCCATCAAGTCACATTGAGTTAGAGATTGGACTACCTATGGGTAGTGCCATGCGACTCAACCCTAGATATTGGTCTACCTGTTAGGTAGGATCATGCGGGGTTTAATAAGGATCTACCTAGAGAGAGGTGGGATCGCAGTCCACTGCAGGGACAACAAAGAGATAGTGGATAGGAAAGGATTGAGTAGTATGGTTTAAATCGTAGTCTTGGCTGTTAAATGATAATTGGATGATTACTTTGTTATTATAGTTGCACGATTATTGTTTCCCCCACATACCAACTTCTTGCTGACCGACGTTTTGTTTGTCGGCGTTTTAGGTACAAATGAAAAGAACAAATAGTAAAGTGGCAGATGTGAAATTAAACGAGAAATAACGTGCATAGGAGGATTAGTTAGTTTAGCATCTCTATGGATAGAAGTTTAGAAATCCCAGTTTTTCCAAGGTAAGAAAAGTTTTATTTTATACCAGTTTTCAGTTTAGTTGGTAAAGCTTATTGATTGGTATTGATTATTTGTTGAACCTTTGATCCTATAATTTAGTGGTTGTGATGAGGATTCCCCATGGCCTACATATATAGATATGCCACCTAGGGGAAAACCTAAAAGAGTCCATATTTGGACTAGCAACCTCACCTCCATAACTCCCGATCATATCTTTAACAAAAGTTGTCCAATATTACTTCTTTCCTTATTGATATTTGATCCCTTTATTATTATTATGAAGAGTTATCTCTTTGATTATCATGGAAGCCAACGAAACACCACCAAGTGAACTTCCTATCTTTCTCTTCCTTTGTCTTCCTTTAAAGTATATCTTAAATCAAATATCATTTCCACATGGAACTCATTAACTCCTTTCCCAGTTATACTTCCTAATTGGGGTTCGTTCGGTATCCTTTGTATACCAAACTTCTTCTTTCCTTTAAACCATGTCTCCTATTTCTTTTGGGTACTTACATATTGTTCCTTTATTTGGCTTCTAAGAAACAGGTGGATCATCTTATAATTAATTATCTAATCCACATATTATCTCAGATATCTATTATCATCATGAACATCCTCAATGTCCAAAACATATCTCAAGGACCCATATGTAAATCTTGATTATTCCAATTGGACCAAGATGTGTCCCTAATTTTATTTAGGCTTGAAATCCATGAATTTCAAGGATGTAACAATGTATGTATTCAGATTTCAAGAAAATTTCAACAGCATTTCCTCGTAGATCTCCAAGTACAAACATATGTGATTAGAGAACAAATGGGTAAGTGCTGACGAAACATCTTGAAAACCGAACATGCATTATATATTTACATCCTAAGTGAGATTAAGTGTTCAAGAACAGTCCCAAATAGGGGACTATCCAAGATTTACTCCTAATGAGTAAATCTCAAATGGGTTTTAGGCCAATGTCAGATTTGTATATATGTTGTCATTCCTATACCTATGATCATAGTTTCATCATTCATATCCTAGGTTTTATGGAACATCATTTAATTCAACTCATTCTTGATTATGTTCCCAAACACAAGTACGATTTAGATGAACTATAATAGGGTATTTCGTCAACTGTTCTACCCCATGGTTTATAATCTAAATTTGTGTTAATAAAACTCATCCATGTGTATATTTATAAGAACAACCTTCTTATATATAACTATTCTTTAACTCATATATTAGTTTTCTTATGATTGTTCCAGATCCATATTGAATTTTTAAGTCATATATATCTATAAATATGCATCTAGGTTTATGGTTAATATGGATAATAGAAATTTATTTAAGAAGAAAAATAGAGAAGTGGATGTGATATTAAGAATAAAATATAGCAAAATAAAGAAACTTTTGTCATCTACGATCTAAAACAAGTCATATTCATACATTTTGATGTCATATAAATCAAAGAAGTGAAACGGATGCAATATTACAACTTTTTGGGCAAGGGTCAAGATTTGTGGCATGAAGTGGCATAAATTTACATGCTTTAGAGATTAGGTTGAGGGTTCATGTCAAGTAGATCCAAGATTAATACTTTGGTCAATATTATGCATTAAGATGTGTGTTCAAAACATACACAACATAGGAATGCAGGGCACATACCTTCTTATATGGCACCAAAGAGGGAACAATGACCAAACATGAGTTGATGGTGATGGTGATGACAGTGGCTAGCTCCAGCAATGACTGCGGTCGCGATAGCAAGTTCCAACAGTGATAGTGACAAACTATAGTAGAAGTACTGGTGGCAAGCTCCAGCAACTCCAACAGTGGTGGCGGTGGTGAGTGAAAAATGGCATAACAATGGTGGAAACAGGAATCACCAAAGATAGGTCAGGCGAATAATGAAAAAAAGAATGGGGGAAGGGGAAGAAATTTCACGCGTCTTAAGTAGAAAATCGTCGTCGGTTATACTAAAAATTGACAACTAAGGATTTAGTCATCGATTTCTAGAGAAAAATAGACAACTAACTCTTAAACCAAAAAATAGACATTGGCAAAGAGCAATAGTCATTAGTTACATCTGCAAAAATCGACGACTAAGTACAAATCTAAACAAGAAAAAAATTCCTTGGGTTAGGTTATAGTCTTCTATTAGTTATGTATAACCGATGACTAGCTCGTAAACCAAACAAAAAATAGACCCCGGTTAAGGGTGATAGTCATTTTTTTAAATGACATTGATGATACAGTTCCAAAATAGTACTCAATCATGACTGACATAACTAACATCTATATACATATCCAAATAAAAAAATTTGATCTAGTGTTATGACCATTGTCGTCGGTTATCCAATAAAAACCGACAACAAAGGAGAAAATGGGCGGGGGAATATTTTTTTGGGGACAAGGCACGTAAACACCTAGTTGTCGGTTTTGTCTACAAAAATGATGCTATAGACCCGTCCCCCCCCCAAAAAAAAAATTATCTCACCAAGGGGATCAGTCGTTGGTTAATTGTTAGAGACGAAGAATAATGAGGGGATAAATATTTCTACCAGAACATGGCACGAAGCATGTGTCGTTGGTATAAGAAAAACCGACATCAGAGTGAAAATATTGGAGGCAAAATGTTTTCCTTGAAAATTTGTATTTTGTAGGTAATTTTGGTCGTCAGTTTATATGTTAAGAAATCAATGTTAAAGTAAAAGTGGTATCCATGTCTTTTCTAAATCTGCAAGACAATTAATTAACTAATGTTGTTGTGCTTTGGCGTCAATTTTTTAGGAAACTGATGCCACCAAAACTGACATTATAGTCATTTCTATACTAGTGTTTTCTTAACATGGAGTAATCAATAAGCAATGTTGAGAGTTATACCTCTCGTAGGGACATGGGTCTCAACATGTGGGTCACCAAATATTTTTTAGGTAATCAACGGTAGTTGTTGTAGACCCATGGAAGCGAGGTGGATGTTTTGTTGATGGACCTTAGAGAAGGTTGTTAGATGTCTAGTTTATCCTAGAGTCATCCCTGTATTCTCAGGTCTGGGAGATAAAATTTGTATACGATGTTTCAATCGACTCCAACTTTTAGTAGAATTGTGATGCTTGTACATGAGGTATATGTGGTACTTGTGGATCATATATATATATATATATATATATATATATATATATATATATATATATATATATATATATATATATACATATGTATATATGTATATATATAAATGCATTTATACACACACACATATATATAGAGAGAGAGAGAGATAGAGAGAGAGAGTCAAGCTAGAATACACTCGAGTGTACAAATCACACGGTACACTCAAGTGGTGTTTGCATATCAAAACTATTGTTTGGTAAAGTGTAAACCATTGATCTTCATTGTCATACTATAATCAAGCTACATACAAAATTTGAACCTACTTGAATGAGTGTAAGTCACTCATCCAAGGGCAATAAAATCATCTCATGAAAATAATTTGAAATGCATTATTTTTGTGGTCTTTATCAATTGACCTGTAAATGTCCAAATGGGGTAAAATTTTATATATGAGCTATTCACAAGATTTTTAAAAAGATCAATTGATTAGATTTTCAAAAAATATATTGCATCATGAAAAACTACTTGAATGTATTATGTTTTGGACACACTCGAGTGTATTCTAGCATGACTCTCTCTCTCTACACACACACACACACACACACACACACACATATATATATATATGGGCATTCATTCATTGCCCGTGCGGGTAGCCTGGATTTTTGCTACCCGACAACCAAAAAAGTAACTCTCCTGGCTAAGAAAGTAACTCTGTTGTAACAAAAGTAACTGTGGTGTCAAAAAAGTAATTCTGCTGGCCAAAAAAGTAACTTTGTACAAAATATACAGCAGATATATATAAGGACAGGTTTTTTGATTATGGGGGGGACAAATGATACTATTTTTGGATGAAATTTTTTGGGGAGCTACATAAAATGGTCCTCTGCAATTGTAAAAAAAATTGAAAAAAGGTGGTTGGAAGGGTGGGCAGGTAGCTACCCGCGCGGGCAATAAAGATGGGCCCTATATATATATATATATATATATATATATATATTGTCTCAGAGGCCACAAAGAAGTTGTAAAAGATTCTTAACATATAATATGAAAGAAAGCACGATGTTGGGCTCTTATGTAAATGTTTCTAAGCATGTGGGTGACATTGAAATCATTTTAATTTACATTTTTTTGGGTATGTGATTAATTATTGATTGATTGTGTTTTCTGTTTTGAGTAGTCTCATTTTGTGTGACATGTTCTAAAAATTTAATATCAGAGTTGTTGGTTCGCTGAGTCTAAAAGGACACTAGGACTTAGGACTAGAATGATGACCAAGTAAGGAAAATAACAGTGAATATGATGAATTCTGCCTAATCTCAGAACTTTGATGCCTTGGCCAAGTACAACTATTGAAGAAAAGGTAAGTGTGGATCTCTTAGATTGTTATCTTTCTAATTGCTCTGACCAACTAGTCATTTTGAAACAATCTAAAGAGCATAATGAATAAGAAATCATGGTGAAAATATCTCAATCTTACCTTAAATAAGATGAGAAATACATTCTAACCTATCCAAACTTGAAGGCTTGGTAACTACAAGAGAAAGATACGATATCATGAAACCTAAATCTGAATACAAATAAGCTAATCAGAAGATCTAGAAACTATAATTCAAAAATACAATGAGGTAAAGGATAGATAAATATGTGATAATAGAATGTTTCAAGATATAAAATCCACGTAACATGAAGAGAACTCATGTGACCATGAAATGAGAAGATGAATAAGAACAATAAGAGATGGATAAAGTGGAACCTGAGTTAATCTTAGGACACCTATGTGTGTAAGAAAGTGCTAATGAAAATTCCTCATAAACATGAAAGAAATTAAGGGAGATGATCCCAATTTAATGAAAAAATATGAAATATGACGATCTACCTCTTCATAAGTGGTTGAAAAACATGATAAAATGAGAGAACATACACAAGAATGATGAATAGTTAAAGAGAAAAGAGAAATGATATACATTTATCTCGATAATTCTTATGTTGGTGGCAAGGAACCCATATGAAAAAGGTAAAATGATACATAAAAAGTTGTAATTTGTATGATGAAGATAGAATCAATAACCCCCTTGCTAGTAACCCCTAGAAATTGTTGTTGTGTGATGGTAAGTGTGCTTTCCTTTGTGTTCCTTCTTTTTGGGGATGCATCCTGCATGTGGACCTCATGCCTATTGGTGTGTGTGGATTCACTGTAATCTTAGGGGTGGATACCTTCACATGACGTGTGGTTTCCTTTGACTATAGTTACAAGACCTTGATGTTTTGTGTGAGCATGATTTTTTAGCCTTCCAATTATTAAGAAGACTCCTCCTATATGTTCTTAGTTAGTTATGATGTATGAGTTCCTCTTGACACATGAAGTGGATACCAAGGTGAAGAATACTAGTATCTAAGGTGCACCCATGGTACATGACTTTGAAGGTGTGTATTAGATGAGCTTTATAGTGTTCCTCTCCCTTAAGGAGAGAGAGTCGATGATGAATCCTCTAAATGTTGTTTTAAAAGAAGAAGGGTGATTCCATGCTGGTATATATATGAACTATTGACAGTTGGATAAGACCACTTTCCAAGGATAGATGGTTGGTTAATCAATCAAAATGTGTTATAGTGTTTCTTCAATAGACTAGAGGTCGATATATCACAAAATAAAAATAAGAGTGGATGACATAAGTTGCATATTACTATGAGTTCAGGGTTGTGTCACTAACCAATGTATCAATAGTATTTATGGACTTGATGAACAGAGTGCTTAGTTCATGTCTTCATGAGTTGTGGCATGTTTTGTGGATAACATCTCTATGCACTTCAGAGATGGTCAATAGTAGTAATTGTGTGACAAGTTCAACAAGAGTGAGTTGTGGTTAGTTAAAGTGTATTCTCGGGGTTGTGATACATCTGCTAAGTATGTTGTGTAAATCCAAATAAGATGAAGAATGAGCAATGGCAGCTAAGCATGGAACATGGTATAGCATGGATATGGTTAAGTGTATATATGTCCACAATTAAGTATGGCTATTGGATGATGTGTTGATACAATAGAAAGACTATAGTGAGGGACATGATGACACACAAAAAAATGGAAATAGTGTAGGATGATAGCTACAGTTTCAAGTTGTAAACATTACCAGAGTTTCACAAGTTGCATAGTAGTTTCTATGTTTCATGGATGGGAAGTGTCAACCTAGTACAAGACAAGTTATACAAATAGTGGAGGTTTCTATATTAACCCAAGTACAGACATGCAGGAGTTGAGGGAGAATAATATGATATCTATGAGAGTGATGTGACATCACCATAATATGGAAGTAACCATATGAAGATTAGGGGAAGAGGTGCATATGGGGTACCAAACTTTGCTTACCATTGATTTCAGGGGAAAAATACCTATTTGGGGTTTATGGTTGTGAGACCCCTGGCATTTCTTAAATGGTTGAACCTGCTTTCTTATCATAATTAATTATTAAAACCATAATGAAATCTTTTTAGGTGCTTTGATATCATGTGACAAGCTTAAGTTTGAAATTTAGTCCAATTCAGACACTATTTGTGCAAGTTATGTAATTTTTTGCTTATTTTGGACTTTTCTACAAGTTACCATATGAGAGGTTTTACTTGAATTTTTTTCACATACATTATGTTTCTTAGATGTTTTCTTATCATGCTTGACAGTTTTGGTACATGGGGTGCCTAGTTGTACTTTTCTTTGGTGGTGTTTCTCTCCAAGATTGACTTAGGGTTTACCCCTTCATGGATGAGTGACCTCAAGAGGCTATGAATCGATGGTTCTCCTTCTTGGTGAAAAATCGATGGTCACCACCAGGTGGTGGAAACCTATGGCCATATCTAGAGGTAGTGGGTTGATGGTTTTCTTGTTTGGGTTCACTTGGACTGATGGTTTACTTAAAGGAGGTGATCGAACAATGGTTCATCACTTAAGTGACTAGGGTTCCAAAGAACCGATGTCTACCATGCATGGGAACCGATGGTTGACTTGCACTGCCAAAAACTTAGGTCTAAGAAGGTCTCCACCACCATTGGAGTTTATCCTTTCATGGCCATGTAAACACTAGGCCATGGACACATGGAAAAGCTACTAGGACACCTCAAGATTCTCATCTCCTTTATCTATAAGCTTTATATACACCTCCTTTAGCTCACAAATGAAACATTTGGATATTTATCTCTTCTCTCATGTTTAGAGATTCGTCCTCCCCTTCTTGGTGGCAGAGAGGGTGTCCAATGTGGAAGAATATAGGCGACATTCTTATTGGAGCATCTAGGGTTTAGATCTACCCTCATCTAGGGTTTGTGAAACTTCCTTTGGGTGATCTTGAGCTAAACTAGTAAGTTTCTCCTTCCTACTTCGTTTCTCTTTCTATTCTTCTTCCACCTACCTTCTTCTAGTATGGAACCATGATCTTTCCTGGTAAAACTTTCTCTAAAGCTTAGAGAACCCTTCTTTCTTGCTTTCTTGACCTAGGGTTTGCTTATCTTGTGGAGAAAGAGCTAGTTGGCCGACTTCAGAGCTAAAACTAGGATTTTCTACCTTCTGAGCTCGAGTTTTCTTGCTTTTTGGAGCTTTGCCTTCTTACTAGAGGCGATTTTGATAACCCTCCTCACATTTTTTGCTTACTACTAGCATTAGGAACGTCAGGCTTCGAAGTGTAGGTACATGATTGGACATATCAAACAAGCGTGCCCAATTCTGATATTTTACTTATTTTTAATAAATCAATAGGGCTTCACTCCTCGACTATCACAATAATGGTACAATCCCCAAATTGTGTGGGTAAATCAAGAACATTATATTATGGGTTTGGCCCCGGATTGTCTTATTGATGAACTTTCAACTTGTTGGCATCCTTGTTTGATTTAGCTACTTTTATTTTAGCATCACGATGTGTCAAGTAAAATCACAGACACATTTTTGAAGTATAACTGGTGATGATTACTAAACATGTGATATAAATAATATACTGCTATAAATAATATACTGCATAACAACGAATACATCCACCATCAAAATAATTTTAAGGAGACATGTATAAATTAAATTTATATATCATATCATATATATATGTGTATATTCATTGGGATTGTATATGGTATTTAATTGGATATGCACATTAATTCTTTTAAATATTACATCACATGTAATTAAAGAAATGATATAACTAAATATGGTCGTATTGATTTAAATCCAAAAACATAGTAAATTGATATAGCTTTGATACCACAGTAGGGAAATATGGTGACAGAGAAGGTAGCGGAAATTTTTTTTCTTGCCATATATCCCTTGACCATCAAATTACATCAACAACTATAGATTGGGAAGGAAGGTATTAAGGCATATACCTGGTCCTAGAGAAATTCCAATGGCTATCCTTGTAGCAGTGTGCTTCTTCACAAGTAGCACACAAACAACTATCAGGGCAGCCTCTTGGTGTAGCACCAAGGACAACGATGATTTTTGTCCTCCTAGTGTGATTGCAACAACCTCTACGTGTCTACATACTCCATGCGGACTATTAGGAACTTGTCGTTGTGCTTTACCAAAGTAAACAGAAATGATTTGTCCCATTGAACATCAACATGGTAGAGTTGACTTGCTCTCCCTGGTTGTCTCTCCCTTATTGTCTCTCCCTAGTTGTCTCTCCCTTTCACAGGTAAAACTTTCTTGGGCTCTCTAGTTACCACAAATATGAGAGGACAACAATAGTCAGAGCATTTTCTTATGTCTCCTAGAAGCCTTGACTACCCCCTTTATATAGGATGGTGAGGGTTAGGGTTTCTAGATCATCTGGGAGTTGAAGAGATGCCATTTTATGAATTTTCTAAAAGATATGAACGATTAAGAGGTTGGTTCATCACTGAACCAATCGGGTTCACGTGTGAAAGGGTTAGTTCATCACATGAACTTGTTGATTCGTTATTTTTCCTATTCACAAATAGTTTGTCTTTCAATGTGACAATTATTACATGACATGATATCAACATCAATCCTTGATCTAGTTTTACTGATCTTCTAACCAATCGGTTCACATCCTGAACCAGTCAGTTCATATGTTTGAGTCTGTTTGTTTGCTTATTGAACCAATCTTTTGAAATTCTAGTGAACCAATTATTATTTAAGTTGATTACCTAAAGACTTATAGTAATCAAGTTAAACCTCATTCACGATTAAACTCCTACTCTAGGTGTATCATATGTGTGTGACCCTATAGGTCACAAACTACATTGGTAGTGAATGTCCAAAACTGATTTATGACATCACAAGAAATGAGTGGTATCTAGAAACACATAATTTCTATCCAATTAATTTGAATGTTGGAGAAGAACTTCAACCTACAATCAGTGATTATTGTTATCATGATTTTATAGTTCCTTTGTGTTTGATACCCAGACCGAACTCGATGCATGGAATTTTAATCCTTTTTAAGATCCAATCCATGTTCCTTGAAATAGATCAGTCTATTTGAGATGCATGTAAGCTCACATATTATACATTGATTCACATGAGTATGGACATATGTTTCTCAGTCTCCCTTATCAAGTGGCCTAAATATCAATTCCAGTAAGAGGGACAAATCCAATATACATCACTCACAGGTTAGTGCCCATGTGTCACAATGTACCTCAACCTCACCTTTATGGAAATACTTATTCAAGGTCATGTTGGATGTTGTCAAAATACATCGATCAACATGTCATGAGTGTAATGACTTCAAGTCTAAGAACTACAATCACCACTATCACTATGACAGTTGATTCTGAGTACCATTCAATGGTTTTCATGCATCACTATCAAGGTGGGCCTGTCTAGTACATTATTCTATAATAGGTACCTATGTTATTGGTTTGATATCACATATCATGACTAATGAGATTCTTTCATCAACCAACACACACTCTAGTCTTACGTATTGTTGATGCCTATTAACTTCCACATAAATTTGAATAGGGACATAACAAGAATGCATGTACTCTTATCATAAATATGATCTCATTGTTCAGATCCTCAATTTGAAGACTTATGTCATCGAGTAACATCATTCTTAGATATGTATCATTTTATACTATTATTTCATAATTGAACAAACAATAGAGGAAGATTGCCTTTATTATTAATCAAATCATTTACCAAATATGCCATTGCAATCATCATATGATTGGTTGTCCGGGCATACATACCAACACAACACGACTGGTATGCCCAGAATAGATGTGTTGGATTTTCCCTATCTAATGGAATTCATGCTAATTTCTATCTTAGAAATTGTCTTCCATGACTCAATGCCCTCTAGCTGACTATTCAAAACTTGTATTTCAAGCTAAGGACAACATGGATTAGAAAATTGGGGTGGTAGGGTAGTAAGCCCTTGATTTACCTCACTTTCCTATATATTCATTGTTCTAAATTTTTGCCAAGATGATCAAACAATCTGTCTAACACTTATACTTTTTCATCCATATTGTTGTATTTCTTATACATGCATGATATCATGTAGTTCATTTTCTTGCATTTTTGTGTTAATTTTCAACTTTTCATGTCGCTTCTTCCCATGCATTATATCTCATGTAGGTTTTTATTATTTTGTGTTTGATTTAGTTAGGGTTTCCTTGGTCGTTCATTTTTATTTCCTAAATGTAGGTTTACATGTGATTAAATGTAAATTGGAATCATTTTGGTCAATTTTTTCCAAGCTTGAATCTACTAGCCTGATTGTGTGTTTTGACCCAATCTCTACACTTTGAGTTGAAAATGTTGATATTTGACAAATGCATGTTACATTATCATAGATCATTGATAAATAGTCTCAATTCTTGATGTTTCATATGTGAATCACCTCTTTCGTGCTTATGCAATTTTTTGGTTGAGTTGTGATCTAAGCAAGCCTCAAACGCTTAGTGTTGTGAATCTCATGAGAACAATGTGATGTTTTTATTTTTCATTCATGTGGTGTGCTATTACTTGATGAAGTGTTCGAGTAATATTCATGTGAGATATCTCATTTTGAAACCCACACTAGCGACCATTCTTTTTATACATGTTTTAAACGTTCGTTCTCTTACTCATTGTTAACAAACTATTAGAAATGGTGACCCCTCTTTGGACTCAATATTATTTCATCACTTCTTACCTCTCCGCCTCACAAAAAGGATCCCAAAGTGAACATATTAGCCTTGATCACCTCCAAAATTTTGGGGTGACCATATCTATATCATCTCCACTTCAATCTAATCACCATGTGCCCTAAATACACCAAGGGCAATGGAAAAAAGAAAAAAGAAACACAAAAAAATAAAAGATTCTCTTATGTAATAACATCTAAATAAAAAAAGAAGAGTGATCCTATGTAATAACACTCCAATATCATACCACAACCCCTTTCTTCTATTTGTATACCCATTTGTCTAAAAACCCATAAAAAGCTATCTCATTTAACCCTTTCATAGCCACGTGGTTCATATAGTATGGTTTGAGATATGAGATAGAATGCATGAAGGTAAAAAAGTAATCCTAGTCATCTTTGATTGTCTCTACCATGAGTCGGTTTACCCAGAGCTATATGAGAGCCATATGGATTGATTGTGTATTCTATGCCATATGTTTGAAGTTTGTATGTTCAACACTTTGATCCATAATTCGTTTGAGAAAGAGGAGAGGAAAGAGATGAAATACATGCACTTAGTCATTGTTCAGCCTATTAGGCAATATACATATGTTGCAATGCGGTTTTCATTTATTGCTTGTAGAAAAATAGAGATTGAGTTTGAGCATACTTGAGTACATATATGTTTAAAGTTTTGGGGTGTTGATGTAGCCATTTTAAGGATTCATCTTATGCCTTACTGTACTTTAGTCACATCTAAACATTTTAGAAATGTAAGATATTTCCCCTAATATGTGTAGTAATGTCAAATGCACTTATGGACGTTCATTACATGTTTTTTGGATACTTGTATAATGCTTTGCATGGATTGGAGAGAAGGAAGAAGATCCTAAGGTTCCTTCACCCACAGAAGAGTCTAAGGTGGGTCCAAGAGATTCTCCATCCTACCCCTAGTGGCCAAGAGTCAAGCCAAAGAAAAGAATTCCATACATTGTTTAGTTGAAAACCCAAAGTGCAAGCAAAGCCCCCAACATGATTGTGGTGACATGGAACAGATGTGTTGCCAATGCCACATTCACCTGGGAAATCTCAGTTTTAAAGAAGCTACAACAAACCCTTTGTTGGGTTTTATGGGAGGCAGAGAAGCAGCGGAAACAAAAAATTTCTCCCGAAAACCCAGAACAAAAGGAATCGCGTCAACGTCTATACAATAGGAAAGATGGTTTGTGGATGCATACCTTGTCCCGTGGCTTGCTCGGCAACAATACCTCACGCCTTGCACGGTCTTCACCTCCGGTCTTGGATGGTGTCTGTGTAGCTTTTGGTCATACCGGGACTGAAGACTCCTGGTCTCACCGGGACTATCGGGATTGACAGTTGTCCTCCGAGCGGCTGAGGTCTCCTGCCTCTACAGTCATCTACACGGACTACCTGGAACTCTGATATCCTTGTCCCACAAGGAATCGGAAGGATTCGCACCCTCCTGTCGGCGTACTAGTCACCAACACACTCTCCTGCCACCAGTCTCTTTCTGCAGTTGTCTTTCCCTTGTTGTGCCTCCCTTATCGGGTAGCACTTGCTCGGACTCTCTCGGTTACCAAAACCAGAGTGAGCGACAACTTCATAGAGCAACTGGTTGCACTGAGTTGTACTTTGAGAAGCCCCAATACCCCTATATATATAGGAGGGTCATGGGACAGGGTTCTCTATCGCGGGTAATATGGAACTAAAGCAGGAGTAGAAGGGTTTGAGATTTTCCACAAAAACAACCAACTGCGTAACCTAAACCGATCATTTCACAACTGAAACGGTCGGTTGGGGATCTGAGCTGGTCGGTTGACACCTCAATCAATCAGTTGGGACCCATGAAACGGTTGGTTCACTTCTGAACCGGTCGGTTCGTGGTCCTGATCAGTTCCTGATTGACTTTTCCTCTTTTGTTTCGAATTGGTATCAAATACCAATCCTTGTTCCAATCAAATTGGGCAAGTGAAATGAAAGGAGATTTCTCACCAATCTTACTTTCCCAACTTTCTCGGTTGGACTTGAACCGATCGTTTCAACACTTGAACGAATCTCTTCACCCTGTCCATGAGCCGATCGACTCACCAGTTGAGCCGATCGGTTCACCAAGCTCAGCCGATCGGTTGGGAGTGCAGATTGTGCAGAATCAGTCAATTGCATTTTCAATCAATCTGATACTCTAATCAATTAGTCCAACACCTTGAACACTATGATACTGAGCTATCAATTTATTGAGTGTTTAATTGAACTACTAAACTCCTTTAGTAATCAATCTAAACATGTTTGTGGACAAACTCCTATTCTAGGTTAAATCCTATGTGTGTGACCCTGCAGGTCCATTTCACATTGGCAGTGAAATTCCATAACACTTATGGATTCACAAGTAAAGAGTGGTGCCTAGTCACACATCAGTGCTACCCAAGTGAAATAGAAAGTTGGAGAACAACTTTCAATCCTACAATCCGTGAATGGTGTTACAATGAATGTATAATTCCTTTGTCATTGATATCCTGAATGAACTCGAGGCATGGAATAGTCATCCTATCAATGTTCATTCATTTCCTTGATCTCAGAGCAGACTGGGTGAGATGTGTGTGACATCAATATCACATACTGATTCACACGTGCATGCGCATGCCTTTTTCAATCCTACTCATCAAGTGGCCAAGGACATCAAACTCCCTCAGGAGGGACAAATCCCATATCTATCACTCACCCCTCAAAAGCCCCATGTTTCAAAGCCACCCAATCATCACCTTTATAACAACCCATGTTTCAGGACTGTGTTTGATGATGTCAAAGTGTACCCAACAACATGTGTTGAGTGTAGTGATTTTAGGTCTAAGAATCACACTCACCACCATCAATGTGAGAATTGACTGTGACTACCAAGTCATGGTTCCATGTGTCACTCTCACGGTGGGTCTGTCTGGTACCTTGTTCTCTAACAAGTACATATGTGCTTGGTTTGATATCACTATATCATGACTAATGAGATTCTGTCATCAACCAACACGCAATCTAGTCTTTATTGTTATTGATGTCTATGGTTGTTTCCACAATAGCAACCGACTAGGGACCAAAAAAGAATGTATACTCTTAACATCCGTATGATCTCATCATTTAGATCCTCAACCCAAAAGCATACGTCATTGAGTAAAACAATTCTTTAGACATCTATCATGTTACACTATCATCTCAGAAACAGTTTAAACATATAGATCATAAATTGCCTTTATTATTATTCAAATCATTTACAAAGTATCCCATTACAATCATCATATGACTTGCTCTATGGACATACATACCAACAGACTCCCACTTGCACTTACAGCCAGTCACCAAGGAACCTCAGTCCTTGTGACCTAGCATGACCATCATGCTTCTGCTGAGAAAGGGCCTTAGTCAGTGGATCAGCTATGTTGTCTTTAGTTGGTACTTTGCAAATATTTACATCTACTCGTTGTACGATCTCTCATATGAGATGAAAGAGCCGCAGTATGTGCTTGGACCGCTGATGTGATCTGGGTTCCTTAGCTTGTGCAATAGCTCCATTATTGTCACAATAAAGCTCAATTGCATCACAACTATTGGGAACTACACCAAGTTTAGAGATGAACTTCCTGATCCACACATCCTCCTTTGCTGCATGTGAAGCAGCAATATACTCGGCCTTTGTAGTAGAATCGACAACTGTTTCTTGCTTGGAACTCTTCCAGCTCACAACTCCATTATTAAGGCAAAACACAAATCCTAACTGTGATCTGTAATCATCTTTATCAGTTTGGAAGCTTGCATCGGTTTAACCCTTTACAACTAGCTCTTCCTCGCCGCCATAAACAAGGAATTGATCCTTAGTCCTTCGCAAGTACTTGAGGATGTTCTTTACGACTGTCCAGTGAGCATCCTCAGGATCTGACTGGTACCTTCTCGTCATGCTAAGAGCATACGAGACATCTGGGTGTGTGCACAACATAGCTTACATGATGGATCTGATGGCTGATGCATATGGGATCTCATTCATACGCTCCCTCTCTTCACAAGATTGGAGACATTCAGCTCTAGAGATGGTGACTCCATGTAGCATGGGGATGTTGCCTCTCTTTGAGTTCTCCATGATGAACCACTTCAGCACTTTGTCGATGTACGTTCTTTGACTTAGTCTGAGAAGCCTTCTAGATCTATCTCTATAAATCTTAATTCCTAGTATATAGGATGCTTCTCCTAAGTCCTTCATTGAGAAAGTATTCCCAAGCCAAGTCTTTACCTTCTCTAAGGCTAAGACATCATTCCCCATCAAAAGTATGTCATCCACATATAATATGAGGAATGTGGTCGACCTCCCACTAACCTTTTTGTACACACAAGGTTCATCTTCATTTTGAATAAATCCAAACACTTTGACTTCCTCATCAAATCGAAGATTCCAACTCCGAGATGCTTACTTCAATCCATAGATTGACCTTTGCAGTTTATAGACTTTATTGGCATTCTTTGGATCTACAAAACCTTTAGGTTGTGTCATATACACATCCTCATTTATATTCCCATTAAGGAATGTGGTTTTAACATCCATCTGCCAAATCTCATAGTCATAATAAGCTGTAATAGCAAGAATGATCTTGATGGACTTAATCATGGAAACTGGAGAAAAGGTTTCGTCATAGCCAACACCTTGAACTTGTTGAAATCCCTTCACAACCAATCTGCCTTTATAAGTTTGCACATTTCCATCCATGTCGGTCTTCTTCTTAAAGACCCACTTGCACCCTATGGGTTTTACCCCTTCGCGTGGTTCCACCAAAGTCCATACTTTGTTGGAGTACATGGATTCCATCTCGGATCTCATGGCTTCAAGCCATTTCTCAGAATATGGTCCCTCCATAGCCTCTACGTAGGTAGTTGGATCATCATCTATGATCAACTCACCACCTTCCTGAGTCACAAGGTATCCAAACCTCTCAGGTTCAAGGCAGGCCCTACTAGATCTACGAGATCCTTGTGTTACCTGAGGAGACTGAGATTCCACAAAACCTTGTGAATCTCCATTTTCCTCTTGTACATCCACCAGTTCTATTTTTTCTTGTTGGGCTTGAACCTCTTCAAGCTCTACTTTCCTCCCACTATTTCCTTTGGAAATAAATTCCTTCTCTAGGAACACAGCTGTCCTGGCAACAAACACTTTATTGTCAGTAGGGTGGTATAGATAATATCCCCTCGTTTCCTTGGGATATCCAACAAAATAACATTTATCAGATTTAGGTCCAAGCTTATCAGGAAACATTTTCTTAACATAAGCCTCACAACCCCAAATCTTTAGAAAAGACAAATCGGGATGCTTCCCAGTCCATATCTCATATGGTGTCTTTTGAACCGATTTAGATGGTACTCGGTTTAGTGTAAACGCGGCGGTTTCAAGAGCATAACCCCAGAAGGAAATTGGAAGATCAGCAAAACTCATCATTGATCGCACCATATCTAACAATGTCTGATTCCTTCTTTCAGACACACCATTATGTTGTGGTGTTCTAGGTGGAGTCCATTGTGATACAATATCACGGGCTCGTAGAAGGTCCTCAAACTCCTAGCTTAAGTATTCTCCACCTCGATCGGATCGAAGTGCCTTAATACTTTTACCAAGTTGGTTATGTACTTCATTCATGAAATCCTTGAACCTTTCAAGGGTTTCTGACTTATGTTTCATCAGGTACACATAGCCATACTCATTAGTAAAGGTAATGAAGTACTGATACCCACCTCTAGCATTAGTTCTAAAAGGCCCACATACATCAGTATGTATGAGTCCTAATAGATCACTAGCTCTCTCACCTTTACCTGAAAAGGGAGTCTTGGTCATCTTGCCCAACAAACAAGATTCACATGTCTCTATTGATTCATAATCAAAAGAGTCTAGATAACCATCTTTATGGAGTCTAGAAATGCGCTTCTCATTTATGTGCCCTAGACAACAATGCCAAAGATATGTTTCATTTGAGTTGTTGAATTTTTGCCTTTTGGTGTTTACGTTGTATACATTTGTCTCTAGATCTATCAAGTATAGACCATAAGACATTGGGGCACTTCCATAAAAGATCCCATCTTTAGAAATGGAACAATTTCCATTCTTAATAAGAAATTCAAATCCATCCTTGTCCAAGCAAGAGATAGAAATGATATTCCTATTTATGGCAGGTACATAATAGTAGTTCTTCAACTCTATTATTAGCCCACTTGGTAGAGTTAACTCATAGGTTCCTACGGCACTGGCGGCAACCCTTGCCCCATTGGCAACACGTAGTTCAACCTCACCTTTCCCCAAAGTCCTACTTCTCTTAAGATCCTTCACATTTGAACAAATGTGAGATCCGCATCCGGTATCAAGTACCCATGATGAAGAAGTAGTAAAGTTAATCTCTATCATGTATACACCAGAAGTAGAGATCTCTATCTCTGACTTCTTCTTCCATCGTTCCATCCTTCCCCTCCATGTAGAAGAAATTGGTTTGGCGAGAGAACCCTTCTCTCCCTTACCATTTGTTCCATTGATCTCTATCAATGAACTTTCTTTCCTCTTCACCCACACATTAAGCGTACATAGAGTGGATTCAAAGGCTCCTGGTATATCTGGATTGTGCAGAACACTTCTCACAGTCCTCAACCAGTTATGGAGTTTGTTCTCAATTAATTTGCCCATTTTAAAAGATGATTCTTTTGCCATTCTACAAGAGAAAATTGCATTTGTCAAAACTCCTTTTGATTTGATTTGAATAAAATTTGAAGATAGTTAATTAGGCCTTTAATTATTTACCGCTCCCACTATTTTGACTCAAATTGAGAACCCTCACCATCAATTCGGAAGATTGCAGCATACAATCTTCTAGTGGGTCAAGATCCTGAAATCCTCTAAGCCATGGACCAGCTTGGGCTGTCACCCACAACTCAGATCTTCCAGGTAGGCAACTCTTGCCAATTGCATCATATGCAACTCTTGAAAGATGTCATATGCAACTCCTTGCCATGATCATCTCCATGCCTCAAGGTGCTAGATCCTATCTAGGTCACCTTGTTAAGTCCGACCCAAAGCCAACACGATGAACATGCACCCTGCTTGGGCAGACCCACACATTCATCCTTCACACTTCTACGAGATAGATGGTGCATCACGCTTAGGTGTGCCCACACTTGGTCGATCAGGCTTTTCACGTGTGTCACATTTGGAAGGCATCTAAAACTTAATATTTAATGAGGGATTTGGTTTTTATATACATATACATATCCAATCACCACAATATATAGTATGTATCATATACATGCTATATCCCACAGAAAAACATGCAAAATGATAAAAGCAATGATTATGGCCATCCTATTGTGATTCCTCGAGCCAAGAGGAATCACGATCATCTAGGTCTACATCACATGCAACCTATACAAGATGAAATCTGGGCCTGCCTTTCTGGGTTTGATCAACTCATCTCCATGACTGATTGGCTCGCCATCAAGTTGGTTGTTCGGGTGCCACCATCTGATCGACTGCGCCTCCAGCCGATCGGTTCATCGGTTGTCGTGCATCTCCTTAGGTCGCCACCCGCACCTTGAACCGGTCATCTGGAACACCAACCGATCAGTTCATGCCTTGAACCGATCATCTCAGGTTGTCTACCATTCTTTGACATAACAAAAAATAAAATATATCCTATTTACAATTGAATTGTGAAACCCCGAGTTACATTCGGGGGGAGCAAAGGTAGGAAAAGAAATCTTGAATTATTTCGAGTTACATCAGGAATAGGAGAAGGGAATCGGTGGGCACACCGAGATGCAAGCAACTACATACAACCACACACATATATAGGGTTTATAGGCCATGACCATGCTACACATCCACCACAAAACTCGTTTAAGGGTGACGCGTATCGAGTGCATTAATATTACATATCATATATGTATATTTGGGATTTGTGGATTGGACATGCATAAAGCCAATTTTATTTGCATCGTATGTAATACATAAAGGTGACAAAACAAAATCGATCATATCGATAATCCTAAAATATAGAGCAGTTGACGTGGATGTAATACCACTGTTGGGTTTTATGTGAGGCAGAGAAGCAGCGGAAACACAAAATTGCTCCCCAAAACCCAGAATAAAAGGAATCGCATCAACGTTTATACAATAGGAAATATGGTTTGTGCATGCATACCTTGTCTCGAGGCTTGCTCGACGACAGTACCTCGCGCCTTGTGCGGTCTTCACCTTCGGTCTTGGATGGTGTCTGTGCAGCTCCTTATCGCACCGGGACTGAAGATTCCTGGTCTCACCGGGACTATCGGGATTGACAGTTGTCCTCCGAGCGGCAGAGGTCTCCCGCCTCTGCAGTCATCCATACGGACTGCATGGAACTCTGATCTCCTTGTCCCACAAGGAATCAGAAGGAGTCTATAACGACCCCGCCTCCCGGTAACCCCCAATTAAGGGAGACCCGAAGGTTAGAGCCATTAATCAATTTATAGGATCAAAGGTTCAACATATAATCAACAATAATTATAAAATTCTAATAACTAAACTGAAATTGGGTACAAAAATTAAAACTTTTACTTACCTTTATAAAACTTGGAAATCTAACTATCCACAGCTTGAAATACTCTATCTAATCCTCCTTGCTCTTTATTTCTTATCTTCACGATGTGCCACTTTACTGTTTGTGTTTTTCAGGATATTACCTAATATTCCGACAAACAAAACATTGATCAGCAATTGCTGGTATGTGGAGGCAACCAAAATTTCACAATTAAGTCTAACAATTTAAGTATTGCAATCAACGTAATTAACAAGTCAATTTATATTTCCCATGTGACAATCCCCACCGTTTTTGCCCTAACCCTGGATTTGACTTAAGGCCACCTTCTCAATCCTGAGCTTGGTACCTGGGAGTCACCCCTCATGGTGCTCCTTAGTCTTGCCTCATCGACCACCTTCTCATTCCCGAGCTTGGTGTCTAGGGTCACCCCTCATGGTGCCCATTGGTCTACCCTCCTGGGCCTGACCTTTATGGCATCTTCCATCAGGGTGGCATGTAGGTGCAGGATTTACACATTTATATTAAATGGTGATAGTCATAGTCACTTTATAATTGCAATATGAACAACCAAACAGTTTAGTTGCATTCAATGTGATTAAACATCCGGGAATCCATCGGGAAACTAAAGAGGTTATTCATAATTAACCACATACCTGTTAAGCAAATTTGAATGCAGAAATAACCAATCAACCAAGATTCAAGCAAGCGCACACACAATTATTCCTGAAAAAGGCATCCAATTTCTTTATCATTAAATTCATCATCTTGATCCATTCATCCTAGTTGTTGCCTAGGTTATTTCCCCCTTTTATGGGTTTTCACCATAATTAGGGTTTTTGCCTCCATAACGCTTTAAATGCTCTGTTAGTTCATAAACCCTAATTTCAACATCATAAGCCCAATTAAAGTCTATTATTTCTCTTTTATACCAAAACTACCTTCTTTATCCTTTTAAGTTATTTCAAGGTCATTAGACTCAATTATCACCTTTAGTTTCTTTCGGATTAACAACTCATAATTCATGATGGTCTAATTCCCATATGAACTCTATTTATTATTTATGTCATCAAGATCCAATTCACATATGAAATCGATTTGCCATTAATTCTACCTTTTATTCATGAGAAAACCCTAATTACTATATTTAGGGTATTTATCCACAAATTAAGAAATTTACTGCTCAAATAGCTTAGACTCAACATATTCCAACTTTAATCATGAAATTAATCAATTAAAGCCCTTAAGAGTCGAATTTATCAACATTAGGGTTTCAAGGCCCATTAAAGAATTATTCATGCACATTAAACTCGAAATTAAACTAATTACATGGAAAATTCATCCTTTTTGTTCCTAATGTGTCCTTTCATCATTAACAGGTTAATACTAACCCTAATCATCCATTAAACCCTTATAAATATATTATTCATCTCAAAATAGTGTTCTTTAACCATTAACACATTAAAGTTGATATCTTCCATTACTTTTTGAATTGCAGGAGGAATTAGCTTTTCAAAAAAAATTATTGGGTTCCCCTCATTTTTCTGAGCAATTTGATATATAGTTTCACTATATTCCGAGTTACTAATAAAGAGATACAATTTTTACAAAATTTGTTTACCTGGACCAATCATAGGGCGCCACATCACCCCGTCCATGCAATGTAGGCGCGGCTTGTTTGGGAAACATTTTATATTGACGATTTTACCCCCCACGTAAGTGGCTGTCTTCTTTGTACCCCAGAGGGCAAAATCGTCCAGCTACTGTTTGGTCGTCTCCTTCCTTGCGGCGCACGACCTGGCCGCCGATAGCCCACCTTCCGCGGCCCGCCCTCCCTTCTCAGAGGATCAAGGACCACCGCCACCTGTTCCACTAGCTCTGCCCTACCCTGACGCACCTAGGGCTCTCCCAAATAGCTGCCAAGATGGTTATTCCTTCGCAAGGGAAGCACGCGACTGCTGCCGTAGTTGCAGCAGGTCGACAGACCTCAGGTGGATGCTGCTTGGAGATGTTAGCGTAATTACGGTGGCCGGTTGATCGTGGATGTCTCCTGCCTGAAGCAAGATCAAAAACACCCCCCCTTCGCTCCAAGGATAGGGCCTACACCCTTGCTAGGGTTTAAGAATGAAAATATGGAAGAAGGATGTGTGGGATTCCCTCTCCCTCTCTTGCACTCTAACTAGGGCCTTACCCTTTATATAGGGTGAGTATCCATGCCCTAGGATGACCACCTATGGGTTAACTTAGCTCTATTCCCAAAAGGAAACAAATTCCTTCATGGAAAAGAAAACTTTCTCTCTCTCCTTTATTCTTTTGCTATTCCTTTCTCTTTAAAAATTAAGATTTTTGAAAATTATTTCCTCGTTATGCCTTGTACTTGCCTTTTAATTAATTGGCATGGAATAATGTTAGAAAATACTTCCTTCTATCAATATTACAAAATTCATTAATAATATACCACATTATGCTCTTATTTTGCAATCTTGGTATTTTCTCTTTCTTTCCCTTTATTGGGGCTCCTTGGATCCCAAGAAACTCAAAGAATTCGAAATTCCTTTTTAAGGAAAACTCATTATCCTTAAATGCATCAATATGCATTATTTCACATTATCTTGCTTATTTCTTCATTAAAAAAAATATCTTTTTGAGGTTTTCTCTTTATTTCTCTTTTATTTGTCCTCATTGGTTTTCCTTTTTACATTAGGAATCCTTGGGATACGAAATCCCACTAAGGATAACTCAATTGCACCCCTTTTCACTTGTTTTCCACATTTTATCATTGTTTTCAATTTCTTTCTTAATAAAGAAATATTTTATTGATCTTTTCTTTTATTATTGATTTTCTTTGCAACTTTGGACTCCTTGGAACCCAAGGAACCTAAGAGGCACAAAATTCATTCTTGGATTACATTCCTTTACCTTCTAGTGGTTTCCATACTTTTCTTTCTTCTATTAACTCAATTATTCATTACTTAATTGAATTTCCTTGTTATTCGGCCCAATAGCCAACAAAGCCCACAAATAATCAACAAGGCTATTTTAAATGAAATCCATTTATTCACAACAAATTGTATTATTATTTGTCCAAATATCATTAATATGAGATATTACATTCCTCGCCAAAGGAACCCAAAATTTGGGGTTATAACATCCTTCCCCTCTTATGAGAATTTTGCCCCCAAAATTTCATCAAGCAAGCAAACAAACATGATAAGTCTTGTTATGTCCATCAGGGCTCCCATGTGGCTTCACCCTTTCCATGGTGTTTCCCAAGAACCTTCATTATCTCATTTCCTTCCATCTGAGTTCATTCTTACCTTGGTATATCGTACCCTCATAGGTGACTCAGGACTTTTCAGCCTTTCAAAGGCTGAATAGGTTCAGGGCTCAACACCTGGCTTGGGTACCTCACATAGTGCTCTAGATCGGACTCATGCAACACATCATTTTATCCTGAGGGGTAAGGTTAAACACAACCATCTTCACCAATCCATCTGACCGGCCTAAATCACGCGTCCTAAATTTTGAGGCGGATTTGAGGTAGTTGAGCTTTTACATTTATAAACCCAAATCCTTCTAGGCCCCCACAACTTTGTTTACGGGGTTGAAGTACATATACGGGGTCGAACACCGGGACAAGGGGGGTAGTGTTGAGGACCCAGAATTGACACGCTACACTTCGGCAGGTAAAAAGAGATTATAAATTCCCCAGAAGGGAAGCGTCAAGATGTCACAAACAAAGCAAGAAAACTATCTCCAAGTGGAGTTACTAGAAAGATTTAAGGTTTTAAGCATTTAGCAGTTTTTAGGGGTTTTCATGCAACAGAAACCGAAGGGTAATACTAGAGCTAGAGCAAGGTACGAAGGATAAAACTACTGCAAAACAAGCGGCACCAGTAACACCCTGCACCCCTCCTCTCAGAGCAGGCACCTCTAACCAAGCCTTGGCACCCCTCTCGGGGTTGCTGGGCTCAAAGTTATAGTGAAATGTTACTGAAACTACTCCGTTCCAGGCACTCTCGTACTCCAGAATCGGACCAAACACTAGAGCCACAACACAACTCTCGAAGCTGTTGCGACAAGAAAACACGATTCGGTAGCTAAGCGAAACGTGATCCAAAACATGCAAGCTAGAGTTCGGATATCAAACATAGCAGTCATCCAACATATTGCACCAAGCATAGAGCAGCAAGTATTTACACATTTCTATTTCTATAAGAATTAAATGTCTTAATTACAATGCATAAGTAAAGAATTAAACAACAGAATTAAAGATATGTGTTGCCTTCTTGATGTAGAAGGACGACAGGCTACAGTAACCATCCCTCTCGATATCGGACAGGGGCCTAGCCCGATGCAGCCGCGTCGGGCGGCACACTCTCTCAAGCGGCACACCGCGATGGGCGACTGCATCGCTCAAGGACCTGGCCGATACGCTCAAGTCGGGCGGCACATCCTCTCGGGAGACACGCTTGACGGGCGGAGCGTATTGGGCTCGTTATCATGTCGGGCATGGAGTTGTGTTCCCTATTGTCGGGCACTGGTCTCGGGCACTCGTGTCGCGTATCTACATCGGCCGATATCGTCTCCCAGTGTCGCCCGTTACAGTCCTAGGTGAACCAGTCCCCTCCCTCTCGGGATGAGGAAGAGCTCACCTAGTGTCGCCCGGTACAAACACTGGAGCACGATACGCCTACTCTCGCAGTCTCCTCCGAAGATCACTCGACTATCTGAAACCTGAAGTGACCAAGCTTGTCCGAATTGTCTAAACTGTCACCCCCCCCCGTCTTTTTGGCTCCCTGTAGCTGCTATTTATAGGCAGCTGGTCATGAGAATATATGGTGCTCGAAGCGCCACATGGCCCCCTTATGTGCCAGTCGTTGGATGGGCCAATACAGAGGTGTCGCTCGACGTAGATGGTGTCGGCTATCGATCGTGATGGGAGGCACGCCTACCGGTGGGTGGCTGTGTCGCCCGACAAGCTGGGTTGTCGGGGCGAGCCGGGCTCCCTGTCGGGTAGAAGGTGTGTCGTCCGTCAGCTTCTTCTCGCGTGGCACCTCTTCGTCGAGCGTCTTTGTGTCGCCCAACCCTTTTCGGGCAGGGGTTGTATCAGGCGTCAGGGAGGCCGAGATAGGCTTGGACTTATTCATGGGCTGGAGCGGACTTATTGCCCAAAAACGAGAAAAACTCTGCAAAAGATAGGAAAATTGGATTAAGAGCATTGCTTGGATAATTATTGCGAAAGTGCTTATAAAAGAGAGGAAAATAGCAGAAAAGGGCAGTTTTGATAACAGAAAAACAGCCTAAAATATCACAAAATTTGGTGTTATCACCATCTCAAAAGGACCCATATATCAAGGACTCAACTTTCTCAGCTGTAGCTTAGAGGGGTTGGATTTTCACATCACATATTCTCCCACTGAGAACTGCATATCAGTCTAGTTTGCATCAGTTCGTGACTCATGTCACCACGGGCTCTCTCTCTCAGCCATAGCATGATCAAAGCGACTTCATCTGCACACACTTGTGGTTCTATTCTGACCTTCGAGAGGCCTCCTTCACCAACATCGTCATAATGAAGTGGTGACCGACACAACCTCCCTATAAAACTTCTTTCATCCCGATAAAGGTTATGGTGGTTAACAACACATCGTTAGAACTGTCTGTTGGTATCACCCTAAATGAGCACACATGCTCTCATCAGACCCTCTAGTCTGGATCATATTGTCCATTAGTATGGGGTGATAAACTGTACAAACACTAAGCTCTTCATGTATCTACTTCCACCTCATAGAAGTGAACCTTTAGGCCACATCGAGAACCTTTGAATTTGCATCATGGTGTAGTTGAACCATCTCTTTTCATATGTAGGTCAACCAGATCTGTCCCTTGATAGAACTCTTCCTTTCTCATGTCATCTAGGTAAGGCAATCTACCATAACCCATATTGTATCTTGACCTTCCTTGTCTAGGAGAGACTCACAACATCCATAGTGAAGATCTCCCATTCCCTCTTAGGAACTTTTTATACTTTATATCCATGCACTGGGTTAATGGTGTTCGTCCTTCACCTCCTGGCTTGCATGGCCACATGCTACATGCAACTTTGTTTTAAGCATTCAGAATGCTACCATCACTTACCGTCTTTGTAGTACCAAGGTATATCATATCCTCCTGTATTGTTATGATTCCTCAAGCTTGATACCTCGGAAACCCTAAACCACTCTCAAAAGGGTTTTATTACCTTCCTATCCAAAGAAGTGTATCTGAGGTTCTATCACCATCCTTTCACTACATCAAGGACTAAACTGGCTACCCAAACAACCATTAACTTGGTCAACATATCTTTTTACATCCGAGTGTTAGCCAAAACACATCTTCTTTCCAAACATAGGGTTAGTCGAACAACCTCAACTTCTTCTAGCTTCCAGCTTAACTAGGTAGCTATATCTCAACCAGAGCATTCATTACCACTTCTTATCCTTAGGTGTTAGGTAACATACACCTCCATGTATTATACTTATCATCTCATCTCAAACTCTGAGCTCATCCTCATGGTGATCAAACTCAACTTTGCATAACTTGCAAATTCCACATAGCTCATGATAAAAACATCCTTATAAGATGACTATCTTATTTCTCTTTAGTGTTTGCAAACCATCCATGTATCATTCACTTTAACAGGGTATGTCATCTTCTCTATCCCCATATCTTGTGGCAATGTTCCAAACCACATTATCTTTTATCCTTGGTGTATGGCATGCGTACTGTCCTATCTCTCACTCCCATAACAAGAGGAAATAAGCATTTGGCTGCAGTCCAAATACAGAGTTCTTCCTGTTCCAAGAGTAGAGATGGTACATCCCACCTTGTCAGTACACCTTTAAAGCTGAGTTTGAAATGTGCCTCACCTGTCTCTACATCACAACCATCATGATATCAAAGTTACTTCCATGGAAAACTGATCTCGAACTTACTTGGTCACGGCACAAGCCTTAGTCATCTCCTCTAGGTCTATAGGGTGCCGGCACTTTTGGGGTCATCCCTTTTCCCTTATGCATCCAGAGAGTGCCCTACTCATCCGCCCTTTGGGTCCCATGAGTCCATGAATGTGATCAATCTCCTAACCCATGGCCCTCAGACAATGATAGTTGTTACCTCCCGACCCTATGGTCATGTGCAACTAGGGAATTAGGCAACTCCGTCTTTCATCGGTCTTATCCCTACCTGACCCTTGGATAGACTTAGGATTCTATTATTGTACATGTCCAACATAGAACATTACCCAAACATTCATCATCTCTCTTCTTGCATTCATGGGCTGACTTTCATCCTTTCATAAGGGTCATGGCGTCCTGCCTACCTTGGTCGAGCCCCATACCGGTTACCTCCATGGTAACACATCCACATGCACATAGAGTTGGTTATCTATGGGTCTATAGGTTCATTCTCATGCCATGTACTCTTCACTTAGCTTCTCAAGATCCTACAAAACCTCCTTAGGTTACCCCAAAACTAACCAAATTGGTAAACTCCCTACCAAAGGGTCGCTCTCCTAGGATGGGAGGAAACTACACCTTTATAATCAAGGTCACAAGCATCCTTAGGGTTTACATCCATATGAGCATGCTTAAACCATCAACTACTAAGGCACAAGTGTACCTACAAAACCATGCTAGGTCGCACTTGTTCTCATCCTCAACATCAACTTAGTTGTGAGGGGTTCATCAAACATACCCTTAACGTAAGGGATTTCCTTTAACTCTACACATGAGGAGTACCATGCTCGAAACTATAGACTCAAATCTCATCATGAGAATCAGATACACTGCTTCCTCTCTTAGGCCTAGGAACCCTAGGTTCACTTTTGGGTATCCAACTACATACTCAACCTCTTAACCACGAATCAAGCATGTCCAAGGTACGTCATGTACTTCCATGATCTTTCTACTCAAGCAACGCTTCGGAGTTGAGTCCTCTTCCAGGGCAACCAACTAGGTATAAAGCCTCACAACTGGTTGCTTAAACCTCCTCAGGGTCTGAAGCACTCTTTATCTCATCTAGCAGGTAACCACTTATACCATGGGTACTAGAAGCATCTTCCTCTTTCTAGGGATTGGTACCTCTAAAGGAAACCAAGATATCATCAACCTCCAGGGATCAAGCATAAGGCAACCACTATCATCCACATAGGTCGCATCATCCTCAACTCCCCACTATTCCTCAAGTTCGGGGTTTTAGACTTACAACCTCCTTATTGGGGTCCTGCTTCCTCTCTCTAAAGCTAAAACCACCTCCAACCATACCTACTAGAGGTCCCTTTTCCATGAAGGCTCATGCTCTCAAGCAAACCCCTATGTGGTTGAAGCCTATGCTCAACTCATGTTTGGCTCAAGATTATTCATATCTCTTTATGCTTATCTCATAAGCCATCCATCATGTCCTTCTGGCCTTAGTTTTAACCTACTGTTCACATTACTGATGTACTCAGGGTGCAAGCTATATCCTACTTACAACAGCCCATAAGGTTTATATAGGTTTATCTCTAACCTTATCCAGAAAGGAGCTATCCTTTGCTCAAACATGCATGATCCTTCTCAGGGTTGGGGTGCCAAAGGTGCTAGGCCGTCTAACCTCTCATGGCTCATATGGAAAACCAAACATCTGGTCAACCATGACATCTAACTCATCATGCCATCTCTCTCTCTAATCTTCACTTAGGGTTAGGGTTAACATCATCCTCAAAGGATGTGCTAGGTCTCTACTTTTAATGGGGGTCTCTACCTCCAAGACTAACTCTCTCTACACATCCTCCTGACAAGGAGGTCTATCCTCAGGTCTCTCCTGAAGGCAATGACAACTCGTGTCATACGACCTAAGCATGTATTTATTCCTTTACGCTTACTCTATTAAGCTTATGTCCATGACATCTTATTTACATGCTTTTTTTGTTAATTTGGTGGAGGATTCCTTAGACCTTATTAACTTTACCCTTGCCTCAAGAGGGTGAGGAGAAGAGAGAAAACCCTAATCCTTAAGGTCCTTAATAGAATTTGAATCGAGAAGGGATGAACAAGATGAGAGATTCCTAAAGGTATCTTATTTCGATTCATACTCTAAGACTTTGGCCAGGCAGTCACACAATCTGGGAGTCCTCGTATTCCGACTAGCGGTGCGGAGGAAAATCTTGCCAGCACCCGAAAGTGATCCTTTTCTAGACACCTCAGTCTTTCAGACACTCCTCTAATAACTCCCTCAGTTCTATGGAATTTGTAAAATTTAATAATTATTGATGATTAGATGGAGAACCTACGCTCTGATACCAATTATAACGATCCCGCCTCCCGATAACCCCGAATTAAGGGAGACCCGAAGGTCAGAGCCATTAATCAATTTACAGGATCAAAGGTTCAGCATATAATCAACAATAATTATAAAATTCTACTAACTAAACTGAAATTGGATACAAAAATTAAAACTTTTACTTACCTTTATAAAACTTGGAAATCTAACTATCCACAGCTTGAAATACTCTATCTAATCCTCCTTGCACTTTATTTCTTAATTTCACGATGTGCCACTTTACTATTTGTGTTTTTCAGGATATTACCTAAAACGCCGACAAACAAAACATCGATCAGCAATTGCTGGTATGTGGAGGCAACAAAAATTTCACAATTAAGTCTAACAATTTAAGTATTGCAATCAAGGTAATTAACAAGTCAATTTATATTTCCCATGTGACAATCCCCATCGCTTTTGCCCTAACCCTGGATTTGACTTAAGGCCACCTTCTCAATCCCGAGCTTGGTGCCTGGGAGTCACCCCTCATGGTGCTCCTTAGTCTTGCCTCATTGACCATCTTCTCATTCACGAGCTTGGTGTCTAGGGTCACCTCTCATGGTGCCCATTGGTCTACCCTCCTGGGCCTGACCTTTATGGCATCTTCCATCAGGGTGGCATGTAGGTGTAGGATTTACACATTTATATTAAATGGTGATAGTCATAGTCACTTTATAATTGCAATATGTACATCCAAACAGTTTAGTTGCATTCAATGCAATTAAACATCCGATAATTCATCGGGAAACTAAAGCGGTTATTCATAATTAACCACATACCTGTTAAGCAGATTTGAATGCAAAAATAACCAATCAACCAAGATTCAAGCAAGCGCACACACAATTCTTCCTGAAAAAGGCATCCAATTTCTTTATCATTAAATTCATCATCTTGATCCATTCATCCTAGTTGTTACCTAGGTTATTTCCCCCTTTTTAGGGTTTTCACCATAATTAGGGTTTTATTAGGGTTTTTGCCTCCATAACGCTTTAAATACTCTCTTAGTTCATAAACCCTAATTTCAACATCATAAGCCCAATTAAAGTTGATTATTTCTCTTTTATACCAAAACTACCTTCTTTATCCTTTTAAGTTATTTCAAGGTCATTAGACTCAATTATCACCTTTAGTTTCTTTCAGATTAACAACTCATAATTCATGATGGTCTAATTCATGATGGTCTAATTCCCTGCATGTCCATTTCACGTTGGCAGTGAAAGTCCATAACAGTTATGACTTCACAAGCAAAGAGTGGTGCCTAGTCACACATCAGTGCTACCCAAGTGAAATAGAAAGTTGGAGAACAACTTTCAATCCTACAATCTGTGAATGGTGTTATAGTGAATGTATAATTCCTTTGTCACTAATATCCTAAATGAACTTGAGGCATGGAACAGTCATCTTGTCAACGTTCATTCATTTCCTTGATCTCAGAGCAGACTGGGTGAGATGTGTGTGACATCAATATCACATATTGATTCACACGTGCATGTGCATGCCTTTTTCAATCCTACTCATCAAGTGGCCAAGGACATCAAACTCCCTCAGGAGGGACAAATCCCATATCTATCACTCACCCCTCAAAAGCCCCATGTGTCAAAGCCACCCAATCATCACCTTTATAACAACCCATGTTTTAGGACTGCGTTTGATGATGTCAAAGTGTACCCAACAACATGTGTTGAGTGTAGTGATTTCCGGTCTAAGAATCACACTCACCACCTTCACTGTGAGAGATGACTATGACTACCAAGTCATGGTTCCATGTGTCGCTCTCACGGTGGGTCTGTCTGGTACATTGTTCTCTAACAAGTACCTATGTGCTTGGTTTGATATCACTATATAACGACTAATGAGATTCTGTCATCAACCAACACACAATCTAGTCTTTAGTGTTATTGATGTCTATGGTTATTTCCACAATAACAACCGACTAGGGACCAAACAAGAATGTATACTCTTAACATTCGTATGATCTCATCGTTTAGGTCCTCAACCCAAAAGCATATGTCATTGAGTAAAACATTTCTTTAGACATCTATCATGTTACACTATCATCACAGAAATAGTTTAAACATATAGATCGGAAATTGCCTTTATTATTATTCAAATCATTTACAAAGTATCCCATTACAATCATCATATGACTTGCTCTATGGGCATACATACCAACACCCTTCACCATGGATGTGGCATCTACCATGATCGTGTGGTCAACTATCCATTGTGGTCGTGTTGCCCAATAGGGACATGCTGCCACCCATCGACCACGGCCATACTGCCACCTATCCACCACAGATGTGTTACCCACCATAACCGTGTTAGTAACCTTCCAAAAATCCACCCTAAACCTAAAATTTTTACCTTCATCAGATGCCCATGCCCTCCTCACTTGAACATGCTACTCTCCACCCACCACGATTGCGTTGCCCAGTATGGTTGTGCTGCATCCAACCCTAGCTCTTTTTTTGCATTATTTTTCCCATATTGCCCCCGCTTAACCTAGTGCTTCCTTACCGTATATATATACATCGGTCGCGGATGAAGCACAAGGTTACCTACTTGTTAGCCACCTTGTTAGTATATTAGAGCATTCATTTCACCTTGCTATTCCCTACCTACTCCACTCTGCTTCCATTTCATCACCTTCGACCCCAAAACCCTCCCTTTTAGGGTTTTGGCCACTTTTCATTTTATTTCAATGTCATTCCACCTTGGAGGAGGAAAGTGATTGTGTTTTTGCTGCTACAAGGTGGAGAAAGAGGAGTCTTCACAAAGTTTCATGGCTATCCACTCATCTACTCCTTCTTTCTTCTCTCTTTTAGTATTTTCCATTTCAAAGAGTAGTTAAGGCCCTCTAGGTGGGTTGTTTGGGGTTTAAAATGTGACTTCGATACCATGTTGGGGTAATGTAATATGTAAACTTTAGAATTTCATTAGATAACAATTATGTTTCATTTTAATTTCATCTCACATGATTTTCTTATTGATTTATGCTTGAAGTCGCCTCAATTCTAGGGAACTGACCTGTATGTATCTATTTGGGAAAAAGACTAGGTCCAATTACTGGATTCCTAGTTAGTTGCCAATATTCCTACATGTTAATCCATTCTCCTACACCTAGGTGGGAGATCTAAGTAGCTAATTTAAGAGCATTTAGTGCAATTGGTTTGGAGCTTCCTGAAGGCTAGATGCTAGGTAACGTGAGGTGTAAAACCCTTATTTCTACCCTCCATTACTATTCTCGACCCCCAATTTTCCTAAGAACTTCTACCCTAGAAACCAAGACTTGATTAGATCGTATTAGAATACCACCTAAACCCTAGTCTGAGTGAGCCCCACAATAAGGGGTAATATGGACTAGTTCTCCTATATGCATCCTATTCCATCCATGGACAATTAGTAGTTTATGACAATTCAATAACATCTAGCTTGTTGTTTGGTTTGATGATCTAAATGAATGAACATTTCTTACATATTAGGACCCCCAACCTAGGTTCTAGTCACATATCCCCAAACGGACAACACTGCCCGTAAGTTGCAAAACTATAATTCTCTAGTGTTTCGTAAATGCTTGCTTAACTAGTCTCTTTATTTCCATCTTAGTTAATTGATTTGTTCTTGCTACTCTCTTGCTAGTTTAGACTTAATTGGTTTTTTTGCCTAATTTGTTATCTAGTGTTTTAAAAATGCATTTTGACGTGTTTTACAAATGCCTGTCCATTTGGACGTGTTTTACAAATACATATTTTAGCTACTAAATCTGAACAACATAGTATTCGTGATCACCACCTACCAAAGTGTAGGTACATGATTGGACATATCAAACAAGCGTGCCCAATTCTGATATTATACTTATTTTTAATAAATCAATAGTGGGTCACTCCTCTACTGCCACAATAACAGTACAATCCCCAGAATGTGTAGGTAAATCACGATCATTTTATTGTGCGTCTGGCCTCGGATGACGAATTTTCAACTTGTTGACATCCTTGTTCGATTAAGCTGCTTTTATTTTAGCATCACAATGTGTTAAGAAAAATTAAGTTGGTAATAATTACTGATCGCATGATATAAATAATATACTACGTAACTTACTTGGCACAATCTAAATCTTCACTGCTTCAACATGATTTTGTTAGTTATGATAAGTTGGCGTTTTCTAGTTTAGGTGGTTAATTACATTGGAGGTTGTATATTTTTTAACAGTGTTTAAGTTTTAGCATCATATGTGTCTATTATCTTAACACGGATACATGCACGTGTGGCTGTCCGCGCCGTCAGGTTAAACAAATTAAATTTGTACATCTAATAGGTCTTATATGACGTGTTATGTTTCGCATATAGCGGGTTTGGTCGTATCGGACCAGATTCGCAAACCGGTCTTTTTTGGCACGCGGCTTGCCGTTTTCTATTTCGTTTCTTTTATCAATCGTCAATCTTCTGTCATTGATCTAAGCAGTCTTCACAAAAGACTAGACCTCTATCATTTGTATTTCAATATATTGCTGGATCGTGTTCTCAAGGCGCCGTTGGTAAGCTATTGTTTTGAATAAAATTCCTCAAATCGGAGCAGCTCATTTTAGAACCACAAGGCTATGACGTCATTGAATGCTTTTCTATTACAACAACCACTAGAGAAAAATGTTTTTACTGTATACATGTTGAAATGACCAACTGGCCCATAATTATTATCCAAATTATTAGGGAGATAAAACTACTATCAACTATATGCTTATATGTTGGATTTTGTGCAGTGCGACTAGCCACATGTAATGTGTCATGTTCTGAATTTGACTTTTGCATTCTACTGTTAGTTGTAACGTAATTCTGGGTTCGAAATCCGCTAGTCTTCCAGAGGAAAGCTTACTGTAATAACGAAATGTCTTGTATGATGACTTGAGATGAAACCAGACCTCTTCTCCTTACACCATCGTAGAGATATCATTTTACTAATGTGAGTCCTCTTTGTATGTGTTATGATAACGACCAAAATTTAGGAATTATTATTAGAATCACAAATATATTTCTGTTTTTAAGACTATACATGTATAAGAGGACTTAAATGGACTCTAAAGTTGATATATACAACTTGACTATATGTCGCGGGCAGCAGTCTGACTTATGCTCGTACTGACCGAGGGGGTGAGGTCGTAGATTCCGGCTCTCCCATTAGACCTTGTATGACACCAATTTTGATTTATCAACTGGTCGGTGGGATTTGGGTGGTACGACTCAAATCCTCGGGGCATAATAAAATACATAATTAGACGTGTAGTATAATTGTATACAATCAAAATACGAAAATATTAGTTGAGATCTTGTTTGATCTTTATACAGTATTATTGATAGGAAATATACATGTTCTTCATATTCCTTTTAAATTGTTAAAATGTTTCTTAATTCCTCTATAATTGATCTTCATGTTAATAATGATTACATGTTTCTTATAGATGTAACTTTACTGTGGACTAGTTTATCTTATCTTTGATAATAATAGAGTTGGTGGAGAGTTATATCTCCTGCTGAGATTTAGAATCTCGCTCGTGGGTTTCCCACACCCTCTTTAGATGGACGTGCAGGAAGAGGTAGAGATCGTGCAGCGGAGGTCGAGCCACACCAAACAATGTTTCCATCCCAACCACCGGGTAGACATTCAAATGGAAAAGCGGTATAGAGTTACTCTTAAGCTCTGTTTGGCAAAGCGATTGTGACGATGGACAATGGCAGATGAACCATCGCTCGGTGATTTACCGTCGTTGCCGTGAAGCTTTTTGTTGTCGTGAAGCTCTTCGTTGCCGTGAAGCTCGTCGTCGCCGCCTTCCACTCTTCCACGAAGGTTGCCGCCTCTCCGTGAAGTTCTTCTCTTCCTCCACGAAGCTCGCTGCCATTTCCAAGTACGTTCGAGCTTCCTTCATTCCTTGTTCCCCTTCATTCCCGCCCGCCGCCATTGCTGCTTCCAGGTCCATCTCGGTCGACAATTAGTCGACCGAGAGCCCACCTACGTGCAGCGTCCAGGTCCACTCTCGGTCGAAAATTTGTCGACCGAGAGTGGACCTGGACGCTACGCGCAGGTGGGCTCTCGGTCGACTAATTGTCGACCGAGATGGACCTGGAACTTATTTATGTTGGAGCTATAAATGTTTTAATCATATTTGCTGTAATGTTCACAAATAGTTCTGAATATTATAATGATTTCAATCTTTGGACTATTGGAAACGGCCTTACTTTGCTAATTTGT
This sequence comes from Alisma plantago-aquatica, assembly GCA_963693085.1. Taxonomy (NCBI): domain Eukaryota; kingdom Viridiplantae; phylum Streptophyta; class Magnoliopsida; order Alismatales; family Alismataceae; genus Alisma; species Alisma plantago-aquatica. The sequence goes on from OY856411.1 coordinate 652,088,200, forward strand.
ACAAGTATTTTCCATTTTATATGATTTGATAACCCAATAATAAAAACATGCATGTCTTTTTTCATATGTAATCATTATATAAATTTTAGAAATTAATACTAGATTAGACATGTGTACTCCTAGATTGACACTTTAGGGTTGATGCATGATGTTTAACTTAATATATAAATATGAAAATAATGCATTTATATATTAACTTAGAAACCCGTTCAAAATTTACTCATTAGGAGTAAACTTTGGATAGTCCACGGTTCGGGATTGTTTTTGGATATTTTAATCTCACTTAGGATGTACCTGTATAATGTATGATTAGTTTTGTAGATTATTTCAGTAGAATTTCTCCATTTGTTCTCTGGGTACATATGTGAGTGGTTATTTGCCATTTACATCGGTGTACTTGGAGAACTTAGGGGAAATGATGCTGAAATTTTCTTCAAAACTAAACATACATTATACAGTTACTAGTGAGATTAAATATTCAAAATGGGATAGGTGGTACACTTTAGTATATAAAATGAACTTTCTATCAATAAAAACTTACAGATTATTATAGTATCAATATTAAACTGTTAGTTTTATAATTAATTTTAATGTGATATAGAAAATGGATCGAAGTTGGATGTCTATCAAGAACCGTTGCAGTCCAGAGTTTGCCAAAGGTCTTGATGAATTTATCAGATTTGCTGAGGAACATAGGAAACTACCTATAGATAGGCTATATTGTCCATGTAGAAATTGTTGTAACAATTTGAAAGTTGATATTGGTGAGGAAATTAAGAATCATGTCATATGCAATGGGATCATACAAGGTTATAATCAATGGTATTGGCATGGAGAGAAATTGAATTATGGAGCAGAAAATGTCGATACTAATAGTTGTGGCATAGAAGATATAGATAATGATGATAATGTTAATGATGAACCGATTCAAAATGACCAGATTCAGGATGATATGATTGATGAGATGCTACGTAGTTGTCGGGACAATGTCATTGATCCACCTTCTTTATTTGCAAACATTGTCCATGATGCTAAAAAACCATTATATAAGGGTTGTACTAAGTTCACGAGGTTGAGTGTTGTGATGCGATTATACACAAGGATACTCTTTTAATATTCGTAGATTGGTATCAATGAAGGATCTGAAACTGATAGGTCTCAAATCTCACGATTGTCACACCTTAATGCAACCAATTTTACCTGTGGCTATTCGATCTATATTGCCGAAGCATGTAAGGTTTGCAATCACAAGACTCTATTTCTTCTTCAATGAAATATGCAACAAAGTGATACATCTTGATACTCTTGATAAATTACAGAAAGATGTAATTGTTACCATGTGTCAGCTTGAAATGTACTTTCCTCCTTCATTTTTTGATATCATGGTTCATCTTGTAGTACATTTTACAAGGGAGGTGAAGATGTTGGGTCCAATTTTCTTACACTGGATGTATCCATTTGAACGCTACATGAGTGTTTTTAAAGGTGATATTCGGAATCGTTATCGTTCTGAAGGGAGTATTGTTGAGGGTTACGTGGCTAGGGAGGTGATGGACTTTTGTAATGATTTTTTGAATTGCAATGAAACTTGTAGCGATCAAAAAAATTCCCATCACACTGGATCTTATTGTGGCAAAGGAACTCTGGGAGGACGAGTGAAACGAATCAGTCGTGAGTTGTGGGAACAAGTGCATTTGTATATTTTACACAACATCAATGAAGTTAGTAGCTACATCACATAACACAATGATCTTATCAAGAGAAATCATCCACGCTCCAGTTCAATGTGGCTTGCAAGAGAGCATAATCGAACATTTATTAGGTGGTTTGAAGAGAAAGTATTTAATCAACTATCTGAATCACCAAATAATGTTGCTGAGAACATAAAATAGCTCGCCTTTAAGCCAAAAATGGATGTCATGTCATATGAAGGTTATGACATTAACGGATTTTCATACTACACAAAGCGTCAAGATGAAAGTAGTGTAGTTCAAAATAGTGGGGCCACTGTTAAAGCTTGTTCATTGTATTTTGCTAGTGCCAAAGATAAAAGACCACGCGAATCTGAGATGTCATATTACGGCGTCATTGAGGACATATGGGAAATGGACTATACAAATTTTCGAGTTCCTATATTTAGGTGTAATTGGGTTGACAACAATAAAGGAGTTTCAGTGGATGAGTTGGGTTTCAAATTGGTGAATTTTGAAAAGATTGGTTTCAAAGATGAGCCATTCATCATGGCAAACCAAGCAAAACAAGTATTCTATATTGATGACCCGGCAAATAAAAATTGGTCTGTCGTTCTTAATGGAAAAAGACAGTTTACTGTAGATCGCACTACTACAGAAATGACTTATAAAGTCGGTTTTCAAGGTGTCGGTTGTATACAAAAACCGACACATAAACCCTACTGTGTCGGTTTTTAACCGAAACCGACATCCAACCCATGAAGTTCGACCAGACACGGGTATCGCTTTTATTAAGTGTCGGTTAATTAATAAACAACTGACACCTAAACTCAATCGCCAAACCCAAAATTCCAGCGAAAAAATTGGCTCCAATATTTTACATATTGTGTCGGTTCGTAACTAAATAACTGACGACTAAATGGCATTCATGAGATAGGAATAGTTGTCGGTTATCGTTTAATCAAAAACCGACGACTATAATATAGTATAGGTGTCGGTTGTTGCAAACGAACCGACACTGTTGGTTTAGTTGTCAGTTTTTTAAATAACCGACACATATTTTCAACTTAATAGCTCACCATGCCGGAACGATTCTTCCCATTTCCCTATTTCGTTCCCGATTTCCCTAGCTCCGGCGATTTCTTGCTCCCTGCCGCCGCCGCCGCTCCCTGCCGTTCGTGCTCCACCGTCGTGCTCCGTCGCCGCCGCTCCTTCCTCTGTGCTCGCCGCTCGTCGCCGTCGAGCGAGAAGCAGTCGGTTCCCGCCGGCCTCCCTCTCTGCCCGCCGGCCTCCCTCTATGCCATCGCCAGTAGCAGCTAGGTCTCCTAGCCTCGCCGCCCTATCCGCTGCTCCTCTCTTCTCCGCCGGAAGCTGGTAGGACTTGCTCCAGCCACTGCTCCTCTTCCCTCGAGGTGCCCGCCCTGCCTTCTTCTTCTTCCTCTGCTCGTCTTCCCTCAAGGTGTCGCCCTACTGCTGGGTATTTTTTTTTAAATTTATTTACTTCCTATGAGAATCAGTTTTAATTAGGGCTCATACACATATTGATGTCTAACACCTAAATGAATATCTAGTTAGTGTATTTTCCTAGTATCATGAAAGATTCTTAATCGTGTGTATCAAATGGGATTCTTATATATATTCAGATCTTAATGTTATAAATAGAAGACTCGAATGTTATAAAATCCCATCAAAGTAGGTAGAAACAACTTATATATATTCAGATCTTAATAATTCCATGAAGTTTACATTATCTTACTCAGGAAAAGTATGTGTATAATGTAGGATTAGTTCCATATAATGGTTCTATTTTAGTAAGCACCTAGAAACCCGTCCAAGATTTACTCATTAGGAGCATTTCCTCGTTTGTTCTCTAAGTACATTTGTAGACTTCTTTTCAAGCTATCATGTCTACCACAATAAAGTTGGTTATGACAAGCAATAAAAGGTTAACTAATGTTATACAACTTTTTCTGAAAATATATAACATCGTTATATGTACTTACACTTTGTTAATACTAATATTGTGCAGTCTCTGTCCACCCATAACAGTCACTATGAACTGGGCCTCTATGTCAATGTTAACGTTCCCTATTGAAGAACAATTGGACATCATCCTAGATGATCGTTCCTTAAACCAATTGGTCATACCCAAACATTGGCGTTTTCTAAAAGGAAGACACTACATGCCTGGTAAAGTGACCATAACTTTTGGCAATTATTCACATGTTATCGAGGTTGAGTATGATTTGGCGGGAAATCTTGTATCAAAATCCGGTTGGCGTGATTGGATTGGAGAGATGCATGTAGTTTGTTGCAACGGGCTTTTTCTCCGTCCAGTTGGCCATAATTCCATCAAAGTTTGGATAACCAACAGCAACTGCGAGACCCCCGATCATCTACTACGGTATGAGCGCACGGCGTCGCATATCAGCTCGGACGAATCTGAATCTGAGGCCCCTGTCAGTTCAGATTCGTCTAAATACAGTGAGGAGCTTCGTGACACAGCTTCATCATCAAAAAGAAGTTATTGATGCGGGACCATGTTGGTGTAGTATTTAGTTGTCTATCTATCTAGACTTGTCTGTATTAATAATTTTTTTAATTATGCGCATGTTGAGGGGTACACCAACCCCTTTGTTTAGTTATTGTTTAGGGGTACACCCATGTGTGTGGATGTAAAAAGAGATTAATGAATGGAACTGAAAGTTGCTACATGAATGCTTATAACTGAAGTGTGTGTTCCCATGAATGTTCCCATTTGCATGATTACACTACTATTTTCTCATATTGTTTAGTCTATTTTAATATAACATACTTGCTTATATCTTGCTTAATGATGAACTGTAATGCACACATGTGACATGCTTGGAATGTAAATGATGAACTTTTCCCTAAATTGCCAATCATGCTTTTAAAGACATCAATAATCACCCTAACTTGAAGAACTAGGATTTTAGGTATAAGAATGACAATACATTATTTGTTGTCCTAGAAACCCGTCCAAGATTTACTCATTAGGAGTAAATCTTGGATAGTCCCCAGTTTGGGACTGTTCTTGAACTCCTAATCTCGCTTAGGATGTAAGTGTGTAATGTGTATTGGGTTTTCAAGAAAATTTTGGTAGCATTTCCCCGTTTGTTTTCTAAGTACATATGTACTTGGAGAACAGCGGGGAAATGCTGTCGAAATTTTCTTGAAAACCCAATACACATTATACACTTACTAGTGAGATTAGGTGTTCAAGAATGGATAGGTGGTACACATTTATTATATATAATAATGACATCACATGTATTTGTTAACCCTAGACCCTAATCTTGTCCTAATATATACTTGTTTTATCTTTGATCATAGAATGGATAGATCATATGGATGTCCATTCGCAATCGCTGCACCCCAGAGTTTATTTCTGGTCTTCACCAGTTCATTAAATTTGCTGAGGAACATAGGAAACAACCTGGAGATAGGTTCTACTGTCCATGTAGACATTGCGGTAACAACTTGAAAGTCAACACTGGTGACGAAATCAAAACTCATGTCATGTGCAACAGGATTATACAAGGCTATACGGAATGGCACTGGCATGGAGAGATTTCAAACCCGAAACCAGTGGATGTCGATAGCAGTGCTTGTGTGGAAGAAGAAATTGCCTACGATGACGTAGATGTGAATGAACTAGTTCCAGTAGACATCGTTGATGCGATGCTGGATAGTTGTGGGGTAGAGCACACCGATCCACCTCCCATTTTTAGAAACATTGTGCATGATGCTGAGATGCCATTATACACAGGTTGTACTAAGTTTACGAAGCTTAACGCTGTGTTGAGATTGTATAAGTTGAAAGCTAACAATAGATGGATCGACAAAAGCTTCACGTCATTGCTGTCTTTGTTGAAAGAAATGCTTCCTGAAGGAAACGAGCTGCCAATCTCAACATACCAGGTAAAGAAATTGTTGTGCCCAATGGGAATGGATGCCAAGAAGATACACGCATGCCCTAATGATTGTGTATTATTTCAAAAGGACTATGCATATTTGAAAGATTGTCCAAAATGTGGTACGTCACGGTATAAATTGACGACTTCGGGGGAGTCCAAAACTGGTTCTCCTGCCAAGGTGATGTGGTATCTACCTATAATATCACGGTTTCAACGCTTGTTTGCCAATCCGATAGATGCGAAGAATTTGAGGTGGCATGCAGATGTTAAGAAAAATAATGATGGGATCCTACGACACGCGTCTGATTCCCCACAGTGGAAGAAGATTGATGTATTGTACCCTGAATTTGGTGAAGAAGTCAGGAATCTAAGACTTGGGCTTTGTACAGACGGGATGAATCCGTACGGGACATTGAGCAACCAACATAGCACTTGGCCAGTCATGCTTGTTATATACAATCTTCCTCCCTGGCTGTGTATGAAAAATAAGTACGTAATGTTGTCGTTGTTGATATCGGGCCCTAAACAACCTGGAAATGACATCGATGTTTATCTTGAACCTCTGATTGATGACTTAAAGAAACTCTGGGGTGAAGGTGTGATGACCTATGATGCTTCACGAAGAGAGACATTTCGTTTGCATGCTTTGTTGTTTTGCACTATTAATGACTTTCCAGCATATGGGAATTTGTCTGGATATAGTGTCAAAGGAGCTAAAGCGTGTCCTATATGTGAAGAGAACACTAATTCAACAAGACTAAAACATGGCGGTAAGAATGTATATCTCGGTCATCGAAGGTTTCTTCCAAAATTCCATCTGTATCGTAGGAAGCGCAAAGCATTCAATGGATTGAATGAGGAACGCAGTGCACCTAAACCTATACCAGGGGAGGTTGTTTATGAAAGAATAAAAGACTTTGTCAATGAATTTGGTAAGAGATCACAATGTACTACAAGGAGTGACAATTCTTCAGTCAAGAAGAAGTCAATATTTTGGGATCTTCCTTATTGGAGTTCTTTGACAGTCAGACATTGTATCGATGTAATGCACGTTGAGAAAAATGTATGTGATAGCATCTTTGGTACTCTGTTAAATATACCAGGTAAGACTAAAGATGGGATAAAATCCAGAATGGACCTACGTGAAATGGGAATAAGGTCATAATTAACAGAAATACGTAAAATGGGTAGTAAAAGAACATACTTACCTCCCGCATGTTACACGTCGTCTAGAAAAGAGAAGAAAGCTTTCTGTGAATGCTTGATAAATGTTAAGGTGCCACATGGTTACTCATCCAACATCCGTAGATTGGTATCAATGAAAGATCTGAAGTTGATAAGACTTAAATCTCATGATTTTCACACTCTAATGAAACAAATATTGCCCGTGGCAATTCGATCTATATTGCCGAAGTATGTAAGGTTTGCAATCACCAGACTTTGTTTCTTTTTCAATAGTCTCTGCAGCAAAGTTATTGACCCTGAGACTCTCGATAATTTGCAAAGAGAAGTGGTTGTTACCCTATGTCAACTTGAGATGTATTTCCCTCCTTCGTTCTTTGATATCATGGTACATCTTGTTGTCCACTTGACTAGGGAAGTGAAAATCTTGGGCCCGGTTTTCTTGCATTGGATGTATCCCTTTGAACGATACATGAGCATTTTTAAAGGTGATGTTCGAAACCGTTATCGGCCTGAAGGGAGCATTATTGAAGGTTATGTGGCGAGAGAGGTTATGGATTTCTGCAATGACTTTCTCAGTGGTAATGACACTCCTGATAATGACAAGAATATTGACGAGCTATTTGGAAAAGGAATTTTGGGATCACGTGTGAAAGTAATCAGCCGTGAGCAGTTGGAACAAGGTCATTTGTATATTTTACACAACATGGACGAAGTGAACGTTTATATCGAGGAACATACCAATTTCATCAAAAGACAATATCCTCGAGCCAATACAATATGGCTTGCTAGAGAGCATAACAAGACTTTTATTAAGTGGTTTGAAGATAAAGTCTTACATCAACTATCTCAAACACCAGATGATATTACTGAAACTATCAAATGCCTCGCCTTTAAACCAAAGTTGACTGTTATGTCTTATGAAGGGTATGACATTAATGGATTCACATATTACACAAAGTGCCAAGATGATAAGAGTGTCGTCCAAAACAGTGGGGTCACCCTTCAAGCATCGACTATGTTTTTTGTAAGTGCAAAGGATAAGAGTCCACGTGAAGCTAAAATGTCATATTACGGTGTCATTGAAGAGATATGGGAATTTGGCTACATAGATTTTAGAATTCCGCTCTTCAAATGTAATTGGGTTGATAACACCAAAGGAGTTATAGTGGATGAATTGGGTTTCACTTTAGTGAACTTTGAAAAGATTGGCGAGAAGGCTGAACCATTCATATTGGCATCACAGGTGAAACAAGTATTTTATATCGATGATCCTGCAAATGATAAATGGTCGGTTGTTCTTCATGGTAAAAGACAGTTCATTGAATATCCTATAGATGAAGAAGAGTACTATGATAAATATGATGACTCTAGTCCATTCTCAGTTGGGTTGCCAACTCCAGAAAATATTGAAGCTAATGATGACTTATATGTGCGCAGAGATCACAATGAAGGATTGTTAATTGATAAAAGATCACAATTTTAGAGGCATTCATGTTTATATTTTTTTTATTGAAGCTAAATGTTTACTTTTTTAATATCAATATCATTTTCTGATTTGATGTTTCATTATTTTCTAGTTAATACAAATGCTAAACATTGTGGGAGGGTGCTAAAGAACTATAGGACCAATCTCACCCGAGATTACATATGCGATGATGAGAGTAGGTTCTTGATCTATTCCAATTCTAGACATTGATCAGTATTTCACTAACTCTACACTAATAATTTTTGTTTGTATTCTCTTTGAAAAATAAATATAGGAAGAAGGCTATGCAAGACGGCCATGACATAGCTATGCAGGATATGCAGGATATGCAGGAAGAAGCCCCAATGAAGAGAAGCAGGATACAGATACAATACATAAGGTGCAACACACACAAGTGCTTCAGATTCATATAACAACATGACAGACTAACACATATAAAGTGCATAACAACAGCAACGCCGAATTTACATACAACACTAGCTTAGTACATATATAGTGGGACAAAGGTGACGATACCACCTGCTAAAACAGGTTACCGACTACATGTTACGACTGGGAGGTCGTGATTCAGCAACCATATGCATTAGCAGGAGGACAAACATATGGTGATCTGTTTGTCCTCCTGCTAATGCATACGGTTGCTGAATCACGACCTCCCAGTCATAACATGTAGTTGTCGGTAACCTGTTTTACCAGGTGGGATCGTCACCTTATAAGTCCCACTATATATGTACTAAGCTAGTGTTGTATGTAAATTCGACACTGCTGTTGTTATGTACTATATATGTGTTAGTCTGTCATGTTGTATGGACATCGATTGTATTGCTCAGGTATTATATAGTCTCATTAGATAATATGAAATATATCAATCTTATTTATAGCTCATGAATTATATATATACATCATTCTCTTTACATGTGTTTAAAGCTGACCCCACTACAGGAACGGACTTACCAGATGTACATGCTCCCTATGCGATGGGAGAATTAAATGAAGTAAGAGAAGAATGGGAAATAGCCATACAAATAGTGGGGGCTTTAAAAATATAATTGGGATCCTGATAGCGAATAATGACTAAACAATGATATTTTGTAAATGAATTTCTGAATTATAATATATGTGTGAATGTTTCTACATGTCTGGATGTTTCTACATGTGTTTGAGTGAAAATGAATGAAAGTGTTGGTTGCTATATGAATGTTTCTACATGTGTGAATGTGAATGAATGGAACTACATATTGCTAGCTACATGAATGTTTCTAAATGTGTGAAAATAAAATGGAACTGTAGGTTGCATTGCTAAATGCATGTGTGAATATTTTTGTTGTTAATTTTGTAGGTTTGTGGCCTGTTGTCGGCTGATATCAATGGATGTCGTAAAACCTGCAGTTCATAACTGAACTGAACATGTTTCTCATCCTACGACCAGCCACAGCAGGTCTGCAGACTGACAGAAAAAAAAAACAATAGGCGTCGGTTATTTGTATAAAACCGACGCCAAATAGTTACAGTGTCGGTTTTTAATAGAAACTGACGTCTATTTCCTTAACACCATGGCCGTGCTGTCCAGCACGGCCATGTTGGGAGTTATATGGCGTCGGTTATTAGCTAATGACTGACGCCTATCCTGTGGCGCAAAGATATATGTCGTCGGTTATTTGTAAAAAACCGACACTGATAGTGCCCAAGATGGTGCCCTTTCTGTGGCGCGAAGGGTTTGGGCGTCAATTTTGTATCTAATAACCGACGGCTATAGTGCCATGATGGCGCGTTTTCAGTGGCACGCGAAGAGTTTGGGCGTCGGTTTTGGAACTGACGCCTAATGGGTGAGCTTTTAGTGTCACCCACATAGGTGTCGCTCAGAAACCGACACTAAAGGCTTTAAATAACCGACACTAAAGGTAGGTTCTGTTGTAGTGAGATCCTATAAATGAAGAAGAATACTACGAAAAGTATGATGATTCCAATCCATTCTCAGTTGGTTTGCCAAGTGTAAATGTTGAAGATAACACCGACGAATATTATAAACGTCAAGACCATGCTGAAGGAATTTTCCTTGACTAACAACTCAACCAATACTAAAGGCATGTATTCTTTGAATTATTTATTTTATTATCATGTATACCTTATCACTTGTGCTTTTATTATCACTTATTTATTTTATCATGTATACTTGCAGGTTCTAAAATGGCGAGTGAAGATGAACATTTTGAGCATGAGCACCATGAAGATGAACATTCTGAGCATGAGCACCATGAGGATGGTAGTGGTGATGCTAAGAACAGTAGAGGTCCTACATTGATGTGTAGGCTGCAGGAGCTCAGGGCTAAAGGGGATAAATTGCCAGTCCAGTTTGATATGATAGGAGCACCTATTGGGGAACATGCTAGTGCTTTCAAGCATTACGTAGGGGCGACCGCGTGCACTAAGGTGCCAATAGATATAGAAAATTGGCATGATGTTCCTAATGCCAAAAAAGACCTCATATGGAAAGATATATCTGTGAGTGGAAGTGATATGTTTTTTTATCTATTGATTCTAATTTAGTTTGCTTGGAATTAATTCTTTTTCAAAACAACATTATTAATTGCTTCTTTTGTATGTATAGGGTGTTTTTCATCTAAATGAAAAAGATCACAAGAAAAGAGTGCTACAACGTTGTGGTGTACGATGGAGGGGTTTTAAGACATATCTTATAAGGGAATTTATAAATAATCCTAAACAAAAGAAGAAAGCTACAGATGTATATATTTTTATTGATCCTGAGGTGTGGGAAAGATTTGTTGCAGCTAGGAGATCGGAAGAGTTTCAGGTAATAAAGATTGTGATGTATTGTATGAATATATAATTTTATAAAATTAAGGAGGTGAATCTTTTTATACATGTTTGCCAAGTCTAAATTGCAATACCTCATTTTAAATGATCAGGCTATTCACCAGGCTCAAAAGAAAAGACGGGCTAAAAATGTGCATGACCATCGCTTGGGGCCCGGTGGTTATGCCTTCCGCCGCCAACTACAAGAGAAGCAATCATCTTATGGAGAAGAATCTAGTACAACTCAAGTTGAGCGACCACCCCGACACATGACATGGATTGATGCTAGAAAGAATCGAGCCGGTGAAATTGTCAACCCTGCAATTAAGGAGGTGGCACAAAAGATGGTAGGTTTATCCCAACTAAGTAAAGAGTAACTTCCACAAACTTAGATTTATTTATATCTAATTGATATTGTGATTTGATATTTTTATTAACTATGAATAGATTGATCTCCACGAGCAAAGGAAGGAAGGAAAGTTCATCCCAACTGGATACATGGATGAACTAGCAGTTGCTCTTGGTACGAAGGAGCATCCTGGCCGTGTTAGGGGATTAGGAGCTGGCATAGGATTCAAGTCTTATTTTGGCCCTTCGCAATCTAAAAGAGGTCATGTAGGAGGTTTTACACAAGAGGATCTTGAAGCATTAGTAGCACAGAAAGTAAAAGAAATAATATCTTCATTTCAGCCTACTCAACCTTGTCAACCTATTCATATTGCACGTCTCTCAAATGATGAGGTACAAGCCCATGCTACAGTTTTAGAAGGTCATGGGAGCACTCCTGATGAACCACCACAACAATCTGCAGTAAGTTTTTGTTCTATATGTGTTTTGTTATTAGTATGATAAATATATGATAATATATATAGTTGTAACATGTATCTGTTCTACTATTTCTTATATAACTTATACTATTTCAATCTAGGTTGGTATGAACTATAAACTTGCAGTGGAGGTTCTAGAATATAATGTTGTGGCAGCGGGAAAAGTGTACAACCTTGGTGGTACATTGCATTTCCAACAAATTACTGATGACATCTACCGTGTGTCCATCCATCTTGTGTATGACAGAATGGGGGACAAACCATTACCCATACCTAATCCTGAATATAGTACAGTTGAAGAAGCTGAGGGTGCTATGGTGGATTGGCCTAGACACTTGGTTATTAATGACAAGGTATACCTTATTTCTACCATATTTTTCATATTTGACTGCATATATGAACTCATGTAATATAAGTATGTAATTTAATTAACAGGTTTGTAAACCAAAAAGTAAAACTTCTGCTAGTCATCCTCCTATGCCCAATCCATCTTTCATTCCCGAAACTACATTCGACGAATTGGGAAGCAAATCTAAATGTTTGTGTCGATACTTAGCCAACCAAAGATCGGGATCACATATGATGGTCAAGTTAACAGAAGATGCAATTGGGAGGGACTTTGAGAATTTTATTTTTCTTGATGATATTATAGAGTTGTTCCAGTATGATTGGTTGAACACTTCGATAATAGAAGTATGGATAAGGTAAGGATCTATCAATATATATAGAAAATTCCAATACACATTTTTAGCTTATATCTACATATGAAAATAATTACAAATGTTTAACAACCATTTATATACCGAGGTCACCAACTTTGATATAAAGAATATTGCATTCTTAGTTCCTTCGGTCACTAGTTAGGTGGAGATAAATATTGATGATGTGAACAAGTACTTCTCTGATGCATTCAAATATTTTGCTAGTGAGGGGAAGGAAATTATCCTAATTCCTTTTAATGTCCAGTAAGTATTATTATTCAATATAATTTTAATAATGAATGAAACTATTTATTTTAATGTTTGTGTTATTCTTACTCAGAGCTAGATATTGGGAATTACTGGTGATTATCCCAAAATTGATGACTCTTTATTATCTTGACCCAATGGGTAAAACAACAAGGAGTCACAAACTGAAATTGTCAGCTATGGAGTAAGTATAAATTTAATCAATTACTTCAACATGATATTTCTATTTAGAATTTCTATTTTACCAACTATCGTTTAATTGATAGGGGTATAAAGGCTTTTCGTGAAGCTGGAGGACAAATACCCACAAAATTAAAGACATTGACTTTGAAAAATGTCAAAGTAGCTACTTTGACAACTGCTTATTCTTTATGTATTAATTTTCAACTGTAATATGTCAACTCTTATACTCTTATCTCAATTGTTGTTTGTAGTAGTTTACTAACATTAAGTATAATTTGTTATTTGTAGTGTCCTATGCAAAATAATGATTGGGCTTGTGGCTACTATGTAATGAAATATATGCAAACTATTGTTAAATAAGCATCATATGACATTCAGACTATAAGTCAGGTAATAAAGAATAACATCATAAATTTACAAGTGATTGTAGTCATTTTTATAAAATATTAACATGTGCATTTTCTATTACAGATCTTTACAACTCAGCCTTACACACATGTGGACTTGAATGAATTCCGAGAAGAGTGGTCAAAGTGTTTTATAAGTGAAGTCGAAATAGCATTGGATTAACTATGTCGGCTCCATTTATGTATGTGGTTTGAGTACGTACTCTTTCATATTTTTACTTTTACAATATATGTCATCTCAGACTTGTACTCTATCATTTTGTAAATTATGATATTTATTATCATTTTTGTTATGAATGTGTGGTTTTGAATGGTGACGGTTGAGCATCAATGCTCCCCTCTCCCAGAATATATGAATCTTCTTGTTCTTCTGTTCTATATCAATTTCTGCAGATTTTTTTTTAAAAATCATAACTTTTAGCGTCGGTTTTTTAAATAACCGACCCTAAAGATTGAATTCAGTGTACACTCTTCGGTCGAGAAAATTTTCGACCGAAATATAACTTCTAGTGTCGGTTTTTGTAAAAAACTGAGTCTAAATGTCCTCTATAAAGTCGGATTTTTGAAATAACTGACCCTAAAAATTGAATAAAACATTTCAGTGTAAGACTCGGTCGACAAACTTCTCAACCGAATTACTATCGGTCGAGAGGTTTGTCGACCGAGTCTTACACTGAAATGTTTTATTCAATCTTTAGGGTCGGTTATTTCAAAAATCCGACCTTATAGAGAGTTCTCGGTCGAGACCAAAATATTTTCGGTCGACAATTTTCTCGACCGAGTGTTATCACTGAATGTTATTCAATCTTTAGGGTCGGTTTTTATGAAATAACCGACCTTACAGGCTCCTTTTTTCTCGCCTATGTCATAATTTTTATAACCTTTTGCGTCGGTGTTTACTCTGTAAGGTCGGTTTTATGTGGTTAAATAATCCGACGCTATAGACCAAATTCTGTAGCGATGACCACCTAAGCGTCGGTTAAAAAGTGACGTTGAGGCTTTAAAAAACTGACGCTACAGACCATTCCTGTACTAGTGAGGATCAAAATACGAAAACATTAGTTGAGGCCTTGCTTGATCTTTATATAATATTATTGATAGGAAATTTATATGTTCTTCATATTCCTTTTAAATTGTTTAAATGTTTCATAATTCCTCTATAATTGATCTTCCTATTAATGATGATTACATGTTTCTTATAGATGTAACTTTACTGTGGTTTCTTAATGATGATATCAGTCGACGAATTTGTCGACCGAGGAGGCCTTTAAGGTCGGTTTTGTAGGAATAACCGACCTTAAAGGTGCTGATCCGAGGAGGACTGTAAGGTCGGTTATAAAGAAAAAATCGACCCTATAGGTGCTGTATACGTGAAATTCAGCTCTTATTCAGTCGACGAATTTGTCGACCGAGGATCCCTGTAGGGTCGGTTATAATGTAGAGCCGACCCTATAGTTCGAGGCGGGAAGCCAAATCCAAGCAAATTTTTGCCGCCGGAAAAATTGTCTATAAGGTCGCTTATTTTAGAAAAACCGACCCTATAGAGATGTACTACAAGGTCGGTTATTTTAAAAACAGCGACTCAAAAGGTTTTAAGTGGTGCCCGCATTTTTTATAGACATATAAGGTCAGTTATTTGGAAAACCGACCCTATAGAGATACACTACAAGGTCGGTTATTTTAAGAAAAGTGACCCAAGAAGTCTTAAGTGGTGCCCGCGTTTTTTATATACATATAAGGTCGGTTATTTGGAAAACCGACCCTATAGAGTTACATTACAAGGTCGGTTTATTTAAAAAAACCGACCTAAGAGGTCTTAAGTGGTGCCCGCGTTTTTTTTAGACATATAAAGTCAGTTATTTGGTAAAACTGTAGCGTCAGTTAACAACCAAAAACCGACTCTACAGATAAATGGTGCCCGTGTCGGGTTGTTTAATATAAATCAAATGCAAACTCAGTCGACGAATTTGTCGACCGAAAAGACCTATAGGGTCGGTTATTTGATAAAACTGATGCTACAAGTGCAAATACGAAGAAATCTGGCTCGTTTCGGTCGACAATTTGTCGACCGAACAGGAGCAAAATTTCCTTCGTACAAGCACCTCTAGGGTTGGTTTTTTCATATAACCGACCCTAAAGGTGCTTATACATGTTTAATATAAATCAAACACAAACTCAGTCGACGAATTTGTCGACCAAAAAGACCTATAGGGTCGGTTATTTGATAAAACCGACGCTACAAGTGCTAATATGAAGAAATCTGTCTCGTTTCGATCGACGATTTGTCGACCGAACAGGAGCAAAATTTCCTTCGTACAAGCACCTCTAGGGTCAATTTTTTCGTATAACCGACCCTAAAGGTGCTTATACATGTGTGAAAAACTAAACTGGATATTGTCAGTCGACAATATTGTCGATCGAGACAACCTATAGGGTCGGTTATTAGAAAAACCGACCCTAGAGGTGCTTGTAAGAAAGAATTCTGGCTTCATTCGGTCGACAATATTTTCGACCGAATTTGTCTCGGTCGATAATATTTTCAACCGAGATTAACCCTGTTTCAATGTTTTAAATTAAGTACCAAGTGTGTGTGTATGAGATTAACCAAGTGATGCTTTATCAAATTTAGCCATAATTTATTTTTCAATCATTTGAAATAACAATATTCTTATATAACATGTATATGTCCAAATGAAGCCATGGAAAACACTTTTATTCATAACAATTTAATGCCCATACACTTTATAAGATGAAGCATGACATACTTGCTTTATAAAAAGATATCCATTACAATCATTACAAACATATCTCATAATCTCACTGAAAAGACCGAAGTATTACATCAATGTCTGGATCTTTTCCAAGAAAGGGCTCAGCTCCATAATATTTGACCAGTGTCTGCCACTCCAAGGCACCTGTCTTGGTTAAGGCATAAGCCTCCAAGAAGGTGGGAACACGATCAAAGCGAAAGTTGGCAGCAATGTCTTGAAGTTGAATTGGGAAAAACTGAGTATGTGTGAGATCAGGAGATGGTGGAGGTGGAATTTGATAGTAGTTGTAGGAAGGATTGTATGGATTTATCATGCCAGGATTAAGGGAATAGGGATATTCATCAGGTTGGTTAGGAGAGAGAGCTTGCATCCTTTGGTTTAAATAAGTCATGCCATGGTGATTATAATCCAATTGCCTACTTAGGTGATATTGGGATCCATCAATGTATGTCAAAGTGTTTGTAATAGGATCATGGGGTAGGTTGGTAGGAGGAGGTGGTGGAGGTATGTCTTGGGTGGATGTCTCCCCTTCAGTCCTAGCCCTTTTGTGGCCAAAGTCGATTCCCATCTTTTCCACCGTATTTTTACTTATCTTTTGGGGTTTTCTATCCCATGTGTAACCTAAGTCGTCCTCAATATTCTTCTTAAGAAAATGTTGAGTGATTTGGCATACAAAGTCATCATAAGGTGGATTGCCATAAAACTCAAACATATTCTTAAGGATGATACGAATAAAGTTTATGGGAATACCTTTGAGAATGGCATAGATAAGGCACATACGAAAGGTGGGTACTTCATATTTGTTTGCTCTAGGATGGATATTGGTGGCAACAATGAAATTTATGATCCTAGCTTCAGGTTTTAAATTTATGGCATAATAGGTACCCCTATCTTCATGGTAAGTCGTATTTGATTGAAAGATGGCTTTTTTGACATCACTAAGGCTAATTGTAGTGTCATCTTAGGAGAGTTTGTTTAGTGGATTTCCTCTAGTGAGATCAACAAAATCTTTATATTCTTCTATGTTTATGTCAAACATATCAAGAATACCCTCCTCAGTAAAATGGAATCCATACCCACCAACCATAGAGGAGAAGGAATCATGGTCAGGAGGTGGGGTTAAATTGGCATAGAATTCATTAACTGCTTTGGAGGAGTAGGAATGGAAGGAGGGGATCAGAAAATTAGTCAAATGTTGCACCTTAAAGAGTTCCTCCAAATCGACAATGTTCTGGAAGTCCATGACGTCGACTGGCCGTCGTGGAAGAGGAGGCTTTGAGGAGAGCCTAAGGTAGCGGTCGCCTGCAGCTGCGTCTTTGAAGGGGACGTCGTTGATGAACGACAGCGGATCAACCGTCCTTCCTTTCCTGCCTGCAACTTGCTTCTTTCCACGCGTTGATGAGGAAGCCATATTGTTGCTTTGAAATGGAGAAATAGCAAGCAAGAATTGGATGTAGAGGAGCTGAAGATTTTCACAAGAATACACTAGAGAGGAGCTAGAGAAGTGAGAATGTGAAGGTGTGAAGAAATGGATCGTTTTGGGTGCTATTTATAGCAAAACAGAGCCAATTTCGGTCGACAAATTGTCGACCGACGCCCGCAACGGTCGTCTATCGGTCGGCCAACGGTCGATCGAAAATATAGCCGTTACGACGATCAACGGTCGTATTTATAGCCGTTAACGGTTGAAATTCTAGCCGTTACGACGGTTGATTTTTTTAGCCGTTACGACAGTTGATTTTTTTAGCCGTTATGACGGTTGGTTTTTCTAGTCGTTCCTCGGTCGACAATATTTTCGACCGAATGGACTTCTAAGGTCGGTTATTAAGAAAATACCGACCCTAAAAGTTACTTATACACATGAAAACTGACTCCTTATCGGTCGACAAATTTGTCGACCGAAAATGCTATAAGGTCGGTTATAAGTCCAAATCCGACGCTAGATGTGCTTATACATGCGTGAACTATCTGGATCCAGAATAGATATCGGTCGACGAATTCGTCGACCGATATGTTTCGGTCGACAATATTGTCGACCGAATTGACTTCTAAGGTCAGTTATTAAGAAAATACCGACCCTAAAAGTTACTTATACACATGAAAACTGACTCCGAATCGGTCAACAAATTTGTCGACCGAAAATGTTATAAGGTCGGTTATAAGTGCAAATCCGACGCTAGATGTGCTTATACATGCGTGAACTATCTGGATCCAGAATAGATATCGGTCGACGAATTTGTCGATCGAGAAAGAGCCAGATTTCCTTCGCATAAGTACCTCTAGGGTCGGTTTTAAGGAAAAAACCAACCTTAGAGGTACTTATCGGTCGACGAATTTGTCGACCAAGTGAATCGGTCGAAATATTGGTCAACCGAGGAAGGCTCTAAGGTCGGTTAGAAGTGCAAATCCGACACTACATACGTGAACTATCTGGATCCAGAATAGATATCGGTCGACGAATTTGTCGACCGAGGAGGCCTTTAAGGTCGGTTTTGTAGGAATAACCGACCTTAAAGGTGCTGATCCGAGGAGGACTGTAAGGTCAGTTATAAAGAAAAAATCGACCCTATAGGTGCTGTATACGTGAAATTCAGCTCTTATTCGGTCGACGAATTTGTCGACCGAGGATCCCTGTAGGGTCGGTTATAATGTAGAACCGACCCTATAGTCGACTCAAAAGGTCTTAAGTGGTGCCCGCGTTTTTTATAGACATATAAGGTCGGTTATTTGGAAAACCGACCCTATAGAGATACACTACAAGGTCGGTTATTTTAAGAAAAGCGACTCAAGAAGTCTTAAGTGGTGCCCGCGTTTTTTATATACATATAAGGTCGGTTATTTGGAAAACCGACCCTATAGAGTTACATTACAAGGTCGGTTTATTTAAAAAACCCGACCTAAGAGGTCTTAAGTGGTGCCCGCGTTTTTTTTAGACATATAAAGTCGGTTATTTAGTAAAACCGACCCTCCATGTAGTGACGTTATAACCCATTTCTGTACTAGTGTATGTTCTTCATATTCCTTTTAAATTGTTTAAATGTTTCATAATTCCTCTATAATTGATCTTCCTATTAATGATGATTACATGTTTCTTATAGATGTAACTATACCGTGGCCTAGTTTATCTTATCTTTGATAATAATAGAATTGATGGAGATTTATATCTCCTGCTGAGATTTGGAATCTCGCTCGTGCGTTTCCCACACCCTCTTTAGATGGACGTACACGAATAGGTAGAAATCGTACAATGGAGGTCGAGCCACACCAAGCGGTGTTTCCATCCCAACCACCAGGTAGACATTCAAATGGGAAAGCGGTGTAGAGTTACACTTAAGCTCCGCAGATGAACCATCGCTCGGTGGTTTACCGTTGCATTAATATTTGGTAAAGTGTTGGATAATCACTTGGTCATCAATAGGACGTTTCAGTTGCATAGTGGATAACCGCTTGGTAGAAAAAGTAATCACAATGATGTTGTAAAGTACTAAACTAATACGTACATATATTTTAATAGTAGCAAGTTCAGATTTTTTCTATAGAAAATAGATGGTATGTCATAGAGTTCAGATTTGCTACTCCCATGTAAACACGGAGTAGGCTATATCTTTATTTATATTTTGACGTGTGTAGTGCAATTAAATCTGTTGATTAGGATTACCGTTTTAGGCCTCTGGCCCACCGTTTTCGGCATCTGTATCCTTCACGCAACTTTCTCACACTGTATCCTTCACGCACAGACCACCAGGCTTACCGTTTTAGGCATCTGGCCCACCGTTGTCCAGAATAATGATGAGACTAGAAAGCAGTGATCTCTAATACCGCAGACCGCAGAGATGCATGCATGTTCTTGATTGGTATAAGATCATGACCATTTTGCTGACCACGTGATACATAAATCATTCATCATACAGATTTCTAATTAATAGTTTTCAGTAATTAGCTAGTCTGTTTCGGTAGACTCGAGTTAAACGAATTGAATTGAATAAATTAAATATGCAGTCATCACGTGTAGGTTTTTGGTCTTGACATCGTTATACAGTTTTTGGTCTTTTGCTGATCTGACAAATACGACCTTAAAAAGTAGTCCAAAAAAGACTTAGACCGCAGCCAATTGTGAATCATTTCAGCTAAATCGTACGGTCCCTTGCTTGAGTTGCATGCCGGAGACGATGCATGTTTCGCTATAAATAAGGGAGCCCGGCTCCTCTTTCTCCATCCAAAACAGAAACCTGCTTCCCGGCATCAAACAAACCTTGCTAGCCCGAGCAGGTATCCAATACACATTACCAACTTCTCTTGATCGGCCATCACTTTTCTAGCCTCTCATTCCATCCATCGTCAAAATCAAAACTATTCGTCACCCGATCAAGAAAATGGCAGCAGCTATTAGTGCAAAGATGTGGGAAGAGCTGGCCGAGAGAGCCTTGTCCAAATGGGTTCGCAAGGGTGCCCTGGAGGCCATGCCTCACATTTCCCTTCCCAGACCAGCCGACCTTTCAGAGGACATCCTTGCTGACATGGACGTGTATGACGGCCCTGGGCCTTGGGATCGGACACTAGTGGACGTGGAGCTGCAAGGAAAAACAACAGCTGAACAGAACAAGAAGCTACTCATCTTCTCAAGCAACGACTACCTAGGACTGAGCTCACACCCTGCGGTTAGAAAGGCAGCTGCCAAAGCTTCAATGGCTTATGGTATGGGACCAAGAGGATCTGCCATGATATGCGGGGAGACCAACTACCATCGTCAGCTAGAGGCCACCCTTGCCGAGTTGGTGAAAAAAGAGGTAACCACGTTAACCATTGTGTTCGATTGATCTTACTAATTATGTTCCTTCAGAATTTCACATCATAGTTACATGTTGAACATCGATGGTTGATAAGAAGTATGGCTTAATTGTATAGGATTGTGTTGTTTGCCCAACTGGTTTTGCTGCCAACAATGCCTTCCTATCAGCTCTGGGAAGCATTGCATCTTTACTTTCCAAGAATAAAAGGCCATCGCAAGAAGAAAAGATTGCCATCTTCTCTGATGAACTAAACCACGCTTCCATTATTGATGGACTTCGCCTTCTTGAAAGACACCAAGAAGCTGTGGTTTATGTTTACAAGCATAATGACATGGGTCATCTTGACTATTTGTTGTAAGCCTCTTACTTCATTTGAATAATGTAGTCTATACTTCTCTTATTAAATGACAAACTTTTGATGACATTGTATGATCATTTGGAATTTTGATAGGTCAAACTGTCCTAATGAACGAAAAGTTGTTTTTACCGATAGGTAATTAGTAAATTAGTCTACATATTTTATAATATTTATATAGGGAAAAGAATTATTCTCATATGTCCAAGTTCACCTTCAAATTTGTTGCATCTGTTTCAGCTTGTTTAGCATGGAAGGAGATTTTGCACCAATGCTTGCACTTGTGGAGTTACGGAAGAAACATGGATTTTTATTTGTCATTGATGATGTATGTAGAACACTGCTAGGAGTCATTATTTATCAGATATACACTAATTATGATTTCACTATTTTTGTTATGTTTACATTGTGATGCCTATAACATGTGTCTCAATTTCTTCAGGCCCATGCAACTTTGGTTTGTGGAAAAAATGGAGGTGGTATTGCAGAGGTTTATGGAATTGAGGATCAGATCGATATATGCATAAGCACATTAAGCAAGACAGTAGGATGTGTTGGAGGATTTGTTGCATGCAGGTAGACAGTTTGAAATATATAACATTCATTTATATGATTATTACCAAATTGCTATTTAGCAAATACAATAAAATTGTAAAAGACATTTACTGACATATCTCCTCTTTGACCTTTTCTCTCTAGCAAAACATGGAAGAATCTCATCAAAACAAGAGGTCGACAATTCATATTTTCAACAACGCTTCCAGTTCCTATTGTTGTTGCTGCATTAGGTATGTATTTTATTATAATATGTGTCAATTATATATACTTGTCCAAAAAATTTCAAATCATTGTCTCACTATACAATGTTACAGCGGCTGTAAATATAGCAAAGAAAGAGGAATGGCGCCGAAGATTAGTATGGAATCATGTTCAATACTTTAGTCAACTAACAAATGTCAAAGTAACTAGCCCAATTGTGTCTTTGGTTGTTGGTTCACATGAAGCTGCATTAAATGGAAGTAGGCATTTGTTAAACAATGGTTTTCATGTGACTGCAATTGGACCACCAGCAGTTGCACCAGATGCTTGCAGGTACTAACAAATATCAAATTAACTTTTTTATTTCTTGTGCTCAAAATCCATCATTGGTATCATATATGAGAATATTAAATGTGATAAAAAAACTATTTTCAGGTTGAGGGTAACACTCACTGCTGCACACACAAGAGAAGATATTAAAAAGCTAGTGGATGTATTATCTCACTCCATAAGCCTTTCATCTCTAGAGGGACAAGAGGAAGGAATTGCATCAAAGCTTTGATTCCTTGATACAACATTTGACACACTATTAGCAAATAAACATTCTTGATAGTTTCATAAAGAGCATATAAGATTAATCATGTATCATTATAACTTCACTCAACAAAACACCTATTTGTATTTATTCTTTAAAAGGTCTTTTTCATGGAATTCAATTATGTAACACCTACATTTTTTCAAGAAATGTGTTGATTGATAATATAGATTATTTTCATGACATATCTTATGTGATTCATGTTATGCTTCCATATTTTTCACAAAAATAAATAAAATAATTGTAAAGAGAACCAATGGTGTAGCTCCTGTCCATGTTATTTTGGTATGACATTAGATATCAAATAGGATATGGATTAAATTTAGTTTTTTTTTTTGAAAAATAATAACACACTATAACTGGGTTTCAAATGATGACATCTTCACAAAATATCTATATGAATTGGTTCAAGAGATTCCTATATATAACAAGCACAATGTTGCACTCATATATTCAAGAAGTTATTTTTAAATGGTATTTGCAAATATTGTTTCATGAAACTCTAGTTCTTGGGTCAGGTAATGTTGCTCATGCAAAGATAACCGATGGGTTAGCTCATATCCATATTATTTTAGTATAATATTAGATCTCAAATAGGTATGAATCAAAGATAGTGACAATTATCTCAAAAAATAATAAGACACTACAATAGGCTTTCACAAGACGACATATCTACAAAAGATCTGTAGGCATGGGTTGAATAGATTTCGATATAGAACAAGCATAATAGTGAACTCCTATATTTAAGAAGTTGCATTTTAAATGGTGTTTGCAACATATTGTTTCATGAAACTCTAGTTTTTGGGTCAGGTAATGTTACTCATATTGACGAACAACATACCCAATATTTTAAATGTTTGACGCACCATTACCAAATAAACATTCTTGATAGTTTCATAAAGTACATATAAGATTAATCTTGTATCATTTTAACTTCACTCAACAAAACACCTATTTGTATTTATTCTTTAAAAAGGTCTTTGTCATGGAATTCAATTATGTAACACCTACATTTTTTCAAGAATTGTGTTGATTGATAATATAGATTATTTTCATGACATATCTTTTGTGATTCATGTTATGCTCTCATATTTATCACAAAATTTAATAAAATAATTGGAAAGAGAACCATTGGGCTAGCTCATGTCCATGCTTTTTTTGGTATGACATTAGATATCAAAAGGATATGGATTAAATTTAGTAATTTTTTTTTTGGAAAAATAATAACACACTAGAATTGGGTTTCACATGATGTCATCTTCATAAAATATCTATATGCATTGGTTCAAGAGATTCCTATATATGACAAGCACAATGTTGCACTCCTATAATCAAGAAGTTGTATTTTAAATGGTATTTGCAAATATCGTTTCATGAAACTCTAGTTCTTGGGTCAGGTAATGTTGCTCATACAAAGATAAATGATGGGTTAGCTCATCTCCATGTTATTTTGGTATGATATTGATCTCAAATAGTTATGAATCAAAGATAGCAACATCATCTGAAAAAATAGTAAGACACTATAATAGGCTTTCACAAGACGACATATCTACAAAAGATCTGTAGGCATGGGTTGAAGAGATTCCGATATAGAACGAGCGTAGTAGTAAACTGCTATATTCAATAAGTTGTATTTTAAATGGTATATGCAACATATTGTTTCATGAAACTCTAGTTTTAGGGTCAGGTAATGTTATTGTTTCATGAAACTCTAGTTTTAGGGTCAGGTAATGTTATTCATATTGACGAACAACATACCCAATATTTTCAAAAATACTATAATATACATTATACAAATAAATACTTCAATTTTCCTCTCATTAGGACTAGGCTGGGACCTACCGTTGATTTTGAGCTCTCATTAGGACTAGGGTGGGACCTCCAATTTATTTTGATCTCAAAATCATGATGTTGAAAGTATGACGTTGTCTAGAATATTTGAGATATGAAATCTCAAATCATGGATGTATAACCCCACCTAGGCCAATGTAGAAGCTAGGACCCTAAGATATTGGAGTGAAAGTCACCTTGTACCCATATTCAAGAACTCTATTTGTTTTATCTCTCCAAATTTGTGATCAATAGAATGCTTTCCATATTTGTGGCTCATATGATGACTTTGAGCAATATATGCATTGACCTTGATACTCAATTTCTCAATGATGAAATGATGTTGGTTCCAAGTTGGTTATGATATGGAACATGGAATTCCAATTATGAGTATTGGACTACTTGAATTTTGAGGACAAGATTTTGATTATATAGTTGAGGATGTACCAATAGTTAAGGATTTGACTTGGATTATGTAGTCCCAATTTTGAGGATGATTTGAATTTTGGGGTCAAATTCCTTTCTAAGGAGGGAAGAATGTGGCAAAGTGAAATTTGGCAAAATAATGAATTAATTACTCTTTTACCCTCATTATACTCACTCATGGTCCCAATTTATTTTTCTTGGTGACATAATCAATGTTGAGACTTGATGGAGCTTCCACTTGTATGGAATTGCATGCACCACTAAAAATCCTAAAGACAGTAAGTCTTCAGGTTTAGCCTTGCTTATACTAGATTAAAAACTCAACCCACATATGATAGGATATGTGGAAGTCTTATCGTAGTATAGTTAAGGGTCGAATCCATAGGACAACGTTCTTGTCAAGATCAATAAGATAGAAAACGTCAGAATTTCATATAACTCCTTAGCAGTTGGTATTTAGATCAAAGAGTTGGTTTGGTTGTTTAAACTAAGAGCAAGTATAGTAAAAGCAGAAAAGTAAATCTAAGGTTGTAAAAAATATTGGGAAACCACTAGGATGTGATCGGCTTTCTCCACCACTACGCATGGATCAAAACATACATCACAATAACTTGGCTTGCAAAGAAAAGAGTCTAAACAGTTAGTATCTTTGTAGGCTTGGCTTCCTTTCAGCTAACCAACTACGAGAAATGTGGAAGTGTTGCAATGCCACCCATCCCCGGACGAATGGTCACTTACTTTGCATCACTCCCTTCACAAAGTGTGTTCCTCGACCTGTCAAGGTTGCACTTTCATACGTCAACTGATTCCATTTCATAGTATGAAAGTACAACAATGGAAGTGAGTTTACTCCACTTCTTGAGAAACTCTCCTAGATACCAGACCAAACAGATGGTGACTACATACAATCTGGAACCAACAAACAGTCGATATTCGAATCTAGAAGTACAAACATAGACAATTTGCATCAAAAGATAATAGATAACACAAGTTGGTGATCAAGAAACTAGCATTCATTAAACGATTGATGTTGAACTGGAAAAGATAGTGTTTTTCTATTGCAAACTCAAGGATTACAATGCATGAGATGAAAACATGGGTAGCGGGGCTACTCCGCGCACCCTAGTGTATAAAACTACTCGCTCATGACAAGAACAAAGAAGGGGGCGAGAAGAGAGAGAGAGAACGTCATCTCCATGAAGGAGGGTGGAAGGTCGACCCCTTGGAGAGAGAGAGAGCAATGATCTTCACACTTCGTAGCTTTCTTGATGATGAATCCTTCTCTTCCCACCTTCTTTGTCGATGAGAGAGAAAGTAGCTTGGAGATGGAGTATGGATCTTAGACTGACAGCCTCGGGGCAGTGGACGAAGGATGGAATAACTCTGGAACAATAGAGGAAGCTTTTGGACGTCTGAAAACTTGATGATTTGTGAGGACCCCTCATGTCTTATTTATAGTCTTTGAGTGAGGCTCAAACGGTTGTGAAGACTGTTTGGACTCTCTCTCGATTTGGAGACTGTTTGGACTCTCTCGGTTTGGAAACCGTTTGAGTCCTCATGGTTTGGAAACCATTTGCATTTATTTGGTCTTGGGACCGTGTAGCTTCATACGGTCTTAGGACTGTTTTACTTTATATGGCCTTGGGACCATTTGGCTTCATTCGGTCTTGGGACCGTTTGGTGTCCATTCGGTCTTGGGACCATTTTGTGTCCATTCGGTCTTGGGACCGTTTGGTGTCCATTCGGTCTTGAGATGGTTTGGTGTCCATTTGGTCTTGGGACCGTTTGGCTTCATTCGGTCTTGGGACGGTTTGGTGTCCATTCGGTCTTCGGACCATTTGGTGTCCATTCGGTCTTAGGACCATTTGGTGTCCATTCGGTCTTGAGACTGTTTGGTGTCCATTTGGTCTTGGGACCGTTTGGTGCTTTTGTAATTTTTTTGTGCTTTTCTGTAAGAAATAAAAGGGGAAAAGTAAGTCTGATGATATATCTATAATAAAGTGGAAAATTAAAGATTGTGTCTAATTTATTTAAGAAAGAGTATGGAAAATTGAGGAAAACTAGCCAGATAACATTGCAAAATGGGAGGTTATCATTCCCCCTAACTTAGAGTCTAGCTTGTCCTCAATCTAGATAGAGCTAAGGCATGTAGTGGTGAGGCAATTTTATTTAGTGAAGATTTCTATATTCTTGCTTCAATTCTAAACCAGAAATCTCTTAGAGTTTTATCAGGCTTCTGCTTGCACTGACTCTTTCAGGTATTGGGAGTTGTGTGGATCTCAGATTTCTTCCTTATCACATAGCTCGCATTGGGACCACCTTTTCCTCGATCTCATTTCTGTTCATGTTTTCAACTCCAATCAATTTTGTACTTCTTTGAAAAAAAACTAATGGAAACTAAAATAGGCATGAGGGTTGGCTAAAGGCTGATGTGTAACTCCCCCTTTTTGTGGGGGAGGGTTTATCTAAACTTTTAGGATCTCACTACCGGGCACGACACATCTACCTTTGTGAAGGAAGCTAAATGTACCATCCGGGCGAGTCCTTTATCAAAATTTTCATATATTCAGAGACCTTAGGATCTCATTACCGTGTGCGACACATCTGCCTTTATGAGGGCAGCTGAATGTACCGGCCGGGTGAGATCTTTATTGGTTCTTTATATAGGTGCTTAAGTGTGGCACAACTCTCATGTTTTTATTCAACACTCTGGCTTTTATTCTTATACTCACAGGCTTAGGAGTTGTATAAAAAGGGATTTTGTTTTTGGGATGCCAAGCCTCTTTTAAAAAGAAGAAAACTGTTCTTGGAGTCTGCTGACATGCACTTATTTCGATTTCGTACTTGGTGGTCCACTTGTGAGGTTCCTTGATTTGGATTTTACCTGATTCCCTTCCATCCTTGGAAGAGTTTTGGTTGGCTTTGGCCATGATGTTAACTTGTGGAGAGTCTGGAGCAGAGTTGAAGCAAAATCATGGAAATTGGGTGTGAAAGTAATTTATTGATTCACCATTACATGCCTAAGTGCATTTTCTGTTATTACTTTTTGAGGACTGCTTTGATTTTAAATTTAGCGGGGGGTGACCTTTTCCAAGAGTGATGTTATACTTATGTACAAGAATTATTCAAAGAAATTACTGAAAAAGTCTAAAATGTGAAAGGAAAAATAGGAGCAGTGCATAGAAAAGAAGAAGTGAGTAAAAAGGAGCAGAGGGAGAAAGGTTGAAAAATGATACCTCACCCTTGTCCAGTGTACCCCCCCTAACTTATGACTCACTCTGTCCTCGGAGTGTCAAAGTGATAGGTTAAGAGGTACATGGACAAGGGCATTAGGCTTCTTATAGTCCTTTGTTAGCTTCGTGCATTCGGAGAAGATTAGCTGCGAACATTCCACGTAGAGTGTGATAGTCCACGTCCATCGTGTACTCTATTGATCTTCAAAGAATAGCGATGGTGTACATACAGTAGAGGATGTGGAAGCCATAGTCGTTTGACTCTCGGAGCTACTAGGTACATGTGTGGCATAAGGCTAGGTGATGAAAGTGTTCTTTATCGTACACCCTTGTGTGCTTGCTTAAGAGATCGTGTAGTTTGTCAGCACACTCCATAGCCACCTCCTCTGTGGGCGTGTTAGCTGTCACATCGTACTGCCTCTAGTTTGCATCAAACTGGCTATCAGAACTGTTGTAGATGATAGTTGTTTTGACGTGAGTGTTTGTTGCCAGAAGCATCCAGTGCTCTGAGTGAAGGAAAGGAAGCATAATGAACATCAAAGTTGTATGTTGGAGGAAAGAGATGATTTCCTCTGTTGTTTCGAAGTTATTTAGCTTTAGTAGATCATCCTTCATATATGCTGATGCCATATAGATCGTAGGGTGATTCCGTCCAAGGAGATATTGATAGGCAGTCATCAAACTCACGGATAGTGACCCTTTGAATTGTACAGCTTCACGGAGCATATCTGCCATAACCAGAATATCTCCAGCTAGAAAAACGAGATCATCTTTCTCGGCATATAGCCTAGACATGATGAGCCGAAGTTCACTGTCGAAAAGACTTTTGCAAGCTGCAAGGTCAAAATTGAGAAACGTTGGTTCAATGGCAGATAGAGGAACCATTTGGGGATATGATCTTTTGATAGGGGCCCCTATTAATAAATCGATGTCCCCTTTATCTTTTGCCATATCAAAGGTGTAAGGGTCACATAGAATTTTTTCGGGGACCGTGGCGGGTTGTTTTTTCTCCAAGTTCTGTAATGTTTGCTGGAATGGCTGTTTCTGTGGACGTTGGATAGCTGAGTGGAGGTAGCGAGGGACGTCGTATGGTGCCAAAGTCGGGTCCTTGAAGAACCTTCTGTCACATGTGAGCTCTATGGCATAACACCCTCATAGAGAGTGAAAGTCTTCTGCGGCCAGCTCGGTGAAGGGGATTTGTTGATTAAGCGCTTGTATGCGGCGTATAGTGTAGAAAGCACAATCCCCAGATCCTTCTTGTGTTTGGACTTATGGGTTTATGATTCAGAACCATGGTTGGTTCCAACCATGTCAGAGTGATGGTTTTGTAGCCCAAATTAATTTTAGGAGGAAGAAAGGGATGCATCTTTCCTCCCCGACTCCAAGACCAACAAAATTAATGATTCTTGCTTTAAGCTCACTGGCACAGAAGTTGTACACTTTGGCGTCGCGAGCCTCAGTGTCAACGATCATGAGTGGCCATAAACTTGGAAGGGTACTGTGATATATCGTACCTTCCGTTCAATCCCCCTATGCAGCCGCTCGATAGTCTTGTTGTATAAGTCCTTGTACAGTAGACTTAGAGCCAGGCCAGGTGAAGCATTGAGAACTAGCTGCGGCCGTTTTGAGCTTCTGTATGTTTCGATAGCGTTGGAAAGAAGGACACAGAAGATTGCCATCATCACTTTTGATTGAGGTCTGAGGATGACGTGGAAATCTTCACGTGTCAACTTGTACTTAGTCTTTATATTTGTGTAGATGATGTCCTCCCTTATTTGGCATCATCTACAATAGTGTTCAGGATGAAGATGTCCTGGACATCTAGGGTAGAGATGGACACCATGTCCAGGTCGTGCATCTTCTTAGGTAGAGGTGGCGGCGGGGGAAGCTCTTGCAGTGGCGGAAAATAAGTTTGCTCTAGGTCGTCCATATAGTGTTGCAAAACTTCATTGTTTTCTGATTCAGAATCAGAGTCGAGTTCATCATCTGTGTCTAGACTCACTCTATTTGACTCTTCTTGCTCTGGGGGTAAAGACACCGATTGTTCTGGTGCGAAGTAATGATGGGCTGCTCATGTTGGTGGATGAATGCTGGTTCCTAGGGTACATTGCTGGAACTCAGTAAAAGCCACTTCTTTGGCAGCTTCCCTCATAGATCCCATGGCGGAATAGTTAAGGAATTGATCCCATATGATATGTTAATGTTGTCAGTGTGATCGGGGGATTTGGGATGTTGTCCACCATCTTGGTGGTCTTTGTCTGCTCCCAAGCATGTCCTGGGTCATTAGGTTTGTCATCTGAAGAGGAGGTGACATCGTTGGAGTCAGCGGAGGAGTCAAAATCTTCTTCTTTGTCTTCGTCTTCTTCTTCTTCTTTGTCGTCTGCCGCCTTATCTTTTGTTTGTTCTGGTGTTGTTTTCTTGCACTGCCAGTGAAGTGCTTGTAGTTCATCAAGAGCCACTTGGCACATGCTCGTGTGTCTCAAGCAGTGCGTCATGGGTTTCCTTGAGATCAGAGTATCGTGCCTCAGCAGAGAGGAGTCATGCAGAAAGGTCTGTAACTTGGGCTCATAGGTGATTGATTTCATTATTCGATGACTCCTCTTGGCAGCTATTGAGCTGTGCAAGGGTGTTAGTGATGTCGTCCAAACACGTGCTGAAAGCAGTTTGCTGCTTCTTAAGCTCGTGAAGGCTCTCTAGAAGAGGTTGAGTCTGCGTAAAGATCCTTTTGACTTGTTGAGCCAACGTTGCTTGCTGGATTTTCACCTCAAGCACCAACTATGGCAATTGTTGTAGGCGGTCGTCGATGTGTTCGACTTACGTGGCTACTACTTCCTGCCATTGGTTGATGCTTGAGAGGATGTCAGGTAGGGTGCGGTTTTGCTCGTCGATGTTGGCGACCTGTTTTGTAAGACCATGCACACAAGAAAAAATAGATTGCATTATGTTAGAAGGGTCGGTGAGGAGGTTCCGGATGGCATCAAATTGACGTCTGAATTCCTCACCAACATTTATAAAAGGGACCCCAGAAGAGGATGGGTGGGATGGCTGGGGTTGGGGTGGAGGGGTGGTAGTGTCTTGTGAAAGAGACACTGAAGATGGTCCCGCGAATTACGTGGTGACTGTAGATGGAGTCACTAGCGGTGTCGAGGTGGTGGCAGATGCGAAGGGTGACACCATTCTAGGAGAAAAGGGTTGATCCGAAAATGTCAATGGGACAGCGGTGGTGGTGGATGCGAATGAGGTGAAAGAGAGGTCGGGCGTTGATGTGAATGGAATGCCCGATGGGAAGGGGATTGAGGCAGAGGATGTGGGTGGAGGTGCGGATGTGGGGAAGAGATTTGTTGGTGGAATTATTGTGGAGACTGATGGGAGGGTGGTGGATTATGGAATGGTGGAGGATGGTGGCGTGGTGGGGTGGTGGTGGAGGTAAGCTCAACATTTAGACTCATGATGAAAGAGTCTAATGATGAGGTGCTGATGTATTCTTCAGGAAGAGGAGGTTTTGCTTCTGGATTCGGTTGTTATGTCGGCGTCCCCGACAACTGTTGTGGTTGTAAACTCCCTTTGGATGGTCATTTCAGTGGGATTTTTTTTATTCTAGCTGCCAGGGTGGTGAAGCTATGCTCCGTCTATCCTGCTTTTGCTTTCTTTTCTACTACTTGGACTGACCTGAGGAGGTTGGTAAGCTCCTCTTCAGTGAAGAGGAGCTTATCCTTGTCATAATCTATGAGCTCCGATAGAGGAAGTAGCGTCCTAGAGGATTGTACTGTGGGACAGAAGATGTAATGTAGCTTAGCATCCTTTTCCTTAATGATGTATGAATTCTTTAAAGTCTTCTCGTTGGTAAGGATGTCACCCTTGATCTTCCTGCATCTGGGAAGTAGTCTGTCCATCTTGAGATAATGCAGAATTGAGGTTATGTGTCCTCCGACACATACTTCTTTCCCGAGGGTGTAAGCTGTGTGCTTGTGTATCAATTTCCATCCTATGTTGACCAACAACCCATTAAGGATGGACCAGAGGATGAAAAGATCGGAAATGTTAACATTTCCACCCTCTGTCCTAGGGAAGAGTGCACCTGTGAGGATTTTGTGTAGAGTGAGCACCAACCCATAATGAATATTGGAGGCCTTGCAGGTCTTTGCCTCAAAGGTTGGGATCCCTGTCAGGGATATCCAGAAGATGTGTTTGTTGAATTGGGAGCTATCGACACCTACAACTTTGGCTTTTTCCAACTTCTCCTTGTTGTCTATAAAGATTTCATTGAGTAGGTTTTCTATTATGACAACTTTATTGCCGAAGAGTTTGGTGACTAGCCTGTGTTTGCCTCTGTCTCTTGATCTGTCCATTATGTCCACTGCTTCTTTGTGGAGGAAGGTGAAAAATTTAGTTGTTGTCTCAACATAAGAATTCTCTACGACAAAGCAAAGTCTTGCGATGTTGGCATTGTCGAGCAAGGTGAGGATTCTGTCATAAATCCCCATCTTTTTCAATATACTGTAGCAGACATACTTTGTCATCTTCAACATTTTGTCGAAGGATGGAAGGGTGTGGATGAATAGGCTTACTAGTGGTGGTGATGTAGTGGTTATGGTGGAGAATACATGAATAGTGATGGTAGCGGGAGTGGTAATTGAGGTGGTGGTAGTGGTAGATGGAATGTATCCTGCCGAGATTTGTTCCCTTGCAGTGGCGGGATGGACCTGCTTCCTTGCTCGTTTCTTTGTAGGTTGTTCTTTGGCAGCTATCTGGGCCTTCCTTTTCCCTTTAGACTTTGTAGTTGGGGATTCCTCCTCAGGAGTTTTCTCGTATTCTGAGCCTTCATCTGTAATGACCCCGCCTCCCAGTAACCCCCAATTAAGGGAGACCGAAAGGTCGGTGCCATTATCCAATTAACAGGACGAAAGGTTCAACAAATAATCAATAATAATTATGAAATTCTACTAACTAAACTGAAATTTGGGTATAAAATTAAATCTTTACTTACCTTTGAAAAGCTTTGGAAATCTATCTATCCAGAGCTTGAATCTACTTTATCTAATCCTCCTTGCACTTTATGTTTTAATTTCATAATGTGTCACTTTACCGTTTGTTCCTTTCAGGGTTGTACCTAAAACGCCGACAAACAAAACGTCAGTCAGTATATCGAAATATATTGGTATGTGGGGACAATGAAAAGTTTGCACATAAGGATAACAATCTAATTATCACAATCAAGTTAATTAACAAGCCAATTTACACTTTTCAGTATGACATTCTCCACTGCTTTTGCCCTAACCCTGGCATACCCACCTTAGGGTTTCCTTTGCCAATGACTTAAGGCCACCTTCTCAATCCCAAGCTTGGTGCCTGGGGATCACCACTCATGGTGCCCACTAGTCATGCAATATCATAGGCCACCTTCTAATTCCTAAGCTTGGTGCCTGGGGTCACCACTCAAGGTGTCCATTGGTCTACCCATCTGGGCCTGACCTTTGGCATCATCCATCAGGGTGGCATGTAAGTGCGAGAATCCATACTTCTATTATTAATGTATTAATCATAGTGACTTTATAGTTTGCAAGTATGAATATCCAAACTGATAATTTGCATTCAATGTGATTAACCATCCATAAAATCCTCGGGAAACTAAGGCGGTTATTCATAATTAACCACATACCTGATCCGACGATTTGAACAGAAATATCCATGAAAATAAGAATCCAAGCAAGCAAGTATTTTCAACAAGATCCTAAAATAATCACGTAATTCCCTTTTTATTATTCATGTCATCAAGATCCATTAAACCTATCTCGCTTCCTAGGGTTTCTAATTCACTTTTAGGGTTTCTATTGCAATTAGGGCTTCCCTTCATCTTTTAATATTTTAAACCCTAATTTAACGCTATTGATTACAAACCCTGATTATGTCAACATCTAATCCTCAGTTTTGGATTAAAGGATAATTATCCATTAATTAAGCCCCTTAAACCTCTTTTACATTAAAGCTACTATTTTTATCCTTTTAATTCATGAAAAGATCATTGTACTCATTTATCATCAACTCAAAGTTCATTATGGTCCAATTCACATATGAACTCGATTTGCCATTAATTCCACCTTTTATTCAGGAGAAAACCCTAATTACTACATTTAGGGTATTTATCCACAAATTAGGAACTTTAATGCTTGAAATATCTTATACCCATGAAAACTTAGTTCTATACATGAAATCAAATAATTAAAGTGATTAGTAGTCCTAATTACCAAAATTAGGGTTTTAAGGCTTATTAAAACATATTCATGCACATGAACTTTCCATTAAATTAATTAGGTGCAATATTAATATTTTTCAATCTTAACGTATCTCTTTATGATTAACATGATAATATCAACTTTAATCGTCAATTAAACCCCACTAATCACATTAATCATTCCAAATTAGGGTTTCTTTAATCATCATTACATTAAAGTTAATAACTTCCATTAATTTTCGAATTGCAATCAGAATTAGGCTACACTGATATATTTATTGCATTCCTTGCATTTTTATGATCAATTTTATTGTATAACTTATTTTCATCTGAGCATCCTAGCAATTTCTATTATTTTTACAATATAAACTTGATTGGCCAATAAGGAGTCGACACGTCAGCACTTACTTGTTTACATTTTTCCTTTATTTAGAATAGCAAGGCTTCGAGGAAGGACACTAGTACCCCCCGTGTCATTGGGCACAGGGCCACAAACGCCTGGGGTAGGGCTGTCTTTTCTCTCTCCATCTTCAACCTCTCGTTCTTCTCTGCATGAGATGCGGCCGGCTGGGCAGTCAACTCCTTTGTTGACTCCGAGCGTTGGGGTTCCTCAGTAGCCGAAAAAGGGACTATCACCTCTGAACTTCACCGCCAAACTCGGAGGAAGGGCCAATCTAACCGGATGAGCAACGAACAGGGAGATAGGCCAGGTTGTGCACCTACAGCCATGGAAGTGAAATCATGGAGGAAGACCTGTTGGTTGCTCAATTGCCTGTAGGGTCGACTTCGTTGGGTAGCGTGGAGTTGTTTTAAGGAGTTCGAGAACTCATAGAGAAGGAATCTATATCCTTTTATAGACCTAGGCTATGGAATAGAAGCTTCTCAAGATTTAGGGGTTTCCAGTTTAGCCCTCCAACGTATGGAAACCATGGTATGGATGAGCGTGGTTTCCTCTCGCGAATCTATTGGAGTGAATCCTAGATTTGCACTTTAACTGTAGGGGGAGGAAATCAAATCTGAAAGATCTGAGTTACGATTCCTCTTTCCTTTTCCTATCTGAGGTAGGTGATGACACAGACACCGTCGATCTCAGATCCAAGGGCTGCCGTTGCATGCGCCAAAGAATAAAAATAAATGATTTAATCGTGACATTTAATATAATCCCAACACTTTAGGGAATCTTGTAAAAGCCATAACACCCAAACCGAGTATCCAATTAATTCGAAATTTTGAGGTAAAGTTAATAATAAATTTATCTACCTCTCTGCCAAAACTGGGCTCATTATATAAAAGAAAACGTGCCTTTTCTTTAGGTGCAAGGTATCACTTAATTATATATATTTCTCACATATTTTCTCTTTCCCTTATTATTAAATTATTATTCTGAGTTCCTTGAACCTCAAGTAACCTTAATGCCTCGAAATCCCATCTTGGGGATATACCTTAGCCTTGTACTTATCTTTTATCCATTATCTCTCATTATCTTATTTATTTCTTATCAAAATATCTCTTTTTGAGGATTCCTCTTTATCTCTCTTCTATTTTCCTCATTGACATTCCTTTTAACATTAGGAATCCTTGGGATATGAAATTCCACCAAGGATAACCCAATTATTCCTCTTTCCACTTATTTCCCACATTTATCATTGTTTTCAATTTTTTTCTAAAGAAATGCTTAATTGATCGTTTCTTTCCTTGTTACTTTATTTTTGCAACTTTGGACTCCTTGGAACCCAAGGAACCCAAGAGCCACGAAATCCCTCTTTGGATTTGCCTTCTAGAGGTTTCCACACTTTTCTTTCCTTTATTCTCAATTATTCATTTATTAATTGAATTTCCTTATTATTGGGCCATTTACGAATAAAGCCCACAACACAATCATCAAGGCTATTGTAAACAAAATCCATTTATTCAAAACAAATTATATCATTATTTATTACAATATCTTTAATATGAGAAATTACATTTCTCACCAAAGGAACCCAAAAATTGGGGTTGTAACATCCTTCCCCTCTCATAAGAATTTTGTCCTCAAAATTCCATCAAGCAAACAAACAGTTCAGGATAAGCCTTTCATACGTCCACCAGGGTTCCCATGTGGCTTCACCCTTTCCATGGTGCTTCCCAAGAACCTTCATCATCTCATATTCTTCCATCTGAGTTCTTTCTTACCTTGGTATATCGTACCCTCATAGGTGACTCAGGACATTTCAGCCTCTTAAAAGCTGAATAGGTTCAAGACTCAACACATGGCTTGGGTACCTCACATAGTGCTCTAGATCAGACTCGTGGAACACATTTATTCATCATGTTATCCTGAGGGCAAGGCTAAACACAACCATCTCCACCAAACCATCTGAATGGACCCATATATCGGGGGACTCAGCTTTCTCAGTTGTAGCTTAGAGGGGTCGGATTTTTACATCACATATTCTCCCACAGTGAACTGCATGTCAGTCTGCTTTGCATCATCTCATGACTCATGTCACCACTGGGCCCTCTCTCAACCATTACACGATCAAAGCGACTTCATCTGCACACACTGTGGTTCTTTTCTGACCTTCGCGAGGCCTCCTTCACCAACATCATCTCAATGAATCGGTGATTGACACAACCTCTCTATAAAACTTCTTGCATCCTGATAAGGCTATGGTGGCTAACGTCACATCACAAGAACTGTCTCTTTGTATCACCCTGAATGAGCACACATGCTCTCATCAGACCCTCTAGTCTGGATCATACTAACCATTAGTATGGGGTGCTAAACTGTTCTAACACCGAGTTCTTCAGGTATCTACTTGGAACTCACGGAAGTGAACCTTTAGATTATACTCAAGAACTTATGAACTCACATCATGGTGTAGTTGAACCATCTCTCTCTCTTATAAGTAGTTCAACCAGATCTGTCCCTTGACAGTACTCTTCCTTTCTCATGTCATCTAGGTAAGGCGATCTATCATAACCCATATTGGATCTCGACCTTCCTTGGTCTAGGGGAGACTCACAACATCCACAGTGAAGAACTCCCATTCCCTCTTGGGAACTCTTTATACTTTATATCCATGTACTGGGTGTAAAGAAGTGAAATCAATCCACCTCTCTACTAATAACAATGGTAAACAAAATCCAATTGAAATAGTAGCAGAAGATAAAATTTTTGACTATATTCAATTTAAATAAAGTGTACATAAAAATTTCCCCAATATGAGTGTACATGCTTTATACAAAAAGAGGATCTAAGTAGAGGGAAATCTAACTACTCCACTTTTGTCTCCAAGCAACATATCCATCATCTAAGTCCAAGCCAAAGCCAAGATCTTCAAGTCCTATTCAACCACCTTGCTTCACACCTGGGTGGTTGGGAAGTCACCCAGCAAAAGGGAAAGGAAAATAAAAAGTATGTGTTACAAAACTATTCTAAGATGGAAAGATAAGAAAAGTATGTAAAAGTAGGATAGGGTTCATCATAAGATGAGACATCAAAGAGTATGAGGCTTTAATTAAGGAAACTTTCCAATAACAAAAGTAAATAAATGATTTTACATTTAAATTAATATGTCTACCTAACTAAGTAGGGTTGAGGCACCTACCAGACCTCTAACCTTAGGTGAGGGAAGAATAAAACATTTCCAGTCACCTATATTTTTTATTGGGGAGAATTATAAACATTCCCCTAGGGCGATTATTTACATGCCCTCTATGGGTGGTTGTACATAAGTACCACTACTTAAACATTAAATAGATCATTTAATTACATGCTAACAAAAGAGTTATGGCAAGGTTAAGCAAAAGAATATGTAACATGGCAGTGGGGTATGAATACCCAATCAAGATAATACTACATCTACTTTTGAGGCAATAAGCAAATTAGGTTTCAAGAATTAAGGATTAGTTCAGATTAAGCCTCATTAGGGAATATGGGTATTGGTATAAAATTTTCCCAACTGAAGGGGGTAGAT
This sequence comes from Alisma plantago-aquatica, assembly GCA_963693085.1. Classification (NCBI taxonomy): domain Eukaryota; kingdom Viridiplantae; phylum Streptophyta; class Magnoliopsida; order Alismatales; family Alismataceae; genus Alisma; species Alisma plantago-aquatica. The sequence goes on from OY856411.1 coordinate 652,126,649, forward strand.
GCACATACAAAACACATACCTCTTTTCACACATAAAGGTTAACTTGAATAGTATACTTTGGTCCACAAAGTCAACTTTTCATCCTAGAAACACATTATGTATATTAGCCAAGTCAAAGTGAACATATTCGTTCCTATTGTATTTTTATATTATTATTACCCAATTCCCGACCATGTAATGTCATGTTAGGGTTTATGATTTTAATCTTTGTTGAGATAATATGTGATGCTTTACATATCTATCTTATTTCTAGTTACCAATATTTAGTCACATAAGTTTATGTAACTCATATATATGTGTATAATAATATATATGTTGCCAAAATAGGTGTAATGGTGTGAGTCCATATTATTCCTAACATCATGCTTACCATGTTTATTGGTGTAAGTATATTCCATATGAATATTTATTAGGTTCACTAATATACACATGATATGATCCAACTAACATGTCGTCTAGATATATGTTTACAAAAGTATATTCCTTTACACATTATTATCTTTTTTTTACTATTTAATTCCTAAGAAGACAATATCATTAGATGAATTCTTATACATATTTCAAGTTCCCTTAGGATTAATTTAGATGAGAGTGTTCCCTAGATCCATATGTATTTCTAATTATCATGTAATGCACCTATATATATATATATGATTTCTAATGTAAAGGTTACATTAACACAAGGATACACCATTAATGATTCTTAGAGTTCGGTAAGTATACAATAAGCAATTAGGGTGATTCTTTAATCATTTTTGGATATCAATCTACCCGAGTCTTATACAACATTTTTTATTTAATATCAAGTTTCCACTTTAACATATCATTACAGGTTTGATTTCATGCAATCTAATATTTACATTTGTATACAACAAAGTTGATAGGTAAGATAATTTACTAGTTCATGTTATGGTTTTAAATAACTAGATTATCCGTACTCCTTTCTTACCCCATCTTTATAATCTATTTTCTAAAACAAAACTATTGAAAATGAAATGAAGACTTACATGTCTAAAGTTACCATGGGGGTTGCACGTCGGGTTGATTCACAACGAGATGGGGACCCAAACACATCATCACGTTCTCTATGATCATGTGACCGAGGAAGAAGCAACATGTAATGAGTCACCATCGTCAGGTTGAATGGAGGTGTTTGCAAATATCATGGTCTTGTAGATCTAGCGGTTGCGAATGACATCGTCATTGTCAAGGTCGACGACGTTGCACTTGGTGGCTACGATGCCCTACTGTCATAGTGTGTTGGTGTCGGGGTTGCTCTGGAAGTGGTGTTGTCGGCGTCGGGGCATCACAGCGTCAGGGCGTCGGGGCATCGCAGCATCAGGGCGTCGGGGCGTCGCAGCATCAGGGCGTCAGAAGGGCAGGTGGTAGAGACGCTAACGCAGCGTCGAGGCGTCGGTTGGGCAGTTGTTAGTGACGCCGACGCAGCGTCGGGGGCTGCTGGACGTCAAAGGTCAGATGTGAAGATGTTAACGACACCGATGCAGCGTCGGGGTTGCTGGGCGTCGAGTTTCAGGCGTCGTTTGGGGAGAGAAAGAAGAAGAGGAGGAGGTGACGCTGCCCAATGATTCTCAACTCTATTTGGTGTTGCTCGCCATGGTTGGATGCAAGGTGAGAGTAGGCTGGACGGCTAGGGCTTCATGTGTTTGAGGAGAAAAGGAATGAAGGGAGGAAGATATATAAATAGGATACGTAGAGGAAGGGTTGGGCGTTGCCCGTTTTGGAAGGGGGGAAACGTGAGGGAGAGGAAGCAACACAACGTTATTTTACGTTTTCTTAAGGAAAACTGTAATTTGTTTAATCAAATACCACTTTCAAAGCCTATGATAATTAGGATTTTAAATACCAATTCAATTGGGAAAGCAAACATTATCCAGTTAAATATAAAATTTGAAGCCTTTACTATTTAATACATGTATATCCCAATTGTAACATTAGTTTTCTTTTTTGGGAATTCTAAGTATTTTATTTAATCCCTTTAAAGTAATTCATATTTTCTCTTTCTTAATATATTAGAGACTCATATAATTATCAATTAATGTGCAACTTCACTCTCAAGGAAAAAAAAATATATGGAACACGAATTTGTTATTAACTTCATTTGTTTAGTTATTTTAATTAATGATTTCGAATATTTTACACATGTTCTCTCTCCTAGATTCACGTTCTCACCAAATATTTTCCAAATTGATTCAAAATTCACCCAAAGGTCTATTTTAACCTATATAACACGAATTTGGCATTAATATATTTTTTTGAAGACTTTTATCATTTTATTTAATTCATTTACATTTTACCACTTATTTATCTTTTTAATTTATTAGTGGCATCTAGAAACTTCCTAAAAATATAAAACTTGGTCTACAAGTAATAGTAAACGTTAGGAACACGTTTTTGACATTAATTAATTTTTATCAATATATATTTAATATTTTTGGTCTTTAAGTCATTTTCTCTCTCTTGAATAAAATAAAATATTAAACATTGACCAAATTAAATGCAAATTTGCCCAAATGATTATTTTTGTGTTTAGAATACGAATTTGGAGTTATTTTTCTGATTTGATAACATTTAGTATTTTATTTCACTTTATTGGCCTATTTACTATTTTCTTTTGATAATGTCATTAATATTTATATTGTGTTCCACTTTAAATGATACTTGGCCCTTAAGTTACTTTTTGATCAAGGAAACGAATTTGAGTATCAAATTATCCTGATAGGTTTCCAATTATAATATTTTGTGCAAAATATTTCTCATTATCTTCTTTACCCATTAATTCCCATATTACCTTTAATTATTGCATTTATCTTCTCCTTTATTTCAAATTCAGATTTTCTCTTATTTATCTTATTCTAGGAAGTGCTAGAAAGTTCTAGGATGAAATATTTTATTCTTTTTATTGCTTAGTGTACAATTTGCATTTTAGGCCCATTATCTAAAGTCTTACTGAGGTATTTGTGCATAAACCCAAATATTGGAATAAAAGCTGAACAAATGTTCATGAAACCATCATATTGTCCACAAATTAAATAGAAAGGCCAAAGAGGATAGAAATGAAAGGAAACGATGGAAAAAGAGGACCAAAAGGCAAAATGCCCAGATTTCAGTATGTTACACTGGGTCACTGGTGTTCGTCCTTCGCCTCCAAGCTTGCATGGCCACATGTTACATGCAACATTGTTTTAAGCATCCAAAGTGCCACTATCACTTACCATCTTTGTAGTTTCATGGTGTTTTGTGATCTTAAAACCATGATCTCCTATATGTCATGATTCCTCAAGTTTGATTCCTAGAAAACACTAAACCACTCTCAATAGGGTTTTATCACTTTCCTTTCCAAAGAAGTACATCTGAGGTTCGACAACCATCCTTTCATTATATCACGGACTTGGCTGGCTATCCAAACAACCACTAATCTTATTCAATAGATCTCATTACATCTGAGTGTTAGCCCAAACATATCTCTTTTTCTCATCTTAAGGTTAGCCTAGCGACCTCAACTTCTTCTAGCTTCCATCAAAACTAGGCAGTTATTTCTCAACCAGAGCATTCATTATCACTTCTTATCCTTAGGTGTAAGGTATTGTTGAAGACATACACCTCCATGTATTCCACTTATTATCTCATCTCAACTCTAAGTTTGTCTTCATCAAGAAACTCTAAGCTCATCCTCATGATGATCAAACCCAACCTTATATAACTTGCAAGTTCCACATAGCTTCTACTAAAAACGTCCTTATTTCTATTACTGTTTGTAAACCATCCATGTATCGTTCACTCCTCAAAGGAACATTATCATCTCGGTCTCATTCCTTATAGCAACGTTCCAACTCACGTCATCTTTACCCTTGGTTTATGGCATGCATACTGTCCTATCTCTCACTCCCATAACAAGAAGAAATAAGCATTTGGTGGCCGTCCAAATACAGAGTTCTTCCTATTCTAAGAGTAGAGATAGTACAACCCTCATTACCAATACACCTTTAAATCTGAATTAGAATGTGCAACTTATGTCTATACATCGCAAACATCATGATATAAAAATTACTTCCATGGAAAACTAGTCTCGAACTTACTTGGTCCAAGCACAATCCTTAGTCATCTCCTCTAGGTCTATAGGGTGCCGATACTTTTGGGGTTATCCCTTTTCCCTTATGCATCCAGAGAGTTCCCTACTCATCTTCCCTTTGGGTCCCATGAGTTCATGAAGGTGATCAATCTCCTAACCCATGGCCCTTAGACAATGATAGATGTTACCTCCCGACCCTATGGTCATGTGCAACTAGGGAATTAGGCAACTCCTTCTTCCATCGGTCTTATCCCTACCTGACCCTAGGATAGACTTAGGATTCCATTATAGTACATGCAAAACTTAGAACCATACCCAATCCTTCCTCATCTCACTCTCAATTCCTGACTGACTTTCATCCCTTCATAGGGGTCATGGCAACCTACCTACCTTGGTCAGGCCCCATACTGGTTACCTCCATGGTAACACATCCACATGCACTTAGAGATGGCTATTTATGGGTCTACAGGTTCATTCTCATACCATGTACTTTTCATCTAGCTTCTCAAGATCATATGAAACCTCTTTAGGTTACCTCAAAACCAACAAAATTGGTATACACCCTACAAAAGGGTCCCTCTCCCAGGATGGGAGGAAACTACACCTGATAACAGCAGTCACAAACGTCCTTATGTTTAGGGTATGCATCCAAATGAACTTTCTTAGCCCTAGCATAAGAAGATACTTACCAAACCATACTAGGTCACACTTGTTCTTATCCTTAACATTAGACCAACTTAGTTGTGAGGGGTTCATCAAACATACCTTAACTTAAGGGGTTTCCTTTTCTCTACACATGAGGAGTACCATGCTCGCAACTATAGAGACTCAAATCTCATCATGAGCATCGGATACACTACTTCCCCTCTTAGGCCTAGGAACCCTAGGTTCACCTTTGGGTGTCTGACTGCATGCTTAATCTCTTAACCACGATTCAAGCATGTCCAAGGTATGTCATGTACTTCCATGATCCTTCTACTCACAACACTTTGGAGTTGAGTCCTCTTCCAGGACAATCAACTAGGTATAAAGCCTCACAACTGGTTACTTAAACCTCCTCAGGGTCTAAAGCACTCTTTATCTCATCCAGCAGGTAATCACTTATACCATAGGTATTAGAATCATCCACTATCATCCACTATCATCCACTTAGGTCACATCATCCTCGACTCCCCACTATTCCTCATGTCTTAGAATCTTAGCTTCCAACCTTCTTTCTTGGTTCCTGCTTTCTCTCTCTAGATCTAACTCCACATCCAGCCTCACTTCATGAAGTCGGATCAAGCTTACCATCATATCCCTACTTGGGTGAAGCCTTTTCTCAACTCACGTTTGTCTCAACATTACCCTTAGCTCTTTATGTTTATCTCATAAGACATCCATCATGATTCCTTGTCCAGGGTTTCATCCTACTATCAGAACTAATGACGTACTCTAGGTGCAAGCTACACCCTACTTGCACAAGCCCATAGGGTTCTATAGGTTCTTCTCTAACTTCATCCATGAAGGAGTTATCCTTCGCTCAAACATGCACGACCCTTCCTAGGGTTGGGTTGCCAAAGGTTCTAGGTCATCAACTTCTCATGGCTCATATGGCATCCAAGGCTTGTTTATCCAAACACCTGGTCTATTATCATCATGCCATCTCTTTCTCTAACTTTCACTTAGGGTTAGGGTTAACATCATCCTCAAAGGATGTGCTAGGTCTCTCTTTTAATGGAGGTCTCTACCTCTAAGACTAACTCTCTCTACTCATCCTCCTGCCACGAAGGTCTATCCTCAGGCTTCTCCTGAGGGCAATGAAAACTCATGTCATACGACCTAAGCATGTATCTATTCCTTTACGCTTACTCAATTAAGCTTATGTCCATGGAATCTTATTTACATACTTTTTATTAGTTTGGTGGAGGATTCCTTAATCCTTATCAACCTTACCCATACCTCAAGAGGGTGAGGAGAAGAGAGGAAACCCTAATCCTTAAGGTCCTTAACAAAAATTTGAGTTGAGAAGGGATGAACAAGATGAGAGAGTCCTAAAGGTATCTTATTTCGAGTCATATCCTAAGACATCGTCCAGGTAGTCACACAATCCGGGAGTCCTCGTATTCCGACTAGCGGTACAGAGGAAAATTTTGCCAGCCCCCGGAAGCGATCCTTTTCTAGACACCTCAATCTTTCAGACAATCCTCTAATAACTCCCTTGTGTTCTACAGAATTTGTAAATTTAATAATTATTAAAGATTAAGTGAGGAATGTTCGCTCTGATACCAATTGAATGACCCCGCCTCCCGGTAACCCCCAATTAAGGGAGACTGAAAGGTCGGTGCCGTTATCCAATTAACAGGATCAAAGGTTCAACAAATAATCAATAATAATTATGAAATTATACTAACTAAACTGAAATTTGGGTATAAAATTAAATCTTTACTTACCTCTGAAAAACTTTAGAAATCTATCTATCCAGAGCTTGAATCTACTTTATCTAATCCTCCTTGCACTTTATGTTTTAATTTCACAATGTGTCACTTTACTATTTGTTCCTTTCAGGGTTGTACCTAAAATGCCGACAAACAAAACGTCAGTCAGTATATCGAAATATAATGGTATGTGGGGACAACGAAAAGTTTGCACATAAGGATAGAAATATGATTATCACAATCAAGTTAATTAACAAGCCAATTTACACTTTTCAGTATGACATTATCCACCGCTTTTGACCTAACCCTGGCATACCAACCTTAGGGTTTCCTTTATTAATGACTTAAGGTCACCTTCTCAATACTGAGCTTGGTGCGTGGGGGTCACCACTCATGGTGCCCACTAGTCATGCAATATCATAAGCAACCTTCTCATTACCAAGCTTGGTGCCTAGGGTCACCACTCAAGGTGTCCATTGGTCTACCCATCTGGGCCTGACCTTTGGCATCATCCATCAGGGTGGCATGTAAGTGCGAGAATCCATACTTCTATTATTAATGTGATAATCGTAGGGACTTTATAGTTTGCAAGTATGAACATCCAAACTGGTAATTTGCATTCAATGCGATTAACCATCCAGAAAGTCCTCGGGAAACTAAGGCGGTTATTCATAATTAACCACATACCTGATCTGACGATTTCAACAGAAATATCAATGCAAATAAGAATCCAAGCAAGCAAGTATTTTTAACAAGATCTTGAAATAATCACGTAATTCCCTTTTTATTATTCATGTCATCAAGATCCCTTAAACATAGATCGCTTCCTAGGGTTTCTAATTCACTTTAGGGTTTCTATTGCAATTAGGGCTTCCCTTCATCTTTTACTATTTTAAACCCTAATTTAACGCAATTGCTTACAAACCCTAATTATGTCAACATCTAATCCTCAGTTTTGGATTAAAGGCATAATTATCCACTAATTTAGCCCCTTAATCCTATTTTACATTAAATCTACTATTTTTATCCTTTGAGTTCATGACAAGATCATTGTGCTCATTTATCATCAACTCAAAGTTCATTATGGTCCAATTCACATATGAACTCGATTTGCCATTAATTTCACCTTTTATTCATGAGAAAACCCTAATTACTACATTTAGGGTATTTATCCACAAATTAGGAACTTTAATTCTTGAAATAGCTTATAACCATGAAAACTCAGTTCTATACATGAAATCAAATAATTAAAGCCATTAGTAGTCCTAACTACCAAAACTAGGGTTTCAAGGCTTATTAAAACATATTCATGCACATGAATTTTCAATTAAACTAATTAGGTGCAAGATTCATATTTTTCGATCTTAATGTATCTCTTTATGATTAACATGTTAATATCAACTTTAATCGTCAATTAAACCCCACTAATCACATTAATCATTCCCAATTAGGGTTTCTTTAATCATCATTACATTAAAGTCAATAACTTCCATTAATTTTCGAATTGCAATCAGAATCAGGCTACACTGATATTTTTATTGCATTCCTTGCATTTTTCTGATCAATTTTCATGTATAACTTATTTTCATCCGAGCATCCTAGCAATTTCTATGATTTTTACAATATAAACTTGATTGGCCAATAAGGAGTCGACACGTCAGCACTTACTTGTTTTCATTTTTCCTTTATTTAGAACAACAAGGATTAGCGGAAGGACACCAGTACCCCCCGTGTCATTGGGCTCAGGGTCACACATGCCTGGGGTAGGGCGGTCTTTTCACTCTCCATCTTCAACCTCCTGTTCTTCTCTGCGTGAGCTGCGGCCGGCTAGGCAGTCAACTCCTTTGTTGACTCCGAGCATTGGGGTTCCTCAGCAGCCGAAAAAGGGACTATCACCTCTGAACTTCACCGCTGAACTCGGAGGAAGGGCCAATCTAACCGGATGAGCAATGAACAGGGAGATAGGCCAGGTTGTGCGCCTACGGCCATGGAAGGGAAATCATGGAGGAAGACCTGTTGGTTGCTCAATTGCCTGCAGGGTCGAATTCGTTGGGTGGCGCAGAGTTGTTTTAAGGAGTTCGTGAACTCACAGAGAAGGAATATATATCCTTTTATAGACCTAGGCTATGTAAGAGAATCTTCTTGAGATTTAGGGGTTTCTAATTTAGCCCTCCAATGTATGGAAAACTTGGTATGGATGAGCGTGGTTTCCTCTCGCGAATCTAATGGAGTGAATCCTAGATTTGCACTTTCATTGTAGGGGGAGGAAATCAAATCTGAAAGATCTGAGTTACGGTTCCTCTTTCCTTTTCCTACACGAGGTAGGTGATAGCATAGACACCGTCGATCTCAGATCCAAGGGTTGTCGTTGCACGTGCCAAAGAAGAAAAATAAATGATTTAATCGTGACATTGACTATAATACCAACACTTTAGGGAATCTTGTAAAAGCCATAACTCCCAAACCGAGTTTCGAATTAATCCCAAATTTTGAGGGAAAGTTAATAATAAATTTATCTACCTCTATGCAAAAATTGGGCTCATTATATAAAAGAAAACATGCCTTTTCTTTAGGTGAAAATTATCACTTAATTATATATATTTCTCACATATTTTCTCTTTCCCTTGTTATTAAATTAATATTCTGAGTTCCTTGAACCTCAAGTAACCTTAATGGCTTGAAATCCCATCTTGGTGATATACCTTAGACTTGTACTTATCTTTTATCCATTATCTCTCATTATCTTATTTATTTCTTATCAAAATATCTCTTTTTGAGGATTCCTCTTTATCTCACTTCTATTTTCCTCAATGACATTCCTTTTAACATTAGGAATCCTTGGGATACGAAGTTCCACCAAGGATAACCCAATTATTCCACTTTCCACTTATTTCCCACATTTATCATTGTTTTCAATTTCTTTCTAAAGAAATGCTTAATTGATCGTTTCTTTCCTTGTTGCTTTATTTTTACAACTTTGGACTCCTTGGAACCCAAGGAACCCAAGAGCCACGAAATCCCTCTTTGGATTTTCCTTCTAGAGGTTTCCACACTTTTCTTTCCTTTATTCTCAATTATTCATTTATTAATTGAATTTCCTTGTTATTGGGCCCAATAGCGAATAAAGCCCACAACACAATCATCAAGGCTATTGTAAACAAAATCCATTTATTCAAAACAAATAATATCATTATTTGTTCCAATATCTTTAATATGAGAAATTACATTTCACACCAAAGGAACCCAAAAATTGGGGTTGTAACATCATCACTGGAAGAAATTTCTTCCACTTCTTGATCAGGCTCCTCAGTGAAACACATGTTGATGCGATCAATTTCATTCATGACCGTGAGCAGGTTGACTTTCGGTGGGACATGTCCAGTCCTATCGTATATGTCGACGACCTACTGGAGCTTGGCACGGTCTTCTATTAGTTTCTCTCTTGTCTAGAAGGGAGCGTCATCGGTTCCGGTGGCTTCTTTTGTGGGTGATGCCATATCTGAAAAATTAGTAGAAAAATCATGTGTTAAAAGGATTTTGAATTTGCAAAGATAACAAGTTTATTAAAAGAAAAAGTTACATTATGTATGTGTTAATGTTTTTAGGTTTTAGTGGAATCCAAGTGATTTGTAAAACCAAACGGTTTCAAGACCGTTTGGCTCCAAACGGTTTCAGGTTCGTTTGGCTCCAAATGGTGTCGAAACCATGAGGAAGGTGGAACGTCGGGGTCGTCGATGGTTGGTTAAAAAGGTGGAGAAAGTAGCGAAAGATGGTAGTGACGCGTGCGTCAGCGGCTAATGGGAACCCCATCGGCGACGCAACGTTGGCTACGACGAAAACAAGGTGGTGTGGTGACAGAGAAAATGACAATGGCGATGATGTTGAGTTGCTGGTTCACCTTGTTGTGCGACGACGACTCTGACGGTGAGAAACTCCGTGAAAATGCACGGGGAAGACAGCAGTGTCTTCGGAGGTGGTGGTAGAGAGAGCAGGCATCACGGGTTGCGTGGGAGCAAGAAACGGAAGGGATGAAACAATGCTTGCGCGAGGGTTTATGGAGTTCAAGATTTTAGAAGAGGAAAAAGGGAGGGGTTGGGGTTATATTTATAGGATATGGGGGGGCATTACAAATTCCCAAGGGAAATGGTTTTGAGACCATTTGGGATCCAAATGTTTTTAAAATCGTTTGGGTTCCAAACATTATCAAGACCGTTTGGGACCAAACAATTTTGAGACCGTTTAGGGTCAAACAGTTTCGAAACCGTGAGGTTAAGATTTAATTGGATTTTATATTTTTATGTTTGTTTTGGTTATTTATGTGAATTTTTATATTTTCAGATTAAAGATAATAAACCTAAATCAAACGAAGAGATTAGAAAAAACAAGGCAAAATAAAAACAGTGATACTCAGGTTTTGGGTTGCCTCCCAAGTAGTGCCTGGGTTTTACGTCGCTGGCCAGATAGAAATCCGGTATAGTTATGTCGATGGTGAGGGATCATGGATCTCGATAGTCTGTCTTGATATTTTGTCTACTGGTGTGTAGTATCTCTTCAATCTGTGGCCATTAACGGTCCGTTCTCCCCCATTATTGTCAAGGATGATGACTGCTCCGGTGGGGTAGATGTGTTTAATTGTGGATGGTCCATACCACTTCGTGCGGAGATTTCCAGGAAACATCTTAAGACTGGAATTAAAGAGGAGGACCTTATCTCTGAATGCAATGTCTTTTCTGTTGAGGTGGCCGTCGTGCCACATCTTTGTTTTTTCTGTATAGTGTTGGCTAAATGGACATCTATAAATCCCTTTGTTTTGATTATGACAAACATTTCATTCTTATTGATCTAATGAGCTACTTGAGTGTGCAGGAACAAGGTGGATGACAAAGTACTAGGGAAATCCATATGCTTACATATTTATATTTTCATCAAATGTAATCGCCTTGTAAAAACTTGTACAAATATATAATGTACAGGTACTTAGATTTCATGTAAATCAAGTGTTAGATCTTCCCTAGCTAAACACCACATTTAGATAAGTCATCCCCTTCAAATAGGATCACATATGCACACTCATACATATAATTAGTGCCTAAATTGAAACATTGAAACAGGATCAATCTCGGTCGACCAACTCCTCGACCGAGACACTCTCGGTCGACAATCTTCTCGACCGAGAAAGATCCAAAGTAGCCGTTAGACACAACTGACAAGGTAGTTGGTAGTTGGAGATAAACGTTGCAAAACACTTGATTCAGAGAGCCTGTCGGTCGACAAGAGTTCGACCGAGTAGGTGTCTCGGTCGACCATTCCTCGACCGAGATAAACTCTGACATCAACTGCAGAGTAAATTAATTAGCCGTTGCTAAAGCAACAAACTTGTACCTAATAGCTAGTTAAGCACTTAGAAACCCCTAGAAGTTGTCTAGAACATCCTTAAGAATCCTTAGGCCATTCCTATAAATAGGACAAGCCATAGGACACTCAAACTCACTTGTTACACTTGAGAAATCCTTGAGCATACTTTGAGCAATCTGTTTGTGAGCAAATTGAGCATTGTGACAATTGGCTACTTCCTTCCTTAGCTTATAATTCGTGTCCTATAGGCTAGCATCTCCTATCCACTGCAATTACAATTCCATACACTTTGGTTAGGAGATCTATACGCTTGATCTAGGCAAATCAAGCCTTGTGCTACAAAAGGATAAGTTGTAATTTCCTTTTCCTTTCTTGTTCTCTATTATTGTTTGTACTCTCCTTGCTACTCCTAGGTTGGAGGCTGCGGATTGGAGAGGGTGGAGATCTTCTTGGTGAAGAAGGAGACCTTGAGCTACTTCAAGAAGGCTGGTGCAACAGGAGGTTACTTCTAGAGAGGAAGGCTACTTCAAGGGGGAGCTTGGAGTTACTTCAAGAAGCCTACCTCGGGTTGGTGCACCTACTTCAAGTGAAGGCTGTTCAAGGGGTGTAAAGAAAGTATTATATTTTGTATAAATCCTTGTGAAGGTAATAAAATAAATACTTTCAAAATCCCAGTTGGGTAAGCAACCGGGTAGTGGACTGACAACTTTAGTATTTGCTAAAGTTGGAACCACTCTAAACACTTGTCTCCTTCTTCCAATTTCAATTGTGGTTGTTTGAGTTCAATAATTGTTAAAATCATTTTAAAACTCTATTCACCCCCCCTCTAGTGTTTTTCAATTGGTATCAGAGCAGGCTTCAAGTAACCCTAAGAAGGTCTTGAAGAATGGGTGACAGAGTGCTCAACAACCTTAACCTTGGAGGGACACTTGTTGCTAGACCTCCATCGTTCGATGGAACAAACTACCAATATTGGAAGAGAAGAATGCAGTTTTACTTCCAAGGCATCAATTGGGACCTATGGAGGATGGTGTCAACCCCATATGAGCTTCCTCAAACTCAATTTGTGGAATGGGATGCAAATACGGTAAAGATGGCTCAAATGAATGCTAAAGCTGTAAGCATTTTATATTGTTCAATTTCAGTAGGAGAATTTAATAGGATATCTAACTGTGACACAGCCTATGATATTTGGCATAGACTGTCCATAACTTATGAAGGTACAGTCCAAGTCAAAAATTCCAAAATTAGCATGCTTAAACAAAAGTTTGAACACTTTCGTATGGATCCTAATGAATCTATTAGTGAAATGTTTGCAAAATTCTCTTCTATTGTTAATGGTTTAAATGCCCTAGGAAAACCTGTTCTTGAAGAAGATCAGGTATCAAAAATCCTTCGATCACTTCCTCCTAAATATAAGCCAAAGGTGACAGCCATTGAAGAAGCTAATGACCTCACTCGACTGAAAATGGAGCAACTTATTGGCAACCTAGAAGCTCATGAAGCAACCCTAGAAGAGGAAGAAAGAATAGCACGTGAACATCACCAAGGAAAGAAGAAGGATGTGGCTCTAAAAGCTTCAAAGATCGTCACACCAGAAAGTGAGGAGTCAAGTGAAGAAGAAGGAGAAGAAGCCTTGATTGTCAACGGTAAGAAATACAAAAGGTTTAAATCTAACAAAATTTCTAGTTCTTCTTCTTCTCCTCCTAGGTGCTTTGAATGTGGGAAGAAAGGACATCTCAAAAATGAATGTCCTAAAGCAAAGAAAGGAAAGAAAAGGTCACACAAGAAGAAGGGAGAAAAAGCCTATAAAGCTGCATGGGACGAGTCAAGTGACAGTGAAAGCGGAGAAGAAAAGGTGGAATGTCTAATGGCAAGGGAAGATGATGAAGACTCTCAAGAGGTAAGCCTACTTGATCTTCCTAAAGAAGAGTTAATTACTAGTCTACAAGAAACTCATGATAAGTATGTTGATGTCAAGAAGAAACTAAAGAAGGTTATCAAATCAAACGATGAGTTATGTGCTAAATTAGATAATCTTTCTTCTGAAAATAACAACAATGATCTTGAGAATTTGTCTTTAAAAACATCTTTAGATGATTGCACTAGAAATCTACTCACTTTAGAAACAAATGTTGATCTTATTTCTAAAGAAAAGACTGAATTGTTAGCTAAATTAAAAGATTTTCAGACTCAACCTATTCTGTGTAACCATCTAGACTATGACAATGTTGCAAAAGAAAGAGATTCATTATTATCTGATTTAGATCAAGCAAGAAAAGATTTACACAAGAAGATGAATGACATTGCTAAGCTACAAAGAGAACTTTATGAGTTAAGAAGAAAAGATATTCTTGATAACATTCTAAGCGTTGGTACTGTTTTCAATGGAAGAAAAGGTTTGGGATATGCTCCAAAGAAAAATCAACCCAGAAGAACTCAAACTATGTTTGTACCTAAGAACACAATGGCTAGAAAGAGAAATGAAGTTGATTCTATTACTTGTCATTTTTGTCTACGTCTTGGACACTATTCATTTTCATGCCCTTATAAGACTAAGGATTCCGACTTAGTTTGGGTCCCAAAACCCCAAACTTAGTAGAGTCAAATGCAATTTAGTTGAGATATGATTAAATGCTCCATTTTGCAATTTATATTGTCTTATCTCAACTTAACAAAAGGTTTTATGCATATTGTTAATTTTCTGAACTGTTGTACTGAGACAGACACTTAGTCGGTCGAAGTATTGTCGACCGAACAATCAATCGGTCGAACTTTTGTCGACCGACTGGATGTCTGTAACAAATCAAAATCTACAGCAACTAAACAACAACTATTTTGGTCGAAAATTGGTCAACCGAGCTGAATTTCTGTGTTTCTTTGTTTGTAATACAGTAACCTTCTCGATCGACAATTAGTCGACCAAGAAAGATGTCAGTCGAACAATTGTCGACCGACTGGACTTCTGAAACAGAATCTTTATACAATCTATACTTAAATGGTTCTAACCATATCAGACCATCACATGGGTACCAAAATCTACATTTTCATGCAGGAATGGGTGGTTGACAGTGGATGTTCCAAACATATGACCGGGAACAAGGATGCATTTCAAACCTTTGAAGAAAAGAAAAGTGGCACAATCACCTTTGGAGACAATGGTAAAGGCAAAATCATTGGAATAGGTAATGTTGGTACAAACCTCGAAATAAAGAATGTTCTACTTGTAGATGGTTTGCACCATAATTTGATAAGTGTTAGTCAATTATGTGATAGTGGTTATGATGTTTTATTTAACAAAACATGTTGCAAGTTATTAATAGAAAACACTACAAATGTTGTTTATGAAGGAAATAGAGTTGGAAATCTTTATATTCTTAAACCTAACTCTATGAAATCTGTAGTGGGAAAATGCTTGCTTGCAAATGAAAATACCTTACAACTATGCCATAAAAATCTAGGACATACTAGTTCACATGTTATTAAAAAGTTAGTGAAATATGATCTTGTTCGTGGATTGCCTGCTTTATCTTTTGATCAAGTTGAAAATTGTGAGCCATGTACAATGGGAAAGCACACAAAAACCTCTTTTAAACCTAAACATGTACTTAGCACAAGTAGATCTTTAGAATTAATTCATATGGATTTATTTGGACCCATGAGGACACAATCTATTGGTGGCAAAAGATATTGTTTTGTTATCGTTGATGATTATAGTAGATATACATGGGTACATTTTATTGCAACCAAAGATGATACTATTCATGTTTTTATACAATTTTGTTCCAAGATTGAAAATCTATTACAAAGCAAAATATGTACCATTAGAAGCGATCATGGTGGAGAATTTGAAAATCATATATTTGAGGAATTCTGTACATCTCAAGGGTACACTCATAATTTTTCTGCTCCACGCACTCCACAACAAAATGGTATAGTTGAAAGGAAAAATTGATCACTACAAGAAATGGCTAGAACTATGATGCTCGAACACAACACACCCAAAACCTTTTGGGCTGAAGCTGTAAACACTGCATGCTATGTATTAAATAGAGTAACTGTTCACTCTCATTTGAAGAAAACTCCATATGAAATAATACATTCTAAGAAACCTAGAGTTGACTATTTTCATACCTTTGGTTCCACATGCTATATCTTAAATACCAAAAATGATAGAGATAAGTTTGACTCTAAATCACACAAAGCATTCTTTTGGGGATATTCCACTTCTAGCAAAGCATTTAGAGTATATAACACTATCTCTAGAAAAGTTGAGGAATCTATTCATGTTTCTTTTCATGAAGAGTCAAAATCTGAAAATCTAGAAATCATAGATCTCACTAATCAATTCGAAAATTTAAACATACCAAATGATAGTGAGAAAGTTACTACAACCAATCACCAAGCTGAACCACAACCTACACCTAGGCTTATTAAGGATCATCCTCAAGAACTAATTATTAGAAATCCTAATGATAAAGTCAAAACTCGGTCTTCCTTCAAAGATGGTGCAAACATGGCCTTTGTTTCTATCATTGAACCTAAGAAGATATCTGAAGCTCTTAAAGATGATTATTGGATAATAGCCATGCAAGAAGAGTTGAATCAATTCACTAAAAATGATGTATGGGATTTAGTTCCTAAACCACAAGATAAAACCGTCATTGGAACTAAATGGGTTTTTAGGAATAAGTTAAATGAGGCAAGAGAAGTAATAAGGAATAAAGCTCGGTTAGTAGCACAAGGATATAATCAACAAGAAGGAATAGATTTTGACGAAACGTATGCACCAATAGCTAGACTTGAAGCTATTAGAATGTTACTAGCTATTGCTGAACATAAAAACATCAAACTCTACCAAATGGATGTAAAAAGTGCATTTCTAAATGGCATCATTCAAGAAGAAGTATATGTTGCCCAACCACCCGGATTTGAAATACCGGAAAAAGGTGACTATGTTTATAAACTTAAGAAAGCACTTTATGTTTTAAAACAAGCACCTAGGAATTGGTATGAAAGGCTCAAGACATATCTCTTTGATAATGGTTTTTCTATTGGAAGTTCAGATTCTACTTTATTTTTCAAAACATATACATCTGATTTCCTAGTTGTGCAAATATATGTTGATGACATTATTTTTGGAGCCTCTAATGATTCATTGTGCACACAATTCAGTGACATTATGCAAAAAGAATTTGAAATGAGCCTCATGGGTGAACTAACTTTCTTTCTTGGTTTCCAAATTAAGCAAACACCTACCGGAATCTTTATAAGCCAAGAAAAGTATACTAAAGAACTTTTAAAACGTTTTTGGATGGATCAGTGCAAACATGCTACTACTCCTATGGCTACTTCTATTAAAATTGATAAGGATGAAAATGGGGAACCTATTGATGATTCCTTATATAGAGCCATGATTGGTAGTTTGCTTTACTTAACTGCTTCTAGACCAGACATTATGTTTTCTGTTGGTCTTTGTGCTCGATTTCAATCACAACCTATGCACTCTCATTTTCTAGCAGTTAAACGAATTCTTCGTTACTTAGCCGGCACTACCTGTTTTGGTTTATGGTATCCAAAAGGACAATCCTTGGATTTTAAAGCTTATACTGATGTGGATTATGCTGGTTGTCGACTTGATCGCAAGAGTACTAGTGGTGGATGTTTCTTGTGAGGAAGAGCTTTAGTATCTTGGTTTAGCAAAAAACAAAATACGGTTGCCCTATCTACAACTGAAGCTGAATATATGGCAGCCGGATCTTGTTGTGCTCAAGTGCTTTATATGCAACCAGTGTTAAACGATTATGGTTTTACTCTTTCATCTACGCCTATTTTTTGTGACAACACGAGCGCTATAAACTTAGCACACAATCCTATTTTACACAGCCGAGCTAAACATATTGAAATCCGTCATCACTTTTTGAGGGATCATATCTCCAAGAATCATGTTTCCCTTCATCATGTTGATACGGAAGATCAATTGGCTGATATTTTTACAAAACCTCTTCCACTAGACCAATTTAACAAAATTAGGAAGCAATTGCTTATCACTCCTTTGGAAGATGTTTTCTTTGATATTTGTGCTTCTTAAACAAAAACTTTTACTTGCATCATTTTGGCTTTTAATGGACATCTTTTTCATTGGATTTGATGGGACATCTAATTAAGGGGGAGTTTTTCTTAAACGGATATCTTTTTTGAATTGACAAAGGGGGAGAAATAAATATAAAACTTAGTATCTATGCAAAACTCAATCAATGAGTTTCATAAACAAACTCTTGGCTTTACATTGAAAGTTGCTATATTCCCTAGAGAATTGGATTTCATGTTCCATAATTCATGGGGAATAATAAGCACACATTTGATAAGCAAGAGAAAAAGCTACAAAAGGTAATCTTAAGGTATGAAACTCATATGTTTTATATTTCCTTCATTTATATTTTGGAAATGTTTATCATCTTCAAAAAGGGGGAGATTGTTGGCTAAATGGACATCTATAAATCCCTTTGTTTTGATTATGACAAACATTTCATTCTTATTGATCTAACAAGCTACTTGAGTGTGCAGGAAAAAGGTGGATGACAAAGTACTAGGGAAATCCATATGCTTACATATTTATATTTTCATGAAATGTAATCGCCTTGTAAAAACTTGTACAAATATATAATGTACATGTACTTAGATTTCATGTAAATCAAGCGTTAGATATTCCCTAGCTAAACACCACATTTAGATAAGTCATCCCCTTCAAATAGGATCACATATGCACACTCATACATATAATTAGTGCCTAAATTGAAACATTGAAACAAGATCAATCTCGGTCGACCAACTCCTCGACCGAGACACTCTCGGTCGACAATCTTCTCGACCGAGAAAGATCCAAAGTAGCCGTTAGACACAACTGACAAGGTAGTTGGCAGTTGGAGATAAACGTTGCAAAACACTTGATTCAGAGAGCCTGTCGGTCGACAAGAGTTCGACCGAGTAGGTGTCTCGGTCGACCATTCCTCGACCGAGATAAACTCTGACAGCAACTGCAGAGTAAATTAATTAGCCGTTGCTAAAGCAACAAACTTGTACCTAACGGCTAGTTAAGCATTTAGAAACCCCTAGAAGTTGTCTAGAATGTCCTTAAGCATCCTTAGGCCATTCCTATAAATAGGACAAGCCATAGGACACTCAAACTCACTTGTTACACTTGAGAAATCCTTGAGCATACTTTGAGCAATCTGTTTGTGAGCAAATTGAGCATTATGACAATTGGCTACTTCCTTCCTTAGCTCATAATTCGTGTCCTATAGGCTAGCATCTCCTATCCACTACAATTACAATTCCATACACTTTGGTTAGGAGATCTATACGCTTGATCTAGGAAAATCAAGCCTTGTGCTACAAAAGGATAAGTTGTAATTTCCTTTTCCTTTCTTGTTCTCTATTATTGTTTGTACTCTCCTTGCTACTCCTAGGTTGGAGGCTGCGGATTGGAGAGGGTGGAGATCTTCTTGGTGAAGAAGGAGACCTTGATCTACTTCAAGAAGGCTGGTGCAACGGGAGGTTACTTCTAGAGAGGAAGGCTACTTGAAGGGGGAGCTTGGAGTTACTTCAAGAAGTCTACCTCATGTTGGTGCACCTACTTGAAGTGAAGGCTGTTCAAGGGGTGTAAAGAAAGTATTGTATTTTGTATAAATCCTTGTGAAGGTAATAAAATAAATACTTTCAAAATCCCGGTTGGGTAAGCAACCGGGTAGTGGACTGACAACTTTAGTATTTGCTAAAGTTGGAACCACTCTAAACACTTGTCTCCTTCTTCCAATTTCAATTGTGGTTGTTTGAGTTCAATAATTTTTAAAATCATTTTAAAACTCTATTCACCCCCCCTCTAGTGTTTTTCATATAGATTCTATCTCTATGGTACGTTGTCATTCTAAGCTCCTCAAGTTCTTGTAATTGGAGTTGTCTGTATTCACCAACACTTTTAAAATCAAAATTTAGTTGTTTAATGGCCCACCAAGCCTTATGTTTCAGTTCAACTGGAAGATGGCATGATTTCCCATATACTAGTCGAAACGGGGTTGTTCCAATCGATGTTTTATAAGCTGTGTGGTAAGACCAAAGGGCATCGGGAAGCTTGGTGGACCAATCGGTACGATCTCTATTGACTATTTCCTCTAAAATTGCTTTTAGTTGTCTGTTCGAAACTTTGACTTGGCGACTACTTTTTGGATGGTAAGGTGTGGCGACCTTATGGTTGACTCCATATTTTTTTAGGAGGGCTTCAAAGCTTCGTTCCGAAAAATGGGTCCCTCCGTCGGATATTATAGTTCGTGGGACCGAATCTGGGGAAAATGATATTTTTGAACAACTTGATGACTGCCTTTGAATCACTGGAAATGGTGGGTATAGCTTCTACCCATTTTGAGACATATTCCATAGCGACCAGTATGTAAGAAAATCCATAGGATGAGGGGAAGGACCCATGTAGTCTATTCCACAAACATCAAAAAGTTCGATTTCTTGCCACAAAGTGAGAGGCATTTCATTCCTTTTAGTTATACTACCAGAAAGCTAACATATATTGCACGATCTTACAAAACCATAGAAATATATTGCTATTGTTGGCCAAAAGAAACCCGATTGTAGAACTTTCAGAGTGGTCTTTTTCAAACTCATGTGTCCCCCAATGGGGCCAGAATGACAATGCTCTAAGACATTACTAATTTCTTCTTCTGGTATGCAGCGACAGAAAAGTCCATCTACACATAGACAAAAAAGATAGGGTTCGTCCCAGTAGTATTGTTTAACATCATGGAGAAATTTCTTTTTATCATGGTGAGAGGTGGAGGGGTGGATGATTCCTATAGCTAGATAGTTCACTATGTCGGCATACCAGGGGAATCCGGTGGTAATTTTAATAATCTGGTCGTCAGGGAAGGAGTCTCGGATAGGTACATTGTCATTGTCTTGATATTCGATGCAACTTAGGTGGTCAACGACGACATTTTCCACTCCACTCTTGTCTTTTATTTCAAGATCAAATTCTCACAACATTAATACCCAGCAGATGAGTCTGGGTTTTGCGTCCTGTTTCTGAATAAAATATTTGATGACAGAGTGGTCTGTATATACTATGACCTTTGATCCAATTAGATACGAATGAAATTTTTCGAAAGCGAAGATGACGGCTAAGAATTCCTTTTCAGTAGTAGTATAATTCTTTTGCGCCTCATCTAACGTCTTGGATGCATAGTATATTACATATGCCTTTTTGTCTATTCTCTTCCTCAGCACAACCCCTATGGCATAGTCACTAGCATCACACATTATTTCAAATGGTTGTGACCAGTCAGGTTCCCTTAGAATGGGTGCTGAGATTAGAGCATTCTTCAAAGTTGTAAAGCTATGCAGACATTCCTGGTCAAAGTTGAAATCAACATCCTTGGTCAATAGGTATGTCATAGGTTTTGCTATTTTTGAGAAGTCTTTGATAAATCTTCAGTAGAACCCGGTATGACCCATGAAGGCTCACACTCCCCTTCTGTCTTTGGGTGGTGACAACTTTGAGATGACATCAATTTTTGCCTTGTCTACTTTGATTCTTCTTTCACTTACTCGATGTCTGAGGACAACACCTTCAGTCACCATAAAGTGACATTTTTCCCAATTTAGGATAAGGTTTGTTTCCTTGCATCTCTGTAGGACTTTACTTAAGTTGAGCAGACAATTGTCAAAAGAATCTCCATATACTGAAAAATCATCCATAAACACCTCCATAATTGTTTCGATTAGTCCCGTGAAGATAGCAGTCATGCACCTTTGGAAGGTTGCGGGTTCATTGCATAGCCTGAAGGGCATCCTTCTGAAGGCATATGTTCTGAAAGGACAAGTAAATGTCATTTTTTCTTGGTCTTCGGGGTGAATTGGGATTTGGTAAAACCCAGAATATCCGTCGAGGTAGCAGAAATTTTTTGGTGGGCTAGCCGCTCAAGGACTTCGTCAAGGAAGGGTAAGGGAAAATGGTCTTTCCTTGTTGATTTGTTCAGTTTTCTGTAATCTATGCACATTCTCCAACCAATAACGGTCCTTGTAGGTACTAGTTCATTCTTATCATTTAAGACAACAATGCACCCCCCCCCCCCTTTTTAGGGACCACTTGGACAGGACTAACCCATAGGTAGTCAGAAATTGGATAGATAATACTCGCTTTCAAAAGTTTAAGAACTTCGAGGCAAACTACCTCTTTCAGATTTGGGTTCAGTTTTCTCTGGTGCTCCCTCAAGGGTTTGAACTCTTCTATCATAGGTAATTTATGCATACACAAGTATGGGTTAATGTGTAACGACCCCGCCTCCCGGTAACCCCCAATTAAGGGAGACCCGAAGGTCAGAGCCGTTATTCAATTAACAAGATCAAAGGTTGGACAAATAATCAATAACAATTATGAAATTCTACTAACTAACTAGAATTTGGTATAAAATTAAAACTTTACTTACCTTTGAAAACTTTGGGAATCTATCTATCCAAGCTTGAATCTACTCTAACTAATCCTCCTTGCACTTTATGTTTTACTTTCACAATGTGTCGCTTTACAGTTTGTTCTTTCAATTGTTGTTCCTATAACGCCGAAAAACAAAACGTCGGTCAGTATATCGAAATATACTGGTATGTGGGAACAACCAAAATCTTGCAAATATGGCTAACAATTTAATAATCACAATCAAATTAATTAACAAGCCCATTTACACTTTTCAGTATGACATTCTCCACCGCTTTTGCCCTAACCCTGGCATACCCACCTTAGGGCGCCCTTTGCCAATGACTTAAGGCCACCTTCTCAATCCCGAGCTTGGTGCCTGGGGGTCACAACTCATGGTGCCCACTAGTCATGCAATATCATAGGCCACCTTCTTAGTTCCTGGGGTCACCACTCAAGGTGTCCATTGGTCTACCCGTCTGGGCCTGACCTTTGGCATCATCCATCAGGGTGGCATGTAGGTACGAGAATCCATACTTCTATTTTTTTAACGTGATAATCATAGTGACTTTATGATTTGCAAGTATGAACATCCAACAGATAATTTGCATTCAATGCGATTAACCATCCGGGAAATCATCGGGAAACTAAGGTGGTTATTCATAATTAACCACATACCCGATCCAAAGCAACTTGATTGTCCAAGAAATAAGGATAAAGAACAAGCAACAAGCAATCAACAATATCCTGAAATTAATGCATGGGATCCAAGTGTTATAGTTTATCCATAACATTCTAAAGCTAGACTTGGATTCCACCTTAGGCTTTCTAGACCATATTAGGGTTTTTGCCTCCATAACGCTTTTATCATATTAAATGCTCTCTTAGTTCATAAACCCTAACTTCAACATCATAAGCCCAATTAAAGTCGATTAGTTCTCTTTTATACCAAAACAACCTTCTTTATCATTTTAAGTTATTTCAAGGTTATTAAACTCAATTATTACCTTTAGTTTCTTTCAGATTAACAACTCATAATTCATGATGGTCTAATTCCCATATGAACCCTATTTATTATTAATTCTTCCTTGATTCAATCGAAAACCCTAATTTCTATATTAAGGTTATTTAATAAAAAATTAGGAACTTTAATGCTCGGAACAGCTTAGAATCATTATATCTCATCTTTATCCACTACCTTGAGTCATTGAAGCTATTAAGAGTCGAATTTTCCAAAATTAGGGTTTCAAGGCCCATTAAAGTATATTCATGCATATGAAACTCTAAATTAACTAATTATATGCAAAGTTCATCCTTTTTCTTCTTAATGTTCTTTTTTATCATTAACAGGCTAATATCAACTTTAATCATCTATTAAACGCCACTAATCACTTTAATCATATCAAAATAGGGTTCTTTAAACATTATTACATCTAAAGCTAATAACTTCCATTACTTTTCGAATTGTAAAAGGAATCAGACTTCAATTGTATTTTTAATGGATTCCCCTCATTTTTCTGAGCAACTTTCATATTTTATGCGTGCTAATGCGAGCTACGAATAAATAGATATGATTTTAGCAAAATTACCTATTTTGGGCCCATCCAGGAGCGCCACGTGGCTGTTTCCATGCATTGTTTCTTGGTGGCTTTGCAAACATAACGGATTGTCGGAAATACCCTTGGTAAGTCATCCGTTCCTTCACTACTCAGAGGGGTAGAATGGTCCAATGACCGATTCAACATCTTCTTCCTCACGATGACGCTACAGCCGCCCTAGTCGCGTCTTGCACGGCTTCTCCTCCTTCCCTGGGGCCTCGATAGCCCTCGGGGATGACTCCATCACATCCACCGCCCACTTTCGTCCTCCCTTAAGCTTTGACCCACAACCAGGTTGGCTGGGATGGGTCGGTCGGACCTGCAACTTGCAGCTGCAAGTGCAGTCGTGGTTGCAGTCAAACGGAGGTCGTTTCCACCTCCCTAGGCTGGAGCTTGCCACCCAATCGTAGCCTTGACTCCGCAGCACCCCTGCGCACTCTGGGAGACTCCAGATCGTGGCCAGTATGGACGTTCTTCACACGAGATCCCTCTGCGGTCACTGCCGCACTGCGGCCATTTTTGCAGACCTTCGGAAGGTGCAACGAGGATCAGGGCGGGGGTAGCTAGTCCACCAGTCTAGGGTTGTCGTGGAGTCCTCCTACCTCCATCATGATGACAAAACTGCCCTTCCTAGCTCCGGGGATAGTACTACTCTGTCACTAGGGTTTTGTGTGCAAGAAATAAGAAGGAGGGAGAGAAGGGTGTGTGGGATCTTTCTGGAACTCGACCCTGGGCTCTGCCCCTTTTATAGGGGAGTATATCCTCGCCCTAAGGTGCCCATCTAAGAGGAAACAAGTCCTCTCCTATTAGGAATGTGATTTCTTCAATAGGAAACTAGTTCTCTCTCTCTCTCTCATAATTCTTTGATATTTCCTTTTCTTTAATTATTAGGATTTCGAAAATTACCACCCATATCTTCCTTGTACTTGCCTTTTATGTATTGGCACAAAATTCTATTTTTTATTTAATAGAAAGTACTTCCTTTTTAGCAATACCACATAATACATTAATTGTATACTCACATTATCTTCTTATTTTCTGTTATGAGTATTTTCTCTTTCCTCTTTCTTCATTGGGACTCCTTGGATCCCAAGAAACTCTAATAATTTGAAATCCTTTTTATTATACACTCATTATCCTTATAGATGCATCTAAATGCATTATTTCACATTATCTTGTTTATTTCTTCATTAAAATATATCTTTTTGAAGTTTTCTCTTCGTTTCTCTTTTATTTTCCTTATTGGGATTCCTTTCAACATTAGGAATCCTTGGGATACGAAATTCCACCAAGGATTACTCCATTATACCTCTTTTCACTTATTTTCCACATTTCATCAATATTTTCAATTTCTTTCTTAATAAAGAAATACTTAATTGATCTTTTCTTTTCTTATTGCTCTCTTTATGCAACTTTGGACTCCTTGGAACCCAAGGAACCCAAGAGGCACGAAATTCATTCTTGGATTACATTACTTTGCCTTCTAGAGGTTTCTACCTCATCTCTCTTTTCTCAACAACTCAATTATTCATTAATTAATTGAATTTCCTTGTTATTGGGTCCAATAGCCAATAAAGCCCACAAATCAAACAACAAGGCTATTTTAAACGAATTCTATTTATTCACAACAAATTATATCATTATTTGTCCAAATATCTTTAATATGAGAAATTACATTTCTCACCAAAGGAACCCAAAAATTGGGGTTGTAACATCCTTCCCCTCTTATAAGAAAATTGCCCTCAAAATTCCATCAAGCAAGCAATCAAACAAGATAAGTCTTCTTATGTCCATCAGGGCTCCCATGTGGCTTCACCCTTTCCATGGTGTTTCCCAAGAACCTTCATTATTTCATTTTATTCCATCTGAGTTCTTTCTTACCTTGGTATATCGTACCCTCATAGGTGACTCAGGACTTTTCAGCCTTTCAAAAGCTGAATAGGTTCAGGGCACAACACCTGGCTTGCGTACCTCACATAGTGTTCTAGATCGGACTCACATTATTTTATCCTGAGGGGTAAGGTTAAACACAACCATCTCCACCAATCCATCTCAAATGGACCCATATATCGGGGACTCAGCTTTCTCAGTTGTAGCTTAGAGGGGTCGGATTTTCACATCACATATTCTCCCACAGTGAACTGCATATCAGTCTTCTTTGCATCAGCTCATGACTTATGTCACCACTGGGCTCTCTCCCAGCCATTGCACGATCAAAGTGACTTCATCTGCACACACTTGTGGTTCTTTTCTGACCTTTGTGAGGCCTCCTTCACCCACATCATCATAATGAAGTGGTGACTGACACAACCTCCCTATAGAACTTCTTGCATCCCGATAAAGGCTATGGTGGTTAACATCACATCTTAAGAACTGTCTCTATGCATCACCCTAAATGAGCACACATGCTCTCATCAGACCCTCTAGTCTGGGTCATACTGTCCATTAGTATGGGGCGATAAACTGTACAAACACTGAGCTCTTCATGTATCTACTTTCACCTCATGGAAGTGAACCTTTAGGTCACATCAAGAACTCTTGTATTCACATCATGGTGTAGTTGAACCATCTCTTTTCATATGTAGTTCAACCAGATCTGTCCCTTGACAGAACTCTTCCTTTCCCATGTCATCTAGGTAAGGCGATCTACCATAACCCATATTGTGTCTTGACCTTCTTGGTCTAGGAGAGACTCACAACATCCCTACTGATGAACTCCCATTCCCTCTCGGGAACTCTTTATACTTTATATCCATGCACTGGGTTAATGGTGTTCGTCCTTCACCTCCTGGCTTGCATGGCCACATGCTACATGCAACTTTGTTTTAAGCATCCAGAATGCTACCATCACTTACTATCTTTGTAGTATCAAGGTATATCATGGCCTCCTGTATTGTTATGATTCCTCAAGCTTGATACCTCAGAAACCCTAAACCACTCTCAAAAGGGTTTTATTACCTTCCTATCCAAAGAAGTGTATCTGAGGTTCTATCACCATCCTTTTACTACATCAAGGACTAAACTGGTTACCCAAACAACCATTAACTTGTTCAACATATCTTATTATACCTGAGTGTTAGCCAAAACACATCTTCTTCTCAAACTTAGGATTAGCCAAACAACCTCAACTTCTTCTAGCTTCCATCTAAACTAGGCACTATATCTCAACCAGAGCATTCATTATCACTTCTTATCCTTAAGTGTTCGGTAACATACTCCTCCATGTTTTATACTTATCATCTCAAACTCAAATTCTAAGTCTATCTTCATTGAGAATACTTTCAGCTCATCTCCTTGATGATCAAACTCAACTTTGTATAACTTGCAAACCCCACCTAGATCATGATAAAAGCATCCTTATAAGATGACTACCTTATTACTTTTATTGTTTGTAAACCATCCATGTATCATTTTCTCCACAAGGGTATGTTATCAACTCTATCCTCATACCTTGTAGCAACGTTCCAACTCACATCATCTTTATCCTTGGTGTATGGCATGCGTATTGTCCTATCTCTCACTCCCATAACAAGAAGAAATAAGCATTTGGCGGCCGTCCAAATACAAAGTTCTTCCCATTCCAAGAGTAGAGATGGTACAACCACCTTGCCAGTACACCTTCAAATCTAAGTTGAAACGTGCAACTCAAGTTTCCACATCACAAACATCATGATATCAAAAGAATTACTTTCATGGAAAACTGGTCTCGAACCTACCAGGGTTTATACACAATCCTTGATCATCTCCTCTAGGTCTATAGGGTTCTGACACTTTTAGATTCATCCCTCTTCCCTTATGCATCCAGAGAGTGCCCTACTCATCTGCCCTTTGGGTCCCATGAGTTCATGAAGGTGACCAATCTCCTAACCCATGGCCCTTAGACAATGATAGTTGTTACCTCCCGACCCTATGGTCATGTGCAACTAGGGAATTAGGCAACTCCGTCTTTCATCGGTCTTATCCCTACCTGACCCTTGGATAGACTTAGGATTCTATCATAGTACATGTTCAAATCAGAACCCTACCTAATCCTTCATCATCTCTCTCTGCATTCTCGGGCTGTCTTTTATCCTTTCATAAGGGTCATGGCGACCTGCCTACCTTGGTCGAACCCCATGCTGGTTACCCCATGGTAACACATCCACATGCACATAGAGATGGTTACAGGTTCATTCTCATGCCATGTACTCTTCACTTAGCTTCTCAAGATCCTACAAAACCTTCTTAAGTTACCTCAAAACCAACCAAACTGGTAAACTCCCTACCAAAGGGTCCCTCTCCCAGGATGGGAGGAAACTACACCTTTATAACAAAGGTCACAAGCATCCTTAGGGTTTACATCCATATGAGCATGCTTAAACCAACAACTACTAAGGCACAAGTGTACCTACAAAACCATGCTAGGTCGCACTTGTTCTCATCCTCAACATTACATCAACTTAGTTGTGAGGGGTTCATCAAAGATACCCTTAACGTAAGGGATTTCCTTTACCTCTACACATGAGGAGTACCATGCTCGAAACTATAGAGACTCAAATCTCATCATGAGCATCAGATACACTACTTCCCCTCTTAGGCCTAGGAACCCTAGGTTCTCCTTTGGGTATCCAACTGCATGCTCAATTTCTTAACCATGAATCAAGCATGTCTAAGGTATGTCATGTACTCCCATGACCCTTTTATATGAGTAACACCTCAGAGTTGAGTCCTCCTCAAGGACAAATAACTAGGTATAAATCCTCACAACTAGTTACTTAAACCTCCTTAGGGTCTAAGGCACTCTTTATCTCATCCAGCAGGTAGCCACTTATACCATAGGTACATAGGTACCAAAAGCATCATTCTCTCTCTAGGGTTTGGTTCCTCTAAAGGAAACCAAGACATCATTAGCCTCCAAGGATCGAGCATGAGGCAACCCCTATCATCCACTTAGGTCGCATCATCCTCAATTCCCCATGTCTCAGAAGCTAAGCTTCCAACCTTCTTGCTGGGGCCCCCCTTTCTCTCTCCAAAGCTAACTCCACCGCTAGCCTTCCTACTAGAGGTCCCTTCTCCATGAAGGCTTAAGCTCACCAACATACCCCTATGTGGGTGAAGCCTATGCTCAACTCATGGTTTGCTCAAGATTATTCATATCTCTTTATGCTTATCTCATAAGCCCTCCATCGTGCCCTTATGGCCAGGGTTTCAACCTACCGTACCACTAACGTACTCTGGGAGGCATGCAATCCCTTACTTGCATAAGCCATAGGATTTCTATAGGTCCTTCACTAACTTCATCCATGAAGGAGATACCCTTTGTTTTAACATGCACGACCTTTTTACGGGGTGCCAAAGGTGCTAGGTCACCCAACCTCACATGGCTCGTATGGCAACCCAAAGGCATATCTATCCAAACACCCACTCTACCATGACATCTAACTCATCATGTCATCTCTCTCTAACCTTCACTTAGGGTTAGGGTTAACATCATCCTCAAAGGATGTGCTAGGTCTCTACCTTCAATGGAGGTCTCTTCCTCCAAGACTAATTCTCTCTACACATCCTCCTGACTAGGAGGTCTATCCTCAGGTCTCTCCTGAAGGCAATGACAACTTGTGTCATACAACCTAAGCATGTATCTATTCCTTTACGCTTATTCTATTAAGCTTATGTCCATGACATCTTATTTACATGCTTTTTATTAATTTGGTGGGGGATTCCTTAATCCTTATCAACCTTACCCATACCTCAAGAGGGTGAGGAGAAGAGAGGGAAACCCTAATCCTTAAGGTCCTTAATAGAATTGGAGTTGAGAAGGGATGAACAAGATGAGAGAATCCTAAAGGTATCTTATTTCGATTCATACCCTAAGACTTTGGCCAGGCAGTCACACAGATCCAGGAGTCCTCGTATTCTGACTAGCGGTGCGGAGGAAAGTATTGCCAACCCCCAGTCATGATCCTTTTCTAGACACCTCTGTCTTTCAGATAATCCTCTAATAACTCCCTTGGGTTCTATAGAATTTGTAAAATTTAATAATTACTTGAGGAACCTATGCTCTGATACCAATTGTAATGATCCCACCTCCCGGTAACCCCCAATTAAGGGAGACCCGAAGGTCAGAGCCGTTATTCAATTAACAGGATCAAAGGTTCGACAAATAATCAATAACAATTATGAAATTCTACTAACTAACTGGAATTTGGTATAAAATTAAAACTTTACTTACCTTTGAAAACTTTGGGAATCTATCTATCCAAGCTTGAATCTACTCTAACAAATCCTCCTTGCACTTTATGTTTTACTTTCACAATGTGTCACTTTACTGTTTTTTCTTTCAATTGTTGTTCCTAAAACGCCGACAAACAAAACGTCGGTCAGTATATCAAAATATACTGGTATTGGGAACAACCAAAATCTTGCAAATATGGCTAACAATTTAATAATCACAATCAAATTAATTAACAAGCCAATTTACACTTTTCAGTATGACATTCTCCACTGCTTTTGCCCTAACCCTGGCATACCCACCTTAGGGTGCCCTTTGCCAATGACTTAAGGCCACCTTCTCAATCCTGAGCTTGGTTCCTGGGGGTCACAACTCATGGTGCCCACTAGTCATGCAATATCATATGCCACCTTCTTGGTGCCCGGGGTCACCACTCAAGGTGTCCATTGGTCTACCCATCTGGGCCTGACCTTTGGCATCATCCATCAGGGTGGCATGTAGGTGCGAGAATCCATACTTCTATTTTTTTAATGTGATAATCATAGTGACTTTATGATTTGCAAGTATGAACATCCAATAGATAATTTGCATTCAATGCGATTAACCATCTGGGAAATCATCGGGAAACTAAGGCAGTTATTCATAATTAACCACATACCTGATCCAAAGCAACTTGATTGTCCAAGCAATAAGGATAAAGAACAAGCAACAAGCAATCAACAATATCTTGAAATTAATGCATGGGATCCAAGTGTTATAGTTTATCCAGAAGATTCTAAAGCTAGACTTGGATTCCACCTTAGGCTTTCTAGACCATATTAGGGTTTTATTAGGGTTTTTGCCTCCATAACGCTTTTATCATATTAAATGCTCTCTTAGTTCATAAACCCTAACTTCAACATCATAAGCCCAATTAAAGTCGATTAGTTCTCTTTTATACCAAAACTACCTTCTTTATCCTTTTAAGTTATTTCTAGGTTATTAAACTCAATTATCACCTTTAGTTTCTTTCAGATTAACAACACATAATTCATGATGGTCTAATTCCCATATGAAACCTATTTATTATTAATTCTTCCTTGATTCAATCAAAAACCCTAATTTATATATTAAGGTTATTTAATCACAAATTAGAAACTTTAATGCTCGAAACAACTTAGAATCATTATTTCTCATCTTTATCCACTACCTTGAGTCATTGAAGCTATTAAGAGTCAAATTTGCCAAAATTAGGGTTTCAAGGCCCATTAAAGTATATTCATGCATATGAAACTCTAAATTAAATAATTATATGCAAAGTTCATCCTTTTTCTTCTTAATGTTCCTTTTTATCATTAACAGGCTAATATCAACTTTAATCATCTATTAAACCCCACTAATCGCTTTAATCATATCAAAATAGGGTTCTTTAAACATTATTACATCTAAAGCTAATAACTTCCATTACTTTTCGAATTGTAAAATGAATCAGACTTCCATTATATTTTTAATGGATTCCCCTCATTTTTTGAGCAACTTTCATATTTTATGCGTGCTAATTCGAGCTACGAATAAATAGATATGATTTTAGCAAAATTACCTATTTTGGGCCAATCCAGGAGCGCCACGTGGCTATTTCCATGCATTGTTGCTTGGTGGCTTTGCAAACATAACAGATTGTCAGAAATACCCTTGGTAAGTCATCCGTTCCTTCACTACTTAGAGGGGTAGAACGGTCCAATGATCGATTCACCATCTTCTTCCTCACGATGGCGCTACAGCTGCCCTAGCCGCATCTTACACGACTTCTCCTCCTTCCCTGGGACCTCGATAGCCCTCGAGGATGACTCCATCACCTCCGCCGCCCACCTTCATCCTCCCTTAAGCTTTGAACCACAGCCAGGTTGGCCGGGATGGGTCGGTCGGACATGCAACTTGCAGCTGCAAGTGCAGCCGCGGTTGTAGTCAAACAGAGGTCGTTTCCACCTCCCTAGGATGGAGCTTGCCACCCAATCGTAGCCTTGACTCTGCAGCACCCCTGTGCACGCTGGGAGACTCCAGATCGTGTCCAGTATGGTCGTTCTTCATGGGAGATCCCTCTGCGGTCACTGCCGCACTACGACCATTTTTGCAGACCTTCAGAAGGCGCAACATGAGGATCAGGGTGGGGGTAGCTAGTCCACCAGTCTAGGGTTGTCGTGGAGTCCTCCTACCTCCATCATGATGACAAAACTGCCCTTCCTAGCTCCGGGGATAGTACTTGAAACGACCGACACCAAATTGACAATCAAATTAACGAATGCGGAAGCGATTAGCAGCAAAATTATCAAAAATCACTAAAAATTTAAAAGTTTTTTAAAGAGATCTTTGGAAGATAAAAACTCTTTCATAAACAACATGATAGGTCATTTACAAACTGATCCATTGATACATCTCTGTAATAAACACATCTCGAGCATTACAACAAAACCCACCTTGTTAACTGTACAAGGTAAGATACAAAATCTCGAGGCATCATGCCAAAATCTCAGATCTACTATCTCCTAGGACCTGAGAGTACAGAGACGACATAAGACACACTATCTACAAGACTAGACAATTAGTATCTCCACCTGAGATTCATTGCTGCCCCTGATGTTGTTGTTGCTATTGTTGCTCATTCTTAAATGGATTCCTTTGTCCTTGGTGTCTTCCTAAAAAGTAGAAACCTACGGGAGTGAGACAATTTGAATAATTGTCCCATCGAGAGTTATAACTCTCCACCAGAAGATTTATTATAACATTTAAGGAATAATAGAAGCAAAGTTACTGAAAATATCAACAACATGTTTGGTAATAAGTAAAACAACATTTACTTCACTTCATTAAAGCATATGTAGAACATGTATTCTAGAAACTTGAACAGACTATTAAAGTCAACAATGTAACATTAATCATTGTTTCTCGTAGTACAACCTAAGAAGTTATACTATACGACTGATTATATTTTTCAAACATTATTATACCCTACGGAGATGAGGTATACCGCTCATACTCCAACCGACCATTTATAAAAATTGCGTCGGTACCATACATAGGTCATCAAAAGAGCCAGATTCTTATGACCTCATCTTCCTCAGTCAGTAAGAGGATTTACTTGCAGGACATCTTGTGTCTCTACTGTAGTAGCTATCCAGGGTATTCTGGAAACTTCGCTATAGAGTTATAGTGGAGTTCTGAACTCTCATCGTCATCGAAAGATTTCTTGTGTATCTCTCATCGATGCGGTATTAGTAATTTCTTCGGGAGATTTGTGGTACATCACCCGATATGAATATATATAGTGAAGGGTTGAAAGATTAAAGTACATCTACATAAATTCCTACACTAGGATGTAAGGATATTCGCGTCCATATACCCCCATATACTCAAAAGTATATGCTCCAGGAGTTTCCTTAGGAAAACCTGTTTCACCATCATTTGGTATCTGACAATGATGGATCTATGGTCAGGTCTCTACATGATATGATTATACTTGATTAGTTAGGTACATTCTAGCATTCTTTTAGCATCAAGCATGTTTCCAAGCATTAATCATTAGAACAACAACTATAAAAGTAGAATACTAAATGTATCAAGTCTAACTCACATCAATTATCATTTGGATATCATTTCTTAACCATTTCATTACTATGATTCAAGAATAGGGTATTCAAACCCTTAATTCATCATAAGTCATCTTATTAGCATGGCCTTGATGTTACTCATGGCTCTCACAGCCTATCAATCTTATATGATGTCACTTAACTAGGCAACATGGTATATCACTATTCACAAAGCTAATAACATGCTTCCAATGAATATGATATCATAACCTTTACCTGGATATAATCATCCTTTTATAAGAACATGCATAGTTAATTCAATTGACAACAATAAACATTTCATTTCCAGATCAGCAATTTATAAAGCAAAATTAACCTTTCAATTCAGGAATAGTACCTTCATGCTTACACTAAGGCTAGGTTCCCTTATTTACATCAATTAGGGTTATTCAATCCCTTTCTTTATGATTAGGAATAATGATTCCTCATCTCATACTTTAATCATGAAGATTCATGCTTAAAAGCATAAGTAGAGTTAGGGTTTGTATTCTTTTACTTCAACATAGGGTTATAGAACCTCTTAGCTCTCGAGGCATAAAGATTTCTCATATTACAACTTGTAATTAGGGTTTCATACTCAAAGGCATAACCCTGAATTACTCCATTTATTAGATCACCCTAAATTAGGGTTTACTATTCACATTACATGTTATTACTCTAGAATTAGGGTTTACTATTCACTTCATAGTGAATTGAGCTCATAGCATCATTATATATGAAAATTATCATCATTGATGCCCTCAAATTAGGTTTAAGATTCATTAATCATTATAATTAGGATTTCCATGATCTTACCTTGATGGATCATACCCTAATCATGTACATTCTTACATATTGAAAGTATGTTACTTGATTCTCATTCATATTAGGAGCTTTCTCTCTCTTCTTACTACTAGATGATGTTTAAATCACTCTAGGTTAGATTAGGTCAAGTCATCTTTGATTAACATAGATTAAGTCAACCCATTATAATCATTAGGGTTTGCTTGATCAAGGGTTGTTATCTACTTGAACCCTTCAAGGGTACCTTGGTAATCTTCTTTAATAATCATAACATGGGTCAATCTACTAATCACTTAACCCCTTAATGTCTTTAGGTATCATTAGGGTTTAGATTAAACAACCATTGAACCATCTAAGCCTTCAAGGCATTAAGCATAAAATGATTCAGGTACATGGTTATTCAAAACCTCAGATTATCATAACGCTTGCTACCAAGTGACATATAAGCATCAAGTCATCTAACAACATGACCTTGATTGAAGCAATGTATATACTTTTCACATATCATTACTCTAAAAACTTATAATTGTTTTCAAGGAATATGACATCATAACTCTTACCTGGCTATGATCACCTCATAATATCAACCTGTATGACTTATACAAATAAGGACATGTATATATAACAATGTCAACACAATACCAAAACTTTTCAATTTCTTTATAGGACACCACGGCCGTGCCACCTTACACGGTCATGCAAAGTAAGGCTACCACGGCCGTGCTCCCTTGCACGGTAGTGCAAGTTAAGGCTACAACGGTCGTGCTCCCTTGCACGGTCGTGCTACAGCAGATCATTACATGATTCATATATATATATATATATGTATTCTAATTTCTCATTCTTTCAAATTGGTTAGGTCACATCAAACCTTCAATCAGGTACATACTACTATGTTTAACATAGTGTATCAAGCTATTAATCCTATAAACAATTTAGAATTCTCCCTTGAATTGGTTCTTAATCCCTTAGGTATTATTAGGGTTTCAACCTTCGCACCTTCATTGATTATCATTACTAATCATTATTGGATCAATAGAACATTCATCATATTAATTCTCAAGGATTCAATCACATTGGACCTCCACTTCATAAGGTATCCAATTGAATTAGGGTTTCCAATGTTGATTCCTTCAATCATTGAATTCATGGAACCAATCATCAATTGGACATATACTCATACCTTAATTGAGTTTAATAGGTCAACCTTCAACTGATTTGTCCCTCACTTGACCCTCAATTGACCATCAATTAGGGTTTAACTCAATCGAATTAGGGTTTGGAATCAATAACCCTTCAACATATTTCAATGTGGGTTTAATTGATTTGAACCTATTGAACCATCATTCAATTGGGACATGACCTGACCCCAAACGGTCTTGAGGTCGTTTGGATGACCTCCAAACGGTCTTGAGACCGTTTACCCATCATATCATCAAAATCCAAGTCAACTAATTAAGGTTTGGATCATTGGATTGATCACCAAAACAACAATTGATTACATTCCAACTTAGTATCATTGGATCATCAATTGCTTAACCATACTCACCCCTAGACCTCCAAACGGTCTTGGGTGACCTCCAAACGGTCTTGAGACCGTTTGGATGAGTTCCAAATGGTCTTGAGACCGTTTGGCTCAACCAAATCTTGGATTCTAGTGAAAAGTCATTAGGGTTTGAGCTATTGAGTTGATCATCAAATCAGCATTGCATTGTATATCAACTTGGTACCTTTACACCTTTAAACACCTAACCATACTCAACCCTAGACCTCCAAACGGTCTTGGGTGACCACCAAACGGTCTTGAGACCGTTTGGATGAGCTCCAAACGGTCTTGAGACCGTTTGGCCCATCCATCCTTTGGATTCTAGTGAGAAAACATCAAGGATTGGTCTATCGAGTTGA
This sequence comes from Alisma plantago-aquatica, assembly GCA_963693085.1. Classification (NCBI taxonomy): domain Eukaryota; kingdom Viridiplantae; phylum Streptophyta; class Magnoliopsida; order Alismatales; family Alismataceae; genus Alisma; species Alisma plantago-aquatica. The sequence goes on from OY856411.1 coordinate 652,163,105, forward strand.
TCAACAATTCAGCACTTAATTGCAATATGATTGGTACCTTTGGACCATCAATTGATCAACTATACTTGACCCCAAACCTCCAAACAGTATTGGGGGGACCGTTTGGATGATCCCCCAAACGGTCTTGAGACCGTTTGGGCAAGAAAACCCAAAAAGTCAAATCAATTGATTGGAATTTCAACACTAATTTCGATTAGGGTTTGCCCAATTGATTATCCTTCAACTCATTATTCCTTGAGCATTAACCCCTAAAATTTGGTGAGTTATTAACCAACATAATTAGGAACAGGAATCCCAAATGGTCAACACTTGGTCAACGCCCTCAAACGGTCTTGAGACCGTTTTCCCAAAATGTTCAAGTTAATCAGATCGGAAAATCAGCACTTAATCCAATTAGGTTTTCCTAATTGTTTAGCCTTTAACTCATGATTACTTGGGATTTAACCTATCAAATTTGGTGGGATATTAGACCACATCATTAGGAACAGTAATATCAAACGGTCCACGCTTGGTAAACGCACTCAAACGGTCTTGAGACCGTTTGCTCAAAAAGTTCAATTAAAACAGATTGATAATCATCACTTAATCCAATTAGGTTTCCCTAATTGATTAGCCTTCAACTCACGATTCCTTGGGAGTTAATCCCTAAAATTTGGAGGGTCATAAACCAACATAATTATGAACAGGAATACCAAACTTCAATGCTTGGTAAACTCACTCAAACGGTCTTGAGACCGTTTTCCCAAACAGGTCAAGTTAATCAGGTTGAAAATCAGCATTTAATTCAATTTGATTTATCTAATTGATTGGCCTTCAACCTACGATTCCTTTGGAGTTAACCCCTCAAATTTGGTGGGTCATTAGCCTACATAATTAGGAACAAAATTACCAAACGGTAAACGCTTGGTCAACTCACTCAAACGGTCTTGGAGACTGTTTGCTCCAACTGACCTTGTGAAACCGTTTGCCCTTCAAACGGTTTTGCAAACCGTTTGCCCCAAACCGTTTGGCCAAAGGGGGAAAACAAGACCGTTTGATAAAGTAACATTGGTAATCACGCCAATCTTCTTCTACCTCTAGATCAAGGTCTGTTCTTCGTGGTTTTAGTTGCAAGAAAGCAAGGAAGAGTGGGAAAGAAGAAGAACTAAGTACTAATTGCAAGAACAAAGATATGCATAAGAAAGCAAAAGGTTTAGAGTTATAAAACCCACCTTAAGGTCATTCCTTAAGCTCAAAGCTTCCATTCTTCAAGCCTTTAATGGTTTATTGAGCTCCACAGGTCAGCCAAGGGTGTTTCTCCAAGGAAAGGTTGGGAAAAGATGGCTAGAAAGAGAAAACAAATAAGGAAGATCATAAAACCAACCTTGCACCATGAATTCCTCCATGAATCCGAGCAAGAAGATGACCAAAGCTTACCTAGAACTCCTTATCCGTCCTCCTTTGCTCCAGAGCTCTGTCCTAAGTCAGTCTAAGCAAGGCGATAAGAAGGGAAGTGAAGGAAACGATCCTTGCTAAGTGAGAAAAGGTGTATATATACTTTGGGTGAATTTCCAACATAAGGACAACTTGTTTCTCCATTTCTCATCTAGGTCCTCCCCTTCTTCTAAGCCATGTTTCTCCCTTCCATACTTAAGAAAAAATCATCTTAAACCCAAGGTCTAAAGGTGAAGAAAGCCAACTTTTTACTAAGTTGCACATATGGAAGGGTTATTAGGCTTATAACTTGATTATTTAATTTATAAGGGTTATCATTCTTATTTGATTATTCAATTGAAGTGCCCTATTCATCATTCTTACTCTAAATGATGCCAAGAGTCATAAATATACTCTAAAAGGTGTATTTTACAAGTTTCATCCCTCATTTTGGGTAAATTGCACTTTACACCAAAATTAGGGTTTTAAGCACAAGGATTGCCCCACAAGCTGCATCTCAGTGCCCAGGCTTGGGGAACCAATCACACTTCATCACATTCACTCTTATGATGTATCAACACTAAAGGAACATCTTAACATGTGCAATTTGCAAGTTAACCCCTTTTAATTGGGTAATTTGCACATAGGTCCCTATATTACAAAACAATATTACAACATTGTTCAAAAGGGGCAGAAATGGAAATGTATGTTCCTTAGGAGCTTTAATTACATTATCAACAGATAAACACAAGCATTTAATCACATGTTTAAGAAAAACACCTGGCGTTAGTTCATAACCCAGGTCAGGGATGTTACAGTACTACTCTCTCACTAGTGTTTTGTGTGCAAGAAACAAGAAGGAGGGAGAGAAGGGTGTGTGGGATCTTTCTAGAACTCGACCCTGGGCTCTGCCCCTTTTATAGGGGAGTATATCCTCGCCCTAAGGTGCCCATCTAAGAGGAAACAAGTCCTCTCCTATTAGGAATGTGATTTCTTCAATAAGAAACTAGTTCTCTCTCTCTCATAATTCTTTGATATTTCCTTTTCTTTAATTATTAGGATTTCAAAAATTACCATCCTTATCTTCCTTGTACTTGCCTTTTATGTATTGGCAAGAAATTCTATTTTTTATTTAATAGAAAGTACTTCCTTTTTAGCAATACCACATAATACATTAATTGTATACTCACATTATCTTCTTATTTTCGGTTATGAGTATTTTCTCTTTCGTCTTTCTTCATTGGAACTCCTTGGATCCTAAGAAACTCTAATGATTCGAAATCCTTTTTATTAGACATTCATTATCCTTCTAGATGCATCTAAATGCATTATTTCACATTATCTTGTTTATTTCTTCATTAAAATATATCTTTTTGAAGTTTTCTCTTCGTTTCTCTTTTATTTTCCTTATTGGTATTCCTTTCAACATTAGGAATCCTTGGGATACGAAATTCCACCAAGGATTACTCCATTATACCTCTTTTCACTTATTTTCCACATTTCATCAATATTTTCAATTTCTTTCTTAATAAAGAAATACTTAATTGATCTTTCCTTTTCTTATTGCTCTCTTTATGCAACTTTGGACTCCTTGAAACCCAAGGAACCCAAGAGGCACGAAATTCATTCCTGGATTACATTACTTTGCCTTCTAGAGGTTTCTACCTCATCTCTCTTTTCTCAACAACTCAATTATTCATTAATTAATTGAATTTCCTTATTATTGGGTCCAATATCCAATAAAGCCCACAAATCAAACAACAAGTCTATTTTAAACGAAATCCATTTATTCACAACAAATTTTATCATTATTTGTCCAAATATATTTAATATGAGAAATTACATTTCTCACCAAAGGAACCCAAAAATTGGGGTTGTAACATAATGCCTGTTAGTTCAGTCATCTTGTACCCAATTGCTTTCTTGTGCTTTCTTAATTCAGTGGGAATCCTCTCTTCCTAATCATCATTCAAAGAGGATCTATTGATAACTGGACATACTTTTCCTTCATCTAGGAAGACATGTTTGAGCCCAGTTGGTAGAGTTTTCATTTTTGGGGCTTTGGGTACTTCTGTTGTCTCCAATATGGAGACCAATTTCAGTTCTTCAAAAGTGGCTTCTGGGGCTTTTTCAGCCTGCTCCAAGTATTGTAGGCATTGCTGAACTAACTCGTTGGTTGAAAATTCAACTTCTGAATTTATTAGAGCATCCTCTGGGGCATCTTCTGGTTCTATATTTTCTTGCTTGAGTTGAGACATTTTATCAATAGCTTCAAGTAGAAAAACCTCTTCATGGATACTAGGGTTGTTCAGGCTATTGAAGACCAAGGAATTGGACAATTTCTTTACCCAACCTCAAGGTAATTGTGCCAGCCTCGACATCAATTAATGCTCTAGCTGTGGCGAAGAAGGGTCTGCCGAATACTATCGGGTACCTTAGGTCCTCTTTTACATCCATAATGACGAAGTCACAAGGGACATAAGAGTCCCTCCCCACTCTTACTGGAATATCTCCAATGATTCCCAAGGGTGCAGTAATGGTGGAATCGGCGAGCTGGATGGTCATTGATGTAGGCAACAAGTCAGTGAACCCTAATCTTTTGCAAATGGAAAATGGCATAATTGATATGATGGCTCCCAAGTCGGCCAATCCTTTTTTACAAGAGGTATTCCCAATAGAGCATTGTATGCCAAAGGAGCCAGGTCCTTCTATTTTTTCAGCATTTTATTCAAAATGATATCAGAAGTGATTTGGTCTAGCTTGACAATTTCATGCTCTTCTGTCATGTACAACAAGGTCTTCAGATATTTGGACCAGACTGGGATTTTTGATAAGGCGTCGAGAAAAGGAATATCAACATAAAGTTTCTTCATTGCCTCTTTGAATTTTTGGAATCTAGAGTATAGTCTGGTTTCCTTAAGCCTTCCAGGATAAGGTATCCTTGGCTTATATTGTGGAACCTCTGGTTCTTTGGGACCTTGTTCCTTTTCTTTTCTTTTTTTCAGCATCTTGTCCTGATTCTTCTGTTGGGATGATTTCAGTTACATCCCTGTCTTCTTGATTGATCGAGATGGTTTCAGTGAGAGTACGACCAGACCTTGTTGTAAAAACATTTAATTGTTCTAGTCTATGTTGGTCGTGTCTTGGATTTGCTTCTGGTTTGCCAGCAAAAGTGCCCACTGGAAGTTTTAGCTGGGCTGCTATCTGTGCTAAATGAGTTTCCACAGCTTTTTGCTGGGCTTGCTGGTTAGCCAGAATGGTTTGCTGTGATTACATCATTTGCCTTATCAAGGACAGTTCATCAGTCTGCTGTGGTGGGGCATTCTTCTGTTGAAACTGAGTGAGTTGTTGCTACCCTTGAGGTGGTTGTTGTTGAGGTGCTGGAAACTGAAGTTGTTGCGGCTGTTGCAGTTGAGTTTGTTGTAATTGCGGGTATAGAGGAGGGTGAGTGTATTGGTAGTATGCAGAGGAATTTCTTTGGTAGTTGAATCTCTAGAAATTGTTTCTAAGATTCCCTTGATTTTGGTTGTAGTTGCTTTGAAATCTAGGTGGTAGTCTGTTGGAAGATTCACCTTATGTTTGATGTTGCGGGTTAGCAGTCCCCGCATGATTTCCATATTGAAAACCAAGATGATTTCTTGGTTGATTTGGATTATAATAAGCTTGTCCTGGTATGGAATGAATGGAATTTACTTGTTCTGGCATTTGATCCTCAGGGTGTTCAATGATCGACTCATACTGTGGTTGAGGTGGTTGCAAATACATCATTACATTATATAGGAGACCACATGACAAAGTGGGATGATCTGATGCATGACATGCCTCGCAAGTTCCTATGGATGCTTTAGCTTGTTGGGGGTTCTTGTTTCTATCATACTCCCCAAATGATGCTTCGAGGGATTGTTGCTTGTTGGCTATGGTTTTCAAAGCTTCAAATATGGCTTTCATTTCCATAGATTATTTAGCTTTACAAACCTTTAGAACTCCTCATGTGGTTGCCCTCCCCCAATTAGATTGATTTTCTGCTCTGAGAGTGATGATTCTCCAGGCATCTTTGTAGTTTTGTCTCATAAAGTTTCCTCCAGATGAGGAATCTAAGAACTTTTTAATTTCATCACTTACTCCCCTGTTAAAAGTTTCTATGAGTTGATTTTGTGAGATTCCATGGTGAGGGCATTTCCTCAAGAGTTCTTCAAACCTTTCCATGAGTCAGCCAGTGACTCTCCTGGTAGTTGAAGTAATTGGTTGATTTTCCCTCTGATTTGGTAGGTTAGTGAAGGTGGGAAGAATTTCTCCAAGAACTTCTCTTCTAAGGGAGCCCAGGTGGTGATTGGTTCCCAGTCCAAAGAATTGTACTAGCTTAGTTCTCTTCCAGACAAGGTGCAATTGAAGAGTCTAAGCATGACTGCATCCATGGTTGTTCCAACTTGTGGTACCATCCTACAAAGAGCCTTGAACCTCTTCAAATGGTCCATGCAGTCATCTCCGACACTTCCAGAGAATGAGATGCCCTGCATTATTTGGATCCATTGTGTCCTAATCTCAAAATTAGGTGTGTCGATGAGTGGTGGTTGGACTAGATGGTTGCCTTCGTAGTTCTTCAGAATAGCATAATCCCTTAGTTGCTTTCTCCTTATCAACAGTTGCACAACAACCTTGGCTGCTTCATTCTCAACACAGATGCGAGCTTTCTCTTCAGCTTGTACGTTAGCCTGAACTTGGGCGCGCGTGTCGGCGATGAGTTGTGCTCGCTGGGCTGCTGTGGCAGCGTTGACCCTTTCCATCACTAGTGCAACTTAGCGTTGATCTTCGGCCATTTGTCTGGATCTTTGACGATTAAGTCTAATGTGGCGGTGGAAACTTCTCTCTACCTTAGAATCATACTATGGATCAGGGGAGAATCTGAGATTATGCATTGGTTGCATACACGTCTTCTACCTGAGTAGAGGAAGAAACACACTTTTCAGATGAACTTCGAGATACGATGAAATCAAGAGAATATGGAGTAATATTAAAGAAAAAGTTTAAAACCCTAACCAATTAGCAAGATGATAAATGAAATTAAAACGTTCCATTGTCCACAGCAATAACACCAATTTTTGATGGAACTTCCACTTGCGTGGAATTGCGTACACCACTAAAAATCCTAAAGACAGTAAGTCTCCAGGTTTAGCCTTGCTTATACTAGATTAAAAACTCCACCCACATATGCTAGGATACGTGGAAGTCTTATCATAGTATAGTTAAGGGTCGAATCCATAGGACAACGGTCTTGTCAAGATCAACAAGATAGAAAACGTCAGAATTTCATTTAACTCCTTAGCAGTTGGTATTTAGATCAAAGAGTTGGTTTGGTTGTTTAAACTAAGAGCAAGTAAAGTAAAAACAGAAATGTAAATCTAAGGTTGTAAACAATGTTGGGAAACCACTAGTATGTGATCATCTTTCGCCACCACTACACATCGATCAAAACATACATCACAATAACTTGGCTTGCAAAGAAAAGAGTCTATACAGTTCGTATCTTTGTAGGCTTGGCTTCCTTTCGGATAACAAACTACGAGAAATGTGGAAGTATTGCAATGCCAGCCATCCCCGGACGAATGGCCACTTACTTTGCATCACTCCCCTCGCAAAGTGTGTTCCTCGACCTATCAAGGTTGCACTTTCATATGTCAACTGATTCCATTTCATAGTATGAAAGTGCAACAATGGAAGTGAGTTTACTCCACTTCTTAAGAAATGCTCCTAGATACCAGACCAAATGTATGGTGACTAAATACAATCTAGAACCAACAAACAGTCGATATTCGAATCTAGAAGTACAAACATAGACAATTTGCACCAAAAGATAATAGATAACACAAGTTGGTGATCACGCAACTAGCATTCGTTAAACGATTGATGTTGAACTGGAAAAGATATTGTTTTTCTATTGCAAACTCAAGTATTACAATGCATGAGATGAAAACATGGGTAGCGGGGCTACTCCCCGCACCCTAGTGTATAAAACTACTCGCTCATGGCAAGAACAAAGAAGGGGTGAGACGAGAGAGAGAGAGAACGTCATCTCCACAAAGGAGGGAGGAAGGTCGACCCCTTGGAGAGAGAGAGAGAAACGATCTTCACGCTTCATAGCTTGCTTGATGATGAATCCTTCTCTTCCCACCTTCTTTGTCGATGAGAGAGAAAGTAGCTTGGATATGGAGTATGGATCTTACACTGGCAGCCTTAGGGCAGTGGATGAAGGATGGAATAGCTCTAGAACAATAGAGGCAACCTTTGGACGTATGAAAACTTGATTCTTTGTGAGGACCCCTTGGGTCTTATTTACAGGCTTTGAGTGAGGCTCAAACGGTTTGGGAGGTTTGGGCCCAAACGGTCGTGAAGACCATTTGGACTCTCTCTCGGTTTGGAGACCATTTGGACTCTCTCAGTTTGGAAACTGTTTGATTCCTCATGGTTTGGAAACCGTTTGCCTTTATTCAGTCTTGGGATCATGTAGCTTCATACGGTCTTAGGACCATTTGACTTTATACGGTCTTGGGACCATTTGGCTGCAATCGGTCTTGGGACCGTTTGGTGTCCATTCGGTCTTGGGACCGTTTGGTGTCCATTCGTTCTTGGGACCGTTTGGTGTCCATTCGGTCTTGGGACTATTTGGTGTCCATTCGGTCTTGAGACTGTTTGGTTTCCATTCGGTCTTGGGACCGTTTGGTGCTTTTGTAATTTTTTGTGCTTTTCTGTAAGAAATAAAAGGGGAAAAGTTAGTCTGATGATATATCTATAATAAAGTGTAAAATTAAAGATTGTGTCTAATTTATTTAAGAAAGAGTATTGAAAATTTAGGAAAACTAGTAAGATAACATCGCAAAATGGGAGGTTATCAAGACTCAAATACGAAATATGGTGATCAATGTGAATTTTATTCACATTATGACACCATAAATTAGATTCATTTCATCACTTTGTCCAATAAAGTAAATTTCTCCATCAGACTTCATATTTTGGTTGTCAAACTTTTACTAAAGGCTCTCAAATTTATTTTGAACCTATGATCCAAATTTCATCACAATTGGACATTCCTACATTTTTTTGTGAATTCATGAAGTTATTGAGTTGAAAAACCATTTTATTTGCCTATTAATTGAAAAATTCCATGTCAACGATCCACTTGAAAAGGGAGGGGCCCACCGTAGCCCTTGGATATGAGCCACCCAAATCCATGTCAGATCGGATGGCTACTCGCTTATCTTCTACCTCCCACTGATTACGGGGAGGAGTTATTGAGATCGAGATTCACAATCAGCTCCATACAACCACCATTTAAAATTTGGATCGCATAGAAAACTTGGTCTCACCCTTTTGCTCCTATCTAACCTAACTTTGACCATGTTTAATGTATGGTTACGCCATCACAATGAGAGACTCACTCGCCTATCTCATTCTAGCAACCAAGGGCTTCTACCTAGCTCCGTTTAACCCTAGATCGACCCCTCGACTCTATTAAAACTCCTGCATAGGACCTCCACCATCATTCCATAGGATAACCACTCATTTTCATGTTCTCTTGCACCCCGATAATGCCCAATGCCCTCACCGTTCATCTACTAGTTGTGTGGCACCGCCTCTTGATGCAGATCAGACATCTCACATGTGTAACTTCAGCACGTGAAGTTAAGCCTCCATTCCCTTCACGAGGTCACTACAGACCCAAATGACATCTTTCCTACCTTCCCCAATTCCACCTACTGCTAGATCCCTTACACTGATGATCCTCCCTCCGTCGAGTTTCTGTGCTCGTGAGGAATGCTGAGCAAAGGAGAAACAAAACTATAACATCCCTGACCTAGGTTATGGATTAACCCTAGAAGTTTTGCTTAACTAAGTTACTTAGAAACGTGTTCCAATCTTTTGAAAAGTAATTAAGGACCTTTGTGAAGTTTATTTTCAAATTTGAGCTTATTTGCAAACTATGTGTGCATTATATGATAGTCTGAGTGTAAAGTGCAATTTATCCAAGATGAGGGGTTATATTGCAAATGTCACATGTTGAATGCATTCTAAGTGTTCTAACATCATACGAGAGTGAATAATGCTAAGTGGTGGTTTGTGCAAAGCCTAAATTCTATGTGAGAACTTGTTGAATAATGCTAAGTGATTGGTGCATCAATTGTGGTACAAATTTTTATATATTCAAAATGAAGGTTAATGTGCAAATTACCACTTCTAGGTTGTCTCTACCCCTTCCTAGTGTTATCTAGAGTAGAGAGAAAGAAGGAGACACTATGTTTGAATCATCCTAGAGTGATAACACTCTTGATGATGGAAAGACAAATAAATGTATAGTTGAAAGCTCTATATGAACTATATCAAGTTGTAGACTTGAAGTAGGAGTCCCTATTGGTCATGGAGCCATAAAGGGAGTCTCCTATCGGTCTGTGAAGTCTTTTCTTTGCCCATGATGGGAAAGGCACTTCAATGAAGTGATATGTATCGGCTTGCAACTTTTCTTAGGAAAATATTGTGTTGAATACAATAAAGAAGTGAGTGGAAGAAGACTTGCCCTAGAAGATAACTAAAGGGACGACCCTTATCTTTTGCATTATCCTTGAGATTTTATTTTTTCATGGAAAGATAAAGATCGAATGCATGCAAATACATGTGTCAACCATGCATGTCTATGTGGCACTTAGTAGCTTAAGATAATGACACCTCTTACACTCTTTTCCATGAATCCCAAGTATGAATACCCTTCCCTTCAACTATTAGTAGAATTTTCAAAATCTTGTTATCAACCTTCCCTTACATATAGTGCATACCACTCTTGTATCGTACATGAGTGAGGATAGTTGAGTAGAAGAGCTTGGTATCAGCCAAGGATAAGGGATATTGACCAAGTAGAGGATAGCAACCTAGCAAGGTGATATCGGCCATTAAGAGTGGACATATCGTTCAAGTACTAGGGAGATCAAGTCTTGGATCTGGGAGAATCCCATCATCAACCTTGGAATGTGAAGAGTTGGAGCTTGAATCTTGGAAGTTTCTTTAAAGGTGGGTTATATAACTTGAACCCAACCATGTTATTATTCCTTTTCAATATTGTTAAACTTGTTGATTACTTTCAATTTCAGATTTCCTTTGATTAATTGATATATTTTTGAGTTCAAATAAGTTGTTACGACTATTATACATGGTTTAGAATAGCAAGACAAAGGTCTTGAGGTTGATGATGATGACATCATCATGGTACAACCTGATATGGGTTGAAGTACCTTGAAATCTGATATGGAACCCAAGATAGTGGTTCACCCGATATAAAAGTAGGTGATACCTCATACACGATATGAGGGATGTCTTATGGATGATATGGGAGATACCTACTTTCACCTTATACACAATACAAGGTTAAGGTTATACCTTTCACATGATATGATAAACTCTACCTGATATGGTTAAAACCCTAAATGAAGAAAGGAAAACCGAGATGAATTGCTTTGAAATCTGATATGCCCTTGAAACCCGAAACATCCTACTACCTTATGGTGGGTTGAAGAGAAACTAAGTATCTAGCTTGACGTGTAACTAGAATGATAGAACTGATTCTTGAAAGTATAAAAACTTTATGAGCTTATGGGTTTATCTAACATAGGTAAACCAATATGATACCCAACATGCAAATCGATATGGCAATCCAATATAGGAATACAATATGGCAATCCAATATAGGAAACAATTATAGCAATCCAAGATGAGAAACTGATATGAAAATCCAAGATAAGAAACTAATATGGTATTATCTATATACCACTTAAATGATACATGGTGAGGCAATACATGCTATGCCCGATATGAGGTTAAGAGTCTAACCCATACACAATATGAGGTTGACTTGAGATGATAAGAACTAGGTGATAGCTAACTTGAGATGGTTACACAATATGGTGTTAGGGAATGCATCCTAAAACCGATATGATGATGTGGTTTTACCACATGACTAATATGGATATATGATATGATGACATGTTGATAACACCCAAATTAGCACATATTTTCTATGCATTTTATCTATAGTTTTGTGCCACTTTAGTCTTAATATGCACTCTTTTGTTTGTGTTTTATGTTTTCTATCTCTCCATTAGATAATGTAGTGAAAATAGCCAATAATGTAGCTAATTAGCCTGTTTTAGACTTGTACGCACCGAAACTAGCAAATTTTGGGACTCTCAAGTACCGAACCTGAAAAGACAAGAATTCCAGCAGCTGACCGATAGGGCCTAGCCGATACGGCCGCGCCGACCAATATGGCCCCGCCGACCGATATGGCCCCGCCGACCGATATGGCCGCCGACCGGTACGGCCGCTGCCCGATACGGCCGTCGCCCGATACGACCGCCTGATGCCTCAAGATCGAAGCCAATGATGAAGGACATGTGGACCAATAAAAGCTACAACTCCCATCAACTCATTGCATATAAATAGCAATTGCCAACCTATAAAGAGGGGGGAGCCGAAGGGAGGACCCGACAAGAGCTAGTGCCTAGACCAAGGAGCTAGTGTGTCAAGTTCCCCAAAAGTCTGTCGACCGATACGACTGCGCCGACCGATACGGATGCGTCGACCGATACGGCCGCCGCCCGATACATTCTAGAGAGAGTGAGACAAGGAGTCTAGAGGGACGAAGAGAAAACCCAAGGGCCAAGATCCGACCTTCACAGAGGCCGAGGAGCGAGAGCCACCTCTCCTCTACGGGCTATATCTCTTCCCTCTTATCTTTCATTCTACTGCATTCCTTTGTTTCTTGTACAAACAATGTTTATCCATCTTTGTTCGGTGCCAACTATGCTTGTCTATGGCTAGTTAGCTCCTTCTTGGCTATGTAGCCTGATCTGGGCATGTTTATATACTTTTGCCTTAAGCAAGTAGATTCATATCAGATCTAGTATGTTGCATGTTCTATTTTCTCTTTCCAAGTTATGATTGCTAGTTTGGTTGATCTCTTACTCGCTTGAACTGTTGTTTCTGCCTGTATCGAGAGATCCATTGTAGGAATAGCTAAGAGATGCTAGTTTGGATCTGAACCTGAGAGGAGGACGATCCAAGGTATTCTGTTCCTAACACCCCAGAATATCCTAAGACCCGAGAGGGAACTTAGTGTATTCTGAGGTGTTGATATGTCATTCCTTGAGAGAGGGTCATTGACATATTGTTGATGGTTCTAGTCACGCATTGTGAGAGTGAGTGGGACGACACCATAGGACAGATGCCACTATGCATACTAGATGCTTGCTTGGGTGTTCGAGGGTTGTCTATGTCCGAGAACGAGTGCATAGACTGCCCCATTTGTGGTTACATAGCCAGGAACTCTCTTTCTCTTATTAGTAGACTCACGAGCTCTGTTTTGTTTTGTTTTCTTTTCTTTGTTTTGTTTTATATCGTGACAACCTGCTAGACTAGTTCTAGCATTTACTTTCATCGACTATCGTCTTGGCTTATCTAACTAAATAACGAGATCTATGGCGTCCTAAGCGTCACCACGTCCCTGTGTTCGACCCCGTATATCTACTTCGACCCCGTAATAAAAGTTGCGGGGGCCTAGAAGGTTTTGGGTTATAAATTTAAAGCTTGATTCCTTCCTTTGTCCCGCGTTCATTTCGGGACGTGAGAAAAAGGCCGATCAACTTTTGGCGCCGTTGTCGGGGAGGTGGTTTTCTACATTTACACGCCTAGTAGATTTTTGTTCTGTAACTATAAGTCTGTATATACATGCATAGTTTTCCTCTTGCTTTACACATACTTGTTCATATATACTAAATCACTTTTCTTTTTCTGTTACCTTTTTCAGCCATGGACCTTGCTTCCGCAAGACAAGTCATCTTGTCCACCTGTCCTCCCGAGTTTTTCCGCAGTTTCGACTGCTGACAAATAATTGAAGGTCGTGCTCTGCAACTAGTCGAGTTATACTCACCTCCATCGTCGTCATACGTTGAATTTCCAACAAAGGAGACTGCCTGTCAACCATCGACTCATGTCCTATCATGGGATCAAGAACTGATTAAAGCAGTGGAGTTAGCTGGAGAAAGTGTCAAGGCACTCACCTCCCTAGTTCCTCATCTCCAAGAAAACGTCGATCCGCTCAAGCAACTATTAAACAAGCAGGAGCATCATCTCAAAGTAGCCACCGAGGCTCCAGACCGCAGTAGTAGTATAATTCAAACCGTTGAACAAGGATCCATCCTAAAGCATCAGTTTGATACAGCGGGTTCCCCTTATATGTGCATGGCAGAATCGACAGATCTCGAAAGCATTGCTTCTCAAGTACAACAAATTCATGATAAAGATGTTGAACAAGGAAGGAGGCTCCAAGAGCTCATCGATTGGGTTACAATTCGGTTACAACTTCCATCACAAGACAATGAAGATGTTAGTCATCAAGACCATCCCATTGGGTATGAAGTGGAGTATGAATCACCATCCTATTCAGACCATCAACTGGATTCACCAGGATTTTTCTATGAAGACCAACCCACTTGGGAAAGCCCTTCATTCTATTCAAATGACCCAGCTGATGAACCAATGGAAGAAATGAGTCATAGACATGAATGGGTCCATGATGAAGATGATGAAGACTCGAAAAGCCAATCGACCTCACAACCAGAAGGTTGGTTTGAGGAACCAAAGTCAGATATTGAACCAGACCAGAGTGACATTTCTCATATTGAGACTTGTCATTTCGCTTTGAGTAGTACGCCAACCATGGTTTGGAACAATTTGTTCGACGACGACGACGATAGCTACTCGACGTGGAGCAGTGAGTATAGTAATGAAGACGAGTTGGAGCGGCACGAGCCATCATTTGTCACCATCCCTTTACAAGGTAGGGTGGACGTCAAGGGGGCAGGATGGACGATCCACTTCAACATGGCTGCTGAGCATGAAGACACCCTTGACTCCACACCAGGTGATAAGCTTGGGGTGGTAGAACCACAAATAGATTCTTTAGGGGGTACTTCTTGCACAGAAGATGATTGGATGACTCAGACTGTACATGAAGATCTATCTGAACATCCAACCTCAAGTGTAGAGATGGAGAGAGAAGATATGAGTCATCAAGATGACATCCAACCTCTCTCATCCATCTCATCCTGCGTAGACATCCCAGGACCTTCATTTTTAGATTCATATAATGAAAGGTACCTTGAGGTTGATTTGCCAAAGAATTCATCCCAGTGCAGCTCAAATCAATTCCAACACAAAGATGACTTCACCAAGTCACCAGATTTTACTTTTCTTCTTCAGACTTGGCAGGGCCAACACATCTGCCTATTCTACTCATATTATGTGGCAGAACCTGTCGGCAAGACACAGGTGACACTGGTCCCAAAGCTGAGAATTTGGGATCCCAGTGTCGGTATCGTGGGGCAACCACCCCCTTTTCTCTTACCCACCCTCCCGCCCTTTTATTACAATAAATTTTGCTTTTCATGTTCTTGTCAGTTAATTTCTTTCCTCTAACTGTTTTGATATCCTTGCACCCATGCATCATCTTTAGAACTTCAATAAATGTCTTTAAACTCATGCATTCCTGCCTCACTATTTCAAGTTTGAGTCTTGCTCGAGGACGAGCAAAATTTTAAGCTTGGGGTGGTAGGCTTCACCCTTCTTTTCTCTTCACCCTTCTTGCATGCATGTCTATTTCATGCATTTCGTCTTAAATTTTCAAAATTTTCAGCTTTTTAGCTTTGCAATTATGGCTATATGGTGTGAATCTAATAGATAAATGCTTGATTGTATGCCTAGATGCACAATTGTTATCTTAAAAATTGCTTGACCTCTTGCTTGACTTGCTCTTGGACTCTTTCCTTGAGTTTGGTAATAAATCTAAGGTTATGTCCCTTTTTCATAGCTTAAAGCTAAATTCCCTTGATCTATGTTGTGAATGGCAAATCCATGGTAAAGGACCGTTGGAATGAGCTAAATCATGATTAAAGTCTCCTAGCTGCGAATTTCACAAGGTTTCCTCTATTCCAAGGATTCTTGAATCATAATTGCTACTTCTCACACAGGTATCAAGCGGATTATGATGGGCTTTGAGCTATGATCAAGATGAAATGTTTCTCCTTGATGGACTATGTTCCTTCTCACATTAGATTGAGTCAAAAAGATGAAAAATATAAAAATGTGCAAAAGAGGTTTGGCCACCCATAAAATCCCAAAAATATCTATATAGTTCTCACCCAAGCCTAAAAATAGAATGCAGATGATAAAAGTCTGAGTGTGAACAATAAATGAGCGCTTGTTTTCTCTTTTAGGAGAGTTGAGGATGCTGCCCAGCCGGTGTATGACTGGGCTCATGAACGCGGATATGTCGTGCCTAGTAGTACCACTCTAAAAGCTCATTAGAGAGTCACTAGGAACCCCGTAGGTGACCTATGAGATCATCTCACTAGCAGGGTTGGTTTGGGCGCAGTATGAGGAGTTCATCTCACTTCTTTGGACCAACTGGTTTGGACTGCAGGGACTGTTGCTCGCTACATGGACCAACCTAACGCAGATCAGGATCCTCAGAAGTCATTCGAGTCTTTTTGCTTTGTTTCTTAGGACATGAATAAGTGAGAGGCGTGGTATTCTTGATTGGTATGCATGGATTCATGGTGATGGCTCATTTCTCATCACCTTCTTGATCACCTAAATGACAACTCTTTCATGTTTAAATAATTATGATTCAAACCCTCATGAGTATCGGCAGGCTGTAGTTAATTCACTTAATCTTGCCTGGAAATTCTTTGATCTTACTTTGGAAGGATTATGCTTGTTTGGTGGGGGTTTGTTCTGAAATGACATGGATCAAGAGTATTTATGCTTTAAACTGTTTTTCTTAACCTTAGCATTTATTGCCAAGCTTAATTTGGATGTTATCTTTTGTTCTTTGAGCACAGTCCTGTTTGAGGACAAGCAAGTTTAAGCTTGGGGTAGTTGATAACACCCAAATTAGCGCATATTTTCTATGCATTTTATCTATAGTTTTGTGCCACTTTAGTCTTAATATGCACTCTTTTGTTCATGTTTTATGTTTTCTGTCTCTCCATTAGATAATGTAGTGAAAATAGCCAATAATGTAGCTAATTAGCCTGTTTTAGACTTGCAGGCACCGAAAGTAGCCAATTTTAGGACTCTCAAGTACCAAACCTGAAAAGACAAGAATTCCAACAACTGACCGATAGGCCAGGCCACGCCGACTGATACGGCCCCGCTGACTGATACGGCCACGCCGAACGATACGGCCGTGCCGACCGATACGGCCGTGCCGACCGATACGGCTGTGCCTCCCGATACGGCCACCGCCCGATATGGCCTCCTCCCGATACGGCCTCCGCCCGATACGGCCGTCACCTGATACGGCCGCCTGATGCCTCAAGATCGAAGCCACGGATGAAGGACATGTGGACCAATAAAAGATAGAACTCCCATCAACTCGCTGCATATAAATAGCAGTTGCCAACCTACAAAGAGGGGGGAGCCGGAGGGAGGACCCGGCAAGAGCTAGTGCCTAGACCAAGGAGCTAGTGTGTCGAGTTCCCCAAAAGTCTGCCGACCGATACAGCTATACCGACCGATACAGTTGTGCTGACCGATACAGTTGCGTCGACTGATACGGCCGCCGCCCGATACGGTCTAGAGAGAGAGAGTGTGCCGAGGAGTCCAGAGGGATGAAGAGAAGACCCAAGGGCTGAGATCCGACCTGCACAGAGGCCAAGGAGCGAGAGCCACCTCTCCTCTACGGGCTATATGTCTTCCCTCTTCTCTTTCATTCTACTGCATTCCTTTGTTTCTTGTACAAACGATGTTTATCCATCTTTGTTCGGTGCTAGCTATGCTTGACTATGGCTAGTTAGCTCCTTCTTGGATATGTAGCCCGATCTGGGCATGTTTATATACTTTTGCCTTAAGCAAGTAGATTCATATCAGATCTAGTATGTTGCATGTTCTATTTTCTCTTTCCAAGTTATGATTGCTAGTTTGGTTGATCTCTTAATCGCTTGAACTGTTGTTTCTTCCTGTATCGAGAGATCCATTGTAGGAATAGCTAAGAGATGCTAGTTTGGATGTAAACCTGAGAGGAGGACGATCCAAGGTATTTTGTTCCTAACACCCCCGAATATCCTAAGACCCGAGAGGAAACTTAGTGTATTCCGAGGTGTTGATATGTCATTCCTCGAGAGAGGGTCATTGACATATTGTTGATGGTTCTAGTCACGCATCGCGAGAGCGAGTGGGACGACACCACATGAAAGATGCCAATGTGCATACTAGATGCTTGCTTGGGTGTTCAAGGGTTGTCTATGCCCAAGAACGAGTGCATAGATTGCCCCGTTTGTGGTTACATAGCCATGAACTCTCTTTCTCTTATTAGTAGACTCACGAGCTCTATTTTGTTTTGTTTTGTTTTCTTTGTTTTGTTTTATATTGTGACAACCTGCTAGACTAGTTCTAGCATTTACTTTCATCGACTATCGTCTTGGCTTATCTGACTAAAGAACGAGATCTGTGGCGTCTTAAACGTCACCACGTCCCTGTGTTCGACCCCGTATATCTACTTCGACCCCGTAATAAAAGTTGTGGGGGCCTAGAAGGTTTCGGGTTATAAATTTAAAGCTTGATTCCTTCCTTTGTCCCGCGTTCATTTCTGGACATGAGAAAAAGGCCGATCACATGTGCATCTTCAAGCACGATAGGATAACATTATATACTATGATACCCGATATGGTAGGCATGCTCCAATTCAATAGATTTGTCTAAGTTAGGTATGTTGTATGATTAATGCAACATTAAGATACAATGAGTTTAATTCAATTAAATAATGTGGAGCAAATAGACCTTAAGAGGTGAATTAAGTAACCAACATCCTAGTGAGGATGAGAGAGAAACTAAGTTTGGAAAGTTAATTATGCAATATATATATGTTGATACTCCCAAGGAGAATGGAGAATGAATTAGGGCTTAATCTTTTGTAATGAAATCTTGAAACCCTAAACGGTTGATAAAAGGGAATCCTAACCCTAACTCAATGTGGAGAATTTGTTCTTTTGTATTACATGGTTATGACATGTGTTGAAATTGTTGATAACATGATATAACAACTATGCATGTATCATAAGGTAATGAGCATAGCTAAGTAAGAGCTATGATGTTATATGATACAAATTTAGTGATCTATGTGAACTATGTAAATTAATACCTTGGTCTGATGACCTATAGGTAATGATTATCTACACAGTGGTGATAGTACTCAGTGATGAATTAAGGATTTGAATACCCAAGCATGATGATGATAAGAGATTGAGATTCTAAGTGATCAAAGTGTTTCAAGGAACTTGAAAGTACTTGATAAACACATTTGTTCTTTTCTTTGTAGCATATAATATAATTCTTGTCTATAACTTGATTGATGCTAAAAGATACTAAAATACACATAATTAAGCAAGCTAAATATTATCATATAGTTTCCCAGACCATAGATCCATTCAGGGTCAACATTTGCTGAATGGTGAAATGTGTTTTACTCGTTATGCATATTTTTGAGTATGTAATCATTATATCTGGGTGCTTAGTGGACTCCCCAAACTAAATGATGGTGCTCAGTGGATTCCCCAAATACACCAGGTTGCTTAGTGGACTTCCTAATGAAATTAAACCAAGATCGCTCAGTGGTCTTCCTGATGAAAAATAATCCAGGAAATCTTTAGTGGTCTTCTCCCGAAGAGAGTACATGCTATGGTTGTAACTATATAGAGAAGATGTCGCTATACCCGGACATAGCTAATTGCAGCTGACACGAGATGTCCTGCTAAGTCCAAGTGGTCTCGTACTGACCGAGACATGTGAGGTCTTGACAGCCGACTCTGCCAGTGACCTTGTATGGTACCGATTTCAAATTACTGGTGGTCAGTTGGAGTATGAGAGGTATACCTCATCTCCTCTGGGCATAAGTGTGAATGTGAACATGTAATTAGCTGTGTAGGGTATTTGCCTAAGGATTGAATATGGAAAACATTGGTTGATGCTTCATTACTTTTATACATCTTAGTAGATATATGTTATACATGTTCTTCATATTCCTTTTTAAAGAAAATAGATGACATATAATTCTGTTACCAATATTTATGCTTTGCACTAAAAATATACCTACTAGTCGCATGAAATATCCTCTTTTCAGTTTTTATACTATTTCCTGTGATAATAATATTGTTGGTAGAGAGTTATATCTCTCATTGGGACAATAGTCTCACCCCGTGGGATCCAAAATTTTTAGGTGGACGCGGACGAGGGCATCAGAACCAGACTATAGAGGAAGGACCACATCAGTAGGGACAACAATAGTAGCTCAGGTTGAGTACACTACCTGTCGTGTCTTGTAGATAGAAGTCCTATGTGTCGTCTTTATACTCTCAGGTCCTTGGAAGATAGTTCTTAGTGGTTTTTATGAACAACTTGAGATTTTGGTTTTCTTTTCCTTGAGGGTTTATGTTTCTATTGAACATGTTAAAGTAAAGCAACTGGTACTTGTTATCCTCGAGAAAATATGGAACATTGTATGTATAGTATGAACCACTTGTATATAAAGTTTCAATTCTTTCTATAAGAGTTTCCCAAGAAAAGGATCTATGTGCAAAATGGTTTTAATTCTTAGTGATTTTTGTTAACTCCGCTGCTTATGGTTATTCCACGATTATTACTGGTGATGGCTTGATTTGTAATCGGGTCATCACAAAGTTTTGGTATTAGAGACTAAGGTTCGTTGAGTCTACAGAGACATAGGATTAAGTTTGTTGAGTCTATTCTAGTGTCCTCTAGTGTATATTATAGTGAATTCTCCTCATATAGGAGAAGAAGTAAAACTAAAGTTGGCTGGAGCACACGAAGAACATGTTTCTGAGAGCAGTGTTGTTGCATCAGGAGGTGGTGCAAGGGACCAGGCTAGAGAAGAACCAGTGCCTGAGAATCCCCAGCTTGACCAAACTCTGTTAGAAAACCCAGTTGTTCATGCTCTTTTTCGAGATATCCTGAATACAATGATGCATATGCCTGACTAGATACCAGCACGAGCCCCTAGGATACCAGTGTCTAGTGAGGGATATGGATCTGGTAAGACCTTTGAACGGTTGTGCCGGGTAGGAGCAACTGAATATGCAGGAACAGCTGACCCAACAGATGCAGATTCATGGCTTACTGAGATAGAAAAAGCCTTTAGAATCCTTGATATTCTAGAGGCTAATAAAGTTAAGCATGTTGTATATCTTTTGAAAGGAAACACTGGCCATTGGTGGGCCATCGAAGAAGAGAAAAGACCGGGTGTTGAGATCGGATGGTAGGAATTTCGACAAGAGTTTGTCAGTAGATACTTTCCTAAGACTTATCTTGATGATAAGATCTCACAGTTTGAGCGGATTAGACAGGAACCGATGAAGGTTAGGGAGTATGAAGCTAAGTTTATGGAGCTTCTGTGGTTTTGTCTGCACATGGCTACAATAGATGAGGATAGAATTCATCATTTTGAGAAGGGTTTGAACGATGAATTAACCACAGCTGTATCTTCTTTAGTGAATAGAGAGAGGTTTGCCACCTTTGTGGAGTCAGTTAGGCGGATAGAGAGGTGTATGACTGAGAAATGGGAGGCGAACAATAGGAAAGTACCTACACAATTTTAGGGTCAGAGGTTTGGCAATTTTAAGAAACCAAAGTTTACTGCACCAGTAGAACAACAAAGGTTCAATACTTAGACAAAGTGGACGTCCAGCTGAGGTAGAGATCATAGTTTTCTACCAAGTGGAGCCCATAGCTCAGCATCGATGTAAGCGATAAGACCTCCTATGTAACGACCCCGTCACCCGGTAACCTCCACTTAAGGGAGACCAAGAGATCAGAGCCGTTATTCAATTAACAGGATCAAAGGTTTAACAAATAATCAATAATAATTATGAAATTCTACTAACTAAACTGGAATTGGGTACAAAATTAAAACTTTACTTACCTTTGAAAAACTTTGGAAATCTATCTATCCAAGCTTAATTCTACTCTATCTAATCCTCCTTGCACATTATGTTTTATTTTCACAATGTACCACTTTACCGTTTGTTCATTTCATAATTATTATTGATTATTTGTTGAACCTTTGATCCTGTTAATTGAATAACGGCTCTAATCTCTTGGTCTCCCTTAAGTGGGGGTTATCGGGAGACGAGGTCGTTACAATTGGTATTAGAGCATAGGTTCCTCATTTAATCTTTAATAATTACTAAATTTTACAAATTCTGTAGGACCCGAGGGAGTTATTAGAGGATTGTCTGAAAGACTGAGGTGTCTAGAAATGGATCACGTCTGGGGGCTGGCAATATTTTCCTCCGCACCGCTAGTCAGAATACAAGGACTCCCAGATTGTGTGACTGCTTAGCTAATGTCTTAGGATATGACTCGAAATAAGATACCTTTAGGACTCTCTCATCTTATTCGTCCCTTCTCAACTCAAATTCTGTTAAGGACCTTAAGGATTAGGGTTTTCTCTCTTTTCCTCATGCTCTTGAGGTATGGGTAAGGTTGATAAGGATTAAGGAATCCTCCACCAAAATAATAAAAATCATGTAAATAAGATGGCATAGACATAAGCTTAATAGAGTAAGCGTAAAGGAATAGATACATGCTTAGGTCGTATGACATGAGTTGTCATTTCCTTCAAGAGAGACCTGAGGATAGACCTCCTTGGAAGGAGGATGAGATAGAGAGAGAGTTAGTCTGGACCTCCTTTAAAAGTAGAGACCTAGCACATCCTTTGAGAATGACGTTAACCCTAACCCTAAGTGAAGGTTAGAGAGAGAGAGATGACATGATGAGTTAGATGTCATGGTTGACCGGGTGTTTGGTTGGACATGCCTTGTGTGGCAACACATCCCATTATCACACAGATAATGAGGTGTTACGTGAAAACGTGCGGAAATCACCATAACCATAGATTATCGAAAACACGGGTTAATTAAAACTGATTGCGGAAAACTGATAAACTGTGAAGCTATTACTTTCCAGTCCTCATCCTGCACATAAACATGTCATATAAGTACACATACGAGATCTGATACGTGTCCACAACTTAGGAACAACTGTTCATCCATCACATGAGTTCACCACCTGTTCATATACAGAAAAGGCCCACATCCGGCCAACAGCAGGATATACAAACATCATCGATCGATCATCATGAAACAATGTCCAAAACACTGCCAAGGACCTAAGAGTACAGGGATGACTCTAGACTCTACTACAAAACATCCAAAACACAACATATCCATCGCTTGCCTTCTACTGCTCCTCAAGATGCTCGACCGCAACACCACGACCACGACCACGCCTACCTCGACCACCTAAAAAGGGGTTAAACCAGTGGGGTGAGACAATTGAACAATTGTCCCAGCGGGAAACATAACTCCCCACCGCAACTATAGAACCTCAGCAAGATATACTATAACAACAAGATACTGGAACCAGGTGTAATTAAGAACAGTCTATATAAAGCAAAGCTATTCTTACTGACAAGCTTACCAGCTGTACAAAAGCATATAACCAGATATATCTCAAGGAATATGATTAACAAGATAAGATGTATCACTATGTAACATGATTATCAGAACAATATATAATGCCACATAACCTGCTTATCAAGATCATACATATTATCACATAACCTGCAAGATATAACAAAGATATTACACAAACAAGGCCTCAACCAATGTTTTGTGTTTATCCTAAGCAATAAGTACTTAAACAGATGTATTACATATTATTATGCCCTGAGGATTTGAACCGTACCGTTCAAATCCAACCTTCAGTTACGAAACCCAAGTCGGTGCCACACAAGGTCAATGGAAGAGCCAGACTCCACGACCTCCCACCTCATGGTCAGTACACGAGTACAACACAAGCAGGACCGCAGTCACATGCTGAAGTGGTCTAAGCCACAGGGTCAGCTCCATAGGATACCCTCACTCTAGCCCGCCTTGGTATAGGTCTCGGTGCTAGTAAAACTGAGCCACATGCCTGTTCACCGTGCTCTGAGCCATGAACACATTCATGCTCCTCACATCACATATCCTAAGCCATGGGCCTATTCACCATGCTCTTTACACGTATTTGAGTCTGCAACCGGAGTTACACTCTTACCTCCTCATTTTCAGGCTAGGAGCAACCTACACATATTCAACAATATGCACTTCTAGGTTAACCCGTAGGAAAACCTGTTTCACCATCACCAAGTCCTGACGATGATGGATCTATGGCCATGGAAAACTACATGATATATTTCACTGTGATTAATTAGTATCTTTTAGATGGATTGCAAGATTCAACCAAGTTGTAACATGCAAGATATAACAGAAAGTAAATAACATTATATTATTATGCAACACATCAATTTGATCCATCTCAAGAATCCAACATCACATGTTACCACTTGGCCTCTTGCCAATCATCCGGATCCATCTCAAGGATCATCACATACCATGGGATCTCAATCCGTTATCATGTACTGTCAATGCCTCTCAAGGCTTACATCATCATCATGGAACTTAGCACATTATACATATCATCTCATTAACCAGAGTAATTACCAAGTGATGTTACTCATCACATGTGTCTCATAGCCCTTTTCAAGGCTAATCATTACCTGCATGGTTAGAGTACACAATAATCGTAGATTCAATCATAAGGAATATGCTACCATCATGAAATGCCATTCAAGATACTCTACTTATCATTCTTACCCTATTTGGTAATCAAGTCACATTATTAACAAGCCATATACATGCTTACTCTTATCTCAAGATTATACAAGTAATCAAGGTGTCCAAACATACAGAACAAGTACTATTGTTACCACTACCATTATGTCACCATCCACTATCATCATTATTACCATATCAATGAGCACGCTACTAGTGTAACTATCACCATTCTCATTTAACAATTAAGTACAAGGATTACTTCATGCATATCATTACTACCATTATTGTCATCATTATTATGATCAACATTATTACTATCATCTTCTTTATTATTAACAAATAAGCATAAGGATCACATCATGCATCTTATTACCATTTCCTTCCTCATTACCATCACTACTACCATTATCATCATTACTCACATTATTAGTATTGGCATCATTTCTAGTATTAGTACTGTTATTATTGCAAGGCATCATACTCATTGTTGTTGTTACTAACAAGACACCACCATCGTTTATTGGTGCATAGCTAACCACTTCCTCATCACAAAGGACCGTTACTATAGGATTACAAGACTCTCACCATAACTTTTATCAACCCTCACTACACCTATCATGGCCTATCAGCCGACACACACTCAACCTAGGCTACCACCCACCTTGGCTATCGGCCATCATGGGTGTCGGCCAGCATGGTTATCGGCCACCATGGCATGCATGGCCTATCAGTCACCATGGCTATCAGCCAACATGCATGGTCTATCGTTCAAGATAAGGAAACAAGCCACACATGGCCATGTCATCCGACACCAACAACCATCAAGCTTGATAAGGCTATATCGGCCAACACCTCAAGATGTATCACCCAACAACATCCAATGGCCAACTCAACCATATCGGCCAACTCAACCATATTGGCCAACTCCTCACTAGCTTGACCTATCGACCAACACAAAGAACACCACTATTTCGCCCATCACAAGAACAAGGGTGTCGCCCAACACACTCAAACCAAGGGAGGATATCGCCCATCATCAAGGCAAGAGAGGATGTCGCCCAACAAGGGTCATCTTCAAATCCAACTTAAGGATACTCATACCCTAGAAAGTAAGGTGCACAAAGGAACCCTAAACCCTAGAGGGGGATCGGCCACTAAAGGTACATAAGCAAGGTATAAAAGAAAGGAACTAAGCTAAACTACTAACATGCAACAAGATCATAGCTAGAGGTAAAGGAGTTAGGGTTAGAAGCTATGCAACCCGCCTTAAGCTCCAAGCTCCAAGGAAGAAGATGCACTTCAAGCTCCAAGGGATTTCGTCCACCAAAGCTGCTCTAAGAGAGGGCATCGGCCACCACTGCAACTCTAGGAGAGTGTCTCAGCCGACACAAGCAAGAGAGGGAGGAGTGTTGTGCACTCAAGGTGGAGGAGAGACCAAAAGAGCAAAGGAAACTAAGGCAAGGGAAAGAGCTACCTATATAGAAAGAAGGGGAGGAGAAACCAAGGTAGATCCATTCTAAGTGTCGTCCACCCAAGGGACACTTGTCCTAGGGTTCAAGCCAACACACTAGCACACCAAGAGACACTTGTCCAAGATATACACCAAGTGTCCACCAAACATGGTCAAGGCTGGACCAAGCAACATGGGCGACACAACTAGCATCTCTGCTGGGTGACACACCACCTTGTTGGCCGACACAAACCAACCTAGGGCAACACAAGCTGGTCTTGGCCGACACAAGGCTCAAGCAAACCCAAACAAGGAACCCCAAGGACCAAACAAGCTCAACCAAGGCCCAGAGAACTCAAACAACAAGCCCAAGCCTTCCTCTCAACCCTAGAGGAAGCAAAGAGGGGAAAACATCACTCAAGATGGCAAACTTGCACACAAAACCCCAAACTTGGGTTATTTGCAAGTAGCCCCTCCAACTCTCAACAAAGCACAACCAAACCCTAATCACCACTCAAAGGTGATTAGCAAGCATCAAACCACCAAGGTTAAGCAAAAAAAATAGGGTAAACCCTAAACGTAGGTCAGGGTCCTTACACCTTGGGTTTGTCATACGAGCCATGAGAGGTTTGGGTCGTGCATGATAGAGCAAAAAGGTAGCTCCTTCATGGATGAAGTTAGAGAAGAACCTTTAGAACCCTATGGGATTATGCAGGTAGGGTATAGCTTGCACCCAAAGTACGTCAATGGACGGAAGTAGGTTGAACCCCTGGCTGGTATGCATGATGGATGGCTTATGGGATGAGCATAAAGAGCTAGGGATAATCTTGAGCCAAACATGAGTTGAGCAGAGGCTTCACCCACATAGGGATATGCTTGTGGGCTTAATCCTTCATGGATAAAGGACCTCTATAGGAAGGTTGGATGTGGAGTTAGTTCTGGAGAGAGAAAGCAAGATCCCAACAAAAAGGTTGAAAGCTCAGATTCTAAGATAGGAGGAACGGCAGAGAGTTGAGGATGATGCGACCTAAGTGGCTGATAGAGGTTTCCCTATGCATGATCCCTGGAGGCTGATGATATCTTGGTTGCCTTTAGAGGAACCAAACCCTAAGGAGAGGATGATGCTTCTGGAACCTATGTGCCTATGGTATAGGAGTTTACCTGCTGAGATGAGACAAAGAGCGCCTTAGACCCCGAGGAGGTTTAGGTAACCGGTTGTGAGGCCTTATACCTAGTCGGTTGTCCTTGAGGAGGACTCAACTCTGATGTGTTTCTCAAGTAAAATGAATTATGGGAATACATGACATACCTTGGACATGCTTGATTCGTGGTTAAGAGATTGAGCATGCAGTTGGACACTCAAGATGAACCTAGGGTTCCTAGGCCTAAGAGGGGAAGTAGTGTATCTGATGATCATGATGAGATTTGAGCCTCTATAGTTTCAAGCATGATACTCCTCATGTGTAGAGGTAACAGAAACCCCTTAAGTTAAAAGTATGTGTGATGAACCCCTCACAACTAAGTTAATCTAATGTGGAGGAAAGAGAACAAGTATGACCTAGCATGGTTTAATAGGTGGTCTGTTTGGGCCTTAGTAACTGCTGGGTTAGGCATGCTCATGTGAATGTAAACCCTAAGGATGTTTGTTACCTTGTTGTCAAGAGGTGTAGATCCTCCCATTCTAGGAGAAGGACCCTTTTGTAGGGTGTATACCAGTTTGGTTGGTTTTGAGATAACCTAAAGAGGTTTCATAGGATCTTGAGAAAGCTAAGTGAAAAGTACATGGTATGAGTTTGAACCTATAGACCCATAGTTAACCATCTATAAGTGCATATGGATGTGTTACCATGGAGGTAACTGGTATGGGGCCTGACCAAGGTAGGCAGGTCGCCATGATCCCTGAGAAAGGATGAAAGACAACCCAAGAATGTAGATAGAGATGATGAAGGATTGGGTAAGGTTCTAAGTTGGACATGTACTATAACAGAATCCCAAGTCTATCCTAGGGTCAGGTAGGGATAAGACCGATGGAAGAAGGAGTTGCCTAATTCCCTAGTTGCACATGACCGTAGGGTCGGGAGGTAGAAGCTATCATTGTTTGAGGGCCATGGGTTAGGAGATTGATCACCTTCATGAACTCATAGGACTCGGAGGACAGATGATTAGGGCACTCTCTAGATACATAAGGGAGGAGGGACGACCTAAAAAGTTCCGACACCCTAAAGACCTAGAGGAGATGACCAAGGATTGTGTTTGGACCAAGTAAGTTTGAGACCAGTTTTCCATGGAAGTAATGTGGATATCATGATGATTGTGATGTAGAGACATAAGTTGCACGTTTCAACTTAGATTTGAAAGTGTACTGGCAAGGTGGGTTGTACCATCTCTACTCTTGGAATAGGAAGAACTATGTATTAGGACTGCAGCCAAATGCTTATTTCCTCTTGTTATGGGAGTGAGAGATAGGACAATACACATGCCATACACCAAGGATAAAGATGATGTGAGTTGGAACGTTGGTACGCGGTATGAGGACAGAGATGATAACATACCTTGGTGGAGTGAAGGATACATGGACAAGTACAAATGATAATCACCTTGTGAGAATGTTTTATCATGAACTATGTGGATTTTACAAGTTATGCAAAGTTGAGTTGAATCACCATGAGGATGAGCTCAGAGTTTCTTGATGAAGACAAACTTAAAGTTTGAGATGAGATGATAAGTAGAATACTTGGAGGTTTATGTCTTCAACATTACCTAAAACTGAAGGAGGTGAAGTGGTAATGAATGCTCTGGTGGAGATATAGCTGCCTAGTTTAGCTAGAGGCCAGAAGAAGTTGAAGTTTTTTGACTAACCCTAAGTTGGAAAGAAGATGTGTTTTGGATAACACATAGATGTAACAAGATATGTTGAGCAGGATTAACGATTGTTTGGTTAGCCAGTCTAGTCCGTGATATAATGAAAGGATGGTTGTAGAACCTCAGATGTACTTCTTTGGAAAGGGAAGTGACGAAACCCTAATGAGTGTGGTTTAGGGTTTCCGAGGTATCAATATTGAAGAATCTTTACATACCAGAGATCATGGTATTAAGATCACCAAACACCGTGATACTACAAAGGTAGCAAGTGATGGTAGTGCTTTGGATGCCTGATACATGTAGCATGTAGCCATGCATGCCAGGAGGTGAAGGACGAACACCAATAACCCAGTGTATGGATATAAAGTATAACGAGTTCCCGAGAGGGAATGGGAGTTCATCACTATGGATGTTGAGAGGCTCCCCTAGATCAAGGAAGGTCAAGGTGCAATATGGGTTATGGTAGATCTCCTTACCTAGATGACATCAGAAAGAAAAGAGTATTGTCAAGGGACAGATCTGGTTGAACCACACATGAGAGAGATGGTTCAATTACACCATGATATGAGTTTAAAAGTCCTTGAGTGAGACCTAAAGGTTCACTTCCATAAGGTGGAAGTAGGTACATGAAGAACTCGATGTTAGTACAGTTTATCACCCCATACTAATGGATAGTATGATCCAGACTAGAGGGTATGATGAGAGCATGTGTACTCATTCAGGGTGATACAAAGAGATAGTTCTTATGATGTGATGTTAGCCACCATAGCCTTTATCGGGATGCGAGAAGTTTTATAGAGAGGTTGTGTCGGACACCGCTTCATTAGATGATGTTGGTGAAGGAGGCCTCACGAAGGTCAGAAAAGAACCACAGTGTGTGCAGATGAAGTCGTTTTGATCGTGCAATGGCTGAGAGAGGGCCCAGTGGTGACATGAGTTACGAGTTGATGCAAAGCAGACTGACATGCAGTTCACTATGGGAGAATATGTGATGTGAAAATCCAACCCCTCTAAGCTACAGCTGAGAAAGCTAGTCCCTGATATATGGGTCCATTTGAGATGGATTGGTGGAGATGGTTGTGTTTAGCCGTACCCCTCAGGATAGCATGATGTGTTGCATGAGTCTGATCTAGAGCACTATGTGAGGTACCCAAGTCATGTGTTGTGCCCTGAACCTATTCAGCTTTGAGAGGCTTAAACGTCCTGAGTCACCTATGAGGGTATGTTATACCAAGGTAAGAAAGAACTCAGATGGAAGAATATGAGATGATGAAGGTTCTTGGGAAGCACCATGGAAAGGGTGAAGCCACATGGGATCCCTGATGGACATGGAAAAGTCTTATCCTGAATTGTTTGTATGCTTGGTTGAATTTTGAGGAAAAAATTCTTATAAGAGGGGAAGGATGTTACAACCCCATTTTTGGGTTCATTTTCTGAGAAATGTAATTTCTCATATTAAAGATAAATGAACAAATAATGATGTCTTTTGATTGAATGAATGATTTCGTTTACAATAACCTTGATGATTGTGTTGTGGGCTTTATTGTCTATTGGGCCTAATAACAAGGAAATTCAATTAATTAATGAATAATTGAGAGTTTGAGATAATAAAGGTGTGGAAACCTCTAGAAGGAAAAATAGTAATCCAAAGTTGGATTTCGTGCCTCTTGGGTTCCAAGGAGTCCAAAGTTTCATAGAGAATGCAAGAAGAAAAGAAAGGATCAAATAAATATTTCCTTATCAATAAATAAATTGAAAATAATGAGAAAATATGGGAAATAAGTGGGAAGAAGTTTAATTGAGTTATCCTTGGTAGAATTTCGTATTCCAAAGATTCCAAATGTTAAAAGGAACCCCCATAAGGGAATAGAAGAGAGATAAAGAGAAATCATTAAAAAGAAAAAAGGAAATAAGTAAGATAATAGAAAATGAAAAAAAAGATAAATAAAAGGCTAAGGGATATTCCCAAGATGGGATTTCGAATCATTAGGGTTCCTTGAGGCACAAGGAACTCAGAATAATAATTTAAAGTCAAAGGAAAGAGAAAATAGATGAGGAATATGCATAATTGAGTAAAAACTTGCCACTAAAGAAAGGGGATCTGATTTCTTTAGACAATGGGTCCAAATTTGGCACAAAGGTATATTAAGTCTTCATTATAATTCCCTCAAAATTTGGGATTAATTGGACATGTGGTTTGGGAGATATGATTTTTGCAATTTTTTCCTAAAGTGAGAAGGATTGTATTAAATGTCACAATCCGATTTGTTTCCTATTCTTATTGAGGGCCTGATAACCGTTAGATATGGATCTAACGGTGGCTGCATCTCGACTCAGATCAGGAAGGGGGGAAACAATATGGGGAATCTGCCCGATCGTTTTACTCTGCACACAATTAATGTGCAAGACGGGAAAGTGCTCCATTGGTTTCAGGAGTCCAGTCCGAACTTATTGACCTCTTGGTTCTACCAATTCCAGGAAAGATTGGGTTTTGCCCAGTGTCCAGACCGAGGTCATACTCCTTCAAAAATAGGAATGATCTTTTTATCCCTATACTATATATATAGTGGGGGCTAGAATCCTCTTGGAGATCAGTATGTATTTGGGAGCCCAAGACTCTCCTTCATGACACCCACATTGGGCCTTTCACCGTGGGCAAGATGCCCTGCTCCTGTGCAGCCATCGGCTGGTAGAGCAGGCGACTTAGACCACCAATGGAGTAGGGAAGATCTGCTGTGAGTTCACGGAAGGAAGGCGGAGGACAAGGAGCCCTCGCCTGGGCGCCACGACCACCGGAGGTCAGAAGTCAACTCTCATGTTGACTGTCGGACAGGCCTGGATCGCGCACAGAGGGGGGGATCGCGGAGGTTGAAGAATAACAGTGGGAATGACCTCCTTACCCCCGGGGGCGCGTGGCCCTAAAGTGGAAGCGCAGGGGTAAAAATGTACAACCGGTCATTTAGGCACCTTGCTAGCAGAAAAGAGAAGAAAAACAAGAGGGGGCCGATGTGGCAGCCATCGATTGGCCTAGAGGTACTTTTTCTTGCGAAAATCATAACCAAATGTAGATTTATCTGATAATTACAAGTTATACATGAAAGTTGATCAAAAAAACGTGAAGAATCCAATAACATGATAATTGGAACCTGTTTTTGCTCGCAATTTAAAAAGTACTCCAAGTGATCAACTTTGATGTATTAAATTGTGATAAAACCCTAATTTGATATTGAACTCAGTTATAATGACTCTTTTGGGTTAATTTGGTTTGGAACCCTAATTCTGAGAAATATCAACCTAATAAGAATAAAAGGGAGAGTTAATGATGGTTTTAGAGTTTTATGCACATGAGTACGTTAGAAACCCAAATTTGAGAAAATATGGGTTGTAATGGGTTAAATATGAAAACATAATTATAGAACTGAGTTTTCATAGTTATAATATATTTTGAGTATAAAGGTTTCTAATTGTGGATAAATACCCTTGATGAATAAATTAGGGTTTACTAACGGATAAAGGTAGAATTAATGACAAGTAAAGTTCATATGTGAATTAAACCATAATGAACTATGAATTGATGATAAATGAATATAATGATCTTGTCATGGAATAAAAGGATAAAAATGGTAGCTTTAGTGAAAAAGAGATTTAAAGGACTTAATTGATGCTATAATATGAAATTAAGATTATGAGGTAACCTTAATAACTTTCGTGAAGGTTAGATGAGAAAATTAGGGTTTAAAAGAGTAATGTGAAGTAAAACCCTAATTGCAAAGTGAACCCTTAAAAAGAGGTAGAAATCCTAAAAGGAATAGAAACCATAAGTAGTAAGGTGGTTTGGATAGATTTTGATAAAAAGGTATTACAAGTAATTTCAGGATTCTTGTACTTTTGCTTGATTGGATGTCTTGATTGATTGGATTGCTTTGTATCAAGTCTACATGTACATGTATGTGGTTAATTATGAATAACCGACTTAGTTTCCCGAGGATTTTTCAGATGTTTCCTCGCATTGAATGTAATCTAAACAGTTTGGATGTTCATACTTGCAAATCATAAAGTCACTATGAATATCACATTAATAATAGAAGTATGTATTCTCGTACCTACATGCCACCCTGATGGAAGATGCCATAAGGGTCAGGCCCAGATGGGTAGACCAATGGGCACAATGAGTGGTGACCCCAGGTACCAAGCTAGGGAATGAGAAGGTGGCCTATGATATTGAATGACTAACGGGCACTATAAAGGGTGACCCCAGGCACCAAGCTCGGGATTGAGAAGGTGGACTTAAGTCATTGGCAAAAGAAACCCCAAGGTGGGTATGCCAAGGTTAGGGCAAAAGTGGTGGAGAATGTCATACTGAAAAACATAAATTGACTTGTTAATTAACTTGATTGTGATAATTTGATTGTTATCCATATGTGCAAAATTTTGGTTTTCCCCACATACCAGTATATTTCGATATGCTGACCGACATTTTGTTTGTCGACGTTTTAGGTACAACCCTGAAATGAACAAACGGTAAAGTGGTACATTGTGAAAATAAAACATAAAGTGCAAGGAGGATTAGATAGAGTAGAATCAAGCTTGGATAGATAGATTTCCAAAGTTTTTCAAAGGTAAGTAAAGTTTTAATTTTGTACCCAATTCTAGTTTAGTTAGTAGAATTTCATAATTATTATTGATTATTTGTTGAACCTTTGATCCTGTTAATTGAATAACGGCTCTGATCTCTTGGTCTCCCTTAAGTGGGGGTTATCGGGAGACGGGGTCGTTACATCCTAGGTCGCAATGGGAGGACAGAGTTTGCTACAGGTGTAGGTAGATAGGTCATGTGATAAAGGATTGTCCAGTTAGGGATGTGGGAGTAACCGAACCACCGAGTCAGAGTCAACAAGGCTCATAGATACAACAGTTCAATAATATCACACAAGGACGTGGACAAGTGTCCCAGGAAGGATCATCTGCACTAGCTAATAAAGCACGAGGTCGGAAACAAGTAAAGGTGAGATTCTATGCTATAAAGAAGCTGGAGGTAGTGGTTAACCCACAAGTTATGATAGGTTAGATGGAATCATTTCATTTTGATAAGTCTTCATCCTATTTCATTTCTGTTTTTGATTGATCTGGGTGCTACATATTCTTTTATCACTCGAGAAGTGGCTCATGACTGCAATATAATTGTCAACTGTAGAATGAATAATATGTTATTAGAAACTCTGTTAGTCAGATCTGTAGTGTTGTGGGAGGTATGCTCTCCCTATGTTCTTTCTTTCTCAGAACACAAAATTTAGGTGGACCTCATACCACTTGAGATGCACAGGTTTGATGTTATTCTCAGGATGGATACCCTAGAGAAGTATAAGGTTGTCTTGGATTGTGGTTCCAAGCAAGCTATGTTCACACACGATGATAGGACATGGTTCTTTCAGGGGGACTGAAAGATTCTTCCAACCTATTTAGTGTCAGCAATGGTAGAAGAGAGGCTGATGCGACAATGATGCTTCACATTCTTAGCACATGTGGTAGACACCAAGGTAGAAAATCCTAGTCTTTCTGAAGTTCATGTTGTTAGGGAATTTGATGATGTGTTTCCCAAGGAATTTCCTAATATTCCTCCAGCACAAGAGACTGATCTTATTTCGGGTACACAACCCATAGCCCAAATACCTTATAGGATGGCACCAATGGAGATGGCAGAACTCAAGAAACAGTTACAGGAGTTACTTGAGAATGGTTTCATACAATCGAGTACTTCAACATGGGTTGCTCCAGTTCTTTTTGTTAAAAAGAAAGACGGGTCTATGAGACTATGTATAGACTATAGACATCTCAATAAGGTGATTATTAAGAACAAATATCCTTTCCCAAGGATTGATGATATGTTTGACCAGTTGCATGGTGCAACAATGTTCTCTAAGATAGATCCAAGGTCAGGATATGATCAGTTACGCATCAAGGAGAGGGACATACCTAAGTCATCTTTTAGGATGAGGTATGGTCATTATGAGTTTGTATTTATGTCGTTTGGACTAACTAATGCACCAAACACATTCATGGAGTTGATGAATAGAATATTTTGGCCATTCCTTGATCATTTTTTAGTGGTTTTCATATACGACTTCCTGATATACAGTAGAGACAAACAACAACATGAACAACACCTTTGTCAAGCCTTGACTTTGTTGAGATATCACAGGTTATATGCTAAGTTTAGCAAGTGTGAATTCTGGTTATCAGAAGTGTCTTTTCTTGGACATGTTATATCTTCTTCAGGTATTCATGTTGACCCTAAGAAAGTAGAGTCTGTTGTGAAGTGGGAACAACCTAAGACACCAACCGAGATTCACAGTTTTCTAGGTTCGGTAGGTTACTACAGAAGGTTTATCAAAGACTTCAGTTCTGTAGCATTACCCCTAACCAGGTTGACCAGGAAGGAAGTTACTTTTGTTTAGAATGACAAGTGTCAGCATTCTTTTCAGTTGTTGAAAGAAAAGTTGACTAGTGCACCACTGTTAGTTCTACCTGAGTAGGGAAAGGGATATGTTGTTTTCTGGGACGCTTCCAAGAATGGTCTAGGTTGTGTGTTGATGCAGAGTGATCATGTAGTTTCTTTTGATTCCCGACATCTCAAGAAACACGAGGAGAATCATCCGACACATGATCTAGAATTAGCAGTAGTGGTTCACGCGTTGAAAATATGGAGGCATTATCTCAATGGAGAAACATGTTAGATTTTCACAGATCATAAAAACTTAAAATACATTTTCTCACAGCACGAGCTGAACATGAGACAACGTCACTGGATGGAATTAATCAAGGACTACGATTGTACAATTGATAACATCTATGGAAAGCCAATGTAGTGGTTGATGCACTCAATAGAAAATCCTCGTCTCCACCCTCAAATAATGCATAATTGAATTCTTTAGTGTGCTGTAAGCGAGACATGCTTGTCTCTTTGAGACAAATGAATGTGTAGATAGAAGTATGTTTTCTAGATAGATTGTTAGCTGAGATGCATGTGAAACCTACTATGAAAGAACAAATAAAAGAGGCACAACAACTTGATATTGTGATTCAATAGATCAGGTCAGAGTTGGGCAGTGAGAAACAGGACAGTTTCCATGAGCCCAAGGATGGGATAGTCTGTTACCATGATAGGATGGTAGTTCCTAATGATAATAACTTAAAAAAGTTAGTTATGGAGGAAGTTCACTCATCTATGTATGCAATGCATCCAGGGAGCACTAAAATGTATCATAACTTAAAAGATATATATTGGTGGCCCAGTTTGAAGAAAGATGTAGCAGAGTTTGTTATGCAGTGTCTGATGTGTCAGCAAGTTAAATCAGAACACAAGAAGCATGCATGAACGTTGCAACCCCTACATATTCCTTAGTGGAAATGGGATCACGTGACGATGGACTTTGTGGTTGGTCTACCTAGAACGACCAGAAGTCATGATTCCATCTAGGTGATAGTTGATAGGTTGACTAAGACAACACATTTTCTTCCTGTCAAAACAATCTATATAGTTGAGAAGCTAGCACAGATCTACATAGATGAGATAGTACGGGTGCATGGAGTTCTAGCTACGATTGTGTCTGATAGAGGTCCCCAGTTTACAAGTCATTTTTGGGAACGACTACATAAAGGTCTGGATACGCAGTTGAAGTTTAGTACAAATTTTCATCCTTAGACGGATGGGCAGTCTGAGAGGACTATACAGACTTTGGAAGACTTGCTTAGAGCATGTGTTCTCCAGTTTGTGGGAAGCTGGGACTTACATTTTAGCTTGATAGAGTTTTCCTACAATAATAGTTATCAGGCCAGTATTGATATGGCACCATATGAAGCATTATACGAAAGACGTTGTAGATCTCCGTTATGTTGGTTTGAAATAGGAGAATACCAACTTCTGTGTCCTGAGTTAGTGCAACAATAGTCGAAAGTTGCACAAGATAGACAAAAGTCTTATACCGATAGACGTCGTAGACCATTAGAATTCCAAGTTGGAGACATAGTGTATCTCAAGGTTTGTTCTCAGATTTGGGAAGAAGGGTAAGTTAGATCCTAGATTTATGGGACCTTACTCAGTGGAAACACGGATCAGAAAGGTATCTTATAGGTTGGAATTTCCACCTGAGCTACATAAACTACATCCAGTGTTTCATGTGTCTATGCTGAGAAAGTGTCATCCTGAAATAGAATTGGTGTTGCAACATGTAGAGGTTGAATTGAATGAAGATATATCCTATGTGGAAGGTCCTATGATGATTCTTGACAGAAGAGTCAAGAAGTTAAAGAAGAAAGATATAGTTCTTGTAAAAGTTCTCTGACATCATCGTGGTGTAGCCACATGGGAGTTAGAGGAAGAGATGAGGAGGAAGTACCCTCCTCTTTTCTCTTGAGATTTTAGGGACAACTCCCTTTTTAGGGGTTGATAATTATAACATCCCTGACCTGGGTTATGGATTAACCCTAGAAGTTTTTCTTAAGTATGTTTACAAACTTGTTCCAATCTTTTGAAAAGTAATTAAGGCTCTTTGTGAAGTTTATTTTCAAATTTGAGCTTATTTGCAAACTATGTGTGCATTATATGATAGTCTGAGTGTAAAGTGCAATTTACCCAAGATGAGGGGTTATATTGCAAATGTCACATGTTGAATGTATTCTAAGTTCTCTAAAAGCATAAGAGAGTGAATAATGCTAAGTGGTGGGTTGTGAAAAGCCTAACTTCTAAGTGAGAACTTGTTGTATAATGCTAAGTGCTTGGTGCATCAATTGTGGTACAAATTGTTATATATTCAAAATGAAGAGTTAATGTGCAAATTACCACTTCTATGTTGTCTGTACTCCTTTCTAGTGTTAGCTAGTGGAGAGATAAAGAAGGAGACACTATGTTTGAATCATCCTAGAGTGATAGCACTCTTGATGATGAAAAGACCAAGAAATGTATAGTTGAAAGCTCTATATGAACTATATCATGTTCTAGACTTGAAGTAGGAGTCCCTATCGGCCATGGAGCCATACAGGGAGTATCCTATTAGTTTGTGGAATATTTTATTTTCCCGTGACGAGCAAGGCACTTCAATGAAGTGATATGTATCGACTTGAAACTTTTCTTAGGAAAATATTGTGTTGAATATAATAATGAAGTGAGTGGAAGAAGACTTGCCCTAGAAGATAACTAAAGGGACGACCCTTATCCTTTGCATTATCCTTGAGCTTTTATTTTTTCATTGCAAGATAATGATAGGATGCATGCAAATACATGTGTCAACCATGCATGGCTATGTGGCACTTAGTAGCTTAAGATAATGACACCTCTTACACTCTTTTCCATGAATCCCAAGTATAAATACCCTTCCCTTCACTTGTTAGTAGAATTTTCGAAATCTTGTTATCAACCTTTCCTTACATATCATGCATACCACCCTTGTATCATGCATGAGTGAGGAGAGTTGAGTAGAAGAGCTTGGTATTGGCCAAGGACAAGGTATATCAGCCAAGTAGAGGATAGCAACCTAGCAAGGTGATATCGGCCATTGGGAGTGGAACTATCGTGTAAGTACTAGGGATCTCAAGTCATGGATCTTAGATAAGCTTATCTTCAACCTTGGAATGTTAAGAGTTGGAGCTTCAAGCTTGGAAGTTGATTTAGAGGCAGGTTATATAAGTTGAACCCAACCATGTTGTTATTGCTTTTCAATATTTTTGAACTTGTTGATTACTTTCAATTTCATATTTCTTTTGATTAATTGATATATTTATGAGTTCCAAATAAGTTGTTAGGACTGTTGTACATGGTTTATAATAGCAAGATAAATCTCTTGAGGTTTATGATGATGACATCATCATGGTACAACCCAATATGGGTTGAAGTACCTTGAAATCCGATATGGAACCCAAGATGGTGGTTCACCTGATATAAAAGTAGGTGATACCTCATACATGATATTTGGCATGTCTTATGGACAATATGAGTGATACCTACTTGCACCTTATACACAATACAAGGTTAAGGTTATAACTTTCACATGATATGATAAACTCTACCCGATATGGTTTAAAACCCTAGATGAAGAAAGGAAACCCGAGATGAATTCCCTTTGAAATCCTATATGCCCTTGAAACCCGACACACCGTACTACCTTGTGATGTGTTGAACAACAACTAATTATCTAGCTTATCATGTAACTAGAATGATAGAAAAGATTCTTGAAAGTATAAAAAGGTTTCGATCTTAAGGGTTTATCTAACATAGGTAAATCGATATGATACCCAACATGCAAACCCATATGGCAATCCAATATAGGAACACGATATGGCAAACAATATAGGAACACATTATAGAAATCCAAGATGAGAAACCGATATGAAAATCTAAGATAAGAAACCAATATGGTATTATCTATATACCTCTTAAATGATACATGGTGAGGAAATACATGCTATGCCCGATATGAGGTTAAGAGTCTAACCCATACACGATATGATGTTGACTTGAGATGATAAGAACTACGTGATAGAAAACCTGAGATGGTTACACGATATTGTGTTAGGGGATACACCCTAAACCCGATATGATGATGTGGTTTTACCACATGACTAATATGGATATATGATATGATGACATGTGCATCTTCAAGCATGATAGGATAACATTATATACTATGATACACGATATGGTAGGCATGCTACAATTCATTAGTTTTGTCTAAGTGATGTATGTTGTATGATTAATGCAACATTGAGATACAATGAGTTCAATTCAATTAAATAATGGGGAGAAAATAGACCTTAAGAGGTGAATTAAGTAACCAACATCCTAGTGAGTATGAGAGAGAAACTAAGATTGGAAAGTTAATTGTGCAATATGTATATGTTGATACTCCTAAGAAGAATGGAGAATGAATTAGGGCTTAATCTTTTGTAATGAAATCTTGAAACCCTAAATGGTTGATAAAAGGGAATCCTAACCCTAACTCAATGGGGAGAATTTGTTCTTTTGTATTACATGGTTATGACATATGTTTGAAATTGTTGATAGCATGATATAAAAACTATGCAGGTATCATAAGGTAATGATCATACCTAAGTAAGAGCTATGATGTTATATGATACAGATTTAATGAGATATGTGAACTATGTCAATTAATACCTTGGTCTGATGACCTAGAGGTAATGGTTATCTACTAAGTGGTGACAGTACTCCATGATGAATTAAGGGTTTGAATACCCAAGCTTGATGATGATAAGAGTTGAAATTCTAAGCGATCGAAGTGTTTCAAATAACATGAAAGTACTTGATAATCACATGTATGCTTTTCTTTGTAGAATCTAATATAATTCTTGTCTGTAACTTGATTGGTGCTAAAAGATACTGAAATATACTTAATTAAGCAAGTTAAATATTATCATGTAGTTTCCCAGACGATAGATCCATTCTGTGATAGCATTTGTTGAATGGTGAAACGAGTTTTACTCCGTATGCATATTTTTGAATATGTAATCATTATATGGGGGTGATCAATGGACTCCCCAAACTAAATGAGGGTGCTTAGTGGACTCCTAAAATACACCAGGTTGCGTAGTGGACTTCCTGATGAAATTAAACCAGGATCGCTTAGTGATCTTCCTGATGACAAATAATCTGGGAAAGCTTATTGGTCTTCTACCGAAGAGAGTACACGCTACGTATGTAACTCTATAGCGAAGATGCCATTATACCCTGGCATAGATGATTGTAGCTGACACGAGATGTCCTGCTATGTCCAAGTGGTCTTGTACTGACTGAGATAGGTGATGTCTTGACAGCCGATTCTTCCACTAACTTTGTATGGTACCAATATCGACTTACTAGTGGTCGGTTGGAGTATGAGAGGTATACCTCATCTCCTCTGAGCATAAGTGTGAATGTGAAAATGTAATTAGCTGTGTAGGGTATTTTCTTAAGGATTTCATATGAAAAACATTGGTTGATGTTTCATTACTTTTATACATCTTAGTAGATAGATGTAATACATGTTCTTCATATTCCTTTTTAAAGAAAATATATGATGTATAATTATGTTATCAATATTTATGCTTTACACTGCAAATATACCTGCGAATCACATGAAATATCCTCTGTTCAATTTTTATACTATTTCCTATGATATTAATATTGTTGACAGATAGTTATATCTCTCGTTGGGACAATAGTCTCACCCCGTGGGATCCACAATTTTTAGGTAGATGTGAACGAGGGCATAGGAACCAAACTACAAAGGAAGGACCACATCAAAAAGGATGGTAGTAGTAGCTCAGGTTGAGTACAATGTATGTCATATCTTTTAGATAGAAGTCCTATGTGTCATCTCTGTACTTTAAGGTCCTTGGGAGACAGTTCTTAGTGGTTTTTATGAACGACTTGAGATTTTGGTTTGTTTTTCCTCGAGGGTTTATGTAGCAGTTGAACATGTTAAAGTAAAGCAACTGGTACTTTTTATCCTCGAGAAGAGATGGTACATTGTATGTATGGTATGAACCACATGTATATAAAGTTTCAGTTCTTTTTGTAAGAGTTTTCTTGGAAAAGGATTTATATGCAAAATGGTTTTAATTCTTAGTGATTATTGTTAACTCCATTGCTTATGGTTATTCTGTGATTATTACTGGTGATGGCTTGATTTGTAATCGTGTCATCACAAGAACCGAGAACCACTGGTCCAAGGGATATTGTACCAATCCAAATGAACCACATTCAAACCAACTAATCAAAGAGTGAACTGGCCAAACCAAAAATCAAATTGGTGCATCTCAACAAGTCAGCTCACATACTTGGATCAATCCTGACCATCCATCACTCATCGGACGGTCAACTTTTTCCAAATTAAAGGTATTTTTCCTCTCTATTTGGCTAATAATCGATAAAATAGTCAGATCTTGCAAAAATCATATCTCTTGAGTCCTAACTCCAAAAATTATGTATAAATAGTCAATCTTGATTACAAAAATGTAGGGCATCTATTGAAAATAATCGTGGAGCCTCATTCATTATGTATTTCATTATTATCTCAAAATTTTATCCCTTACTTATTTAAATTTTCAATTGACTGTGTTTTAATGATTAATCTTTTAAAACCCTGATATTTGACTCTTATGATTATTTTGAGACACAAAAGGCAGACATGACTCATTAGTGGATCTAGACATAACCTTTTTGTTTATTCAAATCTCGAATATTATTTCATGCCATAATGTAATGACTAAGCTTGACTCTAACAGTAGAATCGTCATATGGTGAATATAAGTGTACCAAATCTTGTGACATACCTGATCTGGACCCTTGAACTTATTTCCTTGATGAAGATCTAGAAACTTGAAATATGACTTGGATAATGATCATAAATTAGGGTTATCATATGTTTATAAAATACCTAGGTAGGTCATTCCCACTTGAGATATTCTTAGCACTTGAATAATGTTGGACATATTGAAATATTGGTTGATTATAAGTGGAGACCCAACCCTAAGTTTGACATAGGAAAGTGTAACCCTAATATTGAATATTGAAACATGATCTTATATAATATCATGATCTTGAACCTTGATCTAATCTTGTTGATTTAGGATCTAACTTGAAGTGTTGACCTATTATTTGTTGAGAGTTGTACTCTAAAATCTTTGATTATAGTACACTATTATATCTCCTCCTTGGTTGTGGTTGAGATATTGCTCCCTATTGATTAGGCTTCCATTTTTCCTATATTATATTTTGAGATAAACTTGAAAACATAAATGATATTGACCATTATGATTATATGTATATTGATGATGATGATGATGGTGGTGATGATGATGATGTTGATAATGTTGATATTGAGTGCAAGCGACCTCCTCATTTGGAGGGTGGAACTTGTACATTGACCTCCTACCTCATATGGGGAGAAGGAGCCTGGTGATCTCCCCCATCACATTGGAGCAATGGAGCCACACAAAATATATGAGCATGCTTCTTGAATCAACATAATGGGAACTCGCAATAAAAATTGCATTATAAATATGTTGTTGAGTAAATATTGGTTTTGAAAAATCACTTATTATACTTTTGAATTTAAGTCTTTCCAAGTGTACTATTTTTCTATATACCATTTTACTTGTTTTTTATATCGTACCATGCAATTGCATGATTGTGTCTTAATTTTCTTGATTTTATGAAAAACAAATGGAACTTTGACTAGATTTCTTCCATACTCGATATACTCTGATGACAAGGATAAATATACAATATCTCCTATTTTTGGTTAGTTTGTTCTTTAAATCCCCTGCTTTTGAGTTATTATTTCTTATTATATATGCTAGTGTGAGAAATGCTAATGGACCACTCAGGGACGGGCGCTTCAATCCTTTTACCAATGTCTAGGCAGTGGAATTGAGATTGGGGTAATAATGGTTCTGTGATAGTTGGTATCAGAGAATTCACACTCCCATAAACTTTAAGTAAATAACTTCTTGAGTCTCTTGAATCCCCAGAAATCCTAAAGTCCACAATAATGAAAATTGAGGTGTAACATACCTGACCTGGGTTTAGGGCTAACCCTATTTGTTTAGCCTAAATAAGTTGCTTAGAACTTAATATAATCCTCTAAAGTATTTTATTATTAGGTGACAAACTTATGTTTCAGGTTTGGTCATGTTTGAATAATGTTTGAGCAATGTTCTCATGTTTTGGACAAAAATGCAATTTTCCCAAGAAGAGGGGTTATATTGCAATATGTCACATTTTGAATATGCCTTAAGTGTTTTAGTATCATAAGAGAGAGATTTATTCTATGTGGTGGCTTATGAAAATCCCAAAATTCCAAGTGAACTTGTTTGAATAATGCTAGTGCATTGTATACCAATTTTGGTATAAATTGTAATTTACCCAAAATATAGGGTTGATATGCATATTACCACCTATAGAGTGTCCCTACTCCCTCCTAGTATCATCCATAAGAGATAGAAATAAGGAAACACCATGTTTGAATCGTTTTTGAGTGATGGTACTCATGGTGATGAAAAGACCAAAAAAGGGGTTGAATTTGAAACCCTAACTTGAGTTGTATCGAGTTGTAGAGTCCATATGAGAGTGCCTATAGGCCAAGGAGCCATAGGGGGAGTCTCATATCGGTTTGTGAACTCTTGGAAAAGGCCATGATGGGAAAATAACCTCAAGGAGGTGAAGTGTATCAGTTTACAACTTCCTTGGAAAAGTGGTATCGAGTTGTGAATAAAGTGGTGATTGAGTTGAGATATCTTATCCAAAAAGTTAAGTGATGGACAAAATATAATCTCTAGATTATTATCAAGTGTTTTTCATGTCAAGATAAATATTAATACATGAAAGGACAAGTTTCAACCGTGCATGGACATGTGGCACCTAGTAGCTTAAAATGATGACACCTCATATACACACTTTTTGATGAACCTCAAGTATATATACCAATCATTTCACCTATTAGAGGAATTTTTCAAATCTTACATCCCCTTGCTATTAGATATCGTTCATAGAGTCTTGGTATAATGCATAGGTGAAGGAGTATCATGCATACAGCCCTGGTATCAGCCATAGCAAAGTGATATCGGCGAAGTGAAGGATATCAGCCACAAGTGAAGGATATCAGCCACAAGTGGTGATGTGTCATGCATAGTGTTAAAGTGCTCAAATCTTAGACCTTTGATAAGCTCATCTTCAACCTTGGGAGTGTGAAGATTTGGAGCTTGGAGATTTTACGTTGCTCTGAGGTGGGTTATATAACTTGAACTCAATTATGTTATTATTTACCATCAGTCTTGCCTTAGTTGATGATTTACTTTAAATCTGAATTTTCTTACAAAATTGATGAATCCATGAGCTCCATTAGTGACCTAGGACTGTTATCCATGGACTATAATAGTA
The DNA here is from genome assembly GCA_963693085.1 of Alisma plantago-aquatica. Taxonomy (NCBI): domain Eukaryota; kingdom Viridiplantae; phylum Streptophyta; class Magnoliopsida; order Alismatales; family Alismataceae; genus Alisma; species Alisma plantago-aquatica. Next base: position 652,207,530 of record OY856411.1, read on the forward strand.
ATAACAATAGTCTAGAGGTTAATGATGGTGACATTACCATGGTACAACCCGATATGGGGTTGAAGTACCTTAAACCCGATATGATAAACTCTAGATGATGGGTAACTCGATATAGCAATAAGTGATACCTCTTGAATAGTATGAGTGATATATACAAGCACATTGTGCACTATATGAGGTGAAGTCCATAACCCATGAATGATATGGTATCAGTTGTAAACTCTGAACCGATATGGTGTCAATTGTAGACTCTAATCGATATAGTGTTGAAAACCGTAGATGATACAATGAAACCTGACACTCCCCTATCATTTTATGTAGTGGGTTGAATGAGAAGGGTTCAACCAGTTGTATAGCCTATCACTCAAGTATATGATAGGTCTGATCCCTTGAAGGGATGAAAAAATATGAGCATAATGGTCTAACCAACATGGTAACCCGATATGATAACCCAACATGGTAACCTGATATGGTGAAGTGAACATATCATTAAAACAATACAATGAGGATACATACACCTTAAAACACGATATGATCGTGAAGTATACACCATGTGAATGATATGGTGTCAAACATACACCATGTGCATGATATGAGGTTAAGTATACATCTTATGCACGACATCAAGTCAAGCATATACTCAAACCGATATGACAAATCCCTAGATGATGAGTAATCTGATATGGTGATATGAATACACCACTAGCATGATATAATGATGGATTTATATCTCATGGATGATATGAGTGACATATATATACATCTCGTGCACGATATGGGGTCAAGCACACACCTTATACATGATATGGTATCAAGGAGATACCCTACCCAATATGGTGTTCAAACCCAACATGGGAAAGTGAAACCCGATATCCATTGGAGCCGCACACCCCTATCGGTTTGTACACTTGAACTAGTCGTGACTAATCATTTGTCTATCTTATCACTCATCACAGGATAAAGGGTAGGATGATACCATAAAGGTTTTGATGAGATATGAAAATAAGAGTTAAACTTGATATGCAAACCATAAAGGTTGAGTAACCCGATATGGATGCACAATATAGAGGTAAGAATATATTTCATGCACGATATAGTAATGAGGATGCACCTCTATACCCGATATAGAAGCATATCTATACCTCTATACCTGATATGGAAGAAGTACCTCAATCCAATACACCTTATTGAGTGACAAATGTAGTGAGTAATGTTAAATGATAAATTATGACATAAAGAGTTAATGCGTTTTGATATATATGGACCAATGTATCTTGAAAGAAGGTTTGAGACAACCTAATGGAGTACGAGATAATCAACAGCCTAGTGAGGGTGAAAGAGAAACTTATACCTATATAATAATCATGTAATGAGTATACATTAATGCTCCTAATATTTGTGGAGTATGAATTAGGGTTTTTATCCTTGATGATCATACTAGAAACTCTTATTGGCTTAATAGGGAAACTATAACCCTAATGCAGGGTGTTGATATGATTTGAAACCCTAATCGATAAGAAAGGGAAACCCTAACCCTAGTTATGTTGAAACCATGATGGTATCATGAGATAATGAGCATAGCTAAGCATGAGCTATGATGTGGTATTCAATGATGAGTTCAAGGGATTGATATCCCATAATGGAAGTGAAAGGGAAACATAAAGGCATTCTAACTACTATGTGATCCTTAGCAATGTGGCCATAATCTCATAGGATTGGTATAATCCAATACCTGGCTACAATCTCACAGGATTGGTATAATCCAATACCTAGTTGTAATCTCACATGATTGGTATAATCCAATAACTGGCTGTAATCACACATGATTGCTATAATCCAATACCTGGCTATAACCTCACAGGATTTGTACAACCCAATACCTAGCTGTAATATCATAGGATTGGTACAATCTAATACCAGGTGTACTCTTACAAGATTGGTATAAAGCTGGAACATGATGATGTATATTCACCAGATTGGTAGAAATCAATATTTGGCCAGCAGATTGGTTGTAGCCAACAACTAGAAATGAGAATGATTGATGGATATCATACCATGGTAATATTGTCACAGAATAAGTTTGAGATGTTGGTATAATATGAGGGGTAAACAATATGCATGTCCTTCATATTCCTTATAAGGTGAATAGATGATTTACTGCTCGATCATAGACATTTCCAATGCTTTAAAAAGACGAGAATGGTCTAATATGCTTATCAACAGTGATTAATCTTGCTTATTAATATAAAAAAACCTCTGGTCAATTTTATACTATTTACCGTGATAATAAAATTATTGGCGGAGAGTTATATCTCTCGCTGGGACAATTGTCTCACCCCTTGGGATCAACAATTTTTTTAGGTGGACGTGGACAAAGAGGTAGAGACGTTACTACAGAGGAAGAACAACAACAGTAGGGGTAGTAATAACAGCTCAGGTTGAGTGTATTGTCTGTCGTGTCTTGTAGATGGAAGTCCTATGTATTGTCTTTGTACTCTCAGGTCCTTGGAGTCAGTAGGTAATGGTTTTGTAAATGATCTGAGATATTGGGCTCGTACGCCTCGAGATTTTTCGTTGCTTATGTATAATTTTTCAACAAAGCAACTGATATGTGTTATCCTTGAGATGAGATAGTACAATGTATGTACAATGTGAACCATGATGTATATATTACTTTGGTTCTTTTCTTAAATGTTTCCTGGAAATGGATCTCTTTGCAAAATGGTTTTAATTTTTTAGTGATTTTTTGTTTATCCACGGTTAATGTTTATTCTGCATAATTAATATACGATTTGACTATCAATTTTATAGCATTCATCCCAAGTTTCGTATCAGAGCTTAAGGTTCACTAAGTCTACAGAGACATAGGACTAAGGTGTCAAGTCTATTCTAAGTGTACCCCAATATATCTTATAGTGACTTCTGCTTATGCATAAGAAGGGATATAACTTAAAGATGTCCAAAGAACATGAGGAACACTTTGCCGAGAGAAATTTTGCTACACCAGTAGGAGGTGTAAGGGATCAGGCAAGAGAGGAATCAGTGCCTGAGAATCCCCATTTTGATGAAGCTATGATAGAAAACACAACCTTTCATGCTCTTTTTGGGCAAGTCATGAACACAATAATGCATATAGTAGATCAGATGCCAGTACCAACACCTAGGGCACCAGTTCCCAATGAGGGACATGGGTTAGGTAAGATCTTTGAATGGCTACACTATGTAGGAGCTATAGAATATGCTGAAACAACTGACCCAATAGATGTGGATTTGTGGCTCATTGAGTTAGAAAAGGCTTTTAAGATCCTTAGTATCCCAGATGTTGACAAAGTCAAACATGTCATTTACCTTTTGAAAGGTAGTACTGGCCACTGGTGGGCCATAAAAGAAGTAAAGATGAATAATGAAGATGTTTGTTGGGAGGAATTTCATCGATAATTCGTCAATCAGTATTTTCCACAAACATACTTAGACGAAAAGATCTCACAGTTTGAGAAGGTTTGATAGGGAACCATGTCAATTAATGAATATGAGGCTAGGTTTATGTAACTTTTGTGGTTTTGTCCTCAAATGGTTGCTACAAAGTAGGAGAAGATTCGACGATTTGAGAAAGGACTAAATGATGAGGTGTTTATCTTGGCAGCTGTGTTAGAAAGTAGAGAGAGATTCACCACATTTTTAGAATTTGTCCGGAGGATAGAAAAGCCAGTGACAAAGAAACATGAGGCAAACCTCAAAAGGAAGTCTACACAGTCACATGAATAGTTGATTGGTGGCACTAAACAACCAAGATCTTCAGTATCGTCGGTTCAACCACAATATAGTACACCAATGCAACAGTCACAAAGTGGGGTTTGAGCTTGCCATAAATGTGGACAGATAGGACATCTGAGGTGGCAGTGTCCAAGAAGAAATAATAAGGTGACCCGAAAGCCAAGACACTAGATAACCTATAAAAGGTAACATGTCAGATAGAACTTTTCATTCTGAATTATCTTTCCTTGTATACTCTCTACTTACTAATTATAAGAAAGGTAGTTGTTGTTGAGCTTGCTTTAATTAGTCCCACGAGGATATAAGGAAGAGATAAGAAGGATGAGAACCTACACTCAGTCCAATATTCTCTGATATGTTTTGAAATTTCTCTCTTCGTGTAGATAGGGAAGAGATGTAAAAGAAACACCTAGAGAAAATTAGAGATACTAAGTAGTAAGATCTACAAAGATGATAAGAGTAAGAAACATAATATAAAACAAAATGCATACTACCTAATTTCAGTTCTTGAATACCCTGGCCAGGTATTCATCTATTGAATGCAACGTAAGTATGACACTCTTAGATTGCTATCTTTCTGATTACTCTGATCAAGTAGTCATTTTGAGACAATCTAAAGAGCATAATGAAGTAGGAGATGTGGCACGAATATTTCTACCATCCTAATTGTTATACAAAGGAATCTAAGTTAATCATAGATCGACTTAACCAAAACAAGATGTTTAGTATAATGTATACCTTGGTCTTAGGACCTAGAGGTAACAGTTACCTGATAAGAGGTAACATTGTTCAGTGATGAACTAAGGGTTTGAATACCCAGATCTAGTAATCATGACGATGATAATGCTAAGGAATGAGAATCCCTAGTAACGTGATAAGGGACTTATATCTATGCATTCTATGTGTTCTAAAGAACATATGAAGAGTAAAGATCTTTTCCATGATGTGAATATAGAAAATGTTCATGAACATGCTAGACAATAACAAAGTAAAGAATGGTGACATGTAATCATTTTTATAATTCCTATACTGATGGCAAGGAACCTAAGATGAAACAAGATTAAATGACACATGAACAGTTGAAAGTTCATGCAATAATCAAGGAGGTGATAATATCTCTTCTTTGATAAACAACCCTAGATTATGATGGGGCGATATAAAGGAATATGTTTCCTTGTGTTCTTTCCTTTCAGGGACATGTCAATAAATTAAGTCTTATGACACTTGATGTGCATGGGATAGAAGTAATCTATAGATGGATACTTTGAAAAGTGTCAGCTAGTCCTAGATTTTGGTTCCAAGACAAAGTTATATGTGATAAGTAATGTTCTGAGATGGAAGAAATACCCTATTATATGTTTGGTTTTGGTAAAACAACAGAGGATGGAAATGATAAAGATGTGATGTTTTTTGACACATGTAACTAATACCAAGGTAAGGAATTCTAGTGTTCAATAAGTTTTAAAGGTGTGAGATAGTGAGGACATGACTCCTAAAAAGATGAATATTGTTGATTACCTTTTCTAAGCCAAATTTGAGATTAGTTTAGTTACATACAATAATATGGACATCATATGTTAGGGGTTTATGCTCTGCATAAACATAACATCAATAAGGATGTATTAATTGAAGGAACAATTGTAAAATCATCTTGGGAAAAGTTTATCAGGATAAGATAACTTCCTAGACCTGTTAAGGCAACTATGCAAATAACATCTAGAGATACTTCTGAGATAGTTCTTCTTGGTAAATAGCCTCTCCTTATGACAAGAAAATAAACAACTAATAAGATGGTTGGTTCTAGTCATAAGTAAGTTAGTGTGTGTCAAGAGATTAGATTGGCACAATAAAAGTATGATAAGACTTATAGTCCCAAATGGATGATAGAATGTAACTCTAGCTTTTCCTTGGAGGAGAAATGCTAAAATAAGTGAGGGGTATGGAAAACTTTCAAGATAAAGAATCTTATTACATAAAAGATATGAGTTGAGAAAGGTGACAAAGCAATGAGGTTTGACACCTGAGTTATACAAAGTATGTATAGTACTTCACTTACTTAGAAAGTGTTACCTGACATTGAATTGACACTACAGTCATTATAAAAAAAGATAGTTGAATATGTGTCATGTATGGAAATATTTCATGTTGGCCAAAGTTCTATATAATCTCTATGACATCAAGATGTTATGAGGAGGCTTGATGATATGATGCATGAATAACAATTGTCTCCCTTCATCTGGGATTTCGGCGACAAAATCCTTGTTAGGGGTTTATAACTTGTAACATCCCTAACCTGGGTTTATGTCTAACCCTATTTGTTTAGGCTAAATAAGTTGCTTAGAACTTTAAAATAATCTCTAAATTGTTTTGTTATAAGGTGACAAACTTATGTTTCAAGTTTAGTCATGTTTGATTAATGTTTGGCAATGTTCTCATGTTTTGGACCAAAATGCAATTTTCCCAAGAAGAGGGGTTATATTGCAATATGTCACGTGTTGAATATGCCTTTAGTGTTTTAGCATCATAAGAGAGAGAGATTTATGCTATGTGGTGGCTTGTGGAAAGCCCAAAATTCCAAGTCAACTTGTTTGAATAATGCTAGTGCATTGTATACCAATTTTGGTACAAATTGTAATTTGCCCAAAATATAGGGTTGATATGCAAATTACCACCTCTAGAGTGTCCCTACTCCCTCCTAGTATCATCTAGAGGATAGAAAAATAAGGAGACACCATGTTTGAATCGTTTTTGAGTGCTAGTACTCATGGTGATGAAAAGACCAAGAAAGGGGTTGAATGTGAAACCCTAACTTGAGTTGTATCGAGTTGTAGAGTCCATAAGAAAGTGCCTATCAGACAAGGATCCATTGGGGGAGTCTCATATCAATTTTTTAACTCTTTTAAAATTCCATGACTGGAAAATCACCTCAAGGAGGTGAAGTATATCGGTTTACAACTTCCTTGGAAAAGTTGTATCGGGTTGTGAATAAAGTGGTGATTGAGTTGAGATATCTCATCCAAAAAGATAAGTGATGGCCAAAATATCATCTCTATATTATCCTCAAGTGTTTTGCATGTCAATATAAATATGAATACATGAAAGGAAAAGTTTCAACCATGAATGGACACGTGGCACCTAGTATCTTTAAATGATGACTCCTCATATACACACTTTTCATGAACCTCAAGTATATATACCACTTCTTTCACCTATTAGAGGACTTTTTCAAATCTTACCACCCCTTTTCTCATAGATATCATTGATATAGTCTTTTTATTGTTCATAGGTGAAGGATTATCATGCATAGAGCCCTGGTATCGGCCATAGCAAAGTGATATCTGCCAAGTGAAGGATATCAGGCACAAGTGAGGGAGATCGACCACAAGTAGTGAGGTATCGTGAAGAGTGTTGAGGAGCACAAGTCTTGGACCTTTCATAAGCTCATCTTCAACCTTGGGAACGTGAAGAATTGGATCTTGGAGCTTTTAAGTTTCTATTGAGGTGGGTTATATAACTTGAACTCAATTATGTTATTATTTACCATCAATCTTGCCTTAGTTCATGATTTACTTCAAATCCGAATTTTCTTGCAGAATGGATGAATCCATGAGCTCCATTAGTGACCTAGGACTGTTATCCATGGAATAGAATAGTAATAAGAATAGTATAGAGGTTGATGATGGTGACATTACCATGGTACAACCCGATATGGGGTTGAAGTACCTTAAACCCGATATGATAAACCCTATATGACGGGTAACTCGATATAGCAATAAGTGATACCTATTGAATGATATGAGTGATATCTACATGCACCTTGTACACGATATGAGTCAAATCCACACCTCATACACGATATGGTATCAATTGTACACTCGAAGCCGATATGGTGTTAATTGTATACTCTAATCGATATAGTGTTGAAAACCCTAGATGATAGAATGAAACCCGACACACCCTTATCCTTTTATGTAATGGGTTGAATGAGAAGGGTTAAACTAGTTGTCTAGTCTATTACTCAAGTATATGATAGGTATGATCCCTTAAAGGCATGAAACGATATGAGCATAATGGTCTAACCAACATGGTATCCTGATATGATAACCCAACATGGTAACCCGATATGGTGAAGTGAACATATCATTAAAACGATACAATGAGGATACATACAACTTAAAAAACGATATGATGATGAAGTATACACCATGTGCATGATATGGTGTCAAACATACACCACGTGCACGATATGAGGTTAAGTATATAGCTTATGCATGACATGAAGTGAAGCATATAAAAAAACCGATATGACAAATCCCTAGATGATGAGTAATCCAATATGGTGATATGAATACACCACTAGCATGATATAATGATGGATTTATACCTCATGGATGATTTGAGTGACATATATACACATAGCATGCATGATATAGGGTCAAGAACCCACCTTATACATGATATGGTATCAAGGAGATACCCTAACCCGATATGGTGTTGAAACCCAACATGGGAAAGTGAAACCTGATATGCATTGGAACCCCACACCCCTATCAGTTTGTACACTTGAACTATTTGACACTAATTAGTTGTCTAGCTTATCACTCATCACATGATGAAGGGTAGGACTATACCATAAATGTTTTGATGGGATATGAGCATAAGAGTTAAACTCAATATGCAAACCCTAAAGGTTGAGTAACCCGATATGGATGCATGATATAGAGGTAAGAATATATTTCATGTACGATATAGTAATGAGGATGCTCCTCTATACCCGATATGGAAGCATACCTATACCTTTATACCTGATATGGAAGAAGTTCCTCAATCCAATACACCTGATTCAGTGACACATGTAGAGAGTAATGTTAAATGATACATTATGATATAAAGAGTTAATGCATTTTGATAAATATGGAACAATGTACCTTGGAAGAAGGTTTGAGCCAATCTAATGGTGTAGCAGTAATCAACATCCTAGTGAGGGTGAAAGAGAAACTTATACATGTACAATAGTCATGTAATGAATATACATTAATGCTCCTAATATTTTTGGAATATGAATTAGGGTTTGAATCCTTGATGATCATACTAGAAACCCTTATCGGCTTAATAGGGAAACTATAACCCTAATGAAGGGTGTTGATATGATTTGAAACCCTAATCGGTAAGAAAGGGAAACCCTAACCCTAATAATGTTGAAACCATGCTGGTATCATGAGATAATGAGCATCGATAAGCATGAGCTATGATGTTTCATATAAAACCGATTATATGGGTCTTGTAAGTCATGTGAAATACTTCTACAACATGTACAATGTTTATATGGGTCTTATGACCTAGAGATGGTTGTTTCCTAGTGAGAGGTGACAAGATGTTTATATAGGTCTTATGACCTAGAGATGGTTGTTGCCTAGTGAGAGGTGACAAGATGTTTATATAGGTCTTATTTGTTTGGTTTTAGGGGAGGCAGAGAAGGCAGCGGAAACAAAAAAAATTTCTCCCCCAAACCCAGCACGAGGAAACACGTCAACATCTATATAATAGGAAAGGATGGTTTGTGGAATCATACCTTGTCCCAAGGCTTGCTTGGAGACAATACCTCGCGCAATGCACAGTCTTCAATTCCGGTCTTGGACAGCATCTGTGCAGCTCCTGGTCGCACCAGGACTGACGACTCCTCCTCTCACCGGGACTGTCGGGATTGACAGTTGTCCTCCTGAGCGGTAGAAACCTCCCGCCTCTGAAGTAGTCCACACGGACCACCTGGAACTCCACACTCCTTGTCCTACAAGGAAGTGGAAGGAGTCGCACCCTCCTGTTGATGTACTAGTCGCCAACACACTCTCCTACCTCCAGTTGCAACTGCAGTTGTCCTTCCCTTGCTGCGCCTTCCTTTGCGAGAAGCACTTGCTCGGGCTCTCTCTCGGTTACCAAAACCAGAGAGAACGACAACTTTGCAGAGCAACTGGTTGCACTGAGTTGTTGTCTGAGAATCCCCCACTACCCCTATATATATAGGAGGGTCATGGAACAGGGTTCTCTATCCCAGGCAATGCGGGACTAAACGGAGGAGTAGAAGGGTTCGAGATTTTCCACAAAAAGCAACCAAATCGCAACCTGAACCGACCGTTTCACAGCTGAAATGGTCGGTTGGGACCTTGAACCGATCGGTTCACAAGTGAACTGGTCGGTTGGGACACCTCAACCGGTCGGTTCACAAGTGAACCAGTCGGTCGGGGTTCCTAGTCGGTTCCCGATTGACTTTCCTTCTTTTGTTTCCAATTGGTATCGAATACCAATCCTATTTCCCAATCAAATTGGGCAATTTGAAATGAAAGGAAAATTCTCACCAATCCTACTTTCCCAAGTTGCTTGGTTTCACCAGTTGAATCGATCGTTTCAACACTTGAAGCAATCAATTCACCCTGGACTTGAGCCGATCGGCTCAACACTTGAGCCGACCGGTTTAGCAACCTCAGCCGACCGGTTCAACACTTGAGCCGATCGGTTGGGAGTGCAGGTTGTGTAGAATCAGTCAATTGTGATTTCAATCAATCCGATACTCCAATCAACGCGTCCAACACCTTGAACATTATGATATTGAGCTATCGATTAATTGAGTGTTTAATTTAACTACTAAACTCCTTTAGTAATCAATCTAAACATTGCTTGTGGACAAAACTCCTCTTCTAGGTTAAATCCTACGTATGTGACCCAACAGGTCCATTTCACATTGGCAGTGAGAGTCCATAACATTTATGACTTGACAAGAAAAGAGCGGTGCCTAGTCACACATCATTGCTACCCAAGTGAAAGTAGAAAGTTGGAGAACAACTTTCATCCTACAATCCGTGAATGGTGTTACAGTGAATGTATAATTCCTTTTTCACTGATATCCCGAATGAACTCAAGGCATGGAACAGTCATCCTATCAACGTTCATTCACTTTCTTGATCTCACAGTAGATTGAAGGAGATATGTATGACATCAATATCACATACTGATTCACACATGCGTGCGCACGCCTATCTCAATCCTACTCATCAAGTGGCCATGAATATCAAACTCCCTCACGAGGGACAAATCCCATATCTATCACTCACCCCTCAAAAGCCCCATGTGTCAAAGCCACCCAATCATCACCTTTATAACAACCCATGTTTCAGGACTGCGTTTGATGATGTCAAAGTGTGCCCAACGACATGTGTTGAGTGTAGTGATTTCAGGTCAAAGAATCACACTCACCACCATCACTGTGAGTACTGACTGTGACTCCCATGTCATGGTTCCATGTGTCAAACTCACGGTGGGTCTGTCCGGTACACTTGTTCTCTAACAAGTACCTATGTGTTTGGTTTGATATCTCTATATCATGACTAATGAGATTATGTCATCAACCAACACCACAATCTAGTCTTGTGTGTCATTGCTGTCTATCTGCCTTCCACAATGACATCCGACTAGGGACAAAACAAGAATGTACAAACTCTTAGCATCTGTATGATCTCATCATTCAGGTCCTTAACCTGAAAGCATACGTCATTGAGTACTGTCATTCTCTAGACATTCAATCTTTTCTATCACTATCTCATATGACTGAACCAGAAAGAATTGGAAGCTTGCCTTTGATGTTTATCAAATCAATCTTAATGTATCCCACCAATCATCCCATGATTGGCTCTCAGGGCATACATACCAACATTATGACCTAGAGATGGATGTTGCCTAGTCAGAGGTAACAATATGTTTATAAAAGTCTCATGATCTAGAGATTGATGTAAGAGATGGCAATGTTCAAAATAAACTAGGGAAATGGAAACCCTATAACATAATAACAATAATAATAAATAGTTATACATATAATAATGAAATCTTGGTGATACATGCTTTATAGTTATAGCTAAGAGAGGGTTATAGTGTTTTGAATATGCTAAAATGAGATAAGAGGAATACTTTTATCACATAAAGGATGTGAATGGGTATGATGGCTTGACCGAGGTATAATGCCTAGTAAAGGTGATGTGGTATTCAATGATGAGTTCAAAGGATTGATATCATAAAGGCATCCTAACTACTATGGGATCCTTAGCAATGTGGCCATAATCTCATAGGAGAAGAATAATGTAATACCTGGCTGTAATCTCACAGGAGTAATATAATCCAATACCTGGATGTAATCTCACAAGATTGGTATAATCCAATACCTGGCTGTAATCACATAGGATTGGTATAATCCAATACCTGGTTGTACTCTCACAGGATTGGTACAACCCAATACCTAGCTATAATATCCTAGGATTGGTACAATCCAATACTTGGTGTACTCTTATAAGATTGGTATAAAGCTGGAACATGATGATGGATATTCACCAGATTGGTAGAAATTAATATTTGGATAGAAGATTGGTTGTGGCCAACAACTAGAAATGAGAATGTTTGATGTATATCATACCATGGTATTATTATCACTAATAAGTTTGAGATTTTGGTATAATATGAGGGGTAAATGATATACATGTCCTTCATATTCCTTATAAAGTGAATAGATGATTTACTGCTCTATCATAGACAGTTGCAATTCTTTAAAAAGATGAGAATGTTCTAATCTTCTTATCAACAATGATTAATCTTGCTTATTAATATAAAAATAACCTTTTCTCAGTTTTATACAATTTACTGTGATAATAACATTGCTGGAGGAGAGTTATATCTCTCGTTGGGACAATTGTCTCACCCAATAGGATCCACAATTTTTTTGAGGTGGACGTGGATAAGGAGGTAGAGATCTTACTACAGAGGAAGAACAACAACAACAAGGACAGTAGTAACATCTCAGGTTCAGTGTACTATATGTCGTGTGTTGTAGATAGAAGCCATATGTGTCATCTCTGTACTCTCAGGTCCTTCGAGTCAGTACGTAATGGTTTTGTAAATAATCTGAGATTTTGGGCTCGTATGCCTTGAGGTTTTATGTTGCTTATGTATAATGTTTTAACAAAGTAACTGATATGGGTTATCCATGAGATGAGATGGTACAATGTATGTACAATGTGAACCATGATGTATATATTACTTTGGTTCTTTTCTTAAGAAGGTTCTAGGAAATGGATATCATTGCAAAATGGTTTTAATTTTTTAGTGATTTGTTTGTTTATCCACGGTTAATGTTTATTTTGTATTATTAATATGATGATTTGACTATCGGTTTGATAGAGGTCATCACATGAGGTATCTAGGCTCGGGGTTCAGGAATAATTTCTCCTATCCGTCTTCATGGTGGCTGAGATTCCCTACTCGACATGGCCTTAATTGATCCAGATCTGGACCTGAAGGTTCTCCATTGAAACCCTAGAGAGTCTTCTAGCATCTCATCTCTTCTTAAATGACTACCATAAAGTAGATGATGATTAGGTAGTCTTCTCATCCCCTCATATGGTCCTTTCCTCATGACCATTCACCAAATGATTTCTCGACTATGGGTAACTTATGTATGGAAAAAAAACTCTAGAAAATTGTGAAATTTGATACCATGATCTGACCTTAGTTTGAAAGCTTGATTTTGAAATCAAATACTCATACATGACCCCTTCATATCATGAAAACTCAATTCAACCAAAACTGGAATACATGTTTTCTATGTTTGAGGTAAATCTTGATTTGGTGAAATAAGAAGGATTTATACCTTATACCTCATTGTTGATGAGGTCTCTGTTTGATTAATGTTCATGTTTCTCTATTGCTGAATAAACCTCAAACATAGTTAAGAAAACTTGTAACCTATTTGATACACATCATGACTATACCATCATGTGACTAAGCCTAGGATTCACAAAGTCATGATATAGGTCCATAATGCAAAAAGAAGTTTCCCTTTTGACTATTGATGCCTGTTGTAATCTCAATTTTGATATGGAAAATGCACAATCCTCAATTTCCAAATTATATCATTACTTTGATCATGAAAGGAAAGGAATGCAAATATTACCTTGATCTTATTTCCTTATTATAATCTTAATTTATGATCTTATGAACTTGTAGAATATGAATTGACCATTGATTCTCTCCCCATTTAAATAAGCTCAATGGATTGTGAGTAATGTAGGTAATGTGCTACATGAGGGTAGTAGATGACTCATGACTCCCCTAACCTAGGCCACATCACTATTATAACTATCTCTAAGTTTTCACCTTGTTGATTATTTAGAGTTTGAAAAGGTATTCCCTTTCACTCGATTTGGATCAGTTGATCGAAGTCTAATAGGTTAAACCCATGGTTGATACTCGATCTTGAATATTGATTTAATAATGACCTTGATATATGACAATGTTGAATATCGCTTGTGGTTGACCTCCGAGATAGACCTAGGTCTAGATTACTCATCAAACTGGATAATGAAATCTTGACAATATTGCTCGAGTAATGCTCGATTTTTGTATATAGATGAATGATCACCCCTAAGGTCTAAGGTGGGAATCTAGACCCTATCTCCAAATTTTGACCTAAGATGTATACAAATCTCAACTCTTGATACTGATTAATAAAAATTAACTTAGGATTATAAATCTCAATGATAATACTAATCCTATGGTCATGTTATTTGGATCTTGAGACAACCCTTGATATATAAATAGCGACTTTCATTATCCCAAAATTTTAAAAATTTTGAAATGATGACTATTTTGACTCTCTCAATTTATGACTTAGGGTTTATCTCTCATTAGGACTAGGGTGGGACCTCCCATTCATTTTGAGCTCAAAATCTTGATATTGAGAGTATGATGTTATCTCGAATTGTTGAAATATGAAATCTCAAATTATGGATGTATAACTCCACCTAGGCCAATGTAGAAGCTAGGACCCTAAGATATTGGTGTGAAAGTCACCTTGTACTCTTGATTCAAGAACTCTATTTGTTTTATCTCTCCAAATTTGTGATGAATAGGATTCTTTCCATATTTTTGGCTCATATGATGACTTTGAGCAATATATGCATTGACCTTGATACTCAACTTGTTACAACCCCAATCTTCGGGTTCTTTTGGGTGGAAATGCAATTTCCCCAATAAATTTATGATTATGTATGTTGTGTGACTTATGTGCCTTGAATGGGTTCCTTTGATAAATACCCTTGTGTGTTTAATTTCATGGGCCTGGTTGGTTATTGGGTCGAATGACAAGGAAAAAGGAAATAAAAAGGAAAAGGAATCAATTAGTAAAAGAATAACTAAGATAATGAGAAAAGAAAGATGTGGAAGCATCTAGAAGTCTAAGAATTATCCTACAAGGAGGGATTTCGTATCTTTAGAATTTCTTGGGTTCCAAGGAGTCCAAATTGCAAAGACAATAGGAAAAGAAAGAAATAAAATCAAATAAAGCATTATTAAGAAGGAAAGTTGAGATAATGATGAAAATATAAGAATTATGTGGAAATATTGATAGTGGAATAATTATGAATGAGATTTTGACTCCACATGGTTTCTAATGGAAAAAGGAATCAAAAGAAAGAAAATAAAAGATTTAAAGAGAGAAAATATGCATAAAATATGCCTTAATAAGTAATAAGTTGCATATGAAGAAAATTCTCTCAAAATTTATAATTTGAGTCCCAAACTTGGCAAACATGTAGATCAAGTCATCCAATACTTTCCTTTTAAATTTGGTATTAATTGGACATGTGGTTTGGGAGATATGAATTTTTAACGTTTCCTAATGTAAGTGGATATCAATAAATGTCATGATTTAACAATCCTAATCGAAATACTCGGGGTTTAATCTGAGTTGTGGATTTTGAATCCTACGGAGCAAGTTGGGTAGTAGTTCCCGATTTCTTCTATGACACCCCTCTCTCTCTGACCCATCTCATGTTTAGGATGTTTAGGAAACAACTCCAACAACTTCGGGAGACCAGTCTGAGTTGTTTAACCCTAGATTTCATAGGATTTCATTGCTCCTAGTAGGTTCACCCAAATTTCCATAGAGACAGGTCGGTTCTACAAGTTTCCACAAATAAAAGGAGGGTTTATGACCCCCAATAGAGATGTAAACACCTCTAAGAGACCCTATTGCTCTTCGTGATCACGACCCTGCGAACAATTTTGCCTTGGACGCTGGTCTTCACCCTTCCCTGGTCCAAGCTACCTCGCCGTAATTGCTCTCGTCGCCCCGACAGTCCAACGCACCCCCAAAAGAATTGGGAGTGCGGGAAAATCTTCCAGAGTCTAGAGAAGGTATACATTTTGTCGCCTTGCGGTTTAGAGGACGAGAACCCAAAGTCAATGGTTCGGTTGACCATGGTTGGGCTTTACTCGCGGGAGACACAGATTGTGAGGTTGAAGTTGCAGTAGGGGGAAAAGAGCCCTCTGCCCCCGACTCTAGTCAAGAAACCAGAGGGCAAGAATGTCTTTCTGACATTGTTTGGGCCCAACCCACGCGAACAGAAAAAGGATTCGATTGGCTGATGTGGCGGCCAAAGATTGGCCCAAAGGTAGTTAACCATGTGAAAATTGTAATTAATTATTTCTAGCTCTGATTGTGACAAATTGTATATGGAAATTGATCATAACAATTCAAGGAATCCATTAAAAATGTAATTGAAGCCTAATTCTGCTTATAATTAAAACAATTATTAAATTTGTCACCTTTAATATAGTTAGTAATGAAAAACCCCATATTTTGATGATTAATGATTTGGGAAGGGTTATATGGACGTTTAAAGTGGAAATTAACTTGTTTTTAATAAAGGGATGATTTAGATATAAAATAATGATCTTTATATATAATTGGCTCAATTTGGGATTCCATGTACATGAATGTGCATTGATGGGCTTAGAAATCGTAATCTAAGTGTTAATGAGTTTTAATGAGATAGAATTCGACATCCTTTATATAAAACTAATGTTAGGATAATCTAAAGCCTAGTATATGATAAAAAGGATCTAATGTGATTAAGTTGAATAATTAAGGTTTTGCCTCTAGATATGTTGTTTTTAGGGTTTTGTGATTATAATGGAGAAAAGTTGTAGATAAACCCTAGTGATGCCCTAATTCAGATTAGAAACCCTAGCAAGTGAATCCAAGTCAATCAAATAGATTCTTGATAAAGTGTGTAGTAAATAGAGTACATATGTTTTTCAGGTTTCTTGATTGTATGGTTGAACTACTTGCTTGGATTGCTTTCTTGGTTGGAATTGCTTAATGCTTGTGAAATCTGCAAATCAAGTATGTGGTTACTTTATGAATAATCACCTTTAGTTTCACGGCGTTTCCCGAATGGTTCTCAATTGAATGCAACCTAAATTGTTGGATGTTCAATTCTACAATCCTATAAAGTCACTATGAGTATCACAATTAATTATGTATGTGTATTCTCAAACCTGCATGCCACCCTGATGTATGATGCAAGACCAAGCCCCAGAGGGAAGGTCTGATTTGGTCAAGCCCTGGATGGAAGACCATTGGGCACCTCAAGAGGTGACCCCAGGCACCAAGCTCAGGATGGAGAAGTTGACCTTATGTCTCTTGCAAGGATAAAACCCTAAGAGAGGGTAATCCAGGGTTTAGGGAAAAGGTAGTTGAGGAGTCACATAGAAAGTGTAATTTGGATTGTTAATAACTTATTTTTGATAATTAGGTTGTTAGAAACTATTTGTGAAATTGTGTTTGTTCCCCACATACCAATATAGAAATATACTGACCGACATTTTGTTTGTCGGCATTTTAGGTATTATCTGAAAAGGACAAACATTAAAGTGAAATCTGTGAAGATGAATTTAATTAATCCAAAGGAGGATTAGATAGTGAGATTTCTACTATGGATAGAAGTCTTAGATCCTATTTTTAAAAGGTATGCAAAAGTTTTATTTTATACCAACTTTCCAGTTTAGTTAGTAGATTTTGATAATTTTTTTTGATTAAATTGTTAAACCATTGATCCTTAATTTTGGGATTACGTCTCTGACCTCTTGGTCTCCCTTTATTGGGGGTTATCAGGAAGCTGGGTCGTTACATTTGGTATCCGAGTCATGGTTTCTCATTCAATCCTTAGTAATTATTAAATTTTACAAACTCTGTAGAACCTGAGGGAGTCATTAGAGGATTTTCTGATGACATAAATGTCTAGAAAAGGATCACAGTTCAGAGGTTGGCAAAATTTTCCTCAACCCCTCTAGTCGGTCACGAGGACTCTCAGATGCAGTGTGACTTCTTGGCCAAAATCTGAGGTCTTGACTTGAAATAAGATACCTTTTGGACTCTCTCATCTATTTCGTCCCTTCTAAACCCTAATTCAATTAAGGATTCTTGGATTTAGGGTTTTTCTCTCTCTTCCCCGCCCTCTTGAGGTCAAGGTAAGTACAATAAGTATTGATAAATCCTCCACCAAATCAATGAAAAGCATGTAAACAAGATGTCATGGACATAAGTTTAATAGTTTAAGTGTAAACTAAAGATTGGTTACATGCTTAGGTTGCACGGCGTGTGTTGGTGTGCCCTCAGGAGAGCTCTAAGGCTAGACCTTCTTGTAGGAGGATGAGGGGAGAGTTAACCTTAGAGGAAGAGGCCTCCAAGAAGAGGTAGAGTTCTGACGCATCCTCTAAGGGCAATGCTAAGTGGTAGTTAGGAAGAGAGACGAGAAGATGAGTTAGATACCATAGTCAACCATGTATGTGGCTTGACAAGCATACTATTTTTGAGTACCCAGGAGAGGCATGTGATATGTGCAGTTGGTTGACATTGTGCCTTTCGGTGACCCAACCTGGGATAAAACCCATAGCGTACTTTTGGGTCTTCTAGAAGAAGACTGACATGGAGGGTAGTTTGGTTGAAAAGAGTTTCTAACAAGTTCAAGGTGTTTAACATGGTGAAATCTTTTCAACAGTTTCCATGGATAAATCCATATGGATAATGCTTGCCATTGTAGCTTAATATGACTATGAGATTAGGCATATGGATGTTAAAACCACATTCCTTGAATGGAATATTGTGCAAGATGTGTATGTAACACAACCTAAAAGTTTTATAAATCCAATAATGCAAATAAAATTTATAAACCTACATAGATCAATCTTTGGATTGAAGGAAGCACCTCAGAATTGGATGTTTAATTAGACAAGTTAGTCAAAGAGTTTGACTTGAGTCGGAATGAAGATGTAATGTGTGATTACAAGAATTTAGTGGGAGCATATATATATTCCACATATTGATGGGGAGTTTCATCCTTATACTACAAAATATGGAAATGAAGTGGATTCTAAAGGGTCTTTAGAGAAGCATCCTATGTGATATGAATCAAGATCTATAGAGGTAGATTAAGAGGGCTTCTTGTCCTAGGAAAGAGAACATACTTTGGCTAGATGTTGAATGAGTTCATCATGATGAGAGAGAACTTGTCCATGTTCCATGGAGTTAATCTCTCAAGCGCCAAGTGTCCCAATTCTTATGAAGAATAAGGAACACATGGATAGATGTCATATTCATTCACAATTGGATCTATCATGTATGAACTCATCTCATTATCTTGTATGTATTGGACATGATAAGAAAATATGAACTAATTATGCTGTATGTATTGCACATGACAAGAATATACAAAATCATCATCTTATATGTATTGGACATGATAAGAAGATATGAAATCATGATCTTCTATGACAACATGAAATAAATCTCCAGTTATCTCATATGTATTGGACATGACGAATGGATATATGTCGAACTCCAGTAAGAGTTATTGGAATACCATGAAGGACATCTTTGTACTTGTGAAGTACTAAAAGGATTAGTTCTTTAGTAATGGTAATAGGGAAGAGTTGGGTGTAGAGAGTTACACTGATGCAAGCTTCTGAAATGACAAAATTGTGTTTGAACATGGAATAAGAATTTTTAGTTGGAAATGTTCTAACATAAAACAATTGATTAATTCTATAATAGGAAGTTGAGTACCTTAGTGTTACGAACACTGTAAAGGATATTGTATGCATCTAGAAGTGCATATGGATGAACTTATGGGAGGTTCTGACCATTAGTGACACAATAGTAATATTTTGAAAAACAAGGGAGGTACTGGTTAGGAAAAGGAATTTCAGATAGCATACTACGACACTTCCATCTCATATAGGTTGTTGTATAGTAAGGGGATGTGAAACATGCATTATACTGACTTGAAGCAAATGTTTCTTACTCGCCCTAAAAGAACTTTTACAGCAGAAGCATGGTGGACATGTTAAGATGACTTAGAATACGATTTGTGGGTGATTAGCTCTAAGTGCAAGTGGGAGTCTGTTGGTATAATATGCCCAGAGAGCCAATCATATGATGATTTCAATGAGGCATATGACACTTGATTTGATAATGATAAAGGTAATTCTGTCGATCATGTATGTCTCACTCATGAGATGATGACACATACATGATAGTTGTCTAATGAATGATGTGACTCGATGACATATGTCTTCAGGTTAAGGACGTGAACAATGAGACCATACATATGATAAGAGTACATACATTCTTGTTATGTCCCTAGTCATATATTACCGTGGAAGCAAAATAGACAACAATAATACATAAGAATAGAGTGTATGTTGACTAATGATAGAGTCTCATTAGTCATGATATGTGATATCAAGTCAAGCACACATATATATGTTAGAGAACATTATATCAGACAGACCCACTGTGAGAGTGATACATGGATACCATGGAATGGTAGTCACAATCATCTTTCATAGTGATGGTGGTGATTATGGTTCTTAGACATGAAATCATTGTGCTCATCACATGTGATTGGGTACACTTTGACATCATCAAACACAGTCCTGAAACATGGGTTGTTATAACGGTGATGATTAGGTGACTTTGACACATGGTAACTTGACTGTGAGTGATAGATATGGGATTTGTCCCTCCTACAAGGAGTATGATATCCATGGCCCATTGATAAGCGAGACTAAGAATTGTATGTCCACACTCATGTGATTCAATATATGATATGTGAATTCATATGCATCTCAGACAGTCTGCTCTAGGTCAAGGAACATCTATTGAATGTTGAAGAGGATGACGTTTCATGCCTTGAGTTCAATCCAGATGTTACAGATAAAGGAACTATATGATCATTGTAACACTAATCATAGATTGTAAGTTGAAGTTGTTCTCTGACTTTCTAAGTTACTTGGGTAGAAATGATGAGTTACTAGATTCCGCTCATTGCTTTTGATGTCATAAGTTGTTATGAACATTCATTGCCAATGTAAACTAGAACCTATAGGGTCACACACATAGGATACCCCTCAAAGAGGAGATTGTCCATGGATGATGTTTAGTGTTATGAACCACTCCAAAGCTAACTAGTAAGTTCAATGATCATAACATCATTAAGATGATTAAGTTAACTAAGCACAATACTTATCACATCATCATGTTAATTAAGTTGAGTTAAGTACTCTTAGATGTAATTAGTGCTTTGATCAAGTGATATAGAAAAATTATCATATTTTCATGCCTTGAGGTTGTAGAGGATCTCGTGCTTGAATGTTTGCAAAAAACAATGCTCAAATCAGACTTCTGAGGCAATAGTTATGGCTTTTATAAAATCCTTGGACTTGGCTGCAATTTCCCAATTATTTTGCTTTATATGTTTTTTTCTTTCCATTTCCCTTATCTTCTCTACGAGAACCACTTGGGCGGGTAGTATAGCTGTGCCTAATCACAACAAGAAGAAAGGGCAGGAGATTGCTTGAGCTCCTTAGCTCCGTTCCAGTAGCTTCACCTTCCTTCCTTCTTCCCTTCTTCTTCTTCCTCCCTTCCTCTTCCTCTTCCGGCCAGCAGCCACCTGCGGCCCTAGCAGCTTGGGTGGCCGGCGACCAGTAGCTACAGTAGTAGCTAGGTGCCCTTTTAGGCACAACTATCACCTCCAACGGTGCCCTTGAGCTCCGACCTTGAGGAACCAACAAGTTTCTGCAGCTCCCACCTACATTTGAGCACCTAGATGAGTCCTTCCACCAACCTATAGGTGTGCGTGAAGCTGTTGTGCAGCAGGTTCGTTAACAGGACAATTCTAGAGGTTGAAGACAACCCCACGAACACCCAAAAATAGGCTCTGGACGTGTTTCCAGAAGAATTCAGACATCCTGAACTGCTGTGAGTAGAATTTCACTCACCTAGCAAGATTTAACTCTGGAAGTATGATAATTTTGGTCAAATATGCATTTTTCGCTGGTAACAGTGGTTATCAGGAAATGTGCAGTATCGGTGTCACCTGACTTTTATTTCACGATTTGCTTTTTACTCTTTGAATGATCCAATTTATTATTTGATTCAGTGTGGTTCGGACTAGTGGAATTACATGGTTGATCGAAACCTAAGTTATTAAGTTTAAATGTCGAAATCAGTAGAATACGACCAATAACTGTATGGTTTGGCTATAAACCCAGGCTGTGAAATTTTAGCAATTAATTTGTTGCATGATTTTAAAGAAATGACGATGACATGAAAATATTCAATGAAAACCCTAGTTGCACGCTCTCTGCTATGTTTAATGTGAGTGATTTAATATTTACATGAGTTGGCACGTTTCTCAGAAATATCATTAGAATTCCTCCGTTATTATTAATAATTTGTGTATTAATAAGTAATTAACTCTTAACTAAGTTATGTGATGCACAAATAAGGACTAGGGTTAATGTGCACATTTTTTGAGGAATTTTAGATAATTTATAGATACTACCAAAGATTTCTCATATGTCGAGCAATTTACTTTTATTGGTGCATTAAAATCTTTAATTGCATGATTTCAGTATGTATGTGCCAAGTTGACAAGTATTCTATTTATTTAAATCTTCCTGCAAGTACAATATGTGGATTATTTAGTATTTTTCATTGGTTTGAATAAACTTCTTTGTCAAATTTAGAATGATATTCATGTCATGTTATAAAGTTCAAATAAATAGATTCAGTACCATAGAGATACCAAAGTCAAGAATAAGTAAGAGAGAGATGCAATGTAGTAAGAGTTTTCTAGAATAATAAAATAATAGATTAAGGGCCTTGACACCGTATAATCCCTCTGAGAGGTCTGTGCCTTAGGGATGAAACGACCTACCCTGGCGGTGCGTCCAGTATACGGGGGTCGGAACGCACCCACAGAGCGTGCGGGGAGAGAAAGCCCTTATGGAAGTCTCCTAAGAGAAGATAGGTTACCCAACATGAACTGGATGTCTCGGTGGTAACCCAAAGGTACCCACAAAGCATACCAAGTTGAGGCCCACAGAGCATCTCAGACCCTCCGCCTGTGTACTCAGCCTAGAGGAGGAGTCCAGTTTATGGCACCATAGGAGTGACGAGGCCAGAGAGCCAGTTTTCTTGTTGCAGACCTGGACAGCAGTCAGACTTAGCTATCCCGGGGTGTCGGCTAAGTATTGTACGGTGGGATCATAGTTCGCTACGAGTCTTCATATGTAGAGTACACTACATATGATTAGGGCATAAGATAAAATATGTTCATAAAGGTTCACAGAGTTTCTTATAAGTTAAAGAGTTAAGAAAGGGTTGAGTTAGTTTCACACCAGTTGTCCTTTAAATGAAATTTTAGTATTTTCTGTTATTTAATTGTATCTACAGCTTTGCAACAATTGTTATCATAATGAAATGTTGACATCTCCTATTTTTTTAATTATATTGCTTAGATCTGCTCAGTATAGTATTATATGGTATTTTATTCCAATTAATAATCATAAAATGAGTTATTTGCGATGGTTGGGTGAAATTCTATTCACTGAGCCAGTAGCTCACCAACCTACTGAAACATTTTTTAGGTCAACGTTAGCACAAGGAAGTTGAATGATCGTATCACCAGGTACTTATAAGGTATTTCGTAGTTAGTTAGAAGTCTCTTAGTCCTTTCCCCTTGGTCCTTGGGCATGTGGTATGGTAGAGAGAGAGAATGAAATGTAATATGTAGTTTAGTTTTTAATTAACTGTTGCACTTTATATTCCGCAAGTAAGATGTAATATGTTGTTTGAACTCTGAGGCATCTTTCCAAATTTAGAAATAGTAAGTTTGCATCTGCAAGTTTAAGTAAGATTTCAGTATTGTCCAAATTATGTGATTAACCTTTAGATTAATTTTAAGTGATTAAGAAAAGACAAAGTTAAGGGTGTTTTTGTATTAAGTTGAATCCCTCTGTCATGTCCTAATCTCAAGATTGGTGGAAATTGTGGGATCGGGGCGTGTTAGTTTAATTTGGTATCAGATCATAGGTTGAGTACGTAGTTACTCTAAGTCAAGGTCAGGGGACGATAAGAGACCGATAGGATTAGGACTTAGGTGTTTTCCTTCTATCTGCAATTTTCTAATAGGTAGTGTTCTATTATACCATTGTAGATGGTAGAAAGAGGATGGTCCAAGATGTGAGCCACATTGGACCTTATCCTCAGGTGATGGGTCCAGGTGGTAGTGATGATGTGGATGAGGCATCAAGGATGTACATGATGTTTCTTGAGACCAGGGAAAAGTATAAGATGGAGAGGCGAGCTTCTACCTCGAGCAGTAAGGACCTGATGAGATCATATGAGCTGGTTAAGAAGCTTGGAGGTACTGAGTTCAATGGAACTACAGACCCTACAGTGGCATATGAATGGCTGAGATAGTTAGAGAAAGTGTTCTGTCTAATGGAGCTGTCTGAGGACAGACAAATCAATCACGTAGTTTATTTGCTTAAAGGTGATGCAGAGATCTAGTGCGTGGAGTGGAAGATAAAAGGACAGACACGGTACTGACCTAGAAGGTTTTCATTGATGAATTCCATCTTAAGTACTACCCACTTACCTTCCTGAGAGAGAAAACAAGACATCTGCAGAATATCAGAAAAGGAAGTATGACAATTGGTGAATACAAGGCACATTTCACAAGGTTGGCGAATTTCTATCCGCAACTTGTTCCTAATGATGTAGAAAAGTGCAGAAGATTTCAAGAAGGATTAAGATTAGAGATTAGACACACCATTTCAGCCATTGGTTAAAGAGATAGAGAAAAGTTTGGGGAATTTGTGGAAACAGCGAGACATGTAGAAGAGTCAGTTAATGTTGATAAGCAATCTGAGAGTAAGAAAAGATCTGGAGACATTATTAGGAGGGGTCAAAGCCGTGGAAGATACAAAGGAGGTGGTGGTTTGTTTTCTAAGATATGACGTGGACTTGGATGTTTTGGTAGACAAGGATCTAGTTTTTCATCAAGTGGAGGAAGACCAAATTCTGGAAAATTGAGTACACAGTCTACATGGACACCTCCAACTAGGTCTTCAGGGTCTTCAGTTTCTGTGATAGGTCCACCGAGGCGAGAGACGTGAGCATGTGATATCTGTGGAAGACCGCACTCAGGACAGTGTTGGGGAACAAAGTTTCAAGGATGTCATCAATGTGGACAGATGGGACATATCAAGAGGAATTGCCCCCAATTATAGTAGTCAACATCACAGGGTTCTTAGTCACAATATCAAAATGTTTCGAGACAGGCTCCAGCTGGAGGACCTGGTTCCTCTGTAGCTTCAAGTTCCTGAGGTGGTGCAGCACCCAGTGCTAGGGGAGGACAACGAGGACATCATGGGAGAGGAAGAGCTTCAGGACGCTTCTTCTCTTTGGCACCACAAGAAGGTATTGTTTCTTCCTGAGTGATTATAGGAGAAATGTTGTTCTTTAACAACATTTCAGTTACAATTTTGATAAATTAGGGTGCTACTCACTCGTTTATAAAGAGTTCTTTAGCTTGTGAGCTTAACATGTTAACCCAAGAGTTACCGGTTGAGTTGTTGTTGAGGGTTCTGTTAGGTGGACTGACAGTGTTAATGGAGTTTTGTCCCAGATGCTTGTTGAACTTTAGTAGTTACACCATCGCGGTTAATCTTATACCCCTAGATATTAACTCTTTTCAAATTATCTTGGGTATGGATTGCCTAGAGACGTATCGAGTTCAACTCGATTGTTGGAAGAAGGAGGTCATCTTTCAATAGGGTGGATTTTCTTTAGTCTTTACTGGAGACATGAAAGTTTTGTCTACGTGTATCATATCAGCTACAATATCTGATAAGATGTTGTAGAAAGGTTGTGAGGCATTTTTGGCACATGTAGCAGATAGTAGAGTTGAGAAGAGCATAGTCAGCCTATGGGATGTGGCAGTGGGCTGTGAGTTCCCAGATGTTTTTCCAGATGAGTTGCCAGGTCCACCTCCTGAAAGAGAGATAGACTTTGAGATCTAGCTGTTGCCATGTAGTCAACCTATATCACTGCCAACCTATAGAATGACACATACAGAGTTGAAGGAACTCAAGATACAGTTATAGGAATTACTGGATAAGGGTTTCATTCGACCTATTTCTTCACCATGGGGAGCTCCAGTTTAGTTTTTGAAAAAGAAAGATGGTACTATGAGGTTATGTATAGACTACAGACAGTTGAATAAGATCACCATCAAGAATAAGTACCCACTGCCAAGGATAGATAACTTATTTGATCAGTTGCTTGGAGCAACGATCTTTTTTAAGATATACTTGAGGTTTGGATATCACCAGTTGAGAATAAAGGCTTCAAATATTCCTAAGGAAGCTTTCAGAATAAGATACAAGCATTATGAGTTTCTAGTCATGTCTTTTGGACTGACAAATGCCCCAATAGCTTTCATGGATATGATGAACCATATTCTCAAGCCGTTTTTGGATCAGTTCATAGTGGTTTTTATAGATGACATTTTGATCTATTCCAGAGATGATGAGCAACATGAGAATCATCTGAGGATAGCATTATAGTTGTTGAGACAACACCAGTTATATGCTGAGTTCAGTAAGTGTGAGTTCTAGTTAGCTGAGGTGTCTTTTCTTGGAGAAGTCATTTCAGGAGATGGAGTAAGTGTTGACCATAAGAAAGTCGAGTCTATTATACAGTGCTAGCAGCCTAAGACTCCCACTGAGATCAAAAGCTTCTTACGATTAGCAGGTTACCACAGGAGGTTCATCCAGAACTTCAGTGTTGTAGCGTCACCTCTGACACGCTTAACGAGAAAGAATGCACTGTTTGTTTGGTCAGACAACAGTGAGAAGAGTTTTTAGATCTTGAAGAAGAGGTTGACTACATAACCAGTGTTGATCCTGCCTGAGGCATATAAGGGATACACAGTGTTTTGTGATGCTTCCAGGAGAGGCTTAGGCTGTGTGTTGAGGCAGGAAGGCAAAGTAGTAGCTTATGCATCTAGACAACTTGAGAAGAATGAGGAGAATTACCTGACACATGATTTGGAGTTAACTATTGTAGTTCATGCTCTTAAGACATGGCATCACTATCTTTATGGTGAGGTATGTGAGGTGTTTATAGATCATAAGATCTTGAAATAAGTTTTCCCCTAGAAGGATCTGAATCTTAGACCACGAAGATGGTTAGAATTGATCAAGGATTATGATTTGTTGATAGATTATCACCATGGAAAGGCGAATGTGGTAGAAGATGCCCTCAATAGGAAGTCAAGTTCAATAGCTGATGTATTCTCTATGGTGTGTTTCAAAAGAGACCTACTAATAGAGATGTGAAGGTTGAACTTAGACTTTGGCGTGATAGAGAAAAGTGGTTTGATTGCACAGATGCAAGTCAAGCCTACTTTTTATGATCAGATCAAGGAACTTCAACAGAGTGACAGTGAGTTACGATAGATCATGCAGGATATGACAGAGAGAAAAAGACCAGAGTTTAGGTTTTTAGATGATGGTTTGTTGTATCAGCATGACAAGTTGTGTGTACATGGAGACATTGATTTGAAAGAAAGGATTCTTTAGGAAGCACATGCATCAATGTACGCTATGCATCTAGGCAACACTAAGATGTACAAGAATCTTAAGGAGTTGTACTGGTAGTCAGGTATGAAAAAGGATGTATCTGAGTATGTGGCAAGATGTAATGTGTGCCAGCAGGTTAAAGCTGAAAATCAGAAACCTACAAGTACCTTGAAATATCTTCCTATAATAGAATGGAAGTGGGAACATATCACAATGGATTTTGTGGTAGGGTTGCCCAGGAAACCTAGAGGTTGTGACTCGATATGGGTGATTGTGGATAGACTGACTAATTCTGCTCACTTTCTTCCTATTAAGTCAACCTTTGATGTCCTAAAGTTGTTGAAGATATACGTGGATGAGATACTCAGGCTGCATGGTATCCTAGTTTCAATTATATCATATAGAGATCCTAAGTTCACATCCAAGTTTTGGAATCAGTTGCAATGTGCTTTGGGCACAAAGTTGAGGTTCAGTACAAGTTTTCACCCACAGATGGATGGTCAGTTAGAGAGGACCATTCAGACTCTTGAGGACATGATGAGAGCATGCGTCTTGCATTTCAGTGGAAGTTGGGAAGAACACTTGAGCCTTATAGAGTTTGCATACAATAATAGTCACCATTCCAATCTTGGTATGGCCCCGTATGAATCTCTATATAGAAAACAGTGTAGATCACTCGTATGTTGGTATGAGGTGGGTGAAAAAGAGATTCTTGGACTAGATATAGTGGATTTGACTATAGAAAAGATTACAGTGATCACAGAACAGTTGAAAGCTGTAGAGGACAGGAAGAAGAGTTACCCTGAGAAGAGACATAGACCTCTTGAGTTTGAGGTTGGTGATGAAGTGTATTTGAAAGTTTCACCATGGAAAGGAGTGTTAAGGTTTAGTAAGAGAGGCAAACTGACTCCTAGGTTTATGGGCCCATATCCTATTGTTGAGAGGATTGGACCTGTATCCTACATGTTAGATTTGCCATCCGAGTTGGTTAATATACATGATGTGTTTCATGTATCGATGCTGAAGAAGTGTTACCCTGGTACAGAGAAGATAGTAGACCCAAAACTTGCACAACTCAGACCAGATGTAACCTATGTTGAAGGACCTATACAAATAGTTGATCGAAGGATCAAGAAACTCAAGAATCACAAGATACCATTAGTAAAAGTTTTGTGAAGGAACCACAACCTAGACGAAGCCACGTGGGAGCTTGAGTCTGAGATGTGTAACAAGTTTCCTTTTCTCATTTAGGAATTTCAAGATGAAATTCTTAGAAGGGAGGGAGATTTTTATGACCCACTCCAAAGCTAACTAGTAAGTTCAATTATCACATCATCGTTAAGATGATTAAGTTAAGTAAGCACAGTGCTTATAGCATCATCATGTTAATTAAGTTGAGTTAAGTACTCACAGATGCAATTAGTGCTTTGATCAAGTGAGATAGACCAATTAGCATGCTTTCATGCCTTGAGGTTATAGAGGATCTTTCGCTTGAAAGTTTTCAAAAGAAAACACTCGAATCGGACTTCTGGGGCAATAGTTATGGCTTTTACAAAATCCTTGGACTTGGCTACAATTTTCCCAATTATTTGGCTTTATAACATTTTTTTGTTTCTGTTTCCCTTATCTTCTCTGTGAGCACCGCTTGGGCAGGCACTGTAGTTGTGCTCAATCACAGCAAGGTGAAAGGGCAGGCGGTTGCTTGAGCTCCTTAGCTCCATTCCAGCGGCTTCACCTTCCTTCCTTCTTCCCTTCTTCTTCTTCCTCCCTTCCTCTTCCTCTTCCGACCAGCAGCCACCTACGGCTCTAGCACCTTGGGAAGCCGGTGGACAGTAGCTACAACAGCAGCTAGGTGCCCCTTTGGGCACAGTTAGCACCTCCAACGGTGCCCTTGAGCTCCGACCTTGAGGTCCTAGCAAGTTTTCACAGCTCCCACCTACATTTGGGCACCTAGGCGAGTACTTCCGCCAACTATGTAGCATGTTCAGTAACAAGACAATTCCAGAGGTTGAAGACAACCCCACAAATGCCTGAAAATAGGCTCTAGACGTGTTTCCAGATGAATTCAGACATCCTGAACCGCTGTGAGTAGAATTTCACTCACCTAGCAAGATTTAACTCTGGAAGTCTGATAATTTTGGTCGAATATGCATTTTTCGCTGGTAACAATGGTTATTAGGTGCTGTGCAGTATTGGTGTCGCCTGACTTTTATTTCACAATTTGCTTCTTTACGCTTTGAATGATCCATTTTATTATCTGATTCAGTGTGGTTTGGACTAGTGGAATTACATGGTTGATCGAAATCTAAGTTATTCAGTTTAAAATCCGAAATTAGTAGAATATGACCAATAACTATACAGCTTGGGTATAAACCCAGGCTGTGAAATTTTAGCAATTAATTTGTTACATGATTTTAAAGAAATGACGGTGATATGAAAATATTCAATGAAAACCCTAGTTGCACGCTCTTTGTTATATTTAATGTGAGTGATTTAATATTTACATGAGTTGACACATTTCTCAGAAATATCATTAGAATTCCTCAGTTATTATTAATAATTTGTGTCATAATAAGTAATTAACTCTTAACTGAGTTATGTGATGCACAAATCAAGACTAGGGTTAATATGCATGTTTTTCGAGTAATTTTAGATAATTTACAGATGCTACTGATGATTTCTCATATGTCGAGCAATTTACTCTTATTAGTGCATTAAGATGTTTGATTGAATGATTTCAGTATGTATGTGCCAAGTTGACAAGTATTCTATTTATTTAAATCTTCCTGCAAGTACAATATGTGGATTATTTAGTATTTTTTATTGGTTTGAATAAACTGCTCTGTCAAATTTAGAATGATATTCATGTCGTGTTGTAAAGTTCAAGTAAATAGATTTGGTACCATAGAGATACCAAAGTCAAGAATAAGTAAGAGAGAGATGCAATGTAGTACGAGTTTTCTAGAATAATTAAATAATAGATTAAGGGCCCTGACACCGTAGAATCCCTATGAGAGGTTTGCGTCTTAGGGATGAAATGACTTACCCTGGTGGTGCGTCCAGTATACGGAGGTCAGAACGCATCCACAGAGCGTGCGGGGATATGAAGACCTTGAGGAAGTCTCCTAAGAGAAGATAGGTTATCCAACATGAACTGGAAGTCCCGGTGGTAACCTAGAGGTACCCACAGAGCATACCAAGTTGAGGCCCACAAAGCGTCTCAGACCCTCCGCCTATGTACTCAGCCTAGAGGAGGAGTCCAGTTTACGACACCATAGGAGTGTCGAGGCTAGAGAGCTAGTTTTCTTGTTGCAGACCAGGACAACAGTCAGACTTAGCTATCCTGTGGTGTTGGCTAAGTCTTGTACAGTGGGATCGTAGTTCACTATGAGTCTTCATATGTACAGTACACTACATATGATTAGGGTATAAGATAAAATATGTTCATATAGGTTCATAGAGTTTCTTATAAGTTAAAGAGTTAATAAAGGGTTGAGTTAGTTTCACAGCAGTTGTTCTTTAAATGAAATTTTAGTATTTTCTATTATTTAATTATATCTACAGCTTTGCAACAATTGTTATCATAATGAAATGTTGACATCTCCTATTGTTTAAATTATATTGCTTAGATTTGCTCAGTATAGTGTTAGCTTGTATTTTATTCCAATTAATAATCATAAAATGAGTTATACGCAATGGTTGGGTGAAATTCTATTCACTGAGCCAGTAGCTCACCAACCTACTGAAACATTTTTCTGGTTAGTGTCAGCACAAGGAAGCTGAAGGATCGTATCACCCAAGTACTTAGAAGGTAGTTTGTAGTTAGTTAGAGGCATCTTAGTCCTTTCCCCTTGATCCTTGGGCATGTGGTATGGTAGAGAGAGAGAATGAAATGTAATATCTAGTTTAGTTTTTAATTAATTGTTGCACTTTATACTCCACAAGTAAGATGTAATATGTTGTTTAAACTTTGAGGTATCTTTCCAGATTTAGAAATAGCAAGTTTGCTTCTACAAGTTTAACTAAGATTTCAGTATTGTCCAAATTATGAGATGTACCTTTAGATTAATTTTAAGTGATTAAGAAAAGACAAAGTTAAGGGTGTTTTTGTATTAAGTTGAATCTCCCTGTCATGCCAGAATCTCATGATTGGTGGAAATTGTGGGATCGGGGTGTGTCATTTATATTGAGACTAAAGGTGTTTAGGTACTCAATTCAACATACAATTGATTGATTAGACTCAAAACTATCAACTTGAAGTGTTGAACTAGCTAGTTAGAGTGCTAGGTCGATTGGAGACTGCATTGGCAATGCCAAGACTATCAATCGACTGGTTCACCCTTGTGAGCTGACCGTCTGGTGTGATCCAACTGACCAATTCACTTGGTGACAGTCCTACCAACTGAGGAAATAAGGAATTTCCTGGTTGGAAGAAAACTTTCACGTTTCACTTATTCAATTTGATTGGAGTAAGGATTAATCTTTGCATTAATTGGAAATGAATAAAGAAAGTCAATTGTGAGCAAGTCTGGGAAGTGAAATGGCAGGTTCACTGGGTGAACCGATTGACTTACCTGCTGCAGTACAAACTATACATGGAATTTTCAGATCCTTCTACTCCCGAATAGATTGGGAACCCTGATCTTGCCCTCTGCTATAAATAGAGGGGTACTAGGGGCTTCTCAAAACACACAAATCAAAACATCAGTTGCTCTGCAAAGTTGTTGTCATCTATGGTTTTGGTAACTGAGAGAGCCCGAGCAAGTGCTACCCAACTAAGGAGGCACAATGAGCAAATACAACTACAGAAAATCAGTATGAGTTTGGGAGAGTAGGTTGGTGCTAGTTCCCCAATAAGAGGGTTGTCTCCTTCCTTCCAGTTCTTCTAGAATGACTTGAATTCCCGATGGTCAGTGTGGACTATCTGTAGAAGCGGGAGATGTCTACCACTCAAGAGGACACATTTAGCTGTAGTCTGTGGTGGAAGCCAGAGTCCATGGCGAAGACCAGGAGCTGGACAAACACTGTCTAAGACATGGCATTGAAGACTGCACATGGATGTGAGGTATTATCACTGGGAAAGACCCATGACCAAGTATATCTCCCTAAAACCAACCTTCAAATTACATAGTCATTGATGCGATCTCCTGTTATCGGTTAATGGCCATTAAATTTTTTTGTTTCTGCTGCCTACTTTGAGGGCATAAAACCCAACAATATAACCAGATACTAAAGGAGATAGAGAAACATGTACCCATTTTTATTATCACATATACCCATTGGTGTTGCATTTGAGTCTAGAGTGCAACAGATCTTTGTCAATGATCGACTCCCAAAGGATCAAACTTTAAATTTATAACCTAAAACATTCAAGGACCCTCACAACTATTATACGAGGTCAAAGTACATATATGGGGTCAAACACTGGGACATGGGGCATTTAGGATGCCTAAGATCTTTCTCTTAAGTTAGTTAAGACAAACCGATAGTTGACAAGAGTTTGGAACTAAAACTAATCTAGTAAAATATCATGAAATTAAACAAAACAAAGCATAGAAAACAAAAGAGAGTCTGTTAGATTCTACCAATCAAAGAAAATGAGTTTCTAGTTATGTAACTATGAGTTGGGCAGTCTATGTGCCCACTCTCGGGAGTAGACAACCCACGAACACCCTAGTAAGCAACCTACATCCAAACATAGTACATATGTTGTATTTGTTCCTGTGGGGTCATCCCACTCTCTTTTGCGCAATGTGACTAAAACCCATCAATGATATGTAACCTCTCTCAAGTATGACAAATCAATACCCTAGAATATTCTAGATACTCTCTCAGGTCTAGAATATTCTAAGATGCTAGGAACAGGTGTGATCTGGGCATCATTTGGTAGCGGGCCTGATCATTCTGGGATGGGTCCGGTCGTGCCCATGTCTCTGGTTTTGCACAAATCACCTTAAATCACTCTCTTTTTAGATTCTAATCTAAACTACCTTCTCAACCAAACTAGAAATCATGACAAAAAAGAGAAGAAAGAATAGAAAACATACTAGATCTGAAATAAAAATACTTGCTTAAGGTAAGTGTACATAAACATGACCAAAGTGGTCTACATATCCAAGAAGGAGCTCAACTAGCCATGGACAAGCATAGTTGGCACCAAACAATGATGGAAGGACATCATTTTTATAGAAATAAAGGAGAAAAATAGAAGAAAGGAGAAGAAGAGATTTAACCTATAGAGGAGAGGTGGCTCTTTCTCCTTAGCCTTTGTATGGGCCGAATCTCATATTTAGGATGTCCTCCTTGGTCTTCTAAACTCGTTGGCCTCCTTTCACTTTGATTCTACCACAATAAGCAACTTGGTGGATGTATGGAGGTGGAAGACAGCTGGGAATGGTGACAAATGGGTGAATGGTGGTGGAAAATGATGGTAGATGTCGGATGAGCACTTCAGCCCTTTTAGACCTCTAAACACTCGCACAGGCTCTAGGAACCAAAAAGTGTCAAAACCAAAATATGGAACCAAAAAGTCTCTAAACCCCTCTCTA
Organism: Alisma plantago-aquatica; assembly: GCA_963693085.1. Classification (NCBI taxonomy): domain Eukaryota; kingdom Viridiplantae; phylum Streptophyta; class Magnoliopsida; order Alismatales; family Alismataceae; genus Alisma; species Alisma plantago-aquatica. The sequence goes on from OY856411.1 coordinate 652,241,666, forward strand.
GGTAGGAACATGTAGGTATTTATAGGTGAAGGGGAGTGTATGTGATAAGTGGTTGCAATACTTTTCCTCGGTGCGGCTATGCCGAGCGTAGAGATCATGACATGTGTCGTGGTTGAGGTAGGTATTGTGGGTGAGACAGGTGTAGTTGACCCTTATCCTCGGCATGGCCATGCCAGGCTCAGTGCGGTCATGCTCATGATAGTGGTCGTGACATGTGTCACGGTCGAGGAAGGTGTCGCGGGGGAGGTAGGTGTCGCGGGAGATTCACGTGCAGCCGACCCTTGTCCTCAGTGTGGTCGTGATGAGCATAGTAGTTGTAATAGGTGTTGCGATCACGATGGGCATCGCTGGTGAGACATGTGTAGCTGACCCTTGTCCTTGGTGCATCCATGCTGGTCATGGCACGACCGTACCAAGCGTAGCAGTCGTGACGGGTGTCGCAGGCAAGACAAGTGCACCTAACCCTTGTCCTCGACATGACCATGCTGAGAGTAGCAGTCACAAAAGTTGTAGAGGTCTCTACTAATGGAAGCCTAGCTACTACAAAAAGTATGTGTTTAGGAGAAATCTTGGAGAATATATGTTTTTTCAAGTTCGGTGCCTGCATATCCCAAATTGGCTAGTTGAGCGACAGTATATTCAAAATATATATAAATTATGAAAAGATAAGTATCTAGAGTTATTTTGGGCATATTAAGGCTATAATGACACAAAACCATAAATAAATGCTTAGCATAAATGCCTAAATTTGAGTGCTATCAACCACCCCAAGCTTAAACGGTAAGGACCCTAAACTTGCTTAATGAGTTAAATGAGCTAAATTACCATAATTTAATGCTTATAACCCTAATATAACCTTTTGATATGTTTTGAAATCATAAGAAAATCTTAAGTTTCAAATTTGGTCCAATTTGGACATTGTTTGAGCAAGTTATGTAATGTTCTCTACATTTTGAACTTTTCTGTAATTTATCCAATTAAGGGGTTTTCTTTGCAATTTGTCACATACATTATGTTCCTTAGATGTTATATTATTATTATTGAGATTTTTGAGCCATGGGGCTCCTAGTTGAGCCATGGTTTGAAGGTGTTTTCCTCAAGGGTATTTTAGGGTTTCCCCCTTCATTGATGAGCTACCTTTAGTAGCTACCAACTAATGAATTATGTGATTGGCTGGAAAATTAGACAAAGGAAAGCTAAGAAGGTGAATATGGACGGTGGGGGATCTGCTTATGTGTGTTCTTGTATATTCTTAATAATTTAAGACCATAGCCACATGGGGAAGCTACTGTTACACCTCATGCTTGCTTCTATAATTATCCATGGGCTATATTTACCTCTTCTTTGCCCAAGTTCGAAACTATGCTTGCTTTCTCTTTCTTCTAACTTGGATCAATGAATCCACTATGTTTTTCTGCGGAACCAAGTGCTCTAAGGTAGAAGAAAACCTCTTTTTGGAGAAGAAGGTCTCCAAGAGCTCCATCTAGCCCTATCTAGGGTTTCCAATGTCATCTTCTAGGGATTTTGACCAAGGCAAGTTGTTTTATTCCTTCCTTCTCTATTTCTCTTGCTCTTATCCTTCTTTGGACCTTCCTTCAAGTCGGAACCTTTCTGTTCCATGGTGAATATGTCTCTAGAACTCAAAAATCTATCCTTCTTGTTTCTTTTTCTATAATTTTGCTTGTTTGTGGAGAGAAGTACATATTTGGCCAAGTTCATATCTGAATCCAAGGTTTTCTTGCCCTATTTGCTCAAGATTCTTTCTGTTTGGGATCTGACCTACTCTATATAGGTGAGTTATATAACATTCTTCACTTATATTTCTTACTAGAAGCTTGTTAATTCATGTTTATGCCTTAGTGTGTTGATTTAAGCATAGAGAAACCATGCTTGTTTAGAATTTCGAATTTTTGTTGTGTTCCCTATTCTGTTCCAGTTCTATATGAACTTTTAAACATGTGTACAACCTTTCTAAGGTGTAACATGATCTGGTACAGGTTGATAGAATCAGCCTATGGTGCTAATCATTAAATAATCGATGGTTCAAATTAGGGTTTTAAAGCTATTTCCTTCCCTATCCCACAAATGATGACTATACCATTCAATAACCAATGGTGTTGCTATCTTCGCAACTTATGTTCATGATCAAAGATGTCAAATTTATGGTGACAACCTACGGTCAGCCCCATAGGTCATGTTTTGGCTCAATTGGACATTTAATTATCATCCACTAAGTATTCTAATCATGTTATCAATCGATGATGACATTAACTTAATATTTGATGGTGTTAACTGAATGTATTACTGATCTAATAACCAATGGTGACCTAACTATCACAATTAACGGTGGATCAGGTCATCACCATATATGATGAGTTAAGAATGTAATTGTATATTTGACTAAACCTTGAACCAATGGTTCCTTAGTTCAATTGATATAATGGATAGACCTATACTTCAATTGATAACCTTGAACAATGAACCTGATCCAATGAATAATATTGGATGCTTCAACATCCAATGGATTAGAATAAATCACCTAGTATTATTTGTGGGTCCTATTGATGATATTTTGATGGTTCAATACCATTAATTTGTAGTCTTACCTTTTCCATCATATAGTTATATTTGATAAATCGCTATAATAAGTGGATGCCTAACTCCTATGTGATCTAGCTTGTTTTACCTAACCTTAGTGTAATTATATGATGTTTATTGGTTATAATCATACCTCTTTAATGATTAATGTGATAATGAATTACACTCTTATTGTGTTGAAACCACATTATAGTTTTATTTAAATATCATAGTGCTTTGCCATGTTAGTGTCTATGGACACATATGTGCTAATGGTCTTTTGAGCCTTGTTTAAGGCATGGAATGATGATGATAACCTAACTATGAATAATGTGATGGTTTTAACGACTATTGGACATGTTTGAAGCCATGATTGAGGTGATATCCTCTTCATGTTCCAATAAGGGTTAAAACCCTGGAACTTGTGATAAGATATTGGTATCTTGTAAAAGTATGATGATAAGTGTGGTCCATTAATTTGCAATGAATGATAGCATGTGGTAATGTGATTAAGATTTTTATCTCAAATGTTTAATGTCTTTTAAAGTTGTTATACATATACTCTTGTTAGAAAACAATTAGGGTTTGAATGTCCATTTGTATGATTTAGCCTTAATTCACCCAATCGGCATAACTAATTAAGTGAAACTCTAATCATGTAGTGCCCTATGCCATAGATCTATCTGAGTGTCTAAAATTGCCAGATAGTGAAATGAGTATTCCTAAGGGATACTCCGAGTGCATATTGATGAGTATGCAGCGTGCTTGTCATCCTGAATCCAAGTGTTATTGAGGATGATAGTGGTCATACCTAGCCCTCAGTTTAAGAACGATTGTGGTCGTGTCTCGGTGATTATATATATATGATGATGATGAGATTGGAGGACAACTGTGGTTGTACCTCAGATGGTAGGGTATGCGTACATTCCTCCTTTCACTAATGAAGTGACATGTATCAAGGATAGACTAGGCTGTTAGCAGCTTGACCTTATGTGTCATTGTGGCGGACCCGTACTGACCGGGGACAGAGAAGATCTTAGGAGTCCGACTCTTCCTAGATCTTGTATGGCACTAATTTCGACTTAGTAGTGGAATTTCTCAAATCCCTCAGTGCAATGTAATAAAAGAAGTGATATAAGCCATGTAGTATACTGACTATGGTTAAATACGTCTCACATTGTTTGATTAGTCTTTAACTTGTCTTTATACTATTTAGTGTTTACAAGATGATATCATATGACCCTTGAGTAATTATACTTCCTGTCAAGTTAATTTGCTTAATGGCTTAGTATGCTTAACCTATTCAATCTTCTTAAATTGCTTATTCAGTATTGTATCTGCTCAGTTCATTTAATATCAATCAATATGTTATAATCAATATATGTTGGAGAGAGTTATATCTCTCGCTAGGACTGGGTCTCACCCATGGGTCACAACATTTTTTTAGGTGGTCGCGGGCAACGAGGTTGAGGTCGCGTTGTGGAAGAGAACCAACCTAGTGATCCATAGATTCAGAAGGTTGGTTAGTTGTAGATGTTAGTAGTAGATTCCTAGTGTCATCCTTGTACTCTCAGGTCCGGGTATGGGATGCGTTTTCTAGCTGATATACTCATATCGTCACGAGATTTTTGTAGTATGCCACTGTTTGTAAATATATGGCATGCACATATGAAATATCTTTTGTATGTAGGATGTGACTGAGGTCTTTGGACCCATATGTAGATACTTGTTACAGTATATGAGAATGAAATGATGGACCTTTTATAAATGTTCTAGAGTTTATTTACATTGTTGGAATTGGTTTTAATTATTCCGCATTTTTTACTCTGTGATAAATTAGTAGTTGATCATGTTTTTGTGTTTTGAGTAATCTCGTTGGTGTGACGAGGTGTCACAATTAAGTTGGTATTAGAGCTCTAGGTTTACTGAGTCTACAGGGACATAGGACTTAGGTTTGAGTTTGTTCTTATGTATCCAACATATCTTATCATAGTTTATGCTTATGTAGATATGTCTGGAGTACATGAAGAACATGTTGAGAGTAGCTATGTAGCACCAGGAGGAGGTGTTGGGAGGTAGGAACACGATGAGAGAGTGCCAGAAGTAGGGCCAAAGCAGCCCGTAATGCCTCATCTAGACCCGACAATGATGTCCAATCTTGAGTTTCAACATATGTTTAGACAAATGATGGCCACAATTACACATATTGTTGACAGAGCGCCAACACCTGAAGCTAGGGCAGCCACCTCTAATGTGGAGTCCCAAGGTGTTGGGAAGACATTTGTACATCTTAGATGTGTTGGGGAGATTGAATATGTAGGTACTTCTGATCCAGTAGACGTTGACATGTGGTGGACTGAGCTGGAAAAGGCGTTCAAAATCCTAAACATCACTAAAGAAGACAAAGTTAAGAATGTAATATACTTGTTGAAGGGTAGTGTTGGCCACTGGTTGGCCATATAAGAGGAGAAAAGGCCATGAGTTGTGATAGGATGGGAGGAGTTTCAGAGGGAATTTGTTAGCTGATATTTTATAGATACCTACCTAGATGAGAAAATTTCTCTATTTGAGAAGATTCGTCAGGGAGCTATGACTATCAATGAGTATGAATCAAAGTTTACGGAACTTCTATGGTTCTGCCCACACCTGGCAGCATCAGACAAGGAAAGGATCCAGACATTTGAGAAGGTCCTGAGTACGGAGTTGACTACTACATCATCAACCTTGGAGAATAGGGAAAGGTTTTCCACCTTTGTGGAATCTGTCAGGAGGATTGAGAGGTTTACAATAGAGAAGCATAATGCTAATGCTAAGAAGTGACCTATGTAGTTTCAAGGGCAATCATCTGGAGCCTTTAAGAAGATTAGGTTTTTCCCACCGTCGTTGCAACCAAGGTCAACCTTCACTGAACCAAGATCACATGCACCGTCACAGTGGACCCCGAGTAGGGGTAGAGGTCACAGTTTTCCATCAACATGAGCTCAAAGTTCATCATCAGTCTTAATTACAGGGCCGTTTAGACCACATAGTGATAACCGAGTGTGTCATCAATGTGGACAGACATGGCATATTAGATGGAATTTCCCTATGAAGGTTGAGGAGGTGACACAACAGCCAAAGAAAAATCAATAGGGATCACAACAATGACAGTTTGATACTGATAGTGGCAGCAGACATGGTCAGGCATACCATGCAGGATCCTCAGGACAGGAAAGAAGAGGACATGGACGACAGCAGGTGACAACTAGGTTCTATTCCATGACCCAGCCGAAAGTAGTGGTCAATCCACGAGTCATGATAGGTCAAATGGAATTATTTCATTATGATTTCTCTGCTCCTTGTTTTGTATCTATGTTAGTAGATCCTGGTGTGATGCACTCTTTTATCACTAGAGAGGTGATAGAGAGTTGTCATCTACCTATTAGTCTTAGATCTGATAGCCTTTGGCTAGAGACTCCTTTGGTTGATTCTGCTGAGTTGCAGGAAGTGTGCCCTTCTTATGTTCTTTCATTCTCTGGACACAACATTCAAGTGGATCTTTTGCCACTTTACACTTAACATGCATGGTTTTGATGTAATCCTAGGAATGGATACCTTAGAAAAATATAAGGTAGTCTTAGACGGTAGTACTAAGGTGGTGATGTTCCATGATGGAGATATACAGTGGATTTTTCAAGGTGATAGGAAAATTCTTCCTACATGTTTGATGTTAGCTATGACAGCTGGGCGGTTGATGAGACAAGGATGTGAGGCTTTCTTAGCTCATGTTGTGGATACCAAGGCGGTAGGTCTTAGTATCCAAGAGGTACCAGTGGTGCAAGAATTTGAGGATGTCTTTCTTGAGAAATTTCCTAGCATTCCCCCTCCTAGAGAGATTGAGTTTGAGATCAATCTTGTTCCTAGAACACAACCCATAGCACACTCAGCATACATAATGACACCAACAAAGATGCAGGAGTTAAAGAAATAGTTACAAGAATTGTTAGAGAAGGGTTTTATCAGGTCGAGCACTTCCCCTTGGGGTGCTCCCATGTTGTTTGTTAAAAAGAAGGATGGTTCAATGAGGTTGTGTATAGACTACAAACAGTTGAATAAGGTGACAATAAAGAATAAGTATTCTTTGTCGAGGATTGATGATCTTTTTGATCTGTTGAGAGGTGCCACTATGTTTTCAAAGATAGACCTGAGGTCAAGTTACCATCAATTGAGAATTAAGGCTGATGACATACCCAAGTCAGCTTTTAGGACTAGGTATGGTCATTATGAATTTGTGGTTATGCCGTTTGGGCTAACCAATTCACCTACAACTTTTATGGATCTAATGAATAGGGTGTTTATACCTTAACTTAATCAGTGTGTGGTCGTGTTCATAGATGATATTCTAATATAATCCAAGCATAGTAAACATCATGAGCAACACATTCGCCAGGCATTGACTTTGTTAAGGAAACATCAACTATATGCTAAGTTTAGCAAGTGTGAATTTTGGTTATCTGGAGTGTCATTTTTGGGCCATGTTATATTTGCAAAAGGCATTTGTGTTGATCCCAAGAAAGTGGAATCTGTACTACAATGGGAACAACCAAAGACACTAACAGAGATCCGTAGTTTTGTAGGTCTGGCAGGTTACTACAGGAGGTTCGTCAAAGACTTCAATTCTATAGCCTTACCCCTAACTAGGTTAACTAGGAAGGATGTTCCTTTTGCTTGAAATGACATGTCAATGCTCTTTTCAGCTTTTGAAAGAAAAGTTGACTAGTGCACCAATGTTAATACTGCCAGAGCAAGGAAAAGGCTATATTGTCTTTTGCGATGCTTCAAAGAATGGGTTGGGATGTGTGTCGATGTATGGTAAAAATGTGATTTCTTTTGTTTGTGACGGCTTAAGAAACATGAGGAGAGTTACCCAACACATGATCTGGAGCTTGCAACGGTGGTCCATACCTTACAAATTTGGAGACACTATCTTTATGGATAAAAGTATTAGATCTTCACGGACCATAAGAATCTATAGTATATCTTCTCAAAACAGGAGCTAAATATGAGGTAGAGGAGATGGATGGAGCTGATTAAGGATTATGATTCCACAATAGACTACCATCTAGGGAAAGAAAATGTGGTAGTTGATGCATTGTGTAGAAAGTCATCTTCATTATCAACGGTAGATAATGCACAATTAAATTCCTTGAGGTGTCATAAGAGAGATATGCTAGTGTCTCTTCGCCAGATGAATGTACATCTAGAAGTTTCCTTGCTGGCAGGATTTTTGGAAAATTTACAAGTGAAGCCTACCTTAAGACAACAAATTCATGTTGCACGGAAGAATGATATTGTGATATAGAATATCTGATTAGGGATTGACAGTGAAAAGTATGATGGATTTCATGAGGCAGAAGATGGTACAGTTTGTTACCACAATAGGAAGGCAGTTCCTGATCTTGATGGGTTGAGGAAGATGGTACTTAAAGAGGCTCACTCCTCCAAGGTATGCAATACATCCTAGAAGTACCAACATGTACTAAAACTTGAAAGACATGTATTGGTGGCCAAGTCTAAAGCATTATGTGGCAAAGTTCATTGCCAAATGTCCAGTTTGTCAACAGGTGAAGGTTGGTCACCATAAGCTTGTAGGGACATTACAACCCTTGCCAATACCACAGTGAATATGGGATCATATTACTATGGACTTTGTGGTTGGTCTTCCTAGGACATCCAAGGGTCATGATTCCATATGGGTGATAGTAGAAAGATTGACTAAGTCAGCTCATTTTTTGCCAGTTAAGACAACATTTATAGTAGAGAAATTGGCACAAATATATGTTGATGAGATATTCCATCTGCATGGCATTCCAGTGACTATAGTTTTTGATAGAGTTCCATATTTTACAAGTCATTTTTGGGAGTGTCTGCATTCAACAATGGGAATACAGCTGAGATTCAACATAACTTTTTATCAGCATACCAATGTCCAGTCTGAAAGGACTATTCAGACTTTAGAGGATCTCTTGAGGGCATGTGTGCTGCAATTTCATGGTAGTTGGGATGTACATCTAACATTTATAGAGTTTGCGTACAACAATATCTATCAAAGAAGCATAGATATGGCTCCTTATGAGGATCTGTATGGGAGACGGTGTCAGCCTCCTCTTTGCTGGTATGAGACAGGTGAATATCAACTTTTGGGTCCTGAGATAGTACAACAGACTACAAAAAAGATTAAAGTGATACAACAACGGTTGAAAGCAGCCCAAGATAGGCAAAAATCTTATGGAGATAATTAACACAGACCACTTGAGTTCCAAATGGGAGATAGAGTATATCTTAAGGTTTCTCCTTGGAAAGGTGTGTTGAGGTTTGGAAAAAAGGGTAAGTTGGATGCTAGATTTATGGAACCATACCCTGACCTAGCTCATGTTGGAAAGGTAGTGTTACACCCTGATCTCACAATTACCATTAATCATGAGATTAGGGCATAAATTGAGGATTTAACGTAATACAAAGATCACCCTTAACTTTTTCTTATTTTTCAAACTTTTTGTTTTCTAGCATTGGACCACATAGACTAACTTTACAAGGGAATCTGAACATAGATTTCTCTAATCTGATTTCAACAGTAAAAAATGCATGTATGAACATTCATTATGTTACTCATAATTTTAAGCACATAAGACTTGTTGATTCACATATATTGCTAAAAGAGGAATAATATTATACATCATCATTTACAACTCTCTCTTATTTATTTTCAAGGACCTAGAGTGACAACGACCGATTGAACTAAACTATACTCACACTAAAATCTTGTGGCAGATCTACTCTGATGCAATGACCTTCTTCAAGTACATGTGATATCCCTAAAAATTTTGAGTAGAGGGGTGAGCCTACTCGGTCAGTGAATGAGTAAAACAATAATGCAGTCTAAAGTACTGAATCTGACATTTATCATTATTAGATAATTAAAATAAAACAAGATAGTAATTTCAAATTAAAAGACTAGATATTTCAAAAGTTACTAATAAAATTGAAGCCTACATCATTAGAAATAAACAAGTATAGAAATATAATCCTGAGATATTCAATATTACATTTAAAGAACAACTATTGGGAAACTAAAATCAATCCTTTCTAAACTCTTCTTACTTATAAGAAACTCTTTAAACCTATATGATCATATTTTTATCTTACGCCTGATCATATGCAGTGTACTCTACATATGAAGACTCGTAGTGAACTACAATCTCACCGTACAAGACTTAGCTGACACACCCGGGAATGCTAAGCCTGACTACGTCACTGGTCTGCAATAGGAAAATGGCTCTCTGGCCTCGGCACACCTATTATGCCATAAAAACTGGAATCCTCCTCTAACCTGAGCACACAGGTGGAGAGTCAAGCCACCTATTGGCTTTTCTGTACTCTAGTGCCACCAGGATCTCTGGTTGATGTTGGATACTACATACTGTATTTTTAAGGAAACTTCCACTAGGGCTTCATCCCTAGTACCACCTATTAGTATGATCTGACCCCCATATACTGGACACTGCCTGGGTTAGGTCGTTTCATACCTACGACGCAGACCACTCATAGGGAATCTACGGTGTGCAGGGCTCCTAAGTCTATTATTTTATTATTCCTGGAAAGCTCTTACTATATTGTATCTTTTCCTTACTTATACTTGACTCTGGTATCTCCATGGTACCACATATATTTATTTATTTGAAATTTATAATACAACATGTATATCATTCTAAACTTGGCAAAGTAGTATATTCAAAATATTGTGATATTTTGAGTAATCTTCATACTATACATACAAGCAGACTAAAATTCTTAAATAAATAGAATACATGTCAACTTGGCACTTTATGCACTAGAATCATGCAATTGAACTTCTTAATACACTGATAATACTGAACTAAATGCTTAACATATTGTTTACCCCTTTCTTATGGTTTCTCCTTACTCATGCACATATAGCACTTCTCATGTATTCAAACATATATCATGTCTACTAATATAAATATTCTCATTCAACATTTCTCACATTTATGAATGACATCAGTAACATACCTATCTAGGGTATGTCATATCTCCACTTGCAATAGAATAACAACATATGCCTTTTATGACAAGTATTTGAGTTAGAGAATCTGAATCTCATAAAAAAAGCATGTATGCCTATAGGATAATATTCAGATAAAATCCCACAATATCACATGAATCATTTCAATCATCCATTTATTACTAAATTAGATATATATACTTGTAAAAGCATACTAGATTGGGTTTCCATCCTTGATTACTTGTTATTCACAGGATATGTATTGTGAAAATAAGAAACTCTATCTGTCCATATATCAAATCAAAGAGATCAAACATGTAGAATTATATGCATTAGGAACATAAGTAAGATCATATAAACATAAATTTGAATTTCAGCTATAATGTTGCTCAAGCACCCGAATAACTTGAAAATTCAGATCTTCAGAAAATTCTCAATAAACTTCTTAATTTTTTAGTATTCAAGATACATGGATATATATATCCACGTCATCATATAAATGTTTTCAGATCATAGTTGGAACATGAATTGAAGTATTCTATAAACTGAATTCAAGAACAATTCTTTTCATTTATTGTCATCTAGGGAGAAATCAAGAATATAAATTAAAACCATCTAATTGAGTACAATTACTGAAATATTCTTTTACCCACTCACCCTAAGCTGTAAAAAAGCTTAAAAACGTAGCTCATACTTGAAAAACTCAATCTTATATCAAATCCCTAGCAAGTCACCCGATTCTTCTTCCTTTCAACTCGAAAACCCTAAAAATGAGGGTGTATGAAGAAAGAGTGAGAAAAGGGGAAGTTTTGATACCATTTTGGATCAAATCAAAGGAGGGACAAACTTTTGACATATGAGAGAAGATTCACCATGAAACTTTATCCAAAGAAGCTAAACTTGCATGATTTCATCATTCATCGGACCGCAAAACCCTAGGTCATCATCTCCATCACTTTCTCCTCTCAAACCCTAACTCTCCCTCTGTCTCTAGGATTTCATTTCATTGGATTGAATCACGAATTATGAGAGCTCCTTGTGTGTTAGGCTGACCATATAGAGCAATTGAGTTGCTTGGGTCAATTGCACATTGACCCCTCAATATACTTTCTCTTATTTCAGGTAAATTTTCTGTCATAAAAATATTATTGTAATTCATCTACTGATAAGGTCTAAACACATCAAAAAATTATAAAACATTTACATGCTATTTATTATTGAGTTTCAGTTCTCTAGTTAAAATTTTAGATTATTTGGAGTTACCACTAAATAAATAAAAATAAAACACTACACTACTAAAAAGCACTCTATCGGCAATTTGGTCGAAGTATAGTTCGTCCGAGAACCACATTCAAAGAACACTCGAATATTCTGACATTTTTCTCCAATATGCATGATTTAATTAATCATATCATGTCCAAAACTCAATTACATACAAAATTTGTAGAAATTATGAACAATCATTTACGACACTTCTATCCTGATCAAATTCCATATTCATGTACTATCAAAACCCTAATTTTTGCCGATTAGGGTTTACATTTCTCAAACCCTAATTCTTCAAACTAAAATCATAGTTAGGGTTTCTTATTAGGTTTGAAACATCACAATTGATCTACTATCATTAATCAAGTCTAAACGATGTTCAATCTAATCAAGCATGTAATCATTCAGGTAAACCCTAGTTTACCAATTAAGCACAAATGTGGTCATTACAATTCTCACCCCCTTAAAAAGTTTTGTCCCTGAAACATAAATATGCAAACAAAGAATATTTATAGTTTATTTTAAGCTTCTAAAATCTTACATGTCATTACATTCTTGTATTTTGTACTTGAATGCAGTTTTCAACATTAAGTCCTTTATTTCTTTTCTAATCATAACATGTTAAAACAATTTTCAATGATAACAAACAAATTATCTATGCCACAATCAATCATAGGATAGAGAGAGAAATAACTATTTCAATATTTTCATACTATTGGGGTGTTACCTCAACATTAATAGACGATCCAACCATCTCAATTCATATGACTCAATATGTACTATTGTTTTATATTACGTCTGAATCACAAAAGAGAGTTCACTATGTTGTTTGGAATATTACTATTGTGCTACTCAAATAGAAAAATAGTCTTGAGTTGGAAGACTAGATTCAACAACAATTGTACAATACTACTCACAACATCCCCATTGTATCATGGATGCATAAGGTGAAGCATTACCATCATATTCCATACTATTCTCAAGTATGAACCCACACATAATTCAAGGTGTAACCATCAAGTTATAACATACTAGGGTATCAACAACAATAACAGAGTACTCCATGATTGTTTTAGTCATTCAAGGACTATTCATACCCAATTACCATCACTTAGTTAAATTAAAGTTAGGTATAACAAGCTATACCTCATTAGGGTTACATATCAATACAATATGGTTATCATCCCTTCTATTCATATGAGTGAATAGGTAAGAGTACCTTCTTCAGGGTAACCCTTCATTTGTTCCATCATTATTCAACCCATATCACCATACCACAATTGTACAATACTAAGATGGATTACTGGTATGAATGAAAACAACTATCAGACACCTTTAATTAACATATTGCTTTCACATGTACACTAAAATTATACGTAGAACCAATTTACATCCCTTAATATACCTTCAACAAATTATACTTTTAAAAACAAATTCACATATTATGAAAATTCATTGTTTTCTCTTATCTCTCTCCTAATTCACTACTACTTACTTTTTTCCTACTTATCCTTCTCATTTTAATCATGTAGATTAAACATTCCTAAAATTAAAACATACAAGGTACAAATAGATTATTCATCATTCTTGCTATCACTGCAAGAATTTATCTCATGTTGCACTTCACTCATATTGTATTTCTCCTTTTGTTTCAAACACACTTGTTACATTTCAAATTTATATCTTACTCTTTACTCTGATTCATTTCCATATTGTTTATCTACCTTTCAGATTAGCTACCTTTCAACCCTGGATTACTATCAGTGCTAGTTTACTTCTCATAGTGCAAATCTCATGATCTTGTTTTATAGAGATTCTAGTATTCAAGGTCAAATCACTAGTGACATCCCTTGAGCTACTACAACTCTAAACATTCTAGGGTTTGGCCCTTATCAGTAGCATGACGTTATTGTGATGTGACTTTCCTCCCTTAATTGGAAATTCAAACTTTGGATCTCACAAGCTTTGATAAAGTCTTCTTTATCTTATCGATTGAATTTCCTTTCTCTCACTTGGCCATTTAGATAGATTACATTCTCAATTACCCATATTGAGTTTCATCATCATATTGTATGTCATTATTACATTCACTAGATGTCTCTACCACGGTGGTTATGCATCATTTTTTATTCATTTTCTTATCACTTCATTCCCACATTGCTCTCATTGAGGAAGATAAGAAAGAGAAGATGATTTTGAGACTTAGAATTATTATCTTCAAACATTCAATAATACATTTCTCATATGTAGGTTTAATTAATTATCAACAAGGATACTAGACTAATTAGCACTTTCTTGAATCTCGCAACCTCTTTCTTTTATAATATATATTACTCCATTATGTTTCAAACCCTCCTTCACTTTCCATAATCCCCTTACAATATACTACTATTCCACATGTCATCTTTAACTTCTAGTTTTCTCTTATGATCATGTTGCTTCTTTTATGTGTGTGATCATGTATAACATGTTTCATATATTTCCTTTTATCCTTCTACTAATGTGAAGTTGAAATTCTAAATCAATAATCTCTCTACTAGTATCACCTCATGTTTAATGCATTACATATCCTTCATTTTAAATCAAACGGCTCATGCATGGGTCAAACTTAGTTTCTCTTTTAATCAAGTTTTTCCCTTCTGAATATAGTCTACCTTTGTATGACTTATTCATTGGTTAAGCTACACTTCTGTTCTTCTTTTAGAAACTAGTTTGTTGTTCTATAGAGACTTAGAATCCAAAGGCAGTAAGGATGAATGTATTAAACTTATTAATAAAGGTATACATTCCATGCTCTCAATTATATCATAACCCTCATTCCTTAATCAAGCTCATTATTTCCAACATTTCTCTGTGTTTCAATTAAGTTTCTTATCCTAGTTTTATGATTTACATGCCCATCTAGTTATCTTTACTTTAACTCATCTGAAGACTCTTCGGTTATATTTACTTGTTGTCTACTTAACTCTTTTCTTCTATTTTTCCTTTGCTTTGGAGTAAATAAAAACATTGTACTTAGTTATATAATCCATTCCTCATGATTGATTCTTACTATCTTGGCCCCTTACATACTTTTCTAATATCTTTTCCATATTTCATATTTAGAGTTCATATAATACTAATAATTAAACTTAATCTGAACCTTATTTCGTGTTCCTTTATTCCCAATTAAGGGTTTCTCATATGAGGCCCCAAACTTGGATCTCAGATATTAGTTCCAACTGATTCTTAGTTATCCCAATCTTTCCCTTATACTTCAAAATCTTAGAGTATATACATTCATACTAGAATTTGGATCTAATCTATCCAGAATTTACTCTTGTTATGTTACTGATAGGAGTCATTAGATCCCAGTAATGCATCCTGCCAGCCGGACCAGGCCGAACCTGCAGTCCTGAAGTGATGAGCTACTCAGGATTACTCAACTCCTATTCATCTCAAATGTGTGGAAGAAAACTTATCCACTTAGGAAAGCTCATTCAAAGATCATTTCTAGTCTACTTGATACAAAGAATGTAATCAATAAATGCTACAACTGCATAGTGTACAACAAATCTTAAAGACCCATATATATTTCAAAATACTGAATATATGAATTCAAACATATAAGACCTTTTCTATTCATCTCCAATAAAACAACAATATGAAATGAAATTTCTATCTCATTTTATATTTATATATGCTCTTAATTCATATTATTTATCTTGTTTCTAACCCCAATATTTCTAGGGTTCCTCTCTAGACCATCCTTCCACTGTATACCTGGCTAGGGTATACATGAAAGAATAGACATAGTAGCTTGATATTGGTTGATCTAAGTACTCAGATACCAGGCCAGGATATTCAAATACTCAAATCCCTAGAGCTAACATCATAACATCTCCTATCTGCCACACTTATGACTTTAACTTAGAAACATAATGGTCCCTGAAAACTCATCCTAAGATCTGATACCAAGTTGTTACACCCCGATCTCACAATTACCATTAATCATGAGATTAGGGCATAATTTTAGGATTTAACGTAATACAAAGATCACCTTTCACTTTTTCTTTTTTTTTAACTCTTTGTTTTCTCGCATTGAACCACATAAACTAACTTTATAAAGAATTCTAAATATTGATTTCTCTAATTTGATTTCAATAGTAAAAAATGCATGTATCAACATTCATTATGTTTCTCATAATTTTAGGCACATAAGACTTGCTGATTCACATATATTTCTAAAAGAGGAATAATGTTATACATCATCATTTACAACTCTTTCTTATTTCTTTACAAGGACCGACTGAACTTAACTATACTCAGACTTAAATCATGTGGCAGATCTACTCTGATGCAATGACCTTCTTCAAGTCCATGTGATATCCTTAAAAATTTTGATTAGAGGGGTGAGCCTACTTGCTCAGTGAATGAGTAAAACAATAATGCAGTCTAAAGTACTGAATCAGACATTTATCATTCTTGGATAATTGAAACAAAAAAAGATAGTAATTTCAAATTAAAAGACTATATATTTCAAAACTTACTAATAACATTGAAGGCTACATCATTAGAAACAAACAAGTATGGAAATATAATCCTCACTATCGTCAATATTACATTTAAAGAACAACTACTGTGAAACTAAAATCAATCCTTTCTTAACTCTTCTTACTTATAAGAAACTCTTTAAACCTATATGACCATATTTTTAGCTTATGCCCTGATCATATGCAGTGTACTCTACATATGAAGACTCGTAGAAAACTACAATCGCACCGTACAAGACTTAGGTGACACACCCGAGAATGATAAGCCTAACTACATCACTGGTCTGCAATAGGAAAACGACTCTCTGGCCTCAACACACCTATTATGCCGTAAAACCTAGACTCCTCCTCTAACCTGAGCACACAGGCAGAGTCAAGCCATCTATTGGCTTCTCTGTACTCTAGTGCCACCAGGATCTCTGGTTGATGTTGGACACTACGTACTGTATTTTTAAGGAGACTTCTACTAGGGCTTCATCCCCCGTACCACCTGTTAGTACGATCCGACCCCTGTATACTAGACACTGCCAGGGTTAGGTCGTTTAATCCCTATGGCGCATACCTCTCATAGGGAATCTACGGTGTCAGGCCTCCTTAGTCTATTATTTTATTATTCCTGGAAAGCTCTTACTATATTGTATCTTGTCCTTATACTTGACTCTGGTATCTCTATGGTACCACATCTATTTATTTGAAATTTATAATACAACATGTATATCATTCTAAACTTGGCATAGTAGTATATTCAAAATATTGTTATATTTTGAGTAATCTTCATACTATACATACAAGAAGACTAAAATTCTTAAATAAATAGAATATATGTCAACTTGGCACTTTATGCACTAGAATCATGCAATTGAACTTCTTAATACATTGATAATACTGAATTGAATTCTTAACATATTGTTTACCCCTTTCTTAGGGTTTCTCCTTACTCATGCACATATAGAACTTGTCATGTATTCAAACATATATCATGTCTACTAATATAAATATTCTCATTCAACATTTCTCACATTTAGGCATGGCATCGATGACATACCTATCTAGGGTATGTCATATCTTCACTTGTAATAGCATAACAACATATGCATTTCATTACAAGTATTTGAGTTAGAGAATCTGAATCTCATAAACAAAGCATGTATGCATATAAGATAGTATTCAGATAAAATCCCACAATATAACATGAATCATTTCAATCAGCCATTTACTACTAAATTAGATATGTATACTTGTAAAACCATACTAGATTGGGTTTCCATCCTTGATTACTTGCTATTCATAGAATATGTATTGTGAAAATTAGAAACTCTATCTATACATATATCAAATCAAAGAGATCAAACACGTATAATTATATGCATTAGGAACATAAGTAACATCGTATAAACATAAATCTAAATTTCAGTTGTAAAGTTGCTCAAGCACCCAAATTACTTGAAAATTCAGATCTTCAGAAGATTCTCAATAAACTTCTTAATTTTGTAGTATTAAAGATACATGGATATCTATATCCATGTCATCATATAAACATTTTCAGATCATAGTTGGAACATGAATTGAAGTATTCTATAAACTAAATTCAAGAACATGTTGACAAAATGTCATCCATATACTAATTAGACAATCCAACTAGTAGAGGTTGAGTTAGATGAGGATATCTCCTATGTTGATCCTAGATAGATGGGTGAAAAAGCTGAAGAGAAAAGATATAATACTAGTGAAAGTTTTTTGGAATCATCGTGGCATAGAGTAAGCCACATGGGAACTAGAGAATGATATGCGTACAAAATACCCATCACTTTTTGCGTAGGATTTCAGGGCGAAATCCTTGTTAGGGGTTATTAGTTGTAAGGCCCCTTAACTTGCTTAATGAGTTAAATGAGATTAATTACGATAATTTAATGCCTCCTAATATAACCTTTTGATATGTTTTCAAATCATAATACAAGCTTAAGTTTCAAATTTGGTCCAATTTGGACACTGTTTGACCAAGTTATACAATTTTCTATACATTTTGGAATTTTATGCAATTTACCCAATTGAGGGGTTTTCTTTGCAATTTGTCACATATATTATGTTCCTTAGATGTTATAATATCATTCTTGAAATTTCTGAGCCATGGGGCTCCTAGTTGAGCCATGCTTTGAAGGTGTTCTCCTCAAGGGTATTTTAGGGTTTACCCCTTTATGGATGAGCTATCTTTAGTAGCTACCAACTAATGAATTATGTGATTGGCTGGGAAATTCGACAAAGGAAATATAAGGAGGTCAATATGGATGGTGGGGGAGTTGCTTGTGTGTGTTATTGCATATTCTTAATAATTTAAGGCCATAGACACATGGGGAAGCTACTTTCACACCTCATGCTTGCTTCTATCCTTATCCATGGGATATATTTACCTCTTCTTTGCCCTAGTTCAAAATTGTGCTTGATTTCTCTTTCCTATAACATGGAGCAACGAATCCACTCTGTTTTTATGTTGAAACAAGTGCTCTAAGGTAAAAGACAACCTCTTTTTGGAGGAGAAGGTCTCATAGAGCTCCATCTAGCCATATCTAGGGTTTCCAAGGTCATCTTCTAGGGATTTCGACCAAGCCAAGTTGTTTTATTCCTTCCTTCTCCATTTCTATTTCTCTTATCCTTCTTTAGACCTTCCTTCAGGTCATAACCTTGCTATTCTATGGTGAAAGTGACTCTAGAACTCAAAAATCTATCCTTCTTGTTTCTTTTTCTAGGATTTTACTTATTTGTGGAGAGAAGTACCTATTTGGCCAAGTTCAGATCTGAATCCAAGGTTTTCTAGCCCTATTTTCTCGATATTCTTGCTTTTTGGGATCTGAAATACTCTATATAGGTGAGTTATATAACATTCATCACTTATATTGCTTACTAGAAGTTTGTTAGTTCATGTCTATGCCTTAATGTGTTGATTTAAGCATAGAGAAACCATGCTTGTTTAGAATTTCGAATTTTTGTGGTGTTCCCTATTCTGTTCCAGTTCTATATGAACTTGTAAACATGTGTACATCCTTTATAAGGAGTAACATGATCTAGGACATGTTTATAGCATCAACCTATGGTGCTAAGCACAAAATAATTGATGGTTCAAATTAGGGTTTTCAAGCTATTTCCTTCCCTATTAGACAACCGATGGTTATACCATTCAATACCCAATGGTGTTGCTATATTGGCAACTAATTTTCGTGATCAAGGGTGTCATATTTATGGTGACAACCTATGGACAGCCCCTTAGGTCAGGTTTTGGCTCAATGAGATGTTTAATTATCATCCACCAAGTATTCTAATGATGTTATCAATCGATGAAGACATTAGCTTAATATTTGATGGTGTTAACTAAATGTATTACTGATCTAACAACCAATGGTGACCTAATGATCACAATTAATGGTGGATTAGGTCATCACCATATATGATGTGTTAAGAATGTAATTGTAGATTTGACTAAACCTTGAACCAATGGTTCCTTAGTTCAATTGATATAATGGTTAAACCTATACTTCAATTGATAACCTTGAACAATGAACCTGATCCAACTAATAAAATTGGATGCTTCAACATCCAATGGATTAGAATAAATCACATGATATTATTTGTGGGTCCTAGTGATGATATTTTTATGGTTCAATACCATTAATTTGTAGTCTTACCTTTGACATCATATATTTATATTTGATAAATCACTATAATAAGTGGATGTGTAACTCCCATGTGATCTAGCTTGTTAAACCTAACCTTAGTGTAATTATATGATGTTGATTGGTTATAATCATACTTCTTGAATGATTAATGTGATCATGAATTACACTCTTCTTATGTTGAAACCACATTGTAGTACTATTTGAATATCATAGTGCCTTGCCATGTTAGTATCTATGGACATAAATGTGCTAATGATCTTTTGAGCCTTGCTTAAGGCATGTAATGATGATGATAACCTTACTATGAATAATGTGACGGTCTTAACGACATTTGGACATGTTTGAAGCCAGGATTGAGGTGAAATCCTCTTCATTTTCCAATAAGGGTTAAAACCCTGGAACTTGTGATAAGATATTGGTATCTTGTAAAAGTATGATGATAAGTGTGGTCCATTAATTTGCAATGAATGATAGCATGTGGTAATGTGATTAAGATTTTTATCTCAAATGTTTTATGTCTTTTAAATTTGTTATACATATACTCTTTTTATAAAAGTATTAGGGTTTGAATGTCCATTTGTATGATTTAGCCTTAATTCACCCAGTTGTCATAACTAATTAAGTGAAACTCTAATCATGTAGTGCCCTATGCCATAGATCTATCTGAGTGTATGAAATTGCCAGATAGTGAAATGAGTATTCCTAAGGGATACTCAGAGCGCATATTGATGAGTATGCAGGGTGCTTGTCATCTTGAATCCAAGTGTTAGGGAGGATGATAGTGGTCATACCTAGCCCTTAGTTTAAGAACGGTTGCGGTCGTGTCTCAGTGATTATATATATATGATGATGATATTAGAGGACAACTGTGGTTGTACCTAGGATGGTAGGGTATGCATACCTACGTCCTTTCACTAGTGTCGTGACTTGTATCAAGGATGAACTAGGTTGTTAGCAATTTGACCTTATGTGTCACTGTGGCGGACCCGTACTGACCAGGGGCAGATAAGATCTTAGGAGTCCAATTCTTCCTAGATCTTGTATGGCATTGGTTTTGTCTTAGTAGTGGTTAGTTGGCACTTGAGTGGTATTTCTCAAATCCCTCATGAAAATGTAATAAAAGAAGTGATATAAGCCATATAGTATATTGACTATAGTTAAATACGTCTCACACTACTTGATTAGTCTTTAACTTGTATTTATACTATTCAGTGTTTACAAGATGATATCATATGACCTTTGAGTAATTATACTTCTTGTCAAGTTAATTTTCTTAATGGTTTAGTATGCTTAACCTATGCCATCTGCTTAAATTGCTTATTCATTACTGTATCAGCTCAGTTCATTTACTGTCGATCAATATGTTATAATCAATATATGTTGGAGAGAGTTATATCTCTCGATGGGACTAGGTCTCACCTATGGGTCACCACATTTTTTTAGGTGGTCGCGGGCAACGAGGTCGAGATCACATTGTGGAAGAAAACTGACCTGGTGGTCAATAGATTCACATGGTTGGTTAGTTGTAGATGTTATTAGTAGAGTCCTAGTATCGTCCCTATACTCTCAGGTCTGGGTATGGGATGTGTTTTCTAGATGATATACTTGTATCGACACGAGATTTTGGTAGTCTACCACTGTTTGTAAATATATGGCATGCACATGTGAAATATCGTTTGTATGCAGGATGTGACTAAGTCCTTTGGACCCATATGTAAATACTTGTTACAATATATGAGAATGGAATGCTGGACCTTTTATAAATGTTCTAGAGTTTATTTACATTGTTGGATTGGTTTTAATTATTCTGCATTTTTGACTATGTGTTAAATTTGTAGTTGATCATATTTTTGTGTTTTGAGTGATCTCGTTAGAATGATGAGGTGTCACATAAACCCTTGTCCTCAAGCAGGACTGTGCTCAATGAACACGAAGATAACATCCAAATTGAATTTGGCTATAAATTGTAAGGTTAAGAAAAATAGTTTAATACATTAATTCCCCTGACCCATGTCGTTTCTAAACAAACCCCCTATGACAAAGTGAGTTTTTATAATATTTTCTCTATCTTAAAAGTTTTATTATCAAACTTGTTGACCAAAATACCCTCATATACTTTCCTCACTCAGTTGAATAAAGATGTGTCACAAATTGCAAAAAAAAAGCAAACCATAGTATGTTATGGTGTTAAAATACATGTAGATAATGTATTTAGTAAATGAACATATCAAACTTTCGAATTTGGACCCCAAAATTATACCATAGTCACATATTAACATCATGAAGCTTACCTTAAAATTTCATTCTAGTTGGATAAGTCATTTGGGAGATATAAGAATTTGAAATCATGTTTAGTACATCATTAATGTGAACCCTAAAATCTAATATTGGGAATTATATGAATCAAATGCATGACATTATGTGTCACACAACCCTTTGAAACTTGGGCACGTGCCTTGGTATAGGCTGAGCTATTTCTCACCATTGATCAGAGATCCAACAGGGGAGACTTCGTCTCCTACCTCCCGCAGGACCCGGGCTTCAGCCCCAACTAAACGATGAGTGAATCCTTGTTCCCCTACTCATATCCTACCAACGTCCTCGCGAAAGGAACGAGATAATCCTCCTCTCCTCTCCAAACTAAGGTCAACCATCTCTATCTCAACCCTTCTCACCCTTTGAGTTGGGAGAATGAACTCCTGCTTTTTCTCCCTTCTCCTGGCGGCGGCGGTAGATATTAGGGCTTCATTGCCCTCATCCTCAAACGCCTATATAAGGCCTCCAATAGCTCCGCCATACCTCCTTTCCTCACTATGCACCCTCAATTTCGAGCACAACAACCCCAAACACCCATTCCCATCCCACCATCATCAACCTCCAGACACCCTCACCGCCCGATCCCCTCAGTGCTTCTCGGACTACTCTGACCCCTCCAACACATTTGCCTCGCCTCTACACTTCCCCCTGTCACAACACTGAGATTCCAGAACGCCTCCCGCTCCATTTTGATCCCAACTCCAATGACCTCTCCTGCCCTTGCGGTGTCCGTGAGCTACACGAGGCTTCACACCTTCTTTCACCCCACTTTGTCTTCGGGACGAGCTAATGAATCCACCTCAACTCCTCCCCACTCGCAAGCAGCACCAAGGGGCGAGATTAACCTCATCGAAGTCCTTCCTTCACTGCTCGAGCAAGCAGCTAGAAAAGGAGGATGTTGCCCAGCTGGACCAATCCTCGCATGCCAGATAATCTACCTGATCACTCCCATGCAAGCCTGAGATCAACGAGATTCGTCGATCCAGTCGGATCCATCCGTTGATCAAGGTAAAAATCCTTCTTTTAATTTTCTTTTACCCAAGAAATAGTTTATCTTAAGAAAATCATAGAAAATACTAAGAATGTCAATTTAGATTGAAACATTATACCATTTTGATCAGAAAAATATTCTCTATCCAGATAAAATGTGATCAGGACCTAGATCCGTTTCCTATTTCAAAAGTAGTTGCCTAGAGCCTAAATAACCTTTTTGATTATAATTAATTATTAATAATGATTTTCCTTGATGATATCTGACTTTCTACAATATATTTAACCCTAGATGAAACTTGTTTTCTAAATAACTCAAAACACTAGTCTAAGTTGATAAATGATGAAATGATTAGAAGAAACCCTAAATCTAGCCTTCTCTCTCTACATGCAATTAAAGATACATCTTTATATCAAATCAAATATTATTAGATGATGATTAGTGACCATGAATGGCCTAAACTCTAATTTGAACCCTGATCTTATGAAATCATTAATATCCTAATGGTTACTTTCCTTTTTATTCTACCATCCTAGAACTCTAGATTATGAAAATCCTCTATTTGATTAAATTAAATACTATCTTTTAATCAAACTATTTTATGATGGATCGGATCTGATAATATCTCAAAACCCAATTAAAATATGGAATATCCCTAATCTGAATAAGATAACATGAAAGAAATAATAACTATGAACATATCTTAGTCTTGGTCACATGGAACAATAGTAATGTTATACCCTTTCTTTCCTTGCAGGGAGATTTATTTCTTGATTGATTCTAAATCTTCAGATATCTGATCTAAACGAGTAGGTACGTGGTCTTATAAGTATAAGACTAGATTTCTGGTTGCCTATGATATGTAATATCTTGAATGCTCATATTTGGATGTAATTTCTTGGTTGAATTAGTATGAGTTATACTTCGCCAAATCCAATAGAACATAAATGAATATGATGGATTGTAGCTACTAGAGCACATAGCCTGGTGTGGATGTATGTTGCCTAACATGGATGTATGATTCCTTGGCCCATGTTAGATGTATGATGATATTATATTTCCCACACTGGATGTAAGTCAAGTGCAATATGTGTAGTACAACCGCATCAAAATGAATGTAATAAAAGGAATGTTTACCTGATTTTTGCCTTAAGAAATGGTTTTATCTCTCTTTCTTCCTTTTCAAATATTTTCCTTTATGCAACCTTATTAGTGTAACTTTTTACCACGTACCAACTTTGTTGATGTTTTTGTTTCTCATATTTTCTAGGTGTAAGGAACAATTGACGACAAAGTGAAATGCATGCTCAAAGTACCTGAAGGCATAAATTAATAAGCATGGAGGATATATTAGATAGAACTATTCCTCTTATCTCATTCTTTCTAGATATTAGTTTATTTTTCCTAGTTGATGTTGAGGATGATTGAGATCCTATGTAATAATGTTATCTTTCTCTAGAACAATATTTTATCTCCTTATGTAATGACTTCATTTAATCCATATAAATGAATGGTTTTGTGGCTTTATGTGATGATGTGGATTTGATCTTGGCTCAAAATCTGATTTTAGTTGATTACCCTAATCTCTTATATTTTCCCTTTTGACATCTATAGATATGAGTGCACACATATCTATGAGTGTCACTATGTAAGTATATAGAAATTGGGGTCGTCACACCCCCACCTATCGAGCACAACCTTCTCAAGTAAGATCAAAGATCATCCAGAAAAGATTAAGCATATTCACTACAATTTGTCAGTACTACAATAGATTGAGCTATTATCATGCATTCATGTAAACCAAACAGGAACAATGTGCCTCCCACTTATTGATGTCCTAAGAAGAAACAAAAAGCAAAAAGACTTTAATGACTTTCTAGGATCCTGACCTGCGTCAGGTTGGTCCATGTAATGAGCAACAATCCCTACAGTTTGAGCCAGCTTCCCTAGAGTAGTGAGACAAACTCCCTGTACTGTGCTCAAACCAACCCTGCTACTGGGATGGTCTCATGGGTCTCCTATGGGTTCCTAGAGACTCTCTAAGGAGCCTTCGGGGTGGCACTACCAGGCCCGACATATCCACGTTCATGAGCACAGTCATACATTGACTAGGTAGCATTCCTCAACTCTCTTAAAAGATAAAACAAACACTCTTATTTTTATTCACACTTAGGCTTTTATTATCTGCAAGTCATACATTGACTAGGTAGCATTCCTCAACTCTCTTAAAAGATAAAACAAACACTCTTATTTTTATTCACACTTAGGCTTTTATTATCTGCATTCCATTTTGTAGGTTCGGGTGGAACTATATTGATATTTTTGGGGTTTCTGGGCGGCCAAGCCTCTTTTGCACATATTTAATTTTCATCTATTTGACTCCGTCTATGGTGAAAGTAGTGTAGACCATTAAGGAGAACAATTATATTTGTTTATAGCTCAAAACTCATCATTATGTGTGTGATACCTATATCAAAATATAGTAATCATTATTGAAGGAACCTTAGAGTAGAGGCAAGTTCATAAATAACACAACATTAAGCTTTGATGAAACTCTCTCTTTCAAATGGTTACTAATCCTGGGTTTGTCATACACATCATAGATCAAGGGAATGATGTTTTAAGCTATGAAAAAGGCGCATAACCTTCGATTCATTGTATGACTTAAGGAAAGAGTCGAAGAGCTAGTCAAGCAAAGGATTAAGCAATTTAATATGATAATTGGGCACTTAGGCACAAGGACAAGAATTTAACTATAAGATTCACATCACATAGCCTCAATTTCCAAAATTACAAATTACACAACAAAGATCTACAAAATTTTTAAAATTTACATTAAATATAGGGAGTAAACATGGATGCATGAAAAATGTAGAGATAGAAGGTTGAATAGCCCTGCCACCCCAAGCTTAATACTTTGCTCATCCTCGAGAAAGACCTAAACTTGGGAGTAGTAGGGAAGGAATGTATGAATGTAAGGGGAAGAATCTTATCAATGTCCTTGTATGATGCCTATATGGAAGGATATGTAAAAGCAGTTAGAGGAAAGAAGCTATCTAAGCAAGTACATGAAAAACAAAATATATTTTTAACAAAAAGAAAAAGAAAGGAGTAAGAGAAAGGGGGTGGTTGCCCCATGATGCCGACACTGGGATACCAAATCCTATGTTTGGGGACCAGTGTCACCTATGTCTTGATGAATGGGTCCACCATGTGGGAGTAGAATAGGTGGAGATATGAGCCCTTCTGAGTTTGAAGTAGAGTAATATAATATGGTGACTCGGTGAAGTCATCTATGCACTATAATTGATTTGAACTGCACTGAAATGGATTCTTCGACAAAGCATCCTCAAGGTACCCATCAATATATGAATCTGAATAGGAAGGCCCTAGGATGCCGAAACATGATGAGATAGAGGGTTGAGGCTGAATGTTTTCTGGAGTACTCCTCTCTTCTCTCTCCACCTATGAACTTGAGGTTGGATTCTCAGATAAATTTCCATGTGTAGTCTGAGTCATCCAATCATCTTCTAAACAAGAAGTACCCCCAGGTGAATCTATTTTGGTTTTAGCACCCTAATCTAATCAAAATTTATGGGATCTGTGGTATCTTCATTCTTAAAATCCACCTTGTAGTGGACTGTCCATCCTGCTCCATCGATGTCCACCAAGCCTTGAAAAGGGGTGGTGGACAACGTCAAATCATGTTGCAACAGTTCTTCACCATCAATATACTCACTACACCAATTTGAATAGCTACCATTGTCATCCTCATCAAACAAATTATTCCAAACCATGATTGGCGTACTTCTCAAAGCGAAGTGGCAAGTCTTAATATGAGAGGTATCACTCTAGTCTGGATCAACGTCTAATTTAGGTTCTTCAAACTGACCCTCCTGTTGTGAGGTTGTTTGACAACCCTGATCATCATCATCGTAGAACCATTCATTTGTGTGGCTTGTATCCTTTGTTTTTCGATCAACTGAATCATTTGGATAAAATGAAGGGCTTCCTTAGGTGGGTCAATATTCATGAAAAAATCCAGGTGAATCCAATTGATGTTCTTAATAGGATTGTGAGGTAATCTCCATTTCAGGCCCAATGGAATGGTCTTGATGAATGTAATCTTCATGGTTGTGTGATGGCATTTGCAATTGGATGGTAATCAAATCGATGAGCTCTTGAAGCCTCCTATCTTGTTCAACATCCTTATCATGAAGCTGTTGTACTTGAGCAACAATGCTTTCAAGATCCATCAATTTTTCCATACACTTTTTTTGGGAATCCGTTGTATCAAATTGATGCTTTTGGATGAATCCTAGTTCAATAGTTTGAAGTACACTTCTATTGTGGTCAGCGACCTCAGTGGCTACTTGGAGATGATGACCTACTTTTCTAGTAGCTGCTAATGTGGGTTGACATGTTCTTAGAGATGAGGAGCTAATGAGGAGATAAATGCATCCACACTTTCTCCAACTAGCTCTACTGCTCTGATCAATTCTTGATCCCAGGATAACGCGGAAGTTGAGGGATGATGGGCAATCTCTTATGTTGAAATGTACAAGTGTGATGACGACGGGGGTGAGTATAGCTCGAATAACTATAGAACATGACTTTCAATTATTTTCCAGTAGTCAGAACTGTGGAAAAATTCAAGAGGACAAGTGGATAGGATAACCTACCTTGTTGAAGTAAGGTCCATGTCTATATAAGAGGAAGAAACTCTATTCATTATATATGAACAAGTATCTATAAGACAAAAGAAGAACTATGCATTTATATATAGGCTTATGGATGATAGAACAAAATCTTTGGGTGTGTAAACATGGAAGACCACGTCCCCGACAATGATGCCAAAAGTTGCTCGGCTCCAAAAGGACGATCAAACTTTAAATTTATAACCCAAAACTTTCAAAGACACCCCATAACTATTATACAGGGTCCAAGTAGATATACGGGGTCGAAAACAGGGACATGGTCCATTTAGGATGCTTAAGATCTTGATCTTAAGTCAGTTAAGCCAAACTGATAGTTGATATGAGTTTGGAACTAAAACTAGTCTAGAAAAATGTCACAAAATAAAATAAAACAAAGTAAAGAAAACAAAATAGAATCTATCTGATTCAACTAATCAAAGAGAAAGAGTTCTTGGCTATGTAACCACACGTTGGGCAGTCTATACACCTACTCTCGGTTGTAGACAACCCTCAAACACCCCAACAAGAAACATACATCCTAACATAGTATGTACTACGGTATCTGTTCATGTGGGGTCATCCCACTCACTTTTCCACAATGTGACTAAAACTCATCAATGATATGAAATCTCTCTTGAGGATGACAAATCAACACCTTAGAATATTCAAGATATCCTCTCAGGTCTAGAATATTTTGAGATTCTAGGAACATGTGTGATCTGGGTAGAAACTGTTAGTGGGCCCGACCATGCCGGGCTGGGCCGTTCGAGCCCATGTCTCTAGTTCTGCGCAGATCACCTTGAACCACTATCTTTTCATATTCCTATCCAAACTACCCTCTCTTATCTATTTCTACAATGAATCTCTTGATATAGGTCGAAATAGATGTTAAAGCAAGAAAGAGATCAACCAAACTAGTAATCATGACCAAAAAGAGAAGATATAATAGAAATGTACTAGATCTAGAATAAAACTACTTTCTTATGGTAAGAGTACATAAACATGCCCAAAACAGGATACATAGACATAAGGATCTCAACTATCCATGTACAACCATAGTTGGCACCGAACAAAGATGGAAGAACATCATTTGTATAGAAACAAAGGAGAATAATAGAAGAAAGGAGAAGAAAAAGAGATTTAGCCCGTATAGGAGAGGTGGATCTCACTCCTTAGCCTCCTTATGGGCCAGATCTCATCGTCAGGTTGTCCTCCTTGGTCTTTTGTACTTCTTAGCCTCCTTTCTCTTTGATTCTTCCACAAACAACAACTTGTTGGGTGTATGGAGGTGGAAGATGGATGGGAATGGTGAGAAATAGGTGAACAGTGGTAAAAAATGATGGTAGATGGAAGAAAACTAAAGAGACAGACGTAGGAACTCTCCCACATGGCTCTAAGAACTAAGAAGTTTCAGAACTAAAATGTGGAACCAAAAAAGTTTCAGAACCCTTCTCGAAGTAGTGAGGGGTGGGTATTTATAGGTGAATGGGGGTGTATGTGATAAGTGGTTGTGACACCTATCCTCGGCGTGGCCGTGCCGAGCATAGCGGTCGTGACAGATGTCACGGTTGAGGCAAGTGTCACGGGTGAGACAGGTGCGACTGACCCTTGTCCTTGGTGCGATCGTGTCGGGCTCAGTGAGGCCGTGCCAAGCATAGTGGTCACGATAGGTGTCATTGTCAAGGCAGGTGTCGTTGTCAAGGCAGGTGTCATAGGTGAGGTAGGTGTCGTGGGTGAGATATGTGTTGTTGACCCTTATCCTCACAGAAGCCATGATGAGTGTAGCAGTCACAATAGGTGTCATAGTCGTGATGGGTGTCAGGGGCGAGACAGGTGCCATTGACCCTTGTCCTCGACACGGACGTGCCAATTTCTACGCGGCTGTGCCGAGCATAGCAGTCGTGACAGGTGTCACACTTGGGATGGGTGTCGTGGGTGAGACATGTGCAGCTGACCCTTGTCCTCAGTGCGGTCATTTCGGGCTTGGCTTAGCCTTGCCATGCATAGAGGTCGTGACATATGTAGCAGTCTCTATAGATGGAAGCCTAGCAACTGCAAAAACCATGTGTTGGGGAGAAATCTTAGAGAACAGATGTATATTCAAGTTTGGTTCTTGCACATCCCAAAATTGGCTAGTTGAGTGATTTTATCTTGAAAGATATATAAATTATGAAAAGATAAGTATCTATAGTTATTTTGGGCATATTAAGGCTATAATGACACAAAATAAATAAATAAATGCTTAACGTAAATGCCCGAATTTGGGTGTTATCTGGCAACTACATAAGAGATGAACAAAACATATCAATATGAGTGCATAGTGTACGTTATAAAAAGGCATGTAACCAGTTAAGCATATAGTAAAAGTTTGTTTGGCTAGAGACAAGGTACTAAAAAAAGATTAAAAAAAGTAAGGAAACATAATGATGTTTCTTTATACAAAGCATGTTTTAAGTACATTTGTCCATTATATCGACATAGGCCTATGACCAACTTTCTCAAAAGAAGGGT
The DNA here is from genome assembly GCA_963693085.1 of Alisma plantago-aquatica. Lineage (NCBI taxonomy): Eukaryota > Viridiplantae > Streptophyta > Magnoliopsida > Alismatales > Alismataceae > Alisma > Alisma plantago-aquatica. The sequence goes on from OY856411.1 coordinate 652,272,286, forward strand.
CTGTAAGGGTGCTAAATATTATCTACCTTTTTATCAACGTGAGGAACCTCAAGACCGAAGTCAATGATCTAACCATGTTTCTTTCATTTCTTGTACCCTTACCCAAAGAAATCAAGCAGGAACACAAGGTATATAATGGATGTCTTTATTTATGTTCAAGGTTTGTCCAACATATTCAACCAAAATGAACATTATAATTGTAGGGAACAAGTAGCTCAAACAAGTATTTATCTAGCCAAGAATTCATACAAGCATGCATACAATAATGCCAATAGAATAGTAGGATCAAGAGATTAAGCGTACATTAAGAGTCATGATTTTTGTGTAAGATACCTTGTGAAGATCCAAACTAAGGGAACCTCATAAAGAAAATATATAACATGGTGTCTTAGTTCAAAGGGTTTGGTTAATATAAACACGTAACATGTCATGTGGATGTTCTCCAAGTCCTAGGTTTCACATAATTCAACATAGTTCCAATATTTCAAACATGCATGTCAATCAACATAGTTCAAGGATAAACATTAAGTTCTAGGTCTAGGTGAACCATACATATTATAAGTAAACATAGATCAAGATCAAGTCTAATTTAGGAGTAAATTAAGCATGAGGTTTATATTCTTATCATGGTTTGATCATGCAACATCACATTTAGTAATATAACATCAATTATATGCAACTAGGTCATTAATCCAAGTTGTTGAAGTATTATGTGGAATAAGTTAGGATGTAGATCTAAAACATGATATTTCTACTGATTTGAAGTAATTAAGATATCATGAATAACATTTGAGCATCATATGCAAAATTATAACACAACAATCAACTTATGCATCTAGGACATGTTAGGGGTTGAAGTCATGCAACATGTCACCATTAGAGTATATATGGAGACCATATGAGTTAGATGTTATGAATATCATCAATATATTGATTTGGGGTCACTATATTGCATGGGTGATCAATGAGCAAGGTTTACATAAGATCAGCAACTTGGTTATTAACATTCCTACTAGATTCACATATCTAGTCAACATTAGGGCTTTTAGTCACATTAGTGCACAAGAATGATCCACAAGACATATAGGGATACAAGGCATTTGAGGTTACTAATTTTGAGTTCACATAAAGGATTTGATTAGCATTAGATCAATATATGAGCAAGGTGCATCATCTATCATCAAGTATCCATATAAGGCATGTGTCACTATTCAAAGTACATCATCAAGTAAAAAAATAGAGTACTAGAATGAAGAAGTTCGAATGCTAGTTAGAGACACATCAAAACTACTTATTAGAGTCATATCAAGCAAACGAGGTCCTTAATCCATAATTATCTAACTCAAGAATGCATTAAATAAGTCAAAAGTTCAAAATGGATTTGTTTGGACGAAACAGGAGAACTAAAAGCCTCAAATGGTCTTGGACATATTTTTATTGGAAAGATTACATTTTTCTGATCAAAGTGACATATTTGAAGTGTATATTTGGATCTATTATGACCAATATATGATTTTTTGAATGTTTACCTTGATTATAGGGCTAAGGACCCTTGGATCAAGATCCAAGGGCTGGAAGGGAGCGTTTGAACAGAGTAGTCACGATCTGGGCCTCCAAATTGTTCTTGGGCCTAGCTCATAGAGGTGGACCAATCCGCTACCTTGCCCTGGGGTGGCCTTGGATCTGAGCCACCAATCCGATTAGGAGATTGACTGGGGTGCCGATTCAAAGGTGTGCACCCCTTACTCCCTTACAGGTATGTCCTGACCCATAAACTAGCACTTGTGGTGATGTTGTAGCAAGTAGCAGAGAGGGAACCGAGAAGGGGGGTCCTCGGGTAACTCGAGGTAGCCAATCGGCTTTGTATCAGTGCAACAAGGTTGACCATGGTGTAAACGTGGGTCTAGGTGACCGAAACAAAAAAGACCAAAGGGAAGGGGCGATGACGCTAGCCATAGGGGGGAGAAGAAAGGAGGTGGTTGGGGCGACCAGTTTTGTCAAACTTGACGAAAAAGGTGCAAAATAGTTATGGAGGGAGATATATAGGCAAAGGAGAGGTCGATTATTGTAAAGAAGGTGCAAAAAGGAGGTGCCAAAGTAGGGGTAGATGGCACCAGAACCATTGGCATTGGCAAGGAGGTATGAAGGTTGGGGGTGAGTTCATGACATTAGATCAATGGTGAAATCCACAGCCCCATCATGCAATGGTGAATAATGCATTGCCTTAGGATCCCATCTTTTGGTTATTCAAGGGGGGAGTGCTCAACCACACTGACTAAAGGTGTGTGTGGGGGCGGGGGAGTGAGAGGCAATTGATCTGATGTCCAAACATGCTAAAAAGGAGTTTTTCTCGATTTAAATCAAAAGAAGGGGTAACTTAAAGACCCATAACTTGCGCTATGAGGGTCCAGAAGAGGTGATTGTTGTGCTGTTGGATTAGTAATTGAATCCTCTACAACATGGGATACATTTTAAGGAACAAAAAGTTCATTGAAGCTGTTCAATTCTTGTTTCAAGTAATTGATGCCTAAAAAGCATGGTACTTGGTTAAACACTCAAATTAGAGTCGCCACTAGGTGGAAAGTTCCATTTTATTAAATCCAACTCATTAATTGGGCATAATGTTACTAGAAGTCATCACATTAGTGGTGATGGAGATTATTGAGTACATTAAGCATCACATGGGTCAAATAGTACATAAATTGACTCAGAGAAGAATCCAGGTTATCACATCCTCCCCACCTTAAAAGGAATTTTGTCCCCAAAAGTAAAAAAAGTTATCAATCAAGATTGAGTTCTATATTAAACATCAAAATCATCATAGTAGTCTCATAAGGTGCCATCACTACTTACCATATCCATCTCATTCTAAAATCAAGAAATCGAGCAACATGTCCTACATGCATCATGTAGATCATTTGATTGGAAATATCATACTCACATAGATCATCAAATTGGAGGTACCATCTCATGAGTCACAAATTTGGAGAGATTATCATGTAGATCATAAATTTGGATAGATCACATTCTTAACACAAACAAATAGAGTTCTTACATCACTCGTAAAGAATGACTTTCATTCCCAACAATTAAGGTCCTAGCTTCTACATTTGCCTAGATGGGGTTATGCATCCATTAATTATCGAGAATTCATATTTCCACAATTTGACACATACAACATATTTCAACATTATAATTTTGTTTCAAAATCATAGGAATGTCCCACCCTAGTGCAGATGGAGAACAACCTTAAGTCATAGATTGAGTGAACCAACATAGTCATAATTTCAAAATTATGAGATTTGAGAACATGATAGTCATTAGTCATTATCGATGGTGAACTTGAGATTTAAATAGGGGATCATAGGGTTCAAGTCAATATCAATATCAATGATCAAGAGTGAATGTTTCATACATCAATATCGAGAGTCAAGTTTGGAAATCAAAGTCTTAGGTCCAAACATTTCAAAGCTAGGGTTTAGATTCCTATTTAGACCATAGGGGTGGCCATTCATCCATGTACAACAATCGATCAACAATCGAGCAACATATTGAGGTATAATTATGTCTTCTTAGGAATGTAACTAGTGACTATAGTCAATATCATCATATGTCAAGATCATCACTACATCGAGATTCAAGATCAAATATTAATACATCAAGGATTTAACCTACTAGAGGCTTAGGTGAAGAAATCACAATTGGGTGGAAGGGGTTACCTTCTTGAACTCTAGATAATCAATGAGATGAAAAATTTAGAGGTAGTCCAAATAGGGATGTGACTTGGGTTAGGGGAGTCATGAGTCAACTATTGCCCAAATATAGTACATTAGTCTACATTCATCATGACTCATCAAGTGTATTCAAATAGGGCAAGTTTCAAATATCAAGTCGTATCACATGAGATCACGAGTCAAACATCAAGGTCATTAATAGGGAAAACATATGTAGAGATTTTGTGAGTTCAAGGTCATAAAAGAATTCCCTTCCTTTTAAGTTCAAGGATAGCGTAGATTTTGGAAATCGAGAAGTCAAATTGAGGATTCAATATTTTGAGTAAAATAGTACAAGATGGAGATCTAGGTCAATCATATTATTCAATTTGAGCCTACAAATAGGAATAATAGTAATAGGGGAGTTTCCCCTTGTAATTAGTCTCCATATCACACTCTAGAGTTCCAAAGGCATGGCCATTTCATGGCATGATCATGGTATATATCAAATAGGGAAAAAGTTTGCTTAACTATGTTTGAGGTTTAACCAAAATAGGGACAACATAGGTATAATCAATAGGGACCTCATCAAAGTGAGGTTTAAATCATGAGTTCGACCTTATTTCACCATATCAACAATTTACTTTAAACATACAAAGCACTTATATCTAGTTGGAATCATTGAGTTCCCATTAACTGTACGCATGAGAACATCACTTTCAAGAGTGATTTCTTACATGAAATAGGGTTTTCAAGTTATTTTTGGATCATGGCATCATCATCTAAAACAACTTCCATGATTTCAAGTGGATTTTAGTTTTCCCCACGCATAAGCAATCTATAATCAAAGAATCATGTGATTAATGGTTAGGAGAGGAGTATCACATGAGGAGATGAGAATACATAATCATCATCTACGTGGCTGGTTTAGGTGGGCCTTAAAGATGAGATTAGATGCTAGAAGACTCTCTAAACTTTGAGGAAAGGATTTGTAATCCTTCCTGGTTTCTTAAGAGGTATCATGCCTTAAACATATATAGAGGCATATGTGTATAGCTTTGATACCATTTTTCATGGATCCATTTATTACCCTAAGTCCATACTCCTTATGGCTACACAACCAAAGGAGAGTGGACCTGGGCGTCCGTCCCTAGAATGGATCACAAGTATTTCACACAGGAAATATATATGTGAAAGTAGTAACAATAGATATAACCAAATACTAAAAGAGATAGATAAACATGTACCCATTTCTATTATAACATATACCCATTGGTGTTTCATTCGAGTCCTGAGTGCAACAAATCTTTGGCAACTACAAAATCAATAAACAAAACATATCAATGCGGGTGCATTGAGTACACTATAAAAGGCATGTAAATAGTTTAAGCATATAATAAAATTTTACTTGGATAGGAACAAGATTCTAGTAAGAATAGAAAATAAGGTGAGGAAACTTAACAAATTGTTTTATACAAAGCATGTTTTATGTACATTTATCCATTATATCAACATAGGCCAATGAACAACTTCCTTAAAGGAAGGGTCTGTAAGGGTTCTCAAGATTAGCTACCATTTTATAAGTGTGAGGAACCTCAAGACCGAAGTCAGTGAGCTAACCCTATTTCTTTCATTCCTTATGCCCTTACCCTGAGAATTCAGGCAGGTACACAAGGTATATAATGGATGTCTTAATTTAAGCTCAAGGTTTGTCCAACATTTTTAAGAAAAATGAACATGCTAATCATAAGGAACAAGTAGTCCAAATAAGTATTTATCTAGCTAAGAATTCATACAAGCATGCATATAATCATGGCAATAACATACTAGGTTCAAGAGATTAATTGTACCTTAAGAGTCATGATTCTTGTGTAAGATACCTAGTAAAGATCCAAACCAAAGGAACCTCACAAAGAAAATATATAATATAGTGTCTTAGTTCAAAGGGTTAGGTTAATATGAGCATTAAACATGTCATGTGGATGTTCTCCTAGTCCTAGGTTTCACATAGTTCAACATAGTTCCAATCGTCCAAACATTTATGTTATTAATCAACATAGTTCAAGGATCAACATTAAGTTCTAGGTCTAGGTGAACCATCCATATTATAAGTAAACCTATATCAAGATAAAGTATGGTTTAGGAGTAAAGTAAGCATTATGTTTAGATTATCATCATGGTTTGACCATGCAAGATGACATTTAGTCATATAACATCAATTCCATGCAACTAGATCATTAATCCAAGTCATAGATGCATTTGGTAGAACAAGTTAGGATGTAGATCTAAATCATGATTATTCTACTATTTTGAAGTTATTAAGGTAGTATGTATAACATTTGAGCATCATATGCAAGATTATAGCAAAACAACCAACTTATGCATGTAGGACATGTTAGGGGTCGAAGTCATGTAAGAGGTCACCATTAGAGTATAGATGGGGTCCATATGAGCTAGGTGTTATAAAAACCATCAAGCTATTTATTTGAGGTCATTATATAGCATGGGTGATCAAAGGAGCAAGGTTTACATAAGATTAGCAACTTGGTTATTAACATTCCTACTAGATTCACATATCAAGTCAAAATTAGGGTTTTAGTCACATTAGTGCATATGAATGCTCCACAAGACATATGGGGATACAAAGAATTTGAGGTTACTGATTTGGAGTTCACATAAAGGATTCAACTAGCATTAGATCAATATATGAGAAAGGTGCAACATTTATCATCTAGTATCCATGTAAGGCATCTGTCAAGGTTCAAAGTACATAATCAAGTAAAAAATAGGGTACTAGAATGAACAAGTTCAAATCTTAGTTAGAGACATATCAAAACTACTGATTAAGGTCATATCAAGAAAAGGGGTCATTTTTCCATAATGATATAATTAAGAATGCATTAAGAAATTCAAAAGATCAACATGGATCTTATTTGGATGAAACCGAAGAACTAAAAGCCTCAAATAGTCTTGGATATATTTTTAATTGAAAGATTACATTTTTTATCAAAATGTCATATTTGAAGTCTATATATGGATCTAGTTTGGCCAAGATATGATTTTTTGAATGTTTACCTTGATTCAAGGAGTGAGGACCCTTGGATAAAAATTCAAGGACTGGAAGGGAGTGTTTGGGTGGAGTACTCAAGATTTGGGCCTCTAGTATGCTCTTGGGCCTAGCTCGCAGTGGTGGACCGGTACGCTAACTTGCCCTGGGGTGGCCTTGGATCCGAGCCACAAATATGGTCAGGTGACTGACCAAGTTGCCGTTCAAATGACACACACCCCTTTATCCCTCGCAGGCATGTCGCGACCCATCCACTGGCAGCTTTGGTGGTGCTACAACAAGTGGTAGAGAGGGGACAAAGAAGGGGGGTCCTCGTGCGATGTGAGATAGTCGGTTGTCTTCGTATCGATGTAGAGAGGCTGGTCATGGTCTAAATGTGGATCTGGGTGACCAGAGGAAGAAATGCCCCAAGGGTAGGGGTGTCGACCCCAACTAGAGTGGGGGAGAAGAAAGGAGGTGGCTAGGGCAGCTAGGGTTCATGAAACTTGATGAAAAAGGTGTGAAATGGTTTGGAAGGTAGATATATAGGAAAAGGAGGGGTTGATTGGGCGAAAAAGGCATTTGAAGGAGGCACTGAAGTGGGGTTAGGTAGTGTCAACACCATTGGCATAGGCAAGGAGGTACGGAGGTTGGGGGTAAGTTTATGACCATTAGATCCGGGGTGAAATCCACTGCTCCATCATCCAATGGTCAACAATATGTTGCCCTAATATCCCAACTTCTTATTGGTCGAGGGGGGAGTACTCAATTGTGTTGAGTGGGGGGGGGGGGAGTGAGAGGCAATTGGGACGACACCCAAATATGCCCAAAAAGGAGCCATTCTTGATTTAAATCAAGATTTATTCAAGGGAAAGAAGGGGTAACTTGAAAGACCCATAACTTGGGCCATGAGTGTCCAAAAGAGGTGATTTTTGGGATGTTGGATTTGTAATTGAATTCTCTACACCGTGAGATACATTTCTAGGAAAGAGAATTTCATTGAAGTGGCTCAATTATGATGCCTAAAAAGCATGATACTTGGTTCAACACTCAAATTAGAGTCACCACTAGGTGCAAAGTGCCATTTTATCAAATCCCACTCATCAATTGGGCATAAGGTGACTAGAAGTCATAAAATTAGGGGTGATTGAGGTTATTGAGTACATTAAGCATCAAATGGGTCAAATAGTACATTAATTGACTTAGAGAAGAATCTAGGTTATCACACTAAGGTTTTGGATTCTCCTTGTTGTGACAGCTCCCAGGCGGTTGTGCGAGTCCCTTTGATGATGGTCTAGGCATAGACTCCCCTACTTCCCCGATTGTTTCTATTAATTTTCTTTTTTTTTTAGTTTTTTTTCATGGTGTTGACTAGTTATGTAGGGCTTTTCCACCCTGATGCGATGATTTTGAGTCGCATTTATAGACTTGTTTTACTTGCATTTTATGTGTTTATTGGTCATTTTGGTGGTTAATATTGCATAATTCACTTACATTAGTCTATGATCATTCTCAGTGTCAAATCTCTCTTATTTTATTGTTTTTAGCATAAATGATTGCAATATTAGGTTTTATCTCGGCTTATGTGGTTTTGTTTTGCAATTTCAGGAAAAACACATGTCTACAGCTGTCGATACCATCGACGGCTATCGATACTATCGACATAGCCATAGGCAGGCAGCCGCAAGGAGCAGCACAGCGTCGATACCATCGACATGGAAGTCGATGGTAGGGACATTCCATCAGGTTGTTGGCGAGTAGACAGTCGATACTATCGACCCCAAAGTCCATACTATCAACACGTGGAGTTTCAATGACGGAAAAGGGATAAAACTGATGCCTAAGGGTGTCGATACCATCGACCCGCGTCGATGGTATCAAGTCAGCATCAGGCGCAATGAAGAAAAAAAAAGAAGACTTTCCGATATCGCGCAGAGTCGATACCATCGACCCGCGTCGATGGTATCGACACCGTCAAATAAGAGTTTGTTTCAGATCGGCTCTAATCCAACGTTTGTGATATTTTTGCAACCTAACTCGGTGATTATACCTAATGACGGCGGCCAAGAGCAAGGCATCACGTCATTAGCCGCTAAACACATCCCAAGAAGGTGTGAAGAGAAGAACGGAGCCTAGAAGCATGCCCCAACCATTCTGGAAGCTGAAGAAGACATTTTCCACCACCGAAAGGCTGTAGATCGCAGATTCTACGCCAAGGAATGCTTGGATCTTCTCTGTTCAGGGGTTTCATTACTTATTCACGTTTTTCTTCATGTTTCCCCTTTTCTCAACCATGTTTTTCTCTGAGATGAACATGCGGGGCTAATCCCCTTTACCTTTAGGACTGGGAGTAGCCCGGGGAAGCATTGAATGACATTTTTATCATAGTAATTCATAATTTATCTCTTAAATCTGTGGTATGATTTCATTTTCTCAATTATATTGTTATGCTATATCAGCATAATGATAATCTAATGCCTTTAATTACTTTGAAAGAAGAATTAACAGTTGAAAAGAGATGAAATTTACATTAATTAACAAATCCCTTGAACAAGGTGATGTAAGGTTAATGGTGGAAACCCAGAGGTCGATTCTAATGCACCTAGTTTAGGGTATAGGTTACTACGACTGTGGAACTGACCTAGACTTAGGTAGTGAATTGTACCACGACAGTGGATAATTTTGACTACAGGCCACTACCCGGATTGAGAGATGAACCTGAGTAACTATATGGAAATTCATACAATGAAAAACCACGGTGAAACTGCAATCCTAAAGATCTCCATTTGAATTGATTAAACTAAACATTTAATCGATTGCTTTGTTTTATTTTGTTTTATTTTATTTTTAAAACAACTCTCATAACCTTTTTATTGGTCTAGCTGATTGTGAGTACTTAGTAGTAGTCTACCGATAATTTAGTGTCCCTGAGTTCGACTCGTGCCTCACAAGGGCCTATATTACATTGACGCGTGCACTTGTGTTTGACGCATGGTAAAATTGTGTCAAGTTTTTGACGCTGTTGTTGGGGACACATCAATTGTCGAAACTACGAGTGCTGCAAGCGGCCATTCTAGGCCACTTTTTTATTTTATTATTTTATCATCATTTTAGAAATTCATAGTTTTATCTTTTACATTATTGTAATCGTCTAACACTGTACTGAATTGAAATTATCATCTTGCAGGTACTGGTGCATGGTGAGGACGCGTAGCACCAACTACACGCATCAATCATCAGAGGTTCCACTGCCGGGACCAGATGACGAGGAGAACTATATTCAAGACCAACCAGACGAAATAAATTCTGACTCAGAACAAGAAGCCATGACAGAAGAGAAGATGATATGGGAGAAGATAAAAACTTCTTCATCATCCGCTTGAAAGGGGCCAATAAAGAAGCAGGCAGTCAATATTCCAACTTATAAAATTGATCCTGCATTAATAAATTTGGTTAAATCAAATGAATTTCATGGGCTTAAAAATGAAGATCCGGTGACTCATATAATCCAGTTCGTGGAGAACTGTGATATGATCAAGATAGACAGGTTTCCACAGGAGACGTTGTACTTGAAGCTGTTTCCTAGTTCTCTGGCGGGAAATGCATGAGAATGGCTACATAATCTTGATGATGAGTATGTGGAATCATGGAACCACATGGTGGAAGTGTTCTTTGAAAGGTTCTTTCCGCCCGAGAAGACAAATGATATGATCAGAAAAAATCATAATTTCAGCCAGAAAGCAGGAGAGACTTACTCCGAGACCTGGGAACGGTTTCAGATCATGTAAGGAGGTGCCTGCATCATGGGATGGACAAGGAAAAGCAGGTCAAAATCTTCTATTTTGCTCTTTCCGAGCATGATAGAAGTAACTTAGACTCTACAGGTTCAGGTTTCTTCTTAAACAACACAGGCACAAGGTGTTGGGAAATTTTGAAGAACATGGCTAAGAAGCAATCTTGGGGTGACAGAGATGTCGTAGAGCATGTTCGGGTTGCAGGGGAGTCAAAGGTCATCAAAGAGCTAAATGAGAAGATGGACCTTCTAGCAAAGAAACTGCTTGCAAAAGAAGACGCAGAATCAGATGATGAGGCTCAAGTAAAATTCATGCGCCAGTAACAGGGGTACAGAAACAACGATTATTCATGGAGGAAGAACAAGAAATTTTCTTGGAAGGACCCAAATAATTTCTTGCAGGACCCTGATGAAAAACCCCAACTGTCACCAGAGGATAAGAGCAATGAGTTGCTCAATCAAGTAATAAAGCAGAATCAGGAACTAATGAACACTTTTGGCCAGCAGATCAAGCAACAAGGTGAATTCATGAATCAGTTTGGGCATACCTTACAGAGTCATGGGGCTCAGATGAGGACGATAGAGACATCTTTGGTGCAAATGGCAGCTGAGATAGCAAATCTGAAGAAGCCAGCGCAGCAAGGCTTTTCGGGTAATACAAACATTCCAGGAGGAAACCAACAGGCTAAGGCAATATTGCTAAGGAGCGGTAAGAAGATTTTGAACCCCAGGGCCGATGAACCAAGCAAAACCCAGTCAGAAAACATAGGTGAGGCCACCGAGGAGGTTTTGATCCCAATCACCGAGCCGGTAGAGGATGCAATAGAGGATGTAGTGGAGAAGGTCATACCAGAATCAGTTGCTGAGGAGGAGACACAGAAGAGAATGCCATATGTGCTGCCACATCAGAGGGCACAGAATGTCCCAGTCCCATATCCCAATAGCGTGAAAGCCAAGAAAGTGGACGCTCAATTCAAGAAGTTTCTAGATAGCTTTAGAAAGTTGTCGGTCAATATTCCTCTTTTAGAAGCAATCGAGCAGATACCCTCCTACGAGAAGTTTTTGAAAGACATCATCACAAAGAAAAGGAAAATTCCAGATATTGAGGTTGTGGTTCTCAAGGAGTAGGTGAGTGCCTTCATCATGGGCACATTACCACCTAAGAGGCATGATCCGGACTGCTTCAATATTTCATGCTACATTGGTAAGGTGAAATTCGGCGAAGCACTGTGTGATTCTGGGGCAAACGTAAATCTGATGCCTCTCTCTACGTTCAAGAAATTGGGACTGAAAGAATCATGGCCAAGCAATATGACAATACAGTTGGCGGACAATTCAGTGGTGAAACCGTATGGTATTTGTGAAGATGTGTTGCTGAAAGTTGATCGGTTTGTGTTTCCAGCTGACTTTGTAGTAATGGAAATGCAAGATCAACAGGGTAATGAGATACTCCTTGGACAACCCTTCCAAGCCACTGCTGACATGATACTTGAGATGAGGAGGGGTCATTTGACCTTGGGTATCATGGATGATCGGTTTGAGATGGTCATGCCCTCCAGCACAACGCAATCAAAAGCTAAGGAGCAATGCCGCATGATGAAGCATTTTGATCAGAATATTTCTATTTGTCTAGGTAAGCCATTTCTAGATATGGCTCATGTAATGACTAAGGTAGATAAGGGTACACTGGCTGTAGACATCATGGAGCAGACCAAGGTTGTGTCTCTTAGCAAGGCTGTGGGTTTCCCCAATGATGAAGATGAGGACATCCCGCCTTCTACTGAAGATGAGGCCATAACAAGTTCTGTTTTCAATGCATATCTAGAATTGCCTCTTGAAGCCTTCCTGGTTAATATAACACATGATTGGATGAGAAGCAAGTCACTACAAGAATGGGCCAAGATGCTTCAGGTACTGTCGTGTTTCTATGCTAGGTACTATGAAGACCTTGGAGAGCTCCCACCACTGCTTCAGTCATCCTTGATCAGCCCGCCAGATTTAGAATTGAAGCCACTACCACCTCATTTGAAATATGCATTTCTAGCTGAGGGTGAGAAGCTTCCAGTGATCATTTCGGCATATCTCAGTGTCGAGGAGGAGGATCAACTGCTGATCATGCTGAAGAACCACCAAGGTGCATTCGGGTGGTCAGTCGCAGACATCAAGGGGATTTTCCCTACATTGTTCCAGCACAAGATCCGACTCGAGGAGGGAGCCAAACCTGTAATTTAGCCACAATGCCGACTAAATCCTAGAATGATGGAGGTCATCAAGAAGGAGGTGATCAAGTTCCTTTCTGCAGGTATCATCTATGCTATATCTGACTCGACGTGGGTGAGTCCTACACAGGTAGTCCCTAAAAAGGGGGGAATTATTTTTACGCATAATTTGTTGAATGAGCCAGTCACGACCCGTCTGGTAACTGGGTGGCATGTATGTATATATTACTGTAGACTAAATGCTGCTACTCTTAAGGATCATTTTCTTCTCCCATTCATTGATCAGATTTTAGAGCGATTAGCAGGTCAATCTCATTTTTGTTTTCTCGATGGTTATTCGGGCTACAATCAGATTTCAATTGATCCTAAGGACCAAGAGAAGTCCACCTTCACTTGTCCTTACGGAACATTTGCATACCGTCATATGCCCTTTGGATTTTGTAACGCACCAGCAACCTTTCAACGTTACATGCTTGCCATTTTTTCCGATATGGTTGAACGCTGTTTGGAAGTCTTTATGGACAATTTCTCCATCTATGGTGTGACTTTTGATGAATGCTTATACAATTTGGATAAGGTTTTGTAGCGGTGTGAGGACACACATTTGGTTCTCAATTGGGAGAAATGCCATATGATGGTTAGCGAAGGGATCGTGCTAGGACATAAAGTGTCTAGCAAGGGGTTGGAGGTAGATCCGGTGAAAATTGAGGTTATTTCCAAATTACCCCCACCGAATTCGGTGAAAGGGTTACGGAGTTTTCTAGGTCAGGTTTTTATTGCCGCTTTATAAAGGATTTCTCAAAAATCACCAAACCATTATCTGAATTGTTGGAGAAGGATGTTGTGTTTGATTTTAACAAAAAGTGTTTAAATGCGCTTAATGTGCTTAAAGAAAAATTAATTTCTGCTCCAGTTGTGCAAACACCGGACTGGACAAAGCCATTTGAATTGATGTGTGATGCATCGGATTTCGTAGTGGGGGAAGTTTTGGGACAACGTGTAGACAATAAACCCATTTTGATTTTCTATGCGTCCAAAACCTTAAATGAAGCACAACTGAATTACATGACAACTGAAAAAGAGCTTCTTGTCGTTGTTTTCACTTTTGAAAAATTCCGGCAATATCTTGTAGGATCTAAAGTCATGGTATGGACGGACCACACCACCATAAAGTACTTGATGGAGAAGAAAGATGCCAAACCTAGGCTGATTAGGTGGATCTTACTGTTGCAAGAATTTGATATTGAAATCGAAGACAAGGTGGGAATAGAAAATGTGGTTGCAGACCATTTGTCTAGGTTGGAAAGGGTAGATGAGAAGGACGTGCATATACCCATTACCGAGATGTTTCCCGATGAAAAACTTCTATCTGTGAAATCTAAAGATCCTTGGTTCTCTTATATTGTAAATTATCTTGCCTACAAAATTATCCCCGATGATTGGACATACTAAGAGAAAAATAAAATTTTCCATTCTTTGTGATATTATTTCTGGGATGACCCTATTCTGTTGAAGCAGTGCAGGGATGGTGTGTTGCACAGGTGTGTACCGGAGGTGGAATATGAAAGTGTCCTTCGTCATTGCCATACTCTACCGATTGGTGGCCACCATGTTGGTTCCAAAACCGCGGCCAAGTTACTTGAGAGCGGCCTTTACTGGCCTACTTTGTTCCGGGATGCATATGACTATGTGCAGCAATGCGATTCTTGCCAACGGGAAGGTAACATTTCAAAGCGACAGGAGACGCCCCTCAATGTATTTCAAGAGGTCGAGGTGTTCGATCTGTGGGGTATTGATTTTTTGGGACCCTTTGTATCCTCCAATTCTAACTTGTACATTCTATTAGCTGTTGACTATGTATCAAAGTGGGAAGAGGCAATACCCACTAGGACTAATGATGTTGTTGTAGTGTGCAGGTTTGTCAAAGAATACATTTTCTGCAGGTTTGGTGTACCAAGAATGATTATTTGTGATGGAGGTACACATTTCTGAAATCAGAAGTTCGCGACATTGTTGAGAAAGTACGGGGTAAAGCACAACATTGGTACCCCGTACCACCCACAGACACAGGGGCAAGTGGAAGTCTCCAATAGAGAGATTTAGAAGATCTTGGAGTGCACCGTGGCTTCGACGAGAACAAACTGGAGTACCTTGCTACCGGACACTTTGTGGGCGTATAGGACGGCGTTTAAGACACTTATAGGCACTATGCCTTTTAGGTTGGCTTACGGTCGGGCCTGCCATTTGCCGGTGGAATTGGAGCATAAGGCACACTGGGCACTGAGGAAGCTGAATTTGAACTATGATGAAGCAGGAAAGAAACGCTTGTTTGAGCTGAATGAAATTGATGAGCTAAGGATGAATGTTTATGAAAGCTCGCGGATTTACAAGGAGCGAACGAAGTGGATTCACGATCAACACATTCAGATGTGTGTCTTCAAGAAGGGAGATAGTGTGCTCTTGTTCAACTCACAGTTGAAGATGCATCCTGGGAAATTAAAATCCCGATGGAGTGGACCATTTACTGTAGAGGAGGTCAGGCCACATGGAGCAATCATGGTGCGTGATGGCGAGACAATATTCTTGGTTAATGGACAACGATTGAACTTGTAATTTGGTGAAGATTACACAAGGAGAATGCATGAGGTCAAACTCATTGCACTTTCAGATGCATGAGGAGCTTGATTTTGTCTAGCCTAAGATGTTAAATAAGGGCACTTGTTGGGAGGCAACCCATCCATTCGTAGTTTTGTTTAGTTCTTTTATAATTGTAAGTTAGTTTGATTCAATTTTGTCTTTAGTGTAAATACGGTACCTTGATCGTTTGTTCAATGTGCAGGACTGAGGCAGGGTCGATACCATCGACCCTTGTGTCGATGGTATCGACAGGGGTACAATTAGGCGGCTGCAAAAATTTCTCTGAGTCGATACTATCGACGGCCTCGTCGATGGTATCGACCTACCATCAGGTTTCTCGCCAAAATGAGGTCGATAGTATCGACATGGCTGTCGATACTCGTGAGATCTCTGGAGATATTTAGACAAAATTTGTCTCAGTGAAGTCGATACCATCGACGGGCCTATCGATGGTATCGACCTGGTTACAGGCGGAAAGTGGAGGTTGGGCTTCGTGAGGGTGTTTTCCCTAAGCAGAGTCGATACTATCGACTTGCGTCGATGGTATCGACGCGACATGTCACCGATCCGTGAGAGGAAATCAACGGGGATCGCTGCATCAAGAGAGTCGATCTGTGGGATGGGTCGATACCATCGACACCCAATGATGGTATCGACGCGTCATCGATCTGGGCCCCCACATCAGGCTATCGACAACTGTCTATATTAGAGGAAGACTGGATTGTGCTACAGGTGTCGATACCATCGACTCACGTCGATGGTATCGATGGGTGCACAGCAGCAACGACCACGGTTATAAAAGGGAGGGATGGTTGTCATATAACGTCACACCTTCAGAGCCTTTGCCCTCCACTTGTGCCGTTCATAGTGTTGTGTGATCGGAGCCTGGCTACGAGCATCCAAGGAGCGCGATCATCCCCGAGCCTTCATCGACCAGAGATTATCTTTTCTGACCTTCACCAAGATCCTTCTTCTATTCCTTATTTCTCGGCGACGATGGTGCGTACAGCCGGTGCATCTTCCTCATGGGCAGATCCTATGGAGATCCCCATGTTCATTCCTCCACCTACTGCATCCATTCCTCATATGAGGATTGTTCATCCTTCCGTGGAGGTCCGGAAGGTCTATGAGGAACTGATGAAGAGAAAGATCGAGCCCACGCGCTATGTTGATCGGACTATGGTCCGTGACCTGGGGTTCAATGACAATCTCATCTACGTCTTAAAAGGGAAGGCGAGACACACAACCAGGAGGCCCGACGAGCAGGAGTTCCACGCCGACAGCCAGCCATTCTTCGGTGAGTGGCTGACTTACAAGGAACTTGTGGCGGAGTTCATGGCATCATTGGACATC
This sequence comes from Alisma plantago-aquatica, assembly GCA_963693085.1. NCBI lineage: Eukaryota > Viridiplantae > Streptophyta > Magnoliopsida > Alismatales > Alismataceae > Alisma > Alisma plantago-aquatica. Next base: position 652,289,047 of record OY856411.1, read on the forward strand.
AATGTGTTGCCCAATGACTTGATCGCCACCGATAGAGAATGGAAGAAAGGGCGGGTGTCGTTCAGATTCTTCAACAACAACTACACCATTACCCTCACCCCGTTCAACTCGGTGTACAACTGGTATCATGACGCTTACCAGCACCGAAGGCCAGACAATAGGACGGACTATGAAACTGTCTTTGCCCAACTCGTGACTACGCCCCCTGGAAAATCCGTGAGCTACCACAATGTGGTTGTTGCGGATTTCGAGCATCCTTTGTGCGGGTTCTTCCCCGCATGCTCTGCACCACGCTGTTTGCTCACGGCGACTTGTCTCTTAGCAAATTTCAAGAGACGGATTTGTTCTTCCTGCACAAATTGCTGAAGCGTGAGGCATGCAATTGGGGCGCGTTCTTCTTGACGTGTGTGGTAGCCATAAAGAGGAGTACGCAGAAGGCTCCTATCCATTTTGGAGGGCTAATCACACCATTGGACACCTATCTTGGGTTGGATCTCTCCCAGGTTACTCCCCTTTCCACTAGGAGCAAGGTCAACCTCCAACATATGCACCGCTCCAACCTCATCCTGCTTCGTGATGGCTTGGCATATGCACATTGCCATGTTAATCACGCATATCAAGAGTGTTCACTTACAGACCCCGTCTTCAACATCGAGGGCACTCAACATTTCAGATGGCCTGTCATAGCCATTGATGACTCGAATGAAGACGGTAGCAATGACGACAATGATAATGACGGCGACGAACATGAAGAGGAAGAGGAGGCCTTCACTCCTCTTCGTGCATGAGTGGAACCCCGGAAGCGCCCCCGCATGCATCCGAGTGGATCTTCATCTTCACAGCCTCCGCCACCTCCACCCTCTTATCAAGGAGAGGATGCCTACTCCATGCAGGGGATGTATACAATGCTGTAGGAGATTCATTAGACGCAGTAGCATACAGATTCATACGCCGGTATTCAGGATACAACAAACTGGTTGTTAGATAACCAGCGGGCCATTTCTGAGAATGAGGGCCTCCTCCTCGACAACCAACAACACATCCACGACAGGTTGCATAGGATGGAGATGTAGCAACATCCCTTCTACGATCATTACTGGAGCCAGAATTATTTTGGGGGGTATCCACAACCTCCACCAATGCCCCAGTATGATCCGAGCTTTCAGGGGCAATACCCATCTTGGGACCCCACAGCTCCGCAGTACCCGCCTCCTCCTGAAGAATGATCGGTATCACTGTTCCACCTTTTAAGGTTGTTTTTTACTACGAGGCCATAGTCAAATTCAAGCTTAGGGGGGGAGTTGGAACAACTCTATCCTTTATTTTTCCTAGTTTTTAGTTTTTATTGTTTTGTATTTTGTCATTTATTTCTTGTAGTTCTTAGTTTGTTTGTAGGATCCACACTCTATCTAGTATAATTGTGGATGTCTTAAGTCATGTGTCATCTCGTTGGTTGTACATGGGAATTAGGGGCAAATTTGAAAATTTTTAGTGTTTTTGCAAGCTTGTGTTGTTTAACTTTGAGCACATAACTTAAGGAAATAATTGGGTTTGTCAACTCTAAAACAGGAAATCACAACTGTACATTCCTATGATTCATGAAAAGTGGACGGAATTGGTTGTTCGAGCCTAAACTGACCAAATGATAATGAGACTTTAATTTGAAATGAGAGAGAAAAACCTCTTAATTACTACAAAGGTCAGTAAGGAGGGACACATAATAATTTTCAAAGGTTCAGTCAATTAGTCTTGTGATCTATCCACCCCATTGTTTTCATAATCCACCCTAAGAACTGGAAGTACATTATGGTTTTAATCTCTTTGATTGCATTCCATGTAGATAGGTCTTGCATTGCAACTATTTTCTCATATTTTGCATGGAAAGAAATAAAAAATAGACTAGTTTTACATGCACATTATCCTTAGGTGTGTGTCATTTAGTTGCATACATGTCATTTTGTAGTTGCATTCACATTTTTGTGCATATAGTACATCATGTGTCTGATATCTTCTGAAACATAAAAGGTGATGAACTTGTTCCATACCTTCTGAATGTTTCAAATGTATAAGTTATGCAGCAATAAGTGAGCCTGACAAATGATTCATTGTCATATATGAAAATAAGGGTTTAGAAAAAAAAAATGAAAAAAAATCTGAAAAAAAAAATAATTGAGAAGAATGAGAGGGAGAAAGGAACCTGTTCTCACTGCCTTTTAAGAAGAATAAGTACATGATGTAGTTCTCTTTGATATTCCATCTCACCTTGAGACGGAATAATAGTGCATGCATCATTCCACCCAAATGTAGGCATTAGGGCATTTTCACTTGCATATGCATCATTTAGGTCATTAATGTTTTGTGCATGTTAAAACCGTATAATTCTTCCATTTCTTCCATGAGCCACCCATTCCGTCCACCCGTTGCTCGAATTGGAAGGCCACCATGATTTTCTCCTCACTCGTTAATACCAGGAGAACTGCTTCCATGTAGATGGTAGTTAGGGCGAGCAACGTAGAATAGGAGATCACAAGATGCACAAAGTCTGGACTGGAGAATTTTATTATGTTAACTACCTTATATGATAGTGTTCATCAATTTTGAGGTAGATATCTTTTATGGATGGTTACTGTTGCCTTTAGGGTAATTATCATTTCATGGTTAGTGAGGGCCGGAATATGAATGTCCGGCGGGGATCATATGGTGACATTTGTTGTGATAATCTGTTCTTTAGTTGACCCTCGCAATTCTATTCTAGAGTTTGTTGCTCGAGGACGAGCAATGTTCAAGCTTAGGGGAGTTTGATGTGATGATTTTGAGTCGCATTTATAGACTTGTTTTACTTGCGTTTTAGGCATTTATTGGTCATTTTGGTGGTTAATATTGCATAATTCACTTACTTTAGTCTATGATCCTTCTCAGTGTCAAATCTCTCTTATTTTATTGCTTTTAGTATAAATGATTACAATATTAGGTTTTATCTCGGGTTATGTGGTTTTGTTTTGCCATTTCAGGAAAAACACATATCTACAGCCGTCGATACCATTGACGGCTATCGATACTATCGATACAGCCACAGGCAGGCAGCCGCAAGGAGCAGCACAGCGTCGATACCATCGACAGGGAAGTCGATGGTAGCAACATTCCATCAGGTTGTTGGTGAGTAGACAGTCGATACTATCGACCCCAAAGTCGATACTATCAACATGTGGAGTTTCAATGACGGAAAAGGGATAAAACCGACGCCTAAGGGTGTCGATACCATCGACCCACGTCGATGGTATCGAGTCAGCATCAGGTGCAATGAAGAAAAGAAAAGAAGACTTGTCGATATCGCGCAGAGTCGATACCATTGACCCGCGTCGATGGTATCAACACCGTCGGATCAGAGTTTGTTTCAGATCAACTCTAATCCAACGGTTGTGATATTTTTACAACCTAACTCGCTGATTATACCTAATGACGGAGGCCAAGAGTAGGGTATCACGTCATTAGCCGATGCACACGTCTCGAGAAGGTGTGAAGAGAAGAACGGAGCCCAGAAGCACGCCCCAGCCGTTTCGGAAGCCGAAGAAGATGTTTTCCACCACCGAAAGGTTGTAGATCGCGGATTCTACGCCAAGGAACGCTTGGATCTTCTCTGTTCATGGGTTTCATTACTTATTCACATTTTTCTTCATGTTTCCCCTTTTCTCAACCATGTTTTGCTCTAAGATGAATATGTGGGGCTAATCCCCTTTACCTTTAGGACCAGGAGTAGCCTGGGGAAGCATTGTATGACATTTTTATCATAGTAATTCATAATTTATCTCTTAAATCTGTGGTATGATTTTGTTTTCTCAATTATATTGTTATTCTTGATCACCATAATTATAATCTAATGCCTTTAATTACTTTGAAAGAAGAATTAACGGTTGAAAAGAGACGAAATTCACATTAATTAACAAATTCCTTGAACAAGGTGATGTAAGGTTAATGGTGGAAACGCAGAGGTCGATTCTAATGCACCTAATTTAGGGTATAGGTTACTACGACGGTGGAACCGACCTAGACTTAGCTAGTGAATTGTACCACGACAGTGGACAATTCTGACTACATGCCACTACCTAGATTGAGAGATGAACCTGAGTAACTATATGGAAATTCATACAATGAAAAACCGCGGTGAAACCGCAATCCTAAAGATCTCCATTTGAATTGATTAAACTAAACATTTAATTGATTGCTTTGTTTTATTTTATTTTCTTTTATTTTTAAAACAACTCTCATAACCTTTTTATTGGTCTAGATGATTGCGAGTAGTTAGTAGTAGTCTACCGATAATTTAGTGTCCCTGAGTTTGACTCGGGCCTCACAAGGGCCTATATTACATTGATGCGTGCACTTGCGTTCGATGCATAGTAAAATCGTGTCACACCCTCAGTTACTATCATTAAATCAACCTATATATCTATATCCTTTATTAGGTTTGTTGATGTTGTCTCTCTTCCTAAAGAGCATCAAGTTCCTTAGTTAGTTGGGTCTCATTTCTGCCTTGGGTCATTTTGGCTTCTTGGTGGTATGGCTTTTAGTGAGAAAGCTATCTTTAGGTGAAACACAATTCTAGTATAGCCCTACTATCACAGATATATGTCTAGTTAAAGGAATACCATCCAATACAAGTTTTTTCGGTTGTCTGATCTTGTTCTGTTTGAGTTCGCTTCTACATGTAGATGACAGATAGTATACCAATCTTTCTTCCCTAGTGTCGTCTGATTAGGTGATGTTGCAATTTCTAGATTCTGATTTTTTTCGATATAAGCAGGTTGTGCTTAGGATGGATGTAAGATTTTTACATCAATTATATCCATGCTCTCTAATTTGCATATATTGTTTGATCCTCGTCTCTTTGTTAGAAGAAGTAGACTTTTTGAATCATGTATATGATGTACATGATGCATCTACAACAAATGAAGAGACTATTTGCATCAGGAATTCTCACGGTGGGATGAAGGCAATGCGATTCGGGAAAGAACAACTAATGTGTATAAATGATCTAAGATTGATGTTGATGGTGAGTTTTCTTATCATGCTTACATGACTAATCAATCACTATGACTGATATGATTTATCAATAACATGTTTAGATTTACGTACATCACCTACCAATATTGGTAAATAAATTTATAACACCATAGTATTATTTAATATGTTGAAATTTTTTAGAATTTGTTTGTTTATAAGTTATAAAATAGAATATTTAATTAAAATATATGTTTGTTTTTGTCATCCTGTTTGTGTAAATCTGTTTAAAATTTAGATGGGTTAGACAAAAGATCATCAGTGTGATCAAGATCTAAATAGGACTAATCCAATTAGATGCATCCTCCTACCTTAGTGTTCAAACAAAATAACTTGATAATGGAGGCACATTACATAAATTAAAAATAAACTTTATGATATCTTATATATTTATCACTCTCATGTTTATTTCATTGGTTATTGAAACCAAATCTAATTATATTTTTTTCAAGGTTAAATCAGGGGTTATCGATGCATGGAACAGTGAAAAATATATTACCCAGACTAATTAAAAGTTGGGAAAGTAAATGTGTTTTTTTTCTAAACTTTGGGTCCACTTTCCTTCGTGGCCTCTCCCTATCCACATTACTCGATATGAATTCACTTATTCTCTATTTGGCGTGACAAAATTCTAGTTTTTTCTTCTTGTTGTGAGTTATTTAGTTTATAAGTTTATTTTTTACTTTATAATCTCAGCTCAAGTGTGTCTTGGTCATGATTTTAAAAAATGCACATCGAGGTGAGGTGGTCTTTGGTACGCTTGGAGGTTTAAGCCTCAGTCTAGCTATCATTGAGAGGCATGCATCTCAGTTTGTGTCAGGCGCAATGTTTTAGAAAACATTAAGCAGTAAGCGTGCAAACAACATCTTGTAACTGGTTAAGAGGTAAGTGGGCGGTTAAACAGACTATTTTAGAAAAATGGGATTTAATTTTTCATATAATTTTGTATAAAATTACACATATATGCATAGAAATACTATACTTTTTGGAGCTTTTATATATATCTAAACACCCTACAAAACAATATTAAACACCCAAAATACTTTATCACATCTAAGAACAATGATTATAGCTAATATATTGGACAATGGACTTGTAACGGATACAACACCCTATTCAACTAAAAATATAAGTATTTATTTTACATATATGATAAAATAACAATTTTGCATCAAATTATAGCATACCTATCATTGATACCAAACTAACTTATTGGTATATTTACATATCATAAATTAATTGTACATTACAATTGTATATCTGTTCCAAGTATGCATTCTAAAATTTGTATTAGATAATAGTTACATGTAGTTTACTAGGATATACAGCAATACCCTATTACTATGGCTTACATACAAAGTATGCATTTTAAATTAGAGGTAAGACTTATAATAGAACATTTATTGTATTCAATAATAATTGGACTTTAAAATTTACTTAATTTTATAGGCTTGCAGCAATATTAAAAAAAATGGGTCTAAGAGGTCGATTTAGTGGGTGATTAAGAGGGTGAAGCGGGCAAAAATCGGTCATTTTGTTTAGGACTGATTAATTGGCACTGTGGGGGTAAATTAAGAGGTTGAAGAGCTACTGCGATTAAGCGGCCTCTCAGCCCGAGGCGCTGAGGCGTTTGTGCCTTAAGACTCTATGTCTAAAAAAGACTATAATATCCAATTCTTTGTTTAAGAGGGGCCAAATTAACCCAAGACTGTAGATATATAGATCTATGTATGTTCATATATTTGTATATGTATATTTGTTTGTTGACAATTATGGATATGTTACTGCTTGTGTCATTATATGCTGCATGTATGTACACATACTCATGTGTGTATATATATAGTCACACTAGAATACACTCGAGTGTATGCGGAGTGGAATACACTCAAGTAGTTTTTGATGATGCAATATTTTTTTTTTGAAAATATAATCTGTTGACGATCTTCTTGAACATCTCGTGAACAACTCATACGCAAAATTTGAGCACATTTAGATATGTATAGCTCATGTTATGAAGACCACAAAAATTATGCATTTCAAATTAGTCTCGCGCGTCCATTTTGTTGCCCTTGGATGAGTGACTTACACTCATCAAAATGGGCTCAAAATTTGTATGTAGCCTAGTTATAGTATGACTGTGAAGATCAACGGTTTACATTTTGCAAAAAATAGTCTTGATATGCAAACACACTTGAGTATATTCGTGTGATCCGTACGAGTGTATTCTAACCTGACTATATATATATAGAGAGAGAGAGAGAGTCATGCTAGAATATACTCAAGTAGTTTTTCATGATGCAATATTTTTTTTAAAAATCTAATCCGTTCATCTTCTTAAACATCTCGTGAACAACTCATATATAAAATTTGAGCCTATTTGGATATGTATTATACATTTCAAATAAGTTTTGTGCATCAATTTTGTTGCCCTAGGATGAGTGAATTACACTCATCTAAATGAGCTCAAAATTTGTATGTAGCCTAGTTATAGTATGACAACGAAGATCAACGGTTTACATTTTGCAAAAAAATAGTCTTGATATGCAAACACATTTGAGTGTATTCGTGTGATCCGTACACTCGAGTGTATTCTAGCCTGACGGCATATATATATATATATATATATATATATATATATATATATATATATATATATATATATATATATATATATATATATATAGGACATTCATTCGTTGTCCGCACGGGTAACTTGGATTTTCGCTACCCTGCAGCAAAAAAAGTAACTCTCTTGGCCAAAAAAGTAACTCTGCTGTCAAAAAAGTAACTATGGTGGCCAAAAAAGTAACCCTGCTGGCCAAAAAAATAATTCTGTACAAAATATACAACAGATATATATAAGGACGGGTTTTTTTATTTTGGAGGGGCAAATGATATTATTTTTGGCTAAAATTTTTTGGAGAGCTAGACAAAATAGTCCTCTACAATTACGAAAATTTTTTTTTGAAAAAAAGTGGTGGGAAGGGTGGGTGGGTAGCTACCCGCACGGACAATAAAGATGGACCTATATATATATATATATATATATATATATATATATATATATATATTATATATATATATATATATTATATATATATATACCTGATACAGTTGGGCTCTCTGGTCTCCGTAAAAACAAATCATGCTCCGTCCGTACCGATTCCTTGATAGAGCTGGGCTCTCGTGTCCGTCAAAACAAATCTCGTGAAATTTCTGGACTCTACATATCCTCTGCCGCGTGCACTTGAACCCTATGCCTGAGATATATGCTCTGCACATTGCCTTTCTTTGTAGGACCCCTCTCCGCTCTTGAGCAGCCGTGCGACATCTAACACAGAGGAAGTAGCAATAAACATTGTTACTCTGTCCAGAAAACCAGAAGAATCTAATCGCTAAAAGTCACCGGCTGGATTGAATCAAGGTTGTGCTATGTCCACAGACAGGAAGACACCACCAGAGGAAGCTTTCTAAACAATACAGCCGAAGTGTTTACCATGGGCACTGTAGTTCTTCCATGTTGGATTCAGCATAATCCTCAATTGTTTATGACGGCCACATCAGTCATTAGTTTATAAAGAGGGCAACTACGTTTGGTCAGGGAGTACATGATCCCTGAAGTTACGATTACCACGTCCTCAGGATCATTGCAACATTACGGCATGACAATAGTTTTGAACGAAAGAATGTCCTTAATGAATCTTCTATGGTTCACTCCCAGGTGTTTGATACTTTTTGTTCTAACATATTCCATAGCAGAACCTATGTCGACCGTCATTTGAATCCAACATATGTTGATACTTTTTGTTCTTACGGCGTGACAATAGTTTTGAACGAAAGAATGTCCTTAATGAATCTTCTATGGTTCACTCCGAGGTGTTGATACTTTTTGTTCTAACATATGTTGGATTCAGCATAATCCTCAATTGTTTATGACGGCCACATCAGTCATTAGTTTATAAAGAGGGCAACTACGTTTGGTCAGGGAGTACATGATCCCTGAAGTTACGATTACCACGTCCTCAGGATCATTGCAACATATATTGATACTTAATGAATCTTCTATGGTTCACTCCGAGGTGTTGATACTTTTTGTTCTAGCATATTCCATAGCAGAACCTATGTCGACCGATCATTTGAATCCAACATATGTTGATACTTTTTGTTCTTACGGCATGACAATAGTTTTGAACGAAAGAATGTCCTTAATGAATCTTCTATGGTTCACTCCGAGGTGTTGATACTTTTTGTTCTAACGTATGTTGGATTCAGCATAATCCTCAATTGTTTATGACGGCCACATCAGTCATTAGTTTATAAAGAGGGCAACTACGTTTGGTCAGGGAGTACATGATCCCTGAAGTTACGATTACCACGTCCTCAGGATCATTGCAACATTACGGCATGACAATAGTTTTGAACGAAAGAATGTCCTTAATGAATCTTCTATGGTTCACTCCGAGGTGTTGATACTTTTTGTTCTAACATATTCCATAGCAGAACCTATGTCGACCGTCATTTGAAACACACTAGTTGAAAGACAACTTTCTATCTTCTGATCTGGTGGAAAGTCAGTTAAGTGTGATTGCTTTCTGATCTTACAACAATCCATCTGCCTCGATTTAACAACCTTCTTAATTTTCATGACTGTACAATTAATATTGCATGTGGTTTTTAGTGATTCACATATAGCATACTTATATAATATACGATTTGACTAGAACATATATTTGAGATATTCAATCACTAACACTAGATAGGAACATTTTAATATGTGAATCAAGTTTCACATATAACAAGATTGTCATATCTTCTCAATATCCATTATGTCGACGAGTGTTAGTTTCAGCCAAACACTGATATTGTCGTCAATCCAAGATACATCTTTGAAAAGTAATGACAATACCTCTATACTTTGGCATACATATTTCAAAATCTCGTGTTGGACAGATCGTAATATATCTCTTATGGTTGCAGTGGCTTATATCATTGCACGTACATGTGCAAGAAGAAATCCATAACATTGAGTAACAGTGGCACCACTATGTGGTTTATGTTCCAAGTTGTAAAGAAAATATCCTCATGTTATTTTGCAACACCCTCATCGTCTTTGAGACTATTTTGTTTCTCTGGATCAATGTCTCTTTTTGTAGAGCACACAAAATCTCTGTAAGTTTATGGCAACCTCACGTTCTCTATTCATGCTTCATTCAGTTTATATTGTTGTCCATAAGAGTATTTTTTTCTACTAAAATTTGATTGAATGCTTTGATCGGTATGGATGTCGTGTATATGCTTTTTAATTGGGGAAGAAGACTTTTCAATAGTTCTGTTTGTTATTTATTATTGTTTAATTTTCACATTGTACAAGAGACTTGGAAATTTATCTAATGTTTAATCTCCAATGCCAGCGTTTTATTCATATTTTTAGATCAATAACTAAAAATGCGTGAAACATTTCTAAATGAAAAAATGATTGTTTGAAAAAGATTTTTTGACATCCCATCAAGACTTCTTCTCAATTGTATTGTTAGTCATTGTAGATTGATCATTAGTGCAATGTTTATGGAAAATAACTATATGTCTATCAAACTAAATATTACTATGATATCTGATGAAAATTTAACTCGGTATGTTTATCCCTAGAGTAAATCAAATACATCTATAATAGCATATTTATATTCTATAATGAAATCATAGATATATGTCCTTATTTGATGAGAAATCTATTCAACATGATCTATCAAATAGTTGTAAACTACTTATTTCAACATAAATGTCATGATTGTAAATTCAAACCAACACGGATTGTCTAGAAACCTAGGATTTGCACTCCAAAATGGACCTGCCAACATCGGTTAGGAATTCCAATGTAATGCACATGCTCCATGTTTAGAAAAACCTAGAAATATGCAAGTATATTATTCTTGCAAATTGTTAATGTATATTTCTTTAGATTAGAAACTAGGTGATACCAATTTATCAAGCACACTACAAATAAAGACAAGTTATCCCATAACATCAAAAAGTATATCTATATAGTTGTATAGTTGTGCACCTTGATTGTTTGAAGAAAATAATGGAAAAGACCAACATTATCTGCGAATCCACCTTCTACATTACACTATTCAACTAAAAAACACATGACACCTAAAGAATCAATACGAGATAAGTGAAAATCCAACAAAATGAATATTCTGTTATGAGAATGTTGCATATATGTGTTTTATGTAACAATGTTGTTGCAATAACCTACAATACAAAATATTTTCTTTAAAAACTAAAAAGAAGCAATAATTTTGTGATTTATTTATGAAAGTATTAGTTATTTGGATTTATTCATGTTTATTTCTATTTGACAAAATATCTACAGAAATAAAATACATATGGTTGGTTATGCTATTATATGCATATTCTCACATGAATCTTGACTTTCTCTATCAAATAACAATGATGAAGGAAATCATAGTTTCAATTAAACCATTTTAGTAAAATTTCAAAGCCTATGTAGTAGAAACTGGTTATTATAGTTTCACTCTATTTTCTATTTGTTCAAATTAAGTTATACTAATAGGGAAAAATATATCTATGTTTTGACATCAAAAGATAATTAAAAATGAAAATGTTTATGTGATTTCCCTAATAAGATAACCTTTCCACATTAGTTCTTGAATAACTTGTATTTATAATTTTTTTTTATTAGTTCATCATAAAACTTTGTTACTATATTTTTCCATATAAAATTTAACGAAACCATACTCTTTATGAAGACTTTATTGTCATTCAGTGAAGTAGGAGGTTGTACATATAAAATAAAGACCTAGACTTATTTGTGAACTTTGGAAAACATTGTTGGCACACAATAGGGAAAAATTACATTCTAATAAATAAACTTCGAATAATATAAATGGATAAGATTCATAAGAATCTTGAAGGAACATACTAAATATATTTAACTCATCATTGTATTATTTATATCTTTATCACTATAACCTTTACACATTAAAAATCCAATGATAGCGACTATACAAGAAATTTCTTATATACTTTTTTTCATAAATATGTTGAACACCCTATCTATACACATAGTTTTTTTTGTGAGCGTAGGGTGTTGCCTTTTTACTATTTTCAAACTAGTGCGGTTACAAAGTGTAGCCACTTGAGGAAATAAAGGGTTGTACAAACCAGAAATAAAACTAACTACAAAAAACTTCAATGTCCTTCATATGAATCTCCCAGAGCTTTTTTGTAACTGTGCATTTACTCCTGAAGATACTCGCATTCCTTTCTCTCCAAATCATATAGATAATGAAACAAGTAGCAATTTTATCCTTGCCTTTCAGCACCAGCAGGTCTTCAAAGGACGAACAGATCACAGAACAGTTGCAAAACGTCCTCCAATTATCCCAAAGCTCAACAGCAAAGCAGCAATTGAAAAACAAATGGTCTGTATCTTCCTCATGTACCAAGCACATAGCACATCTAGAAGCTAGATGAAAGCCAATTCTCTTCAGATAATCTACTGTTGGAATCTTCCCAAGGAAACACTTCCATAGCAGCACAGAAAATCTCCTTGGCACATTCTTCCAAACCCACGTACCCCAAGGAACGTTTTGATGCTTTTTCCTAACTAAATTCCAGCAGTCTTTAAGCTTGCACTTATCCTTCAGACCAAACAGGACTCGATCTCCCCTAATAGCCTGAATATAAACATTGTTTACCAAGCTCTCCACCTAGTGAGATCCTCTAAAAGGGGAAATATTCCATTTGCCATTCTCCAAACAAGAATTCACCTTGCAATTGATACCATAACCCATTCTAAGCACAATATCCAATTGAACCAGGTCTATAAGCCTCTTTTTATCCTTAAGCCAAGGGTCTCTCCAAAACAAGAATTTACTGCCATTACCCAAGATGAACTCAATACCATCTAATAGAGTTTTCCTCTGCTCAAGTATCCTCCTCCAAAGCCAAGAGCTATTAGCTCTGGAGCTAACCGACCAAATCGACTCTTCTTTAATATATTTTCCATTTATCCATCTCACCCACAGGCTTTCTTTCTCAGCAGCAATATCCCACAAATTCCTAATTACTCCAGCTTTTGACCAATCCTCAATGCGCCTAATACCCAGACCTCCTTCATTTTTAGGCCTACAAATGATATCCCAGGAAACCGTGTGCAAGTGCTTCTTATCATCAGAATCCTTCCAAAGGAAATCCCGCATAATTTTCTCAAGCTCCTTAATAACATAACTCGGCAAAGGGAAAGCAGAAGTCCAAAAAATACTATAAGCAGATAAAGTAGATATAATCAGCTCCACCCTACCAGCTTGAGAAAGAAGATTTCCCTTCCAAGATTCAAGCCTCGAGTTGAATTTATCCACAATAGGGTTACACATCTCTTTAGTCAACCTACCAGTGAAAAGGGGAACACCAAGATATCGGACAGGTAACTCACCAACCTCAATATTTAGAATACTTCCCATATCAGAATCCCTAGCACTCTTACTCAAGAAAACATGGCTTTTACTATTGTTGAGCCACAGACCTGAAATATGGTGAAAAGTATCCAGAACATCTTTAATACAAAGAGCATTGTTTTTGTCAGACCTGGAGAACATAAGAAGGTTGTCTGCAAAAATGATATGAGATATATTCACATTTCCAGCAGAAATAGGAATCAATCTTCCCTTCCTCATCTCAGAACTAATTACTGAAGTCAGACCCTGCATAGAAATAACAAATAAGAGGGGGGATAGGGGGTCACCCTGCCTAACCCCATTCAAAGCAATGAATTCATCAGTAGGGGTTCCATTCACTATAACCTTATAGGTAGCTGTAGCGAAAGATTCCTGAACCCAGTTTAACCAACACAAAGGGAAACCCATCTTATTCATCAGAAACAAGATGTAATCTCTTCTAACCGAATTGTAGGCTTTAGATAGATCAACTTTAACACACATATATTGCTGAGAACCACCAAAAGTTCTTAGCACCTCGTTAGCCAACAAAATAGCATCACCAATCTTCCTCCCTTTCACAAAAGCAACCTGATTCGCATCAATAATACTAGGAAGAGCCTTTGCAAGCCGGTTAGCCATCACTTTAGCAATCACTTTATATATCATATTGCACAAAGAAATCGGCCTAAAATCTTTGAGATTGGTAGCCCCATGAAGCTTAGGAATCAAAGTGATCATCGTACTATTGCATTCCTTAAGCAACCTGCCAGTTTTAAAGAAATAAAGAATCGTAGAGACAATATCATTTCCAACTACACTCCAAACTTCCGTGAAGAAAACAACATTAAAGCCATCCGGTCCAGGGGCCTTATCCTTATTTAGATTCATAAACACCTCCTCAACTTCTTTAAAAGAGACCTCCCTACGTAGAAGCTCATAACAGGCATCATCAATCTACGACAGAATCCAATCATCCTTCCAGACTACTTCATCAATCAAAGTGTTACTGAACAACGTAGAATAGAAGTTTTTAATATTGTTCCTAATAGCATCAGGATCATATGTCTTATTTCCAAAATCATCTTCTAAAACATTTATATTGTTTCTAATTCTTTTAGTTTTCAGAGAAGCGTAGAAAAAAGCAGAGTTATTGTCGCCCTTCTTTAACCACTGGATTCTACTCTTCTGTCGAAGCAAACACTCCTCATTATTCAAAGCTTTGATAGTCTCACTCCTTACCTGAGATAACCTCATTTGTTTATCCTCATTAGTAGGATCAGCATCCATTTCCTTCTGCAAAAAGAACAGCTCACTTTCCAACTCCCTCGCTTTAGAAAACAGATTACCTACCACCTCCTTGTTCCATTTCCTCAAGGCACATGCTACAATAGAAAGTTTTCTATAAACAATAAACATAGGAGTGCCAACCACCTCAGTATTGCGCCAAGCATCAAAAACCACATTCTTAAAAGAATCGTGATTAGTCCAAGCATTAATAAACTGAAACATGGAACCACCTTTCTTTTTTGACCCCAACCTGAGCATAAGAATCTTGTGATCACTTACAACAGCATGTACCACTTCGCCCCAACAACAAAGGAAAGCAGAAAGGAAATTAACATTCGTGAAGATACGATCGATTTTAGAGAAAGTACTGACTCCTCTTCTACTGTGACTTCCCCACGTAAAGAAGAAGCCCTTGGTTTGTAATTCAATCAAATTCACATCAGCAATGGCCTTAGTGAAATCAGTCTACTGCGAGAAGAAGGAGGTTGTTTACCCGATTTCTCATTCAATAGCCTCACTGCATTAAAATCCCCAATAACACACCAATTAACAGGATTAAGATTCTTAATATTGATTAGAGAATCCCAAAGAAGAACTCTATCCTTATCAGGATTGGCTCCATAAACAGCCGTCAGATCCATCTTCATCATATCTTTAACTATATTGCAGTGAATGCATTGCTCATTTTTCAAAGACACCTTAACATCCAATTCAGAATCTTCCCAGACAATCAGAATATGAGTATATGAGTAAAAATAAGAATTCTCAATGTACTTAGCATTAGACCAGATCCTACAAACAAAATCATCCACATCATCTTTTTGAAGCCTGGATTCCAAGATCACATAAACATCTGCCTTATTCCTCCTTATTTCATCCTGAATGTGGGGTACTTTATTACCTCCACCCCTCACATTCCAGGACATAACACTAAAGGAATCAACCATTAGGAAGAATGGTAGGGGATTCATCCACCATCGCAGCCGCAGCCACAGATGTATCGACTTTTTCATTTAAACACTCCTCCTTGTCAATATTAGATAAAGGTGAAAATTTATTCAAGGACTCAGGAATAGATCTTGCTGAATTTTTCACATTTCCTCTTGGCATCAACTTGCTTTTCTTCTTTGTAGTCTCCCACCCTGCTTCCAGAGTAATTACAGGAGTAATCATCTCCGTCAAACTCTGAGAAGGAGTAGTTTGAACAGCAGAAGTAGTACCAACCTCAGTGACGCTTTCCGCATCCCCTTCAGTAATCATTTCTTCAGCATCTATAAACACTTTCGGCTCTTCTTCTTCAACAACTTTATTCTGAACCCATTGCTTTTTGCTTTTCCTCCTCACCATCCCAGTATCTTCTCGCTTCTTTGGGTCATCATACAAAGAAGACTCATGCCCGTAGAGACCACATGTCGAGCACTTGCTGGGCTCCCACTCATACTCAAACTGAATGACATCGACTTGTCCATCATCACTTGCGATCTGCATTTCCTTTATTATTTTCATAATATATAAATAATATAAATTTGGTTCAGTTTTGGGTCGTCCTCTACGGCCTGATAAGCTGACATCGGAATTCAGGAGGCTGGAGTATGCGACGATACACATAGTTATTGATTAACATTATTATCCAAATTTATATTATTTATATATTATGAAAATATATCACAAATTTTCTTATGGTTATGAAAAACAACAAAACATAGTGGGATTATTTAACTAAAAGCATATGCCATTAAAGTTTATTCTATAACTGAGTTAGACAATATACATAAATTATTATCTTATTCAATACTAAACTTGAATCTACTTATGTTTATTTTTAACTGAAATATGTTTATAAATAATATAGCTTATGTATGCAACAATTAAACATTAATGTACACTAAAACATGTAGATTTCACAAAAAATATTGATTTTGTGAAGTAATTGTTACATTATTCAAACCTTAAGAGGATGCTCTATCCTTAAATGGTTTTATATAAAAAAATGGTACAATTTTTTCGAATACTTTGATGAAAATTTGAGAAAATGATTAATAAAAGCCTAATTTATGTAAAATCTATCACAATAAATTCATAACATTATACGCTAAGATTTTCATTATTCCATTAAGATATTTCCCATAACTAAATATATTTATTATTTATATCTTCCAACATCACTTATTTTACTTCTACTACATAAGAATTAACATTGTTATTATTCAATTACATAACCATTTTAAAGGGTTAAGTCCATCACATCAGAAGAAAAGATTTAGGATTCCTCTGAAAACCCTCTTATCATTTCTTTCCATTTAGAATATATAATAAGCATATTTTGATATAATTATTTGTAATGTACTAATTTGTTCCATCATCAATGTATTATTGACTAGAATTCATTTTTTATTTTCATAACAACCTAAGTGTTTTGATTTTTCCAAATAATTATTTAGTACTTCTTCACAAGTTAACAAATAAAAGGTAAACATATAAACTTGAAGTCACTAAAGACCACACTTTCACATTGCAAAGTGAATTGCAAATCGGCTTACTTGTATAGGTGATAACAATAATATTGGAGTACATATAGATTTTGACCCTACCCAGAACTTATGTTTATAGATTGAACACTAAACCTATTCTAAAATTTACAAATATAATGAACTAATATGTTAATGAATATTCAACTAGTTCGATATTAATATATAAGCTACAAGATGTTATTGTCAATATAGCATCAAAAAAGTTAAACAAATGTACAAAATGACAATTGATTTTTCCACAATGTGTAGGATATTAAATTGGTCACATTGGAAACCTTATGACTTCAAAGATAAAATCATGCATGTTATGCTAACCATTATTTCTTATTATATCAAAGAAGATATAGTGAAACAATGTCTAATGTTGACTCAATGGTATATTACAAAAGGATCAATATATTCCTTGTATATTTAAAAAATAGTCATTAATTTTCATCTTAATATATCATCAATTGAGTTTCAATAGTTTGTGTCTTCTTAGAATCAGTGTTACTTACCATACAAAACACATTATGTGATGGTAATAACATGAAGTTGATGATCTTAAATAAAGTGATTGATGTAAGAAGAGATATTTAAAAACTTGTAAATATTTTTCCGTTATAGTCTACTGAATTAAGTCAATATATTATTCACTTTGTAAACTTATCGTTTCTAATTATTCTGCTATATAATTACATGTGGTGTATTAGGTTGAAAATTACATATCAAATGAACTTGTAGAGAAACTAAAAAATGGCCATTACTATACTTTTCAATTAAAATATTATGAGTTGTCAATTCCTTTTCTATTATTACTACTTCAATAAAAATTTTGGAGTTCTAATATTGATCATGAAACCAAGAAGAGAAGCGGAATATTATCATCATCTTGAGTTTTTAGTATGAAAACATATAATAAAATTTTATTGCAAATATGATATGATAATTTTTCACTCTAAAGTCACATCCAAGTACATATGAATATACCATATATAACCTCCATATCATGCAAACTTGTCTATAAAATATTTAAGAATGGTTTATTCGGTTTGACAAATTCTCAGGATCCTTTTTCATTATCTTTATAACATACTAAAATGGGACCATTTAGATATAATCCCAAGTGTGAACATTCAATAATTAATAATAAATTCATATAACACTATAAATATGAAATGTTTATTGAATTGCATTTTCTTAAAAAGTTTAATACTAATATTGTATTATCTTTAACAGAGACATTGTCAATGAATTTGTTTGGTTGATGAAATTGATATGTTGAGAACTCCCTTTAGATATAAATTAAAGTGAATGTTAAATATCTTATTGTTACCTCATTCATTGTGATACAAGAATATTTTAAATATCTTATAAAAGTTAGGAAAAATATCATTAATATATTCAATTCTAAAACAACGACTACTATGCTCAGACAATCCACATTGTAATTCAAAATGGGGGTGGTTATATAAAAAGGGTAAAATGTGCAATGAAGGTGACTATTAATATAACATCAAAAACATGCATGAATTTAAGAATAGAATGTTAAATACATTGTTTTAATAGTTGATCAAGTGAACACTGACATAAATGACACTTTAATGAAGTACCACGATCAATTACATATTAAATGAAGTTACGAGTCACATAATTGGTGAGAGTCAGGTACATCAACAAAGTTGATGAATGAAAATCAACCAAATAGATAAGATAAGAAGGCAATAGTATACATTGTGTAGATGAGGGAGAAATAAATTAACAATAAAAAAAGAATTGAGTTACGTCGTGAACTTTCAATACTGGATGTATAGTAACTCCAACTTTCCTAAACATTTTGTTCTTAAAAATCACATGAAAAGTACATGCATTGTTTTGATAAGTTAAACATATATGGTATTAGTGTCATGCCCGCGTATAAACATTTTTGTCAAATTTAATGGCTTAGGAACAATGTTGTAGAAAAGCATACATTGTCAGTCAACTTCCAATTTTCCAAACGGTTTTATTTCGAATTCCTAATATTTTCTTCTATTTGTATATCTCCATGTATTCTCTCTATGGTTAATTAAATGGTTAAATTTTATATTCTTTTTATATATTTATTATGCTTCAGTGGTTTTGTTGACTCCTAATCAACCTTTATTTCTAATTAATGGTGTGAATCGTTTTCTTCATAGGGATATGAACATTTACTATAACAGTCTATGCAAAAAAACCGAATTGTCTTAAAGTTCAATATTGAAATTCAAAGAGAACAAACTCCTCTTTATAAGAGTAATATACCATATTTTGTACATATTGTTTAAATAAACATGTCAAAGGAAGAACAATAATAACAAGTATACACTATCTTCAACGGTAACAAAAACGAATTACATATCATTGGTCTATATAATTACAAGGTAAAATGCAGAATGAATGTGACTATAAAGGGATTACTAATATATACAAATTTACTTACTAAGAATAGAAAAAGTAAATACAATCATGAAGGAAAATTTCACGACTTAATGTAGAGGAAGTTCTTTGAAATGCACAATGTCAAGGATATAGATAAGAAATTAAATGTTAGTGAATATTATGTCACCGAAACAAACACTAATATAATTTGCAAAATAGTGACATTACAAAGGTAATACAAACTATCAAATAAGATCAAGGAAAATAATTTACCAGTCCATGATGTAATGTTTTTCCTTCAATAAAATCATAATCACCATTTTTTAATGGTAGTGATGTAATCTACATATATCATAATTATGGACAAATAATGGTTTCACATAGGTTTTTAATTATAGGACTCACATGCTTTTTTCACGTGCATTTTCTAGTATATATATATATGTGTGTGTGTGTATATATGAATATATTCATAGTTATCTAGGCTCCCGCCAAAGCTTCGCCTAGGTGCGTCAACACCTCCTAGGCTCTAGGTGGGCCGCCTAAAATTGGGAGCCTAGACTATCAAATAAGTAAATTGGATGTCTAAGGCATTTTAGGGTCAAATTATGACACTTAAAGACAAAATTAGCATGGATGAGATCTGAATTTGGTCATATAAAATGAATTTTAGTTATTCTAGTGAAGAAATAGTTCTGATTTAGGCCAAATCCCATCTAATTGTGTAGAGTAGGTTTGCTTTTGGGGTGAGTAGGTCTGATTTGTGGGAATTAGGTTTGATTTCACCAAATTAAGTCTTGTTTATGTAAATGTAGGACAAACTAGGGAAATTACCTCTGATTAGGTCATGTCATGCCAAGACATGTTTGACTTAGGTTAAATTAGGGCAAACTAAGTTAAATCATGTTCAATTTTGACCATGTCAGGTCAAAATAAGTCCAGATAGGTCTAGCTTAGGTCATGAAAGGTGTGATGCAAGTGAAGCTATGATTGATTAAGCCTAGCGACAACCAATACAAATGCACATAGAAATGCATATATTTGAATATGTCAAGATGTATACACAAAATCATTTCTATATATGTAAAATATAAACATATATGAAGAAAACCGAGAATGACCTAGGCTCCCGCATAGGAGACTATGTCCCTAGGATTCCCTTGGGTGGGAAGGACCGACTGGACAAGTATAACTATGTGTGCGTGTCTATATAGTACATACACATGTATATATAAATATGTATATATAACTACATATATGTATTCATATATAAATAAATGGGATTATATATATAAATATAAGATTATAAATATGTGTATATATGTTTATGGTCATATGTATATTATTTATACAAATCTAATATATCTATCTATCTATCTATCTATCTATATATATATATATATATATATATATATATATATATATATGTATAATATATATCATATACGCCTTGGTATGATCTAAGGTTTATGCCTCGACCACCTGGAGGCATGTGCCTCACCTTGCTGATGTGAAAACTATTATAACATCAATTTTGGTTGTATTTTAAATAATTGGAATAAAATTATTCTATGAAAAAAGAGCTTGATTGAAAATTGCGTGTTTTTTTAAAAGAATGAATTTCTTTGCAAATTTACCTCAAAAAATAGATTCCACTATTTTGCTGATAGAAAAATGTATAAAAGGGAAAGGGAGAGAAGAAAATCACATAATAACCAAAAGCTAAAGAAAATAAATAATGTTCTTGAGAAACCCTCTAGAAGTGGCATAGATGGTCACAATGGATTGATTTTTTGTGTGCACATGGTTTCTATTAAAAGAATAATCAAAATAAGTAAAGAGAAAAGGGTGTGTTTTAATGGTTTCTTAATTAAGGGAAGAAAATCCTAAAATTATGAGAAAAAGGATTTTTTGAGAAAATGTTAAAAATGAACTCCACAATGTTAGAAATACATTAATGGTTTTCTATATTTGATTTAAGAAAATATGTCATCCAATATGTACCATAATGTGGTATTTCTTCCTTATAGATTTTCGATGTAAAAGGTTGTGGACATAGTTTTTTTTCCCTTAACACCCATGTTCAATAGGTAACTTTGATAATAACTACATGAGAAAGAAAGAGACTAATAAAAAAGGAAAACTTGGAATAAACCATGAATTTAAGAGCATGGTAAGGGAACATAAGATTGGAAAGTAATAATGGGGGTGGAAGGAAACACATTGAAGAGGTTGGACCAGGGAGAGGTATTATCGGTAGAAAAGAAACCAAGTTAGTAGCATGATTCATCCTCTTCTCTCGTTTCTTCTAGTATCCTCTAGGATTCCCCTTATGCCTATATAAAGAACCCGTGAATCTCCACATCTAAGGGCATGCATTACCAAGAGTCCCTGATGTCTTGTCTTAATCACCAGAACCCTATCTATGCTTGGTTCCATACACAACGACAGTAAGCCGAAACCCGTGTGCAGACCTAAATGTGTGTCTTGAAAGGTTTGTGGTAGGCTCCGAGCATCTTTAGTTGGTCTACGGTGGCCCTTCTCTCCTACCTTGACATCAAGTTCATGCTTACAGAAGTTAGGACTTTGTCTTCCTCGCAGCTAGAGGGACCTCATAGTTCCCTTCTCCTCACATTATCTCTGGCAAGGATGAGCGCCTAATGAATCCTATGGTGGCGGCGGGATCTCCCTCACCTTCCCCCCAAACCAGCATGGCCCAAGACCAAGGAGGATGGCAACCTGGCCCTTGCTCCCATCGTGCAACCACGTAGGGCTGAGACGGCCCTAACACAAGGTTAGGGGTTGGTCATAACGAAATGACCAGGGTACCCCGACCGAAGTACGTGAGGCTCAAGGGCACCAAGGTCATTTGTCGTGAGTTAAGGAGGTCGCCCAACTTATATTAAAATTAGTGATGTGTCAAGCCCCTACTGGATCAAGTTATATAAATCTTGCAAAAATCCTAGTAATTAGTAGAATAATCAGATTAAGACAAGTAATATATGTATCTTGATAAAAAAATGCAAGCTACTCAGTAAAAATGACATATATCTTCTTCCAATTCAAAAAATGGTCAATGTTTCTATCTTTTAAGTGATTAAATGGATCGAAACCCTAATTTTTGAGTATTGATGAATCTAATGAAATTAGTTGATGTTTTTAATCAAAGATCAATATGTTGTGAACAAAAAGAACACTTTGGATTCATATGAACATCATAATCCAAAATTTGAAGGATTAGGGTTTCTTTGTCATTAAGAGTACCTTTAATAATGGTAATTAGGATTTGTTAACATAAGAGTGTCAAGATACATATTCTTTCATATTCAAAATCTTAATATGATAAAAGTTAGATTTTTTTTCATTAAAAGGTAACTTCTGGAATATAAACATGAATATGACACCAAAACTAGGATTTGTAGACCAAAAGGGTATTAAAGGAAATAAATGAACTTATGGATATTGCAACTTAATGAAACACAAAGATTAACTTAAATACCTAACTTAGAACTCAAGTCAACCCTAAAAATAGATTTTGGAATTACATAGTGACATAATTTTTGAATCACATAGTGACATATGGGTGTTATTGATGCAAGGGTTTTGAGTCACTATTATAGGCTAGTTTTATAATCATTCTGTGCGTGTATTGGTCATAATTGAGGTTAATATCGCATGATTCATTTCCTTTAGCCTACAATCTCATTATGCATCAAATTTGTTTTATTTCATCTTATTTTGTATAAAAGATCATATTTTCTCATATTTGATTGGTGTTCTTCTCTTTATTTCAGGGAATTTGCATATTTGAGGATGTCGATACCATCAATGACCATCGATTCCATCGACATGGCCACAACAATAAGTTAGAGAAAGAGCAGAACCAGTCGATACCATCAACCCATAAGTCGATGGTAGCGAGATGTCTTCAGCGAACCACACATCCACACATTGATACCATCGACGCAGGATGTCGATAGTATCGACGTGACATCAGAGTAAACCACCAGGAAAGGAAAGGAGCGTCGATACCCTACACGAGTTGATACCATCGACCCACCATCGATGGTATCGACGTCGTCAGATTAGGAAACAACCTAAATCAATCCAAATCAAACGGTCATGATTTTTTGTCAACAGTAAGTGATCCCAATACCTAAAATATGGCCCAAGCTGTATTATCAAGTCATTAGCCATTGTACAAGTCTCAGAAGAGGAGAGGTTGAAGAACAGAGATCAGAGGTACGCCCCAGACATTTCTAGGGCGGCAGATGGAGTTTTCTACCACCGGAAAGCTGCAGAATGCCACCCCGTGCTGAGGATCATTCAGTTCTCCTTCGTTCAGGGGGTACACCATCTCCATCCACGTTTCCCCTATGTTTTATTCTTGTTTCATCGTGTTTCTATTGGTATGTATGCCCTGAGAGCCAAACATGGGATGATTAGTGGGATACATTAAAATTGATTTGATAAGGATCAAAGGCAAGCTTCCAATTCTTTTTGGTTTAGTCATATGAGTTAATGATATAATAGATTGATTGTCTAGAGAATGACAGTACTCAATGATGTATGCTTTCAGGTTTAGGACCTGAATGATGAGATCATATGGATGCTAAGAGTTTGTACATTCTTGATATGTCCCTAATAGGATGTCATTGTGGAAGGTAGATAGATAGTAGTGACACACAAGACTAGATTGTGGTGTTGGTTGATGACAGAATCTCATTAGTCATGATATGGAGATATCAAACCAAACACATAGGTACTTGTTAGAGAACAAGTTTACCGGACAGATCCATTGTGAGTTTGACACATGGAACCATGACATGGTAGTCACAGTCAGTTCTCACAGAGATGGTGGTGAGTGTGATTCTTTGACCTAAAATCACTACACTCAACACATGTCATTGGGTACACTTTGACATCATCAAACGTAGTCCTGAAACATGGGTTGTTATAAATGTTATGATTGGGTGGCTTTGACACATGGGTTTTTTAGGGGTGAGTGATAGATATGGGATTTGTCCCTCCTGAGGGAGTTTGATATCCATGGCCACTTGATGAGTAGGATTGAGATAGGCGTGCACACAAATGTATGAATCGGTATATGATATTGATGTCATACATATCTTGTGGCATCCAACTTATAAAATACAAGATTAACTAAGCGGATGTGAATCATTTGCAGCGGATTACTGAAAATCACTAAAAATTAAAACTTTTTGCAAAGAGATCCACACATAGGAAATATTTTTCATCAAGAACCAAAATATAATATTTACATTCTATTCCATAGGTACACAACCTGTACTATCTCTTCTCAAGGATTACAACATCAGCTGTCTTATTCAACATTATGTACAGCCAGCATAAAACCTCGAGGCATCAAGCCAAAATATTGAGTCAATGATGAAAACACTATCTATAAATCATGAGGACCTGAGAGTACATAGATGACACATAGGACTACTATCTAAACAACTGGACAGGCAATATCTCCACCTGAGATATTACTGTTGTCCTCGATGATGTTGTTGTTCCTTCTCTGCCAAAGGTTTCTTTCCTCTTTGTCCACATCCACCTAAAAACATTGGATCCCACGAGGGTGAGACAATTGTAAATTGCCCCAAGGGGAGATATAACTCTCCGCCAAAACATTGTATTGCAATTAATGATATGAAAATGAGCAGAGGTTAAGCAGTTTAAAGCATTCCCAACTTTATAAGCATTGCAACTATTTATGGTAGAGCAATATATCATCTATTCTTTTAATAAGGAATAGGAATGACATGTATGTCATTTATCCAACATGTTATACCATCATATCAAACTTTTCTTATGACACTCATCATCTTGTTATGTCACCCATGAAACATTGTTGTTTCATTCTGTTGGCCTTAGCCAACCTGTTAAACAAATAAAGAGATATATCTACCATGTACTCATTTATCCTTAATATAGGAATTGGATTAATACCATTCCCAAATAATCATTACAGGCATTAGGTTATTACCAATCCTATGGTATCACTATACGCATTTAGCCTCTACCAGGTATTAGACTCTTCCAATCCTAATTACACCGTCAGGCATTGGACACTACCAACCCTGATTTCACAGCCAGGCATTGGACTTTAGCCAACCCTGATTACAGGCATTACACCTCTGCCAGGTATTGGACTTTAACCAAACCTGATTACACAGCCAGGCATTGGACTCTAACCAATCCTGATTTCACAGCCAGGCATTGGACTCTAACCAATCCTAATTTCACAGCCAGGCATTGGACTCTAACCAATCATGATTTCATAGCCAGGCATTGGACTCTAACCAATCCTGATTTCATAGCCAAATATTGGACTTTAACCAATCCTGATTACATGCATTACATCTCTACCTGGTATTGGACTTTAACCAATCCTGATTTCACAGCCAGGCATTGGACTTTAACCAATCCTGATTACAGGCATTACACCTCAGTCAGGTATTGGACTTTAACCAACCCTGATTACATGGTTCATGGAATTTAATTCCTTTAACTCATCATTGATCATCACATACTACTTTAGGCTCTAAACCCTGAGGTTAGCCTATATAGCTTTACACATACTTTATTGAATATAGTTTTTCCTCTTATAAAGTTTATTAAAACATTATCCTTTCTTATAATAAACTTTTATAATCATTTTGGTACCTCTCTCTATGCCATAATTGCTCGCATGGCTCATAAGGCCCATAAAGCATATTGTCACCTCTCACTAGGCAACATTTAACCATATGGCTCACAAGGCCATTAAACATCTTGTCACCTCTCACTAGGCAACAATAACATATTACTTCATGTAATACAATAGTAACACCTCTATTCCCTCAATAGGGTTTGGGCTTACTATTCATATCATATTATGATTTCTCATGTCCCACTACCCAATTTAGGGTTAGGGTTTCCCATCTCACATTAGGATTTCATAGTAATCAAAGTATATCAACTTTGAGATGCTAACTCTGAAGTCTTTCATATCTTGATGTATCACTTAACTCATTACTTCCAACTTTCTTAAGTTATCATCTTATCTTGGATTAAGGTATTTCCCATCTTAATCCTTTCATCCACTAACATATCACTCTTACCATGAAGTGCATAGGTTACACATAAGAATGGTCCAATTATCTTTAATGATATGAACTCATCTCAGGTTAAGGCATTGCTTACACTACGCTTGCCTATAATCAACCATTTATGATATTTCACCCGTATAAGGTTTTACCCACTGTTTTATTATTAGGGTTCTGGGTTTTCATCATGTTGTTCAAGATTAAGGCTTCATGTATTATAACTTCAATCAAGGTTTCACATACATTTACCCTTTATTAGGGCTTTGGGATTTCACATGCTATCATACTTCATTAGATTTAGGATTGCATAGAGCATCACCCTTCATTAGGCTTCCACATCTCATTTCCTATACTTATTGTTTACTATTCGTCCCAACTAGGGATTTCTCATGGAATCACCCTCAATTAGGGTTTCTCATGGAATCAACTTCAATTAGGGATTCACATTGAATCAACCTCAATTAGGGATTCACATGGAATCAACCTCAATTAGGGATTCACATGGAATCAACCTCAATTAGGGATTCACATTGAATCAACCTCAATTAGGGATTCACATGGAATCAACCTCAATTAGGGATTCATTTTGAATCAACCTCAATTAGGGATCCACATGGAATCAACCTCAATTAAGGTTTCCACTATGGTTACCCACATCATGGGTCTACTATTCATCTCCAATTAGGGTTTTACATCTCATTTCCCTAAATTGGAGTTTCATATATCATTACCCTAGATTAGGGTTACATCCTCACCCTAGATTAGGGTTTCATTTACAATTGCCCTCAATTAGGGTTAGAGTTCAATAGCCCTATCAATTAGGGTTTATGTTCCTGATTAGGGTTTCATGATCTCTTTACTTAAGGATCATACCCTTAATCACCTCATGAATCATATTCATGTATGAATTTCATGTTGTCATCTTCTTCACTTGATTAGGTTACATCAACCCTCAATCAAGTTACCAAGTCATTGTTCTTATAAGCAATTAGGGTTCATCCCTTAATTGGTACTAATCACTTAGGTACTATTAGGGTTTCAAACTTGTACCTTACATGATTGTCATTACCAATCATCATTGGATCAATGGATCATTCACCATCTTAATTCTTAAGAGATTCAATCACATTGGACCTCCATTACATAAGGTATCCAATTGATTTGACCAATTGAATCTTCAATTACAATAACTTGCCAAGTGGATTAACCAATTGAGTCCTCAATTAATTTTGACTACTTGGGCCCCAAACGGTCTTGGTCTTTCAAAGTACAATGGTTTGAAACCATTTGGTAAAGGTGGTCACTTGAAACCGTTTGCTAAAGCAAGTACTTGAAACCGTTTTCTAAGGCACTCTTAAGATCGATTGGGCCTCAAACGGTTTGGGATCATTTGGTCCCAAACGGTCTTGAGACCGTTTGGTCCAAACCTCCTCAAAACCACATGGACGAAAGATGGTCTCAACCTAGCAAGTCGATTTGCGGTTCTCAATGTTGATTCCTTCAATCATTGAATTCAAGTAACCAATCTTCAATTGGACCCATCACCATACTTCAATTGAGTTAATTAGGTCATCCTTCAACTGATTTGACCCTTAATTAACCCTCAATTGATCATCAATTAGGGTTTTAATCAATTTAATTAGGGCTTGGAATCGATGATCCTTCAACATTAACCAATGTGAAACTAGTTACTTTAAAACTATTGGACCATCATCCAAATTGGGCATGACCTGACCCCAAATGATCTTGAGGACGTTTGGATGACCTAAAAACGTTATTGAGACCATTTTCCCATGTAAATATCCAAATCCAAGTCAATCAATCAATGTTTGGATCATTGGATTGATCAACAAGTCAACATTTGATTGCACTTCAACTTAGTACCTTTAGGTCTTCATACACTTAACCATAGTCAACCCTACACCTCCAAACGGTCTTGGGTGACCTCCAAACGGTCTTGGGTGACCCCAAACGGTCTTGGGATCGTTTGGATAACCTCCAAACGGTCTTGAGACCGTTTTCCCATCATATCATCATCAACCATGTCATTCAATTAGGGTTTGGATCCTAGGATTGGTCACCAAATCAGCACTTAATTGTATTTCAATTTGGTATCTTTGGACCTTCAAACACTTGACCAAACTTAACCATAGACCTCCAAATGGTCTTGGGTGACCCCCAAACGGTCTTCAGACCGTTTGGGTGATCCCCAAACGGTTTTGAAACCGTTTGGGTCAATCAACCCAAAGCATCAACTCATTCAATTGCAAAATCAACACTTAGCCGATTAGGGTTCATACCATATGTTTGAATCTTCAAATACTTAACCATACTCAACCCTAAACCTCCAAACGGTCTTGATACCATTTGGGTTATTCCCAAATGGTTTTGAAATCATTTGGTTCAATCAACCCAAAGCATCAACTCATTCAATTGCAAAATCAGCACTTAGCCGATTAGGGTTCATACCATATGTTTGAATCTTCGAATACTTAACCATATTCAACCCTAGACCTCAAAATGGTCTTGGTTGACCTCCAAACGGTCTTAAGACCATTTGGTTGATTCCCAAATGGTTTTGAAACCGTTTGGGTCAATCAACCCAAATTTCAAACTCAATCACTTATGAAATCAACACTCAACGCGATTAGGGTTTAGGTGATTGATGGACCTTCAACTCATGAACCAATTGGAGTTAATCAATAATAATTGGTGGGTCATTAACCTAGATAATTATGAACAAGTCCCCAAATGTTCAACCCTGGTCAACATCACCAAACAGTCTTAAACCATTTTCTTCTATGCGGTTTAGTGAAATCGTTTCAT
Source organism: Alisma plantago-aquatica (assembly GCA_963693085.1). Classification (NCBI taxonomy): domain Eukaryota; kingdom Viridiplantae; phylum Streptophyta; class Magnoliopsida; order Alismatales; family Alismataceae; genus Alisma; species Alisma plantago-aquatica. The sequence goes on from OY856411.1 coordinate 652,318,708, forward strand.
TCCAAACGGTTTGAAACTGTTTGTTCCAAAACACAAACTGTTTGGACATTTGATTGAAACCGTTTGGTCTAGATATTTGGAGATGTGTGTTCTTATGATGATTTCATCATCATCAAGATCTAGACCCATGAAACCTGTTGTGATTTCCATGGAAATTGTATCAATCAACCAAATCAATAATTGTAAATAGCGAAATGATCATTATTTGATGGGGAATTGAATGCAATAACAAAGTTAGGGTTTCAAGTTATAAAACCCACCTCCATTTGAGCTCCAAAGCTCCATGTTCATGGAAAAAATGGTGGATGCAACTCCCTTCACCATTCCAAGGCTCGTCCTCAAGATTTGAGTGAAAAGGAATGGTTAGAATTGAAGAGGCCTACTACAGAAATAGCATTCAGTGTCGCTTTTCTGGGCGTCGGTTATTAAGGAAAACTGACGCCTATCATATAAGGAGTCGGTTTTTTAAGCAAACCGACGTCTATATTCGAAGACCAGCTAGACACGGGTACCACTTTGTATTCAGCGTTGGTTGACTATAACAAACCGACGCCTAAAAGCTCCCGCGAAATCTAATTTTCGAGCGAAAAGAAAAAGTGTCACATACAGCGTCGGTTATTTAAATAGCCACCGACGCCTATGTGGGATGAAACTTTGCACGAAAAGTGTCACTTTCAGCGTCGGTTATCTGTTGATAACTGACACTGAAAGTGGTTCCCGCCAAACAATTTTGTGAAAATATCGTCCACTTTAGCGTCGGTTGTTTGTCACAACAGACGCTAAAGTGGTTTAGGCGTCGGTTGGGACAAACAACCGACGCTATTGGTGAACTTTATATCCTTCGATCACCCGACTCTTCCCCTTTCTTCGGTTTCATCGCCTAAACTGCTCCCGCCACAACCACCCCTCTGCTGTCGCCCGACCCTCCACTCCGCCGCACCCCTCCACGACAGTGCCGCCGCGCCTCCTTCTCCGGCGCCGCCTTCTCCTCTGGTGCCTCCACGCCGCCTTCTCCTCCGGTGCCTCCACGCCGCCGCCAGTGCCTCCAAGCCGCCGCCAGGCCGACAGAAGCTGCTTCTCCACCACCGTCGTGCCGCCGCCAGGGTTTAGGGTTGCTAGCTGCTTCTCCGCCGCGCCGCCGTCTCGACCACAGCTCCTCTCCACCGCCGTAGCCCACTCTGTGCCGCCGTCTGCAGACCACAACTCCTCTCCAGACCGGTATGCCCTCTTCTTTGTCCATTTTTCTTGTTTAGCATTTTCCTTATTTATTGTAGTTATGAAATGTGACAACAAATTGTCTAAGAAAGGTGTTTGTGATGTTTTGGACTTTGCTCATAAAATTCTTCCTCCTAACAACACCCTTCCGAAAAATTGCCATGAGTGTAAGAAGATAATGACCAACATAGGGCTGAAATGTCAAAAGATTGTTTGTTGTATTATGCACATATTGTATAGGGTTTTAAAGTTGATAAACATGTACATGCGGAAATAGGGTTATTAAACCAATATTGGTTATAACATAGTATGATCTTAATTTGATCTGGATGTTCATAATAATGTAGTATGTTAAATATGATGATTAGGGATACATATAATGTCTAGTACACAAATATTAGATGATATTCAAGAAAACCCTAGTTTGATGAGCATGTTGTTAATCATGTTAATTATGTTTCTTCTATATATTCTGATGTCATTATATAATTATGTGATCCCTCTGCTGTGGAGCACCAAACACTTAACAAGAAAAGGGGCATCACTCTGTTGAAGAAGTTAATAGTGCTAAGTGGCAGTGGATCCAAATTGGTTGTGGAGTTTGATAATGGAGGAAATGCAATTGGAGTGAACCGCAATAATTTTGTAAACTATCTTGGGTGTACCACTCGGAGCCATTGTGGTGTTAAGTATGATAATTGGCATAAAGTTCCTCAGGGGAAAAAAGACTTGATATGGAAGGATTTATGCGTGAGTTATTATTATTTGCAATTCTATTTTGTAGATTACAAATTCTATTATTTGCAATTCTATTTTGGATACTAGTTAATAACATTTCTATTTTACAGAATCTGTTTGCATTGGATGAGAAGTTGCATTGTAAAAGTGTGATGCAACGCGCTGGAAAGATGCTTAGGAATTATAGGACAAATCTGAACAGAGAATACATAAAAGAGGGTGATAAGAAGAAGAAGTCAGCCCTTGAACAATGGAACTTCTTGGACAAAGAAGATTGGGACAATTTTGTTGCTTCAAGAAAATCTGAAGAATTCAAGGTATTAGGCGTCACTCCCAATTTAATTAATATACATTGTATTCACCTATTCAAGATTAACATTTAGTGCTACTAACCAAATCATTAATGTGCATACTAACTAGGCCCTCAGTGACGCACAAAAAGCAAGGCGTGCACTGAATGTGCATGACCACACTATGGGTCCAAAAGGCAATGCAAGCGTTCGCCAAAGACTACAGGCAGAGTCTACGGCTACTCAGGAGTCTGCTGCTACTGAGGAGTCTGCCACACCCATGCCTCGCCATGATATCTGGATAGCTGGGAGGCAAAACAAGAAGGGTGAAATAAAGAAGCCCGTAACTGCTGAGGCGGCTACGAAAATGGTAAAATACAACTCTTAGAGCAATCGTTTGAATATTGATTATTTGTTAACTTACCAATTTCTATTGATGGTGATTAGCGGGAGTTGCACGAGTAGAGGAAACAAGGCACGTTCATCCCTCAGGGCACACAGGATGAATTGACAGTTGCTCTGGGTAACCCAGAGCATCTTGGACGTGTTAGGGGTGCAGGCGCTGGTGTGGGCATCAAAGCATTCTTTGGGCCATCCCAGCGCAAACCCAGAGCGGGACTTTCACAAGAAGAGGTAACCTATACTTTTTTTAGAATGTTGCTGCAAAAGGAAATTCAATAATAAGAAGCTAATGTTTCTTTTATCCATGTATAGGAGAATAAGAGAGTCGAGGATATAGTTGCTAAGAAGGTCAACGATGTAGTTGCTGAGAAGGTCAAGGAAGAATTGCTGCGGTGGCACCATCTCAGGCTTCCAATCAGCCTATGGCGACCCACTCTTCTCCTGATGTACAGACTACAAGTAATCCTGTAGACCCACCGCCTAACACGTCTGCTGTAAGTATTGTTTATGACATTGTAGTTAGTCTTTTCAAGTTGTTATGTTTTCAAGATGATATGTATATATGTATAATATTCTTTATGTAAATTTGTAGGCATTGAAGCCATGCCGCTTAAGAATGCAAGACTACGTTGTTGTAGAGGCGCAGGCTTACCCGTCCCTTCCTGGGGCAATGTTTCACAGGACTCCAATGCCACAGGGCTACGTTCGTGTGAGCCCGATACGTGTGTTACCTGATTGGAGAGAAGCTACATTGCCATATCCCCACCCGGATATTGATACACTTGTTGATGCAGAAGGCGGGGTCATATTGTGGCCCAAAGAAGATGTCGTCTACACTACTGAAATTGTAAGATAAATTTACATTGATTTAGACTGTTAATGTGTATATATGATGTCAACTGATCTGAAATTATATATACAGGTTAAAAAGAAGACACCAGGAGCACCTAGGCCTCCACCTCCACTTCCTGCATTACCAACTTGGGTTCCAACTGACCTAACATACCCGTCAGGTCCTGCTTGTAGGGGAATGGCATGTTGGCTACGGGCACATAATATACATTGCCCAATAATTGTTTCTTTAGATGCAGATTATGCAGGTCAATCATACGATAGCTCTTTATTTATACAAGATATTATTGAGTTGTTTATGTATGATTGGCTAAATACATCAATGATAGAGACATGGATAAGGTGAGATCTTGTTTATACATCCATATACCTTGTGTAATATCTGGTGATCTGGTTTCTTATATATTAATGCATACGTAATACATGTTTTGCAGCTACTTAGTCGAAGATCATTGCAAACAATTTGCATTTGATCATGTGGGATTTTTTATTCCATCATTGATTAGTATGGTAGCTAAAGACCCTGATACTGTTCAACAATACTGTATAGATGCTTTTACAATTTTTGGTCAGCAAAAGAGGACGATAATAATAGCTCCATTCAATGTCAAGTAAGTTTACTTTATTTATAATTTGGACTTAAGAAAATTCCATTTTTATTGTGCATTTTGAGTTATTAATTGTTAACTTTTTACCTCTAGCGGTAAACATTGGGAGTTACTAGTTATTGTCCCCGGGACGTTCACTGTTTATTATCTAGATCCCACGGGAAGTACATTAAACACTAAAATTGGACACGTAATGAGAATGCCATTATTCTGGTGAGAAATATTTCATTTTTGTATATGTTAACATCTCTTATTACATTACTATTTACTTATGCAATTTACTGTGTTATATTAACATGTAGGGGTTTAGATGCATTCAAAAAGGCTGGAGGAATGGTCCCAAGGAAAAAGAACCAGCCAATAAATTGGCAGAACGTACAAGTAAGTTCCCGACTCCAATGTATATATTATTGATGTGAATTGTGCTTAGTTGTATTATTTTGTATGTTTCAATTTATAGTGCGCTACACAAGACAATGGCTGGGCATGCGCATACTATGTGATGTGATTTATGCAGATGATTATCCGATATGCCGCATTGGACATCGATACCATACATGAGGTATTATATATAGTCTCATTAGTTAGTATGAAATATATCAATCTTATTTTTATATTATTACTTATATATACATCATTCTCTTTGCAGGTGTTTAAAACTGACAACACTACAGGTAAACGCTTAAAAAATATACATGCTTCATATATGATGGAAGCATTAAATGAACTAAGAGAAGAATGGGCAAAAGCCATACAAGCAGTGGCAACTGTAAGATATAATTGGGATGTTGATAGCGATAATGAATGATACTTTGTAAATGAATATTTATGAATGTTAATACATGTATTTGAATGTTTCTATATGTGTGAATGTGAGAATTGAATTGATGTCTGAATGTATCTACTTGTGTGAATTATTTTTTGTGAATTTTGCAGGTTTGTGGCCTGTTTGTAGGCTGATATCAATGGATGTCGTAAACCTGCAGTTCAGAAAACTGAACTGCAGGTTCTCATCCTGCTGACCAGCCACAACAGGCCTGCAAACTGATATAAAAAAAAATAGATATAGGCGTCGGTTATTTACAGAAAACCGTCAGCAAAGACATACAACGTCGGGTTTTTGCAAAACACCGACTCCTAATGTGGCCACAGTCGTACTGGAAATGGTGTCGGCTGTTCGTGTCAAACCGACGCCAAAAGGGTTCGCGCCACAGAAAACAACGTCATCTAGGACACTTTCTGCGTCGGTCTTTTAGTAGATAACCGACGCCGAATGTGTCCTAGATGACGCCGTTTTCTGTGGCGCGAACCCTTTTGGCGTCGGTTATCTACTAAAAGACCGACGCCTATATGTTAAATAGGCGTCGGTTAAAAAACCGACGCCAAAGTGTTCAACCTTTAGCGGCGCCCACATAGGCGTCACTCAGAAACCGACGCCAAAGGGGGTTAAACAACCGACGCCAAAGGTTGTTTCTGTAGTAGTGAGGAGATCGAATTAGGAAGAAATCCATAATTTATTTTCGATTTCCACCATGGAATCAAGGTGAAATGGATCAAGACCCTTACTAACAGGTTGGGGGTTGTCCTCCTGACCCTCCCAAGCTCCCTTGGTCGTTTCCCAAGCAAGGAGAAGAAGTGGGGTCGAAAAAGCCTTCCATTTGGCTTGTAAAAGGTTCTTTTATAAAAATTCAATGACAGAGAATATGCTTTGCAAAAATCCATTTAATCCCAAAAATGTGGCCGCCTCTTCCCCCTCATCTTCCTTAGGGACGAGGATATCTTGTTTGCCTCTTATTCCTCTCAATTATCCATGTTTTTAAAGAAAAGCAAATTGAGCACCTCAATTCATATTATATTAATATCCATATGTGAGTGGATATTTCTTTTTCTTATAAAATTATGTGTTAGTTATCCACTCCCTTGGATATTTTCGTGGTCCCTGTAAGGCTCAAGGATGTCATAGACACATCTGAATTCAACCATTTTAATTTTTGTTGAAGGCCCTTTAATTAATACATTTATTTTTGCCCTAAATCGAATTAGGGTTTCAATTAGGATTAAATCCTGATTATTTTAATATCAAGATTCTCTCTCCTCCAACTTAATTCAAATGAGGCGCCCCTCTCATTTTCTTTTCTCTAATTGAAGCCAAGAAACATTAGGGACCTTATTAAAGTGTTAATTTACATATTTCACCCTGGGTTCTGGGTAAATTGCACATTACACCAAAACTAGGTTTTCATGCACATACATTGCTTTATCAGCTCTTTCTTGGTATTCAGGCTTCCATAAGCCATAACTCAGCATAATATTTACTCTCATGATGCTTCAACACATGAGGAACATATAATCATGCACAATTTGCACTTAAACCCCTCAACTTGGGTAATTTGCACTTTAGTCCAAAATAGGCAAAATATTGATTTCAACAATGTTCAAAAAGGACTAGAATTGCAACATATGTTCCTCTTGAGCCCTAATTACTTTTCACAAGATGAGACTTAATCAAAACACCTAGGGTTAAAGTATAACCCAGGTCAGGGATGTTACAAATTATAAACCCCTAACAAGGATTTCGTCCTCGAAATCCAAATAAATGAAGACAGATGTATTTTATTCATAATACTATCTAGTCTTCCCATATCATCTCCTTACTATAGAGACACCATAAAACTTTGATTAGCACAAAGTGTTTCCATACATGATTCTCATAGAATCAACACACAAGGCACATGCCCCACTGTCCCTCATCATTGACTATAGAGTCAACTTTGTGTCAAATAACACTTTTCTTATTCAGAGAAGCATCATACATCCTTTATTAATATCATGTTTATGCAGAGCATAAACCCCTAACATATGATGTTCATATTATTATAATCAGACTAATTTCATAGTTGACCACTCCAGGTAGCCAACCTAACCCATCTAATAACTTTTAGATACCAGAATCTTTCACCTAGGTGTTGGAAACACGTCATATATATCTCTTCCTTTCATCTTGGAACATTAATTGTTTCATATGTCCTCATCTTGGGACCAAAGTCTAGAATAAACTGATACTTTTCTAAGTATCCATTACATGAACATTTTTATCTTATGCACATCAAGTGTCCAAAGACCCACTTGATTGTCATGTCCCTGAAAAGAAAGAAAACAAGGGTTCATATTCCTCTTATTAATTCATATATTTTCAACTATTCATGAACCATTTACTCTTTATCTCATCCTAGGTTCCTTGCATTCAGCATAGGAATTTATAAGGCTGATTACATAACATTATTCCTTTCTTTATTATTATCTAGCATGCTTATGATCATCTCATGATCTCATCAAATTTCCCATTTTCCTCATTATGGAAAGGATCTTTATTATACTTACATCTTTACTAAACAAGGTTCATCTCCCTTATTCTTATTCTTGTCTTATGAGGAGTACACTTTTTGTTCCTCATACAAAATGATCATCTGAGATTATCTCAGACTTCTCTTTCTTATACTTAGAACATGACACATTTATTCATTCCATGCTTCTTATTTCATGATACTCATTAGATTGTATCAGAATGACTACTTGATCAGAGCAATCAAAAAGATAACAATCTAAGAGTTTCCATACTCACTTTATCATCAATAGTTGTATACTTGGCCAGGGTATATAAATACTGAGAATAAGTGGTATGGACTTTGTATACTATAATATTCCTTCCATATTATGACAAGCATAAGGTTTAACATTCCTGGAGTTCATCCAGGCATCTCTTCTATACATCATCTTTCTTATAGAGGTAGGAACAACATAAAACATTTGTAATGTTTTACTATGCAAAACATAAGCCCTCACAGGACTAAACAAGGAAAACTCAATCAATTACTTCCTCAATTATATCCAGGGAAACATAAAATGACATATTTGAACAAAATTATCTTGTCTAACCTGTCATTATTCATGGATTATTTACTGCCTCAGGCTAACTCTGCCTCAAAGGTTGATTCAACAGGCTAAGGTTGAGCACATACTCAATTTAAGTCCAAAACTTCATCATTTCCTTTTGCTTCAACCTGCTGATGCTGATCACAAATCCTGTTGATATCTAAAACATCATAATTGGGGATTAGTAATCTGGTTACACTGTCAATGCTTGATCCATCATATACATTATTGTTGCCCTAATTTCTCCAACAGTAATACTTAAAGAAGGATTTTCTTATTATAGTTGGATCAGCTAAGGGATTCTCAGGCAATTATCTCTCTCTTTCCTGGTCCCATGCACCTCTTCTTGGTGCAACATTGCTGCTTTCAACAGTAACCTCCTCATGTGACCCAGTCATCTTTAAGTTCTTCTTCTCTTATATGAGTAGAAGACACTATTAGATACACTTGATGACACCAGAACAGACTCTACTACCTTATTCCTATGTCTCTGTAGACTCAGCAAACCTAGAGCTCTGATATCACTAAATTGTGGCATCCAACTTATAAAACACAATATTAACTAAGCGAAAGTGAATCATTTGTAGTAGATTATTGAAAATCACTAAAAATTAAAACTTTTTGCAAAGAGATCCACACATAGGAAATATTTTTCATCAAGAACCAAAATATAATATTTACATTCTATTCCATAAGTACACAACCTATACTATCTCTTCTTGAGGATTACAACATCAGCTGTCTTATTCAACATTATGTATAGACAACATAAAACCTCGAGGCATCAAGCCAAAATATCGAGTCAATGATGAAAACACTATCTATAAATCCTGAGGACCTGAGAGTACAGAGACGACACATAGGACTACTATCTATACAACTGGACAGGCAGTATCTCCACTTGAGATATTACTGTTGTCCTCAATGCTGCTGTTGTTCCTTCTCTGCCAAAGGTTTGTTGCCTCTTTCTTCGCGTCCACCTAAAAACATTGGATCCCATGGGGGTGAGACAATTGTAAATTGCCCCAGCAGGAGATATAACTCTCCGCCAAAACATTGTATTGCAATTAAAGATATGAAACTGAGAAGAGGTTAAGAAGTTTAAAGCATTCCCAACTTTGTAAGCATTGCAACTATTTATGGTAGAGCAATATATCATCTATTCTTTTAATAAGGAATAGGAATGACATGTATATCATTTATCCAACATGTTATACCATCATATCAAACTTTTCTTGTGACACTCATCATATTGTTATGTCACCCATGAAACATTCTTGTTTCATTCGGTTGGCCTTAGCCAACCTGTTAAACAAATAAAGAGATATATCTACCATGTACTCATTTATCCTTAATACAAGAATTGGATTGATACCATTCCCAAATCATCATTACAAGAATTGGGTTATTACCAATCTTGTGGTATCACTACATGCATTTAGCCTCTACCAGGTATTGGACTCTTCCAATCATAATTTACACCGCCAGGAATTGGACACTACCAACCCTGATTTCACAGCCAGGCATTGGACTTTAGCCAACCCTGATTATAGGCATTACGCCTCTGCCAGGTATTGGACTTTAACCAAACCTAATTACACAGCCAGGCATTGGACTCTAACCAATCCTGATTTCACAGCTAGGCATTGGACTCTAACCAATCCTGATTTCACAGCTAGGCATTGGACTCTAACCAATCCTAATTTCACAGCTAGGCATTGGACTCTAACCAATTCTGATTTCACAGCCAGGCATTAGACTTAAACCAATCCTGATTATAGGCATTACACCTCTGCCAGGTATTGGACTTTAACCAATCCTTATTTCACAGCCAGGCATTGGACTTTAACCAATCCTGATTACAGGCATTACACCTCTGCCAGGTATGGGACTTTAACCAACCCTGATTACATAGTTCATGGAATTCAATTCCTTTAACTCATCATTGATCATCACATAATACTTTAGGATCTGAATCTTGAGGTTAGCCTATATAGCTTTACACATACTTTATTGAATACAGTTGTTCCTCTTATTAAGTTTATTAAAATATTATCCTTTCTTATAATAAACTTTTACAATCATTTTGGTATCTCTCACTATGCCATAATTGCTCGCATGGCTCATAAGGCCCATAAAGCATCTTGTCACCTCTCACTAGGCAACATTTAACCATATGGCTCACAAGGCCATTAAACATCTTGTCACCTCTCACTAGGCAACAATAACATATTACTTCATGTAATACAATAGTAACACCTCTATTCCCTCAATAGGGTTAGGGCTTACTATTCATATCATATTATGATTTCTCATGTCCCATTACCCAATTTAGGGTTAGGGTTTCCCATCTCACACTAGGATTGCATAGTTATCAAATTATATCAACTTTGAGATGCTAACTATGAAGTCTTTCATATCTTGATGTATCACTTACCTCATTACTTCCAACTTTCTTAAGTTATCAGCTTATCTTGGATTAAGGTATTTCCCATCTTAATCCTTTCAACCACTAACCTGTCACTCTTACCATGAAGTGCATATGTTACACATAAGAATGGTCCAATTATCTTTAATGATACGAACTCATCTCAGGTTAAGGCATTGCTTACAATAAGCTTTCCTATAATCAACCATTTATGATATTTCACCCTTACAAGGTTTTACCCACTGTTTTATTATTAGGGTTCTGGGTTGTCATCATGTTGTTCAAGATTAAGGCTTCATGTATTATAACTTCAATCAGGGTTTCACATACCTTTACCCTTTATTAGGGATTTGGGATTTCACATGCTATCATACTTCATTAAAGTTAGGATTGCATATAGCATCACCCTTCATTAGGATTCCAAATCTCATTGCCTATACTTAATGTTTACTATTCATCCCAACTAGGGATTTCTCATGGAATCACCCTCAATTAGGGTTTCTCATGGAATCAACTTCGATTAGGGATTCACATTGAATCAACCTCAATTAGGGATTCACATTGAATCAACCTCAATTAGGGATTCACATGGAATCAACCTCAATTAGGGATTCACATTGAATCAACCTCAATTAGGGATTCACATGGAATCAACGTCAATTAGGGATTGACATTCAATCAACCTCAATTAGGGATCCACATGGAATCAACCTCAATTAAGGTTTCCACTATGGTTACCCACATCCTGGGTCTACTATTCATCTCCAATTAGGGTTTTACATCTCATTTCCCTAAATTGGAGTTTCATATATCATTACCCTAGATTAGGGTTACATCCTCACCCTGGATTAGGGTTTCATTCAGAATTTCGCTCAATTAGGGTTAGAGTTCAATAGCCCTGTCAATTAGGGTTTATGTTCCTAATTAGGGTTTCATGATCTCTTTACTTAAGGATCATACACTTAATCACGTCATGAATCATATTCATGTATGAATTTCATGTTATCATCTTCTTAACTTGATTAGGTTACAGCAACCCTCAATCAAGTACATACAACTATGATTAACATAGTGTACCAAGTCATTGTTCTTATAAGAAATTAGGGTTCATCCCTTAATTGGTACTAATCACTAAGGTACTATTAGGGTTTCAAACTTGTACCTTCGTTGATTGTCATTACTAATCATCATTGGATCAATGGATCATTCACCATCTTAATTCTCATGAGATTCAATCACATTGGACCTCCATTACATAAGGTATCCAATTGATTTGACCAATTGAATATTCAATTACAATAAGTGTCCAAGTGGATTAACCAATTGAGTCCTCAATTAATTTAGACTACTTGGGCCCCAAACAGTCTTGGTTTTTCAAAGTACAATGGTTTGAAACCATTTGGTAAAGGTGGTCACTTGAAACCGTTTTCTAAAGCAAGTACTTGAAACTGTTTTCTAAAGCACTCTTAAGATCGATTGGGCCTCAAACGGTTTTGGATCGTTTGGTCCCAAACGGTCTTGAGACCGTTTGGTCCAAACCTCCTCAAAACCACATGGACCAAAGATGGTCTCAACCTATCAAGTCGATTTGGGGTTCTCAATGTTGATTCCTTCAATCATTGAATTCATGCAACCAATCTTCAATTGGACCCATCACCATACTTCAATTGAGTTAATTAGGTCATCCTTCAACTGATTTGACCCTCAATTAACCCTCAATTGATCATCAATAAGGGTTTGAATCAACTGAATTAGGGCTTGGAATCGATGATCCTTCAACATTAACCAATGTGAAACTAGTTACTTTAAAACTATTCGACCATCATCCAAATTGGGCAGGACCTGACCCCAAATGGTCTTGAGGTCGTTTGGATGACCTCCAAACATTTGTGAGACCGTTTTCCCATGTAAATATCAAAATCCAAGTCAATCAATCAAAGTTTGGATCATTGGATTGATCAACAAGTCAGCATTTGATTGCACTTCAACTTAATACATTTAGATCTTCATACACTTAACCATAGTCAACCCTAGACCTCCAAACGGTCTTGGGTGACCCCCAAACGGTCTAGGGATCGTTTGTATAACCTCCAAATGGTCTTCATACCGTTTTCCCATCATATCATCATCAACCATGTCATTCAATTAGGGTTTGGATCCTAGGATTGGTCACCAAATCAGCACTTAATTGTATTTCAATTTGGTATCTTTGTACCTTCAAACACTCGACAAAACTTAACCATAGACCTCCAAACGGTCTTGGGTGACCCCGAACATTTGGGAGATCCCCAAACGGTTTTGAAACCGTTTGGGTCAATCAACCCAAAGCATCAACACATTCAATTGCAAAATCAGCACTTAGCCGATTAGGGTTCATACCATATGTTTAAATCTTCAAATACTTAACAATACTCAAACCTAGACCTCCAAACGGTCTTGAGACTGTTTTGGTGATTCCCAAATGATTTTGAAACCGTTTGGGTCAATCAACCCAAAGCATCAACTCATTCAATTGCAAAATCAACACTTAGCCGATTAGGGTTCATACCATATGTTTGAATCTTCAAAAATTTAACCATACTCAACCCTAGACATCCAAACGGTCTTGGTTGACCTCCAAATGGTCTTGATACTGTTTGGGTGATTCCCAAACGGTTTTGAAACCGTTTGGGTCAATCAACCCAAATTTCAAAATCAATCACTTATGAAATCAGCACTCAACCCGATTAGGGTTTAGGTGATTGATGGACCTTCAACTCATGAACCAATTGGAGTTAATCAATAATAATTGGTGGGTCATTAACCTAGATCATTATGAACAAGTCCCAAAATGGTCACCCTGGTCAACAACACCAAACGGTCTTAAACCATTTTCTTCTATGCAGTTTAGTGAAATCGTTTCATTCCAAACGGTTTGAAACTGTTTGTTCCAAAACACAAACCGTTTGGACAATTGATTGAAACCGTTTGGTCTAGATATTTGGGGAGGTGTGTGATTATGATGTTTTCATCATCATCAAGCTCTAGACCCACGAAACCTGTTGTGATTTCCATGGAAATTGCATCAATCAACCAAATCAATAATTGTAAATAGAGAAATGATCATTATTTGATGGGGAATTGAATGCAATAACAAAGTTAGGATTTCAAGTTATAAAACCCACCTCCAATTGAGCTCCAAATCTCCATGTTCACGTAAAAAATGGTGGATGCAACTCCCTTCACCATTCCAAGGCTCGTCCTCAAGATTTGAGTGAAAAGGAATGGTTAGAATTGAAGAGGAGATCGAAATAGGAAGAAATCCATAATTTATTTTCGATTTCCACCATGGAATCAAGGTGAAATGGATCAAGAACCTTACCAACAGGTTGGGGGTCATCCTCCTGACCCTCACAAGCTCCCTTGGTCGTTTTTCAAGCAAGGAGAAGAAGTGGGTCGAAAAATCCTTCCATTTGGCTTGTAAAAGGTTCTTTTATAAAAATTCAATGAGAGAGAATATGCTTTGCAAAAATCCATTTAATCCCAAAAATGTGGCTGCCTATTCCCCCTCATCTTCCTTAGGGACGAGGATATCTTTTTTGCCTCTTATTACTATCAATTATCCATGATTTAAAGAAAAGCAAATTAAGCACTTCAATTCATATTATATTAATATCCATATGTGAGTGGATATTTCTTTTTCTTATAAAATTGTGTGTGAGTTATCCACTCCCTTGGATATTTTCGTGGTCCTTTCAATGCTCAAGGATGTCACACACACATCTGAATTCAACCATTTTAATTTTGGTTGAAAACCCTTTAATTAATACATTTATTTTTGCCCTAAATCGAATTAGGGTTTCAATTAGGATTAAATCTTGATTATTTTAATATCTAGATTCTCTCTCCTCCAACTTAATTCAAATGAGGTGCCCCTCTCATTTTATTTGCTATACTTGATTCCAAGAAACATTAGGGACCTTATTAAGTGGTAATTTACATATTGCACCCTGGGTTTTGGGTAAATTGCACATTACACCAAAACTAGGTTTTCATGCACATACATTACTTTATCAGCTCTTTCTTAGTAATCAGGCTTCCATAAGCCATACCTCAGCATCATCTTTACTCTCATTATGCTTCAACACTTGAGGAACATATTATCATGCACAATTTGCACTTAAACCCCTCAACTTGGGTAATTTGCACTTACTCCAAAATAGGCAAACCATTGATTTCAACAATGTTCAAAAAGGACTAGAATTGCAACATAAGTTCCTCTTGAGCCCTAATTACTTTTCACAAGATGAGATTAAGCATTTAATCACCTTTCTTAATCAAAACACCTAGGGTTAAAGTATAACCCAGGTCAAGTATGTTACATATCTCCTCCAATCTACTCTGAGATCAAGAAAGTGAATGAACGTTGACAGGATGACTGTTCCATGCCTTGAGTTCATTTTTGATATCAGTGACAAAGGAATTATACAATTGTTGTAACATCATTCACAGATTGTAGGATTGAAAGTTGCTATCCAACTTTCTATCTCACTTGGGTAGCACTGTTGTGTGACTAGGTACCGCTCTTTGCTTGTGAAGTCATAAATGTTATGGACTTTCACTACCAACGTGAAATGGACCTGTAAGGTCACACACATAGGATTTAACTTGGAAGAGGAGTTTATCCACAAATGATGTTTAGATTGATTACTAAAGGAGTTTAGTAGTTCAATTAAACACTCAATCAATTGATAGCTCAATATCATAGTGTTCAAGGTGTTGGACCGACTGATTAGAGTATCGAATTGATCGAAACTACAATTGACTAATTTTTCATAGTATGTTGCCCCAACCGATCGGCTCATGGGATGAATCGATTGGCTCAGGTTGCTGAACCGATCGACTCATGTGATGAAATGATCAGCTCAAGATAGGTTGAACCGACCAGTTCAAGAGTTGAACCGATCGGCTCAATTGGTCTAACCAAGGTCATTTGGAAAGTGAGAAGACTATTTTGCAAATACAATTTGTTTCACTTGTACAAATTCGATTTGGACAAGGATTAATATTTGATTAATCAGAAACAAATACAAAATTCAATTTGAGTTAGACCAAGACCATGAACTGATCGGCTCAGAAGTGAACTGATCGACTCAGAAGTGAACCGATCGGCTGAGGTGCCCCAACCGATCGGTTGAGGTGTGAACCGATCGGTTCAACTCCCCAACCGACCGTTTCATGTATGAAACGATCGGTTCAGGTGTCACAGTTGGTTGTTTTATGGAAAATATTGAACCCTTCTACTCCTGCATTAATCCTGCATTTCCCGGGATAGAGAACCCTATCCCATGACCCTCCTATATATAGGGGTAGTGGGGGCTTCTCAGGACAACAACTCAGAATACTAGTTGCTCTGCAAAGTTTTCGTACTCTCTGGTTTTGGTAACCAAGAGAGAGCTCGAGCAAGTGCTACCCAATAAGGGAGGCACAACAAGGGAAAGACAACTGAAGAAAAGCAACTGGTTATAGGAGAGTGTGTCGGTGACTAGTACGCCGACAGGAGGGTGCGACTCCTTCTGATTCCTTGTGGGACAAGGAGATTGGAGTTCCAGGTGGTCCGTGTGGACTACTTCTGAAGCGAGAGACTTCTGCCACTCAGAGGACAACTATCAATCCTGACAGTCCTGGTGAGACCAGGAGCTACACAGACACCGTCCAAGACCAGAGGTGAAGACCACGCAAACCGTGAGGTAATGTCGCTGAGCAAGCCTCAGGACAAGGTATGCCTCCACAAACCATCCTTCCTATTGTATAGATGTTGACATGATTCCTTTATTCTGGGTTTGGGAGAAGAAATTTTTTGTTTCCACTGCCTTCTCTGTCTCCCATATAACCCAACAGTGGTATCAAAGCCACGTCAACTTCTCTATGATTTAGGATTATCGATATGATCGATTTTGGTTTGTCGCCTTTATTTATTGCATACGATGTGAATAAAATTGGCTTTGTGCATGTGCAATCCTAAATCCACAAATCCCAATATACATATATGATATGAAATATCAATGCACTCGATACACGTCACCCTTAAATGAGTTTTTTGGTGGATGTATAGTGTGGTTATGGCTAATAAACCCTATGTATGTGTGCTTGGTTGAATGTGGTTGCTTGCATCTCAGTCTGCGCACCGATCTGCTATCTCCTATTCCTGATGTAACTCGAGATAACTCAAGGTTTCTTTCCTACCTTTGCTCCCCCCAAATGTAACTCGGGGTTTCCCAATTTAAATGTAAAATGTGATAGATATTTTATTTCCTATTATGTCAAAGAAAGGAGGACATCTGACGCAACTGAGACGATCGGTTCAAGGCGTGAATCGATCAGTTGGCGATCCAGACGTCCGGTTCGAGGAGTGAGTCGATCGGGTGGTGGCCATGAAGAGATGCACGATGACCAGGCGAACCGATCGGTTGGAGGAGCCAACCGATCGGCTGGTGGCACCCAACCGACTGCCTTGATGGCAAGCTGATCAATCATGGAGATGAGTTGATCAAACCCAGTACAGGCAAAGCACAAGAGTTCATGTTGTATAGGTTGCATGTGATGTAGACCTAGATGACTGTGATTCCTCTTGGCTCAAGGAATCACATTAGGATGGCCATAATCATCGCTTTTATTGTTTTACATGTTTTCTGTGGGATATAGCATGTATATGATACGTACTATGTATTGTGGTGATTGGATATGTATATGTACCTATAAAACCAAATCCCTCATATAAATATTAAGTCTTATATGCCTTCCATTAGTGGCACACATGAAAAACTTAATCGACCAAGTGTAGGTTACGCCAAAGCATGGTGTGCCATCTATCTCATGGAAGTGTGAAGGGTAAACATGTAGGTTCTGCCAAAGCAGGGTGCATGTTTACCATGTCGGCTTTTGGGTTAGACTTAACTGGTGATTCTTAGAGCGTCTAGGCCCAAAGGCACAGAATGTTCATGGAAAGGTGTTGTGCATGTTCATTCATCAAGAGTTGCATATGATGCAATTGGCATGATGGCCTACCTAAATAGTCAAGATTGTGGGCGATCAACCAAAGCTGACTCATGACTTGATGAAATTTGGATCTGGACCCACTAGAAGATTGTACGTTGCAATCTTACAAATTGATGGTGAGGACTATCAATTTGAACAAAAATAGTGGGAGAAATAATTAATTAAAGTCCTAATTATATCGTCAATTTTCCAAATCAATCAAATAAGTCAAAATTTAAGTTTGGACTAAATTGCATATATTTCCTTTTGTACAATAAATGGTTAATCAACAATAATCGCTTTATTTGCGATCGGTCTTTGAGACCAACAAATCTAATGGGAATAATTTCCATGACTGATTAGGACATCGAGAAGTGTTCTTAATCAAAGAGTGAAAGCTCTAAGTCCTAGTTATACCAGGACCAGATGAACTCAATCCCACCACACTAGTGGATGAAAGTATGCTTATGGAAGCATACCGAGGATGCCATTAATGTGGAGTGCTTGATGGTGTGCTCTCTGAACTATGAGTTGCAGAGACAACATGAGACATATGATGTCTCCAAGACACTGTCCTAGCATGTCATGACAAGAGGAGATCTAGTAAGGTATTCACACACTCATTGTGATTGGGTATGTGGAAAAACCTGACTAAGAAGGGATTCCCTCTAAGCCAAGAGTTGGATGTTGGTATGATACTACAAATGTTGCAAGAATCATACAGTTCATGATGAACTACAACATGAACAACTTTGACAAGCGTTGACAGAGTTTTTGTACATGTTAAGGATAGTAGAGGCAAAGATGAAGAAATACAAACCCTAATATATGATGTGATCAATGAAGGGTAAGTCGTAAAGGGCAAGGGCAAAGCTAAGAAGGGTTCTGATGCTAGCCAGTAGCCCAAGTCGTCTTTAGCCTCAAAGCACATAGGGAAGGGGTGTATGAGGGAATTGCCCTCTATATCTAGAAGAACAAAAGAAGATGAAGGAGGGGATGGAGATCTCCACCTAAGGTATCATGAAATAAATCGCTTCTGAGGTATATGATACCAAGATGAAGATCTGACATATATGAAAGATCTACAAAGAAGTGATGTCCTTTACGAAAGGACCAAGAAAGGAGTACCCATCATTGGAGCAAGTGTTTATGCCATAGATAGGAGTAAATTTCAGTTTATTTCAGCCTAAAGGGCATGAAATAGAGTTGAGAACTGCTATTTCAATTTTCCAATAGAAACACTTTATTGTTACATCTTTTAAGTGACAAGATGACTATCAATATAGTTGATGTTTCAAAAATATGATCTTTATGGCAATGCCTTGTTTATCTTATGGTACTTGGTATGCATAAGATAAAATGACACCTAAATGTTATTGATAACTCAAACAATCAAATTAGCATAAATCATGAGAAGTTCATTTCTAGTTTCCATATGATGGATAAGCTAGACTCTTTTTGTTGATAATCAGTAAGAGACATGAATCTCTTAGACATGATTAATCAATCTTCACTAATGGTAGTGGGAGAATGATTATCCTATTAGGTATAATACATGTGATGTATTTACATACCTATTGGATTTAATGCTAGTACATCAAATGGTGTTTAGAGAAATACCAATATGAATATCTTGAAGTGTTCAAGAATATCATAGATGAAGAACGAATTTGGTAAAGTGTTAATTCTTGATGAGATTAATGAATGAAATTATTTGTACCAAATCTTTGAGATCCTTATGAGTGATTATGATAGTGTATCATAGTGATCTCGTGATTAAGACATGGTGATGTCTAAATCAACCAGGAGTCATACTCTAAGGAGTTAGAGGATGATTATCAAATAACTGATTTCTTCTTAAATTAAGAATACCCCACACCAATAAAGGACATTAGGAATCACAAAGAGTTGTGAGTTCTTATATCCTCGGCAGATACACCTCAAATATCTATATGATGAGTTGGTCATGTGATGAGTCAACTATCTAGATGAATATGAGGAACCCGATTTTGAGTTATGGTTTATGACACCATTACATCCTAAATGACTTCCATGTGAACCATAAGGTATGACCTTGATGGTAGCACCCATTGGGATGAAATCCATAAGTGTGAATGAGTCTTAAGCATTAAGACACATGGATACCTTTTTGAGAAGGATGATGCTTGATGATTGCAACTTAATGACTAAGATATTTGTCATACAGATACTAAAACTGCATTCCTATGAGGAATAAAACAAGGATGTGTACTAGTGGGAGCGTATTTGCATTCCACATGTAGATGTGAAATGGAAATGTTCTAGAATGGAAATACAAAGTGGAAATTATCTTTAGGGAAGATAGAGACATTTGCTATGTGATAGGAATAGAGATCTATAGAGATAGTTCTCAAAAACCTCTTAACCTAAAAAGAGAGAGCATACATTGGCAATCTACATTGAAGGGTTCAGTGTGCATAGATTCAGTGGGAGAAAACTTGTCCATGTTACATGGAGTTATTATCCCAAGACCAAGTGTCCAATTCTTATGAAGAATGGAAACACTAAGAATAGATATGGATCTATCATGATGTAATCATCCCATTATCTTGCATGTATGGACATGGAAAGAATAAAACACATTTATCATCTTGTATGTTGGACATGACAATATGATATGCTCATCCTGATAACTCGTATGTGGGGACGAGTGGATGTCTGTCTAGTTCCAGTAAGGGTTACTGGAATACCATAAGAACTTGATAAGTACGTGAGAAGTACTAGTTCTATGGAAACAGGAAGGGTTCACTGTAAAGAGTTACACTAATGCGAACTTCTGAAAAAGGACAGCGAACTAATCGCAATATATATGGGATATATAAAAGTGAATGTTTGTTGATAAATGTTTAAAAGGAAATGTTGAGTATCCATGTGTTAGAGAACATTAGTGGATACTATATGGATCTGGAAGTTCATAGAGATGAACTTATAGATATTCCGGTCATTGATGACAAGTAAGGAATACTTGGTCATGTAATGTGGTTAAAGGTTAGCAAAGGAATACTGGATTGCATATTATGGCAACTCCATCTCATACGTGTGATGTACAACAAAGAGATGAGAGATATGCAGTTAATACCAACTTTGGCAAGGTGTTGCCATAACTCACTATATTAGCACTAGAGAACAGTAACATGTGGGACATGTTAGAAGATCACTATGACTATGATTCAAGGGTGATTGGCTCATAGTGCAAGTGGGAGTCTGTTGGTATGTATGCCCTGAGAACCAATCATGGGATGATTGGTGGGATACATTAAGATTGATTTGATAAGGATCAAAGAAAAGCTTCCAATTCTTTCTGGTTTAGTCATATGAGATAATGATAGAACATATTGAATGTCTAGAGAATGACAGTACTCAATGACATATGCTTTCAGGTTCAGGACCTGAACGATGCGATCATACAGATGCTAAGAGTTTGTACATTCTTGTTATGTCCCTAGTCAGATGTCATTGTGGAAGGTAGATAGACAGCAATGACACATAAGACTAGATTGTGGTGTTGGTTGATGACAGAATCTCATTAGTCATGATATGGAGATATCAAACCAAACACATAGGTACTTGTTAGAGAACAAGTTTACCGGACAGACCCACCCTGAGTTTGACACATGGAACCATGACATGGTAGTCACAGTCAGTTCGCACAGTGATGGTGGTGAGTGTGATTCTTTGACCTGAAATCAATACACTCAACACATGTCATTGGGTACACTTTGACATCATCAAATGCAGTCCTGAAATATGGGTTGTTATAAAGGTGATGATTGGGTGGCTTTGATACATGGTGCTTTTGAGAGGTGAGTGATAGATATGGGATTTTTCCCTCCTGAGGGAGTTTGATATCCATGACCACTTGATGAGTAGGATTGAGATAGGCATGCGCACGCATGTGTGAATCAGTATATGATATTGATGTCATACATATCTCCTCCAATCTACTCTGAGATCAAGAAAGTGAATGAACGTTGACAGGATGACTATTTCATGCCTTGAGTTCATTCGTGACATCAGTGACAAAGGAATTATACATTCGTTGTAACACCATTCATGAATTGTAGGATTGAAAGTTGTTCTCGAACTTTCTATTTCATTTGGGTAGCACTGATGTTTGACTAGGTACCGCTCTTTTCTTGTGAAGTCATAAGTGTTATGGACTTTCACTACCAATGTGAAATGGACCTGTAGGGCCACACACATAGGATTTAACCTGGAAGAGAAGGTTATCCAAAAATGATGTTTAGATTGATTACTAAAGGATTTTAGTAGTTCAATTAAACACTCAATCAATTGATAGCTCAATATCATAGTGTTCAAGGTGTTGGACCGATTGATTAGAGTATCGAATTGAATGAAACTGCAATTGACTAATTTTTCATAGTCTGCTGCCCCAACCGATCGGCTCATGGGATGAACCGATCGACTCAGGTTGGTGAACCGATCAGCTCATGTGATGAACCGATCGGCTCAAGATAGGCTGAACCGACCGGTTCAAGAGTTGAACCGATCGACTCAACTGGTCGAACCGAGATCGTTTGGAAAGTGAGAAGACTATTTTGCAAATACAATTTGTTTTACTTGTACAAATTCCATTTGGACAAGGATTAATATTTTATTAATCAGAAACAAATACGAAAGTCAATTTGAGTTGGACCAGGACCATGAACCAATTGCATCGGAAGTGAATCGATCGGCTCAGGTGCCCCAACCGATCGCTTGAGGTGTGAACTGATCGGTTCAACTCCCCAACCGACCATTTCATGTATGTAATGATCGGTTCAGGTGGCGCAGTTGGTTGTTTTGTGGAAAATCTCAAACCCTTCTACTCCTGTAATAATCCTGCATTGCCCGCGATAGATAATCATGTCCCATGACCCTCCTATATATATAGGGGTAGTGGGAGATTCTGAGGACAACAACTCAGAACACCAGTTGCACTACAAAGTTGTCGTTCTCTCTGGTTTTGGTAACCGAGAGAGAGCCTGAGAAAGTGCTACCCGATAAGGGAGGCACATCAAGGGAAAGACAACTGCATAAAAGCAACTGGTTGCAGGATAGTGTGTCGGTGACTAGTACGCCGACAGGAGGGTGCGACTCCTTCTAATTCCTTGTGGGACAAGGAGATCAGAGTTCCAGGTGGTCTGTGTGGACTACTTTAGAAGCTGGAGACTTCTACCGCTCGGAGGACAACTGTCAATCCTGACAGTCTCAGTGAGACCAGGAACTACACAGACACCATCCAAGACTAGAGGTGAAGACCACACAAGCCGTGAGGTAATGTTGCCGAGAAAGCATCGGGACGAGGTATGCCTCCACAAACCATCCTTTCTATTTTATAGACGTTGACGCGATTCCTTTATTCTGGGTTTGGGAGAAGAATTTTTTTGTTTCCGATGCCTTCTCTGTCTCCCATAAAACCCAACAGTTTCTCATTGAGATGAACATGCGGGGCTAATCCCCTTTTTCTATAGGACCGGGAGTAGCCCGGATAATCATTCTATGATACTTTTTTTTTATAAAGGGTGCCCTCCTTTTTATTAAGTAATCAAATCGTTTGCAACTAGTACAAGGATCTGATCCTTGAAGCCCTCCCTAATATAGTGAGGGTTAACAAAATGACAAGAGAAAGAAGCCAAGGCATGTGCTACTCTATTGCCTTGCCTCTGTATAAAAATAAAATTAAAAGAAAGGAAGCTAAGAGAAAGGTCTATGATGTCACTGATGATGATCTCCTCATAGCCACGTCCGCCATTCCCCATCTTTACCACCTCCACCAAGAGTGAGCAGTCCGTCTCCACCACTATATACATGTAGCCTTCCCTGAGAGCGAGTTGCATGCCATGTAAAATAGTCATACCCTCTGCACTAAGCACTGAGTACGCCTGCTCTATCTGACACTGGAAAGTCCACAAAAGCTATCCGTGCTCATCCCTAATGGTTGTGCCGCAACCATTATCATACTCCATGGTGAGAGACACATCAATATTGATCTTCACGCTGCTCAGTGGTGGCCGCCTCCATGTAAATGGTGCATGTGCCACTACTGAGTGTGCCACTGCCTTGTGATATCGAGCATAATCCGCCACCAAGTCGATGAAGCCAGCCACAAGTCCCGGGAGATAAGGCGGGTGATCGTCAAAAAGTACTTTGTTCCTTCCTGTCCATGCCACCCACATAAGAGTCGCTCCCTCATCCTTGTGTCGGTCATCACCCTCCTCAAGCAAGCCCCTCACAAAGCTCCCCACATCATGTGCCTCCACCTTCCTCGTCCAATCAAATTTTCCTATGACCCAAATCTACCTAGCCCGAGCACAGTGCATCAAAGCATGGGAAATGTCCTATCTCTGGGCGCAATGTTAGCATCTATCAACCTACGTCACCTGCTTCCTCATAAGATCTACCTTAGTGGGGAGAATGTTCCTAAGAGCTCTCCAGACAAAGTGTCTCATCTTTGGCAGCCATCTCTGCTTCCAAAGTTTCTTCCATAAATCTGTGTCTGCACCCTCTACTAAGTCCGCTCCCACCCGGAGAAGGAAGTAAGCACTACGGACCAAGAACATAACACTACTCTCCCTCTCCCAGAATAGGTTGTCTTGTCTATTTCTCTGCGATAAAGGGATGTTTAGGACTCTCCTGGATATGTGTGTAGGAAAACAAGCCTCCACAGCCTCCGTATTCCATCTCTTTGGCCCTCTACAAATCAAATCACTCACTGTCCTATACTCTACCTGTCCCTATATCAAATACTTGTGTACAATGCCACTGAGCTATAGAATCCACCTGTCCCTATATATGTTTATGTTTCCCCTGTCCCCCACCCGCCAAAGAAAGCCACTCTTCACCTGCTGCAACGCTCCCCAAATACTCCTCCAAGTATAGTTGGGATTCCCGCCCAACTCCACGTTCCGGATAGATGAAGACCTAAAATATTTCACCTTCAGTATCCGAGCTGCTAGGGAATCACCGTGTACTGCCAACCTCCACCCTTGTTTAGCTAGTAGCACAAGGTTGAAAGCTTTCAGATCTCGGAACCCCATTCCCCCACAATCTTTGGGCCTGCATAACCTCTCCCAACTCATCTAGTGAATCTTCCTCTCCCCTTCCTTTGAACCCCACCAAAACCTTGCCATCATTGTGTGGATATCATCAATAAGGCCTTCTAGAAGCTTAAAGATGCTCATAAGATACGTCGGGATAGCTTGGATGAGCACCTTGATCAACACCTCTTTGCCTGGCCTAGAGAGAAGTTGTTCCTTCGATCCCTTTAGTTTCTTCCACACTCTGTCTTTTATAGAAGCGAAAACAAGCTTCTTTGATCTCCCAACCACCGTAGGAAGTCCAAGATACTTTTGATGTTTGTCCACCTCCCCCACTTTCATCTGGTTCTTGATCAACTCATGTCTTTCTCTGGTGACGTTCGCACTAAAGGACACCTCTGTCTTCTCATAGTTGATTTTCGGCCAAGATGGCCTCTCGTATTGGCTGAAAATTTCAGCTAAAGCAGAGCATTCTTCTAAGGTAGCCCTTGTGAACACAATGCTATCGTCTGCAAAAAAGAGGTAACCCATTGTGCCCATCTACAAATCCTCATCCCATGATTTTTGTGTTCCTGTGCTGCTTTAGACAAAGGAAAAGATAGTGCTTCAGCACAAAAAAGGAAGAGGTAGGGAGATAAAGGATCACCTTGGCAAAGACCTCTAGATGGATTTGAAGATCCCCTCCTGCTGTCGTTGATGAAGAACTTGTGGGAAATGCTAGTAACACACTCCATCACTTTGGACCTCCAAGTATCTGACACTCCCATCATCCTCGTGACCTTATCCAAGAAAGGCCACTCGACCCTATCATATGCCTTGCTCATATCCAACTTAAGAGCCATCAAACCTTCTTTCCCCTTCTTCCGGTGCTTCATGGTGTTAAAGGTTTCATAAGCTACCAGGGCCTTATCTGTGATCATCCTTCCCCCTATAAATGCACTTTGATTCTCAAAAATCATGTCATGCAACCATGACTTGATTCTATTAGCCAGAACCTTAGTAATGATTTTGTAAGATACATTGCAAAGGCTGATTGGGCGATATTTCGATAACCGTATTGGGCTGTTTGTCTTGGGAATGAGCACAATATCCATGTCATTGATATCCAATAAACTCGCCTCCCCTGCCTACCATTTAGAGATAAAGGATAACATGCTATTTTTAATAACTTCCCAGAATTTCTGATAAACTATAGCTTTCATCCCGTCAGGACCCGGGGTTGGGATGCATTTGTTGCAGCGCCTTCCACACCTCTACCTCTGTGGGAATACGATCTAAATCTAAAAGAGCGGCTTCCGGCACCACTCGTGGCAGCCCTTCTAAAAACTCATCCATTCCTGAAGGGTTTGAGTTGGTGAAGAGAGAGTTGAAGTAGGTTGAAATAATTTCAGCAATAGCCTCCGGCTCTGTGTGCCAACTTCCATCCTCTTTAAAGAGTCTACCTATAGTGTTTCTTATCTTTCTTTAGCTGGCTTTATGATGGAAGTATTTAGTATTCTTGTCCCCGTCTTTCATTTCATTGGTTCTAGCCCTGGCTAACCAATAGCTCTCCTCGAACCGTTGGAGTTCGTGCAACTCTTTGGCTAACGCCTCACATTCCTATAACATATCATGAGAAGGTGGTCAGTTTTGTACTTTGGTAAGCTTCTTTTCAGTCTTTATTATCCTCCTTTTTATATTTCCAAATTTATCTGCCGCCCATCCTGCCAATTTTTCCACACATATCACTATCTGCCCTGGGAGGCCTACCGTGTGGTTACTGTCCCATGCCTGTATGACCACCTCCTTGCACTCCGGTGAAGAAAGCTAAAAGGTTTCGATCCTAAATTGTTTCCCCATCTGGCCCTCCGCCTATCTTCTGCGTTCCGCCCACAAGAGAATTTGCCCATGATCAGAATTAAGGATATGAAAGTTTTTCACCTTTCTGATATTGAAGATGTCACTCCATTTCCTATCCGCCAGGAACCTATCTAGTCTTTCCATAATAAGGTTTTCTGCCTGCAAACCACACTTCCAAGTGATATTATTCCTAGAAGAGCCCAACTCCATCAACTGACACCTGTCTATAGCCTCCCTGAAATTGCACATCTGCCATTCACTCCTTGGTTGTCCTCCTTTCTTCTCCGCATGAGACAAGATTTCAATGAAGTCCCCACCTAGCACGATGGGCCACCTAGCCTGGAAACAAATGTCCTCCATCAACTGCCAAGTAAGATGACGTTCATTTGTAGCTGCCCAACCATAAATGCCGACAAAGTAGAAGCACTCCGAGCTGCCCTACAAACCCACCACCGCACTGATATGGTGATCTGAAAAGGACTTCACCTCAACCTCATCTCCTCTCCACCATAGACCTAGGCCCCCCACCCTTCTTCTACTATCAATGCCAAACCCCGAGTTGTACCCACACTTCCTCCTCACTGCCTCCTGATTACCTACTCTACACATAGTCTCCATGAAAAAGACTAAGTCGGACATCTCTCTCCAACACCTCCTCCTGAGAGAGTCTACCGTCCCAGGGCTACCCAAGCCCTGAACGTTCCAACATAAAGTTTTCATCGCCCTTCACGGGCCTAGACATCCCCAGTGCCCTCTATTGAAAGAATTAAAGGTGCCTCCTAGACCTCCTTCCTTAAACGCTTACCCCCTACTCCTCATTCTCCTTCTGCCTCCTCCTGAGGCTCCTCTGCCCCCATCCTTCCCCTTTCCCCCTGACATGCCCTGTAGAACTCGCCTTACCTTCCTCCTCCTGAACCCCCTGACTGAAACCCAACCTTGTATGCCTTCTCACCCTCCTTCCCTTCCCCTTTTTTCATATGTCATCTTCCATGTATCCTTCTCGCAAATATCCCTAACTAGCCATGGGCAAACCTGACCTCATCTTCAGTATTCCCACCATCGAGAACCTGCTCAGAACCAACCCCAGTATAACTTGCTCCCTTTTTCCCCTGGTACTATCTCTCTTTAGCTGCTAGGTGACCTTCCTTCTGAGTAGGGTCTTGTCCTGGGTAACGCTGCTCACGCCCAACCTGTTGATGCCCTTCCATATCCACGAGAGGACATTCTTCTTCATGCTCAAGCCCGCGCCCTGTGTTACCGCCTCCATTCCCTCCGCGATGCCCTATCTTAACAGTGAAAGGGATGTCAATCTGCTCCGCATGAAGCACATGGTGCTCCCCTTCCTTCCGAGTCTGACCATGTTCCCATCGTACCGCAGGAGCCTCCGTTCTCCCTTCATCGCCTAGAAACCCGTCACCCACCTGCTGCATGTTCGTTGGGGGTCCCAGTCCGCCAGGTTCCTGACCGACCACTGGAGTGCAAGCACTTTCTGTCGTCTTCCTTCCCACCTGTGAGCAATGGTTGAGGCTCCCATGTTCAACACTGCCCCTACCGCAGCCCTATCCCTTCTCATCTCTGTCCTTCCGCCTGCTGAAGACCTCCTCCAATACCTCCATTGTTGTGGATTCCCCCATCTCCCCCACCTCATCCTCACCCTCCTGGCTTCACTAATGTACTCTAGGTCCACCACTGTCAGCGCCGTCGCCATGGCGCCTACTCCCCATAGAAGACTTGGATCCTGATGGCTTGGAAACGGACCTGAGTTCCTTGGTTGCACTCTCTCTGCCCAGTAACTCTTTTGTTAAAGGTACTTGCCATCGCTTCATCAGAGACACTTTGACCTATGGTCCCCACCTCCTCAGGTCCAGTCCATTGTCTTCCTCCTCCTCTTCATCCCTATAATATTTTTCAAGGTGCCCTATTACTCCACACAAGTAGCATAACGTCAGCATCCTCTCGTATCTGATCTCCACCTCCATAGCCTTCCCCTCCATGTCCCGTATCTTCTATTTCTGTCAGATCGACTTAGTGAAGTCGATCTCAACTCTTTCCCGACACAAAGCACCCCAACCCAGATCGTGCCTATCCACCGCACACACTCTGCCTATCTTCCCCGCCACCGCTCTGATGGCCTCCTCCGAACGATACCATAGGGGTAGATTGTATAAACGGATCCAAAATTTATTTGAATTGATAATCATTTCTCTTGGTGTATCCTCTGGCCTAATATCCTTCATCACGAGCAGGTTGTTATCGAAATTCCACGACCCCTCTGCAAGAACCTTCTCCTTGTCCTTCCAATGCAAAAATTGGATCACAAATAGATTGTTGGATATCTCCTGGAACCCCGCCTCCTTCCTCAACGACCATGCGTTGATCATGGTCCGTTTAAAAGTTGGGAAATTATATGGCCTCGTTGTCATTAGCCGCCCGACCAGGGCAAGTTCTATGTGTTCGTTATCATCTCTGACGATCGTGTCCTTCAGGTCCAGTATGTCTGACTCTTCCTCTTTCCTGACTCTTAAAGATGTGTAGCATTCCACAAGCTCTTCCGCCATGACACGGAGGGTACCTGCAAATCGCAAGAGTTATTGCCTCGGTGGCGAGCAGAACCCTGAGTCTCCGTCATCGCCCAGAGAAACCCTAGGAGACGTGCGTGACCAGGGAGTTTTCGATCATATCTTTGTATGACACTTTTTACATAGTTAACCATAATTTGTCTCTCAAATCCGTGGTATGATATTATTTTCTCAATTATATCATTGTGCTTGATCACCATAATGGTAATTTAATACCTTTAATTACTTTTGACAAAGAATTAACGGTTGAAAAGATGCAATAATCACATTAACTTATAAATCTTTTGGAAAATGCGATGTACGGTTAATGGTGGAAACCTAGAGATATGTTTTTCATGCACCTAATTTAGAGTATAGGTTACTACTAACATGGAACCAATCTAAATTAAGGTAGTGAATTGTATCACAGAAGAGAACAATTCTATTCACAGTCCACTACCCAGAATAGGAGATGAGTTGTGATAATTATGTAGGAATTAGTACAATGAGAATTTGTGGTGAAACTGCAATCCTAAAGATTCCATTTTAGTTTTTAAAACCAACCATTTAATCAATTGCTTTGCTTTCTTTTGTTTTTATTTTCTTTTCCAAAACAACTCTCAAACTTTTATAATTGGTCTAGTTGATTGCAAGTAGTTAGTAGTAGTCTACCGAAATTACATTCCTTGAGTTCGACTCGGGCCTCACAAAGGCCTATATTACATTGACGCGTGCACTTGCGTTTTACGCACGGTTTAATCGTGTCAAGTTTTTGGCACCGTTGCCGAGTAATAGTAATTTTCGGCACTACGAGTGCTGCGAGCGGCCACACTAGGCCACTTTTTCATATAATTCTTAAAATTTTAAATTTAATTTCACATCTTTTAATTACTTATTCCTTTTTAGCATGAAATAATTTCCATCTTTTCAGGTGCTAGTTGATGGTAAAGACGTGTAACACAGACTACGTAGAATTACCAGTAATTCGGCCGGTAGGTGAAGGAGTTGATTTGACAAATCCACCACCTGAGGAATTTGAACAAGAACCTAAAGAAATGGCTGAAGAACAGACAATATGGGAGAAGATCAAGGATTCTTCCTCATCAGCATCAAAGGGACCGATCAAAAGGTAGACAATCAACATTCCCACTTACAAGATTGATCTGACAATAATAAACCTGGTCAAGTCTCAAGCATTTCACCAGTTGAAGAATGAAGATCCTATTGCCCACATCAACACTTTTATGGAAAATTGTGATATGATCAAGATTGATAGGTTTCCACAAGAGACACTTTACTTGAAGCTATTTCCCAACTCTTTGACAGGAAATGCACGAGAATGGCTGCACAACCTTGAGGTTGAAATCATTGAGACTTGGGATCAAATGATAGAGGTTTTCTTCAAGATATTCTTTCCACTAGAGAAGACCAATGATCTTGTGAGGAAGATCCATAATTTCAGTCAAAGGGCCAGTGAGACCTATTCTGAGACATGGGAGCACTTCCAAATCATGCTGAGGAAGTGACCACATCATGGGCTTGATAAGGGAAAATAAGTCAAAATCTTCTACTTTGCTCTCAATGAGCATGACAGAAGCAACCTCATTTCCGCAAGCTCGGGTTTCTTCTTAAACAACATAGGCACAAGGTGTTCGGAGATCTTGAAGAACATGGCCAAGAAACAGTCCTGGGGTGATAGAGCAGTACCATAATAAGTTAGAGTTACAGGGGAATCAAAGGCAATTAAAGAGTTAAATGAGAAGATGGACCTACTAGCTAAGAAGCTCTTAGAGAAGGAGAGCAATGGGTCTGATGAGGAAGAATATGTAAAGTTTATGCATCAATAGGGTTATAGGAGAAATGACTACGCTTGGAGGAAGGACAATAAATTTCCATGGAAGGATCCAAACAACTTCCTACAAGACTCGGATGTAAAGCCACAGACCACTGCGGAGGACAAAATCACCTAATTGCTTAGCCAAGTGGTGAAACAAAATCAAGAGTTGATGAATATGTTCGGAAAGAAGTTACAGTCCCAGGGCAAGATTTTTAATAAATTTGGGCAGACATTGCAAAGTCATGGAGTGCAAATGAGGGCACTAGACACGATTGTGGCCCAAATTGCCAATGAAGCGGTGGCAATGAAGCATCAAAATCAACAAAGATCGGCTGGTAATGCAAAGACTACTCAATCAAATCATCAAGTTAAGTATATATCTGTGATTAAGGAGACAGAGCCCATAGAGGTGGAGGTCCATGAAAAGGGAAAAATGCATTTTGACATGGAGGCTAGACCCAGTGTGCCATACCCCCGCAGCTTATATGGACTACCAAGGCGATGTCACCCGTTCAACAAATATCACCAAGCCACCATCACATTTGTGCCCACATCTAGGCAAGAGGAGCAGGTGAACGCCGTATTTTGCAGTGGAGCCACTACCACTGAGAAGGATGGGCAGCCACGAGCCTCAGAAACCGAGAATGATGTGTCAAAGCCTATGCAAAAGAGTGGCATTGAAGAGTGCTTAGGGGAGGAGACCCCAAATAGCCTATATATGCCACCATACAAATTAGTGAAGGAGCCAAATGTGCTTTATCCGGATAGTCTAAGGCCGAAGAAAGATCATAGGTGCTACAAGAAGTTCTTGGAGATGTTTAGGAAGCTTCACATTAACATTCTGCGAGTGGAGGTGATAGAACAGATTCCTCCATACGAAAGATTTATCAAGGACATCATCACCAAGAAAAGGCAGATAAAAGACACTGACGTTTGCTTTTTGAATGAGACGGTGAGCTCAATAATCCACGAGAGTCTACCAAGGAAGAAGAAAGATCCCAGGAGATTCTACATACCATGCTCAATTGGCGGCCGTCACTTTCCACACGCACAGTGTGATTTGGGCGCTAGCATAAACCTTATGTCGTTAACCACGTTTCAAAAGCTGGGATTAAAGTCACCAAAGAAATATGCCATGTCTATTGAGTTAGCGGATGGATCTATACTGAAGCCACACAGAGTGTGTGAGGATGTACTTGTCAAAGTTGACCGATTTATCTTCTTGTAGATTTCATAGTCATGGACATGTCACAGCTTAATGATTGTGAGATGCTACTAGGGAGGCCGTTTCAAGCTACAACTGATGTAATCACTGCCATTAGGTGAGGTTGCTTGACACACGGGATTGGTGATGATAGGGTTGAATTCAAATTGCCAAATGAATCATTAGAGACAGTCCTTGACAACCTAAGTTAAAGGTATCCTTATGTCTAGCCTAAGACGTTATAGTAGGGTGCTTGTTGGGAGGCAACCCAGCCATTGGTAGACTTCATTTCCATTTACTTAAGTAGTTTTGGTTAATTTCATTTTTAGTGTAAAAATGATACCCTGATATGTTTGCTAAGTGTGCAGGTCTATATGGATGTCGATACCATCGACCACTGAGTCGATGGTAGCGACGAGGGTGCAAAGCGACATCTATAGAAAATTTTCTTTGTCGATACTATCGACGGCCTCATCAATAGTATCGACCACCCAATAGGAGAATCGACTCAAATTCTACAGTAAGTCACTAGTAGCGACCCCCTGGTCGATGCTCACAATATCTCTAGAGATATTCAGACGAATCTTTGCCAGTGAAGTCGATGCCATCGATTCTAATGTCAATGGTATCGACATAGCTTTAGGGGAATGCACTGCCAAGGCCTCACGAGGATAATGGATGCATACAGAAGTCGATGCCATTGACACCATGTCGATGGTATCGATGGGCCACGTCAGCGAGCCACGAGATGCCATCAACAATGTGCACCAAATTGGGAGGCGATCCATGCGATGGGTCGATACCATCGACCCTCATCGATGGTATTGACGGGGTACCAGGGGCGCCGACCTCAGTTATGAAAGGAGGGACTGTATTTCATTTCTCTTCACACCTTCAGAGCTGGAGATGATGAAACAACACTTCTACGACCACTATTGGAGTACATACCACTATGGAGGCTACCCACAGCCGCCACCGATGCCCCCATATGATCCTTCATTTCAGGGGCAATATCCTACATGGGATCCCAGTGGTTAGCAATACCTGCAGTACACGCCACCTGAGCAGTAGTAGGGTATCACTGTTCCGCCTTCTGAGTTTATTCTTGACTATGGGGCCATAGTCAAATTCAAGCTTAGAGGGAGGGATGCAACAGTTTCTATCTAAGTTTTATTTCATTTTCTTTCATTTTAGCATTTTTCTTAGTTTTTTTTTTGCAATTTTTCTTCTAGTTTAGAAATTTCTTTATTTACAGCTTTCTAGGATCCACTTTCTATCTAGTGTAATCAGTGGATGTCTAAATGTAAATTGCATGTCATCATAATGTTTTTCATATTGGAGTAATGGATGCAATTGTCTGAAATTTGAGCATTAATGAACATTTTCTAGAAATTGTAAGTTGGACTTGTTTGAAATTGAGCACATAACTTAGGAAAATAATTGGGTAGGCTAACTTTGAAACATATGATCATAACTATACATCGTTATGGTTCAAGAAATGTGGACGGAATTGGATGTTGAGCCTAAACTGACCAAACGGTAATGGGGCTTTAATCAAAAGTGAGAGAGAGAAACTCATTGATTGATTGGTACACATGTAAATAAACAGGGACATATAATATTTTCCAATGGTTCTGTCAATTAGTCTTGTGATCTATCCACCCCACTTCATTCACACTCCACCATAAGAATTGAGAGCACATTACAATTTTCATCTTTTAATTGCATGCCATTTAGATAGGATTTCATTATAGCTAGATTTTGCATAAAAAATGAAAAATGAAAAGAGATTTATAGATTAGTCATGCATGTACACATTCTCAAGTGCATGCCATGGTAGTTGCATAATTACTTTCATGTAGTTGCATTTTGCATACTCTTGAGCATATAGGACATTATGTGCCTTAGTTATTCTGAAAAATAAGAAATGTGGGGAACTTGCTCTATACACTCTGAGAAGTGAATTGTAATGCATCAATGGTAGTAGCTATGTGAAAAAAAAGTCCAAAAAAAACGTAAAGTATTATAAATGTTTTCTTAGTCAAATTGAAAAGAAAAAAAACAAGAAGGACTTGAAAAAAAGGAAGAAAAAATAATAAAGTAAATCAGAGGGAGAAAAGAACTTGTTTCACCTGCATAAAAGGAAGAATAAGCACATGATGTAGTTTTGTAGACATTCTATCTCACATTGAGATGGAATAGTAGAGCATGCATCATTCCACCCAAAATGTAGGCATTAGGTCATTTTCATATGCATATGCATCATTTAGGTATTTTTTGATGTTTTGCATGTTAAACTGTATTGTGCTTCTTCTTCTTTTCTTCCACATCCATCCATTTCATCCACTCGTTACTCAATATGGTAGGCCACCCATGATTATCTCCTCATTCTTGTATATCAAGAGATCTGCTTCCATGTAGATGGTAGTTAGGATTTGAGCAACGTAGATAGGAGATCACAAGATGCTCCAAGACTGAACCGGAGGAATTTATTATATCAATTGCCTTATTTGATAGTATTCGTTGGTCTTGGGGTGGGTATCTCTCATGGACGATTATTGTCACCCTCAGGGTAGTTGTCGTTCTGTGGTCAGAGAGGGCCGGTATGTGCCTTACATGAGGGAATCATTGTAAGATATCTTTTATGCTAATATGTTCTTTAGTTGACCCTCGCAATTATATTTTGTAGTTTTGTTGTTTGAGGAGGAGCAAAGTTCAATCTTAGGGGATTTTGATGCAAGGGTTTTGAGTTTCTTTTATAGGCTAGTTTTATAATCATTTTGTGCGTGTATTGGTCATAATTGTGGTTAATATTGCATGATTCATTTCCTTTAGCCTACAATATCATTATGCATAAGATTTGTCTTATTTCATCTTATTTTGTATAAAAGATCATATTTCTCGTATTTGATTGGTGTTCTTCTCTTTATATCAGGGAATTTGCATATTTGAGGTTGTCGATACCATCAACGACTGGTTCTGCTCTTTCTCTGGCGTGTTGTTGTGGCCATGTCGATGGCATCGACGGCCATCGATGGCATCGACGGCCATCGATGGCATCGACGGCCATCGATGCCATCGACATGGCCACAACAACAAGCTAGAGAAAGAGCAGAACCAGTCGATGGTAGCAAGATGTCTTCAGCGAGCCAAACATCCACACGTCGATACCATTGACGTAGGATGTCGATAGTATCGATGTGATGTCAGAGCAAACCCCAAGGAAAGGAAAGGATCATTGATATCCTACATGGGTTGATACCATCGACCCACCATCGATGGTATCGACGCCATCAGATCAGGAAATAGCCTAAATCAATCCAAATCGAACAATCATGATTTTTTGTCGGACGTAAGTGACCCCTATACCTAAAAAGATGGCCCAAGCCGTACTATCACGTCATTAGCCATTGCACAAGTCTCGGAAGAGTAGAGGACGAAGAACAGAGACCAGAGCTATGCCCCAGATGTTTCCAGAGCTGCAGACAGATTTTTCTACTACGAGAAAGCTACAGAATGCCATCCCATGCCGAGGATCGTCTGATTCTCCTTCGTTCAGGGGTTACACCATCTCCATCCACATTTCTCCTATGTTTTCTTCTCGTTTCATCATGTTTCTCATTGAGATGAACATGTAGGGCTAATCCCCTTTGTCTTTAGGACTGGGAGTAGCGTGGATAATCATTGCATGACACCATTTACATAGTTAACCATAATTTGTCTCTCAAATCCATAATATGATATTGTTTTCTCAATTCTATCATTGTGCTTGATCACCATAATTGTAACATCCCTGACCTGGGTTATGCTTAAACCTAGATGTTTTGCTTAATGAAGTTGATTATATGCTCTCTCTTATCTCTCTAAAAGTAATTAAGGCTTAAGAGGAACTTATATTTCAATTTTAGTCCTTTTTGAATAATGTTAAAACAATGTTTTGTAAGTTTTGGACTAAAGTGCAAATTACCCAAGTTGAGGGGTTAAATTGAAAATTGTACATGATACCATGTTCCTCATGTGTTTAATCATCATGGGAATGAGTATGATGTAGTAGTATGGCTTCTACAACCCTGAATAACAAGAAAGAGCATATTGAGCAATGTTTGTGCATTAAAACCTAGTTTTGGTGTAATGTGCAATTTACCCAAAATCTAGGGTTCAATATGCAAAATACCACTTCAAGAGGGTTCCTCATGATTCTTGGAATCAGTTAGAGAAACTAATTTGAGAGGGGCACCTCATTTGAATCATTTTGAAGTAGAGAGAATCTTGATATTAAAATAATCAAGATTTAAGCATAATTGAAACCCTAATTCAATTTAATGCAAAAATAATTACATTAATTGGATTTCCCTTCAACCAAAACTATAATGGTTGAGTTTGGTTATGTGTGGACGTCCTTGTGCCTTTCAAAGGAAAAGGAAATATCTACGTGAGTAGAGAACCCACTCACATTAAGAAAAGAAAAAGAAATATCCACTCACTTATGTATATTATCATAATATGATTTAAGGTGCTTAGTTTGTTTTCCTTAAAATGTGGATAATTGAGAGGAATAAGAGGCAAAGAGGATATCGTCGTCCCTAAGGAAGAGAAGGGGGCATATGGAAATAAAGTTGAGGAGATAATTCCTACTTTCTCTCTCTTAAATGAATTTTTAATAAAATTCCTATATAAGCTCCTTTATCTATGAGGTGAAGGGATAATTTCGAATCTACTTTCACTTATTGCTTTCAAAAACGACCAAGGGAGCTTGGAGAAATAGGAGGATGACCCCCAACCTGTTGGTAAGATTCTTGACCTTCTTTCACCTTGAATTCATGGTGGAAATCACAAAACAATGTATGATTTCTTCTCTATTTCACTCCATCTTCAATCCTAGCCAATATTTTCACTCCAAAGCTTGATCACGAACCTTGGGAGGGTTGCAAAAGGTTCTTACACCATTGTTGACATGAAGCTCCAAGCTTTGAATCTCAATTGAAGGCGGGTTATATAACTTGAACCCTTAAACTTTGTTATTGATTCCATATCTTCATCAATTGTTTATTCTTTCTTTGTTTCTGAAATTTTATTTGGTTGATTGATGCAATCACCATGAAAATCACAGCAAGCTTTGTGGGTTTATAGATTGATGATGATCACATCATCATAAGCACACACCTCCACAAATATCTATTGCAAATAGTTTCAACAATTGGTCCAAATAGTTTCACCAAACCGTTTGGTGACCAAACGGTTTGCAAACCGTTTGGAGGTTTGGGTTCCAAACCATTTGGAGTGGTTGACCATTTGAGGAAATATTTTTTTGTACTTGGATATTGATCCAATGATTTCAATTGGTTTGATCATGAAGGTTTCAATTGTGAAGGATTCCTTAAATGCATACCCTAATCAGGTAGAGTGTGGAACCCTTAAGTAATTGAATCAATTTTTGGGTTGACTAGCCCAAATGGTCTCAAGACCATTTGGATGTCACCCAAACGGTCTCAAGACCGTTTGTAGGTCAACCAAGACTATTTGGAAGTCTATGATAAAGTATGATTGGATGGTTGAAGGCCCAGTCATATCAAATTGAAATACAATCAATAGCTAAATTGATGATCGATTCAATGATGAAAACTCTAAGTGAATTTTATAAATTTCAATGATGGGATGAGTCAAACCGTCTCAAGACCATTTGGAGATTATCCAAATGACTTTAAGACCGTTTGAGGTCAGGTCATGTCATGGTTTGATGATGGTCCAACGATTTCAATTGAATTAGTTTAATGTCAATCATTGATGGTTCTTCGATTTCAATACCCTAATTGATGGTTTCTTGATTATAATCCTTAGTTCAATTGGGTTTAAAACCCTAATTGAAAGTCCAATTGAAGGGTGATTCAATGATTCATTTGAATAACAAACCAGTAGTTCAATTGATAGAGGGGTTAATGATTGAAACCCTGAATTCGTAAGTGTTGAAAGACATTGTTGGTCCATTCGGTTTTGAGAGCGTTTAGACCAAACATTCTTAAGACCATTCGAGCCCAAACGGTCTCAAGACTGTTTGGGTCCAAATGGTCTCAAGGCCGTTTGGGTCCAAATGGTATCAACACCGTTTGAGACAAAACAGTCTCAAACCGTTTGGAGACCCAAGTGGTTCCAAGTAAGAAATGTCCATACAGTTTCATTATGGTTTTGCTTAAATGATTTCAAACCATTCAATGTCTGAGTGACTAAGACCGTTTGGGGTCTAAGTGACCAAGATAATTTGAGGTTCAATTGGTCAAACCATTTGAACACCTAAGGTGACTAAAGGTCAATTAACTAATTGATTATTAATGATGTAAATCAAAGGTGATTACAATGGTTGTACCTTTGAGGTACTAGGGTAATTAGTACCTAGTTGAGTGGTTAACTCTTGATGCTTATGAAATTAATGATTTGATATGTTGTGACAACCCTTCATTCAAGTTGTTTGGACCTAATCTAATTAAGATTGAAGTAATTGACATCCTAGAGAGGATGAGAGAAGAGGAATCCCTAAATGAGTGACAATCATGTAATGGTTAAACCTCAACACTTTCAATATAAACATAATAAGTAATCAGGGTATGATCCTTTGTAAAGAGATCATGAAATCTTAATTGAGAAGGTTGATGAAACCCTAATCAAGGGTGTGACATGAGAAACCCTAATTAAGGGTGATGTCAAGTGAAAACCTGATTTCAGGTAACGCTATGTGAAACCCTAATGTAGGGTAATGTTATGTGAAACCCTGATATATGAGGATGCTATGTGAAACTCTAAAGTAGAGTAATGTTATGTGAAACCCATATTTATGGGAGATTCTATGTGAACATTAATTTATAAGCATGGAAAATCCTATTCCTAATAATGGAATAGTGATTAATATATTAACAAGTGTAACATCTAAAGAGGTTGATAGTGGATATCCTTATACCAATAGTTCCTAACTCAAAGATAAGTCCATATCATTAGCAATGGTTGTATTCTCTAAATACAATGACTTGTGACCAATACATTACATGATAAATGTGATGAACTGGTGTATAAAGTATTAGGATGAGAAATACCCTAATACAAGCTAAGTGGATGAACCCAAGTAAGGTAATGGTTATGAGGGAAGTGATACATAAAAATATGATAGATATCACATCCAACACCTCAAGTGTGAAATACCTTAATGTATTTTTAAATCCAATATATTTGGATGAGTGACACATGAAGTGTTTCATTTCAGTTGTTACATTCAGATGTAATTCACTTTGATAAGTGTAGGCTAACATGCCTTATGAAAAGGGCAATCCAAATCAATAGATTATGATGCAATCATATTCTGGTAAAGATGACAGAGAAACTCATACTTTGTGTTGATAATCCATTTAATGATGAATGATGAGAATAAATAAGTATGATTGAATACTTATGTTATCAATGTTGGCTCCTAGCTGTGTGGAGCAATGAGTTAAGGTTCGATCATTAATAACATGATCTTAAGAACCTAAACGGTTATTTGTGGAAAACCCTAATGGAGGGTGATAATATGTAAGGGGAATCCTAACCCTAAAAAGGGAATAGAGTTATTACTTTGTGTTGCATGGTGCTGATATGAAAGCATTATAACTTTTATCATGAGAACTAATCATGTACGTATGTTGAGACGATAAGCATAGCCAGGTATGAGCTATGATGCTCTTATATTGAAAATGTTTTATAGGCCTTATAAGTCTTTACATGTTTTGTTTCTTAGTGAGAGGTAATCTGAAATTAATGAGCCTTGTGTGCCATATGATGTTTTAATTATTGAAATTGTTTATGGGCTTCATAAGTTATAATATGTTGTGTTGTCTACTAAGAGGTAACAAGAGATGAATTAAGCTTTGTGTGTTATATGGAATGCTTGTGTAGTAAGAATCATGCTTACCTTGGTTAAATGACCTGAAGGTATTAAGTTACCTATTATGTGGTAACAAGTATTCTATGTTGAATTAAGGATTTGAATACCCATATTCTATAATCATGATGCAGAACTTGTTAAGAAATGGAATTATGTTTGATGAGATGAGGGATTAAGATCCCAATACTCTGTTAAAAGAGTATGACTATAGGCCATGACTCCACAAAACAATCGCAGACATTAGCAGTGTGTTCTAAGCCTGAAGAGAGTGTATGTTGTTGCTATAACTCTATAATGAAGATGTCAATTTACTTTGGCAAGTTAATTGCAGCCTGACACATGATGTGTAAAATATAATCAGTAGTGTAGTGTATTTGCAGAAAGTTGAAATGTGAGAAATATTAGTTGATATTATACTGCTCAGTGTAGCAGATAAATGTTATACATGTTCTTCACATTCCTTGTGGGATAAGTGATATGATGCTCTATCAGGTTACAGTTGTAATGCTTTAGATAAGAATAATGCTCTAATATGTTAAACAATGAATTAACTGCTATTAAGCAATTATGATTCCTCTGTTCAGATTTATCTTATTAATCTACAATAATAATGTTTCTGGCAGAGATTTATATCTCTCACTGGGGCAATTTTACAATTGTCTCACCCCCGTGGGAACCACATTTTTAGGTGGATGCAGATGAGGAGGTAGGAATCCTTCAATAGGTGGAGAACAAAAATAGCAGCAGCAGGAACAACACTGAATTCTTAGGTGGAGACACTGTCTGATATGTCTTGTATAGATGTACATAGAGTCCTATGTGTCGTCTTTGTACCCTCAGGTCCTCAGAGTAGTAGTTAATGCATTCGAGATTTTGGCTTAGTGCCTTGAGATTTCATATTGCATGTGTTTAGTTTAACAGAGCAGTTGATGGATGTAATCCTCAGAAATAGATGATACAAGACATGTACTTGTGAACCAGTATGTAATTAAGTTACTCCAGTTCTTTATGAAAGAGTTTTCCTATGTGTGGAGCTATTTGTAAAATGGTTTTAATTTTTAGTGATTTTCAGTAATCCGCTGCTTAGTGATCGCTTCCACTTAGTTAATAACGTTTTATTCGAATGATGTGTCACAATTTAGTGGTATCAGAGCTAGGTTCATTGAGTCTACAGAGACATAGGACTAAGGTGTTGAGTCTGTGTTTGTGTCCTCCAGTATATCTATAGTGACTTCTGCTTATGCAGAGTAAAGGATAAAATCTATAAATAACTGGGGAACACGAGGAACACATTGCTAAGGGCAATGTTGTTGCACCAGGAGATGGTGCAAGGGATCAGTCAAGAGAAGAACAAGTGCCTGAGAATTCCCATCTTGACCTGATCAAGATAGAGAATCCTATGTTTAAGCCCTTGAAGGGCAGGATAAGACAACAATAATGCATATAGAAGACTGGATACTAGCATTACAACCTAGGTTACCAGTCCTTAATGTGGAAACTTTGGGCTTAGAAAGGGTTCCTAAATGACATAGTCATGTTGGAACAGTGGAATTGTGAGAAAGATTAACATATAGTGAGAAAGTAGACTCTGCCATAACTTTAGATAGATAGTACATCTATGATGGTAGTGCCTAAGGAGGGGCAATAAGCTGAGATTTAAGGTAAGATCTCTCTAATTTTAGAGACATTTGCCTAGTTGTTCTGAAAAAATCAAAGTTTTAGTGCCACCAGTGCAATAAATGCCTAGTGCACCAGGGCAGTAGCCACTATGTAAAGGCAAAAGCAACAACATGAAACAGCTAGACTTTGTGTGTTGAGTCAACCTAAAGCGGTAAATGACCATGAGGTGTAATAGTCAGATAGAGCGTTCATTTCGATATGCCTTATCTTGAACTATCTGATAATCCTAAAAAGGATTGTTGTTATGGATTTCCCTATTGATTGTCCAATGAGGACACAAGGAAGATGAGAATCTACATTTTACTCAGTATTCCTTAAAATGCTTTATAATCTCTCTTATCTATGTGTTAAAAGATGAGATATAGAAGTGATGCCTGAAGAAAATTCAAGAATGAAAAATCATGTGTGTATAATGATATGAAAAGTGAGGAATATGATAGCAAATAAAGTGCATACTACCAAATCTCAATACTTGTATACCCTGGCCAGGTATATGATTATTTGATATAAGGCAAGTATGAAACTCTTAGAGTGTGCTCTTTTTTATTACTCTGATCAAGTAGTCATTCTAAAACAATCTAGTGAGTATAATGAAACCAAATAAGGAATTGCTAAGTGAACATTCCCAACTAATGAGGAAGAGCTAAGTGAACATTGCCAACTAATGAGGAAGAGCTAAGTGAACATTCCCAACTAATGAGGAAGAGCTAAGTGAACATTCCCAACTAATGAGGAAGAGCTAAATGAACATTCCCAGCTAATGAGGAAGAGCTAAGTGAACATTCCCAACTAATGAGGAAGAGCTAAGTGAACATTCCCAACTAATGAGGAAGAGCTAAGTGAACATTCCCAACTAATGAGGAAGATCTAAGTGAACATTCCCAACTAATGGGGAAGATCTAAGTGAACATTCCCAACTAATGAGGAAGAGCTAAGTGAACCTTCCCAACTAATGAGGAAGAGCTAAGTGAACATTCCCAACTAATAAGGAAGAGCTAAGTGAACATTCCCAACTAATGAGGAAGAGCTAAGTGAACATTCCCAACTAATGAGGAAGAGCTAAGTGAACATTCCCAACTAATGAGGAAGATCTAAGTGAACATTCCCAACTAATGGGGAAGATCTAAGTGAACATTCCCAACTAATGAGGAAGAGCTAAGTGAACCTTCCCAACTAATGAGGAAGAGTTAAGTGAACATTCCCAACTAATGAGGAAGAGCTAAGTGAACATTCCCAATAAATGAGGAAGAGTTAAGTGAACATTCCCAATTAATGAGGAAGTGCTAAGTGAACTTTCCTAATTACATAGGAAGTGCTAAGTGAACTTTCACAAACAAATAAAGGATTTCTGA
Organism: Alisma plantago-aquatica; assembly: GCA_963693085.1. Classification (NCBI taxonomy): domain Eukaryota; kingdom Viridiplantae; phylum Streptophyta; class Magnoliopsida; order Alismatales; family Alismataceae; genus Alisma; species Alisma plantago-aquatica. The sequence goes on from OY856411.1 coordinate 652,361,646, forward strand.
GTGGATTACCTCTGTTAAATGTATATGTTTTCCATTGGATGAATAACCTTGGGTAATGATATGAGTATAATACTTAATGTTTCTCCTTTCATTTACATGACAATCAAGTAAGTATTATGACAGTTGATGTACTTGGATTAGAAATAATCTGTTGATGGACACTTAGAAAAGTATCAGTTTGCTTTGGACTTTGGTTCCAAGATAATGATATATGGAACAAGCAATGTCCTAAAGTAAAAGAAATACTTTGTGCATGTGTACCCTTAGTGGTAACAATAGGAAATCAAATATGATAAGGATGAGATGTGTTCTCAATACATATGATGAATGCCAAAGTAAGGTATTTATGTTGGTTACCTATATGGGCCAACTATGAAATCAATATAGTTATAAAAAAATAATATGAACATCATATGTTAGGGGTTTATGCCCTGCATAAACATAAGCATTGATAAGGTTGAACTAATGGAAGGAACAAGTGTAATTATGGTGGAAAAGTTTATCAAGTTGAAAATATTTTCTTACAATAATTCTATGTGGAAGAACTTTGTGTGGATTAAAGATATATAGTATCTCCATGATATTGAGATGATAATTAGAGACTTGATGACATGAGTAATAACTATCTTTTGTTATCTGGGATTTCAGGGACGAAATCCTTATTAGGGGTTTATAATTTGTAACATCCCTAACCTGGGTTATGCTTAAACCTAGATGTTTTGCTTAATGAAGTTGATTATATGCTCTCTCTTATCTCTCTAAAAGTAATTAAGGCTCAAGAGGAACTTATATTTCAATTTTAGTCATTTTTGAATAATGTTGAAACAATGTTTTGTTAGTTTTGGATTAAAGTGCAAATTACCCAAGTGGAGGGGTTAACATGCAAATTGTACATGATACAATGTTCGTCATGTGTTGAAGCATCATGGTAATGCGTATGATACAGTAGTATGAGCCTGAATAACAAGAAAGAGCCTATTGAGCAATGTTTGTGCATTAAAACCTAGTTTTGGTGTAATGTGCAATTTACCCAAAATCTAGGGTTAAATATGCAAAATACCACTTCAAGAGGGTCCCTCATGATTCTTGGCATCAGGTAGAGAAAATAATTTGAGAGGGCCGCCTAATTTGAATCATTTTGAAGGAGAGAGAATCTTGATATTAAAATAATCAAGATTTAAGCATAATTGAAACCCTAATTCAATTTAATGCAAAAATAATTACATTAATTGGATTGCCCTTCAACCAAAACTATAATGGTTGAGTTTTGCTATGTGTGTACGTCCTTGTGACTTGAAAAGGCAAAGTAAATATCTACGTGAGTGGAGAACCCACTCACATTAAGAAAAGAAAAAGAAATATCCACTCACTTATGGATATTATTATAATATGATTTAAGGTGCTTAGTTTGTTTTCCTTTAAAACGTGGATAATTGAGAGGAATACGAGGAAAAGAGGATAGCCTCGTTCCTAAGGAAGATAAGGGGGCATATGGCAAGAAAGTTGAGGAAATAATTCCTACTTTCTCTCTCTTAAATGAATTTTCAATAAAATTCATATATAAGCTCCTTTATCTATGAGGTGAAGGGATAATTTCGAATCCACTTTCACTTCTTGCTTGCAAAAACGACCAAGGCATCTTGTAGCAAGAGGAGGACAATGCCCAACCTGTTGGTAAGCTTCTTGACCTTCTTTTTTTTTTTTTTTTTTAGAACCAATAGCATTAACTCAAACAGTTTGGTTACATGTGCGCCTCCTATCCATATCTCCTCCATTATAACGCCATGGAAGGGGCTCCGGGCGACGTTCTCTATTGTAAACATTCACAAGAGAATCGGGGCAACAAGAAAGTCTTATATTTGGGGCAGGAAGCTTCAGGAACCATTTGGCAAGAGCGTCAGCCATCTTATTATACTCCCGGCTGCAATGGCAAAGTTCAGGCTCCTGGTTAAGCTCCATCTTTTCCTCAATTGTTCGTCTCAGTGTTCTTAAGTAAGCCGGAGTACCCATCTCCTTCCTCATTATTCTGTAGCATAGTTGTGAATCGGTAATGATACAACTGATTTGTTGCCGTAGTCCACAGATAGCATCTAATCCCTCAGAAATTGCCTGCATTTCTCCTTCTAGCACATCTTTGCCCCTCATGTTGTGAGCTCCGCTGTTTATCCATGTACCCTGTTGATCTCGGAGAACCCAGCTGGTACATATCCTTCCCTTCTTACTGTCCACCGCCACATCCACGTTTAATTTGTTTCCTTCCTCCGGTACTAATGGTGCGCTCTGTGGAATGTGTAGAGTGTTCCGGGAGTTCTCCGGTTCACCATTGAGTGCATTCCTGCAGGCCTGCACTTCGAGCTTAATTCTAGAAGTTATAATATCTGCTGAGGGCTTTCTATTTTCAAAAATGTATTCATTCCTGCTCTTCCACAAGATCCAGCTTGCGATCAGAAAGGTAGCTCGCCACTCGTTGTTTCCTCCTGGGTTCTTGAGATTGTAGGTCATCCACTGTCGGGTATCCGTTCCCTCAAAGAATCTGGCGCCCAACTGTGTAGAGACAAGCTCCCACGTTCGTTTACTGATGCTGCAGTCCCGAAGGGCATGAAGGACAGATTCCTCCTCCCCGCACCTTCTGCATGCCGCCGATGTGGTCATTCCTCGCTTGCTGCGAAGGAGATTTGTCACCAGCCTGTCGTGTCCCACGAGCCAACCGAAGGTCCGGACTCGCTGGGGAACCCTTGCAGTAGCTATGCTACTCCACTCCCCAGGGGAGGTTTTAGTTCTTGCCTTGATTAGTTCTTCGTAAGCACTTTTGACAGTGAAGCAGCCATGACTGCCTTTAAGCCAGTACCACCCATCCTCTCCGCATTCCGGTCGCGGTGTTCCCGTCAGCAGGATGTCCTCGACTGTCTCCTGTGAGAACCATTCAGTAAGAAATCCGAGGTCCCAGCTACCCTGGTCCGTGACCATGCTACACACGTTCATATCCTTCAAGGAGTCTGGAATGCTTCTCCCTGCCTTGAGAGTAGGCTGCCGTCCACCTCTCACCCAGCTATCAGTCCAGACATTCGCTGTCTGTCCATTGCCCAGCGTCCATCTCGAATTTGCGAAGACCTCTGTCATGCGACTTCTGATCGCTCTCCAGGTAACGGATCCATGTGCAGCATACACCTCCCCTCTTCTGTATTTGTCTTCCATCATGTCCACCCACACGCATGGCCTCCGGTTGATGAACTCCCAGGCTAGCTTCATTAGCGTCGAGCTATTCTGTTCTCTGGCACATTTGATTCCCATACCCCCTTCCGCGATCGGGGCGATGACTTTGCTCCATGCTACTAACGGAATTCCTCCTCTCGAGCTACTACCACCCGTCCACATGAATCTGCGAACGAGCTGATCAATCCTGTCACAGACTGACAGTGGAAGAGCGGTTGTTTGCATGAGGTATGTGGCCGAGTTGGTAAGGACCGCCTTTGCTAGCGTAATCCTGCCTGCTAGGGAGAGGCTCTTTGCAGCCCAGCCAGTGATCTTATTTTCAATCGCGGTGGTTGTGGAAAGATATAACGCCTTCGTCTTCCTTTTTTGTACGATGGGAACACCCAAGTGTCTTCCTATTGCTTCCGTTTCCGTCATCCCCAGTCTCCTGCTGATCTGTCGCCTCAGCGAGTGTGGTGTTCCGTTGCTATAAAAAATGTTGGACTTATCTTTTGCTAATTGTTGTCCTGAAGCTCATTCGAAGTTCTTGAGACATTCAAGAATCTCCTTTGCTTGGCGCGAAGAAGCTTCCCCAAACAGAACAATGTCGTCGGCGAAGCACACATGTGAGACTTTAGTTCGACCTTTATTAAACTTTGCCGGTTTCCACCTTCCTTCCTGTACTGCAGACTCGATAGCTTGGCTCAATCTTTCTAGGCACAAAACAAAGATATAGGGAGACAAAGGATCCCCTTGTCGGACACCCCTAGTAGGCTTGAAAGCTTCTGTCTCTTCTCCTTGCCATAAAATTGTCGTTGTACCTGCAGAGATAACTTCCATGATAATCTTTATCAGGTTATCCGGAATATCCGTTCGTCGGAGTGTGTCTGAGATAAACTCCCAACTCATTCTGTCGTAGGCCTTCGCCAAGTCGATTTTGATGGCCATTGTATGATGTTTGGTCCGAGCTTTCTCCATAGAATGGATTACTTCTTGGACGAGAATAGTGTTGTCGCTTATTCTCCTCCCTGGGACAAAGCTCGAATGAGCAGATGAAATCCAGTTATTGAGGAAGGGCTTCAGTCTTGCAACTATAATCTTCATAACAACTTTCATACAGACATTATTCAACGAGATGGGGCGCAGCTGAGAGCAAGATTCTGGTTTGTTCTTCTTTGGAATAAGAACCATCAAGGCATTGGCTGCATCATGGTTCCACTGGCTACCTGCAAAAACGTTATGCACAAATGCAAACAGAGATGGTTTAATAATTTCCCAATTATTTTGCAGAAAATTAGCATCGATTCCATCTGGACCGGGCGCTTTGAACTTGGCCATGGAGAAGAGAGCTTTTTGCACTTCCAGCTGGTCCGGGGGTCTTCCCATGTTTCGGTGTTGTGCAGCAGTAAGCTTAGAAAACTCGCCTATGTAATCCTCGCACCATTGATGTCTTCCTCCTGGGCAGACCTCTGTAAAAAGGTTGACGAAATGATCTCTGACCAGTGCACGGATTTGCGCTTTGTCCACAAGCCATTCTCCATTTTCTGTTTTCAGTCTCGATATCTGATTCTTCCATCTCCTTTCTTTAACAGAGGCATGAAAAAATTTCGAGTTTTTATCACCCAGCTGCATCCACTCGCAGTGAGCTTTCTGCTGCCAGTCTAGCTCCTCCCGTTTCAGCACTTCATTTAGTTTATACTGGAGATCGAGCATAGTATTTTCCACCTGGGGATCGTGCCCATGGGAAAGGTGTTCTTGGGCGAGGAGGAGGCGGGTCTGGAGAGCTCTTTTAGTTCTCTGCATTTTTTTGTTTGCTGATCGGTACCACCTCGTCGCTTTACTAAGGAACACGCGCGTCGCTTCGGGAAACTCCATATGATTCTGCCATTCAGATGATATCAGGTCGTGGAAGCCTTCCATGTGTTGCCAACTTGCTCGAGTATTGATGCGAGCCTGCTTCTTTAGCTGTCGTCCCTTCTCTTCGGACACCACCAGAAGCGGAGCATGGTCGGAGTTAAGTCGCTCCACCACCTCTACTTTGCTTCTAGGGAAGGATTCTAGCCAGCTCAGGTTCCCGAGCACTCTGTCTAACTTCTCCTGTAAAAGACCCCTTCTAAAGGTCATCCGCGGGCCGCTGGCTTCCAACTCTACCAGCTGACAAGCCGCCATGGCATCACTGAAATCCTCGCAGCTTCTTCGATCCAGGCCCGTTCCTCCAATTTTCTCCTCGGGCGTTAAGTGGGCGTTAAAGTCCCCCAGAACTATCCACGGTTCCCTCATCGTCTGGGCAATGTTGCCCAATCTGTTCCACAATAGCCGCCTTCCCTGGCGAGTGGTGCTGCCGTATACAAAGGTAATGAATGCCTTATTCGTCCGACAATGAACAAATTGTCGATGGCTTAGGATTATCTCCAGTTCCAGCTCTCTGTCATTCCACAACACCCAGATACCCCCTGAGTATCCAATAGCTTCAACTCTATGGGACCGAGAGAATCCGAGTTTCTTGATTATGGTTTCAGCTTGCCTCCCACTCGTGCGGGGCTCAAGGACTGCCATGATCATGGTATGGTACTTCTTGGCTAATTCTCGGACTGCTATCTGGGTATCTTTGTGACAGATACCTTGTACGTTCCAGCTAACTACTATCATTTGAAGGGGTTTGGATGGGTTCCTCCTTCTGCTTCACTACCTTCCACTATACTTTCCTTCATTCCTTTCCTGCCTCGTTTCTTTGAGCCTGGTTCGAATGGCATGGATTGGGCTAGGACCTTCCTGTTTCTGAGATGAATTCCCACACTCCCTCTCCCCGGGAAGGAGAAGGGTGTTTCTGATGACCCAACAGAGAAAGTACCTACAGGTACGCCTCCCATTGTGATTGAATTATCCGGGTTACCTTCCATTGTTTCATCTCCCAGCAACACAACCGCTGAGTGGGCCTTCTCCTTCCCTTTACTGCCTGCCCTTCCTTCTTCGACGTTCTTCTCCTTTCTGAAGTTCTGGTTGGCTATGCTCGTCTCACCAAGTGTTAATCGTTGTTCAGTGCTCTGTGTACTCTTTTCCTGTCTGGTTTTTTGCTTTCTAGCGTTCCAGTCAATTCTTGTAATACGTTCTGTCGTAGCTTCGATGTCCATGTGGTTCTCAAAGTCTTCCGCCTCTACCTCCTTGACTTCTGAGTCCTCCAGCTGTTGGAACCTATTTCGGTTGTGAGTATTCTTCTTCGGATTCTCTTGGGGTTTTTTCCTCTGTCTCCTAACAATTGGTTGCGCATGTATAGTATCACTAAAGGCTTACATTCTTACCGGCTGGCTATCTGTGTTTGATGGTCCTACTGCGCCCCTCTTCTCGTGCTGTTGGGTGGGCTCCTGAGGTAACACGGTGCACTCCCGCTCTATGTGGCCTGGATGACCACATCTCATACAGATGAACGGTATATTTTCGTATTGTACCATTAATCTCCTCCCTTCCACCATTATAGCGGGTACAAGCGGCTTCCCAGTCTGCAGTTCAACCGCTATTCTCGCAAACTTCCCTCTTCTCTGGTAAGTAGTATTAGTATCCACCTTAATAGTTTGCCCTATACTGTTGCCGATAGCCTCCAGGAACGTGTCGTGATAGAGGTGGATGGGCAAGTTAGGAATTCTGACCCAGGCTATAAAGCTTTCCGGGTGTGCTTTTTCCGGCGAGAAATTCGGGTTCCACCTTTGCACCGTCAGGTATGACCCAAACAACGGCCACGGTCCTCCTGTGAGCGCCTTTAAGTAGTCATCCAGCTTTTGGAGTTGCACCAAGAAATAGTCATTGTCCAGATCGATCAGGTTATATCCTCCATCAGGAGCCCACATGATCCGGATTTTATCACGTAGCGTCATGTATCCGATCTCCCTTCCGATGACCTTCACTACCACAGCGAATTGCCACGGTTTCAGCAGTTCCTTCCGCGCTTCCGCCTTTAGATTAAAGGCTGGAAAACCCTCCTCTTCTGAGATGATGATATCTTCCTTCTGAATCTTGATTCCTGTTTTTTCCACATCGATATGAATATAGCCGTGAGCTTTGTCTTGGTTGCCGGTCACTGTTGTTTTGTATTGCATCTGCTGGTTCTGCAGGTTAGGCTCTCCGTTTGTAGCAGTTGTCGTTTGGCTGGTTGTCATCATTCTTACTCCGTTACCCAGAGGTGGAAAGGAGTTTTCGATAGTTTCAATCTCCATGGCCGAGCCGTGTTGGCCTTGATGTCCATTGCCGTCTTGTACTAAACTGTTCTGGGGAATCCTGTTCGTGAACTGGAAGTGAATTCCCGTATTCCCTAACGGAATGGAATTTCCGTTTACCCCTCCTGGGTCTCCTTCATCTTCCTGCCTCCCTGGTATCTTCTCTAACCCTAGCGCGCCGCCAAGCCCTAGCGCGCTGCCTTCCATCATAGCCTTCGCTTCTTGACCTTCTTTCACCTTGAATTCATGGTGGAAATCACAAAACAATGCATGATTTCTTCTCTATTTCACTCCATCTTCAATCCTAGCCAATCTTTTCACTCCAAAGCTTGAGGAAGACCTTGGGAGGGTTGCAAAAGCTTCTTAAACCATTGTTGACGTGAAGCTCCAAGATTTGATGCTCAATTGAAGGTGGGTTATATAACATGAACCCTTGAACTTTGTTATTGATTCCATATCTTCATCAATTGTTGATTCTTTCTTTATTTCCAAAATTTTATTTGGTTGATTGATGCAATCACCATGAAAATCACAAAAAGCTTCATGGGTTTATAGCTTGATGATGATGAAATCACCATAAGCACACACCTCCACAAATATCTATTGCAAACAGTTTCAACATTTGGTCCAAACAGTTTCACCAAACTGTTTGGTGACCAAACGGTTTGCAAACCGTTTGGAGGTTTGGGTTCGAAACTATTTGGAGTGTTTGACCATATGAATCGATTGACCGTTTGAGGAAATATGTTGTTGTACTTGTATATTGATCCAATGATTTCAATTGGTTTGATCATGAAGGTTTCAATTGTGAAGGATACCTTAAATGCAAACCTTAATTCGGTTGAGTGTGGAACCCTTAAGTAATTGAATCAATTTTTGGGTTGACTAGCCCAAATGGTCTCAAGACCATTTGGAGGTCACCCAAATGGTCTCAAGATCATTTGGAGGTCAACCAAGACCATTTGAAAGTCTGTGATGAAGTATGATTGGATGGTTGAAGGCCCAGTCATATCAAATTGAAATACAATCAATAGCTAAATTGATGATCGATTCAATGATGCAAACTCTAAGTGAATTTTATAAATTTCAATGATGGGATGAGTCAAACGGTCTCAAGACCATTTGGAGATTATTCAAACGACCTCAAGACTGTTTGAGGTCAGGTCATGTCATGGTTTGATGATGGTCCAATGATTTCAATTGAATTAGTTCCACAATGTCAATCATTGATGGTTCTTCAATTTCAATGCCCTAATTGATGGTTTCTTGATTATAATCCTTAGTTCAAATGGGTTCGAAACCCTAATTGAAGGTCCAAGTGAAGGGTGATTCAATGATTCATTTGAAGAACAAATCAATAGTTTAATTGATAGAGGGTTTAATGATTGAAACCCTGAATTGGTAAGTATTGAAAGACCTTGTTGGTCCATTCACTTTTGTGAGGGTTTGGACCAAACGGTCTCAAGACCGTTTGCGTCCAAACGGTCTCAAGATCATTTGTGACCAAATGGTCTCAAACCATTTGGATACCCAAGTTGTTTCAAGTAAGAAATGTCCACATGGTTTCATTATGGTTTTGCTTAAACGATTTCAAACCATTCAATGTCTGAGTGACTAAGACCGTTTGGGGTCTAAGTGACCAAGAATATTTTAGGTTCAATTGGTCAAACCATTTGAAAACCTAAGGTGACTAAAGGTCAATTAACTAATTGATTATTAATGATGTAAATCAATGGTGATTACAATGGTTGTACCTTTGAGATACTAGGGTAATTAGTACCTAGTTGAGTGGTTAACTCTTGATGCTTATGAAAGCAATGATTTGATATGTTGTGACAACCCTTCATTCAAGTTGTTTGGATCTAATCTAATTAATATTGAAGTAATTGACATACTAGAGAGGATGAGAGAAGAGGAATCCCTACATGAGTGACAATCATGTAATGGTTAAACCTCAACACTTTCAACATGAACATAATAAGTAATCAGGGTATGATCCTTTGTAAAGAGATCATGAAATCTTAATTGAAAAGGTTGACAAAACCCTAATCAAGGGTGTGACATGAGAAACCCTAATTAAGGGTGATGTCAAGTGAAAACCTAATTTTAGGTAATGCTATGTGAAACCCTAATGTAGGGTAATGTTATGTGGAACCCTGGTATATGAGGATGTTATGTGAAACTCTAAAGTAGAGTAATGTTATGTGAAACCCATATTTATGGGAGATGTTATGTGAAGCTTAATTTATAAACATGGAAAATCCTATTCCTAATAATGGAATAGTGATTAATATATTGACAAGTGTAACATCTAAAGAGGTTGATAGTGGATATCCTTATACCAATAGTTCCTAACTCAAATATAAGTCCATATCATTAGCAATGGTTGTATTATCTAAATACAGTGACTTGTGACCAATACATTACATGATAAATGTGATGAACTGGTGTATAAATTATTAGGATGGGAAATACCCTAATACAAGCTAAGTGGATGAACTCAAGTAAGGTAATGGTGATGAGGAAAGTGATACATCAAAATATGATAGATATCACATCCAGCACCTCAAGTATGATATACCTTAATGTATTTTTAAATCCAATATATATTTGGATGAGTGAAACATGAAGTGTGTCATGTCAGTTGTTACATTCAGATGTAATGCACTTTGATAAGTGTAGGCTAACGTGCCTTATGAAAAGGGTAATCCAAATCAATAGATTATGATGCAATCATATTCTGGTAAAGATGAGAGAGAAACACATACTTTGTGTTGATAATCCATTTAATGATGAATGATGAGAATAAATAAGTATGATTGAATACTTATGTTATCAATGTTGGCGCCTAGCTGTGTGGAGCAATGAGTTAAGGTTTGATCATTAATAACATGATCTTAAGAACCTAAATGGTTATTTGTGGAAAACCCTAATGGAGGGTGATAATATGTAAGGGGAATTCTAACCCTAAAAAGGGAATAGAGGTATTACTTTATGTTGCATGGTGCTGATATGAAAGCATTATAACTGTTATCATGAGAAATAATCATGCAGGTATGTTGAGTCGATAAGCATAGCCAGGTATGAGCTATGATGCTCTTATATTGAAAATGTTTTATAGGCCTTATAAGCCTTTACATGTTTTGTTGCTTAGTGAGAGGTAATCTGAAATTAATGAGCCCTGTGTGCCATATGATGTTTTAATTATTGAAATTGTTTATGGGCTTCATAAGTAATAATATGCCTTGTTGTCTACTAAGAGGTAACAAGAGATGAATTAAGCTTTGTGTGTTATATGGAATTCTTGTGCAGTAAGAATCATGCTTACCTTGGTTAAATGACCTGAAGGTATTAAGTTACCTGTTATGTGGTAACAAGTATTCTATGTTGAATTAAGGGTTTGAATACCCATATTCTATACTCATGATGAAGAACTTGTTAAGAAACGGAAATGTGTTTGATGAGATGAGGGATTAAGATCCCAATACTTTGTTAGAAGAGTATGAATATAGGCCATGACTCCACAAAACAATCCAAGGAATTAGTTGTGTGTTCTAAGCCTGAAGAGAGTATATGTTATGGATATAACTCTATAATGAAGATGTCAATTTACTTTGGCAAGCTAATTGCAGCCTGACACATGATGTGTAAAATATAATCAACTGTGTAGTGTATTTGCATAAAGTTGAAATGTGAGAAATATTAGTTGATATTATACTGCTCAGTGTAGCAGATAAATGTTATACATGTTCTTCACATTCCTTGTGGGATAAGTGATATGATGCTCTATCAGGTTACAGTTGCAATGTTTTAGATAAGAATAATGTTCTAATATGTTAAACAATGAATTAACTTTTGTTAAGCAATTATGATTCCTCTGTTCAAATTTATCTTATTAATCTGCAATAATAATGTTTCTGGTGGAGAGTTATATCTCTCGTTGGGGTAATTTTACAATTGTCTCACCCCCGTGGGAACCACATTTTTAGGTGGATGCGGACGAGGAGGTAGGAATCCTTCAATAGGTGGAGAACAACAATAGCAGCAGCAAGAACAATAGTGAATTCTCAGGTGGAGACACTGGCTGATATGTCTTGTATAGATGTACATGGAGTCCTATGTGTCGTCCTTGTACCCTTAGGTCCTCAGAGTAGTAGTTAATGCATTCGAGATTTTGGCTTAGTGCTTCAAGATTTCATAGTGCCTGTGTTTAGTTTAACAGAGCAGTTGATGGATGTAATGCTCAGATAAAGATGATACATGACGTGTACTTGTGAACCAGTATGTAATTAAGTTACTCCAGTTCTTTATGAAAGAGTTTTCCTATGTGTGGACCTATTTGTAAAATGGTTTTAATTTTTAGTCATTTTCGGTAATCCACTGCTTAGTGATCGCTTCCGCTTAGTTAATAACATTTTAGTCGAACGATGTGTCACAATAATGGTAATTTAATACCTTTAATTACTTTTGACGAAGAATTAACAGTTGAAAAGATGTAATAATCACATTAACTTATAAATCCTTTGGAAAAGGCAATGTACGGTTAATGGTGGAAACCTAGAGATATGTTTTTGATGCACCTAATTTAGATATAGGTTACTACTGACGTGGAACCGACCTAAATTAAGGTAGTGAACTGGATCACGGAAGCGAACAATTTTATTCACAAGACACTACCTGGAATAGGAGACGAGTTGTGATAATTATGTAGGAATTATTATAATGAGAATCTGTGGTGAAACTGCAATCCTAAAGATTCCATTTTAATTGTTTAAACCAACCATTTAATCGATTGCTTTTCTTTCTTTTGTTTTTATTTTCTTTTCCAAAACAACTCTCAAACTTTTATAATTGGTCTAGTTGATTGCAAGTAGTTAGTAGTAGTCTACCAAAATTATGTTCCCTGAGTTTCACTCGGTCCTCACAAAGGCCTATATTACATTGACGCGTGCACTTGCATTTTATGCACAGTTTAATCGTGTCAGTTATGCCTTAAATTTCAGGATGACTTGCTTGAGTGCTTGTGTGGTTATTCTTGATTATTCATATTTGTCCTTCAAGTGCTTCTGAGATAGGTATGTGGTTATGCCTAAGATTATCCTTTGTAGTTTCACATGGTTTCTCGAAGATTTCCTTGCATGGTTGAAGTTATATAATTTCTTATTTATATCATTCCATGCAAACTTTAATGTGTCTATGACTATCACATTATAAATGAGGACGACTAGCCCAAATCTAGGCCACCTCTGGATCTATGGAAAGGATTCTTCCTATATAGGGGAAGGCATATTTTGGTACCGGCATGGATAGGGGGTACATGAGTAGTCACCCACATGGATAGGGGGAGACATGATGAAGTGATCCACCTGGATAGGGGAAGATAGTGAATACTATAGTATGAGGCCCTGGGGGTTATGACAGAGGGTTGAGAAACATAGATTGGGTACTCAAGATGGAAATGTTGAATTTGGTTTAACATTATGTTGTTATCATTACTTGTGAAATCCATCCCACTTACCAGTATGACATATCATACTGACTGACATTTTGATTGTTGGAATTTTTAGGATAATCTTGATGGAAATGGGACATTCAAGGAAACAAGGCATTGGAAGTAAACAAATGAAGTAAGGCCCATAGGATATGGATAGATGCTTTATTTCTTTTTTGTAAAATATAAATCCATATTTTGCAAAAGTTGATGAAAATATTTTGTTTATTTGTACCAAGTTTAGTTAGTTTAGTAGAAGTTATTAATTATTGTTTATTATGTGCAAAACCATTTGATCCTATTTTTGGGATAACAACTCTAGTTTCTTGGCCTTTCTTAATTGGAGGTTGTCGGGGAATGGGGCTGTTACATTTGGTATTAGAGCTTAATTTTTCACATAATCTTTCATAATTATTAAATTTTCCAAAGTCTTTAGAGCCCAAAAGGAGATATTAGAGAATTTTCCAATGATGGAGGTGTCTAGAAATGGATCACAATCTGGGGGCTGGCAAGATTTTCCTCCGCCCACTAGTCAATTTATGAGGACTCTCAGAATCTGTGTGACTGCCTGGTTGAAATCTGAGGATTTGACTCGAAATAAGACACCTCTAGGATTTCTCATCTACTCTCATTACTTCTTTGTTCCCTTTCTGTTAAAAAACATTAAGTGCCTAGCTTTCTCTCTCTCCACCTCCTCTTGAGTGTTGGGGTTATGAATGATAAGGAGTAGGGTATTCTCCACCAAACAATAAAATAAATGTAAACAAGATGTCATTGACATAATTTTAGAGTGGTTAGAAAACCATAATAGAATTAACTATAACCATAAGGAGTTCATCAATGCATGTAGGTACATCGAGGATGACATGCAGGATATGAATGCGAGCTGAAGATACATACCAACAATGGAATATAAGTGAGTATGTACCAAGGAAAATATGAAGCCCTTTAGTGCAAATTTAGGATTGGTGTCCCCAACTAAGGTGGGTCAACCTAAGAGTGGAGGAAAGATCTATGAGAAGAGTAAGCCATAAGATCATATTATGACTAAATTGGTATAAACTTCTTCTGGAAGTAACTTGAATGAGAAGTGTGTCCCCACACAGATACAAGTAGAAGTTAGACATGCATCTACGTGAAAGCAAGTAAGGCTAGAAAAAGGATTAGCTCTAAACCAGAGGGTAAATGTTAGTTGGATTATGAGTTTGGCATACTAGATGGAATGGATGAGGAGTTTAGTAATGTGGTAATATGACTGATGATGACCTTAGTTAGATTTTAGAAATTGACTATAAGTTTGGAATTTGATAATACGAGTAGGTGTATGCTCCACCAGATAAGATAAGATAAGATAAATGACCTCTAGTACTAGGACCAAATATAGGGATAACTCCTAAGAGAGTGAGACCTAGAAGGAAAAAGTTGTGAATCTAAACTCTAGGACATGAGGAATTGTGAGGAATGTCTGTGTGAGATGTCCTAAAATAGAGTGAATCAAGTTGTTGTGTGATCCCTAGAGACCTGTTTCACCCTAGATTTATTTGGAAGGACCAAGCCCTAGAAATAGGGAAGGAGGCTTCTTATACTTATGTGTAGAATATATACCAACTAGGTGAGGGAAAGAGAGTCCCAAGATCCTGGAAAGGTATGAAATTGAAAAAAAATGTTCTAAAACCTCGTATTCAGATTGGGAGTTCCTTGTGTAGGAACCTAAGGGTTGTTAATGTGAAAGAGAAAGTTAGGAATTTATCAAGTGTTGGTTTGGTGCATACTCAGGTGGCTAAATCATTCAATATTGATGACCCAATATAAGGAGGTAAACCTGAGGTTCCTAGACCAAAGAGGGGAAGTGGTGGCATCTAGTGCATATAATACCCATAAGGTTGAGTGAGTTCATAGAGATTAAGCATGGCACCCCCTCAAGTATTGGGTTAAAGGAAACCCCATTTGGACTATGATAAATGTTTTATGAGCCACTCTTACCAGTTGATCTAGAACCACCATTCCATCATAGGTACAGTTGAAACTGGTCCATCCTTGAGAGATAAGATCTCTACTTGTTGTCTGTTAGAACATGCATGAGATATGATAAAGGATAGTGACTAGCTAACTTTAGGATAAACATGTAATAAGGAATACATGTTAGCATGAGGAAGTGAGGATGGAATAATAATTGTAGAAATATTGAAAATGGATGCAATTGACTCAGGAATACATGGTGAATAAATTTGCCTTCTTCCAAGTACACTTTACCATTTTAGGATTGCTTTATGGAATAGATCAAGTAATGTACTTGGCACTTGACATTAGATAGTGTTCCTGAAGACATGAACACAAAAGATGTAATACACCAGCCTTATTTTAATTCGTGGTAGTAAAGTACCATATTGATCCAACCCTTGAGTGATAGGTCACGAGATATAATGATATAACTCCTAGGAAGAAAATACATAGAAAATATGATGGAAATATGTCTTTGTACAAGATTGTTTATGTTGGCTTCTAATGAATGATAGTGTTGTATTATCCTAGGATAGGACCTTCCCAAGGTAGGGGACTCCACAAATTAGTACAGGAATTCAGGTAAAAAAAAACTTGAGAGATCAAGTGCAAGATGCATAAAAGCACATAATTTGAGTATGGCTCTTGGAACCCGTGTATGACCATCTCTAAGAGACATGAGCAAAAGCCGCTATGGAAGTGACTGATATAATGGGACTAGGCCAAATGGGTAGGTTGCCATGAGCCCAATAAAGAGGCATACATAAAACTATGGGTACCCTAAGATATGAAGGAATCTGGTCAAGAGAATTATAAAAGACATGATGTTCTTAGATATTTTAGAGAAACCAGAAGAAAAATGTATTATTAAATCAAATAAAGTCATACCATCTCAATAGACCCCTAAGTCAAACCTAAGGTCAATTAGAGGTGATTAAAGGTATGTATGATCAATGGGATTAAAAGGTTCCCTAACTGCATAAGACCATAGGGTCAGGAGGTAACAACAATCTTTTCCCGAGGCCCATGGGTTAGGAGATTCGCCACTCCCATGTGTTCATGAGCCAAAGGATAAATGAGGGGCACTCCCTATATGCATACCAATGAGATCGCTCCACAAGTACCCATACCCCTAGAGATCTTGAGGATATGACAGGCTAATAAGGCGTGTGGTATAGGAAGTAAAGTAATAATAGTTGCACAAACCCTAGAGTGAGGAAGTTTTTTTTTGACATCATGAATTGAAAAGCATGGATGGTTTAGATTCATGTGTGAGTCACCATCTCTACTCTTAGAATGAGATGATCATTGTATTTGGACTGTTGCCAAATGCTTATTTCATCTTGTTATGAGTGTGAGAGATGCGACAAACAAATGGCATATTAGAAAAGGAAATAATATCAGGAATAAACACAAGTTCAAATCCTTGAGGACATTTGATAATTTGAGGTAGTACCATACCCTTAGGAGAATACTAATTAAATGGATTGGTAGAATTAGATGAGCAAGGTAATTTCCAAATTGAAATTTCAATTGAGGATACAATTATCGGGTGGAGATTGAATTCTATAGGTATACAATTGAATGTGGTGATCAAAATAATGGATAAAGATAATCCAAACCTATTTTTTTCGATGGAGAATCCTCATACACATATCCTGATTAGTGTGGATGATGGAATTCAATATGAAAGTCATATTTAAGTTCCTGAGGATTCACCCTTAAAGAATTCTTAACTTGGAAGAAGTTTATGGTTCTAAGTATGCATTACACCGTAGCACCACAAATACGATTAAAGTCTTATAGTGATATTTCTAAGAATGAAGTGAGAGATAGGAATATATGTAGCTAGTTCTTTAGCATATCGGATGGTGGGGGCTAAATATCAATGACCTGGTGGGTCATTGCTATCAATTGAGACTCCTGAGAGGAAATATGACTAGACTACTATAAATTTTGTGGTGAGTCCTCGTATGATAAATAAAGGTAATGATGAAACATGGGTTAGTTGAACTATATGTCAAGGAGATAGTTCTCTTGCATGGTGTTTTAAGTTTGAGTATTTTTTTAACATAACCCAAACTTCAAACCTAAATTTTGAGAATAAATGCAATACAAACTTAGTATAAGATTGGATTTTAGTATAACTTATCTCCCCCAGACTGAGGTACAATTAGACCTCATAAGTTCTTGTGCTCTATTGGGGTGGATCGTGGAAGCCATACTTGCCCTTAGTTGAGTTTGCTTATAATAATATCTACCAATCCAACTTCAGGATGTCTCTGTGAGAAGCTCTTTATGGGAGGCAGTGTTAGTCACCACTTCACTAGGCTGAGGTTGGTGAGAATACCTTGTTCAGGTCATAGGAACTTCATATTTATGTCGATAAAGTTGCTTTGATCAGGTAGTGGCTGAAGAGAGCCCATGATCAAGAGAAATTGTATGCAGATGCAAAGCGGGCTGATATACATTTTAGTATGGGTGAACATGTGTTTATAAAAATCTAACCCCCTATAGCTAAGAAAAGAGGAAAATTGAATCCCTGATATGAGAGCCCATTTGAGATCCTAGATAAAACTTCTTATCGTCTATAGTATGATGCATGATGTATTCCATGTGCCCAGCCTGAAGTACCATGTGAAGGATCCTAGCCATGTGCTAAGAACTGAGCCTATCACACTTCGAGGGAGGTTGATATACCCTGAGTGAGGGTACTAGATACCAAAGTGAGGGAGAGCTCAGGAATAAAAGATAGAGACGGTAAAGGTTCTTTGGAATCACCATGGAAAGGATGAAGCATGGGGGCTAAGAATGGGCATGGAAAGGTCCCCTTCTAAATTATATGTACGATTATTCAAATTTTGAGAACAAAATTCCTATAAGGTGGTGGGGGAGGATGTTATAACCTAAATTTTGGTTGTATTTTAAATAATTGGAATACAATTATTCTATTAAAAAGGGCTTGATTGAAAATTGTGTGTTTATTTTAAAGAATGAATTTCTTTGAAAATTTCCCTTGAATGATAGATTTCGCTGATTTTCTAATCCAAAAATGAATAAAAGGGAAAGGGAGAGAAGAAGATCCCATAATAACCAAAAGCTAGAGACAACAGATAATGTGCTTGAGAAATCCTCTAGAAGTGGCATAGATGGCCACAATGGATTAATTTTTTGTGTGCTCATGGTTTCTATTAAAAGAGTAATCAAAATAAAATAGGTAGAGAAGAAAGAAAGAGAAAAGGGTGTGTTTTAATGTTTGCTTAATCAAGGAAAGAAAATCCTAAAATTATGAGAAAAAGTATTTTTTTAAGAAAATGTTAAAAATCAGTTCCACAATTTTAGAAATACATTAATGGTTTTATATATTTGATTTAATAAAATAAGTCATCCCATATGTACCATAATGTGGTATTACTTCCTTATAGATTTTTGATGTAAAAGGTTGTGGACATAGTTTTTCCCTTGACACCCATGTTCAATAGGTAACTTTGATAATAATTACATGAGAAAGAGAGAGACTAATAAAAAAGAAAAACTTGGAATAAACCATGAATTTAAAAGCATGGAAAGGGAACATAGGATTGGAAAGTAATAATGTGGTTGGAAGGAAACACATCGAAGAGGTTGGACTAGGGGGAGGTACGATCGGTAGAAAAAAAACCAGGTCAGGAGTAGCGTGATTCATCCTCTCCTCCCGTTCCTTCTTGTATCCTCTAACATTCTCCTTAGGCCTATATAAAGAACCCATGAATATCCACATCTAAGGGCATGCATTACCAACAGTCCCTGAAGTCTTGTCTTCATCACCAAAAGCTATTTGTGCTTGGTTCCATACACAATGACAGCAGGTCAGAATCTGGGTGCAGCCTAAATGAGTGTCTAGAAAGGTTCATGGTAGGCACCGAGCATCTTCATAAGGTCTACGGTGGCCTTTTTATCTTACTTTGATGTTGGATGCATGCTCATCAAAGTTAGGACTTCGTCTTCATTACTAGAGGGACCTCGTAGTGCCCTTCTCCTCACACTATCTTTGGCAAGGACGAGTGCCTACTGACTCCAACGGTGGTAGCGGGATCTACTTCAACTTCCCCCCAAACCAATAGGGCACAGGACCAAGGAGGATGGAGCCCTGGCCCTCGCTCCTGTTCCGCAGCCGTGTAGGGATGGGATGGCCCCGATAACAAAATGTCCAGGGTACCTCGATCGATGTACATGAGGCTCAAGGGCACCACAATCATTTTCCGTGAGTTAAAGAGGCCACCCAACTTATATTATAATCGTTGACGTGTCGAGCCCCTATTGGATCAGGTAATATAAATCTTGCAAAAATCCTAGTAATTAGTAGGATGATCAGATTAAGGAATGTAATATATGTATCTTGATCAGAAAAATGCAAGCTAATCAGTAAAAATGTAATCTTGGCCTAAATCTTCTTCCAATTCGAAATGTGGCAAATGTTTCTATCTTTAAAGTGATTAAATGGATCAAAACCCTAACTTTTGAGTATTGATGAATCTAATGACCTTTGTTGTTGTTTTTAATCAAAGAGAAATATGTTGTGAACAAAAAGAACACTTTGGATTCATATGAACATCATAATCTAAGATTTGAAGGATTAGGGTTTCTTTGTGATAAAGAGTACCTTTAATGACAGAATTAGGATTTGTCAACACAAGAGTGTCAAGCTACATATTCTTTCATAATTCGAAATTTTAACATGATAAAAGTTGGGATTTTTCATAAAAAGGTAACTTTTGGAATATAAACATGAATATGATACCAAAACTAGGGTTTTTGTACCAAAAGGATATTAAAGGAAATAAATGAACTTATGGAGATTGGAACTTAATGAAACACAAAGATGAACTTAATAACCTAACATTGAGATCAAGTCAACTCTAAAGGTAAATTTTGGAATCACATAGTGACAAAGGGGTGTTATGCCTTAAATTTTAGGTTGATTTGCTTGAGTGATTGTGTGGTTATTCTTGATTATTCATATTTGGACTTCAAGTGCTTCTAAGACAGGTATGTGGTTACGCCTAAGATTATCCATTGTAGTTTCATGTGGTTTTTTGACGATTGTTTCACATGTTTGAAGTTATATACTTGCTTGTTTATTTCATTCCATGTAAACTTTAAAGTGACTATGACTATCACATTATATATGAGCATGACTAGACCAAATCTAGGCCACCCTTGGATCCATGGAAAGGCCATCCACCTGGATAGGGGACGACATATTGTGCTACCGTCCTGGATAGGAAGTACATGAGAAGTCACCCACCTAGATAGGGGGAGACATGATGAAGTCATCTTCCTAGATATGGGAAGATAGTGAATACTACAGTATGAGTCCCTGAGGGATTATGACAGAGGGTGGAGAAACCTAGATTGGGTAGTCAAGATGAAAATATTAAATTTGGTTTAACATTATGTTGTTATCATTACTTGTATAATTTTGTTTCTTCCACATACCAGTATGACCTATCATACTGACCGACGTATTGATTGTCGGCATTTTTAGGATAATCTTGTTGGAAATTGGACATTCAAGGAAAGAAGTGGGTGAAATTCTAGATAGATGTTTTATTTCTAATTTGGTAAAATTCTAGAATCCATATTTTGTAGAAGTTGATGAAAATATTTTTTACCCTGTACCAAGTTTAATTAGTTTAGTATAATTTATTAAGTATTTTTTATTATGTGCAAAACAATTTGATACTATTTTTGGGATAATGACTCTAGTTTCTTGTCCTTCCTTAATTGGGGGTTGTCGGGGAATGGGGTCATTACAAAAACACCTCTATGCACCTCACCCACCATTCTTGGGACCCCTCCACTATGGATCTTGATATCATAGCCCACCTCTATTACCGTGCAAGTCCAATAGCCCTTGCTACTCTTCCCTTTAAGTCACATATGCTACTTCTTGTTTCCAGCCTAACTATTGCTGGGAATGTGACATTGTTGGTTGTTGTGTCTTCACCATTTATGTTGTTGCACATTGACTTTGTCTGTACTTTTTGCACATCAACTTTCTATAGTTGTGTGCTAGAAAATATTTGTCTTGACCATGCCTTGGTAAGTTGACTTCCACTCCATGATGTTCCAACATTCTCTGGCTTGTCAGTGCTTTATATAGATGCCTACTTTCTATTCTATGTGACATATACTTGTCAAGGAAGCAAGGCAACACATCTCTCCAGCTGAGCGCCTTAGGACAAGGTGTTTCCCAGGCAACCCATTAGTTTTTTTAATTTCAAAGATATACATCTATAGGTTTCATTAAATACTAAATATAAAAATGCACCTACAAGAATAAAATAATGCAAAGTATGTTAATAATGAAAATGAATTTATTGAAATAAGAAAAATATGTAGCATACCTTGTAACCTTCACGTAGTAATTAAATTAAAGAGATAAAAAATGAGATAGGAGATAACATTCCTTAAATTCCAAGTCTTCTACAAAGTTATGATATTCTAAAAGTGAAAATAATTCAATCTTTTACTCTTTGTGGCCCTAATCTACAAGCGCATTAATGCAAAAGTAATTGCTTCTCACATAAAAATAGTCAGTACATCAAAGAAATCAAACCAAGCAAGAACACCACTAATAAAGTTTTGTCTAATAAGTATGTCCACATGATCAACTAGGTGAGAAATTTATCCATAGCAAGATAAATGAAGATTTGGATCATGCTCAATCTAGAATATATATATTAATAGAAATGCTTTTGTAATGTTTAGGAAAGCATAGAAATTGGTCATACCTGTGAGAAACTACATAGGATCTTCTTGTATGATATCATCATTATACAGATTGTAGGTTACAATATTAGGTTTCTTGTTTACATATATTAGGATGACTGATTTCCAAAAATGATCAATGCTATTTGGTTTTACCACAAATTGTATACATAATTTAGAATAGTTGACACTTCTTCACAACATGTAGACACAGTAAAAGGAAAAGAGGAGTCATAATATACTCTTTATATTCATGGGTAATGTGACTGGATGTAACACTCCAAAGGGAAGTGGGGGATGTGGTAACTTGAAGATATCAAAGCAAATAATTTAGAGTGAGAGACCAAATTACAGAAATAAATGGAAGCAAATAATACAAGTGTTTTAAAGTCAATCTATTTATCAACTAGTCTACACTGCCTATTCTTGTAAATAATGTGATAATTAGACGCATCATGGAGTAAAGGATTATGAACTTTGAGGTGCATAATTGAAACTCCTTCGTAACTATCAAAATATTATAAAAGTTCAAGCCCACACCTAAGAAGGAAGATTTTTGAAACTTTATTTACATTATAGTTGTAGGCTAATATCATATGAGGTCTACCTAGTTGGAAACAATTATCATGTCACACATACATGTCATGACAGAGAATTTAAAAAAATGGAGTCTGGAACACATAACCAAAACTCGGCCACAAAATAAGCTCATTTGAAAGCTAGAATCAACCAATCCATCAATCTCCCTATGAAATCAGCCACCCAATCCTTTGAAGCTTGAGAAACAAAGAGACATTATGCAAAGTTTTTTTTAGTTGTGATTCTTACATTTATTTTGGCATAACATAGATTATAAGTCTACTTCCAGACACTTGGAATTTCATATTGTAAATTTTTGTGGCCCTTATTATCAATGACCATGAAATATTAATATTAAGTCATGAGAATAAGCCCTTCCTAGTTTAACCATAGATGAAGTTTTAGTACAAGCCTATCTTATAGTTTCAAGAAACAAACATAATAAATTATGAGCTATGTTTTAGGAAAAGAAGCAAATGAGGTTACTTTTGGATTTGGAGAGGCGTAGATGGATCAATAATACAACTCTTCATTTTATAAATTGTCTCTTATTAATTTATTCATTATATTTGAATCTCATCCATTCAATGTATACAAATTATTGGTAACTAAGATATCAACCACATAATCATTAGTGCTTCACATACTGTGCTTCACATACTCATATCATTTTTGTAAAAGAAAGACACTCTTGATGGGAAACAAGAAAGAAATATTAACACAAAGGAATAAAACTAGATCCATTAACAAAGATATTTCTCTCTTATGTATTCATGATATTTAAAAGAATTTAACTTGCAATAAGATGAAATCTAAGCTATGTAGTTTCTTACTAATAAAAAATAAAAAATTCAAATAAAATGTGCAAGTTGTAATGACATATAAGTAACATACATATCATGCTTCTTCATGTCCCTAGAAAATAAACCTTCTCTAGAAAGAGTACCCACTAAAACCTCTTCTTATTATATAAGAATAAAAAATTACAACATGCTAATGATGTTAGTATGTAACTAAAAAAAACTCATCAAAAATTAACATAGCTAGATAAAATTTTTGTTGCCCATTAATCTCATTCCTTGATTTTTCTTTCTTGGACTTACTTCTTGATAGTAGAAGCTCATGTGTAATGTTTTATATAGTATGTTTTATGTGATTGGTAATAAACCCCAAAATGTTGTCGAAACTACACCATTTGTTGAATTGAGCCAATTTACTTAAGAAAATTAGTTCCTTTTCACCTCCTAAATATTACGCAAATAAAAGATAAAATCTTTGCATATGTCAAATAGTATAAAAATTTAGAAATTCTGTGTAGAAGAAAAATGTACTCAATGATACTAATGCAATGAAAAAGTATTGTAGAATAGGAAGAAGCAACTCTACTTATTAGTTCTCTTCTATGTTTAATCTAATCAACTAGAAAAACAAGCAACAAGCAACCTTTGTATTCTTAACTATAACAAAAAGAAGCATACAACCTTGGAACCAACATTATCCAAAATCCATGTAGAGATACTTTAAGGTATGTAAAGAAATAAAAAGAAGAAAGAGCATATGTTTTGGAAGACAACACAATGCCTCACTATTACACTCGATAATAAAGTACACCACATGATCTCATATAGACATTATACTTATAGGATTACTTGGTTAGCATAGAGCATTGTTTGGTTCCATTAGAATCTATAACTATACACCAAATCCATACTAATAGTAAAAATTTCAACCTAAAAAAGACCAACTATGGGGTTCAACACTATCATAGCTAGTGTAGATCAATCTAAATTGGTTTCTCCATATTAAAAAGAACATAACTCAAGAACTATCTTAAGATTATCATACAATCTTTTTAAACTATTTGGATTTGTTTATTATGCATTTCCAATCAATGCAATAAGTAAAATAAAGAAATTACTTTTTTAGTAAAAAATCATAATTCATTCACTATATTAACATTGTCATATAATATTTTTGAACTAGCTGGCTTCATTTAAGATGCATTAAAAACCACTTTAATGACAAAAAATTATAAAGATACATGACTAGTATATTGGTCAAGGTATGGAAAATCGAAATTCTCTAGGTAACAACCTTCACATTGATGATTTGGAAATAAAATGAAAATAGTAGTGTGATGACTTTGATTTCTCTCACTCCTCAAGTATGTGCCATTTGCTTTGTATTTTCACTAGAATTACACTCTAGACCTCATGTTCATTTACTGAATGCATTTTGGGTGCACTTTTAGTTTATCCAATGTAAGAATGCCTTGTGGTGCTGATCTATCTAGCTAAAAACCTTATTGCACCTTGTTCATTCATCACCATAGATCCATTTGTTTTGATCTTATCTTGAGCACATATCCACTATAGTCTTCTAATCATAATGTAGTGGGCGTTCTCACCATTCTAATGCATCATTATTTGCTCAAATCAAAGCTATGATGAGTAATTTGTGACCATTTGAAGACCTAATTCTCTTCTACCCAACTTTAATTTTTTTCCTGCACATTTGGGCCTTTGAAAGGCCATTTTAGGCCTGGGAAATCTTGTTATCAGCCCTACATGCCCCCACCTCTTACTTTTCCCTAGACTCCCTTATCATCTCCTCTCGCACACGCACAAGGGCTCATACCAAGGCTGTAACATATGGGCCCACTGCCCAAGGCTCTAGTAGAGTTTTAGGAATGACAAATAACCCCACAGACAACCACTAGCCTTAACTGTGTGCTTTAATCTCACTCACGTGCAAGCCAGGATCAACTTCCCAACCGGTCACCCATCCTAGTACTACTCCAGGCTGAGCACGCTTAACTATGTAGTTCTTTAGTAATGGGCTCCCGGAAAAGAAGGTGCACCTTGGTGATATGGGTATTCCAATCATTCCTTTTAAGATCATTTTATTCAAGGCCTCAATTCGTGGGACATTACAATCTCCCCCACTTAGACTCTTGACATCCTCGTCAAGGCTCAACTATATGGCCTCATAATCTTTTCCCCATTTTAGTGTAGACCCAAATGTCCCATGTACACCTAGCTCTCTATCAAGGCTACCAGCGCAAGGGAGGATCCATCAACATAGATAGTCCTTTCCAACATGCATGGATACTACTAGTGTATGGCTAGCTTCATCAACTTAGATAACCCTTTCCAACATGCGTGGACCGCACGACTCAAAGACGGGCATGCCACAGGCCCATGTGGGCCCCACTTACTGGATAGGTTATGGCTCTGATACCATTTGTAACATACGAACCCACTGCCCAAGGCTCTAGTAGAGTTTTAGGAATGACGATCGGCCCCACAGACCACCACTAGCTTAATTGCGTGCTTTAATCTCACTCATGCGCAAGCCAGGATCAACTTCCTGATTGGTCACCCATCCTTGTACTACTCCAAGTTGAGCATGCTTAACTATGGAGTTCTTTAGTAATTGGCTCCCAGAAAAGAAGATGCACCTTGGTGATAAGGGTAGTCGAATCATTCCTTTTAAAATCATTTTATAGAAGGCCTCAAACCCTGGGACATTATAGAGACCCGACATCATCCATGCTGGCACTTCTCATCCATTCCCCCTCTAACCTCACCTTCCCCTCCCCTTTTGGCTATTGGACCAGCTACACTGGATAGTGGGGGTGCTAGTGGGAGGATAGCCGTCGCCACTACCCCCATTACCCCATCCAAAAACCCTAACCATACTCTTGTCTTCCCACCTAAACTCTCCAACCTTCACCACTCAACACTCCTACCCCTTTTCCTTTGTACGGAAGCATTGCCTTGTGCGCGCCTCACTTCTATCCTAGATAGGGTTTGCAAAAGCATATGACAACCTAGGTCGCTCAACTTAGCCCAGATCCTTGCCTCTCATGCTCCTTTCATTCTCTCTCTCTCTCTCTCTCTCTCTCTCTCTCTCTCCCTCTGTTCTTCCTATCTGAGGCAGAGAACTTAGTAGCAGTTGGCTCACATCAAACCTCCTCATTACTATTGCTTCCCCATGTAGATAGCATGGTACCATGATGAAAACCTATAGGAGAGAGGAGAGTCTCATCCGCCACTTCTCCAGGCCATCCATTGTAACATAATCTCCCTTCCCAACACCATGAATTTGTCGCTCGCAATCGCAAGTGTGGTTATGATCTTTTCCCCCCTCTCACGCTGTAACACCCCGATTTTCATAACACATGAGCGGAAGCTATATATTTTGTTTTTCGTCTGGGAGTGTCACAAACATGATAATCATTGCAATAAAAGCAAATGAAACACTTTGCATTGTATAAAACTGATTCATACATAGTCCTTGATAAAAGAAAAACTACAACTCATCTAATATACTCTGGTAACAAGACTATGCATAAAAATAGATGTCTAAACTATGGATCGTCTCGGTAGATGGCACCCCACTAGGCAAGATTGAAAATCTCTTAGACCTTTACTTGTTCCTTTGATTCTCAACTGCTCCAAAACCTGTGGACATCACGTCCCCAGCCATGCATTGGGAAAAGCAGTTGTTAGAGTAAGTGCCATGAGTATTATGAAATATACATTGCCAAAGAGCTGAAATTGGGTATTATAAACATGAACTAACATCAAACTGTGAGTAAACTGAAACATAAAATATCTTATTTCTCAATATGAATCCTTATCTTTCTACCTTATCTTATTCTAGATACATGTACCCTAGTACATGGATCTCAAGACCTACACCAAAGTGCTTGGGTCATACTTATCTTATATTAAAATTGAACACTGAAAACTGAACTTATCTGAAATTGATTACTGAGTACTGAGCATGTACTAAATTCTAAATCTAAATCTAAATCTGAATCTTTTATTCTTAAGTGATAAACTGAATCTACAACTGAATGTGAATATGAATCTCAATTACTTCATAATTGAGGTTTGGTCTAAAACCCTTATCATGTATCTTTTATTCAAAATCTGGCTACTCACACAGTGAGTAGTCTAAGTCTGAATCTAAATCTCTTATTCTTGAGTTCTAAACTGAATCCATTATTGGATTTAATCATGTATCTCATTATCTAGGTAAACTTTATTCTAAAACTCTGATTTGGTAAGATTACTTCATCATACCAATTATATCACACATGAGTCTAATGTCTTATGAGACAAGATCTGAAATGAGTATAGAAATACTAAATATACAAAAGTAACTTAAGTAATGTGTATAGCTAAAGTATGATATCTGATTCTTGGCAAGATAACTCATTCTATGTTAAAACCTCATCAAAATATGATCTTAATGGACTTAAGTCTTAAAATCATAAACCATAGAATAGAACCTTAGAAAATCTTAACTTGCATCTTAATCATACTCAATTTAATCTCATTAAGTGTGATCTCAATACATTTGTATGAACTTAAATCTTAAACCTTAAGGTAGAAATCATATAGATTCTCATCATGCAACTCAATCATGACTTAATATCTCATAATTTGATAATATCATCACAAACTCATGTTACAATATCTTTAATGCCACTTTAGTACATTTATCCTAGAAATTGGGCCATGGTCTACCATTTACAACACCCATATTCTCACATAATACTTAACTTTTAAACATCAACCTTATTAAGGAATCTATTTCACTTCTTGATTTCTTAGATCGCTACATATATAAGACACCTTGATGACATGTTCTTATTTGAAATCTCAATACATGGTTACATCTATATTTAAGAGATATGATAGAACTATATTTTCTTATCCTTCTTATGAACTTAACTTCATGATCTAGAATCATTCCATGACACATCACTACTTAGGGTATTGAGCATATGAAATTCTACAATTATAAGCACATAAAATCTTTCTTACATATTTAACTTAGAATGTAGGACATGAAGGTCTTATCTAAGAAGCATGTAAATGTGCTCGGTTTGATAAACATAAATACACATGGGCATGAACCACTTACCTGTGTCATATAGGGTAAAATCTTCATTTTGAATTCTTCTAGTCGGGTCTGAATCCTATACAACTTGTAGTGTAACACTTCCTTGAAGTTCAATGATGAGTTTCACACCTATCACATTGATTTAACAAATATCAACATATATGCACATTATGTACTTATCTATCCTTTCCTCAAATTAAATTACCTTATCTAGATAATTTAAGAGTATGTAACCTGCTTCAATATGTTCTTCACATCCCTAGCTTTCCAACGAGTCCTCATACACCCAATTCTGGCAACCAAATCAAAATTTATGAATCCCTAATGTTCATAACAATTTAAATTATGATCATTTTATTACATTGTTTTCCTACATCCTTTAGCCTAATTGGGCCTCATGGCTCGGAGGCCCAGCAATGAGTCTAAGGAGGGCATGAATCGGGGACTGCGTTCCCCTGTTCTGCCGCTAAAACAGAGTGCCGCCTCCGCCTCCTCTCCAGCTAGGTTCTGTCATCCGAGCCCGATCAAGCGACCTATCTTAGACCAGATCGTCGATGTGCCTCCCCTCGGCGCCGCGACACGTAAAGAATTCATCTTCAAGGTTGACTCGACTGGGTTCGACTGGGAGCCTCGCCTCCGCTATCTCCTGTGCCGAGAATAGGGCATCCACCGAGGTGGTTTGGCGGCGCACCTGCTGCCTGCCTCGACGCCAAAGCGTGCTGGGTAGATCCTCGTTTAGCTTTGCCTTGTCCTCTGGCGTAGTGGAGGCTTGATCTCAATGAAGATAGAGTTTTGAAGTTGAGATTTGCAACTGGCTTCCATTGCTGTCCACCGTGACCTTCATTGATGTCAGCTCTCTCCTCGATTCTCTTCTCTCGCTCTCATAGTCTCTCGCCAAACCCTAATAATAGATTTACTAGATACCACACTCCAGATCATTGGCATTTTATAGCCTTGCTTCCACAGTCTGCCTTGCAGATCTGCCCGGAGCTCTGTTCCCTGGGTGCGGACTCTCCAGTCCGTGATGGGCTCGGAGCCCCCCCCCCATCTCACTATTTGTTTTTAAAGTCCACTACTTATAAATAATTATATTGGTCACCTTCTAGGCCCCCTTAAATCCAAAATTTTGGCATTAACTACTCCTTGTTATTGTCCTTCATTGTGTAAAGGATTGGCTCGAAAATAATTTAATAACCCCTCCAAACTTGTGTTATAATTCAATATTGGATAATTACTTATTTAATTTCCTTAGCCATTAGCTAAATCATAATTTTTTGAGATTTCTTCCATAATCTTATATTCTAATTATTCCTCTTTTTAAAATATTTTAAGCATTTAATATGAGCACTAGATGCTCCATTCTAAATTTATACTTCAAGGACTGATTTGTGAATCTTAATTGGCTCAATCATGATTGAATAAGGTTCTAGGGCCCCCAGATCATTCCCTAATCTCCCAAAAAGGTCCATTATCTATTTTTGGTTATGGAACTAAAGCATGAATCAATATTCCCTCAATGGAAGCTTTCATATGATACATTAGGTCAACATTACTTTATTTCCTTAATAATGGAACCTAAGTTGGTCTAGAGCTCAAACTAGTAACTAAAGTCATCATATTATATATATTCATCACATTATTGATCATAGGGTTAATTCATTTATATTCATCTACACCTGCCTACAATCATATACATTTAAGCCATCATGAGTGTACCGGTTTACCAGATTACTTGTATTATAAATTTTGTGAACTTAATCACATACCTAGCCATGGTTAGGTTCATTAGGTACATTGGCATACATTTACTAGAAAACCCCATATTAAAGGCTTACATTAGCTATGAAATTGCGGATGTTACAATTCTACCCACCTTGAAATAAATTTTGTCCTCGAAATTTCTCCAGGCTACTACCCACCTTAGGGTTATGCTTACCTCATCATTTAATGATAATTAACATATTAAGGTAGACTTATGTTTAAATTCTTGTATGTAAAGAGATATGTATTTTTGCAAAATATTTATGTGAGCATTATCTATTACGTTGGTCTATTGCTCAACTCATACTTAGAGTTTGTGAAACTATACTTGGATTTATACTTAGGGCATCCATCTCAACTTGTTATGACTTTCTAACATTAGTTGTACATGACTGTCAAATCTAAGGTCCTTCAGGTAACTCCTACATTCCTAGATATGTGGTGATCAGGCACATACCTAGAGATGTGGGATCCTGACATACTACCTCTCACTAACCTACTAATACATGTGTCCCATACCACATGCACTAGTAAGAAAGGAGATATGCATCACAGACTAATGCTCATGGCATCCCTCTTTCATTCTCAATTGGCTGGCCATAACCATTAAGAATGGAGAGCTATCTCATTAGCTAGGTTTAGGTTGCTACTTTAGCTTTGTACTAGGTTGACTTCTATAACTAAGATATCTATATATTCTAAGGTTAAGACTCTTAATTGCTCTAGGTTATGGTATTCCTTTTTGAAATCTATCCCTAAATCCTAATTTCTTATCTTGAATCTAGGGTGACTATGAGAATCATATTTGCCTAGTGGCCATTTACCAAATTGCTCTGATACCATATTGTAACACCCCGATTTTCATAACACATGAGAGGAAGCTATATATTTTGTTTTTCATCTAGGAGTGTCACAAACATGATAATCATTGCAATAAAAGCAAATGAAACACTTTGCATTGTATAAAACTGATTCATACATAGTCCTTGATAAAAGAAAAACTACAACTCATCTAATATACTCTGGTAACAAGACTATGCATAAAAATAGATGTCTAAACTATGGATCGTCTCGGTAGATGGCACCCCACTAGGCAAGCTTGAAAATCTCTTAGACCTTTACTTGTTCCTTTGATTCTCAACTGCTCCAAAACCTGTGGACATCGCGTCCCCAGCCATGCATTGGGAAAAACAGTCGTTAGAGTAAGTGGCATGAGTATTATGAAATATACATTGCTAAAGAGCTGAAATTGGGTATTAGAAACATGAACTAACATCAAACTGTGAGTAAACTGAAACATAAAATATCTTATTTCTCAATATGAATCCTTATCTTTCTACCTTATCTTATTCTAGATACATGTACCCTAGTACATGGATCTCAAGACCTACACCAAAGTGCTTGGGTCATACTTATCTTATATTAAAACTGAACACTAAAAACTGAACTTATCTCAAACTGATTATTGAGTACTGAGCATGTACTGAATTCTAAATCTGAATCTAAATCTGAATCTTTTATTCTTAAGCGATAAACTGAATCTACAACTTAATGTGAATATGAATCTCAATTACTTCATAATTGAGGTTTGGTCTAAAACCCTTATCATGTATCTTTTATTCAAATATGGCTACTCACACAGTGAGTAGTCTAAGTCTGAATCTAAATCTCTTATTCTTGAGTTCTAAACTGAATCCATTATTGAATTTAATCATGTATCTCATTATCTAGGTAAACTTTATTCTAAAACTCTGATTTGGTAAGATTACTTCATTATACCAATTATATCACACATGAGTCTAATGTCTTATGAGACAAGATCTGAAATGAGTATAGAAATACTAAATATACAAAAGTAACTTAAGTAATGTGTATAGCTAAAGTATGATATCTGATTCTTGGCAAGATAACTCATTCTATGTTAAAACCTCATCAAAATCTGATCTTAATGGACTTAAGTCTTAAAATCATAAACCATAGAATAGAACCTTAGAAAATCTTAACTTGCATCTTAATCATACTCAATTTAATCTCATTAAGTGTGATCTCAATACATTTGTATGAACTTAAATCTTAAACCTTAAGGTAGAAATCATATAGATTCTCATCGTGCAACTCAATCATGACTTAATATCTCATAATTTGATAATATCATCACAAACTCATGTTACAATATCTTTAATGCCACTTTAGTACATTTATCTTAGAAATTGGGCCATGGTCTATAATTTACAACACCCATATTCTCACATAATACTTAACTTTTGAACATCAACCTTATCAAGGAATCTATTTCACTTCTTGATTTCTTAGATCGCTACATATATAAGAAACCTTGATGACATGTTCTTATTTGAAATCTCAATACATGGTTACATCTATATTTAAGAGATATGATAGAACTATATTTTCTTATCCTTCTTATGAACTTAACTTCATGATCTAGAATCATTCCATGACACATCACTACTTAGGGTATTGAGCATTTGAAATTCTAAAATTATAAGCACATAAAATCTTTCTTGCATATTTAACTTAGAATGTAGGACATGAAGGTCTTATCTAAGAAGCATGTAAATGTGCTCGGTTTGATAAACATAAATACACATGGGAATGAACCACTTACCTGTATCATATAGGGTAAAATCTTCATTTTGAATTCTTCTAGTCGGGTCTGAATCCTATACAACTTGTAGTGTAACACTTCCTTGAAGTTCAATGATGAGTTTCACACCTATCACATTGATTTAACAAATATCAACATATATGCACATTATGTACTTATATATCCTTTCATCAAATTAAATTACCTTATCTAGATAATTTAAGAGTCTATAACCTGATTCAATATGTTCTTCATATCCCTAGCTTTCCAACGAGTCCTCATACACCCAATTCTGGCAACCAAATCAAAATTTATGAATCCATAATGTTCATAACAATTTAAATTCCGATCCTTTTATTACCTTGTTTTCCTGCATCCTTTAGCCTAATTGGGCCTCATGGCTCGAAGGCCCAGCAAGGAGGACATGAACACGTCCCTCTCCTTCGCTCACAGGGCGCAATCGGGGATTGCGTTCCCCTGTTCTGCCGCTAAAATAGAGTGCCGCCTCCGCCTCCTCTCCAGCTAGGTTCTGTCGTCCGAGCCCGATCAAGTGACCTATCTTAGACCAGATCGTCGATGTGCCTCCCCTCGGCGCTGCAACACGTAAAGAATTCATCTTCAATGTCGACTCGACTGGGTTCGACTGGGAGCCTCGCCTCCGCTATCTCCTGTGCCGAGAATAGGGCATCCGCCGAGGTGGTTTGGCGGCGCACCTGCTGCCTGCCTCGACGCCAAAGCGCGCCGGGTAGATCCTCGTTTAGCTTTTCTTTGTCCTCTGGGGTTGTGGAGGCTTGATCTCAATGAAGATAGAGTTTTGAAGTTGAGATTTGCAACTGGCTTCCATTGCTGCCCACCGTGACCTTCATTGATGTCACCTCTCTCCTCGATTCTCTTCTCTCGCTCTCATAGTCTCTCGCCAAACCCTAATAATAGATTTACTAGATACCACACTCCAGATCATTGGCGTTTTATAGCCTTGCTTCCACAGTCTGCCTTGCGGATCTGCCCGGAGCTCTGTTCCCTGGGTGCAGACTCTCCAGTCCGTGATGGGCTCGGAGCCCCCCCCCATATCTCACTATATTTTTTCTAAAGTCCACTACTTATAAATAATTATATTGGTCACCTTCTAGGCCCCCTTAAATCCTAAATTTTGGCATTAACTACTCCTTGTTATTGTCCTTCATTGTGTAAAGGATTGGCTCGAAAATAATTTAATAACCCCTCCAAACTTGTGTTATAATTCAATATTGGATAATTACTTATTTAATTTCCTTAGCCATTAGCTAAATCATAATTTTTTGAGATTTCTTCCATAATCTTATATTCTAATTATTCCTCTTTTTAAAATATTTTAAGCATTTAATATGAGCACTAGATGCTCCATTCTAAATTTATACTTCAAGGACTGATATGTGAATCTTAATTGGCTCAATCATGATTGAATAAGGTTCTAGGGCCCCCAGATCATTCCCTAATCTCCCAAAAAGGTCCATTATCTATTTTTGGTTATGGAACTAAAGCATGAATCAATATTCCCTCAATGGAAGCTTTCATATGATACATTAGGTCAACATTACTTTATTTCCTTAATAATGGAACCTAAGTTGGTCTAGAGCTCAAACCAGTAACTAACGTCATCATATTATATATATTCATCACATTATTGATCATAGGGTTAATTCATTTATATTCATCTACACCTGCCTACAGTCATATACATTTAAGTCATCATGAGTGTACTGGTTTACTAGATTACTTGTATTACAAATTTTGTGAACTTAATCACATACCTAGCCATGGTTAGGTTCATTAGGTACCTTGGCATACATTTACTAGAAAACCCCATATTAAAGGCTTACATTAGCTATGAAATTGCGGATGTTACACACGCCCTCTCTATTGGTCCTTGGCAGTGTAGGGGTCCCAATGCAAGGTTAGGTATAACCCACATGCTATTGGATTGGTGGACAACGACCTCAATCAGCCCCAGTCTGACCGCTTCCCTCACCGTGCACACCTACTCATGGGATGCCTGCATTTGACGTTGCACCACCCACAACTGCTCAATGACCTGGTCCAAGGTCGCCACTAGCCATGCCCATGTGCACTCCACTTGCTGCCACCATTCCCAAATCACCCACGGACGTCTGCAATCAGGGCTAAGGCAACACCGCAACTGGGCTACTTGCAAAACATGCCCTCTATTGTGGCCCATTCAGGTATAAACCCCTCAAAATCCCACATTTTCATTCTCAAACTTCAAAGCTATGAATTTCCCCCATGCTATTTCCAAATAGCATTGTGTAATATACCAAAATGATCGGAAAAACTTCACCTTTCCAATGGTTATGGCTATTTCCCCTAATTTCGTTCATATCTACTCTGAATCATTGTTTTATTGCACTACTTGACCTTTAATCATTCAAACTTAGTCAACTTTGCTGTTTTATGATCCTAGTGACTAATGACACTATCTCATAGTACCTCAGTAACTTATACTCCCTTGATACGAGCTTCAACTAACCTAGCATTCCCACCTACCCTCTAATGACATCTTTCATGTATCATAACTCACATGTTGCCTCTTTGGATACTAAATGATGTGATTTGAGCACCTAGGTAGTGGAATCTTTTAAATCTCTATGATATGTTATCACCCTTGAAATTAATAACCACTATTTTGTCTCATGCTATCTAGAAATAAGATCTCATACTTTTTTGCCATGCTAACACTATAAGGACTTAGGTACCCACTCTAGTAGATGATTATGACCTATAATGACCTTACATGAAACCATGCTCTTAAGGATATGGATTTCACTTGTTCATCTTGTTAATAAGATTGTTTTTCCTTGAGTATGCTCTAAACATGGATAGTCTGTTATCCCAAGGCACCCTATGATGTTGTGCACCATGTAGAGTGCTTTTGGTGAATATTATGATATTACTAGAACCAGTCTTGTATAAAAGGGGACCTATGTGTTTGAGAATGTCCACGAGGGTACTCCCACTCCATACTAATATAAGATAAATCCTTATACTCTAGGTTGACATTGAGGGCCTTACCTTGAGCCCTTGGTGCTAGGTTTGACTCTACACTTGCAAGGTACACTTTTTACTCCTCTTGAATTATTGCTATTGTTGTTGGTTTCTAGTTGTATATGTTGAGTCTAAATGATTGGCTATGAATATTGTTTGACATAAGTGACCTTATGATATCCTTTTCATGCTTTTCATATATTATATGTTGAATATCACCCTCAAACAATAATGTAGAAAATGATTATACAATAACCATTGTGCCCTACCAAACTCATGGGATGTGGGCATAAGGCACATTGACTCCTCATTGAGTTTTCAAGAGAGGAGAACAATACTTAGATCAATCTAGGGTGACCCTCCGACTTTGGTCATTTGGGCCCCTCATGGTTAAAATGTGCAACAATTGATTGTGCCTTAGTATGCCATATAGATTCTTCCTTTGGAAGCTATCACACGAATATAAGGCCTTACAATGTTGTTAAGTACAATGGTTAAATTATCCTAAACGGTGATCTTGAAAACTTTGTCACTTGTTTCTTATGTTTGGTGTTCTTTGGTCTTTACTTCTTGTTATCTAGCCAAGCTTATATTATGTTAATCTCTTAATCTTGTCAGTTTCGTCTTGCAAAGTGTACAAATGGACCCGCATTGAATTTGTGTCCTATTTTGTCTCTATTAGGTGATCAACATGTGAATCAAGCTATATGAAGGAACTCTTACAACAAAGAACAACATCTCAATATGTGGCTTGTAGTAAATAAATGGATTTCTCAATCTCTTCATGTAATAGAATGGTTATGAACTTGTAATCTCTTCATGTTGTTTCCTTTGAACTATGTTGGACTTAAGACACTTTGGTTCTAATTGTGATGGTGGAAACTAGTATGATCTACTTTACATGTGATTGTGTGCCTTGTGTCATTTTACGGACGGGGGCCCAAAGCCTACTACCACTGATTCTGTAGTCACTGGGGGTAGGTTCAGGGTAATAAACAGTTCCGTGACAACTAACCAATGTGAAAGTGAAGGAACCTCAAAGCATGTACCCAGTCTCTGTATAGATATACCTGAACAAGGTGAACTGATAGTAAAGTTGAGTGGAATCACAATGTTAGATAGCATACACAAAATACTCTCATTAAAGGCAGCATAAAGGAAATGATAAATGAAACAAACTTTTTTTCAGTCCTCTAAAGAGAAATTATATATCAACTTTTACATTCCTAAAAATACTCACTAACAAAAGAGAAGTCTGAAATATTTTTTCAATAAACTTATGATTTCAAATGCCTAGATGAAATTTAACTAG
The DNA here is from genome assembly GCA_963693085.1 of Alisma plantago-aquatica. NCBI lineage: Eukaryota > Viridiplantae > Streptophyta > Magnoliopsida > Alismatales > Alismataceae > Alisma > Alisma plantago-aquatica. The sequence continues at coordinate 652,398,506 of OY856411.1, forward strand.
AATGCCCATATTAAATTAAAAACATGCAACAAAATTATTCTTACCTTTGATGTTTGCAAGCAACAACATAGTGACCACTTAGCATCCTACCACGAGACGCTTTGAGTGTAATAGAATACAATAGACATTAGCACAGAAGTTTTTATTTTGCTGGATTTGAGGAAAAACAAAATAACATAATTATGTACGGCAAGAAAAACTGATGAGAGTAACAACAGAAAGAAGAATTACAAAGGAAATCAAATTTGCTAGAAACACAATGGAAGTCATGTTAGTTTGCCATTAATGAGAAAAATGTTACTAAATTAGTCTTATTTCATCATTTACCGGTAATTGAAGTCGTCTTAGAAGATGGTATCTGTAGGAAGGGGGTGTTCCCTACCAATACAACCAGCATGTAAAATATTGACTGCCATGATCTCTTAACTCTTACTCAATTTTGCATCATTGTTCTTTCTTTACACTTTTTACATATTGTAAAGAGAAACTATCTTTAAGTACACATTATATAGATGTAACTAAACTATATGTAGTTAATAACTCTATTTTTGTAGTGGTAAAGGTCACCGGACTGTCATAATGAACATTATCAAGTACTTGACAAGCACTTAGGATCAATTTATTATTTATGGTGTTAAAGAAGAGTTGGATGTAAAGGGTTACACCGATGCAAGCTTCCAAACTAACAAAGATGATTAACAATCACAATCCCAATTTGTGTTTTGGCCTTAAATAGAACTATAAGCTGGAAAGGTTTCCATAAAGATAGTTACTAGTTCTATATATAAGTCGAGTACCTTGTTGTTCTATTCACAACACATGATACAATATGGATTAAGAAGCTCATTGGATAATCTTGAGATGGTTCCAACCATTAATGATGTAGTAGAAATATTGTGATAAGGAATCCAGGAGCATACTATAATAGTACCATGTCATACAAGAGATCATACAGTAAGGAGATGTGAAGATTTGTAAAGTATCGTCTCGAAGTAGATGTTGCTTACCCACTAACAAAAGTGCTTACACAACAAAAAGTGATGGTCATGTTAAGATCACTTTGAAAAAGATTCATTGATGATTGTCTTTAAGTGCTCGTGGGAGTTTGTTGGTATGTATACCCATAGATCTAATCATATGATGATTGTATTGGGGCATCAAGTACTTGATTTGAGAATAATAAAGGTAATTTGGTTTACTACGTTTGTCTTAGTCATGAGATGTTGAAACAAACATGGTAGATTTCTAAATAATGATGTGAATCAGTGGCATATGCCTTCAGGTTGAGGACCTGAACAATGAGAGCATATGTATGATAAGAGTACATACATTCTTGTTATGTCCCTAGTCAGATAATATAGTGGAAGTAAAATATATGACAATAATACATAAGACTAGAATGTGTGTTGACTGATGATAGAGTCTCATTAGTTATGATATTAGATATCAAGTCAAACACATAGGTACATGTTAGGAAACAATGTACCAGATAGACCCACCTTGAGAATGAGATATGGAAACCATTTAATGGAAGTTGGAATCAACTCTCAAAGTCATACTGGTGTGGTGATTGTGGTTCTAAAACCTGAAATCCCTACACTCATTACTTCTTGTTCGATGAACTTTGTCACTGTCCAACATAAACTTGAATAAGGGTTTTCATAAAGGTAGTGCTTGGGTATGCTGTAAGACATGGGGATTGGTTGTGAGTGATGTAGATGGGATTTGTCCCTTCTACAAGAGTTGAGATCCTATCCACTTGATATGAGAGACTGAAAAATACATGGACATACTCGTGTGAGTAAATATGTGATATGTGAGCTCATGTGCATCTCATACAGTCTACTCTATTTCAAGGACCAAAAAAAAGGAACATGGATTGAGTGTTAGGAGGATGACAATACCATGCCTCGTGTTCAATATGGATATTAGAGACAAAGGAACTATACGATCACGATAACACTGATGTTAGATGGTAGGTTGAAGTTGTTATCCAACTTTCCAATTACTTGGGTGTCAATGATGTTTTTGTAGATACCACTCATTGCTTATGATGTCATATTCTGGTTATGGACATTTGATGCCAATGTAATATGGGACCTATAGGGTCACATATATAGGATGCACTTAGAATAGGAGTTTATTCATGTATAACTATCAACTTGGATAGTAAAAGTTTTTAAGTAATAAACGTATGCAATTCAGGTTGGGAGTTGACTGAGTGGGATGTCCAGTCAACCAAATGGTGTGACATTCGACTGACTGGACACCTTTTGACGTTGGTCGAAGGAACTTTCCTGTTGATTGGTTGGAGTGTCTAACAGACCAACTGGACTTTATTCCTAGTTGATTGCCAAAATACTCATTCAACCAAATAAAGTGCCTGAATCGAGTGACTAGATGTAAACCAATGAGTTTAATTGTGTCAAATAATTGATGACATGTGTGACGATGTTTATTGATCATCATGTTAAAAGACAAAGTTATTTTGATGCTAACCACATGCCAATCGAGCGAGTGGATAGTCCATTCGATTCACTAGTTGTGTCAATCGACTAACTAGATTGTCTAGTCAATTGAATGGTAGTGTGAAATAGTCATCATATAATGAGATCTATCTTTACGTATCCCCTAGGTTATAGAAAACCTAGCCCAACCACTCCTATATAAGGAGGGGTTGTGAAGGCTCTAGACATACTTTTTCTCAACATTGTGGTAACACGAGAGCCTGAGCAGTCTTATCCATGAATGGGAGAGACAACAAGGGGAAAGGATGTCGATTCTAGGCCATTGACTACAGAAGGACAACCCTTCCGAAGGTTTAGGAGTGGTTGAGCTGATTCATACCTTTAGGAGAGAGAGAGTCTACAAGTCTAGCCTCTCCGAATCTTGATTGCCTTTTGTCCCTCTTGGGAAGTGTGACATGGAGCTCCTAGTGGTCTGTGTGGACTATGTAAAGGCGTGGAGGCTTTTTTTGCCACTCTAGGAGAATGCTACCAATCTCCGTCCATGACCATTATACGAGGAGGATGTCGTCAGCTACCGTTCATGTACTACGTGCGAAAGAAGCACAACTCTACAAGGTTGTCATTGGAATTTCTTCACAAATAGGTATATGATTTGCACCATCCTTCCTATTTCATAGTTATTAACATGATCACTAGTTACGGTAAATATAAACAGAAATTTTTTGTTTCTGTTGTCTTCTCAGTTGTCATATTTCCCTCCATGAAGTTTCCTTACCATCTACTGAGATATTCACTTCAGATCATTACATGACAAGACCAGCTCTACTATTTGTGTGAATGGCCTACCATCACCGGACGACACACAAAATGACATGTGGTGCTACTAGAATTTGACATCACCTACCTACCAATAAAGGTGGATATTGCAAAATCTTTACTGGATTAGCTAGGGTACTTCCTACTATGCAATAAAACAAACACATGATTATGATTATCTAGATGTAGACATCAAATGATTGGCTCTCCTAAAAATATTATCCCTCTTGATCCTAACTTAAGGATGATATTCTTCAATGGAGCTATCAATTTCAAATGAGATGTGATAGGAGTTGTACTTTAGGATGCACAAATTGAACATTTTCATGTAGCAAGATGATTCGATTTTAGTGCCACCAACAATGTGACCAGGAATGAAGTGTTCATCCTTGAACTCCATCTTTACAAGCAACAAAGGGAATACCACCTTCAAGTCTATGGAGATCCCTCCCCATGATACCTTAGATTAGAGGACTCATTACCTTAATCAGATCCTTTATATAGAGCATTTGTTCTCACATGCCTAAGATCTTGGGAAAATCTCCTCGAACGTCATGAAAAGAGAACACACCACCCTCACTTATTAATTGACTAGCTAGTTTCATGGATCAATAAAAAGGGAATCCAATATTTTAAAGCACACACGACCTCTTAGCCCACCTTTTGCATGATCACAGTCATTGCATTCAATAATGAAGTAAAGGCATGGCTCTATGACATTATATATTATCTATAGAACCAATCCATCCCTAGAAGTCTCTCCCAAAGATAACAAATTGCAAGAAAATGTCAAACTATGCAATATATCATAAGGGTAGGACATTTGCACCATATATTGTATAAACAAACTCTCCTCAAATGTATTGAAAAGAAGATAGTTGAAGCCTTCATAAAAGAGTTCCATGTATGGTTGTGTGGTATACACATGAGAAGGATCATTCTTGCAAACAAGATATGACTTCTAGGGTATTTCTAGAACACTATGAAGACAACTTTCTTTCAATTTATCGACAAATATTGAGTCTATCAAATTTGTGGTAATTATATTCAAGCACTAGCAAACTGACTATAAAATTTGACCATGTCTTGGCCTTTTTTTGCTTGGGGAATTTACATGATCAGAAAGATACATTCTATTCCTTTAGAGAAATACTTCTTTATCAAGTTATCATCTAGTACTTCACCAAGTAGGTGGAAGTCGTCTCAATCACCATTGTTTTACCTCAACACAGTAACAAGTTCCTTACGAACAACATCATAATCAATTTTGGAATACCACGTGATATCATATCTAATAAAAAGTTGATTGACAAATCCATCAAAGCTTATCTAATCTCTTAGGGGATCAAACATCACAAAACATCATCCTATCATCCCCATATGAATGGATTTTTAGAGGCTACAATTAAGAACCTGATAAAGACCTTTTAGAAGACAACTAGCTCCAATGGAAACTAGCACAAAAATCTTCCAATGGCTTTTTAGTAGTATTAAATGTCTACCAAAATATCCATAAAAGCCACATGATACTCACTTGTGAATGGAATGGAGGCAATCCTACAAGTAGAGCTTGAAATCTTGTTCCTCTACATGCTACAAGAATTAAAAATTCCTAAGGTAGAATCGGTTCAAGACTGAATTTATTTCCTCAGACACTTGAGAAACAATAAATGAGAGCTCTACACCATGAATAATTCTATCAAGCAAGATCATCTAAAGGATTCAACAAGAACATTCATTAGTTAGTTTTCAAAAGGGTGATGTGGTACTCCATGTCATATAGAATGCTGATACTAGGGTTAAGTCGATCCACTTCCTAAGTGGTGAGGACCCTACATCATCTACAACCTTTAAGAATGGGGTATCCTACATTGAAAACATAGAAATGGAGATGTTCATCTCCATGGACGATGCTAGCCTTGTTAAGTGCTACTAGTTGGAGTAAGGCTTCACCCGCATCGGGATTGACAAGCTTGTCTGGCATTCAAGTATTTCATCTAGTTACTCCCTTCTTGTCTTTTTCTTGCCTTCCCCGTAGTCCAGTCTACTATGAAATAATATTCCTGGACACCAAGCCTCTGATCAAGGATAAATGTATGGGAGTAAGATTTCCATCCTTTTTTAATACGCCTAAAAACTAAATACCACATTGTGTATCTCTTGTCCCTAAAGAACTGAGGTCAAAACTAGAACCATATGCGTACTGATTGAAGCAACACAAATTATTTCTTGAGACCCTAATAATTCAAAAATATAAATTAACATTCATAATGAAGCAATCTAAGTTAAAATGCAAAAAGGGATCATGGTTGCAGCTCAGTGAAAGAAAATCTCCACAAATGTAATCATAGACAACTCAAGAGGTCTTTCAAAGCTGTGAGTGACTAGTTTGACCTAGTCTACAAGGTAAAATGTCTAGACAAATATGATGTTGGGAATCCCTAATCTTATGCTAAGTGTGAAATCAACGTTTGCCAAATGAGACACGATGAGGTAGGCTAAACTATAGTAGAAGTCAACATCACTTGCAGACGTTGACATCTATCCATTTGAATGAAAGTGGGCTACAACTTTGTATGGACCCAATACTACGTCCTTAGGCATCAATTATCAATCTAACTTCAATAAAAAATGTCATGCCACCAAAATGGCACCCAAACCAACCAAATATATGTTTGTAATCGATCATTACACTAACACATATTGGGAGTAAATCTCACTGAGGTGTCTCTAATGCCTTTCTCCTTGAACCAACTAGCTAGGGAGTTTAACTTGAACACCCTCTAAATGGCATGACTTTAGCCCCTAGAAGGATGCCCGTGGTTAGTAGTTCCCCAATCCATCTACTCCCCTAGAATGAAGGATCCCCTTGTGGCAAAACAGGCTACAAATATATAAAGCGAGGAACCACCTATGAGTATAAGAATGAAACAAGTGAAAATGTAAGCACACTTTGGTTACCAACCCTCTAACTCTAATAATAAAAAGGGACAAGAAGGGGTGAACCTAAAGGATGTCCTTTTCAAATTAATTAAACTTACAAAAATTATTAATACTTTCAGCATACAAGTATGGAAATTTAGACCAACCCAGGACACCTAATTCAACAAAACAATCCTATAAATATAACATTATTATTGTCTTATTACTCAGAAGAATAAACCACAATAGGATTGTTTTGTTGAATTAGGTATCCTGGGTTGGTCTAAATTTCCATACTTGTATGCTGAAAGTATTAATAAACAATCCTATCTTGTCAATTTATAGGATTGTTTTATAGGATTGTTTTGTTGAATATAAACAATCCTATCTTGTCAACCGTTATAAAATTTCTGTAGTTGGTATCTTTGAACCTCGATGCAGTGGGAACAAAGCCACCTTGATCATCAAGAAGCTGGGTTTTCGTCAATCTCATAGGGTCGAAGCGGTCGGTTTTGCTGGTGGTATTTGGGTCCTTTGGAAGACGGGAACCCAAGTCGACATCCTTCTTTCCCATAAGCAATTTGTTCACTACTGCATAAACAATTCCTTCCTATGCACCTTCGTTTATGGGGGCACCACTAGAGGCAGCAGGAAATTCCTTTGGCATCACCTAACCTCCTCGCCTCCGATATCACCATGCCTTGGGTAGTGGCGGGCGATTTCAACGTGGTAATGTTCCAGTCGGAGAAATTTGGCAGTAATACCTTCGACAAAGCGAATAGCAATGATTTCATTGAAGCCGTAGCCTCCTGCAACCTTCACAATCTTAGCACCAATGGTCCGCGCACCACCTTCAGGAGAGGTCTCCTACACAAGAATCTAGACAGAGCGCTTGGCAATGGCCTTTGGCTCGATCTCCCCAAGTTGTCTCCGGTTCTGGTTCTTGAAAGGAACAATTCGGACCATGCCCCCATCCTGATCACCCATGAAGACACTCTCCATAGAAAACACACCTTCCATGGCACGGCAGCCAGCTGGTCTGAGACAGAGGGATTCAATGCATTTCTACAAAGTAATTGGGACCCCGAGGTTCCCTTTGGGGAGGCGGGCTCAGGTTTTCTGAAGAGGGCTGCTCAGTGAGCCGCAAAGAAGAAGAAGGAAGACAGAAGAAAGAAAGATAGAATTGGGAACACGATTCATTGGAACCATTTCCAACTAGCCCTCAACTTCAATTACAACCTCGCCAAGGACACGGTGGAGCTTCAATGTCAATTAAATGAGATCCTTCGGAGGGAAGAACTAGACTGGAAACAAAAGGCGCGTTGCTCCTGGATCAAGCTGGGCGACAACAACACGAAGTTTTTCCATTCCATAGTCAAATCGAGACGGATCATGAACAAGATCACACGCCTAAAAGACCCTAATGGGAACTAGATTGAAGAAGGTACGGCGCTTAACAACCTCATCTTATCCTTATTCTCTGATGTCTATCAGGAAACGTCACTCGACCACCGCCGTCTAGCAAGTGCTTCCTTCGTTGGCAATTATATTTCACCAGGTGCGGACGTCTTGGAGGCCTTAGCCCGTATCCCTGATAGCGAGGAGATCAAGCGTTCTCTCGATTCCATGGCGCCCCTGAAAGCTCCGGGTCCTGATGGCATCTCCGCTTTCTTCATCCAGAAGCACTGGACGACGCTCAAGCAGCAAGTCTGTAATCTAGTACAGGGCCCTTTTACAGGCCGTCCCATTGCGCAAGGCTGCACGAACTCCACCTTGATTCTCATCCCTAAGATGCCGCAACCGGAATCATTCTCGCAGCTACGTCCGATTTCCTTGAATAATGTCTGTTCGAAACTCTTATCAAAGGTCATCACCAACAGACTCAAGCCTCTCTTACCAGCATGGATTTCACCCTTCCAGTCCAGCTTTGTACCGGGACGGAAAATCGGAGATAATGTAGTCCTCGTCCAGGAGATTATTCATTCTATGGAGTCCAAACAGCACAAGAAGCACACCTACGCCATCAAGCTTGATATCATGAAGGCCTTCGACAAGCTCAGCTGGCCCTTCATCGCCGATACCCTTTCAAGGACGCATATTCCCAGCAATCTTGTTCAAATAATAATGCAAATTATCTCCTCGGGCACAACATCAATTCTTTGGAATGGGGAGGACATTGGTTCCTTCAGGCCGTCGTGTGGAGTAAAGCAGGGAGATCCCCTCTCCCCCTATATCTTCATTCTCTGCCTTGAGCGACTGAGTCAACTGATAGAAGATGAACTCACGCAAGGCAACTGGAAGCCTATACGTTTAACTCGACAAAAATTAGCCTTCACCCACGTGTGTTTCGCGGATGATATCATTCTATTTGGGGAAGCTTCGGATCGCCAAGCTGCCATCATTAATAGATTTCTGTATCGCTTCGGCCAAGCATCAGGTCAGGTCCTTTCCCATGGCAAATCCTCGGTCTTTTTCTCCTCAAGCACTCTGCGGCACATTCGGGCAGCTGTCAGTCGAGCCCTGGATATCAAGGAGACTTCGGATCTGGGGCGTCACTTAGGCATTCCGATCATCCACAAGAGAAAAAGCAAAATTCACTATCAATACCTAATCGACATGATCTGCACACAGATCCATTCTTGGCAGAACAGGTTCTTATCCATGGCCGGTAGGGTTACTTTGGTGAAATCCGTCCTCTCCGCCTACCCGTGCTATACTATGCAATCCACCCTTATTCCAGTTTCTTCCTCTGACAAGATTGATCAATTGATACGAAATTTCATCTGGAGTGGCTCGCAGGACTCCAAGAAGATACACTTGGTTTCCTGGAATCACTTAATCAAGCCTCCCCATAAAGGAGGCCTCGGCATACGATCGGCGGCAGGCTCAAATAAAGCACTTCTAGCTAAACTTGCTTGGGAATACATCCAACAAGGCCAGACGCCTTGGACGACGCTAATGCAGGCCAAATATGGACGGCAAAACCTTGGTTCTTCTTATGGATCACACACCTGGAGGGGAATTCGCACCCTGGTGCCTCTCATTCTGAACAACTCGTCAATGAATGCCATCTCCGGTGAGCAAACAAACGTCTGGACCGACCATTGGGTTGGCGATGGGGTTGTCCCTACCCTTCGAGGAAGCCTGACAATCCCAGAGGACATTAGGGACATGACGGTATCTTCCCTAGTTTCTGACACCGGCGAGTGGGACACCAGCGTCATCAACTTTTGGTTCGATGACCAGACTAAATGAGCCATTGCTCTCATGCCGCCTCCGCGGGCTGACTTTGGCGATGATCGTCGCGTATGGCTTCCGTCTGCTAAAGGGGTTTTCTCCTCCAACTCAGCATACAAGATCATCATGAGCTTCACTAACTCTGTCAATGCCGACTGTTATGACGCAATTTGGAGTTTGAAGACCCAAAACCATATCAAGACCACCTTGTGGTTAATCCACCATGACTAATTTCTCACGAACGTCCTCAGGGCTATGCACCATCTCACACTCGAACCTTCGTACGAGAGATGCCAAGGTCCTTTTGAAGATACTCTCCATGCTATTAGGGATTGCCCGCAGGCCATGGCTGTGTGGCAGTCTCTACTACCTTCTGATGCTACACTATTCTTCTCTCTGGGAACCATCACGGAATGGATTTCATATAACTTGAAGACCCTGAGGAAAACTCCTAATTGGGACGTCTGCTTTGCCATCACCTGCTGGTGGCTCTGGAAAACTAGGAACTTCCACATCTTCGAGAAAAAACCTCTTCCCCCCCAGGTGGTCGTCACTCAGTGTCGGGCAGAGACAATCGCTTCTTCTTTAGATTTCTCGTCTCCTCTGTCACAACCTACTGTCCCGACCTCAACAAACCTTCCCCCTACTCCTTGGTCCTTCATCATGCATGTTGATACGGCAATCAACAAATCAGTAGGTGCGTGCGCTACCGGAATGATTGTCAGGGACAGGCAGGGTGTCTGGCTCCACGCTCAAGCTCAACGGTCTCCTGGTACAGACCCTATGCGCGGCGAACTGATGGCCATTAGAGAAACTCTATTATATGTGAAACAAACAAGCATTGGCCCAGGTATCTTGGTCACGTATTCTTAGAATGCGTCGAGTTGGATCGAAGACCTTGCAGTACCACCACCTAGATATGCCCTACTGTCCAAAGCCATCAAGATCCTTTGCATGGAACTACCTCTTTTCAAGGTGGTGTTCCAGAGATGAAGCCAAAACAAGCTCGCAGACTGGCTGGCAAAGCAGTGCTTAAAGCAACCAGAAGCCTCTTGTGCATGGGCAACTTGCCCGGCTCCTCTTCTAGCTCTCTACCAGGATGATATGCAGTCTCTTTTTAAGATTTCCAGTTCTATTCCGTCTACTATGTAATGTTTAGCTACTAGTCTCTAGTTTTTGCAAAAAAAAAATAGACTATGAAGCTACCAAGTGAAGAGGGATATGCTTTCTTAAGTAGGCAAGATTCGTAATCTCGATCCTACATTAAACATATACTTCCACAATAGACCAGGATCCATGAAACATAACATTATACCAACCTTTCTTAGGCTGTTGCAAGTCTGACTCCCAAGCCAAGTCCAAAAAGACAATCAAAATCAAAATTGTCATTTAAAAATTCCAAAATAGTATTTGACCCTCCAAGTCCAAATTATAAATTCAATATCTCAATTAATGATTATATATTACAAAATATTGCTTAAAATTATATTAAGTCATTGTTCTTTTGCATGAGAATGAGATCAACATAGAAAGAAATAGACATGCATAAAAGCATGAAATGCAAAGTACAATTACATCTTTAGTTTCTTCGTCAACCAGCCTATCAAGTACATGGTGAAAGGCCACTGAATAAAAGTATAAGATCCTAAAGATCTATGATCCTGGGTTATATCTAATTAAAAAACAATAGTGCACCATTGTAAGTAGAACATGAGCTACTGAATATGCCTCTTTGCCCATCAATGTATCTCCAAAATGATCTGAATCCACCTGAAAAAAATTTGAAGATGGGTCCATGGTGACCACATGACCTCCATGGGGAAATATACCATGATATCTCTATGACCAAAATGGCTCTGAGCTCCTAGAAATTGTTGACTCTATTCATATCTTTTTGACATACTCAAGCCAAAAAATCCCAAGCTACATTAGTCCTAGTAGTATCCTCCTGGTTGAGTCCACCAAAACTCTATAGCAAAGTGACAAGTTCCATTACCTAATTCACAGAGAGGTCAGTACACAAGAAAGTTATAAAAGCACTGACTGGGATCCGTCAGAGGAGGATTTTTTGTATGATGGTCTTCCACTAGTGGTGGTGGATGTCGCATCTCTTAAACCATATCAAGAATAATGATAATTGTTGTGGACCTCATCATAACTATCTTCACCATGTCAATGAGTTCCCTAGTTAGATATTATTGTGGAAACAAAATAGATGATAGTAATACATAAGGCTAGAGTGGGTGTTGACTGCTTGTAGTCTCTCAATAGTCATGATATGTGATATCAAGTCAAGCACATAGGTACATGTTAGAGAATAGTATATTGAACAAACCCACATTAAGAGTGATACACAGAGACCATGGAATGCTAGTCAGAATCAACTCTCATACTAATAGTGGTGATTGTGGTCCTTGCCCCTGATGTCACTATACTCATCACATGTTGTTCATTGTACCTTGACATCATCCAACATGACCTTGAATAAGGGTTGTTGTAAAGGTGATGCATGGGTACTCTATGGCACATGGGGATTGAGTGTGAGTGATGTAGATGGAATTTATCCCTCTTACAGGAGTTTGATATCCATGCCACTTGATAAGAGAGAGTGAGAAATGTATGCCCATACTCATGATATTCAATATATGTTATGTGAACTCACATGAATAACAGATAGTGTGCTCTAGTTCAAGGAACATTAATTGAATATTGAGAGGATGGTGATTCCACATCTCAAGTTCAATCCAGATTTCAGAGACAAAAGGAACTATTGATCATGATAATACTAATCATAGATTGTAGGTTGAAGTTGATCACCAACTTTACAAATTACTTTGGTAGAAATGTTTTGTTTGTAGATACCTCTCATTGCTTGTGATGTCATAAATTGGTTATGGACATTCACTACCAACATAGTTTGGGGCCTATAGGGTCACACACATAGGATGCACTTGGAATAGGAGTTTATTCATGAATGATGTTTAATTTCATTACTAATGTATTTAGGTATTCACTTTAAACAATCAATGGGAGTTTCAGGTCAATTGGAAACAAAATTAGTTGAATATTACCTGAGCTAGATGATATGAAAGACCATTTCACTAGTGAAATGATCATCTCATGTATTTTATGACCACTTCAAAAGTGAAATGACCATTTTATGATATGGACTAACCATTTCATGGAGTAAATCAACTGGTTTGTCATCTAGATCATCTGATTCAATGATCCATTTTGTTGGATCAAGGATTACAATTGATATCAGGATTGTGCATTAATAAATTATTATAAGCCAATATGTTTGCGAATAGGAAACATGCTGAATCGAGTAGTTCAAGGGTTGAACTAACAAAATCACCCATGAACCAACCGGTTGGTTAGTGAACTGATCAGTTCACATTTCATAGGTTTTGAAAATTTCATTAAAAGTCATCTCTTCCACTCACAGATGGACTAGAAACCTAACCATATACCACCTATAAATACAGGGGTATTGGGGGCTTCCCAGACACAACAATAAGCTCTGACAATTCTTGTCCTCTCTGGTTGTGGTAACCAAGAGATCCTAAACAAGTCCTACTTGTAAATGGGAGGGATACAAAGGGAGAGACAATTGGAGAGCAAATCAATCCTAGAAAATTGATGTTTGAAGGGACAACTCCTTCCCATTGGATAAGGTAGCACAATGTGAAGTTCACAATGGTCTACATGGACTACTCTAGAGGCAAGGAGGCTTTGTCTTGTCTGTAGGAGGGTGTCATCAATCGATGTCTGTCGTGCCAGACCAGGAGGCAATTATTGATGACTAATTGAGTGTTGCTTGGTGAAGATGCATGCTACTACAATAAGAGTCGTCATTGAACTTGCTCTAGGACTAGATATAAATCTTTTTACCTTCCTTCCTAGATATATCTTGGTTGATGAGATCTTACTGATTAGGGAATCAATCACTAAATTTGTTGTTTCTGCTACCTTAATTGTTGCCCCAATTTCCAATAATGGTATCAAAGCCACATAAATTTATGGTGTATCAAGTATTTAAATCAATGCAATTAGATTTAAGGGGACTCTAATAGAATGGAATAAAAAATTAGTTGGAAACTTCTTCTCAAAATCAAAGGAAATGGAGGTTATAGTTTTGGAGCTCAATTTAAAAGTTGATCACAATCCTCTTAATGGTGATCTTCAATCTTAGCTTGTTGATGTTAGAATTCTTGTTGAGAAAGCTCTTATTGATGTGGAATCCCTTCTTAAGAAAATGTCCAAAATCTGCTATCTTAAAGAAGGTGATAGAAACTCTTCTTTCTTCTATACATCTCTTAAGATAGGAGAATCTTTAACAACATTCAATTCATTTTTGTGAATGGTACTAAGATTTATGATCAGAATGATATTAGCTCTCATGTTGTAGATTTCTTTTCCTCTCTCTTCAACTCCGCATCTTTTGATTATGTTAATTTTTCTAATGAATGGGTTCTACCCAAAGTTTCTAAAGAACATCTGGATATCATGAACAAACAGACTAGATATCATGAACAAACATGTATCTATTGAGGAGATTGATTTTGTGGTTAAGGGATTGTGGACAGATAAGGCCCATGTGCCTAATGGCTTCAATAGCTTATTTCTCAAATCTTGTTGGGGGGGTTATTGGAGAGGATATCAATAAATCTATTTTGAGTTTTTTTAAAACATGTAAATTGCTCAGTGAATGCAATAGAACGCTCATTACTTTGATTCCTAAGTGTTCAGGTGCCTCTTATCTTAGTGATTTTAGACCCATCTCATTATGCAATGTCATCTACAAGCTCATAACTTAGATTCCAGCCAATCACTTGAGTTCAATTTTCTTGGATTGTATTGATGATTATAAAATGGCCTTTATAAAAGGGAGGTCTATTGGTGATTATATCTTATTGGCTAATGTCATACTTAGCTCCTTGTCAAATCCACATGGACCTAAAAGGTTGTATATTGAATTTTATCTCTCAATGTCCTATGACTTTATTCATAGAGATCACATTCTTTTTATTCCCAGGAGAATGGGTTTCCCTCTCAAATAGTTAAAATGGATTGATTCTTGTTTCTCTACTGCTTCTTATCAAATTCTGGTAAATGGAAGTGCTTCTAACTTATTTCTTTCTTCTAATGGAGTCACGCAGGGTGACCCCCTGGGTTCTTATATCTTTATAATTGCTATTCAAGGATTTTCTTCTCTTATTAATGCATGTATGGAGAAGGGGAGGTTAAATGCTATCATGCTTCGTGGGACTTCAAGATTTCCCACATTGTCTTTGTAGATGATCTTTCGATCTTTATGAGAGTTGATGCTGACACAACTCTAGATGTTACTGAAGGTTTTGGTGAGTTCCATACAATCTCTGGTCTGAGTTTGAATAATCTAAAATGCCAAATCTTTACTAGTAGGAGTAATAGTGACGATGATGCCAAAGTGATCTCAAATATATTAAATATACATATTACAATGTTTCTTGTGAAATATTTGGGTCTTCCCCCTTTTAGAGGTAGCCACACCATGTCCATTAGGACATATAATGAAGGATTGAGAGATTAAAAGTACATCTCACATCAAATCCTACATTAGGATGTAAGGATATTCGTGTCCATAACCCCAACATACTCAAAAGTATGCTCTCCAGGAGTTCCCTTAGGAAAACCTATTTCACCATCATTTAATTTCTGACAATGATGGATCTATGGTCAGGGCTCTACATGATATCATTATACTTGATTATTTAAGTACATTATGGCATTCTTTTAGCATCAGTCAAGTTCTCAAACATAACTTATTACAACAATGCTATAAAGAGACATGTACTACTTTCATCAGATATTTATCAGTCTTTCAAAGACCTTGGGAACTCAGTCCCTCATTTCAAAACTAGGAATTCTCATTCCTTCACATTATCATCACCATAATCATATGGTTCAAGGTATTCAAACCCTTAACTCATCTTTGAGCATTATTATACCTTTTTTAGGTAACTATCACCTTTAGGTCATCTGACCAAGGCATTCATGATACTTGTTACACAAGCATCACACCTGGCTCACAAGGCCATGAAATATCTTGTCACCTCTTTATAGGAAACAACTTGCTCATATGACTCATAGAATCCTTGCACATTATTACTTTTACTAAGCAACAACAACATTAAGACTCATAATGCCAATCAACATTTATTATATAAATGTCATAGCTCAAATCTAGCTATGTTCATTATCTCATCATACTTGCATGGTTGTTAAGCATGATAACAGTCATAGAAGATATTCATCACATCATGTGATACAATATTAACACCATTATTCCTTTTTCGGGAATTAGGGTTTACTATCAAACAGGGCTTATCATTCCCTTTACCCAAGTCTGGGTTAGGGTTCCCCTTTTCTCATTAATTAGGGTTTCATGATTATATATTCTATCCAACCCTTAATTCATTAATCCATACCTCTGGGGCATTCAAAGATATCATATTTAATTATTCAAGAACATTACTTTCATCATATAGAATTAATGATCATCAGTTCAAGGTATGAGTTCATTTCTCATCCTCATCATGGTATGATTATATCATACACATCATTTGGGCTTAACCCCATTTTCAAGGTACATTAATTAACACTCATCAAGGTGCAACAACTCATTACATTTCATTATAATAGTTGCATAATACACTTCATATGTTTCTTACCCAAATATATTGGGTTTGGAGTGTATCCAGGTATATAAACCCTGAAGTGTTGAATGTGATAACTATCATATCTTGATGTATCACCTTCTCATTATTTCAGACTATATTTAGTTAACCAACTTATCTTGTATTAAGGTATTTCCCTCTTAATACATTCCATCACTAAACTCTTACCTTTAGCATATAATGCATAGGCCACACATTAGAATTGTCCATCAATTTTTAATGATATGGACTTGTCTAATTCTAAAGACATTATTTAAAATTAAGATACATATAATCAACCACATGAAATGTTTTACCTTTATAAGTTTATTTCTTTTATCTCATCATTAGGATTTCCTTGCATCCTTATTTAAAATTAGAATTATGATCCATTGTCATATTTCCCAGGATTAGGGCTTTATGTATAATGACTTACATTAGAGTCTCATATTCCTTCACCCTTCTTAGGGCCTCTCATCACAACATAACATCAGAACATTATGTGATGTTAGTTCTTAATCAGGGTTTCTCATAGAATCACCCTCAACTAGGGTTTCACATGGATTCACTCTTAATTAGGATTTCCACTATAGTCACCCACAATTTGGGTCTACAATCCATGTCCATTAGGATTTCATTCAACTATTCATAATTACAGAATCACTATTCATCCCAATTAGGGTTTTACATCTCATTTCCCTAAATTGGAGTTTCACACATCACTACCCTAGATTAGGGTTATATCCTCACCCTGAATTAGGGTTACATTTAGAATTGCCCTCAATTAGGGTTAGAATTCAATAACCCTGCCAATTAGGATATATATTCATGATTAGGGTTTCATGATCTCTC
Organism: Alisma plantago-aquatica; assembly: GCA_963693085.1. Classification (NCBI taxonomy): domain Eukaryota; kingdom Viridiplantae; phylum Streptophyta; class Magnoliopsida; order Alismatales; family Alismataceae; genus Alisma; species Alisma plantago-aquatica. The sequence continues at coordinate 652,415,502 of OY856411.1, forward strand.
TACTTAAGGATCATACCCTTAATCACCACATGAATTATATTCACATTATGAATTCATGCTAACAACATCTCAACTTGATAAGTTCATATCATCCCTTCAATCAAGTACATACAACTATGAATGACATAGTGTACCAAGTCATTGATCCTATAGGTAATTAGGGTTCATCCCTTAATTGGAACTAATCACTTAGGTACTATTAGGGTTTCAACCTTTGTACCTTCAATGATCATCATTACTAATCATCATTGGATCAATTAATCATTCATCATCTCTATTCTCAAGAGATTCAATCACCATGGACCTCCATTACATAAGGTATCCAATTGAATTGATCAATTGAGTCCTCAATTACAACAAGTGTCTAAGTGGATTAACCAATTGAGTCCTCAATCAACTTTGAATACTTGAGCCCCAAACAGTCTTGGTCCTTCAAGGTTCAAACGGTTTGAAACCGTTTGGTAAAGGTGGTGCTTGAGACCGTTTGCCCAAGCAAGTAGGTGAAGACCGTTTGCACAAGTTTGACTTTTGAAACTGCATGGGCACAAACAGTTTGGGATCGTTTGGTCCCAAACGGTCTTGAGACCGTTTGGACTCAAACGGTATTGAGACCATTTGGTCCAAACCTCCTCAAAACCGCATGGACCAAAGATGGTCTCAACTACACCAATCCGTTTAGGGTTCCCAATATTGATTCCTTCAATCATTGAATTCATCGAACCAATCATCAATTGGACCTATCCTCATACTTCAATTGAGTTAAATAGGTCAACCTTCAACTTATTTGACCCTCAATTGACCCTCAATTAGTCCTCAATTAGGGTTTGAATCAATTGAATTAGGTTTTGGAATCGATGATCCTTCAACACTAATCAATGCAAGATTAGTTACTTTGAAACCATTGAACCATCATCCAAATTGAACATGACCTGACCCCAAACGGTCTTGAGGTCATTTGGATGACCACAAAACGGTCTTGGGACCATTTTTCCATCACATCATCAAAATCCAAGTCAACCAATTACGGTTTGGATCATTGGATTGATCACCAAATCAGCAATTGATTACACTTTAACTTAGTATCATTGGATCATAAATTGCTTAACCATACTCACCCCTAGACCTCCAAACGGTCTTGGGTGACCTACAAACGGTCTTGAGACCGTTTGGATGAGCTCCAAACGGTCTTGGGACCGTTTGGCTCATCCAACCCTTGGATTCTAGTGAAAAATCATTAGGGTTTGAGCTATTGGGTTGATCATCAAATCAGCACTTAATTGCAAAGTGATTTGGTACCTTTAGACCTTCAATTGGTCAACTATACTTAACCCCAGACCTCCAAACGGTCTTGGGTGATCCCCAAACGGTCGTGAAACCTTTTGGGTGACTACCAAACGGTTTTGAAACCGTTTGGGCTAATCAACCCAAAATATCAAATCAACTCATTGGAATTTCAGCACTAATTTCAATTAGGGTTTTCCCAATTGATTAGCCTTCATCTCATGATTCCTTGGGAATTAATCCATAAAATTTGGTGAGTCATTAACCAACATAATTAGGAACAGGAATCGCAAACGGTAAACCCTTGGTCAACTCACTCAAACAGTTTTGAAACCATTTTCCCAAAAAGTTAAATTAATCAAGCTGAAAAATCAGCACTTAATCCAACTAGGTTTGCCTAATTGATTAGCCTTCAACTAACGATTCCTTGGGAGTTAACCCATCAAATTAGGTGAGTCATTAACCAACATAATTAGGAATAGTAATATCAAACTTTAAACCCTTGGTCAACTCACTCAAACGGTTTTCAAACCGTTTTCTCCCAAATGGTTTCAAACCGTTTGCTCTCAAACGGTTTGGTGAAACCGCATGAGCAATTAGCTCAAAACCGTATGAACCATGATTTCTTTGGAAAAAGTATCCAAGATGATGTCATCATCATCTACCTTCGTCCCTGAAGTTCTAACAACTTCTGATTTCATGAAATAACCATTTTCAACCAGAAATTAAACAAGATAATGAAGGAATCATTGAAATTGCAAGATTAATGGTTGAATAACAATGAAAAAGGGTTCAAGTTATAAAACCCGCCTCCAATTGAGCTCCAAAGCTCCATGTCCACGGCAACAATGGTGGATGAAACTCCTTTCACCATTCCAAGGCTCGTCCTCAAGGTTTGAGTGAAAAGGAATGGTTAGAATTGGAGAGGAGATCAAAATAGGAAGAAATCCATAATTTATTTTTGATTTCCACCATGGATTCAAGGTGAAATGGATCAAGAACCTTATCAACAGGTTGGGGGTCTTCCTCCTGATCCTCCCAAGCTCCCTTGGTCATTTCCCAAGCAAGGAGAAGAAGTGGGGTCGAAAAAGCCTTCCATTTGGCTTGTAAAGGGTCTTTTTATAAGAAATTCAAGGAGAGAGAAAGTGCCTTATAAAAATTCATTTAATCACAAAAATGTGGCCGCCTATTCCCCCTTATCTTTCTTAGGGATGAGGCTATCTTGTTTGACTTTTATCCCTCTCAATTATCCATGATTTAAAGAAAAGCAAATTAAGCACCACAATTTATATTATATTAATATCCATATGTTAGTGGATATTTCTTTTTCTTATAAAATTGTGTGTGAGTTATCCACTCCCTTGGATATTTTCGTGGTCCTTGCAAGGCTCAAGGACGTCACATACACATCTGAATCCAACCATTTTAATTTTGGTTGAAGGCCCTTTAATTAATACATTCATTTTTCCCTAAATCAAATTAGGGTTTCAATTAGGATTAAATATTGATTATTTTAATATCAAGGTTCTCTCTCCTCCAACTTAATTCAAATGAGGCTCCCCTATCATTTTCTTTGCTCTACATGATGCCAATAAGCATTAAGGACCTTATTGAAGTGGTAATTTGCATATTGAACCCTAGGTTTTGGGTAAATTGCACTTTACACCAAAACTAGGTCTTAATGCACAAACATTGCTTTATCAGCTCTTTCTTGGTATTCAGGCTTCCATAATCCACACCTCAGCATCATATTCACTCTCATGATGCTTCAACATATGAGGAACATATTATCATGCACAATTTGCACTTAAACCCCTCAACTTGTGTATTTTGCACATTAGTCCAAAACATTGATTTCAACAATGTTCAAAAAGGACTAGAATTGCAACATAAGTTCCTCTTGAGGCCTAATTACTTTTCATAAGATGATATTAAGCATTTAATCACATTTCTTAACCACAACACCTAGGGTTAAAGTATAACCCAGGTCAGGGTTGTTACAAATTATAAACCCCTAACAAGGATTTCATCCTCGAAATCCAGATAAAGGAAGACAGATGTATTTTATTCATCATACTATCTAGTCTTCACATAACATCTCCTTATTATGGAGACACCATAAAACTTTGATCAATACAAAGTTTTTTCATACAAGATTCTCATAGAATCAACACACAAGGCACATGCTCCACTATTCCTCATCATTGACTATAGAGTCATCTTTGTGTCAAACAACACTTTTCTTGTTCAGAGAAACATCATACATTCGTTATTGATATCATGTTTATGCAGAGCATAAACCCCTAACATATGATGTTCATATTGTTTTATATATTAATTTCACGGTTGACCACCCCAGGTAGCCAACCTAACCCATCTGATAACTCTCAAATACCAGAATCTTTCACCTTGGTATCTATTACATGTGTTGGAAACACATCATATATATCTCTTCCTTTCATCTTGGAACATTAATTGTTTCATAAGTCCTCATCTTGGGACCAACGTCCAAGATAACTGATACTTTTCTAAGTATCCATTACATGAACTCCTTTATCTTATGCACATCTGGTGTCCTAATACCCACTTTATTGCCATGTCCCAGAAAGGAAAGGAAACAAGGATTCATATTACTCTTATTAATTCATGTATTTTCAACTATTCTTCAACCATTTACTCTTTATCTCATCCTAGGTTCCTTGCCTTTAGCATTGGAATTTGTAAGGATGATTGCATGTCATTATCCCTTTCTTTATTATTATCTAGCATGTTTATGATCATCTCAGGATCTCATCACATTTCCCATTTCCTCATTATGGGAAAGATCTTTATTATGCGGGAAGCATTATTAAATAGGGTTCATCTCCCTCATTCTTATTCTTATCTTATGAGGAGTACACTTTTAGTCCCTCATACAACATGCTCATCTGAGATTATCTCAGACTTCTCTTTCTTATTCATAGGATATGACACATTTATTCATTCCATATTTCTTATTTCATGATACTCATTATATTGTCTCAGAATGACTACTTGATCAAAGCAATCAAAAAGAAAACAATCTAAGAGTTTCCATACCCACTTTATCATTAATAGTTGTATACCTTGCCAGGGTATATGAATATTGAGATTAAGTGGTATGAACTTTGTATACTATCATATTCCTCCTTTTCATATTATCACAAGCATAAGACTTATCATCCCTGAATTTCATTCAGGCACCTCTTCTGTACCTCATCATTTCTCAAGGAGGTAAGAACAACATGAAACATTTGTAATGTTTTACTATGGAAAACATAAGTCCTAATAGGACTAATCAAGGAAAGTTCAATCATTTCCTTTCTCAGTTAATCCAGGAATTCATAAATTAACATATTTTCATGACATTATCTTGTCTTACTTGTCATAATTCATGAATTATTCACTGCCTCAGGCTAACTCTGCCTTAAAGGTTGATTCAACAGGCTATGGTTGAGCATAGACTCAATTTAAGTCCAGAAATTCATCATTTCCTTTTGCTTCAACCTGCTGATGCTAATTACAAATCCTGTTGATATCAATAACATCATCATTGGGACTGGTAATCTAGGTTACACTACCAAAACTTGATCCACTATATACATTATTGTTGCCCTAAGTTCTCCAACAATAATACTTAAAGAAGGATTTTCTTATTATAGTTGGACCAGCTAGGGGATTCTCAGGCAATTGTCTCTCTCTTGCATGTTCCCATGGACCTCTTCTTGGTGCAACATTGCTGCTCTTAGCAGCAATCTCCTCATGTGACCCAGTCATCTTTAAGTTCTTCTTCTCTTATACGACCAGAAGACACTATCAGATACACTGGATGACACCAGAACAGACTCTACTACCTTAGTCCTATATCTCTATAGACTCAACGAACCTAGAGCTCTGATACCACTCATTGTAGCAACCGTCTCGCGAAAACAGGATTAACTATTGTGGAAGCAAATTATTTGCAGCGGATTACTAAAAATCACTAAAAATTTAAAACTTTTTGCAAAGAGATCCTCACATAGATAATCTTTTCCAACAAGAACCATTGCATAACATTTACATTCTGGTTCAAACGTACATAACCTGTACCATCTCTTTTTAGAGATTACATTATCAACTATCTTATAAACATTATATACATATAGTATACGAATCTCGAGGCATCAAGCCAAAACCTCAGATTGATTCATAAAACACTGACTAAAAACTCTGAGGACCTGAGAGTACAGAGACGACACATAGGACTTTCTAACTATATAACTTGATAGGCAGTATCTCCACTTGAGATATTACTGTTGTCCTTGCTATCACTGCTGTTGTCTATTCCCTGTAATGAGATTTTGCTTCTTTATCCACATCCACCTAAAAATTTGGATCCCACGGGGGTGAGACAATTGTAAATTGTCCCAGCGGGAGATATAACTCTCCGCCAAAACATTGTTATAGCAGTTTATTAAAATAAACTAAGTAGAAGGATTTATATATATAATTAATAGAAGGTAGATCACTTGTATGAACAAAGTGAAGTAATCTCCTTTTTCAAGGATAACGTTGCATCTACTCATGGTAGACTCATAGTTCATCCATATACTTGTAATGAATACAACAGATATGAACAACATTAATGAACTACAGATATATAATAGAAATGTAACATCATCTAATGAATTTCCGTATTCAATCCTTAAGCAAACATGTTATACGGCTGATTTCATTTTACAAACACACTTATGCCCTGAGGAGATGAGATATACCGCTCATGCTCCAACCGACCACTGCGAAGTCAAAATCGGTACCATACAAGGTCAATGGAAGAGCCGGATTCCCATGACCTCCCACATCTCGGTCAGTGCGAGATCACATGCAGGACATCTTATGTCTCTACTAAATATATCATTCCAGAGTATACTGGCAACTTCGCTATCAGAGTTACAGTGGCGTGCTGCTCTCTCTTCGCGATCGTGAGATTTCATGTTTATCTCCACCGATCCGACATTAACATTATTGGGAGATGTGTACGACATCTAACCCAATCATTAGGAGATTCGTGATACATCCATCTAGATACATATAATGAAGGATTGAGAGATTAAAAGTACATCTCACATCAAATCCTACATTAGGACGTAAGGATATTTGCGTCCATAACCCCAACATACTCAAAAGTATTCTCTCCAGGAGTTCCCTTAGGAAAACCTGTTTCACCATCATTTAACTTCTGACAATGATGAATCTATGGTCAGGGCTCCACATGATATCATTATACTTGATTATTTAAGTACATTATGGCATTCTTTTAGCATCAGTCAAGTTCTCAAACATAACTTATTACAACAATGCTATAAAGAGACATGTACTACTTTCATCAGATATTTATCAGTCTTTCAAAGACCTTGGGAACTCAGTCCCTCATTTCAAAACTGGGAATTCTCATTCCTTCATATTCTCATCACCCTAATCATATGGTTCTAGGTATTCAAACCCTTAACTCATCTTTGAGCATTATTATACCTTTTTCAAGTAACTATCACCTTCAGGTCATCTGACCAAGGCATTCATGATACTTGTTACACAAGCATCGCACCTGGCTCACAAGGCCATGAAATATCTTATCACCTCTTTCTAGGCATCAACTTGCTCATATGACCCATAGAATCCTTACACATTGTTACTTTTACTAAGCAACAACAACATTAAGGCTCATAATGCCAATCAACATTTGTTATATAAATGTCATAGCTCAAATCTAGCTATGTTCATTATCTCATCATACTTGCATGGTTGTTAGGCATGATAACAGTCAAACAAGATATTCATTACATCATGTGATACAATAGTAACACCATTATTCCTTTTCCAGGAATTAGGGTTTACTATCAAACTAGGCTTAGCATTCCCTTTACCCAAGTCTGGGTTAGGGTTCCCCTTTTCTCATTAATTAGGGTTTCGTGATTATATAATCTATCCAACCCTTAATTCATTAATCCATACCTCTGGGGCATTGAAAGATATCATATTTAATTATTAAAGAACATTACTTTCATCATATAGCATTAATGATCATCAATTCAAGGTATGAGTTCATTTCTCATCCTCATCATGGTATGATTATATCATACACATCATTTGGGCTTAACCCCATTTTCAAGTTACATTAATTAACACTCATCAAGGTGCAACAACTCATTAAATTTCATTGTAATAGTTGCATAACACACTTCATATGTTTCTTACCCAAATATATTGGATTTGTAGTGTATCCAGGTATATAAACCCTGAAGTGTTGAATGTGATAACTATCATATCTTGATGTATCACCTTCTCATTATTTCAGACTATCTTTAGTTAACCAACTAATCTTGTATTAAGGTATTTCCCTCTTAATACATTCCATCACTAAACTCTTACCTTTAGCATATAATGCATAGGCCACACATTAGAATTGTCCATCTATTTTTAATGATATGGACTTCTCTAATGCTAAAGGCATTATTTACAATTAAGATACATATAATCAACCACATAAAATGTTTCACCTTTATAAGGTCATTTCTTGTATCTCATCATTAGGATTTCCTTACATCCTTATTTAAAATTAGAATTATGATCCATTGTCATATTTCCCAGGATTAGGGCTTTATGTATAATGACTTAAGTTAGAGTCTCATATTCCTTCACCCTTCTTAGGGCCTCTCATCACAACATAACATCAGAACATTATGTGATGTTAGTTCTTAATCAGGGTTTCTCATAGAATCACCCTAAACTAGGGCTTCACATGGATTCACCCTTAATTAAGATTTCCACTATAGTCACCCATAATTTGGGTCTACAATCCATCTCCATTAGGATTTCATTCAATTATTCATAATTAGAGATTCATTATTCATCCCAATTAGGGTTTTACATCTCATTTCTCTAAATTGGAGTTTCACACATCACTACCCTAGATTAGGGTTATATCCTCACCCTGGATTAGGGTTACATTTAGAATTTCCCTCAATTAGGGTTTGAATTCAATAACCCTGTCAATTAGGTATATATTCATGATTAGGGTTTCATGATCTCTCTACTTAAGGATCATACCCTTAATCACCACATGAATTATATTCATGTTATGAATTCATGCTAACATCATCTCAACTGGATAAGGTCATATCATCCCTTCCATTAAGCACATACAACTATGAATGACATAGTGTACCAAGTCATTGATCCTATAGGTAATTCGGGTTCATCCCTTAATTGGCACTAATCACTTCGGTACTATTAGGGTTTCAACCTTTGTACCTTCAATGATCATCATTACTAATCATCATTGGATCAATTAATCATTCATCATCTCTATTCTCAAGAGATTCAATCACCTTGGACCTCCATTACATAAGGTATCCAATTGAATTGATCAATTGAGTCCTCAATTACAACAACTGTCTAAGTGGATTAACCAGTTGAGTCCTCAATAAACTTTGACTACTTGAGCCCCAAACGGTCTTGGTCCTTCAAGGTTCAAATGGTTTGAAACCGTTTGGTAAAGGTGGTGCTTGAGACCGTTTGCCCAAGCAAGTAGGTGAAGACCGTTTGCCCAAGTTTGACTTTTTAAACCACATGGGCACAAACGATTTGGGATCGTTTGGTCCCAAACGGTCTTGAGACCATTTGGACTCAAATGTTCTTGAGACCGTTTGGACTCAAATGTTCTTGAGACTGTTTGGTCCAAACCTCCTCAAAACCGCATGGACTAAAGATGGTCTCAACTACACCAATCGGTTTAGGGTTCTCAATATTGATTCCTTCAATCATTGAATTCATGGAACCAATCATCAATTGGACTTATCCTCATACTTCAATTGAGTTCAATAGGTCAAACTTCAACTGATTTGACCCTCAATTGACCCTCAATTAGTCCTCAATTAGGGTTTGAATCAATTGAATTAGGGTTTGGAATCGATGATCCTTCAACACTAATCAATGCAAGATTAGTTACTTTGAAACCATTGCTCCATCATCCAAATTGAACATGACCTGACCCCAAACGGTCTTGATGTTGTTTGGATGACCACCAAACGGTATTGGGACCGTTTTCCCATCACATCATCAAAATCCAAGTCAACCAATTAGGGTTTGGATCATTGGATTGATCACCAAATCAGCAATTGATTACACTTTAACTTAGTATCATTGGATCATCAATTGCTTAACCATACTCACCCATAGACCTCCAAACGGTCTTGTGTGACCTACAAATGGTCTTGGGACCGTTTGGATGAGCTCCAAACGGTATTGGGACCGTTTGGCTCATCCAACCCTTGGATTCTAGTGAAAAATCATTAGGGTTTGAGCTATTGGGTTGATCATCAAATCAACACTTAATTGCAAAGTGATTTGGTACCTTTAGACCTTCAATTGGTCAACCATACTTAACATCAGAACTCCAAACGGTCTTGGGTGATCCCCAAATGGTCTTGAAACCTTTTGGGTGATTTCCAAATGGTTTTGAAACTGTTTGGGCTAATCAACCCAAAATCTCAAATCAACTCATTGGAATTTCAACACTAATTTCAATTAGGGTTTTCCCAATTGATTAGCCTTCATCTCATAATTCCTTGGTAATTAATCCATAAATTTTGGTGAGTCATGAACCAACATAATTAGGAATAGGAATCTCAAACGGTCAAACCTTGGTCAACTCACTCAAATGGTTTTGAAACCGTTTTCCCAAAACGTTAAATTAATCAAGCTGAAAAATCAGCACTTAATCCAATTAGGTTTGCCTAATTGATTAGCCTTCAACTCACGATTCCTTGGGAGTTAACCCATCAAATTTGGTGAGTCATTAACAAAAATAATTAGGAATAGTAATCTCAAACGGTAAACCCTTGGTCAACTCACTCAAATGGTTTTGTAACTGTTTGCTCCCAAACGGTTTGGTGAAACCGCATGAGCAATTAACGCAAAACCGTATGCTCCATGATTTCTTTGGAAAAAGTATCCAAGATGATGTCATCATCATATACCTTCGTCCTTGAAGTTCTAACAACTTCTGATTTCATGAAATAACCATTTGCAACTAGCAATTAAATAAGATAATGAAGGAATCATTGAAATTGCAAGATTAATGGTTGAATAATAATGAAAAAGGGTTCAAGTTATAAAACCCACCTCCAATTTAGATCCAAAGCTCCATGTCCACGGCAACAATGGTGGATGAAACTCATTTCACCATTCCAAGGCTCGTCCTCAAGGTTTGAGTGAAAAGGAATGGTTAGAATTGGAGAGGAGATCTAAATAGGAAGAAATCCATAATTTATTTTCGATTTCCACCATAGAATCAAGGTGAAATGGATCAAGAACCTTATCAACAGGTTGGGGGTCGTCCTCCTGATCCTCCCAAGCTCCCTTGGTCGTTTCCCAAGCAAGAAGAAGAAATGGGGTCGAAAAAACCTTCCATTTGGCTTGCAAAGGGTATTTTTATAAGAAATTCAAGGAGAGAGAAAGTGCCTTATAAAAATTCATTTAATCCCAAAAATGTGTCTGCCTCTTCCCCCTTATCTTCCTTAGGGATGAGGCTATCTTGTTTGCATTTTATCCCTCTCAATTATCCATGATTTAAAGAATAGAAAATTAAGCACCTCAATTCATATTATATTAATATCCATATGTGAGTGGATATTTCTTTTTCTTATGAAATTGTGTGTGAGTTATCCACTCCCTTGGATATTTTCATGGTCCTTGCAAGGCTCAAGGACGTCACATACACATATGAATCCAACCATTTTAATTTTGGTTGAAGGTCCTTTAATTAATACATTCATTTTTGCCCTAAATCGAATTAGGGTTTCAATTAGGATTAAATATTGATTATTTTAATATCAAGGTTCTCTCTCCTCCAACTTAATTCAAATGAGGCGCCCCTATCATTTTATTTGATCTACATGATGCCAAGAATCATTAAGGACCTTATTGAAGTGGTAATTTGCATATTGAACCCTAGGTTTTGGGTAAATTGCACTTTTCACCAAAACTAAGTTTTAATGCACAAACATTACTTTATCAGCTCTTTCTTGGTATTCAGGCTTCCATAAGCCACACCTCAACATCATCTTCACTCTCATGATGCTTCAACACATGAGGAACATATTATCATGCACAATTTGCACTTAAACACCTCAACTTGGGTATTTTGCACATTAGTCCAAAATAAACAAAACATTAATTTCAACAATGTTCAAAAAGGACTAGAATTGCAACATAAGTTCCTCTTGAGGCCTAATTACTTTTCATAAGATTAGATTAATCATTTAATCACATTTATTAACCACAACACCTAGGGTTAAAGTATAACCCAGGTCAGGGTTGTTACAATGACTGTGACTGATGTAGATGGGATTTGTCCCTCATATAGTGGTATGATATCCTGGCCACTTGATAAGTGAGGTTGAGAACTCCATGACCGTGAACATGTGAGTAAATATGTGATATGGAGCTTACATATATCTCAAATAGTCTAATCTTGTTCAAGGAACATGGATTGAATGTTGAAGAGGATGATTATTCCAGGACTTGAGTCCAATATAGATATCATTGACAAAGGATATATACAAACACTATAAAACCAGACACAAATTGTAGGTTGAATTTGTTGTCCAACTTTCTATTTACTTGGGTAGAAACGATGTGTTTCTTGATATTGCCTTTTGCATGTGATGTCATAAACAAGTTAATGACTTAACTTTCAATGTAAATTGGAACCTATAGGGTCACACACATAGGATACACATGGAATAGGAGATTGATCATGAATGATGCTTAATTTGATTACTAAAAGTGTTTAGGTATTCAATTTAAACAAAAATCGACTGACTAGACTCTAAATTGACCAGTTCAAGTGTTGAAGTGATCGTGGAGTATTAGGTTAATTGGAAATTGCATTGCCTAAATTCTAGATGAACTAGGGCATGGATTGACCGCTTCACTTAGTGAACTGATAGGCTCAAGGTCTCTAATTGACAGGTTCATGAGAAAAACCTCTTGGTTCATGGATCAGTTCGATTGCATCAAGGAATAGTGTTGTGGTCATGTTGTGCATTATTTGGATTGGAATTGCAAATACAGTTGTGATTGAGAAACATGATGAAACAACCAGTTCAAGGGTTGAATCAATTATCTCGCATGAAAACCGATTGGTTCCCTCATGAACTGATCATTTTTTTTGCTTGTGGATTGTGAAAGTTTGTGAAATTTTGGTCCCTTACACTCCCACACAGACTAGGAACCTTGACCCTAACCCTCCTATAAATAGAGGGGTATCGGGGGCTTCCTAGATATGCAACTCAATTGCCTCTAACAATTGTTGTCTTCTCTAGTTTTGGTAATCGAGAGAACTCAATCAAGTCCTACACAATAAAGGGAGGGATAGCAAGGGAGAAAAATTGTGGGAGAGCAAGTTGGTGCTAGTACACCAACATGGAGGGATAACTCCTTCATGTATGTTCTTCTAGAATGACAAGAGTTCCTGGTGGTCTATGTGGATGACCATAGAGGCAAGGCATATATTTCCTGGTGCTAGGAGGACAACATCAGGCTGCCATCTGTGGTGATACTATGATGAGGACATTGTCGCTGTTTCTGATACTATCAGGTGCAACTTGAAGACAAGCACATACTATGATGAGGACATTGTCGCTGGACTTTCTCTAGGAATAGGTATATTCTTAAACTAGATTTTCCATTATAAAGTTGTTGACATTTTCTACTATTTAAAGGTGAATATGACAGTTATTTCTTCTGCCTATTATGTAGCCATATTTCCGTATAGGTTTGGCCAAGTTACTCATGTAGTAACACTTGATAAAATGACTATATGATTCAATCAATGATTGAATAATCATATCTGTGGCCAACTCTTGACCTAAAGGAAATCCTGATAATTTTAGATGTTCCACATGCCCAATCTTATTTAGCACATGGGACTCTACTGGGTCTCCCTCTGTCAGCATGCACTAAAATAATGCTTGACACACATTATACCTTTCTTGCTTTACATGATTCTTAAGATGTGTTACCATCTAAAAAATGTCAATGTTTATGCAACTCATAGCTCATATAGCTCGGCATAAGGTGCTTAATGTCTATGTCATCATTTCCATGCTTCCACTAAGCATCCACCTCATCCCTAGTTGCATCATAAGTAGGTTCCTATGACACTAATGTATCCATGACATAGAGCTTATGCTCATCATTGAGAACCCTTCTCAAAGTCCAGAACCAGTCATGGAAGTTTGTCCAGTTTAGTTTGTCCTTCTTACAAGTTGATTGGAATGGTGATGTGTTTGCCATTTGTTTCTACAAAAGAAATTTGAAAATTTAGTCAAAACACTTTTATTTGATATTGATTTGATAACTTTAATGATATTAATTAGACCTTTAATTAATTATTTCTTCTACTATTTTATTCAAATTGATATCCCTCACTACAAATTCATAAGATTGCAATGTATACCATTATAATGAGCGAAGACCCAAAATGATTGAAGTATTATCTTGCCAATGCCAGCATCCGTAAACAATAATTAAGGTAGGCAACATTTGACAATTTCATCTCATGCAATCGTATTCTCAACTCCTGGCCATAGTTATCTACATGTTTCTAGTTACTTAATCTCAATAATATCTCCTAGTTAAGTCTAACCCAAAATCCAACACAATAACAATGCACCACGCTTGGCAATCCTACCTAACTACCATCACACTTTCAAGAGACGGACAACACACCATGCTTAGCATGCCCATGCATAATCGATCAAGAATTTCATGTGTGTTCATTATGGAAAGTAAATTGGACTTAATATTTATTGAGGTATTTATATAAATACATATACATACACATATCCAATCACCACATACATATAGTAAATATCATATACTTACTATATCCCTTAAATGATAACATGAAATTAAACATACGTGATGGTATTTCATACTATTGAAATTCCTTTGAGCCACAAGGAATTACTACCACCCAAGGACTACATCACATGTAGAAACCTGTTGTTGATGAAGATATGTTCTTGGACCAATCTAGGTTAACCAGTACAACACTCAAATCGATTAGATCACCTCCTGGTCGATCAGTTGGTATATGGGATCAATCATCTATTCTTCAATCCAAATGACGTATAGACACCTCTAGTCGATCAGTTGAACCACCATCTGACCGATTCACCTCCTCCTATCATTGTCCCTCCTCAATCCTCTAATAGATCAATTTATCTACAAAATCAATCAATTTATCTAGAGTAGAGATTCATCTTTCCATACCAAGAATTAGAACTATCCTAATCCTATCTACATATTACTAGGTAATAGAGAAACCTCAAGTTACATTCAAGGGGAGCATAGGAAGGAGAGAATTAATAATTTTACATATTGAAAGAAGATAGAGGCTCAATATACAAACTAAGATATAAACAAGAATAAACAACCACAACCATGCTCAAATATCTAGGGTTATTGGCCATAACCATGCTAACATCCACCATCAAAACCAACTTTAAGGCGACACATGTAGATTGCATATATATAGTACATATACATATATTAGTTGTGATTATATTTGGTATTTAATCAAATAGTTTACATTAATTATTTAATATTAGCATCATTTGTAACAAAAGTAAATCTAATCTTATCGATTTAAATCTACATGCACTGTAAACTGACATGGCTCTGATACCACTATTGGGAAATCCGGGTGATGGATAAGGAAGTGGAAACAAAAATTTTAATGCTTGATTCTCAATCAGATCACATCAAAAAAGATGTGTCTATGAAAGAGGGTAGAAACAAATATACATTGGTCCTAGAGCAAGTCTAATGACAACTCTTGCAGCGGTGTGCTTCGTTTTCAAGTTGCACATGAACTATTGTCAGGGGGACACCATAATAGATGTCGGTTGACAACATCCTCCTAGCAATAGGAAACAACCTCCTCACTTTTAGAGTACTTAATGCAGACCACCAGGATCTCCAAGTTGTACTACTAGATCCAACAAGAAGGAGTTGTCCCTTCGAACATCAGGGTGCAGTGCTAACTTACTCTCCCAATTGTTTCTCCCTTGCTATCTCTCCCTTTTACGGGTAGGACTTGATCAAGCAATCTTTGTTACCACAACCAAAGAGAACAATAATTGTCAGATCTTATTGTTGTGTCTATATTTATAGGAGGGTCAGGTTAAGGTTTCTAGCCCATCATGGAGTCGAAGAGATGGGGTTTTATGAATTTTCAAAAAGATGCAAATGGTGAATTGCTCGGTTCACTGTCCAACTAGACAGCTCAGAGGTGAACTGGTTGGTTCATCTATTGAACCTATCAATTGATGGACTTTCCTATTCATAATCAAATTGGCATTCAATATTCGATTAATGCATTAAATTATGTCATCATCAATCCTTGATCCAATCAAATTGATCATTAAACCAGGAAGTTCATCTTAAGAACCAATCATCTCTGACTTGAATCGATCAGTTCACATTTTGAATTTGTTGGTTCATGCTCTGGTTCAATCATTGTTCAGTGTTGTTTCAAATTGACCTGTCACTCCAACCGATCATTTCAATACTTGAACTAGTCAATTCAGAGTCCAGTCAGTCAATTTTGTACTACTGTTGTCTAAATTGAATACATATACCCTTTTAGTAATCAATTTAGACATCATTCATGAATAAAATCCTATTCTAAGTGCATCCTATGTGTGTGACCATATGGATCCAAAGTTACACTAGCAGTGAATGTTCATAACTAGTTTATGACATCAATAGCAATGACAGGTATCTAGAAACATATCGCTGCTACCCAAGTATTTTAGATAGTTGGAGAACAACTTCAACCTACAATCTGTGATTAGTGTTACCATGATCTTATAACTCCTTTGTCTTTGATATTCTGATTGAACTTGAGGCAAGGAATTATCATTCTCTCAATGTTCAATCCATGTTCCTTGAACTAGAGTAGACTATTTGTAATTCTTTTGAGTTCACATATCACTTATTGAATCACATGAGTATGGCCATACATTGCTCAGTCTCTCTTATCAAGTGGCCTAGATATCAATCTCCTATCGGAAGGACAAATCCCATCTACATCGCTCACACTTAATCCCCATATGTTACAATTCACCTGAGCATCACCTTTATGGAAACTCTTATTCAAGGTCATGTTCGATGATGTCTAAATACAATGAACAACATGTGATGAGTGTAGTGACTTTAGGTCTAAGAACCACTATCACTATGAGAGTTGATTCTGACTACCATTCCACGATCTTCATGTATCACTCTCAAGGTGGGTCTATTCAGTGCATTCTTCTCTAACATGTACCTACGTGTTTGACTTGATGTCACATATCATTACTAATAAGGCTTTGTCATTTATTAACACACACTATAGTCTTATGTATTATTGTTGTCTATTTTGATTCCACTATAATTATGACTAGAGACATAATGAAGAATTTACGTACTCTTATCATACATATGATCTTATTATTCAAGTTCTTAACCTGAAGACATATGTCATCAAGTAACATCATTCTTTTGACATCTAGTATGTATATATCATCATCTCATGATTCAAACAAACATAATATTTGGAATTACCTTTCATTATCAAATCAGGTATCTATTACCACATTCCAATGATCGTCTGATTGGCCCTTTGGGCATACATACCAACAATATGATATAATGTCAGATATGGAAAAATACATTCTTAATCCATCCCCATGCTTCTCCCAATGTCTCTTCATGGGTCATCCTAAATTGTGTAATTTATCCTTAGATTTGATAGGTGAGATATTGGGGTAATAAGAAATTTGGATCTGATGGGTTCCCAAGTGGTGATGCAGTCACCTTCCATAACATTGTACGATGAACTGGAGAGATCTGTCAATGAGTACTTAAAAAATCTTCAGTTGAGGGTGTCATCTAAAATTCCTAGAACCTTGAATAAAGCACATTCATTGGCAATGAGTTGGAGGTGTTCTTGGAAAATTTCACCCATCCTACGTGAGAAGGCGCTTTCTTGAATAATAGTAATTTGGTGTGTATAGATCTGAACTAAGGAGCAGTAATAGCTAGTAGGACAATGTGATGTAATGCCTCAGAAGTTATAGGTATTGAGAATCCTTGAACTATTTTTGTCATTCTTCTTCTTTGGAAGCCTCCAAGGTTGCTCTCATGGATTTTTTTTGTGACTACAACATCCACTATTCTTATTTGAATGTCTACTTTGTTAGCCATTCTGATTCAATTGGCACAATTCAGATGATGAATGGTGTCATTGATTTCTAGATCAAACAGTATATGTTAACACTTTGGGGGCATCACATGTATCGTCAAAATCTTGAAAAAGGGACAAAAATTGGATGATTTGAGAGGATACGACTGGATATCAACACATATGAAATTTTGCAAAAAAAAAAACATACTACTAGTATAGAAACTCAATAAAAGGAGGAGTTCACTACCGAAATGGTACTTGGTAGGATAAAAAAGTCCCAATTATTCAAAGTGGTTCAAATTAGAAAAACTATGCATGTCATCCCCAACAACGACACACAAATTTAATGTGTCACCCGCAACACACAAAATTCATCAGAGAAAAATTGACCCTAGAGTTTAACCTTAAATGGCTAACCAATCCACTTGTAAACAAATGGATTGACGTAGTACTTAAGCTATCAATCCTTGGAGACAGTGTGTCAAGAATTAACTCAATCAAATGCAATGAACAATATTTAAACAAAGAGTGTGGAGAGTGATTAATCTATAACAAGAAAGTAAATTGTTGAATAAAAAGTGTTGAGCTTAAATGCAGAATTTTGAAGTAACAAAAGTGAAGTGCAAGAAATGCAAGCAAGTCATCAACATAAGGTAAAGTGAAGAGAACAAAGAGCAAAAAGAATCTACTGGTTAGGATTAATTTAGATTTCATGAGTTTTTGGAAATCTGGGTTTCACCATTACAAACTCCATAGTTATATTAGCCACTTTTAAATTCCCCTTCTTCGAAATTATCAGATTAGGACCATGGAAATTTATCCTCTTTGGAATTGGTTCCCATGGGATTAAACTTTCCATAGTCCTATAGCCAAGAGTCAACCATAGATCTTCATTCAATTGTCTGATGTATTCCCAGATTGAGTGTCTTTGAAGAACACATGAGTTTTATCTGGCAGTTTAGCCAACGAGTCCAGGATTACTTTGTCATGGTCATTAATGTCATGGAGAGTGACTGATAAGATCATGTTCCAAATTGTCAAATAGATAAAAACCCATCTTTTCTATCCTAAAGAAATTTTACAAGTTGTTAAGATAAGATATGGAGATCATGGAGATAATTACCATGTCCCGACAAAGAGGGAACTACTCAACATAATGAAAGTGGAAAAGTGCTAGAGTATGAATAGTTGGATCCTTGTTTTTTGGGAGTTTCCTCACCTTTTATAGGAGGAGGAGGGGGAAAATACTTTGAGAAAAGGCTTGGTGGAGGTTGTTACTGTGTCTCTCGGGTTCTAAGTCGATCAAATCAAAGACATAGGTTGCTTGACTAACATTATTTTGATGATTCATCCCAAAGTTCTTGGAAAAACTTTGACCTCTTTAATGACTTTCTTATTTTGATCTTTAAACGGGTCTTAGATGTGGGTCATGTGATTCACATATGTGGGTCTTGCGAGTCGCAGATGCGGGTTTCTTGATTGTCTTTCAAAGCGTGCCTTGGTTCAATTAGTGCACATGATGTATTGAGTTTTCCCAGAATATTCAATGTTAACAAGTTGAGTTACTAGAGAATGCAAGTCACTCGAGTGGAGTTATGGGAGATAGGTTTTACTGTTGTTAATTTGTATGACTAGGAGATAGGAGTTTGGGATAGAAAGTCTCTCAATCTGAGCCTTTTTGGACTTTAAAGGGGTTGATCATTTTCAGGTTTCCTTAAGTGAATGGAATGATCTTGGGCTTGCATTGAAGGAATGTCAAGTTGCATGAAAAACCTACAAACATAACACAAAATAGTGACAATTTTGACAAAGAGAGACAAATCAAGGAAATTGCTATTAGGTCCTAAAAATGAAGGTAAAGAGATAAAATAGCCAAAATAAATGTCCTAAATAATGCAATAAAATGTCAGGAATATGCATTCATTAAATTCATCAAGGCATCTAGGGACCAAAAGCTCACCTAGAATCGGGGATGGGGCCACATAGCTGGGAGGCACCACGCCACTCCCCCTGGGGCTCAACTTAGTTGCCCCCCCATGAGGTGTCTTTAGTTAGTTAGGGATCTTCCAGATCAGGCCTCTACCCTCTATTTCGGTAGCATGTTCCGAACATCTGGCCCTGAGCTCTGCACCATCTATAGTGGGAGATATTGGGGCATTAACTGTAACTTCATTTCTAGTTTGGCCACTAGAGGCTACTTGGATATGCTGCCTCTTTCTAGTCAACAACATTGTTAGGATCAAGCTTCCCTTTTTTTGTTCTTCTTTTACAATTTTATTTCTATTGTTTAGTTTCCATCCATTTCTTTCTTGTTTCCTTAAGTTTTTGTAAATATAGGTTATTCTCATTTCAATGTTTATTATCAATGCTTGATAGTCACTTTGTTTGGGGATAATTAGTCCTTCGTAAGTGGAGTTCCTCCCAATGTGGAGGGGGCAAAGTCCTTGTGGTTCCCCCAGTTGCTTTGTCTATAGAAGGGGCTTTCCTCCTTTTACTTGTGGTTGTTTTCCTTGTATGCTTATTTTTCATCATGGTATGGAGTTCATATGGTTTGTACTATGAAAATGTTGTACTTGCTCTCATCTTGATGGGATAATTATGCACTATGCGGATGTTACCTAGAATTGTGGTTTATTCTGGTAGAAAGTTGCTTGTACAAGCTCAAAGGAGAGGAATCCAAGTTGAAGTGTCCTACTTGTATCCAATGCAATCTATTAAAAGTTGTGTCTCTTGATGGATTATGAGTATGTTTAGATCTTTTATCTATGCATATGTTGTATGGATTTCATTAATATAGTGGTAATGATTTTATAAAAAACAGTAGCTTAGCCTACATCAGTAGGCTACCCCGATTCCATTAGATCATCTTATGAAATTTTCATATTTGACACTTCATCATTAAACTTTTGAAATTTAATGGTACATTTCACCTCACCTTGATTTTTTGACAGGCATATTTCTGATGGCCTACCATGGTTTGGGAGGTTATCAAAATTAATATTGTTACAACCCTGCTTTTTGGGTTCATTTGGTGAGAAATGTAATTTCTCCTATTAAAAGATAAATGAACAAATAATGATTGAATGCATGAATTTCGTTTAAA
This sequence comes from Alisma plantago-aquatica, assembly GCA_963693085.1. NCBI lineage: Eukaryota > Viridiplantae > Streptophyta > Magnoliopsida > Alismatales > Alismataceae > Alisma > Alisma plantago-aquatica. Next base: position 652,436,183 of record OY856411.1, read on the forward strand.
ATAGCCTTGTTAATTTATTGGCTATTGGGCCCAATAATAAGGAAAAGACAAAAGAAACTCCATTATTAATAAGAAATGGAGAAAAGAAAAATGTAGAAACCTCTAGAAGGCAATAGAGTGTAATCCAAAGGTGTATTTCGTGCCTCTTGGGTTCCTTGGGTCCCAAGGAGTCCAAAATTGCAAAGATAAAGCAATAAGCAAAGAAAAGATCTATTTGATGTTTCTTTATTAAGAAAGAAATTGAAAATAATGATAAAATGTGGAAAACAAGTGAAAAGAGGTACAATTGAGTTATCCTTGGTGGATTTTCGTATCCAAAGGATTCCTAAGGATAAAAGTAATTCCAATAAGGAAAATAAAAAGAAAGATAAAGTGAAATCCTTGAAAAGAGATATTTTACTAAAGAAATGAATAAGAAGTGAAATAGAAATAGATAAGATAATAAAGGCAAGTAAATGTTCTCCAATATGGGAGTTCGTACCCTTAGGTTGTCTTGAGGTCCAAGGGACCCAAAATAACAAAATAATAGCAAAGGGAAAAGAAATATTGATTAAATTTGGATTAATTAAGAGATAACTTTGGAGATAAGAAAGCTTACTCATCCCTTAGAATTTGTTTCCAAAATTTTGTACAAAGCTAAATAATGTAAAGATAAACGTTCCCTTAAAATTTGGATTAAATAGGAGTTATGGTTTGGGAGATATCAATTTTCCAATTTATCTCCAATTTGGGAATTATTCTGAATTAAAAAGATATATATCTTTCCTTTGGATGATCGCGAGCGATAACATCTGTTGGATCAAGATCCCACGCTAGACGCTCATCATCCAGTCCTACGCGGACTTGGACTCTGCCAAGTTGTAGAGGGATTTTTTCTCTTTGATTTCCTCATGATCCAGGGCAGTTGCAAGCCAGCTCTTGTTTCCATTAAGTTCAGGAAAGTGAAACGAAGAGAATCATCCCTATTTTTTTTAGGATTGGTCACCGTTTTGGGAAGTACCCAATTCTTGCAAGCCTGCCTCGACCCTATATATAGGGGAGGGTGAAGGAGAAAACCGGTACATCTTTCTGCTACCCTGAGCACTGCGGTAGAGTGAGTGGAGTCTTCCAGTACGCTCAATTCCAAGATCAACCCCGACCTTTCCTCTCTGCAATAGGTCGACCTCGCCGGAGATGCGGCAGATAGTTGGCAGTGAAGGAGCTGAGCCTGACGTCAATTTAAGGCCCGGTCATAGTCGAGAAGCTTGGACGAAGCTTGTGGACCAGTCAGCTTGCTCACAGTCGCACAAACGGCCGGATTCAACCCATGCGTTGACTCGGCTAGGCTGCTCGTGAAGCTAGCCTGAGCTTGAAGACGATCCCGACAAATTACTGAAACGCCCTTCCACGTTTGCTGTTCGGGTAAGGGCATGAATGTCCTTTTGTTTGTTTTGATCGCAACGAGGGCACGCGTGATCCTGGCCGCTGGATCCTAAGTGGACCAGTGGACCACGGATCAAACGATCCGTGTTTTTCGCAAAATTAGTAAATAAATCAGAAAAGGGGTTTTTCTTGTTAAAATCATATCTTGAGCTAGAAAACTTAGATGAGGGAAATAAATACATGAAAAATGATCAGAAAATTGTGAGGGACACAATAAAAATAGTTTGGGAACCTAAATCAGTATCTTTTTGCAAAAGTACCTAATGTGGGTAAAAAGGTATTAATTTGTGGGTGTTAACCCTAATTGATGATCGAAAATAGATTTAATCTTGCAAGTGTGTAAATTTGAGCATTATTAACTGTTTTAATGATTAAGATGGATTGTAACCTATTTTGATGATGGAATTTCAAGGATTAGGGTTTTAAACCTAATATGTTGATTAAAACCCTTAGAAACCCTAAGTGAGGGAAAAAGGAAGAAAGGATATAATAATCTGAAAATTAGGGTTTTTGTGATCCAAATCTAATCTTAAGATCTTAATGGGAAAACTGAGATAATTAGGGTTTGAGGGATGTTTTGATAAAAAATAAGTAAAAGTGGTAAAAAGGATGTGAAACCCTAATTATGGTCAAAACCTTAAAAAGGGGCTAGCAACCCTAGGATGATTAGGCCTATTAGATTTGTATACCATGATCCATGATAGAGAATATTGGATAAATATTTTTGGATTGAACTGTGTACTTGCTTGATTCTGAATTACTTGCTTGTTTGGACTATTCCTGCATCTGAGTCTACCTGACAGGTATGTTGTTACGCCTATGAATATCCCGAATTAGTTTCCCGAGGATTTTCGAGGTTTTATTGATGACATGAGTTAAACTATTTGTTGCATTTAATTCTTGCAAATTATAATGTGGATATGACTATCATCTAAGATATGTGCCTACTAGATCAGATCCTAGTCCCCTTTGTAGCTTAATAGATTGACCTAGTACATGGCTACCGATGGGGTAGGTTCATCAGGTAATTGAATGACTTAGTACATGGCTACCAATGGGGTAAGACCATCAAGTCACCATGAGTCAGGGATTGGGCTACCTTTGGGTAGGTCCATGCAACTCCATAACCCTAGGTATTGGCTACTTGGGTGGTAGGGCCATGGGGGTAAGGATCTACCATATGGGAGAGGTAGTATCCATGTCCACTACAGGGACAACACAGAGATAAGGGGATAGGTAAGGATTGTGTAGTATTGCTTAAAATGTAATCTTGGATGTTAAATGATATTTGGATGACTACATTGTTATTATAGTTGCACGATTATTGTTTCCCCCACATACCAGCTTCTTACAGACCGAAATTTTGTTTGTCGGCGTTTTAGGTACAAATGAAAAGAACAAATAGTAAAGTGGCATATGTGGAATTAAATGAGAATTAAATGAGGATTAAAGTGGCAATTAGAAATTCCAGTTTTTAAAAGGTATGCAAAGTTTTATTTTATACCAGTTTTCAGTTTAGTTGGTAAAATTTATTAATTATTATTGATTATTTGTCGAACCTTTGATCTGGGTTATTGGGTAACGGTTCTGACCTTTCGGTCTCCCTTAATTGGGGGTTACCAGGAGGCGGGGTCGTTACAAATACTCAAGGCATATATCCCTTGGAAACCTTTTCCAAAGGTTCTAACTTGATTTACCTTGCAAGGCAAACCAATTTTGGCCTCTTATTATGAGATTCCATACACAAACCCTTTGGTACCTACTGTTAGGCTTCCAAAATCTACCTTTAAATATAATCTCCATCAAGTGTTTCGCTTTCATTTTTTCAATAATCTGTATTTCACAAGAAGGATATTGCAATTAGTGATCCTGGTTTTACAACACAAGGGATTATCCCACAGTAAGGAAACTTAAGTATATCCTATATCTACATGCAATATCACTCAACCATAACTAGACGTTTGAGTTTTATTAAACATGTAAATTGATTGATTAAATCAAAGAACACTAATAAAATAATTAAAAATAAGTTATAAACCACAATTGGCAACTTTGATTACAGCTAAAATGAAATACGGGCAACGGGGCTACTCCTGTTGCCTGATTGACTGAACTAATAGCTCACGTCCATGGAGAAAACATAGATACTAGGAAGGGAATAAAGAATATATCACACAATATTGAGAGATATGCATTTAGTGCTCTCTGGTAGAATCTCTTTGCTTTAGAAGCAGCAAGTCCAAAAATCTCCATGATAGGGATATTGTTCCTCTTTTCTTTTCTATCCTTATTCTAAAAATGGGAATAGAACAAATAGAATTCAATGCCTTTGTCATTAGGGTACTTTTCCCTTCTATATGAGTGCCCCCAGACCTACTAAATATAACTTGCATGGGCCAGCGAGGCTCTTTCCAATTCTTTATAAGCTATGTGAGTCAATCGATTGTCATTGGTCAACTGAGAAAACTACTTTCAACTTGTGCATGCACTCTAGTTGATCAAACCATTTCCTAATTTGGTTGACTTGTATATTAATGCTTGTACTTCATAGGGGTTCCATTCGACCAACTAATATAGTATAATTGGATAGCTACTAATAAGGGTCTATGGAGAATTCCTAGTTGTTAGAACTATTGGACAGTCGAATGACCCTAGATTTAAGAAGTGATGATCTTGTTGAGTAATATGACTCACATGTCCAGTTGAATGATTCGTAGCTTGCAAGAAATTCTATAACTCTCTATGGAAATATTCTTAAACCAATCGGGGCTCTAGAGAGATCATTCATCTGACTGACCTCCTTGATCATGGATTATGTTGTATTTGAGCTTTAAAACATTTTAAAATAGGTAATATGAGATGTGGAATTTATCATGATGGATCCCTTTATTGGATGAGTTTATTTCTATGTAAAAGCATAAGAATTTCCACTTAAAACCTATGTTTAATAAAAAATCCAAATTAGACATATTTAGGGTAAAAATTGCAAAATAATAAGTGTAAAGAAAGGAATATAGTCATAAACACTTAATAATATGGAATAAATATGCATTTATCAAAAAAATCAAACAAAAATATTGCTCGTCCTTGAGTAACTCACAAACACATAGAGACTACTAATAAATACCACTATCTCATCATCCTCTCACAATATCATTTTGATACCTACCATCAATATGGCAAAGCAACCCCTATTTCATAAAATTATAAAAGGCAACCTTCTATATTACTTGTCCTAACTTTGATTCACAATCATGCATATGTGTCAAAACTTACGTGAAATAGATGTGATGCATCAGATAATTCCCCATATTCCTATGAGATTAAAAAAGAACAATGTTTATAGGTGGAAATATGTATTTAAGGTATTTTTGGAGCCATTGTGTGGAAAGAGGAGTGAATGAAGGCTTGTAAGGAAGAATTTTGGAATCTCTCATCTACTCAAATCAAGGTTTATTTTGTGGTTGCAATTACATTGATTAAATATCCTTTTGTGGTACATAATGACATCTTTTCTTTATTGGTGGCACACCCCTATTATGAAGGGGGGTATGGAATAACTGGAGAGAGTGATGACAAGGTTCCACTCAAACATATAATATTGAACAAATTTGGATTTTTTTTTTTTGAAGAATTGTCGATAAGATGGTGATGAAAGAAGTATATAAGAGGACCAACTTGTGCATCTCATATGTTAGAGTTTAGGGCATAGGAACAATATTACCGATAAAAACAATAGTATCATGTAACCTACAAAATAGTGACATTTCCACTACATGTTAAGCAAATCATTAAGAGACACTTTGAACTTGATGTCAATCAATTCCATATAATTTGCCATCATTTTAGCAAATTTTATGCTAAGGTCCTAAGTGAAAGGATAGGTTCTAAAATTGGCAATTTTATGAAAATATGTTACAAAATAATTTGCTTCATTCAAGGGGGTGATGACTAAATGTTTCTTACGAATGCCACAAAAACATATAAAAGATTTAGGTCGAGTTGGTAATGGTTGATTACATGCATTTCTAACACGAAAGATAATAGGAAGTAGAAAAATGCATGAACAACTATGGATGCATTATACAAACATGATTCAAGATTAAAAGTGTCACAAGAAAAATATAATGTTAGTTGATTGGAATGGTCACCCCCACCCTCCACCCTAGACATAGAAACTTTCTCATCCTAGATCAAACCCTAAACTTAGAATGGAGGGGAGAAAGATAACTAGAATGGCCTCCAACAATCGTTCTTTCATGATAGGGGCACCTCCGATGTTGATGCTCATGGAATGAATCCCAGGACAGTCGATTGGACCAATATTGGTGTTACAACCCCAATTTTTAGGTTCTTTTGGGTGGAAATGCAATTTCCCCAACAAATGTATGATTATGTATTTTGTGTGAATTATGTGCCTTGAATGGATTCCTTTGATAAATAGCCTTGTGTGTTTAATTTTGTGGGTCCGGTTGGCTGTCAGGTCCAATAATAAGGAGAAAGGAAATAAAAAGGAAAAGGAATCAATTAGGAAAAGAATAACTAAGATAATGAGAAGAGAAAGATGTGGAAGCATCTAGAAGGCTAAGAATTATCCTTCAAGGAGGGATTTCGTATCTTCTGGATTTCTTGGGTTCTAAGGAGTCCAAATTGCAAAGATAATAGGAAAAAAAAGAGATAAACTCAAATAAAGCATTATTAAGAAGAAAAATTTGAGATAATGATGAAAATATAACAATTATGTGGAAATATGGATATTGGAATCATTATGAATGAGATTTAGGCTCCACATATTTTCCAATGGTAAAAGGAATCAAAATAAAGAAAATAAAAGATTACGAGAGAGAAAATATGCATTAAATATGCCTTAATAAGTAATAAGTTGCATATGAAAAAAGTATCTCATACTTTCAAATTTGAGTCCCAAACTTGGAAAATAAGTAGATTAAGTCATTAGTGACTTTCCATTAATATTTAATATTAATTGGACATGTGGTTTGGAACATATGAATTTTTAAAGTTTCCTAAAGTAAGTATATATCAATAAATGTCACGATTTAACAATCCTAATCGAAATACTCTGGGTTTAATCTGAGTCATGGATTTTGGATCTCAATGACCATGGTCATCGTTCTTCTTGCACATAAACAGGAAAGTCGGGTAGCAGTTACTGATTTCTTCTATGGCACCCCTCTCTCTGATCCATCTCATGTTTTGGAAACAACTCCAACAACTCGGGAGACCAGTCTGAGTTATTTAACCCTAGATTTCTTTAGGTTCAGCTAAACTGCCATAGAGGCAGGTCGGTTTTGCGAGTTTCCTCCTATAGAAGGAGTGTTACTGACCCCCAACAGAGGCACAAACACCTCTGAGATGCTCTCGCGATTGTGTCCATGTGAGCAATTCCATATAGATTTGTGTTCCTCACACCAGCACCACCCTACCTACCCATCGGAGGTCGTTCTTCATGACCCATCCGACCAGTACACCACCAGAAAAATCTAAGGTACACGCGAGTTCGGCAGAACCTGACGAAGATGGGCAAATCTTATTTTTGTTGTTTGATAAGTGAAGGCTCGAAGTCAACCCCAGTGTTGATCGGGGGTTGACCCTATTCTGCACGTAGAGGGCGTCACGAGAAAGAGGAAGATCTGAGGCAATTGATGTTTTTGCCTTGAGCATGCACGGACCCTTTCGTCACCAAATGGGGGTAGTGCCAGAATTTCACTCAAGAATCAGGACCTACTCACGTAGAGTGGGCTGACCGCTTGGCCAGAGCCGATTGGCTCAGCTTAATCCATGTGGGAAATAAAGTAAGTCTCAATTGGTCGAAGTGGCATCTTCTTATTGGCTAAAAAGTAATTAACTTACAAACAATCATAGTAAAAGTTTGGTAACTTGTATCCAGAAGTGTAATATATGAATCTTGCTTAGAAAAACATGAGGAATCCAGTAAAAATATAATCAGACTCTATTTCTACCTCTAATTTGAAAAGTACATAAAGTTGATAACTATAATGCTTTAAATAGATAAAATCCCTAGATCTTGATTATGGATGTATTTAATAAACTTAGTTGATTCTAGTAATCAAAGTATAATTTAATTTCATAAATATAATGAAAGAGATCTAATTAGAGATAATTATTCATAACTTGTGTAATTAGGGTTTACTAACCTAGAAGATGTGAAAAATGGTAATTAGGGTTCATTTTTGAGTTTGGCTATAATCATTGACGAAATCAGAGTTGTCAATTCAAAAGAGCCTGAACATGCTAATTGGCCTTAATGATCTTGATCAGACTTAAAAGAATAAGGTTGGTAATTTAGTGTAAAAGAGTTATATTTGACTTAATTGGAATTCAATCATGCATATGATATTAAAATTAGGGTTTGTGGGACAAAACTACATTAAAAGTGATAATTGAACGATGGAATCTAAATCCCTAATAAAACCCTAAAAGGTGACCTAGAAACCCTAATGTGGGACCCGGGTCAATCTTGAGGATGTTTCATGACACATGGGTGTTATGCATTAATTTCAAGATCACTAATTGATTGCTTGATTGATTACTCTTGATTAGTCTTGCTTGGACATCTAGTTACCCTGGATCAGGTATGTGGTTATTTATGAATAATCGATTTAGTTTCATGGTTCTTCCCAAATGTTTTATCGATTTGATGCAACCTAAACTGTTGGATGTTTAATTCTGCAACCCTATGTAGTCCCTATTATTATCACGATTAAGTATATGTGTGTATTTTCGAACCTACATGCCACCCTGATGTACGTTGCATGACCAAGCCCCCGAGGGAAGGTCAATTTGGTTAAGCCCCAGAGGGAAGACCATTGGGAACCTTGAGAGGTGACCCCAGGAACCAAGCTTAGGATGGAGAAGGTGGCCTTATGTCCCTTCCAAGGACAAAACCCTAAGAGAGGGTAATCCATGGTTTAGGGCAAAAGCAGTTGAGAAGTCACATAGAAAGTGTAATTTGGAATGTTAATAACTTATTTGTGATAATTAGGTTGTTAGAAACTATTTTTGAAATTGTGATTGTTCCCCACATACCAGTATAGAAATATACTGACCGACGTTTTGTTTGTCGGCATTTTAGGTATTATCTGAAAAGGACAAACAATAAAGTGAAATATGTGAAGATGAATTTGAAGTAATTCAAAGGAGGATTAGATAGTTATATATCTTCTGTGGATAGAAGTCTTAGATCCCATTTTCAGAAGGTATGCAAAAGTTTTATTTTTTTTAGCATCTTTCTAGTTTAGTTAATAGAATTTGATACTTATTTTTGATTAAATTGTTAATCCATTGATCCTGAATTTTGGATAACGCCTCCGACCTCTTGGTCTCCCATGATTGGGGGTTACTGGGAAGTAGGATCGTTACATTTTGTATTAGAGCCTATGGTTTCTCATTTAATCCTTAATAATTATTAAATTTTACAAACTCTGTAGAACCTGAGGGAGTTATTATAGGATTTTCCGATTATGGAGGTGTCTAGAAAAGGATCACGATCTGGGGGCTGGCAATATTTTCGTCTGCCCCACTAGTCAGTCACGAGGACTCCCAAATGCGTTGTAACTGCCTGTCCAAAGTCTAAGGTCTTGACTCCAAATAAGGTACCTTTAGGACTCTCTCATATTTTTTGTCCCTTATCAACCCTAATTCATATAGGATTCTAAGGTTTAGGGCTTTTCTCTCTCTTCCCCACCCTCTTGAGGTCAGGGTATGTATGATAAGATTAAGGAATCCTCCACCAAATTAATGAAAAGCATGTAAAAAAGATGTCATGGACATAAGTTTAACAGTTTAAGAATAAACTAATGATTAGTTACATGATTAGGTTGCATGACATGTGTTGCTGTACCCTCAGAAGAGACATGAGGTTAGACCTTGTTGTCAAGAGGATGAGTAGAGAATTGGCTTTGGGGGTCGAGGCCTCCAAGAGGAAGTGCATACCTGACGCATCCTCTGAGGATGATGCTAACCCTAACCCTATGTGGTTGTTAGAGAGAGAGATGAAAAGATGAGTTGGATACCACAGTTGACCATGCAGGGATGTATGTTGGTTGACGTGCATATTGGTTTTGGGTACCCGTGAGAAGCTTGAGCTATGTGAGGTTGGTTGACCTAGTGCCTTTTGGCAACCCAACCTTGGAAGGGGTCGTGCCTGTTAGGGTGAAGGATAGCTCCTTCATTGAAGAGGATAGTGGTGACCATATAGAAACCCTTATGGGAATATATGAGCATAGAAGAGCATGCGCCTATGTCGGAGAGAATGTCAGCAGTGCCGATAGTAGGTTGAGGTTTAGGTCAGAAGGGTTATGCTTGACAGGTTAGGAGATGAACATGCAGAGCTTGGATAATCTTGATAGAACATAGGTTTGGATCACATGTTTCACCCATGTAGGTGTATGCATGTATTCTTAAGAGCTTGATCCACCTTCTTTAGAGAGAACCTTTAGTGGTAAGGTCGATTGTAGGGTTATCTCTAGAGAGAGAAAAAGACCCAAGAAAGAAGGTTGGAAGCTTAGACTTTGAGACATGAGGGACCATTAGAGGTTGGGTATGTCTTGACCTAGAGGATGGTTTAGGTTTCTTCATGCATGATCCTCAGAGACTCATTGTACCTTGGATGCCTTTAGAGGAACTAAACCTTAGAATGAGAAGAGGCTCCCTGAACCAATATACAAAAGATGTAGGTGCTTACCTTACCTTAGAGGTGTAGAAAGGAGAGTTCCTTAGACCGAGAAGGTATGGTATGAAGTTGTGAGGCCTCATACCTAGTTGGTCATCTTGGTGTAGGACTCTAAGGTGCTATTCATATGGAGGAATAGTAGAAAGTGCATGCTATACCTTGTACCTACTTAGTTCATGGTTGAAAAGCTGAGCATGCAGTTAGACAGCAGATGCCTGAGAAGTGAACCTAGAGTTCCTAGACCTAAGAGGGGAAGTAGTAGCACCTAGTGCTCCCGATGCTTATGATGAGGTTTGAGTTTCAAGAGATTCGAGCATGGCACCCCTCATGTTTGGAGGAAAAAGGAAACCACTTGGACTAAAGTATATGTTCGATGAACCCCTCATGTATAGGTTGGTGACATCTTGGTCCAATGTTGAGGAATAGGCACAAGTGTGATATACCAAGGAACCCAGAGTGGCTTATTGGGTTGTCTTCTTACTATCCACGTGCCTAAGTATCTTGATAGGGCTAAGCATGCACAAGATGGTGTAAACTCAGAACGTAGGGACGTTTGTGACCTTTGTTACCATCAAGAGATAGTTTTCTCCCATCCTGGGGAGGGACCCTTTGGTAGGGTGAGTATAACCTTTTGTTTAGGTTTGAGGTAGCCTAAAGAGGCCTCATAGAATCTTGAGGAGATAAGTGGAGGGCACATAGTATGAGAATGAACCTATAGACCCATAGATGACCATCACTAAGGGCATGTGGATGTATTTCTATGGAGGTAACATGTATGAGGCTTGACCAAGGAAGGTAGGTTTCCATGATCCCCATGAAAGAATGTAAGTTTGACCATGTATGCCTAGAGAGATGATGGAGTTTTGGGTGGGGATTCAAGTTTGAGATGTACCCTGATAGAATCCTAAGTCACTACCAAGGTCAGGTGGGGATAAGAGTGATAGGAGTAGGAGTTGCCTAATTCCCTAGTTGCACAAGACCATAGGGTCGGGAGGTAACAACTATCGTTGTCCAAGGACCATGGGTTACTGACCTACAGGAGATGACTAAGGATTATGTGACGACCCAAGTGTGTTTCGGAACAGTTTTCCATGGATGTAAACCTGATATCGATGTGGAGTCTTGTGATACATGTTTCAACTTAGATTGGAAAGTGTACTGGCAAGGTGGGATGCACCATCTCTACTCTTGGAATGGGATGAACTCTGTATTTGCACTGCAACCAAATGCTTATTTCCTCTCATTATGGGAGTGAGAGATAGGGCAATACACATACCATACACTAAGGATAAAGATGATGTGAATTGAAACATTGATATGATGTATGGGGATAGAGAAAGTATCATACCTTTTGAAAAGTATAGATACAAAGAAAACTAAGGTAGTCATCATATGAGGACGTTCCTATCAAGAGCAGTATGGAATATATGAGTTCTATAAGTTTGAGTTTGATAACCAAAATGATGAGCTCGGAGTTTGCTTGACTCAGTTAGACCTAAATCCGAGATGAGAATCATTAGGGGAGTATATGAAGGTTTGTGTCTTCACTGTTACCTAGCACATAAGGATGTATGGTGGAAATGGATGCTCTTTTTTGAGACGCAATTGTCTAGTTTAGCTAGTAGAAAGGCTACAAGAGGTGGTTGAACTCTAAGTTTGTGAGATCATGTAGGGCTAACACCCATATACAACCAGACCCGTTGGTCGAGTTGGTGGTTGCTTAGTTAGCCGGCTCAGAGCTTAATGAGATAGAAGGATGGTTGTATGAACCTCTAATACACCTCTTAGAAAAGGAAGGTGATGGAACCTTTGACTAGGGTATTTTAGGGTTTTCTGAGAAGTCACCTTGAGGAATCATAACATGTAGGAGACCATGATTTTAAGTACACCGTAAACCATTGTAATACTCAGATGGTGAAAGTTTGTTGTGGTACCTTGAATATTTGAGATGAAGAAGTATATAAAGTTGCATGTGGCTTCTTGCCAAGCATGCGAGGATGTGAGGGATAAACACCTATAACCCAGTGAGTTACTACCAATACTGAAGAGTCCCCAAGAGGGAATGGGAGTGGATCACCATGGACATTTTGGTGAGTATCCCCTAGACCGAGAGAGGTCATGATGCAATATCGGTTATGGTAAATCACCTTACCAAGTTGACCTCATCCCTTGTCTAAGAGAGATCACTATTAGGGTGATAGATCTGCTTGAACTATATATGACAGAGAGATAGTTCAATTACACCATTATTTGAGTTCAATACATGAGGCATGACCTCAAGTTCACTTCCATGCAGTGGAAGTAGGTACAAGAAGAACTTGATGATAGATTGAAGATGAGTACAACATATCACCCCGGACTAATGGATAGTCGAGAGAGTATGATCCAGAGCATGTGGTCTCATTCAAGGTGATACATGGGGGCAATTCTTGTCCTATGAGAGTTTATGATGATAGCCACCATAGCTAGTGTTAGGATGTAACAGGCTCTATAAGGAAGGTTGTGTCCGTCACCACTTCATTAGGATGATGTCGGTGAAAGGACCTTGTGAAGGTTAGAGAGACCACAGGGTGTGTAGATAAAGTTGCTTTGATCGTGCGATGGCAGAGAAAACCCAAGGGAGACATGAGTCATGAGCTGATGCAAAGCAGACTAACATGTAGTTCACTGTGGGAGAATATGTGTTATGAAAATCCCACCCCCTCTGAGCTATAACTGGGAAAGATGAGTCCCATGTGTATGGTCCATTTGAGATGGATTAATGGATACACTTATGTTTAGTCTTACCCCTTAGGATAACATGATGTATGATGTAATACATGAGTCTGATCTACAACGCTATGTGATGTACCCGAACCATGTACTGAGCCATGAACCTATTGAGCTTCTAGGGAGGCAAAAATATCCTGAGTCACCTATGAGGGTACGAGATACCAAGGTGAGAGAGAACTCAAATTTAAGAATATAAGATAATGAAGGTTCTTTGGAAGTACCATGGAGAGGATGAGGCCACATGGGAGCCAATGATGGATATGGAAAAGTTTTATCCTAAATTGTTTATATGTTTAATGGAATTTTGGGGGCAAAATTCCTATAAGAGGGGAAGGATGTTACAACTCCAATTTTTGGGTTCATTTGGGTGGAAATAAAATTTTCCCAATAAATGCATGATTATGTATTTTGTGTGAATTGTGTGCCTTGAATGGATTCCTTTGATAAATAGCCTTATGTGTTTAATTTTTTGGCCTTGGTTGGCTATCGGGTCCAATTACAAGAAAAAACGAAATAAAAAGGAAAAGGAATCAATTAGTAAAAGAATAACTAGGATAATGAGAAAAAAAAGACGTGGAAGCATCTAGAAGGCTAAGAATTATCCTTCAAGGAGGGATTTCGTATCTTTAGGATTTCTTGGGTTCCAAGGAGTCCAAATTGCAAAGATAATAGGAAAAGAAAGAGATAAAATAAAATAAAGCATTATTAAGAAGGAAAGTTGAGATAATGATGAAAATATAACAATTATGTGGAAATATGGATAATGGAATCATTATGAATGAGATTTCGACTCCACATGGTTTCTAATGGTAAAAGGAATCAAAATAAAGAAAATAAAAGATTAAGAGAGAGAAAATATGCATAAACTATGCCATAATAAGAAATAAGTTGCATATGAATAAAAGTCCCACATACTTTTGAATTTGAGTCACAAACTTGGCAAACAAGTAGATTAAGTCATCAAGGACTTTCCTTTAAAATTTGGTATTAATTGGACTTGTGGTTTGGGATATATGAATTTTTAAAGTTTCCTAAAGTAAGTGGATATCAATAAATGTCATGATTTAACAATCCTAATCGAAATACTCTGATTTTAATCTGAGCCGTGGATTTTGAATCCTAGGGACCAAGGTCATCATGATTCTTGCACCTAAATAGGCAAGTTGGGTAGCAGTTCCCAATTTCTTCTATGACACCCCTCTCTGATCCATCTCATGTTTTGGAAACAACTCCAACAACTTCAGGAGACCAGTCTGAGTTGTTTAACCCTAATTTCTTAGGGTTTTGTTGCTCCTAGCAGGTTCACCCAAACTACCACTGAGGCAGTTCAGTTCTGTGAGTTTCCTCCTATAAAAGGAGGGTTTCTGACCCCCAACGGAGGCACAAACACCTCTGAGATGCTCTCACGATCACGACCCTATGAGCAATTCCATCTAGATTTGTGTTCTTTGCCCCAGCACCGCCCTACCTACCTATCGGAGGTCATTATTCATGACCCAACTGACCATTACACCACCAAAGAAATTTGAGGTACATGCGAGTTCAGCAGAACCTGATGAAGATGGGTGTATCTTCTTTTCGTGGTTTGAGAAGTGAGGGCTCAAAGTCAACCCCGGTGTTGACCGAGGGTCGACCCTATTTAGCGCATAGAAGGTGTCGCGTGGAAGAGGAAGATCTGAGGCGATTGATGTTTTTTCTGTGAGCATGCCTGAACCATTTCATAACCCAAGCGAGGGTAGCGCCGGAATTTCTCTCAAGAATTGGGACCTACTCACGTAGAACGAGCCGACTGCTTGGCCAAAGCCGATTGGCCCAGCTTAATCTGTGTGGAAAATAAAGTAAGTCTCAATTGGTCGAATTGTCGTCTTCTTATTGGCTAAAGAGTAATTAACTTGCAAAAAATTGTAATAATGCTTTAAATAGATCAAAGCCCTAGATCTTGATTATGGATGTATTTAATAGACTTAGTTGATTCTAGTAATCAAAGTCTGACTTCATTTAATAAATATGATGAAAGATATCTAATTAGAGATAATTGTTCATAACTTGTGTAATTAGGGTTTACTAACCTAGAAGATGTGAAAAATGGTAATTAGGGTTCATTTGTGAATTTGGCTATAATCATTGATGAAATCAGATTTGTCAATTCAAAAGAGCCTGAACATGCTAATTGGCCTTAATGATCTTGATATGACTTAAAAGAATAAGGTTGGTAGTTTAGTGTAAAAGAGTTATATTTGACTTAATTGGAATTCAATCATGCATATTATATTTAAATTAGGGTTTGCTGGCCAAAACTGCATTAAAAGTGATAATTGGATGATGGAAGCTAAAACCCTAATAAAACCCTAAAAGGTGGCCTAGAAACCCTAATGTGGGACCCGAGTCAATCTTGAGGATGTTTAATGACACATGGGTGTTATGCATTAATTTTAGGATCACTGATTGATTGCTTGATTGATTATTCTTGCTTGGACATCAAGTTACCCTAGATCTGGTTTGTGGTTATTTATTAATAATATATTTAGTTTCACGGTGCTTCCCTAATGTTTTATCAATTGGATGAAACCTAAACTATTGTATGTTTAATTCTACAACCCTATAAAGTCCCTATGATTATCACAATTAAGTATATGTGTGTATTCTCGAACCTACATGCCAACCTGATGTACGTTGCATGACCAAGCCCCAGAGGGAAGGTCTATTCGATCAAGCCCTAGAGGGAAGACCATTGGGCACCTCGAGAGGTGACCCCAGGCACCAAGCTCAGGATGGAGAAGGTGGCCTTATGTCCCTTGCAAGGACAAAACCCTAAGAGAGGGTAATCCAGGGTTTAGAGAAAAATCGGTTGAGAAGTCATATAGAAAGTGTAATTTGGAATGTTAATAAATTATTTGTGATAATTAGGATGTTAGAAACTATTTGTGAAATTGTGATTGTCCCCCACAAACCAGTATAGCAATATACTGACCGACATTTTGTTTGTCGGCATTTTATGCGTTATCTAAAAAGGACAAATAGTAAAGTGAAATCTGTGAAGATGACTTTGAAGTAATCCAAAGGAGGATTAGATAGTTAGATGCCTTCTGTGGATAGAAGTCTTAGATCCCATTTTGAAAAGGTATGAAAAAGTTTTATTTTTTTTACCAGCTTTCCAGTTTAGTTAATAGAATTTGATAATAATTTTTGATTAAATTATTAAACCATTGATCCTGAATTTTGGTTAATGCCTCTGACCTCTTGGTCTCCCTTGATTGAGGGTTACCGGGAAGCGGGGTCATTACACTTGGTCACTGGATGTCGATGGAGGGGTGTCATATATGGTAGGATCTATATACTATCATCTACGTTTTAGAAGAGGGTAGGGTGTACATTTGGATGACGTTGTAGTCTTGGTAGAGTGTCTATATGAAATCATAGTCATCCTAGTTGACTTGCCATTTCTAATGAGTTTCTTGCACTAAATAAGTGTTGTTCAGGTTGTACCCCTATCTATGTTGTTCCCACTCCATGTAGGTATGATTGGTTTTTATGTGATCAAGTTACTCCTTCAACTCAAAAAAGACAAAGGGGCCAGAGGGACATAGTCTATTGGGATCACATTTCTTGGAGATACATCTAGTAGGTAGTGGAGGAGGCTCGGTCTCATCATTATCATTGGCCTCCATGGATGTGTTCAAGTGTCTTGAAGTAGTCTCAGGAATCTCACCCTCTATAAGATGATGGTCTCACAAGAGCTCGTAGAGGGGTTTTCCACCTTAAAGTAGGTGTGGGTAGGTTGTGCATGTAGAACATAAATGACAAAGATTTGTAGGAAACAAATTCTTAATTCTTCTGATCGAAGCAACACTAAAGTGGCCTTATATACATTAGGTCAATCTGATAACTAGTTTTGGGTCACTACTTGGTTAGGAATGTGTGTGTAGTCTAAATGTGTGGTGATGGTAGCCACCGAACCACCTTGGTTAAATATTCATCTTGTGTTGTATAGGAAAAGTAGTGAAGACGTTTAATCAATACACTCTCAATTGAATGACTCATCATTGAATACATTAAATCCAATAAAGATCTTTGTGTTCTATCACAAACTATGTACCTCCCATGCAAAATATTGTGCCATATAGAATACATTGGAGGAATCAGAACATGTGGTTGTGGATAAAGGATGCCTTGCTCCACTAGAAAAGGTAGGTAGATGTCCAGTGATCCTCTCCCAGAACATTACTTCACTGAAGTTGTCCTTGTAATTGTTACACTTGTCTTAAAACAAAACTTCAACCTATCTTTATGAACATCTACAAGAATAGAGGTAAGAGTGGAGTCTTACACAATGTTCTCCTCACCAAAGAGTCAAAATGAATTAATCGAATAGGTCTTCTAGAAGGTGGCAAGGAACTCTAGAGTGAGTTCCTTTGGTACCATCTATATTTTTTGTTTTGATAAATAGTGATGGTCGAATTTTATTTGTTGGCATGGGGTTAAATTAGTATGGGTGAGTTGGTAGGCAATCTCACAACATGATCACATGATGAGGCTCTAACTTAGGATGTCTAGGTGGGGTGGTGAACTGACAAATGTCAAAAATGAGAGTCATCTTGTAACGACCACACTTTTCCGCTTCTCCCAATTTAGGAAAGACCCCAAAAATTTGAGATCCATTACCAAAAATTTCCTAAGGATCCAGACATAACCAAATAGTAAATAATAGCAAAAATTTTGATTAATTCAAATATTGCTTACAATATGTTCCTCTAAGGAGTTACATAGATATCTACCATCAGAATTGTAGATATGAGAAGAAGCATCTATCAAATCCTCCTTACATAGCTTAAATGCCTTCATATGATTTCATCTGGTTTATCATGTATTGGTATCTTCATATTTAGAATGTATCTAAAATGGCATGAAATAAAAACATAGATCAACATATAGAAATATGTTGTGTATGTAGGGTGCATTCAAAAGTGTGCAAGTAATATTAAAACATATGATAAATCAATTATTTGCAAATCAGAACTGACATTTCATTACATATTCTAGCCCTTACTGGATATATTATCTTTGGCATGATCATTGTCCCTTCCGAGGCTTGTGTGCATCACCCTTGGATTCTCATCAGCCTAGGTTTTGAATATTATATCTTAATTTATATGATACTCATAGTCTCATTATAGCTAAAAGAAATATGAATAGGAAACCAATATCTTATTTAAACAATGTTCGAGAAACACTCGAAAAACACTGACAATCTAATGCGGGTAGTAATAAGTGTAACCACTTACCTTTTGTAGAACCATGTAAATCTATCATTCATACTTTAAGCATATTATTCAATCAACCAAGAAATCAACATTTAATATGCATTTATATAAATCCTAAAGTGTAAATAATCATATTAATCACATTAAACCCTACTCGGGTCCTAATCCAGGGTTTAGAGTTGTCTTGGGTTATGACATGGAATAGGGTACAAACCCTAATTCCATCACATATTTAAAATTAGGTGAAACCCTAATTACTAATTCTATCATATCCTTTCATTTTGAACACTTAGATCATATTAAGTTCATTAACAACCTAACAAATTAGGATAAACCATAATTCCTTATTTGCATGATTATTCACATTATGAACCCTAAGTATCATCATGATTATAATGGTCATCTTGTAATATTAGATTATTCAACAATATCAGGCTATAACATGAATTAATGAGCATTTAATGCATTCAATTATGTCAATGTACAAATCTAGCATTTTTATGCTTTTATCACCACTTAAACACATGGTAGTACCACTGCAAGATTACTATATTTGGTTAAACATATAATGTCACGTAAGTTTTTAGGGTAATATTTTGGTGATACACTCATTCGTAGGGCCAAGCTTAATCCTATGAGCTTGTGCCACATTGACATCCCACGCCCACATGGTTAACCCTGACAAAGAAGGTAAAAGATGGGTCTAACCCTTACAGTGTCGTGACAACATCAGGGTAGACATGTAATTCCATTTGTCACCTTCTCCTTCCTCATACCTCATCAACACATGTACCTGCCTATAGTGTAAAGTAGTCAACACCACTATTGACTCCTCACAAGAGCTGTGGCAATCAATTTGTCTCTGTTGATATCATTGCTTGGTCTCCCCAAAGACATCTGACTCGTCTGTGGTGGTGAATGGTGATCGGGGTAGTTCTACCCACAAGATGATCGGAGGTCAGTTTGAGGGAATTAGAGGAAATGAATCTCTGATGTTTCTAAGATAACTTATGATGGTAGAGAGTGATGTTCGGGTTTCACTGAGTCTCACAATTTGTGTGATGGATCCCAAACCGAGTACCTACCCTTATATATGCATGGCTACTTAGACCACCTTCAATGGAGTATAACTCTAGTGGTCCTTTAGGAAATTCCCCCTTAATAAAATAGGGGCTTGTAGGGATTGTTGGGTCTGATTTTGCACCCCAAATTCAAATGCAATCCTTTTAGGGGAAAATGTGATCCAAAGAGAGAGAGAGATAATCAATGAGTCAGTTGTTATTGTAGATGTCCTTCCCTTTTTACCTAAACAAAGAAGACCAAGGATGGGTTGTTAGATCTCAGATCGGCAGTCATCATGGGCATGACACATCAAAGGAGTGCCACCAACAAGAGCTATAATTGGAAAAGTATTTAATCAAAATACAAAACTAGAAACAGAGCATTTATTGCAACTAGGTCCCTTTCCCTTTTGGATTTTCTCTAGGCCTCTAGGAATATTCTTTTTCTATGAACCTTGGAGGGAAATGCATTTTTAACTTTCCCAACCTATATCCATTTTGTGTGGTTTATTGGGTTAACCTTTTTTGTCGATACTTACTCTTTTAACACATATTCAAATTAATTACCCACACCACATGGAAAGTCCTTTGTCTCTCAAATTTTAGAATTCACTTTTGTGTGTTATTATTTCAATTATACCAAAATTCAGGCCAAAATATTCTTGTTTGATTCCCCAAACAATGTGTTTCTATTCTTGGATAGATAATTACACTATTAATAATCGAAAATAGTACATCTTTTGTTTTCTTTTGGAAACCTATCCAATATTCCAAAAGTCCATTTCCTAAAATCCACAAATTCAGTATCTTTTAGTTATACATGAATTTCTTTCATTTGTTTAACTTGTGTCACAAGGATATATTTGCAAAGCAAATAGTCTCATGGGCCTCACTTGAGCCATGGGTTTCACCCATGCTACAAAGTGTTCACCTTTGTTATTGTATCAAATATAATTTAGAAAATCTCTTATTCAATCAAGTCTTATATTTAGTATTTCAAATTTACTAAAATTTAAGGATATAACATTCACTCCTCCTTAAAAAGGAATTTTTTCCCCAAAAGCAAGGTTAAGGTGAATGATTCTCAACTTAGCTTCCAAACCTTAGGGTTAGCAACCCTTCTTGGATTATCTTTGACAATTTTTATTGATATACAAATTTCTCATATTATCACTAAGATTGGAACCTAAATTCAATTTAGGGTATCTCCATATATTTATTCATGACATGACTCTAGTTAATAAATGTTTAGTTGAATTTCATTTTTCACTTGGTGATAACCCCTTTAACCAAAGTCTCAATTTTCTTTCAGTTAATTCTACATAAGGGTGAGGTAACACCTCGAACCCTAGATTATTTCATTAAACTCAACTTAGAGTGTTCATTATCATATGTCAATTCTAAGAATAACATGTGTCTACCCAATCTCTCTCACTCATACTGAGATGAAATAAGAATTTGACTACAACTCAAAAACAAAATTCATCCCATTTCAAGAGTAGAGATGTTGTATTCATACCTTATATCAATATTTAACATTTTACTTTGTATCACTCTCAACAAGACTCCAAAACATAATCACTATAAATCCCACAATATTCTAATGTAGCATGAAGTTAAGTGTCTTTCTCACTCTTAAGGATGTGCACACTCCTTTGAAGATCTTATTATTACATGAATTCTTGTATCATTTCCATCTCATGTCTCATTAGTCTTAGTCATTTCCTCAATGTCCCTAGGTTTACATTTATCTTTGAAGTGATCTCCTCATGTCCTCATGGACCTTATGCACTTATGGAGTGCCTTATCCCATAGGCCTTATCAACGCATGAAGGTGGAAAAATCTCCTGACCCATGGGCCTCAGGAAACATGGATGCCTATCTCATGACCCCATGGTCTAATGCATTTAGGGAATGATCACTGCCTAATATCAATGGTCGTATGTACCTTTAAACCTCCCTACTTGACCTTAGGATTGACTTAGGGATCTAGAATGTCTATGATATATTAATATATCACAACTTAGAACATTGTCTTTTTATATAGTTCTTTAACTCTAATTTCATCCCTTTCAGGGTACACATTATTCGCTTTATGTCCCAACATTGGGCTCAGGCCACCTTCCCTATTTGGGGCATGATTCCATGTCATTCTTCTATATTTGGAGCTTGACCTCTTTATGACCTTACCTATCTTGAGTTTTGTCATAGTCATCTACACATTGTACATGGGCCACCTTCCCTATCTATAGCTTGGTGACATACTGGTCTTCAAAACTTGAGGCTTGACCATTGCATGACCTCCCCTACCTAGGGCTTGGTCCCACACTTTGAACTCAGACCACCTTCTCTATATGGGTCTTGGTGCCTTACTGGTCTTCCCAATATGAGGCATGACCACTTGTGTCCCTCATAGATGGAATATTTGTGTTCAAATGATCTATGTTCTTTCATATTTTGTATTCTCAATTCTCCACATTTTAGGTGACATTCAAGGTTAACTCAATTCTTAAATTGATTGGTCAACTCATCCTTCTAGGGAAGGTACTAACTTAGGGTGTCTTCTTGCTTCACTGGAGGAATCTAGGATATCTAGCCACAACCTAACCCTAAGGTCTTAGGGTTTTTCCTCCCCATAGGTCCTTTTCCCACTCTTGGGTTGACCGACCCCAGGTCGAGTCAACAACCCTAGAAGTTCCATATATAATTTGTTTTCATTTTTTATTTAACCATTGGTTACTCATGTTTCTTAAAACCATTTATCTTAAAGCCTTGCTCCACATACTTGAATGTATGGGAGATTGGGTACCTAAACTAATTTTTATCTATGTAATAATTTTGATCTATGTTTTCATTAGTCATTTTACCCTAGTTAAGTCTCATAGAGTAAGGTTACTATATCACCCCCACCACTTCCATTCCCCATGATTACGGTTAGTGATGACACCCTACATCTTAGGGTTTCTACATCCCTTGAAACACTAGATTTTCCCCAAACAAACCCTTATTCCATTTAGGTTTACCCTCACAAGGAAAAACGGATAGAACATTTTTATTTACTTTATCATTATTTTCACATTACACGTACACTAATTGGTGGAGGGTGCCTTAATACCACTTCTTCTAAAAAACCCTAACTTTAGATGTGGAGGGAAGTATTCTTTTAGGGTTTATTAATCACGAGGATGAGAAGTGGATGAAATGTGATATGAGAAGATTTAGAGGAAACATTTCTTTAGCCAAACCCTAGGTTCTAGCCAGGTAGGTATCACTATGGCTAAGGGAGTCGTCGTATACCAATTTAATGGTGCGGAGGAAATTATTGTCAACCCCACAAAATCATGATCCTTTCTAGTCATGATAAGAATTAGGTCAAGCCTTAATAAGTCTCCTCATAATTCTACATATTGCTTGAAATTATAAACTATTAAATATTATTTGAAAAATCTTGGGATCTGATACTGAATGTAACAACCTCATTTTTTAGCATCTACCAATTAATTAAAGACCCAAAACTTTGAGAGTGATTACCTAAATTTTTTAAAGGATGCAGATTTAACCAAATAATAAATAATAAAGGAGCTAATGGGCACTCTCTCTCTAGAGTGAGCTCTGCCTTCTCTCTAACCCACTTCCCCTCCCCTGCTCCGTTTCTCCCCCTCGGGGGGGGGGGGGGGGGGGGGGGGGGAGCTCCACCCTACACCTTTCCTCTCCCCCTGGCGGCCCTCACGGCAACCGGGTCCCCCGGGTGGACTCTCCATCGCCTTTCCCTCTCTACCCTGGTCAGGCTCCGCACTCTTGGCGGCTGGCGGTTGGGCGTTCCTAGGGTAGCTCCACGCTCATGGCGATTGGGGGTGGCCCGCCCCCTGCTACTTCCTCTGCTACCTCCACTGATACGACTACTACTTCCGCCAAGGCGATCGAAAGGAATGAAGACTGGTTTGCCCATGACACCGATGTTACTGTCAGGCAATATTGGGTGAAATTAGTAGCTGGGCCACCCCCGTCGATCCGGGGTGCCTTGGCAGCACTTCCGAAGGACCCTTTCCTTAAGGAGGGAGATGAGCGACTGTGGACGAGATTCAATGACCCCATTATGGACTAGATGGAGGACTATCACCGCTTCTTCACCATCGTGCAGATACTGGGTAAGAAATGCCATCCTCAGCAGCTGAAGGGATGGATGATCAGGCATTGGCGGCCGAAGGGCGAGCTCGAGATGTTCACTTTGGATGGGGGGCTCTTCCTTATAAGGTTTGACAATGACACTGATCGCAATGATGCCATGATGAAGGGGTCGTGGTTCTTCGACGACCAGCTGGTTCTAGTCCGTAAATGGATCCACAAGCTGATACCCGCAGAGCCACCTTCACCACTGCTCCCGTCTGGGTCTACCTCCTGGATGTGGGTAAGCACTGGACGGCGTGAGCCATCACTGTGATTGTGCATGCTGTTGCGGCTCCCCGAGCTATCGACAGAAGAACCGATGGGATGACCTATGGATGTGCTCGATTCTGTGTTGACATATCTACTGATAAGGAGCCGCCTCCATAGGTGATGGTGGAACTCCCTAATGGAGATGAATGGGAAGTCAAATTCAAGTATGAAGTAATGTCGGACAGGTGTAGCACCTGTAAGGTATTCAGGCACAACAATGGTCAGTGCCCAGGAGAAAGGAGCAAGAACGTCTTCAAGGCACCTCCAATCATCCTGGAGGCCCCTCAAGGCAGAACCAGAAGGCAAGGTAAGTCCAGACCGCCATTGGGGATGAGGAAGGACAAAGAAAAAGATGTTGAACAGATGACTGTTGTAGGGGTTGTCGATAATGCTGATACTGCTAAGAATGCTCCTCCCAATGTGAACTCTGTTGAAACCACTGTGGGTGTACCTGAGGGAGATGAAGAGGGTGAGATTCCTCAGAATGACACCCAAGCTAACAAAAGGCAAGGAAAAGAGAATGTTGTTCTGAAGGATGTCAACCCATTCTCAATGCTAAATCAGGTTGCTGATGATGACCCATGTTCGCAGGACAAAGAGTGTAGCAGCAGCCCGAGACAAACAAGGAACACAGCCAAGAAGGGAAGGAAGAATGCCCGACCTGAGAATGGGGGTGGGACAAGCAAGTATTTTTAATGTATATACTCACATGGAATGTGCAAGGGGCCTCTTTGACGGGGAGCCAAAGGGAGGTAAGGAAGGCAATCTGTTCGACAGGGGTCACTCTGGTTGTTTGCTTGGAAACCAGGATAAGAAGAATTGTTAAAGAGAGAGTAGACACGCTGTTCCCTGAGGGTTGGGGTGCCATGTCCAACCTAGACTAGAGGGATGGTGGGTTTATCATTGTGGGATGGAGGAAGGATATATGGGATGTGGACGTGATTAATTCATCCGATCAAGTCATCACTATATCCTTCTGTAACCAGCGAGGTGCATCGTTCATCATGAGTGCAGTTTATGGTGAAAGGCTTGAAGAAGACATAACTAGTATGTGGAAGAGAATCACAGAGACGACGCAACATGAGATCCCCTGGCTAGTCATTGGGGATTTCAACAAAATTAGAAGAGTCGATGAGAAGGTTGGAGGTTGAAAGGTCACTGAAAGGGTCTTGGCAGCCTTCAATAAGATGGTGGATGAAGCTCAGCTGATTGAGCTCAATAAGGTTGGTGGTTTGACCACCTGGTCCAATAAACAGTGGTAACAGGATAGCCAGTTCCATTGATAAGGGGTTGGTTAATGAGCAATGGGCTAACAAATGGCCCAATTCTTTCATCAAACTGGGGTCGAATCCTCTAAGCGATCACTCGTGGATGAGGATTGACTTGGTGGACAAACCAGCGATTAAGAGACCTTTTCGGTTTCTTAACTTGTGGTGTGAATGGCCTGGTTTCAAAGAGGTCGTTGAGGAAAGATGCAACATTAATGTAGTTGGGAATGATATGTTTGTTGCTTTGAAGAAACTTCAAAACACTAAGAAGGCATTGAAGAAGTGGAGTAAAGAGAATATTAACTTGAAAAACCTGATTTATGAAGCCAAAATCAGGTACAACTCGGTTATGGATAAAAGTAGACATGACCCTCTGAACTCTGAGCTCATTAAAGAAGAAGTGGAAGTCGAGGACAGACTTCTGAAGTTGCAGAAAGTAGAGGAACTCTTCTATTGGCAAAGTAGCAGGATGGAGTGGGTGAGGGATGGTGACTGCAATACCAAGATTTACCATAGAGCAGCTAAGAAGAAAGAGTTGAAGGAGTGCATACACGAGTTGGTGGATGAGTAGGGGAATGTAGTTAATGGGAGAGAAGAAGTGGCAATCAATGTTGTCAACTACTTCAATAGGTTGTACAATAAAGAGGGTAGAGCTTGTTCTTCCTTCTCTGACATCTTGCCGAACAAAAGAGTTCATGACCATATGAATGCTATGCTTGGAGCCTATGTTGATGATGATGAGATCAAACACGCGACGTTCTCTATAGGGGCTTGCAAGGCCCCTGGACCCGATGGATGAATGGAAGGTTTTTTCAGGCGATGTGGTATCTGATTAAAGAAAGCATTAACTAAGCTATCAGATGGGTCCTAAATGGTCACAACATGGTTCATGTTGTGAATCATTCCTTTATCAAACTTATTCCTAAAAGAAGTGTGCTTGAAAGCATTGCTGACTACAGACCCATTGCGTGTTGTAATGTTTTATATAAAATTCTATCTAAGTTACTTGTAGGGAGGCTGAAGAACGTATTGCCTCATATCATCTCTAAGGAACAATGTGCATTTATTCAAGGCAGGAAGATTTCTGACAGCACCCTTCTTGCCGCGGAGTTCCTCACAGGCTTCAAAATTGCCAACAGCAATGCCAAAGCTTGCCTCAAAGTTGACTTGACAAAGGCATATGACTACGACAGATGGGATGCACTATGGGCCATGATGAAAGCACTAGGATTCAGCGATGGATGGATCAAGGTGGTAAAATAGTGTGTAACTTCCACTTCCTTCTCCGTCCTTATTAACGGGGGGCGGTGGGGTTGTTTACTGCAACAAATGGAATAAGGCAGGGGGATCCCCTCTCTCCCCTATTATTCACTATTGTGATGGAGGGCCTCACTATCATGATGAATGAAGCTGAAAATAGTAGGAAGGTGAAGCCGTTCAAAGTTTAGAATACCAAAGTTATTTCCCACCTAATCTTCGTCGATGACATCATGCTTTTTACTGCCGGGCATGCCAATAGTCTGAAAGAGGTGAAAAAGATTCTGAACAGGTTTGGGTACCTTACCAGACTCTACATTAGCACCATAAAATCAAGAATCTATTTGTCCAAGTCTTGCGATACTAGGAGAGGAAGGCTCAGGGATGTTGTGGGTTTAAAAATCGGCCGGTTACCGTCCAGGTACCTGGGCGCTCCTGTTGCTGGGGGTAAAGGCTCTTCGGTGGACTTTGTGCAATGTCTGGACATGTTGAGGAGTAAAATTGATGGCTGGTCTGCTCTTAAGTTGTCTATGGCAGGGCAGATCCTTCTCACTAGGTCGGTGCTTGAGTCTATGATCAGTTACTGGTGCGAGGTGTGCGACATCCCACATCCTACTACTGAGAACATGAGGAAGCTCTTGGCTAGTTTTGTTTGGGGCGGAAGTAGCCATGTCGTGGCCTGGGACACCATTGTTAAGCCTTACTGCAAAGGCGGGCTCAATCTGATCAACCCCTTGACCATGGTCACAGAGAGCTATGGAAGAATGGCCGACAGATTCCTAAGAGGTGGTGATAATATATGGACTCAGTGGATGATAAGAAGGTACGGTGATCTGAATCGTGGTTTTGATGGAAAATCATCGAGGGTATGGAGGAATATGTGCAGGAGATGGGAGAACATACAGAATGACTACTGTGTTGATGACAATGGTATTGCTTCTCTGGCCAGACCGAGGACGACACCATGGATCAACAGAGACGATGGTGCTGACGTGTTATGGGCCAAGCTCCTATGGAACAAATGCCACATTCCTAAGTGGAGCACAACAACCTATAAGGATCTCCTATGCAGGTTACCTACTGTTGATAGGCTCGCTGGATGGGGTATATAGGTAGAGAAGAAATGCGTACGGTGCAAGAGGGAGGATGAAAGCCATAGCCATATGTTTGGGACATGTAATTTCTTCAGAAGAATTTGGGTGATTGTCACACTCAGATGTGGGTGGGGACACGTTTTTTATGATAGCATCATTGGGTTGATATCCAAGCTGATGGGTATGTTCACTGGTAAACATGAGCGGGCTATAGGTGGTTTATGCCTGACAGGTGTTTGCTATAATGTCTGGGAGGAGAGGAACAACATAACTCATAGTAGGAATTTTTGTAGAGAAGAAGAGATTGTGGAGAAGGTGGCTTGCACACTTTCAAGATCCCTCAAATGTAGAAAGGGCCTTTCTTCAGGTCTATCTGAGCAAGCCAATAGATATTGGGGTTTTTGTAGATAACAACCCTCTATATATGTTTTTGTAGTTCGGTCCTGTTCTACATGTTCCTTTGGCAATATATTTACCTATTTCCAAAAAAAATAGAAAATAATTTTCATTAATTCAAATATTTTTACAAGATGCTCTCTAAGGAGTTACATAAATTTCTATCATCAAAATTGTGCATATGAGAATAAGTATCTATCTAATCCTCCTGACATAGCTTAAATTCCATCATATGATTTCATCTGGTTTATCATGTCTTGGTATCTTCATATTGAGAATGTACCTAAAATGGCATGAAACAAAAGCACTGATCAACATATTCAAATATGATATGTACGTGAGGTGCATGCAAAAGTGTGGAAGTAAGCTAACAACAAATATTCATTAATTACATGCAAATTAGAACTAACATTTCTTTCCATATTCTAGCCCTTATTGGATATATCATCTTAGGCATTATCACTATCCCTTCTAGGGATTGTGTGCATCACCCATGGATACTCATCAATGTAGGCTTCTAAATATAATATCTTACTTTATGTGATTATCATAGTGGCATTATAAATGAGCAAAATGTAAATAAACAACCAACACATTACTTGAACAATCTATGAGAAACACTCGAAAATATTGACAAACTGATGTGGGTAGGCATAAGTGTAATCATGTACCTTTTGTAGAACCATGTCGATCTTGTAGTCCTACTTTAATCATATTATACAATCAAGAAAGAAAACCAAGAAATCAACATTTAATCTGTGTACATTAATAAAAAAGTCTCATCAATCATATTAATCACATGAAATCCTATGTGGGTCCTAATCTAGAGTTTACAGTTGTCTCAGGTTTAGGATATGGAATAGGGTACAAACCCTAGTTCCATCGCACATTAAACATTAGGTAAAACCCTAATTACTAAATCTATGATATCATTTCATTTTGAACACTTAGATCATATTAAGTTCATAACAACCTAACAAGTTATGATCTTTAAACCTTAATTCCTCATATGCATGATTATTCATATTAGGAACCCTAAGTATCATCACGATTATCATGGTCATCTTGGAATATAATATTATTCAAAAATATAAACTTATAACATGAATTAAGAGAAATTCATGTATTCAATTATTTCAATGCACAAATCTAGAGTTTTTCTACTTTAATCACCACTATAACACATATTAATAACACTTTTAGAGTATCATAATTAGGTCACAATTATGTTTTATTTGTATTCCTCTCATTTTCCTTATCAATTTTCATATATATAACATGTCTCAATCTAATGACCAAATAATAATTGGAATTATAGAAATATTATTGTATTTTGACTAATCATATAATTCATCTGTGGGTCAAGGATTGAGAATATGTGCTTTCTCACATCAACATCCCTCTCCTTTGTGGTTAACCCTCATGAAGAAGGTTAAAGACATGTTTAACCGATATTGTTTTATGACTATGTTGGGGTAGAAATGTAATTCCATCTATCCCCTTCTCCTTCCTCGGACCTTGTGAACACCTGTGCCTACTAGTCATGGTCAATACTCAACACCACTATTGACTCCTTCTCCTAGAGTCATAGAAACCAATTTGGATCTATGGGTATCTTCATACAGGCTCCCTAAAGACAATTGAACCATCTGTGGCAGATAATGGTTACCAGGGCAACATTACCCACAATTCAGCTGGAGGTCGGGAGGAGGGCACCACGGGAAACAAAGCTCTGATGTTTCTAAGATAATTTAGGATGGTAGAGAAGGATGTTTTTATTTCTATTAGTCTCAAAAGTTGTGTGATGGTCTCCCAAAACGAGAACCTACCCTTATATAAGCATGACTATTAAGCCCACCTTGAATGGAGTTTAACTCTAGTGGTCTTGTAGGGAAAGTCCCCAATCCTTAATGAAATAGGGGCTTCTGGGGATGGTTGGGTATAGTTTCACACCCCAAAGTCAAAATCAATCCTTTTAGGGGAAGATATAAACTAGAGAAAGAGATATATAACCAAGGGGTGGGTTGTTACTATAGTCATCCTTCCCTTTTTGGCTAGGGGAAGAAGACAACGGCTCGACCTTTAGATCTCAGATCGGCGGTCATCATGGGCATGACACATCAAAGGGCCAGCACAAACCAGAGCTACAATTGGAAAAGTATTTAATCGATTTCCAAAACTAGAAATAAAGATTTTTTTGCAACTAGGCCCCTCTTCCTTTAGGATCTTGTCTAGGACTCTAGGAATATCCTTTTTCTATGAAATTTGGGAGGTAAACTTATTTATAACTTTCTCAACCTATTCTTATTTTGATGGATTGTTAGGGATAACCTTGATAGTCTAAACTTGCTCTTTTAGTACATCCTAAAATTACTTACCCACACCACATGGAAAGTCATTTTTCTTTCAAATTCTGGAATTCTCTTATATGTGTTATTATCTTCAATTATACCAAAACTCAGGCCATGACATTCTCGTTTAATGCCCCAAACTTTATGTTGCCATTCTTGGCTAGAGATAATTAGTCTATTAATCATCTAAAACATTACATATATTATTTTATTTTGGAAACTTGTCTAATATTCCATATTTCCATTTCCTAAGAATCCAATAAGTCATTATTTTTTAGTTATGCAAGGATTCCTTTCATTTCTTAAACTTGTTCCACAAGTACATATTTGAAGAGTAAATAATCTCGAGGGCCTCATTTGCGACATAGGTTGGACCCATGCCACAAAGTGTTCACCATTATTGTTCTATCAACTATAATTTTGAAATTTTCTTATTCAATCAAGTCGTATATTTATGTATTTGAAATTTACTAAAATTTGATGATATAACACATCTGTTGAGCAATTCCCTCAATTAATTTCTCATAGACATGGATGTTAGGATCTATGGAATAATTTGAAAATGACTCATAGCCTTTTGTAGCATCAGGCATGTTGGAATTGAATTTGGTCACAGGTCATGGTATGGGATGCCATCCCAAGTAGAAGGACACTATTTGATAGTCAGTGGAGGATTTCTTCTCAATCTCCTCTCCCATGATGTGCCTAGAGTTGAAGGGGTTGATCTTCTTTTGGGAAATCTGACTACGTTTCCTCAAATGGGTTATCAAATTCTCCTCCCATTAATGCAAGGCATGGTGGTAGTATGGAGAAATGGGTTGAATAAATGGGAGAGTGATTCGATTGATTGGTGTAGGAGTGAAGGTGTTGTATATAAGTGATGCGGGTGACTAACAAGATGGTTTGTTTGACATTTTTGGTGATGGTGACCAGTGGAGATAATGGGTTAGTCGGCTGGGAGGATAAGTCAGTCAACTCAACTTGGCATTAGTGAGGGTGTAGATGGGAATAAATCAATCAATAGGCTTGAGGAGTTTATCAAACATTAACTTTGTGATGTGATGAATAAAGGGTTGAGTCTCTTGGTTGGTGAACCCCAATTAGTTGATTCACTTCTTAATTGAAACAAGTTTATGTAGGAGGTTATAATATTGATGTATGAGACTAAGTAAAGGCATTCGAACAAAGTAAGTCTAGTATGGTCAATCAGGTGGAGGATGACATAGAGTTGAGTGATGTAAGGGTGAAGAATAACCCAGTTGATGTGGACTGGGTCACTTGATGAAGGGGGAACTATGGTTCTTGATGAAGAGATGATGAAGATTGGGAGGGGAAATAATTTTCCACATAAACCATTCCTTTTCCTTAATGGAATATATCAACAACAAAGGCTCAATAACCCAACCTACTAAGTGGGAGTCTACTGACTGGGCTTCATGTGGCACAGTGGTGTGCACAACCCATTCACCTGACTCATTTTTTGATTCAATTAACTAGTTTTGGTTAGTGAGATTAGTAAATCATTGATCCCTTGGTTCCCAAAAGTTACTCTACCAGGTTTTTGGGTCAATCAACTGACATGAAATAGTTTCCCTTGCATAGGGGTTGGTATCCTGACTCAGTTGGGGGGTTGTCTGACCAGAAAGTATGTTGGGTTATAGTAATTAATGGACTAGCCAACACCCTTTAATTTCCTAGTTTTAATGCAGTGATAGAAAGGAAGATACTTAGTCAATTGTATACTGTAAAAGAGAAAGTGGTGTAAAGGTCCAATTTTGGGTCATGGTCCAGGCCCTTGAAGGGCTGACATAAATGTGATATTTGTTTAATATACAACATCCTAGTCATGTTTGGAAGATGCTACAATAGATGGGATTGAAATGTTCAAAACATGAGTTAGATACTTGATAATAAGTGTGAAATTTTATCCAATATTTGATAATTGAGTAATACAAAAATGTGAACCTTTGTATTGAGAGGAAGGAGTTGTGTTGGGAGGCCATTCAAGGAGGTATTTGTTTTTCCAACATGTAAGCATTCTACATAGTTGGATGTGATTTTTTAATGAAATAATATAGCTTGCAGGTAAAATTGGGATTCCTTTCAATGTTAGGGTGAAGTTTTATAAGTAGGAGGTTAATGTTTCTTGAAAAACGTTCCTTGATTTGGGTTACCTGTTAGAATCTTATATGACAATGCATCAAGATTGAAGGTTCTGCAAAGTTTTGAATGAATTTTGATAGTCTCTCAGTAGGTAGAAAAGGATTAAAGCACCAATGTTGTCTCACAAGACTAGGCATGCCAAAAATAGTTTGTAATATGTCTTGAGGGATAAATCTAGTTTCCTTTAATCCAAACTAGGTTAGAAGAAAGCTAAATATCAATCACTTAAGATTAAATGAGAGTACGGGTAAATGTTGGCAATCTGAAAGGGTGTGGGCTGTGAAATTTTGGTAAGGTGATCTGATGAAATTCAGCCACCTAACTAGAATAGGGCATGTTGGGAGATTGACCAGTTAGGTTGTCATAAATGGTTTATGATATCAAATTGATTGGAGTAGATTACTAACATGAAAAATTATATCTTGGAGATAGATCAAGATTGAAAGGATTTCTTTATTTTATGGGAATTCATGAGGTTTTTATTCATCTCACCCTCCTCATCCAAGTCAAATCTTCAAGGTGATTACAGGATAAATTATTTGAACTAGAATTAAACATGGTAGTACTATTACCATTACATGATTTGACCTAAGTAAATTCTAAGGTCTCCTTTGGTTGCCTTCTATGGTATAAGAATCCATTATTCTTTTTTTTGTGATACTTTGCTAACCTAGCAATAACTTGATTTCCTTCTCATTTGACATTCAAGAAAGTCCAACTCTCCTTTGTCTTCCTCTTGATCTCCATGACCAGTCTTGCAACATTAGGGTTATGTTCTGGTCTTCCTTGAATGGATTTTCTATCCAATAAGTAGTACATTTCACTATCCAGTCTCTAATGTCCTGCTCCAATACCATGTCTAAATCTTGGTCGATGGCACTTAGTTTAGTCTCAAGGGTTGTATCAGCTTTGATACTATTCCTCATGCCTCCAACCTAGTTGAATGTCCTATTACAACAAATCGTCATAATGGATGAGTTTTGTTTCTTGAATGTAGCATTTGTGTCGATCTTGATTTATCCCTTAGTTGGTCTAATCCATGTATAAGTCTTGTTCTCATCATTAATGTTTTCTTCTTTGTGATAGATGATTGTAGTTAAGAGGGTTTCTTTCTTGATGAAGTTGATTTGGTTAGCAACCTATCTTTTCTACTTCTTGAACACTTTAAGTTTCCAGAGTTCCAGATATGCTAGGATACAATAATGAATATCAAGGTGCAGTTTGGGTCACAGTTGATGTTAGTCATCGAGATCCATTCATATGTGTATCTCAAGAAGTTACTTTAAAGGTGAGCATCAAGAAACTCCTTTGAAATAGTTAAAGCATGTAGGAAATAACTTAGGGCATGCAGAATGGACTCCTCCTGGCTGTTGTATATTGGATAATTGTCATGTAAGACCATGTTCCTTGAAATTCTACAATTGATCTTAAATAAGCATTACGACCAACATACCATAGAACAACTTCACCCTTGCTGCATCCTTTGCACTCATAATCTTTTCTCGCTTGCTAGCAACAATAATGTCTTTTTGAGCTTAGAGAACAACATAGGCACTCTTATTAGTGAACTGTCATGTAAGACCATGTTCCTTGAAATCCTATTATTGTTCTTAAGATAAGCATTATGACCAACTTACCACAGGAAAAACTTCACACTTGATGCATCATTTATACTCCAAATATTCTCCTAGTTGCTTGCAACAATGATGCCTTTTTAAGCTTAGAAAACAACACAGACACTCTTAGTAATGAACTCGCTAGAGTCAGTATGCTCCCATGCTCTAATATGATTGTCAGGATGGCTTTTAGAGATTGTAAATTATCCTTTAGACTATGTCACTAGAAAGCCATTTGTATCGAAATTCTTTGTCTGGTTTTTTATCCATACTCACCATGTTGGATACTTATAGATATTTCAACACAATTGGTATTGCTTTCTTTGTCAATGTTTTGAGTGTATGATCCTTGCACCACCATGTATCCTTCCAAGTGTTTATATCTTTCCAGATTACAAGGATCATATGCAATTGATCATTGATAAAATATTCGCAATTTATTGATACCCTACCAAATCATGATGTGTTGGAAAGTCTATTTCCATAGTGGCTTGCAAACTTGTTTTTAAACCTGCACACCATAAGGATTTATGATTTTTACTTAGATCCCAGGTGTGTTTACCAATAAGGGCCATGTTACAATCCCTCATTTATTTGATTCCCAAACAACCATATTGTTTATTACTCATAATTTTATCCATGCCACAAGGAATAGAGGACCTCCTTTATGGTTTCCTACCAAAATCAAGCTTATCACATTTCTCTTGATTTTGTCATATATTTTCAAAGGGATCATTGTCGTCTGCATCAAAAAATTGGGTATGGGTGTCACAATAAACTTAGCAAGACACATTGGTCATGCTAGGGAATGCCATTTGACTAATGTGACTTCATTCTTGTTGTAACATTGTTAAGAATTTCATCATAGGTTTCACACTTGACCATAGATTGGTTGAGAGAAATTCCTAGATACTTGTCCAAATCCTCATCTTGATTAAGACACTTATGTTACATATTTTTCTCCTCATTCTCAATGGGACACTTTTTACAAAGTGAATATTTACTTTGAAAGAATTTCTTGAGACTATTAATATTTAAAATATAGTTCACTCTAAAACTATATTTCAACTTTATAAAGACTGTTCAACTTTTAAAATGATGGGAAGATTGTAAATATTGTTCCACTTTGAAAAGATCATTCTACTTTGAATATATTTGTAAGAGTATCAATTATTGATTAAAGGTTGTGAATTGAAGATTATTGATCGAATTTTGTTGAGTGAAAGTTATTTATTGAGGATGTCTTGAGACAATCTGATATTGTTTGAAATTCCTAAGTTCATCCTAGATTGTTTGTTAGTTTATTACTTATTCATGATCGTGTATACTTATCCAAGATTTTTATGATGGGAAAAGATTGTTGTTCAACATGAAAATATGTTAGTAAAATGTGAACATTATAGGTAACATCATCAAATTACTAAAACATGAAACACACAACCATATTAGAGTATTGGAAGTGAGAAATCATCTTAGAAACATGTAAATCAATCAAACATCTAAAGATACTTTTTTAGAATATCAACCCACCCCTTTTATCCCATAAGTGATGATCTTGGTTACAGCCTCACTCAAGCATAACATGTATGGTAGGGTTGGTCGTTAGCTTCTCTATAGTATGATGGCACACATCATGGAGTAACATAGTTTCTTAGTATGGGAACTGCACCCGATACACATCATGACTAATGTAGTTGCAATTAGTCAATCATTCTAGGAGAGGTGGGTGTCCTCAAGTCCTTAGGATGTCCAACATTCCACTCGACTGGTACCTTTACTAGGCATCCTAACCTTCATCCAAAGATACAACTTGAGTGTTGGCACAAGTTCATCATATGTATGTGTGTTTACGTGTGTATAGTGGAATTGAAATATTTTTAATTTTTTTGTGATATCCCAAGAATAAGACATGTAGGTAAAGAATAGATTGAAATTCTTATGTAAGAATGATATAAATTCTTTAAAATGACCTACACATTTAAGTTATTAATCATGCTCATACCATCTTTTCTAGATAGGGGTGTTTCTTTTACCCAGAGCCACGATCGAAGAAATTGAATGCCTCTGTAGGAACTTCCTTTGGGGCGATAAAGATGACAACAAACACATTCATTATGTTGCTTGGGACATGATTTGCAGACCAAAAATGGAAGGCAGTCTAGGAATCAGAAGATTTGAAGACTGGAGTAGAGCAGGTATGTCTAGACTCCTCTGGGATATAGCAAACAAGAAAAATTCTCTATGGATCACGTGGATCCATAGTGAATACCTAGAAGAAGATACATTGTGGTCATGTCCTAAAAAACCGATGCACAGCTGGATGTGGAAAAACGTCCTTAATGCCAGAGACAATATGCTCCCTATGGTTACATTCTCTATCATAGATGGTAAATATATCTCTATGTGGGGGGACCCTTAGATGAATGGGACCTTTCTTGCCCAGCACATCTGAGATCCAAAAGCTTTAATGCTTAGAAATAGTTTCAACCACAAGGACAAACTATTCTCTATCATCTCTAACTCCAAGTGGAACATACCACGCGTAAGAGGAGCTGAGGAGATGCAGGCTATCTGCTTAAGCATCAGCCTCAAGGGGGATGTTGACACGTGCTACTTTACAAACCTGGAGAAATTCTCACTCAAGGGGGCCTGGAACCTGTGTAGAACCCAGCATGAAAAGGTCGATTAGGCCAGCTGGCTATGGGAAATCAAATATTCACCAAGGATAAGGGTGAGCTGCTGGAAGATTATGCAGAGGAAGATGATGACAGATGAAAATCTGACAAAATGGGGTTTCTACCTGGCATCCAAATGCACTCTATGTCTCTTCCAAGAATAAACTCAAAGTCATCTACTCTGGCACTGTGATTTTGCTAGGTAATTATGGGATAGAGCTTATGCACACAACTCAACAAGGCCTCAAAGCAAGGAGGAGCTACTATTGATCAAAGACATGAAAAGTAGATTACTTAGCATTTTAGTGCTCTACCACATCTGGTACAGTAGAAATTGCAGCATTTTTGAAAATATAAAGCCAACCACTAGTTGTGTTTGGAAAAAAGTCTATAGTGATTATATTGCCTTCCATAGATTGGTTCATTGGAGCCTTGATCCCCCCACTTGTACATTTTTTTATATGAATAGAAGAGTAGCATGCTTATTGATAAAAAAAGTAATTAATCATGCTATCTTAATGCAATAAAGAGTCTTCACATAGAGAATGACACATATCCTTTTCTTCTCTTTATCTGATTAAATTTTAGAAAGGAATGTGGAAGAGAAACACAAAAAGGGAAGAAGAAGCAAACCCAAATTTTGAAGTAGAAAGTGAAATGCCTACTTAGGAAGGAGCAACCAAAACCAAATCAGTAGACAAAAACCCTCATTCGAAAGTGTGTATGCATAGTTTAATTAGGAAACACAATCAAAGCCCCAATTGGGAAATGTTGAGAAAACCCAAATGAGAAAGCATAAAAAATTAACTGGGAAGCTGCAAGAAAATCATAAGTACCAAGAGGAGCCAAACCAACAGTTTAGAACAGTGAAAAAAATCTAATTAGGAAGCTAATAGATCATAAAAATAGCAACAAATATAAAAAGGAATGTAATTATCATAAACAATAATAAAAGACAAATGGGAAAGTGAATCTTGAAAATAAGGAACCCTCATAGGAACCATAGGTACTGGTGGAATGATAGGTTCCATAGTCAATGAATGACTAGAGGAATCTCTAGTTTCTCCATCCCTCACCTAATCTTATTTGATCTGAAAATAGAAATAAAATTCAAACATGATCCGGATAAACATCAAAAAATATAAAACAAATCAAATTAGATCATCTAGTATCCCCAACCTAGTCTCCAGGATAAGTTATTGACCCAAAAAAATCATGAAAATATATAAAATACAATAAAAAAAATAAGAAATATAGCTCAAATTATCCACCATGATTTACATAGATAATAGATAAAAATGAGATTTTGCATTTAGATCTACATGAAAATGTGAGAAAAACCACATTTGACTCCGCCCAAGGGCTGATAGAGAAAAGGTGAAACATGGCCAAAGATGCAATGTGGTGATCTTATTACAAAAGGAGAAGTATTAGGAGAACCCACATTACCTTATATATTAGTATTGTACATTTTAGTATTATGGAGACATACTTACAAAAATACAAAAGTGTATAAAGTAGTGATTTTTGGTTTGTAGATCGTTTGGGATCAAGATGACTGTGGTTTTGCATCATTTACCAAAAGAGCTTAAGTTTATGTTATGAGACTTTTGTTGCATCGAAAACTCCCACTAATGAGACCCATCCTAGGCGATTGGGACTAAAGTGTAAGAAAGGAGAGAAGGGAAAGAAGATTGATATCAGGCATGTACAAGATCTAAACTATTAGGTTAATTAAATAAAGTATGTTATTAGATGAAATTATATGAAGGAAAATCTAGATCATGTAGTTTGTATGGATGAGTAGTTTAAGCAGTGATGGTTAAGAAGTTTAAGTAATCATGAAGTTGTATAGACATTATTACCTGAATAGTTAGACTAAACAAGTAAGGATAAGGTTTAGACTGAAACAATGTAAACAATTTCCATTCTATGAATAAATGTCTTCAAAAAATGCAAATCTTCTAGAGGAAGGATTCTTTAGTCACTTTAGTGACTAAATGTAAATAGGGGGGAGTTAGATCTCTTGTGTCAGGAGAATAAAAATATATAAATTAATGATAAAGTAGGTATTTCAATATTTATAGGACAAGTTTAGGGTTCATGGGTTTGAGTGGAAGACTCTAGAATAGTTTGCAAAATTTGACCATCTATGGATGTAGAAATGTGGTGGATAGTATGGTTCTTCCCTGTGGAACCTAGAGGATGGCTCATATCCATTGGTTGTCTTTGAGGATGCAAATTTAGAATTTTTTTACCTGCATTTTGGATTTTATTAGAATCTTATGGAGATTATCAGATTAAAATAGCTTGGATTGTGATATTGAGTCATATGAAAAATAAAACACAATTAGAGGATAAAAATTGAGAATGGTCCTTCCTTCACATAAAAAAATGGAATTTTACGAGTATAATTGTAATTGAATATTTGTATGTTTTAAAAATAAATATTTATTAAGGACAATCCAACTAGAAATCTATTAAAACAAGCTTGTAAAAAAATAAAATTGATAGGAGAATCACGCTTTACTAGACAAAAATACTTTTGGTATAAAAGACCCCAAACTATGGAAAATAGGATAAATAAGTGGATAAAATACGAGTAAAAATGAAAATTTTTGCAATAAATAGATTAAAATCTATCATTAGATAAAGAGAAGATATAAGCTTTGTTTCTAAGTGAATGAGAAGAAATGGGGTGTCACTCTTAGTTATCTCTTCTTCATAGGTTTTCACCTAGCTAGGTGACTTAGAAAAAAACTATATTATAAGGCATAGTGAATGATGATAAACTGGAGATAAGATAACAGAGGAAGGTGATAAGCAGTCATGATAGACAAATTTATACATAGGATGTAATTTACATGATTGATTTTCCTTATGTAGTGAAATGGGCCTATCATCTAGATAAGATGGAAACATGGGGTCCTAAGGGCAAGAAGAGGTTGAAGAAAGGTTGGTTTGTTCCATGCATCTTTAATTTGTGTTGGTTTATCCTAATGAATTACATGTGTGTTGTCATCTGTATGACCAGGATCATGAGGTACAATGAATAGATTGGGAAATATAATAAAGAGAAAAGTAATAAATATGCAAATTTTCTTATCATTATGAGAAACTTACAAAAAAATCCAAGACATGTAGATAAAAAAAGGTAAAATAATCTAACATGAGAAAATGATGTTCATAAGGGCTATAATAACTGTAAGTGTGGTTTTGATGTGTTTTATAACTGGGGTGTCAATGAAGGTGACTCCTACAATGGTTTTGCAATCTGGTCAGTTTAACAATAAAAGAGAAAAAATGGATTTGCCACCATGTTATGAGGAAAAAAGACAAAAATCATAAATAGGGCAAGCATAAATTCAAAATATAGGTGGGTAAGGAGTAATTTCTAAACCAAAGAAAATAATAAGGCACCAGGTTACGTGTGGAAAAAGTTAGGCACCTCATGATTTCCAATCCTATG
Source organism: Alisma plantago-aquatica (assembly GCA_963693085.1). NCBI lineage: Eukaryota > Viridiplantae > Streptophyta > Magnoliopsida > Alismatales > Alismataceae > Alisma > Alisma plantago-aquatica. The sequence goes on from OY856411.1 coordinate 652,476,138, forward strand.
TTGGAAATACTAATGAGCTTGAAAATGAGATCTTATTAATAAAATATGGATTCTTGATAATATCATAAAACATAAGAGGTTATCACATTCTTAAGATATATATGATAATGAAACATGGATTCTCATATCATCACACCATTTTGAGACTACAAAGGGGAGGGGAGAAGAGATCAACATTTTTGCAATACCCAACACACCTTACTTGGTTGTGGTAGGGAGGGAGATAGAGCTAGTTCCCTCAATTCTTCCCAAAAGATGTGAATGGGAATCACAAAGTTTCTATTTTGAGCCTTTCAAGAATATTTGTTGGGGATGTTAGTGTTTTGAGTGATGTGTGTTTTTCAGCTTGAGGGAAAAATATGCTTGCTTTTGTTGATGAGGATACTTCTTTAAATAGTTTTCCATCATATACACAGGCTCTAACTTTACTTCATTTGAGGGTGAACACATAAATGGTGATCAAGAGTCTATTTATAATGAGAATAAGCTAAAGATAGGGGTTACTTATGGTGCCCCATTTATCGAGGATTATTATACGTCCCTAGTGTATGCCCCACCTCCAGAGTCCACTGGGAATGTCTTAAATGATGAACCATCAACATGGTAAATATAGGGACACATGGGGATCATGCCATTTTTTCTTGCAATTGAATGTCAATAATGTCATTATTTTGTTTCATAGTTGGATCTGATTACTCACAGTTGGGTATGTGCCCCACCTTCACATGGTTTTTTAGAGAGTCTATTCAGAAGTAATGGCATGGAAGCATGGGTTTGTTAGGGATTTTATAGGGGTAAGGTATAACATACCCCAAATCATGGTATATGTTTCATTCTACTCTTTGCTTATTCCTTCTCATTTACAATAATGTTACTTCCTTTTTATCCTATTTAAGAATTCACTAGGATTAATTAGAGTCATTTCACAACAAATTTCATAAATACCATCAATATATGGGGGATTAATTACAAAAAAAACCATATACATTCAAATATCAGGGTTTGATGTACAAATATAGCATAATAATAGTTTTCACTCTAATTTATAACTCATTATTCATCCTAGTACTAGATGATAGAAAAAATGGATGAATACAAATTATTGAATCATGTTTGGTCAATCAAAAGGTATAGATGCCCTGATTAAAGACTTAACATACATGCAATGAAATGTAATGAAAACATTTTCAAAAGGAGAAACTAATGTTAAATTTTGATTGTTCAAGTCCTATTTATCAAACCATGAAAATTTTAGGACACTAGGGGGTTGAATACACACAAAAATTGATTGAAACGTAGTTGATTATGATTGATTTCATCTAACATTTTCATTTTCCTATGTTCCATTTCAATGTCCTATCACACAAAGATGTTACTTGCAATTGAACAACTACATCGACTATAAACCCTAGTCAAAACTAAAGTGTCACCTTACTCCCCTATACCCTTGTTGCTAGTTTTGGTTACACAAGTACTACATACTCATAGACATACTCTCTTTCCTTCTATTTCTTCAGTAACTCTTATCTTTTGGTGTTCTCTCCATTCTCCTACTTTTGTCTCCTTAATTTCATCAAGCCCTAATTTGGGCAATACTAAACACTATGTAGCACACACTTTTCTCTTCTCCTTCATTCACTTTGGTGAGTTTTTCAAAAGGCTAGTATATTGAATCCTACCTAAATATAATGATACATCTAGTATGTTAGGTCACTATGGGATGTCTTCAATTGGTGGATTTGGTTCCCCCCCACCAAACCTCAACATAGATATCTACCCTCTTTATCTTTCTCGTTGGACCTCCCTATAATTGTATGTTGCATCAGACACCAATTATGCACCTCTAAACCTCCTTCTTATTGCTATGAACTGGTATGTCCTCATCACTAACACTAGGATTTGTGTTTGGGCTTCCCAAACTCAAGGAACCTTTGTCAATTGGTGTGACTCATAAGATCATTGAAGACTAGTGTGTAACCCAAATAAGGGATTGAATGTTTCATGAAAGGATTTAAAATTTTCTTCCCATTTTTCTTCAATTCATGATCTAGTAGATTAAGACATCCAAGTCTTTCCCTCCATCTACCTTTTGTAATCCTATTCCTGGTTGAATGAACTTCATGTTGTTTCTAACTAGTTATCAGCTTCCTATCCTTTTTGTTTACACTAGTTTTAACTAGTCATGTGATTGAGCTCACAATCATTATGTCTTGGGATGTTGAGTTCTCCGCCTCGTTTCCTTGTGTAATAAGGCATTATTACCATTTTTAACTAACTCATGATCCATGTAGGGGTTCCTTGAGTTAGGTAGTCTCAAGAGAACTCAACTTCAAGAACATTTATTTGAGATCATCATCAAGTACTAGATTGGTAAATCATGATTATGATTGTATTGTATGTGTTTTGTATCAAGGTTGTTGAAACAATAACAAGTCTTTAATTCCCAAAATACCTTGGCATACTTGGTGTGGTGTAATGTTGATAAGGGCCAATTCTAACCATTTTCTTTGTGTTTTCAGTTCACACGACACAAGTTTTGAGTGAAGCAATGACAAATATGCCATGTCACATTTAGTTAGTCATATAAATATTATTAGGGAATATGATCCACTTATCAACATTATTTTATTAAATTATTAGAAATATATTTTACTTATAAAACATAATTAATTATTGGAGCATGAGAAAGAATAAAATACATGTTTTGCAAAATCAAGAAAAAGACCTCAATCTTTTGGTGAGACTTTTAGGGCCTAATTACACATTTATTAGTAAGACCTCTTTATTTTAAATGGGCTTATTGGAATAAGTAATAACCCAATCAACATATTTTGTATCTAGGTGTTGGAAAGTTCTGAACCTTACATTAGGAGTTATTGTTCGTTAGCTAAGGATGATTTTGAAGCATGTATAAATTCCATGTTACATTGGATATATATATGATAATATTCCAATTTTTCTATAATAAGGAATCCTTTTAAATATTATCCCTTTGTAGATATTTCAATGGAAATTTAATATTTTTCTAGTTTAAAGTCATGAATTCATGTAGATTATGAATCATCATACTACCTTGGGTGTTTGAATGGCATGTATTATGGTTTTATTTTCATTCATTATTGGACATATATATCTTTCCTATCTATTAGGCTTTAAGGGTGTTAGACTATTTATCTATTGTAGTTATAATCATTAGAGCATGTTGTTCTACCTTAGATATGATGTCTCCACCTATTTATAAATACAAGGGCATGCTATTCCAACCATGGTGTGTTGTTCCACCCATTTTTATATTAGTGCAGAGTGCTCTTCCCATGATGTGATGACTCACTCCCTTTTGGGCAATGAACTAGTGGTATCTTAGTCTGACCAATGATATTTTTAGTACATGGAATATCTACAACCAGTTGTATTTTCTGAGAAACTGTGAAAATATTTAGTGGCAAGATTGTTTATAATATCTTATTGACCTTATGAGAAAATGTCTCATTAGTTTGATATTTATATCTTGTTGAAATTCTATTGAAATTTACTATATGTTTAGAAACCCTAATTGTACAAGAACACCCCTCTTTCTTTGATACCAAATGATGTAGAAATATTTCATTTATAAACATACTCAACAATTTGACGCATACCCTTTATTTCATTTTTTGGGGTGTTGTTCTCAAATCACCCAGGTGTAGATATTTATAGGACATGGATTCATGAAGATTGTATTCAACTATTAAGAGTTCATGATAGCTTGGGATGCTAGGACACCCATGACAAGTGATGTCGTGTGTATTTAGATATAACATTTTATATTTTGGTGCCACACTTATGTTGAGGAGTAACTATGTATGGAATATCTTTTAGCTAAAAATATAGTTATGTTTCATCATCCTATTAGTTATTTTTCTTTGTGATACATACCATTTGGAAAATAAAATTAAATCAATCCTTTCCCTCATAAATTTTAGTATGTCTAGAACAATGATGGTTTTATTCCTCAATATAGTATGGAGTGGATCCCCACTCGGGTCCCACTCTTTATAGAAGATTCTATGAGTACAATCTTGCATTGAGATCAATCCAGGTGAGGGAAATCATGTCTTAGGTTAGGGATTTTTGGAGAAACATTAAAGCAAGGTAGTCCATTTAGGAACATGAAATTGATATGATGACTATTCTGATTAGTAGCCTTCCCAATTGTGGGAGAGGCAATGTCTATATTTTTACACTCAAGACCTCCAATATGAATGAATAGTATTATTTTTGGCTAATTTATTTAGTGACCATCAATTTCATTGACTTTGTGATGTTACATGTATAATTGATCGTAAATATTTGCATAATTTTTGTGGTTTAATGAACTTTTTGGTATTACATTAAATCATCTTTCTATTTCCTAAAGTCCATCAAGATGTTGCTCATAGACCTAACATGTGTGTATTGATTTATTTCACTCCTAGATGAATTGGTGTACCTCACGTATAAATTATAGTTTTGTATGGCTATTTTGGTAGTTCATTTCTATACAAAAAGTTTGTCTGCATTTCATATTTATTTATAATCATTTTATTGAAATTTGTCACTATTATAACTCATTCAAAAACCAAACTCAATGGATCTAAAATTGGAATGACAGTAGTTTTTTACTCTTAAGATGAGGTCTAAAACATGTTAATGAATCCACCCTTGATGAGGAGTGATGTATTGATACTAGTAGACAATTCTTTTTGGTTTTATGTGTGTTGATTGATGACACTGAATGTAAGTTTTTTTATACAATCACACAAATGAAGGGGTATAGTTGATCTAGGGAGGTGTATCTTACTTATGTGAGTAGGAATTTTTTAGATGTTTTTATTAGAGGGGGAAAAGTTTTAGTAAGGATTTGATGATTTAGTGTATTTTCCTAAACAAGGCTTGAACTAAGATTGCTTATGAAACATGGATATAAATCAAGTTTCACATCATTATGAGTCTTATTCAATGTAAACATTTGGGACACGTCTTTCAATCTAGAGATTTTGAGGCATATATTGGTTCTCTAGGGCCAAAACAACATGAAATGTCTTATAAAGGGCTTAAATTATTGAAAAATTAGAACGTTGGTCCTAGGAACTGATCTCAGTAAGGATGCCTACAACACATGTGCCTAGACTTTAACCTGGATTGGGAGCTAGATATGAGCAAGGGACATAGTTGTCATACATCCTAAGCATGGAATCTCTAAGGTTTTGGGCTAGGGAATCTTGCGTTGCTTTCCCCCTAAGATCATAGTTAAGGGGATTCATTATAGGTGTGGGATCTTCCTTATTGGGACTCTATAAAAATTATATCACACAAAAGCATATGTATCATACCACTGAAATAATATTTCATACTCTATTGGCACTTTCCATCAATGAATGAAAGGAATTTTTCATATCCTTACCATTTGGATCTTGGTATTCCACACCCGAACCTATATTCCTCTCTATTGTAATTTTAAAATTGAATTTTTCTCCTTCCTGTGGCATTTATGTTTATGTTATAAGAGATAGCCAACATATCACTAGTTTGTGATATCTATCCCAATTTGTCTAAGTGAAGGTTGTGGTTGCATTGGAGGAATGATTTCGCTAATGACAACAAAGAAGTGTGGATGTCCTTTGCAAGGGTTGATCAATTCTCCATGTGTTTTGAAAGTCATTGATTTCTTCAGTGATTCCATGTACTTTTTGGAACATGACTCAATCTCTTTGTATTTTGACGATGATGACATTGGAGATGTCCAATGTATTACAAATGTTAATTCATGATCATCTTAGTTTTCTCGAGAGTCTTGAGTGCATCTTTTTCTTGGGTTGGTAGGTGTGAAGAAACCCATTATTACAAGATTTCTTAGCTAGAGAGTCACAACAATGTAGTTATTGTGGGTGTCAAACTTCTTCAAAAAACAAAATGTCTAAGAGGTTGAAACCTTTGAGTTTGTTTTGAGGTGTTTTTAACCATGTCATTTGTAAAGACAATATTTTATTAGCCTATGGGTGGATGATCTCAATATTGGATTGTTATTTGAAAAGAGTGTATCTCCCAAATGATTTGTTCAAAGTCATACCAGTGCTAAGATAAGTGCTAGTACTGAAGATGGAATTGTCCATCCTCTACAAATTGAGTTGGTTGATCACCTGGTTGTAAATAATTTGTACCACTTTTATGGAGGGACACAAACATAGTTTGTTTATTTTACCACAGTCCCACAGTTTTTAGTGTTGGACTTAATTGAGATCAAGGCCAGTTGGTGTAATAGCTAGAAAGATTTATAGATATAAATGTTTGACGGTGTGGGTACCTATTGTAAGACATGTTGGGTCACATGCTTCAGTGGTGGAAGATAATAACTATATTATTGTACTAGACAAATTACATAACTATATGACCTATTACCTCATTGGTTTCTCTTGATAGTAGAACATCACCAAGTTATTTACATGGTTTTCATGAGCTTCGATCAGGGGAAGGGAGGAAATGACCAATAGCCACATTATTGTAGTGGATGATTTTTAATATTGTTGGATTCATTAGGTGATGGTAAATGTGGATGTATATCATCATAGATACGATGGAACAGAGTAGTATGAGATTCATTTCTTGAGGTGGACACATTTGGAGGTCAAATGTAGTGGTTAAGGAAAGCTCCTTGTAGAAGAAAAACCAAAATTATTGTCTGGTATATGTTACATTTTATGTTTTTGTTGTTTGATAATGTAGTTTTATCCATGAAAAGTTATTGAGATATGGTTTTTTTCCGTATTTGATATGGTTTTTTTACATTCAAATATGCAAATCATAGCATTATATCACTTTTTGGGCTTTCAACTTGTAATCTTTGTAGTAAAAACCTTTTACGAGCACATACCTTGTGGATCGTAGTGACACTCCCTCACAACTAAACATCTTAGTGACTATGTCAGATAAATAATATATTTCACATTTCTACATACAACTTTAGGATGGGATTGATTCCTCGTTACTTATTGGCATATTGTTGGAAGTATGATACTTCTCCTATAAATGAATCTGTGTTGTCATGAGCACATACCTTGTGGAATTTAGTTCTTAGGAACTTAGGATGGAGTATAAAACATGGACATGCAGAATGCATGGGTTTTGTCAAGATTTGAGCTTCATAGGATTAGTAACTCCAGGGTTATGGATGCACTGGTAATATCAACACTAGTGTAGAGGCCATAATTTTAAAGATTGTGTCATTCTTTTAGTCCCATGGAGTGGAGGATTGAACTTTCTTGATGAATGCTACATGTTCCAATAAACATCTTCTACATATTAGTCTTGTGAATAAGTAGAATCATCATCACTCAGATGAAAAGTAGTGAACATAACACTTTTTTTTACATGTAGTCACACGATTAAGGACCACACCTTCCAATAATACTTGTTGTATAATATTGATAAGTTCCATGGAATAAAATTCGAGTAATTAGGTGTATATATTTTAATAAATTGTTACTATGCAAAAATCATTAGGATGGTAATGATGGTCATGGACTGTTCAATATCTATCTAAAAGTTATGGTTGTTTAATGCAGATTTTTCTAGTGATCCGTGATTTATGTGGTCTCAGTCAATCAGGGCTTAATAATATGGTTTGGAACATGTACCTATGTAGTTATCTTATACTTTTAGAGCATTACCTATGTGCATGGCTGGTGTTAATTGAAAACAGGTAGATTCCACCTTTCGTGTATGGTACACATGTGGATACACCTTTATAAACTTCAACTATGATGCATGTCCCACCCCCATTTGTGTTGAATTTGTGTTGAGTGTTTGGATTAAGGTACATCTGTATCAAAATAACACCTTTCTATTTTTTTGACACATGTACCTGATAACACCAAATTTTGTGATGTTTTTGGCCCTTATTTTGTTATCAAATCTACCCTTTTAAACTGATTTCCTCTCCTTTTTGTCATGTTTTTGCATAAACAGGCCATGCTACAATTTTAACTCAATATTATCATCTTTTGCAGAGTTTTCCCCAATGTTAACTCATTTATCACCAAAAAGGCCCGTCCCAGTCCACAAACGTGTTCCACCTACATCGGCCTTCCTTCCTACCAGCCGGCCGATACGCTCGCTGCCCGACACAGGGCAGCAAGATACACTACCGTGCGATATGAGGGTGTCGCGCAAGAAGCAGTGGACGAGCGATACGCCATTTACCCGACAGGGAACCGGACACGCCACGACTGCTGAAGCATGTCGCGCGATACGGGCCACCCACTGGTAGGTGCCACTCGTCACGATGACCGACACGCTCCCAGCACGACATCCTTGTGCCGGGCGATATGCGTATTGGGCATCCCCGAAGCCGCAATGATGGAGCTGATGAATAACATGTGGCGTCCGGAGAACCATAACTTCCCCCAACCACTGCCTATAAATAGCAGCTATACGACTCTGATGGGAGGGGTCGGAATCTCTCGAAAGCTAACTTAGGAAAGCGTCTGGAGCTAGCGTGTCATGCCTCAGAGTTGTACCGGGTGATACTAGGTGAGCACTTCCCCATCCCGAGAGGGAGGGAATGGTTCACTTAGGGTCGGCCCTGGGCACCTCTGCAGGCCGATATCGGCCAACAAGGATGTCCGATAGGAGCATCCAATACTGAAAGCAACACTCTGGCCCGACACGATACCAAGCCCGATACGTATCACCAGTCACGGCGTGTCGCCCGAGAGGGTGCCGCCCGACATGATCATATCGAGCATGGGCGCCCCACATGATAAATCCACCCGACACGGGTGTATCGGGTAAGGCTCCCGCCCGGTATCGGGCTGGAGAGTCTGTTGCTGCCTGTCGCCCTTCTAAATCAAGAAGGCGGCATTTATCTTTATTTCAGTCATTTACTCTCTTTACTTATGCAATGTATAAGCTTCTCCTTCCATCTTCTCCTTCCGGAGAAGGCAGGAAGGGAAGAGCAAGAGCGGAGCGCCGAGCTAAACTGGGACTTTAGCGAGGGAGCGAGCAAAACTGGGGAAGACCCTTATATTCTAATGGAATTAGAAGAGCCTTAATTATCTGTTGCTTTATGTTTGGGCCCTTTTGTTGGATGATTGCTATGTTTAACATCCGAACTCTAGCTTGTACGCTTGGATCGTGTTTCGATTAGCTATCAAATCGTGTTTTCCCATTGCAACAGCCTCAAGAGAGGTGTTGTGGCTCTAGTGTTTGGTCTGATACTAGAGAACGAGAGTGCCCAAGATCGGAGTGCTTTAGTAACCTTTTCAATCTATCTTCAGTCCAACAACCTCAAGAGGGGTGTTGATGCTTAGTTAGAGGTACCATCTTCGAGAGGAGGGGTACAGGATGTTTCTGTTGCCGCTTGTTTTACTGAAGCTTTCTCCTTCATTCCTTACTAAACCGATAGTGTTATCTCTCTGTTTCCGTTGCACGAAAACCCCTAAAAACTGATAAATGCTTAAAACCTAATTTTCCACATAGCTCCAGTTGGAGATAGATTTCTTTTGTTTTATCGATCCTAGCCTGTTGTTCCCTTGGGGGATTTTTATCATCCCCTTGCCTTTACCAGAGTGTAACATGTCGATTTCGCATTCCCAACACTACCACCCTTGTCCCTGTGTTTGACCTCGTATATCTACTTAGACTCTGTAAACAAAGTTGCGGGGGCCTATAAGGTTTCGGGTTATAAATTTAAAAGTTCGACTACTTCAAATCCGCCTCCACTTTTCGGACGTGCGATTTAGGCCGGTCAACTTTTTGGCACCGTTTCCGGGGATAAGGCAAAATGGTATTGTTGACGAACCTGAATCCACTAACTACACCCTAGTGCCTCAAGCTTAGAAATGAACTTGACAGCACTTCCTTTTTCCTTTTTTTATATATATTTTAACCTAAAATTTGTAATTCTTATCATTAACACAGGTTTTCTAACTTGATTTTTCATGCTATTCAGCTACTCTTGAAGGAAGGCGCTCTGCCAAACTGAGCACCAACATCATCAGACATGCCGCCTCACGTCAAACCACCCCATTCAGAAGGTGAGGGACACGCGAGAGCTAGACCCCACTCGCCTCTGCCTGAAGACAACGACCGCTATAATGGCAATGATCAACCTGAAGAACCTGATACAGAGCAGTTCGAGGATGACCATCGCCGGGATAGACGTCGTCATCACCAGAGGCACATAAGGAATCAAAACAATCAAGAACAGCACCAGAGAGGCAATGACAGCAATGATTCCGATGAAGAAGAAAAGACCCTAAGGGAGTTAGCTTCCACCAAGGCTAACAATTCCAGATGCCCTGTTGTCGTCCTAAGATTCAATGCAGCCAATTTCGAGCTGAAGCCATCAGTCATCTACATGATTAAAAAAAAAGCTTTAGAGGGAGTTCGAAGAATGACAATCCCTATCACCATTTGGATACTTTCAAAAACATCTACAACACCATCAAGATGTGGGGAGTCCCCCAGGAGGTAATCTATTGCAAGGGTTTCATATTTTCTTTGAAAGATAAGGCTCTATCATGGTACCTGGGGCTGCCCCACCAAGCTCTGAATGGATGGAGTGCTCTGGAGGATGCCTTTGTGAACAAGTTCTATCCTACTGCGAAGACTGTCCGGAACAGACAAAGGATCACTTCTTTCATGCAAAAATTGAGCGAGAATCCCCATGATGCCTGGGAAAGATACCAAGAATATCAGAGGGACTGCCCTCATCACAACTATAAGAAAGGTTTTTTGATAACTACCTTCTACAACGGTCTAACTCCTGAGGAAAAGGTTTCACTTAATGCAGAAGCAGGTAGTGACCTTCTGGGGAAGAAGCCGAGCAGGTCCGAGAAGATCATCAAGAACATGGCTGAGTTGCAAGCTGGCACTGACTATGATAGATCAGACAGGGGGCAAGCTAAGAAGGCAAGTGAAGGAACTTCTTTTGAATCCAAGGCTCTGGAAACTATCACCTCTCAAATCCAGAGGATAGCTACTGATGTGAAGCAGCTGAAAGAATCAGGTGGAAAGGGAAAGAAACAAGTTGAAAAGGTCATGAAATGTGTCACATGTGGAGAAGGTGGACACGGGGTAGATAACTGTATCTACACCTGACCTGACAAGTCAAGCGAAAGTGACTCCGAAGATGAGGATACTGAGAATGTGTATTTTGTTAATTTCAAGAGGCCAAACCATCCTGGATTCAGTTATGGCAACAAAGATGTGGCAGAAAACTCGCATCAGCTGCATAACTCGACCAAGCCACCTCAAGTTTCCAAGAAAAGAGGAGGACAGAGTCAATTCACTTGAACCACTTCTTTCCAGTCAAACAAGGGAAATTTCCAAGGACAAGGTAAGTACCAAGGTCACCAATCGACGAACACCAGTCAAGGACAAGGTCAAGCCAAAGAGCAGGATCAAGACAAGGTTTCGAGCCAACCAGACTTGGTTGGCTAGTTGTTTGATTTTGTAAAGAGACAAGATACCATTAATAACTAGCTGGCGCAGAGTGCGCTTTCAAATTCAGGAGTTTTGAACTCAATGCAGGTCTAGATGGCGGATATGCAGACGCATCAACGCCAGATTAATCAGTAGTTGGCCCAGATGGCCGAATTGATAAAGAATCCCTCAGGAAAAATACCCTCCAACACTGAAACTGCCAAAAAGGATGGGTTGTGATCAGAAAGGACAAGAGATCAATTTGCAAAATATGGATGCTGCTGGAGGCAAAAAGTGAAGGACCAGGAGCTATCGAGCTGGAGACGCAAACTGCAACGCTCCTCGGGAGGCAGCCCGAGCTTTTACTTTTCCTAGTATAGGATGTTATTTACTTTCTTGCATGAAAAACTTTATGGACATTTGGACTGTAATAAGGCCCGAGTCAGTGCATGTGCCACGTGCGCTGACTCTTCTATTTTATGGGCCACCGCTCTGTTTTATGAGCATTGATGGGTAATACTATATGAGTTCGGGAACTTAACCTTAGGCCAATGATGTTTTACCCATCAATCACTTTTTCCTTCACTTTGTTTTGGTTTTTCTTATCTAGAATTCTATCCTAAAAGCTCTGTATCGGACGACCGTGCATCGGGCAATCAACACTTTTCCTGATCGTATCGGGCAGGAACTCAATCGGCGTGCAGAATGTGCTCGTTTCGGGAATGACCTGCCTCAACAACCGGCACGCATCCCGGATTTACCCATTTTACCCCCGATTGGGATTGCTATAAATAGTACGGACCCCCGATTGGGATTGCTATAAATAGTACTGAGGTTTTACCGTATCATGCTACTGCATTTACTCTTCTATCTACCTGTATCATGCAGTAATTACTCCCTTTGCTCTTATTTCGTCCAGCTAACTTTTTCTCTCGTATCGTGCAAAGTAGCTTCGGAATAGCAAAGGTATAGCCCGACAGCCTGCTTTCCCGACACGAACTTCTTATCGTGCACAACGTATCAGGCTGACGACTCTGGCTGATTTTCCTGGTGTCGCCCGACACGTGTGTCACGCGACACATCTTTAACACGCGCCTTCCTGATACCCTATATCGGTCGATAACCGTGTCTCCCATCCTTGTGTCGCCTCGCTTTTTCTTGTTGTCGGGCGACACATTTTTCTATCGGGAAGACCCTATCGTGCGCTTTGTTTCACTCTACCGTATCGCCCGACACCCTCTTATCGGGCAACAGGTACGACGCGTAGCTGTTTATCCACATCATCCAATTTTGTTTCGCCTAGTGTGTTCTTTTGATGGACGACATCCAGACATCATATCGGGCATACACCTACGGTGATTTTTGAAGGCTTCGTATCGCCCGACACAAGTGTATTGAGCAAGCATCATATCGCCCTTTGTTAAGACCCGATACAGTGGTGTCGGGTAGTTTTGTATCGGGAAGAATTTTTATTGTGCAATAAATTTTAACACTTAATTGATCAATGAACTTGTTTAATGATAACATATATGTCCCGCACAAAGCAAACCGTCGTTTGAGTTGATGAGCACGGCAGAAGAATCGACACTGTGGCCGCAACTGAAGTAACAACGGTCAGGCAGAAACGCCCGAATCCCCAAGTAGCTGGGCCATCAACCGCTGAGAAAAGGGCGAGGACAGAAGGAGTAACGACTCCAGTGACAGCCTCAACTGCAGCGGAAGAACCCTTGGATCACACACCAGGAAGGTTCGTTCCAATAGATAACGAGCATGGACGTTGGTACTCGGAACTGGCGACTAAACTCTACAGGACGAACAGATTCTACCACTAGTCTTCCTACATTCAATTGGGTATTTTCAAAAGACTGGAGAAGGTCCTCCCCGCAGCAGCACTAAGGAAGATTTGCCTCAGCCGCTCCACCTCCTACACCGAACTCACAAAAGAGTTCATGTCATCTCTCCGTCGAGTAAAGAATACAGATAAAGACATTGAAGAATATGGCGGAGCAGACCGACTGCAAGGGCGGTTGTACAATTCGGAGCATGTCATCTCTGAAAAGTTGCTCAACGATATCTTCATTTCCAGCGAGGAGGAGAAGAATCTGTTGAATAACGGTGAAAGGATCACCGAAGGAGACGGGTTCAACCCTGTGGAGCTCTGGAAGAAGCTGACCGGCGAGTCATCATACAAGTCGGGAAGCAAGATGGTGGCAGTGCACTCCTGTTTCTGGAGGATAGTGCACAAGCTGGTAGCATGCCTACTTTTCAACAAAAACAAGTCCAGCAACGTCTACACCGAAGAACTCCACCTAATGTGGCACATGATGGAGGGCAAGGTGATCAATCTGGGGGTTTTCTTGTTGAACAGGTTGCCCCCGATAAAGGATGCCACCAAGGAATACTGCATAGGTGGCATCGTCAATCTGATCGCGGTCGGGTTAAGATACCCGAGGGAACCGCATATTCTTTTGAGGACTAGGGGCGACGAGTTGATCGACCTCAAGTACCTAATTAGGGCCGACATCATAAAGAAGGAGGGGAGAAGCTATTTCTACAAGTTCGCAAGGACAAACACCCTCCTTCCACTCCCCCAATGCACCACCTACGACACAGAAAAGCTGGTCTTCACCACAGTAGAAATCGAAGCTGTGGCGGTAGAAGCAGTTTATGCCGCCACCACCGGTATCCAAGAAAGGGCGGTTGCGAGAGGAGAATCAATCCCTCTCAATCCAAGGCAGCACAAAATTTCAACGACCTTTGCCGAGCCAGCCGCCACCCCAGAGCCACTGACGACAGCAGTTGATAGAGTTGTCGTCACTCCCACTATCCCAGCCATGATCGTGACAATACCTTCTGTGGCTGAAGAAGAACCGGCAATCGTCGAGGTTGCCGAGACCACCGGGGCAGAAACAACAGTACAAGCCTTGGAGGGAGCTGTCGTGGAAGAGACAGCCACAGCTTCTGAAGCTCCTGTGGTGCCTTTAGAGGCAGAAGAAGAAGTACAGTCAGACGCCAGTAATGAGGTGTTCACCGATATCCTTAAGATGGAGCTTGGGGTTGCACAGCTAACGTCGACACCACCGCTGGTGTCCCCTATAGCATCTGCTGAAGAGATCGCCGACAACGTAGAGGTGGAGCAGCATCCACCCACACCGCGGCCTTCTCCACCACGATAAGAAGGTGACGGAGTAATGGCCAGAAGGGCACTGACGCCTCGCCCAGCAGCATCCACCTCGCGGATGATCGAGATAAGGTCTACCTCGTCAGGTAGACCCTCGCATGAGAGGAGTATAGCGAGGATGAGAGGGAGATCTACAGGAGCCCCTCTGTCACTCAGGAAAATGCCGGGGCACGAACACAGCCACTTGCGGGAGGTAACAGAAAGCCACTCGGCTACATTTTCTTCTCTAACCCGCTTGTTTTCATTTTTCTAGCAGAGGTTGAATAGACAGGAACGGGAACTGCTGACTCTAGTTCGCCTTCTTGGCCAACTAGAGGAACTCAACGCCACACTTCAGTAGGCCCTCCAGCGCCTTGACGTGATCGAGGAGAGGCTGAACATGGGAGACGACCATCTACACCCAAGGCATCCGAGAAGGTCTGTATCGCCTCCTGGCTCAGGCTCTCAACCTTCCTCATCAGCAGCCTCATCTAGATCATCGTCCTCTTCCTCCTCTAGCGGGCCATCCCCAACGCCCGAGGAAAGGATGCCACAAAGATCAGCCAACGGAGCTCCAACAGGACAGGCAAGCTCCCACAGTCTGGAAGAAACAGCTCCCTCTGTCCCCCTGGACGAAGCTAAAGATGATAACGAAGACATCAGCGTCGAAGAGGACTCTTCTGATGAATCAGAGGGAGAAGGGGGGGACATATGTGCCGCCAAAGAAAGACACCCCCCAGAGGAAGACGCTCGATGGCAGATGCATTCTCTGCGCCGTCAGAGCTACCTTCCTTCGAGATGACTGACTTCGATACAAGGGTTATCGGCTACCTCTCGATCAGGGACCAGAAGTTGTTGAATAAGGCCCTGAGGTCACAGGCAGATGAAGAAGACGTCGTCTGGAGCGACGGATACTTCTTCGTACGATGGGGAGCACTCAGAAGCATATTCCTCTCACCAGCTGTCGTCAGCAAAAAGTTGTTCAGGGTCCTAGAAGGTGCAATAATAGAGAACATCAGCACCGGGATAGGTCGGAGAACAGTATACAATGCCACCCCGACCTTGGCAAGAAGGTTGATGATGGGAGTACCAGACTCCATTGTGGTGGCCAACATGCTGCAACACATCAATTAGCATAACACGAACATCGTGTTGGCCCCGTACAAGCACCGTAACTTATGGTTCCTCTGTGTGGCAGACCTCAGGAACCACGACGTCCAGCTACTGAGTTGCAGTAATAACGAGGTGCCACGCTCCGGGCTTATTTTCAGTCGCCTGGAGGATAAACATCTGAGGGTTCTACCGCTGCATCTTCTATGAGCTATAAAGCAAGGAGTCAAACGTCACAACGACATTTGGAACTTCTTTTCTATCTGAGACTACCCCGTCCAAACAGAAGAGGGAAGCGGAAACAGCGCCTTTATCGTCCTATGGGCCATTGAGCTTCTCAACATATTTGGATACATAAGGCATCTCCAGGGCCAAAACTTTTACCACCTCAAGAGCATATACGCCCTGTTGCTGATCAAAGACAGGCGCTATTTCCAAGACGTAGGGGTACCAGAGAGGCTACTGGACAACGACCTAGAAGGCAAATCTTCGCAGCCCAGCAGCACTCTAGAGAAAGAAGTTGAAATGGGAACAGACATCTACGGGGCAGGCAAGCAGCTAGAGATCCTACGGGAAGTGCATAGATTCGAAGACCCTGCTTCGCCTGGAACATCATAAGAACTGATCAACAAATTGACCACTTCTCGTGCTCTACACTCATGAAGCAGCAGGTTAATGAAATTCTTCTGAAGTTAGCTGATTCTACCCCGACAGATGTCATCTATGAGGCAGGAAGTATCATAGTCTCGGTTGATGACTTAAGGAACATGGTAAAATATGGAGGATGTTTGGCGATATCTGTGGCAGCCGCCTACATCTAGACACTACAAATGAAGTTCGAACATGCATACATTGTTCATCCAATGTTGTCCAATGACATCTGCCTCGCCGATGAATCAGGAGCAAAGCAACCATTTCTGGCAGAGTTGGAGTGCAGGGTTCCACGTACAATCTTCCTGCCCATCCTGCATTACAACCACTGGACACTCCTGACGATGTACACTCGCCAACGAGTAGGAATCTTTTACAACAGCTCGGACAGCAACAAAGATCATCCAGTGCAGTGTACATCAGCAGCATTGACATCCCTTGAGCGCTTAGTACGAAAATACTATGACGAGGTGTCAGCACTGATACAACCATTCCTGGAGATGGCAGCAAGAAAATGGCACGAGCTCCAGTTCTTCCACCGCTGTACATAACAAATTCCTCTATCCAACGACTGTGGCATCTTCGTCTTGGAATGGATATCAAATGAAGAAATGCTTGACCAGCTCCACCACATCGACTACCACAGCAAACGAGGAGAATATGTGTGGGAGCTTCTATCTGGCGTAGGCGCGCTCACCAGCTAACCCTCACTGGGTTAACATTACCCTACCTTATCTGCTTCACAACTCTGGGAAAGAGTGTGGAGTAAGTTTGGGGGGTTGCCATGTACCAGTGAGGGAGGTACAAAAATCCAAAAATTTTCTTCAAACTCCACCCTTTTTTTCTTTTGTTCTTCTCCTATATCATGTATATATATATGTATATATATATATATAATTTTTTTTTGTCTTCATACATATGTACAAAGACACTATATAGTAAAAACCTGATACGACTTCTTGCCAGTTTGTTTTCTATGTGTCCAAGGAGATGTAGGTTTTGTTATGTCTTTCTGATAATGCACCCTCAAATGACAAAAGACTATGATTTTCCACGCCAAAAATTTCAAAATCAATCTTGCAACAGCTAAGAGACGTGTATGCAGAAGGAAAAAGCTGCCCAAACAACAACAAAATTCCTCTTGTTTTCCCTTACCCAACAAAAATCCCAAAAAGAGAGAATAGCCTTATGAGAGTGAATAAAAGCATTAGAGTTGTGCCCAATAAAAAGAAATAAAAAAAAGAGAAAAAGAAATATACACACACTTGTTTTCCAAAAGTACCCATCTTTAGGCATGGTAGATCCAGGGCAGTGGTACGTAGGATGTGAAATCACTGCTCTAAAGCCAACTGGCTTGGACTGCAGGGACCACTCACCCGCTAACGGACCCATACCTGGATGGACTGATGGAAACCAAAAAGAAAAACCCAAAAAGCCTTAAGCCTACCCAAGCACACAACTTTCTGCCCCCAAAAGTTGTTTTGTGTGAAAGCTAACTTCAAAATCATGCACCCAAGTCTCACCGAAGCTGTGGAGAAAATGTTTGCTTAAATAAGATAGGAGAAGTAAAGTATGTTGTTCTTGGTCAGGCTGTAGTGTCTGTAAGATATCTCAATGCTTGCTCAAACCCATGGCCTGAAAACAATACAGGAGAAGAAAACCATGTACTAGTGAGGGAGTGTAATGTGTTGATTCCGCATTCCCAACACTACCACCCGTGTCCCTATGTTTGACCATGTATATCTACTTCGACCCCGTAAACAAAGTTGTGGGGGCCTAGAAGGTTTCAGGTTATAAATTTAAAAGTCTGACTACTTCAAATCCGCCTCCACTTTTCGGATGCGCGATTTAGGCTGGTCAGTACGTTCTGGGAAAATATGGAAACATTTGGGTTTGGTAGCATTGTGCTTCATGTAAAGCATAGACCCTTCAATTTTCAATTACATGGAGTGTGTATATGCATCTTAAGACAAATATGCCTTGAGGGTGTCTAGTTCTAAAAATATGCAAAAGGAAGGGATCTCAACTTCTAACTTTAAAATAGCTTTTTTTCAATATACTAGGGAGTAAGGAATCACACTTGGTTTTGTGCAGATAGATGTCTTCTCTTCCCATTATGGAATGGGCAGTTTCCCATGACAGTCCCTAGTTGACTCAATGGTATTCTTATGTATATTGATGATTTTCTTGTTGGTTTTTTTTACTTCTCCTATCATGTGAGGTTGATGAGGATATGTCATATGGTTCATGAATTTAAAAGAGTCATGGTACTCTTGTACCGAATTCCTATTAAAATGAATGCACATTTTTTTATATGGCTTCATTGGTAAAATTAAAAACAATGATGATTTTGTTGTGAAAGAGGTTACACCTACCGACATGGGGAAGTATTCAATGGAGGATAGTATGAATCAATGACCACTAAAAGGTTTTGGATGGACCTTTTTGATCATGTAAACTATTCATATTGCAAATGGACAAGACATGTCCTTGTTGCATACATGTGTTGGAGGCCAGTGGATATGGTTAACGTGCATCCTAGACATTTGCAATATGAATACATGTAATTTGATTCCATCATGCTATAGTATCCACTTGTATAATCAAATTACATCCATGTGGATTTCCATATATGTCAAAGTTTACTTATGCCATGATAACTTTGGCTTAGGGTTTGACAAGTTAGTATAGAAGTTCCTCATCGGTGCAAGATTTCTATAGACTACCTACTTTGAGGATGTAATTGACCTCCATCCATCATTGTCTTTCATACATGCATGGAGGTACCTTCAGGGAAGTGATGACCTTTTAGGCACTACTTGATGTCATGGAATTGGGGTTATTTTATGATTTGATTTTTTAATGATATGATGGATCATGTGCATATTTTGTACCCTCAAATTTACTAGGGATATGAAATACCTAACTTTTATGAAAAAAATTGTACGATAATACCACCCGCAAGTGGATGGGTCTTATCGCAACATATTTAAGGATTAAACCCAAAGGATAACAGTTATAAGAACTTTGATCAATTGATACAACCAAACTAGAGTATTTATCACAAGAATGTTGATGGTTGGTTACAGCTAATGAGCAAAAATAAAGACCAAAATGAAATCTAATGTTATTGATGAATAACAACATTAGGGTGAGTAGGTTTGACCACCATTGCCTTCACTAATTCTCTTACTCTATCTCAAACAAGCATGAATAATAAAACATTGGGGCCAGTTAAATCCCCCTTTTGGTGTTAGGATTAAATCTGGATAAACATCACTTTAAGCTTGCCATAGTGTTACCTTGAGATCATGCATTTGTCACCTCAAAAAACACATATTCAAAGTTCTCATGAAGGATTTATCAACAAACAATCAATGTCCTAGGTCTTGGGTTCAAAGCTCTCTACATGCAAGATCATGACATACATGTAAACATGTTGATCAAACAATCATACAAGCATAAAATGATTGATTCAGAGTGACACAAGGCTCACACAGATTTGGATCTAATAAGAGAGAAAAAAAAGCAAATAGTTGGGATATTTCCCCACAAACAATCAATGTCCAACATTATTTCAAATATCAAGTATTTTCGAGTGTGAATGACTTTCCTAGGTTTCTAGGATCATATGTGTTAACCCTAATTTATGGTCATTATCCAAGTCCAAAAATCAAGTTTTTAGATCATTATCAAGTTCTAACATCATTTGGTTTCAAGATTAGATCAAGTTCTAATTAGTATTATGAGTAAATCAGAGATCAACTTTTAGGTCAATAGATCAAGATATGCCATAAGATTTAGATCAATCATATTGTTAAGATGTCATCATCATATTCAAGATTGAATCAAGTCAACAAATATAGATCTAGATCATTAATTATTCATTCTCATGAGTAGATGATTCAAACATATTAGATCAAGGTTACAAGATAATCATCAGAGTCCAAATCTAGGGTTTTTAGCATTTCGTCATGATTAACCACAAATAAAGTCATTTAGACAATTTACATAATCAATAGATGAAGATTTAGGTGAATCGGTGATCATAGTTTGGAATCAGGTTTCAAAAGTATTTTTAATGGATGCACTAGATTTTTCTGATCAAGATTGACTGCTTAGTCATCATTTTTGGAGCTAGGGTGTATTTTATATGATTAAAACAAGATCCGGGCATATAATTGAATATTTGTCAGAGAAGAGAATATAACACCTTAATTGTGAAATATGAGGGCCGCTGATCTAGATCTGGATGTCCGTGATGGCACGCTTCCTTACCAGGGGAGCAAGTCTCAATTTCCAAACTCGGGTCATTGGATTGTGATCGGAGGGATGCGGCTCTTCGCGAGCTGGGCCCTTGGATCAGGATCTAGCGGCTCTTGGTCATCATCCCATCCAAGTCGCAACCTGCACTGGGGTGGCGGTGTCACGACAGAGAGGCTTGCCTGCATGGAGGGTCTTCAGGAGTAGCATTGGGCGACGGAGGCCACGAGTAGGTCGTCCCAGTTCACCTCTGTCTCGCGAACTCGGTGGGGGCCAAAGAAAGGTGGGAGGAGGTGAGAAACAGAGACGCCCAAAGGGGTAGTGCGGCAGCACCGCCCAAACAGTAGGAGATTGAGGAGGGATTCGGGGGCTCTTTGTAGCTGCTCGGGGCATGTTCACACGGCTAAGGCAAAGGATTTCTAGATGCGGGCCATTGGGGGTGTTTATAAAGCATTAGGCTAGGGTTAAGATAGCTGGGTTGGCGGCCATGGCCACCAGAGTGAGACGGGAGAGCAAGGGATGCCTTTTGGTGGCACAACAGAGCACAAATGTTGGTAAAAATAGGGTTAGTTCAGTTCGAATTTGCGATACGAGCATTCCCTCTCGATTGGCATTTCAAATCGGGTAGTGTAAGGGCAGATTGCCGCTTTCGATCGTCATTACTCCTTCCCACTGATTGCGGGAGGTAGAAGACAAGTCTGTAGCCACTGGATTGGGCTGGGATCCATGAGAGGCAGATCCAACGGCTGGGATCACCCCCGGATCCTTGCCTTGGATCGCTGACATGAAAGAAATGTCAATTAAAAGACAAAACTAAATGTTTTCAACACATTAACTTCAATAATCCATAGAAAATCGTAGGAATGTCCAATTGTTCTCCAATTTGGACCACAACTTCAAAACAATGTGGAGAATATGTATAAAAAGTTTGAGGAAAATAAAACGAAGTTTGCTGGAAAAATTTTCTTATTGGGACAAAGTGATGAAATAATCAAATTTAAGGTGTTATAACATGTATAAAAACTACATTGGTCACCTTATCTTGGATTTGAGTCTCAATAATGATTATGAAGACAAGAAAAATAATTTGGGACTATTAGTAGGTATAATGAGGGAAAAAGAGTAATTATCTCATTATTTTTCTAAAATCAACTTTGTCACATCCTTCCCTCCTTAAAAAGGAATTTTGTCCCAAAAATTCAAAAACATCCTCAAAAATCAGGATTATTCGTCCTAAGTGATTTCCTCAAATATTGGGGTATCCTCAAGTATAAAATAAAAATCATGTCCTCAATTTTCAAGTAATCCAATAATCATAATTGGGATTCCATGTTCCATATCATAATCAACCTGCTGCTAACACCATTTCATCATCAATCAATTGAGTGTCAAGATCAACACATATATTTGTCCAAAGTCATTATATGAGTCACAAATATGAAAAGCACCTTATTGATCACAAATTTGGAGAGTTCATATTTTAGGTCAAACAAATAGAGTACTTGATTCAAATATACAAGGTGACTCCCAATCCCAATATCTCAGGGTCCTAGCTTCTCCATTGGTCTAGGTGGGTTATGCGTCCATGATTTGAGATTTCACATTTCAACATTTCAAGACAACATCATACTTTCAATATCATCATTTCGAGCTCAAAATCAATGGGAAGTTCCCACCCTAGTCCTAATGAGAGCTAAACCCTAATTCATAAATCAAGAAGTCAAAATAGTCATCATTTCAAAATTTCAAATTTTGGGATTTATGAAAGTCATTAGTCATATATTTCAAGGTCCAAATAGTGTGATCATAGGTTTTTGTATCATTATTGAGATTGATAGTCATGAATCACAAGTCCATTAATCAAAGTCAAGAGTCAAGATTTTAAGCATCAAAAGTTATAGGTCCAAAATTTGAAGCTAGGATTTAGATTCCTATTTAGACCTTGGGGGAGATCACTCATTTATATTCAATTTTTGCAACAATATTCAAGCAATGTTTGATCAACATGTCAAGATTTCATTATCATGGTTTCCAAGGTTGATGAATGATCTAGATCTAGGTCTATCTAGGAAGTCAACCTCAAGCTATAGTCAATATTGCCATATGTCAAGTTCATTATCAAATCAATATTCAAGATCGAGCATCAACCATGGTTTTAACCTATTAGGCTTAGGTCAACCGATCCAAAATCGGGTGAAAGGAGATACCTTTCCAAACTCTAAATAGTCAACAATACAAAAATTTGGAGCTTAGTCAACATAGGGATGTGACCTAGGTTAGGGGAGTCATGAGTCAACTACTACCCTAATCTAGCACATTACTTACATTGGTCATAATCCACTGATCTTATTCAAATAGGGAGAGTATCAAAAATTAAATCATATATATATATCAAAGTCATAAGATCAAAATTCAAGATAACAGGGCAGTAATGTCAAAATTTGCAATTCTTTCATTTCATGATCAAGGTAATGATATAATTTGGAAATCGAGGATTTGAATTTGGCATTCAAGGAATCAGAGCATAATGGTGCAAAATCTAGGTCCATAATCATCATATCAAAATCGAGATTGCAAAAGGCATCAATAGTCAATAGGGAAACTGCTTTTTGCATCATAGTCTTACATAATGGTTATGTTAGTCTAAGACTTGAAAAACACTAGAGGGGGGTGAATAGAGTTTTTAAATAATTTTAACAATTTATTGAACTCAAACAACCACAATTGAAAATTGGAAGGAGACAGGTGTTTAGAGTGGTTCCAACTTTAGCAACTACAAGTTGTCAGTCCACTACCCGGTTGCTTACCCAACCGGGAATTTGAAAGTATTTATTTTATTACCTTCCCAAGGATTTATACAAAATACAATACTTTCCTTTACACCATTTGAACAGCCTTCACTTGAAGTAGGTGCACCAACTTTGAGGTAGCCTTCTTGAAGTAACTCCAAGCTCCCCCTTGAAGTAGCCTTCCTCTCTAGAAGTAACCTCCCGTTGCATCAGCCTTCTGAAGTAGCTCAAAGTCACCTTCTTCACCAAGAAGATCTTCACCCTCTCCAATCAGCAGCCTCCAACCTAGGAGTAGCAAGGAGAGTACAAACGGTAATAGAGAACAAGAAAGAAAAAGGAAATTACAACTTATCCTTTGTAGCCCAAGGCTTGATTTGCCTAGATCAAGCGTATAGATCTCCTAACCAAGTGTGTGGACTTGTGATTGCAGTGGGTAGGAGATACTAGCCTATAGGACACGAATTATGAGCTAAGGAATGAAATGGCCAATTGTCACAATGCTCAAATTGCTCACAAACAGATTGCTCAAAGTATGCTCAAGGAGTTTTCAAGTGTAACAAGTGTCTTTGAGTGACCTATGGCTTGTCCTATCTATAGGAATGGCCTAAGGATGCTTAAGGACGTTCTAGACAACTTCTAGAGGTTTCTAAGTGCTTAACTAGCCGTTAGGTACAAGTTTGTTGCTTTAACAATGGCTAATTAATTAATTCTGCAGTTGCTGTCAGAGACCATCTCGGTCGAAGAATGGTCGACCGAGACTCCTACTCGGTCGAACTTTTGTCGACCGACAGGCTCTCTGGAACAAGTGATTTGCAACGTCTATCTCCAACTACCAACTACCTTGTCAGTTGTGTCTAACAGCTACTTTGGATCTTTCTCGGTCGAGAAGATTGTCGACCGAGAGTGTCTCGATCGAGGAGTTTGTCGACCGAGATTGATCCTGTTTCAATGTTTCAATTTATGCACTAATTATATATATGAGTGTGCAAATGTGATCCTATTTTAAGGGAATGACTTATCTAAATGTGGTGTTTAGCTAGGGAGAATCTAACGCTTGATTTACATGCAATCTAAGTACTTGTACATTATATTTTTGTACAAGTTTTTACAAAGCAATTACATTGCATGGAAACATAAACATGTAAGCATATGGATTTCCCTAGTTGGTTTATCATCCACCTTAATCCTGCACACTCAAGTAGCTCGTTAGATCAATAAGAATGAAATGTTTGTCATAATCAAAACAAAGGGATTTATAGATGTCCATTTAGCCAACAATCTCCCCCTTTTTGAAGATGACAAACATTTCCAAAAAAATAAAGGAAATATAAACCATATGAGTTTCATACCTTTAGATTACCTTTTGTAGCTTTTCTTCTTTTGCAAGTAAGTGCTTGGCCTTTTTCATTATAGTTTTGATCTTTATTTTATTTTGATATTCTTTTCTCCCCTTTTGTCATTTCAAAAAGATATCCATGTTGAATATTTGATATTACTTCTCCCCCTTAATTTTATAATATGCTCCCCTTTAGATAGATATCCCAAGGTATAAGTGCTTTGCAATAGATGTCAATTTAGCCATAACTTTAAGTTTTAGGTATTTGCAAAGATTTTCATCCTTTTTGATTTATTTGTATTTATTACTCCCCTTATTTTGTATGCTCTACAATAGTCTCATAATCCAAATTCAAATGATGCCAACAAAAATATCCATTATAAAGATAACTAATTTCATGAAAAGATAGCCAAATCATGTAAAGATAACCCATTTATTACAATTTTGCAAAGATTCCATTACAACTAATACAACTCCACATCTCACTGGAAAGACTTAAGAATTACATCAACATCAGGGTCTTTCCCAAGAAAAGGCTCAGCTCCATAATACTGGACCAATGTTTGCCACTCCAAAGCACCTGTCTTGGTTAAGGCATATGCCTCCAAGAAGGTTGGAACACGATCAAATCGGAAATGAGCAGCAATATCTTGTAGTTGCATTGATGAAAACTGAGTATGCGTGAGATCAGTAGATGGTGGAGGTGGAGGTTGATAGTAGTTGTAAGATGGGTTATATGGATTGAGCATGCCAGGATTTAAAGAAAAGGATATTCATCTGGTTGGTTTGGAGAAAGAGTTTGCATTCTTTGGTTTAGATAAGCCATGGCATGATGGTTATAATCTAGTTGTTTACTAAGATGATATTGTGACCCAGCAACATAGGTTAGAGTGTTTTGGATGGGATCATAGGGTAGGCTGGTAGGAGGAGGTGGAGGTGGTATATCTTGGGTGGATGTCTCTCCTTCTACCCTTGCCCTCTTATGACCGAAATCAATTCCCATTTTTTCTACAGTATTCTTACTTATTTTTTGTGGTCTACGCTCCCATGTGTATCCCATATCCTCAATTTGGGTCTTAAGAAAATGTTGAGTAATTTGGCATACAAGATCAGCATATGGAGGATTGCCAGAAAACTCAAGCATGTTTTTAAGAATGATGCGGATAAAATTTGTGGGAATACGTTGGATAATGGCATATATTAGACACATACGAAAAATAGGAACTTCAGACTTATTTGCTCTAGGATGTATGTTTGTTGAAACAATAAGGTTTATAATCCTAGCAGCTGGTTTGAGATTGATAGCATAGTATGTGCCCCTATCTTCGTGACATGTTGTATTGGATTGAAAAATGGTCCTTTTGATGTCACTAAGACTAACGGTATGGTTATCTTGGGAAAATTGATTAAGTGGGTTTCCAGATGTAAGGTCAAGTGTGTCTTGATATTCATCTATGTCAATATCTAGCATGTCAAGAATATCCCCTTCAGAAAATCGAAAGCTATGCCCATTGACCATAGTATAGAAGAAGAGGGTTTCATTTTCAGAGTGGGACATGAGGTTAGCATGGAATTCATTCACTACCTTGATGGAATAGGAAGGGAAAGAAGGGTTGATGAATTCTTTTAACTTTTGTACCTCGAAGAGGTCCTCCAAGTCGACGATGTTGAGGAAGTCCATAACTTCAACTGGTCGTCGTGGGAGAGGAGCTTTGGAGGAGAGCCGTAGATACCGATCACCAGCATCTTCGTCGACGAAGGCAATGTCGTTGATGATCGTCAATGGTGGAGTGGCCTCCCTTTGTTTCCTGCCAGCGACCTTCTTCTTTCCACGAGCAGAGGATGATGCCATTGCGTTGCTTGAAGGTGGAGAAGAAGCAAGGAAGTCTTGGGGATGAGGATGCTAAAGATTTGCACAAGAGTTCACTAGAGAGAGCCTATGGAAACAAGAATATGAATGTGTGAAGAAGTGACCCGTTTTTGCTCCTTTTATAGCAATCCAGTGACCTGGTCAGTCGACAATTTGTCGACCGAGAGTCAGCAATGGTCATATTTCAGACGCGCCACTTCGGCCGTCCAACGGTCGACTTGCAGCAGTCGGCTGTTAACGGTAACGGTCGGATTGCAATGGTCATATCCCAACGGCTCTTTCTCGGTCGAGCAATTGTCGAACGACACCGTCTCGGTCGAACAATTGTCGACCGGAAGTGTGTCCGATGTTAGGTCTGTCTAGATTCTGTCGGTCGAGAGAGGTGGGCAGACCGAGAGGTTTTCGGTCGAAGATTCGTCGACCGACAGACTTACTGAGTACGAATTTTTAAGCGAATTTTTAATGCAAATGATAGACTGATTTTGTAGAGCATATATATATTTTCTAAGGGAGTAATATTTTTAATATTGGGATAATTTTGTGATCATAAATTGATTTTGCTTTTAATCACAATAAAATGATATTCAAATAGTTATTGTGTCAAACTTATTTTAGGTTGAATTTGACTACGACCACAGCGCCCCTTGGTCAAATTTCATTTTAACCAAGAGGCAAATTTGCAGATTTTCAAATTGAACATATCGAGTATAATATCTGCATAAAATTTTGATTAAGTATCAAGTTGAAGCATACTACTTGATATAATTCTTAAATGAAGGCACAATTAATATCTCAATTTCTTCATAGATACTAATTTAGAGATTTTGTCTTATGTGTTGCAAGCAATAGCATATAACCAATAAATCATTTTTCTTGCCGAGTATCATCACGGATCCATGCATACAATTCATCATTATCTATGCGTACCAAATATTGAAAGTATGTCCATGATAGCAGCACATAATTCCATCACATGATCATGTGGAAATAGAAATTTTCCTTTTATTTGAGCTAAGCATAATTTCAGTTTAAACTTAAATCATTTATGAATTAAACTAATATTAATCTCATTTACATTAGTAGGGATGATTTTCAAAAAATATATATCCATTCATCAATCACACATAGATAGCAATTAAAAAAAAAATTCAGCAATTTTGCAACAGACTGGAAAATAGTGACATGCTCGGTCAACAATTTCTCGACCGACAATGTCTCGGTCGACAGTCTCTCGACCGACAATATTTCTGAAACTGTTAATTGCTTCCAAATAACTATGCAAGTTAAATATTTAGAAATTTATTTGTTATCCCATTATGTTGAGTTGAGATAGACGTAGAAATATGCAACTAAGGTCCTTGGTCATATCTCAACTTGATTCTGTTCATTTAGTTTGGAGGTTTTGGAACCCAAACTATCTCGACATCTTTTCTCTTGAAAGGGCATGAAAAAGAATAGTGACCAAGGAGCAAACAATAATGACAGCATATCGAGTCAACCTCATATCGTTTTCTATGGTTGTGTTCTGTGTTGTCCTTGGGTGAAGATGTTCCTTTAGGTACATATATAGATTGATGGGTTTGTGACTTTCTCCAACTAGGTTGTTGATAGGATTTCCCTTTAGGCTTGTAACCTAGTCCTCTTCTCCCAATTTGATGATAGGAATTATCTAAGATTTGATCAAGAATGCCATTATTATTCAAATTACTAACTTTTTGTTGTAACTTGGCAATCTCTTCCATTCTCTTCTTGATATCTAGTTTTTCTTGATCTATATTAGATGACAATGAATTTCTTTCTTTGACAATAGAATCATAATCTAGATGGTTGCATAAAATGGGTTGTTTTTGAAGATCATTTACTTGACTTTGCAAATTATTCTTCTCTAAAGAAAGTAGATTACAATTTGCCTCTATAGATTTTATCTCAATATCATGATCTTCAATGATCTTTTTAAGATCTTTGTTTTCAGATGTAATAGCAAGAAGCTTAGCATGTAATTCATCATTTGCTTTATTAGATTTCTTCAATTTCTTCTTGCATTCAACATATTTAATATGTATTTCTTCAAGGCTAGCAACTAGTTCTTTAGATAAATCAAAAAGACTTACATCTTCTTCTTCTTCCTCGCTAGTTGTAGCAATGAGACAATCTTTGTTCTCATCTTCTTTCTTTGATCTCCATGGGCATCTAGTTGTTGTGTGGCTTGTTCCTAAGCACCAATTGCAACATGTTGTAGTTTTGTCCAAGCAACACCTTTTGTTGTGATTGTAATCACCATTACCCTCCATTCTTCAAGACCTGGTTAGGGTTCCTTGAAGCCGGCTCTGATACCAATTGAAAAACACTAGAGGGGGGGTGAATAGAGTTTTTAAATAATTTTAACAATTTATTGAACTCAAACAACCACAATTGAAAATTGGAAGAAGGAGACAGGTGTTTAGAGTGGTTCCAACTTTAGCAACTACTAAAGTTGTCAGTCCACTACCCGGTTGCTTACCCAACTGGGATTTTGAAAGTATTTATTTTATTACCTTCCCAAGGATTTATACAAAATACAATACTTTCCTTTACACCCTTTGAACAGCCTTCACTTGAAGTAGGTGCACCAACTATGAGGTAGCCTTCTTGAAGTAACTCCAAGCTCCCCCTTGAAGTAGCCTTCCTCTCTAGAAGTAACCTCCCGTTGCACCAGCCTTCTGAAGTAGCTCAAAGTCACCTTCTTCACCAAGAAGATCTTCACCCTCTCCAATCAGCAGCCTCCAACCTAGGAGTAGCAAGGAGAGTACAAACGGTAATAGAGAACAAGAAAGAAAAAGGAAATTACAACTTATCCTTTGTAGCCCAAGGCTTGATTTGCCTAGATCAAGCGTATAGATCTCCTAACCAAGTGTGTGGACTTGTGATTGCAGTGGGTAGGAGATACTAGCCTATAGGACACGAATTATGAGCTAAGGAATGAAATGGCCAATTGTCACAATGCTCAAATTGCTCACAAACAGATTGCTCAAAGTATGCTCAAGGAGTTTTCAAGTGTAACAAGTGTCTTTGAGTGTCCTATGGCTTGTCCTATTTATAGGAATGGCCTAAGGATGCTTAAGGACGTTCTAGACAACTTCTAGAGGTTTCTAAGTGCTTAACTAGCCGTTAGGTACAAGTTTGTTGCTTTAACAACGGCTAATTAATTAATTCTGTAGTTGTTGTCAGAGACCATCTCGGTCGAAGAATGGTCGACCGAGACTCCTACTCGGTCGAACTTTTGTCGACCGACAGGCTCTCTGGAACAAGTGATTTGCAACGTCTATCTCCAACTACCAACTACCTTGTCAGTTGTGTCTAACGGCTACTTTGGATCTTTCTCGGTCGAGAAGATTGTCGACCGAGAGTGTCTCGGTCGAGGAGTTTGTCGATCGAGATTGATCCTGTTTCAATGTTTCAATTTATGCACTAATTATATATATGAGTGTGCAAATGTGATCCTATTTTAAGGGAATGACTTATCTAAATGTGGTGTTTAGCTAGGGAGAATCTAACGCTTGATTTACATGCAATCTAAGTACTTGTACATTATATTTTTGTACAACTTTTTACAAAGCAATTACATTGCATGGAAACATAAACATGTAAGCATATGGATTTCCCTAGTTGCTTTATCATCCACCTTAATCCTGCACACTCAAGTAGCTCGTTAGATCAATAAGAACGAAATGTTTGTCATAATCAAAACAAAGGGATTTATAGATGTCCATTTAGCCAACAAGACTTAGTCACTTGATAGCATAGTCATGATGTGCATCAAATAGGATAAGAGTTTGCTTAACTATGTTTGAGGTTTAGTCAAAATAATAGGGCAACACGGATTTGATCAAATAGGGACCTTATCAACAACAAGGTATAAAGTATAAGTCCTTCTTATTTCACCATATCATAATTTCTACAGTTCACCTCAAACATAGGGAGCATATAATCAAGTTTTAGCTAATTTGAGTGTTCATGATATCAACAATCATACATGAGTATTTGGTTTCAAAAATTAATTGATCAAAATCGAGCTTTCAAATTAAGGTCAGATCATAGTATCAACTTTCAAAAATTTAGCGATATTCATTTTCCCATGCATAAGCTACCCATAATCGAGACATCAAGTGGTAAAAGGTCATGAGAATGACCAAATGATGAGATAAGAAGACTGCCTAATCTTCATCTACATGGGTGGCTTAGGATTGTCCTTAAAGAAGAGATGAGATGCTAGAAGACTCTCTAGGGCTTCTCAAAAGAACCTTTAGGTCCAGTTCTGGATCAATTAAGGCCAGTTAGAGTGGGGGATCTCAACCACCGTGAAGACGGATAGGAGAAATTATGCCAGGACCCCGAGCCTAGACACCTCAATTTTCACCATTATGGACTTTAGGGTTTCTTGGGTGTAAGAGACTTAAGAAATTATTTACTTAAAGTATATGGGAGTGTGTAAGCTCTGATACCAACTGTCACAGAACTGTTCTTACCCCAATCCCAATCCTACTGCCTAGACAGTACAAAAAGGATTGAAGCGTCCATCCCTGAGTGGCCCAATAAGATCAATTACACTGGCATATACAATAAGAAATAAATAACTCAAAAATTGGATAATTGAAAAACAAACTAACCCAATATGGAGATATATCTGATTATCTTTGTCATCAGAGTGTATAGTGCGGAAGAGATCATATTCAGTATTCCATTTGTAATTCCTAAAATCAAGAAAATCAAGACACAATCATGCAATTGCACGGTACGCTATCAAAATCAAGCAAAATAGTTTATAGGAAAATAAGTATACTTGGCAGGACTTATATTTCAAAGTGTAACAAATGATTTCCAAACATTCAATATCATTCGACAAAAAGGTTGTTATTCAACGATTCAATTTTATTACGAGTTCCCATTATGTTGTAATTCAAGAAGCATGCTTATATATATTTTGTGTGACTTTATCGCCCCAACGCGATGGGGTAAGTCACTGGGCTCCTTCTCACCATAGGAACATAGGAGGCCAATATACAAGTCCCACCTCCAAATGACGGGGTTGTTGTACTCAATATCAACATTATCAATATCATCATCATTATCAATATACGGGCAGTCATAATGGGCATGCAATTTATGTTTCCATGTTTTTCAAAATATGGTATAGAAAAACAGAAGACTAATCATAGGGAACAATAGCTCATCCAAATAAATAGCCAAGTATACAATCAAGAGATACATAAAAGTATCTTCAATACAATCAATGAGGAGTTATATAATAGCGTACATTTCACCGAGATTTTGAGTATAGATCACGAGTAATAGGTCGACCCTTCGAGTTAGGTCCTATAACATAATATTTGGATCAAGGGTCAAGATGATTATATTTGGATATCATGTTGCAATATTCAAGATTAGGGTTACACTTTCCTAGGTCAACCTTAGGGTTAGGTCATCCACTTATGATCAACCAATATATCAATTTGTCCAACATTATTTCAAATATCAAGTATTTTCGAGTGTGAATGACTTTCCTAGGTTTCTAGGATCATATGTGTTAACCCTAATTTATGGTCATTATTCAAGTCTAAAAATCAAGTTTTTAGATCATTATCAAGTTCTAACATCATTTGGTTTCAAGATTAGATCAAGTTATGATTAGTATTATGAGTAAATCAGAGATCAACTTTTAGGTCAATAGATCAAGATATGCCACAAGATTTAGATCAATCATATTATTAAGATGTCATCATCATATTCAAGATTGAATCAAGTCAAAAAATATAGATCTAGATCATTAATTATTCATTCTCATGATTAGATGATTCAAACATATTAGATCAAGGTTACAAGATAATCATCAGAGTCCAAATCTAGGGTTTTTAGCAATTCATCATGATTAACCACAAATAGAGTCATTTAGACAATTTACATAATCAATAGATGAAGATTTAGGTGAATCGGTTATTATAGTTTGGAATCAGATTTCAAAAGTATTTTTAATGAATGCACTAGATTTTTCTGATCAAGATTGACTACTTATTCATCATTTTTGGAGCTAGGGTGTATTTTATATGATTAAAACAAGATCTGGGCATATAATTGAATATTTGTTAGAGAAGAGAATATAACACCTTAATTGTGAAATATGAGGGCCGCTGATCTAGATCTGGACGTCATTGATGGCGCGCTTCCTTAACAGGTGAGCAAGTCTCAATTTCCAAACTCGGGTCGTTGGATTTTGATCGGAGGGATGCGGCTCTTCGCGAGTTGGGCCCTTGGATCAGGATCTAGCGGCTCTTGGTCATCATCCCAGCCAAGACATAACCTGCACTAGGGTGGCGGTGCCACGACAGAGAGGCTTTCCGGCATGGAGGGGCTTCAGGAGTAGCATTGGGCAACGGACGCCACGAGTAGGCCGTCCCAATTCACCACTGTCTCGCGAACTCGGTGGGGGCCAAAGAAAGGTGGGAGGAGGTGAGAAACAGAGATGCCCAAAGGGGCAGTGCGGCAGCGCCGCCCAAACAGCAGGAGATTGAGGAGGGATTCGGGGGATCTTTGTAGCTGCTCGG
The DNA here is from genome assembly GCA_963693085.1 of Alisma plantago-aquatica. Classification (NCBI taxonomy): domain Eukaryota; kingdom Viridiplantae; phylum Streptophyta; class Magnoliopsida; order Alismatales; family Alismataceae; genus Alisma; species Alisma plantago-aquatica. The sequence goes on from OY856411.1 coordinate 652,509,337, forward strand.
GGCATGTTCACACGGCTAACGCAAAGGATTGCCAGATGCGGGCCTTTGGGGTGTTTATAAAGCACTAGGCTAGGGTTAAGATAGCTGGGTTGGCGGCCATGGCCGCCAAAGTGAGACGGGAGAGCAAGGAATGCCTTTTGGCGGCACAACAGAGCACAAATGGTGGTAAAAATAGGGTTAGTTCAGTTTGAATTTGTGATACGAGCATTCCCTCTCGATTGGCAATTCAAATCGGGTAGTGTAAGGGCAGATTGCCGCTTTTGATCGTCATTACTCCTTCCCGCTGATTGCGGGAGGTAGAAGACGAGTCTGTAGCCACTAGATTGGGCTGGGATTCATGAGAGGTAGATCCAAGGGTTGGGATCGCCCCCAGATCCTTGCCTTGGATCGCTGACATGGAAGAAATGTCAATTAAAAGACAAAACTAAAGGTTTTCAACACATTAAATTCAATAATCCATAGAAAATCGTAGGAATGTCCAATTGCTATCAAATTTGGACCACAACTTCACAAAAATGTGGAGAATATGTATAAAAAGTTTGAGGAAAATAAAACGAAGTTTTCTGGACAAATTTTCTTATTTGGACAAAGTGATGAAATAATCAAATTTAAGGTGTTATAACATGTATAAAAACTACATTGGTCACCATTTCTTGGATTTGAGTCTCAATAATGATTATGAAGACAAGAAAAATAATTTGGGACCATTAGTAGGTATAATGAGGGCAAAAGAGTAATTATCTCATTATTTTTCTAAAATCCACTTTTTCACATCCTTCCCTCCTTAAAAAGGAATTTTGTCCCCAAAATTCAAAAACATCCTCAAAAATCAGGATTATTCGACCTAAGTGATTTCCTCAAATATTGGGGTATCCTCAAGTATAAAATAAAAATCATGTCCTCAATTTTCAAGTAATCCAATAATCATAATTGGGATTCCATGTTCCATATCATAATCAACCTGCTACTAACACCATTTCATCATCAATCAATTGAGTGTCAAGATCAACACATATATTTGTCCAAAGTCATTATATGAGTCACAAATATGAAAATCACCCTATTGATCACAAATTTGGAGAGTTCATATTTTAGGTCAAACAAATAGAGTACTTGATTCAAATATACAAGGTGACTCTCAATCCCAATATCTCAGGGTCCTAGCTTCTCCATTGGTCTAGGTGGGTTATGCGTCCATGATTTGAGATTTCACATTTCAACATTTCAAGACAACATCATACTTTCAATATCATCATTTCGAGCTCAAAATCAATGGGAAGTTCCCACCCTAATCCTAATGAGAGCTAAACCCTAATTCATAAATCAAAAAGTCAAAATAGTCATCATTTCAAAATTTCAAATTTTAGGATTTATGAAAGTCATTAGTCATATATTTCAAGGTCCAAATAGTGTGATCATAGGATTTTGTATCATTATTGATATTGATAGTCATGAATCACAAGTCCATTAATCAAAATCAAGAGTTAGGATTTTAAGCATCAAAAGTTATAGGTCCAAAATTTGAAGCTAGGGTTTAGATTCCTATTTAGACCTTAGGGAGATCACTCATTTATATTCAATTTTTGCAACAATATTCAAGAAATGTTTGATCAACATGTCAAGATTTCATTATCATGGTTTCCAAGGTTGATGAATGATCTAGATCTAGGTCTATCTAGGAAGTCAACCTCAAGCTATAGTCAATATTGCCATATGTCAAGTTCATTATCAAATCAATATTCAAGATCGAGCATCAACCATGGTTTTAACCTATAAGCTTAGGTCAACCGATCCAAAATCGGGTGAAAGGAGATACCTTTCCAAACTCTAAATACTCAACAATACAAAAATTTGGAGCTTAGTCAACATAGGGATGTGACCTAGGTTAGGGGAGTCATGAGTCAACTACTACCCTAATCTAGCACATTACTTACATTGGTCATGATCCACTGATCTTATTCAAATAGGGAGAGTATCAAAAATTAAATCATATATATATATATATCAAAGTCATAAGATCAAAATTCAAGATAACAGGGCAGTAATGTCGAAATTTGCAATTCTTTCCTTTCATGATCAAGGTAATGTTATAATTTGGAAATCGAGGATTTGAATTTGGCATTCAAGGAATCAGAGCATAATTGTGCAAAATCTAGGTCCATAATCATCATATCAAAATTGAGATTGCAAAAGGCATCAATAGTCAATAGGGAAACTGCTTTTTGCATCATAGTCTTACATCATGGTTATGTTAGTCCAATACTTAGTCACTTGATAGTATAGTCATGATGTGCATCAAATAGGATAAGAGTTTGCTTAACTATGTTTGAGGTTTAGTCAAAATAATAGGGCAAAACGGATTTGATCAAATAGGGACCTTATCAACAACAAGGTATAAAGTATAAGTCCTTCTTATTTCACCATATCATAATTTCTATAGTTCACCTCAAACATAGGGAGCATATAATCAAGTTTTAGCTAATTTGAGTGTTCATGATATCAACAATCATACATGAGTATTTGGTTTCAAAAATTAATTGATCAAAATCGAGTTTTCCAATTAAGGTCATATCATAGTATCAACTTTCAAAAATTTAGCGATATTCATTTTCCCATGCATAAGCTACCCATAATCGAGACATCAAGTGGTAAAATGTCATGACAAGGACCACATGATGAGATAAGAAGACTGCCTAATCTTCATCTGCATGGGTGGCTTAGGATTGTCCTTAAAGAAGAGATGAGATGCTAGAAGACTCTCTAGGGCTTCACAAGACAACCTTTAGGTCTAGTTCTGGATCAATTAAGGCCAGGTAGAGTGGGGGATCTCAACCACCGTGAAGACGGATAGGAGAAATTATGCCAGGACCCCGAGCCTAGACACCTCAATTTTCACCATTATGGACTTTAGGGTTTCTTGGGTGTAAGAGACTTGAGAAATTATTTACTTAAAGTATATGGGACTGTGTAAGCTCTGATACCAACTATCACGGAACTGTTCTTACCCCAATCCCAATCCTACTGCCTAGACAGTAGAAAAAGGATTGAAGCATCCGTCCCTGAGTGGCCCAATAAGATCAATCACACTAGCATATACAATAAGAAATAAATAACTCAAAAACTGGATAATTGAAAAACAAACTAACCCAATATGGAGATATATCTGATTATCTTTGTCATTAGAGTGTATAGTGCGGAAGCGATCATATTCAGTATTCCATTTGTAATGCCTAAAATCAAGAAAATCAAGACACAATCATGCAATTGCACGGTACGCTATCAAAATCAAGCAAAACAGTTTATAGGAAAATAAGTATACTTGGCAGGACTTATATTTCAAAGTGTAACAAACGATTTCCAAACATTCAATATCATTCGACAAAAAGGTTGTTATTCAACGATTCAATTTTATTATGAGTTCCCATTATGCTGTAATTCAAGAAGCATGCTTATATATTTTTGTGTGACTTTATCGCCCCAACGCGATGGGGTAAGTCACTGGGCTCCTTCTCACCATAGGAACATAGGAGGCCAATGTACAAGTCCCACCTCCAAATGAGGGGGTTGTTGTACTCAATATCAACATTATCAGCATTATCAATATCATCATCAGTATCAATATACGGGCAGTCATAATGGGCATGCAATTTATGTTTTCATGTTTTTCAAAATATGGTATAGAAAAATAGAAGACTAATCATAGGGAACAATAGCTCATCCAAATAAATAGCCAAGTATACAATCAAGACATACATAAAAGTATCTTCAATACAATCAATGAGGAGTTATATAATAGCGTACCTTTCACCGAGATTTCAAGTATAGATCACGAGTAATAGGTCGACCCTTCGAGTTAGATCCTATAACACAATATTTGGATCAAAGGTCAAGATCAATATATTTGTATATCATGTTTCAATATTCGAGATTAGGGTTATACTTTCCTAGGTCAACCTTAGGGTTAGGTCATCCACTTATGATCAACCAATATATCAATTTGTCCAACATTATTTCAAATATCAAGTATTTTCGAGTGTGAATGACTTCCCTAGGTTTCTAGGATCATATGTGTTAACCCTAATTTATGGTCATTATCCAAGTCCAAAAATCAAGTTTTTAGATAATTATTAAGTTCTAACATCATTTGGTTTCAAGATTAGATCAAGATCAAGTTCTAACATCATTTGGTTACATAATCAAGTTCTAACATAGATCAAGATATGTATACAATCAAGTTCTAACATAGATCAAGATATGCCACAAGATTTAGATCAATCATATTGTTAAGATGTCATCAACATATTCAAGATTGAATCAAGTCAACAAACATAGATCTAGATCATTAATTATTCATTCTCATGAGTATATGATTCACACATATTAGATCAAGGTTACAAGATAATCATCAGAGTCCAAATCTAGGGTTTTTAGCATTTCATCATGATTAACCACAAATAGAGTCATTTAGACAATTTACATAATCAATAGATGAAGATTTAGGTGAATCGGTGATCATAGTTTCGAATCAGGTTTCAAAAGTATTTTTAATGGATGCACTAGATTTTTCTGATCAAGATTGACTACTTATTCATCATTTTTGGAGCTAGGGTGTATTTTATATGATTAAAACAAGATATGGGCATATAATTGAATATTTGTCAGAGAAGAGAATATAACACCTTAATTATGAAATATGAGGGCCGCTGATCTAGATATGGACGTCCGTGATGGCACGCTTCCTTAACAGGTGAGCAAGTCTAAATTTCCTAACTCGGGTCGTTGGATTGTGATCAGAGGGATGCGGCTCTTTGTGAGCTGGGCCCTTGGATCAGGATCTAGCGGCTCTTGGTCATCATCCTAGCCAAGTCGCAACCTGTACTGGGGTGGCAGTGCCACGACAGAGAGGCTTCCTGGCATGGAGGGGCTTCAGGAGTAGCATTGGGTGAAGGAGGCCACGAGTAGGCCGTCCCAGTTCACCACTGTCTCGCGAACTCGGTGGGGGCCAAAGAAAGGTGGGAGGAGGTGAGAAATAGAGATGCCCAAAGGGGTAGTGCGGCAGCGCCGCCCAAACAGCAGGAGATTGAGGAGGGATTCAGGGGCTCTTTGTAGCTGCTCAGGGCATGTTCACACAGCTAAGGCAAAGGATTGCCAGATGCGGCCTTTGGGGGTGTTTATAAAGCACTAGGCTAGGGTTAAGATAGCTGGGTTGGGGGCCATGGCCGCCGGAGTGAGACGGGAGAGCAAGGGATGCCTTTTGGCGGCACAAAAGAGCATAAATGGTGTTAAAAATAGGGTTAGTTCAGTTCGAATTTGCGATACGAGCATTCCCTCTCGATTGGCATTTCAAATCGAGTAGTGTAAGGGCAGATTGCCGCTTTCGATCGTCATTACTCCTTCCCGCTGATTGCGGGAGGTAGAAGATGAGTATATAGCCACTGGATCGGGCTGGGATCCATGAGAGGCAGATCCAAGGGCTGGGATCGCCCCCGGATCCTTGCCTTGGATCGCTGACATGGAAGAAATGTCAATTAAAAGACAAAATTAAAGGTTTTCAACACATTAACTTCAATAATCCATAAAAAATCATAGGAATGTCCAATTTTTCTCAAATTTGGACCACAACTTCACAAAAATGTGGAGAATATGTATAAAATGTTTGAGGAAAATAAAACGAAGTTTGCTGGACAAATTTTCTTATTTGGACAAAGTGATGAAATAATCAAATTTAAGGTGTTATAACATGTATAAAAACTACATTGGTCACCATATCTTGGATTTGAGTCTCAATAATGATTATGAAGACAAGAAAAGTAATTTGGGACCATTAGTAGGTATAATGAGGGCAAAAGAGTAATTATCTCATTATTTTGCTAAAATCCACTTTGTCACAGCATTGGCATGGAGAGATTTCAAACCTAAAATCAGTGGATGTCGATAGCAGTGCTTGTGTGGAAGAATAAATTGCCTCCAATAACGTAGATGTGAACGAACCAGTTCCAGTAGACATTATTGATGTGATGCTGGATAGTTGTGGGGTAGAGCACACCGATCCACCTCCCATGTTTAGAAACTTTGTGCATGATGCTAAGATATTGTTATACACAGGTTGTACTAAGTTTATGAAGCTTAGAAATGTGTTGAGATTGTATAAGCTAAAAGATAACAATAGATGGAGCGAAAAAAGCTTCATATCATTGTTGTCTTTGTTGAAAGAAATATTTTCTGAAGGAAACGAGCTATCAATCTCAACATACCAGTTAAAGAAATTGTTGTGCCCAATGGGAATGGAGGCCAAGAAGATACACGCATGCCCAAATGATTGTGTATTATTTCAAAAGGATTATATGGATTTGAAAGATTGTCCAAAATGTGGTGCGTCAAGGTATAAATTGATGACTTCGGGGGAGTCCAAAACGGGTTCTCTTGACAAGGTGATGTGGTATCTACCTATAATATCACGGTTTCAATGCTTGTTTGCCAATCCGATAGATGCGAAGAATTTGAGGTGGCATACAAATGTTAAGAAAAATAATGATGGGATCCTACGACATGCGTCTGATTCCCCACATTGGAAGAAGATTGATTTATTGTACCCTAAATTTGGTGAAGAAATCAGAAATCTAAGACTTGGGCTTTGTACAGATGGGATGAATCTATATGAGACATTGATCAGCCAACATAGAACTTGGACAGTTATGCTTGTTATATACAATCTTCCTCCCTGGTTGTCTATGAAAAATAAGTATGTTATGTTGTCGTTGTTGATATCGGGCCCTAAACAACCTGGAAATGATATCAACATTTATCTTGAACCTTTGATTTATGACTTAAAGAAACTCTAGGGTGAATGTGTGATGACCTATGATGCTTCATGAAGAGAGACATTTCATTTGCACGCTATGTTGTTTTGCACTGTTAATGACTTTCCACCATATGGGAATTTGTCTGGATATAGTGTCAAAGGATCTAAAGCGTGTCCTATATGTGAAGAGAACATTGATTCAATATGACTAAAACATGGTGGCAAGACTGTATATCTTGGTCATCAAAGGTTTCATCCAAAATTCAATCTGTATCATAGGTTGTGCAAAGCATTCAATGGACAGAATGAGGAACGAAGTGCACCTAAACCTATACCAGGGGAGGTTGTTTATGAAAGAGTAAAAGACTTTGCCAATGAATTTGGTAAGAGATCATAATTTACCATGGCCATGCGGAGTGACAAATCCTTATTCAAGAAGAAGTCAATATTTTGGGATCTTCCTTATTGGAGTTCTTTGGCAGTCAGGCATTGTATAGAGGGCATGCACGTTGAGAAGAGTATTATTGAGGGTTATGTGGTGAAAGAGGTTATAGATTTTTACAATGACTTTTTGAGTGGTAATGACGCTCTTGTTAATGACAAGAATATTGAGGAGTATTCTGGCAAAGGAATTTTGGGATCACGGATGAAAGTAATCAGCCGTGAGCAGTTGGAACAAGGTCACTTGTATATTTTACACAACATCGACGAAGTGAGTGTTTATATTGAGGAACATACCAATTTCATCAAGAGACAATATCCTCGAGCCAGTTCAATGTGGCTTGCTAGAGAGAATAACAAGACATTTATTAAGTGGGTTGAAGATAAAGTCTTACATCAACTATCTCAAACACCAAATAATCTTACTGAAACTATCAAATGCCTCTCCTTTAAAAATTGAATGTTATGTCTTATGAAGGGTTTGAGATAAATGGATTCTCATACTACACAAAGCGGCAAGATGATAAGAGTGTCATCCAAAATAGTGGGGTCACCCTTCAAGCGTCTTCATTGTTTTTTGCAAGTGCAAAGGATAAGAGTTCATGTGAAGCTAAAATGTCATATTACGGTGTCATTGAAGACATATGGGAGTTTGACTACATAGATTTCAGAATTCCTCTCGTTAAATGTAACTAGGTTGATAACACCAAAGGAGTTATAGTGTATGAATTGGGTTTCACATTAGTGAACTTTGAAAAGATTAGCGAGAAGGGTGAACCATTCATATTGGCATCACAGGAGAAATAAGTATTTTATATCGATGATCCTGCAAATGATAAATGGTTGGTTGTTCTTCATTGTAAAAGATAGTTCATTGAAGATCATATAGATGAAGAAGAGTACTATGATAAGTATGATGACTCCATTCCATTCTTAGTTGGGTTTCCAACACCACCAAATATTGAAGCTAATGATGACTTGTATGTGCGCAGAGATCACAATGAAGGAATGTTAATTGATAAAGATCACAATATTATAGGCATGCATGTTTATATTTTTTTATATGTTTTATTATCTTCTAGTTATGTCAAATGCTAAATGTTTGATTTCAGATGGCTGAGCATGATGACTGTGATGATGATTATCGTGAGGGTGAGGATATCAATGCGCCGGCTCACAATGTAAGTTTTAAAAATATATCATATATTTCTATCTATATGTCCATTTGTAGTTATATCATATAAGTGTGTTTATTTTTTCAAATTTTAGGTTGATGATGTACCCCATGAAGAACTTGGGGCACTTGATGAGCAACAAAAAAATTTTGAAAAAGTGAGGGGCATCACTATGATGAACAAGTTACTACAACAAAGGGGCAATGGACCCAAACTGGCTGTGGATTTTGATCATGCAAGAAATACAGTTGGAGTGAATGGCAACTCGTTTATTTCATATCTTGGGGTTCTTACTCATAGACATTGTAGTCCTAATTTAGAATCTTGGCATAAAGTTCCTAAGGGGAAGAAAGACTTAGTATGGAAGGAACTATGTGTGAGTTATTATTATTTGAAATTCTATTTAGTAGATTTCTAATTTTTAGGATACTAGTTAATAGCAATTCTTTTTTGCAGAGTATATTTGAACTGGATGAAAAGCTACATCGTAAATGCGTGATGCAACGCTGTGGGAGGGTCATAAGGAACTATAGGACAAATCTCACCCAAGATTACATGTGAGATGATGAGAAGAGGAAGAAGTCAGCCACTAAGAAATGGAACTACTTGGACCCCAATGACTGGGAGGAGTTTGTTACCAAAAGAAAAATTGATGAATTCAAGGTATTAAGCACCACTCCCAATTTAATTAATATACATTCTTATGTATTCACCTATTCAAGATTAACCTTTAGTGTTACTAACCAAATCAATGTGCTTACTAACAAGGCTATCAGCGATGCTCAAAGAGCAAGGTGTGCACTAAATGTGCATGACCACACGATGGGTCTAAAAGGCTATGCAGGCATTCGCCAAAGACTACAGGATAAGTCTACTGCTCAGTCTACTGCTACTTAGGAGACTGTGGAGTCCTCTACTATTTCTCCCGCACCTTTTCCTCGCCATGCTATGTGGATGGTTGGGAGGCAAAATAAGCAAGGAGATATAACCAAGCCCGCAACTGCTGAGGCGACTACAAAAATGGTAAAATTCAACTCTTAGAGCAATCGATATTTATTATTGTTATGTTTACTTACCCATTTTTGTTGGTGGCGATTAGCGGGAGCTTCACGAGAAGAGGAAGCAAGGAAAGTTCATCCCTAAGGGTACAAGAGATGAATTGACAGTTTCTCTTAGTAACCCAGAGCATCCTGGATGTGTTAGGGGTGCATGCATTGGTGTGGACATAAAAGCATTCTTTAGGCCATCACAGCGCAAACATGTTCCAAAAGTGGGATTTTCACAAGTTGAGGTAACCTATTCTTTTTTTAGAATGTTATTACAAAAGGGAATTCAATAATCAAAAGCTAGCATTTCTTTTATCCATGTATAGGTAGATGAGTTAATTAATAGGAGAGTCGAGGAAGCACTTGATAAGTGACTCCATGAAGCAATTAGCAAGTGGCAGACGTCTCAGACTGCACTCAGACAGTACCTGTGGCATGCTACTCTTCTCCTACTATAGAGGTTGGGAGTACTCCTATAGACCCACCACCTAGAACGTCCGTTGTAAGTATTTTTATGATATAGTAGCTAGTCTTTTGAAGATGATATGTTTATGTATATATGTATATAAGATTCTTTATGTAAATTTGTAGGGGTTGAAGCCATGTTGTCTAAAAAGAAAATAATTTATCGTTGCCGAGGCCGAGACTTACCCACCCCGTCTAGGGGACACATTTCATGGGACTCCAGTACTTGATGGTGTGGTTCGTGTGAGTCTGATACATGTACTCCCAAATTGGAGGGATCATCCATTTCCATATGCCCAACCAGATTCTGAAACGCTTGGTGAAGCATAAGGCAAAGTCATATTGTGTCCCAATATGGATGTTGTCTATACTGATATTGTATGGTAAATTTATATTACGTTAATTTATTAGGGTGTATATATGAGTCAATTGATCTGAAATTATATATACATGTCAAAAGGAAGAAACCTACTACATCTCAGCCTCCAGCTCCACCTCCCGAAGTACTTAGTTGGCTTCCAAGGGACCTATACACCTCGTTAGGTCCTAATTGTAAGGGTATGGCAGTATGGATAGGCGAACATAACCCAAATTGTCCTATAAAAGTTTCTATTCCAATGGATGTTCTAGGTGAATCATACGATAACAATCTATTTATAAAAGATATTTTGGAGTTGTTTCGTTATGATTGGCTGAATACATCTATGAGAGAGCTATGGATATGGTGAGATCTTGTTTATACATCCATATACCTTGTTTTATATACGGTAATCTGGTTTCTTATATATTAATGCATACGTAATACATGTTTTGCAGCCACTTACACACGATCTGTAAAGATTTTTTATATTCCCATGTGGGATTTCTAGTTCCATCGTCGATCAACCTCGTAGATAAATATCCTTCATCAGTTACCTCATACTTCTCTATCACTTTTAATTATTTTGGTACAAAAAAGAAGTCAGTGATAATAGATACATTCAATGTTGAGTAAGTTTACTTTTCTTATAATTTGGACTTAAGAAAATTACATTTTTATTGTGGATTTTGAGTTATTAATTTTTAACTTTCTTACCTCTAGTTGTAGGAATTGGGAGTTACTGGTTATTGTCCCCAAGATGTTCACTATTTATTATCTAGATCATGCAGGGAAGGAATTGGACACATTGTATGGACACCCAATGAAAAGGCCATTATTCACATGAGAAATATTTCATATTTTATATCTGTTAACATCTGTTATTACATTACTATTTAATTATGAAATTTAATGTGTTACATTAACATGTAGGGCTTTAAGAGAGTTCAAAAAAGCTGGAGGAAACATCTCCAAGAAAAAGAAACAGTTACTAATTTGGGAAAATGTGAAAGTAATTTCCCGACTCCAATGCATATATTATTTATGTGAATTGTTCTTGTTTGTATTTTTGAACATTTTGTATGTTTCAATTTATAGCGTGCTAAACAAGACAACGGTTGGGCATGTGCATACTATGTGATGTAATATATGAACCTAATTATCAAACATGCATCATTGGAAATCGATACCATACAACAGGTATTATATATAGTATCATTAGATAATATGAAATATATCAATCTTATTATATATTATTAATTATATATACGTCATTGTCTTTGCAGGTGTTTAAAACCAGTGACTTCACTACAGGTGAAAATTTATTAGATGTACATACTCCTTATACGATGGAAGAATTAGATGATGTAAGAGAACAATGGGCAAAAGCCTTATAAGTAGTGGGAATTTTTTATTATGATTGGAATACTGATGACGATAATGATGATGATGATAATAATAATGAATAATCTTTCAAAACTTTATTCTCATAATTATTTTTGTATTTGTTGACATGTGAAACTTTTATATATACATGTCTGAATGAATTTTTTTTAATTGTCATATGTGTGAATGTGAAGATGAATACATGAATGTTTCTACATGTGTCTGAATGTGAAAAGAGGTGAAATGAATACAATTGTAGGTTACTAAATGTGTGTGGAAATGGAGGAAATTTGAAATGGAACTACTGGTTTCTACATGTATGTGATGAAAAATAATATGAATTAAATGTGCTTATATATGTGTCTAAATCACATGATCATAAATTGTTGTCTATCCTTGTTAATTTTGTAGGTTTGTGGCCTGTTGTTGGTTGAAATCAAAGGGTGCTATAAACCTACAGTTCAAAATTGAACTGTAGGTTATGCATCCTACTGACCAGCCAGACAGCAGGCATGCAAACTGATAAGAAAAAAAATTAGAACATAGGCATCAGTTATTAGTATAAAACCGACAACAAAACCTTATTGCATCAGTCATTAGTATAACACTAACATCTTTATCCCTTTATGGGGGCTGATTTTTTTTATTCGGGATGGGGTATGGTGTCGGTTATTAGTATAAAGCTGATGTCTTTTAGCAGAGACAGTGTCAGATGTCGATATAAACTGACACCTATGGTGCCCTTGCTGGCACGTTTTATTGGTAGAGGGAAGGGTTATGGCATCGGATATGAAACTGACACTGAAAGTGTATACTTTCAGCGGCACCCACTTGGGTGTCACTAGGAAACCAATGCCAAAAGGCTTATATAACCAACACTAAAGGACATTTCTATACTAGTGTTCCACTATCTAAGTGGTGAATTCTTGTAAACAGTGTTAACCTAAGAGGGGATCCACTCTTCACTAAATCAAGATATAAAACCATCCTATTCCAAAAATAGATAAAAGAAGGAATTTAGTTATATCTCAAGTGATATATGTATTATAAAGAATACAAATTTATAATTAGTAAAAACAAAACCATTACAAAGTTGCATCTTATGTCATGTACAATTGTTCCTTACTATAAGAAGTAATACTATAAAAAATGGTTTGAACTACTAGTACACTAGCTTGTCTGCATATGGCAACCCAACCATTCTGAGATATACTCATGTTGACACCTTGAATGTTATCTTCGTTATTCATTATCATTTGGGACTCTTATAAATGGGTGGTTTTGGGAACTACAACTAGTAAAAGGAAAGAAAAGGGTATGCATCAGAACACATTGGAGTATGTTCAGAAAAAATAATATATAGGCATTTTATTATTAAAATATTATAGATTTCGGATCCCATTCAAGAGAGATATCTACAGAAAATAGGTGAGTTTAAGAAGATATAAACAAGAGAATGAAGCATATAAATAATAACAATAGTCGACATGTTTCCTTCCCATGAATCAATTCATAAAATAAAACGAATGCATGTAGATAATGTAGACTTAGAGCAACTAATGTAGGTCCAATACACCAAGGATCATTGGGCTCAAATAGGGATGGAAGAATAGCATGCATGGGAAGAATATCTCATCTAGGCAGAATATCACTCCCTTATATATATCAAGGGTGAAAGAGCACACCTTGGATGGAAAAGCATGTACTTTTATAAAATCATGGTTATTCAAAAGCATATACATTACTAAGTTTAGTCTAAAACCACATGCAATATACAAGGCAAGACTTATGTGCAAAAATAATATGGTAGTAGAGATTACAAACCATATAATGTGAATGTTATAGAGTATCAGACAAATCAGAACAATTGACACTAGAAGGGCATGATATTTCAAATAAGAAGTAAAGGTATCAAGAGGTGACCCATTATGGGAACATGTGTATCAAAGTTGAAAGAATTCATAAATATAAAATAGATATTTCACACACTTGATCTTCACAAGTAGGGCTCACTCAATAGATATGTAAGCATGGTCCCCCAAATTTGAGTGCTCATCCTAGGAACATATTATTTTGTTTAGTCAGCCAAATTGAACATGTCTATAAAATCTTAGTTTAGATTTTTCATATTGTTCTTACCCTACTCCTGATCACCTAATGTCATACTAAGGTTGTTGATCTTATTAGTTGGTTCTATGATTGGATATCTATATTAGTTCTAAGATTCATCTTTGGTCACATAAGTATACATATTTCTACGATACATATATGTGTGGTTAAAATATGTATTTCTCTAATTAAGGTCATGTAATTTTATTCTTTCTTCTATAACATTTACTTCAAGTTACAAGTACTTTCAAGTGTGCTAAGTACATTTTCTAAATTGCTAATCCATTAAGATACCAGGGTTTAGGTCTTACATCTATTCATATTGCAGGCATAAATATATTTTATTATACATATGGTAATCAAATGTGTATATATCATCATACTACATATTGGTACTAAAATCAAGCATATTATGTATACTCTGTCACTCCTAGAACATTTTATTCAAAGTTGGTCAGTCTAAAATAGATATGTTATGACCGCATTTGAGCTTAATTGGTAAACTAGGGTTTACCTGGATGATTATATGCTTAATTGGATTGATCATTGTTTGAATATAATTAATGATGATAATTCAATTATGATGTTTTAGACCTAATAAGAACGTTAAGTGTTCTATTGTTTGAGAAATTAGGGTTTGAGAAATATAAACCCTAGTTGGTAGAAATTAGGGTTTTGATGGTACATGAGTATGGAATTTGATCTGTATTGCAGTGTGGTAAATGATTTTTCATATTTTCTAAAAAAAATTATTTATTTGAATTTTGGATATAATATGGATAACTTAATAATACATATTAGAGAAAAATTTCAGAATATTTGAGTGTTCTTTGAATGTGGTTCTCGGTCGAACTATACTTCGACCAAAATGTTGATAGAGTGCTTTTTAGTAGTGTAGTGTTTTATTTTTTATTATTTATTGGTAACTCCAAATGATCTAAAATTTTGACTTGATATCTTAACCTTAATAATAAAAAACATGTAAAATTTTTATAATTTTTGGATGCAATTCGACCTTATCATTAGACGAATTACAGTAACTAACATTTTTGAAGAATTCTAGATAACAGTGCACTATTCAATCTTTAATTATTTAATGGAAGCTTGGAATGATCTAAAATTTTAACTAAATCTTTATAACTCAATTACAACAAAATGTAAAATTTTCATAATTTTTGGAGAAGTTTGATCTCAAAAATAGATGAATTACAGTAATATTTTTATGACAAAAAATTCAGCTGAAATAATAGAAAGTATAGTGAGGGGTCAACGTGCAATTGACCCAAGAAGCTCAATTTCTCTATATAGTCAACCTAACACACTAGAAACTCTCATAATTTGTGATTCATTCCAGAGAAACAAAATCCTAGAGAGAGGGGGAGAGTTAGGGTTTGAGAGAAATTGATAAAGATGCTGACCTAGGGTTTTGCGGTCTGAGGAATAATGAAATCATGTAAGTTTAGCCTCTTTGGATATAGTTTCATGGTGAATCTTCTCTCACATGTCAAAATTTCGTCCCTCCTCTTATTTGATCCAAAATGGTATCAAAACTTCCCCTTTTCTCACTCTTTCTTCATAATCCCTCATTTTTAGGGTTTTTGAGTTGAAAGGAAGAAGAATTGGGTGAATTGTTAGGGATTTGATATGGATTCGAGATTTTCATATATGTGATATGTTTTTAAGGTGTTTTCACACCTTAGGGTGAGTGGGAACTTCCTTTAAATAGTATATTGCACGAAAATTGGTTAAATCAACCATAATCTTTAATTGCTTAGTATGCAACTACAAACCTTGAATTGTCTATTTGTTCTAAGTTGTTGCAAAATGATATGAAATGGATTCTTTCTTTGTTTGAATGAATTTCAGATGATACAATCATATTAGAAATGTATACAATGTATTCTAATGAGAATTCCCTAAGTATTCACAGAGGTTATAAGAGTAAACTGAAATATAGGGAATTTGTCTATGACTGAAATTTGATGTATAAGTAAAGAGAGAAAATTGCTTATCTAGATCCCCTTGGTTATGAATGATTGTTTATCTAAATTCATAGTACAAATATGTCAGATACTATCTTGGATTTCATTAAAAGTGAATTATGTTTGTTAGATATCTCAGTAAAGAGGGTGAAACCCTAGATGCAAGGAAAGTTAGATATTTGCAAATAGATATCATGAAATCCATTTGTAGGGATTTTCTTGACATAATAGACTTTATTTATTCAATGTTATTATTGATGCATGATATCCTAGTGAATGGAATCGAAACCCAAATTCAACTCAGTTCCAAGGTTTCATACATATATTGATTTTATATGATTTGTTGATAGTAGTCTTTATTCAATGAATGTTTATGTCGCATGAAATCTTTATGGGAGCCATATGAATAAGTTGTTTCCTAGTGAGAGGTGACAAGATGTGTGATGGCCTTGTGAGCCATGAGAATACTTGTACAACTAGTTAAATGGATACCTTGGTCTAAGGACCTAGAGGTAATGGTTACCTGTTACAGAGGTAACAATGCTATGTGATGATCTAAGGGTTTGAATACCCAGATCCAGTAATTATGATAATAATGTGTAGGGATGAGAATTCCAAGTAATGTGATATGGGATTGAGATCCCAGGTATCATGTGTTGTAAACATTTGAAAAGTACGTGATAGATGTATTAAACCTTTCTGTGTAGCATTTGTGGTGATTAAATGAAACCCTAAAGGTAGGGTGCTCAATGAATCAAGTATTGTGATATCAATGTTCTCAGTTTTTATTAATAATTCTTGTCATGATAAGTAATTAACTCTTAATTGAGTTCTGAGATGCACAACTCAAGATTTGGGTTGATATGCATGATTCTAGTGTGTATGTGCCAAGTGGACATGAAATTTGTTTATTTAAGAATTTTAGTCTGCCTACATGTATAGTATGTTGATTACTCAGTATATTACAGTGTTTTGAATATACTGCTCTATCATGTTTAGAATGATATACATGTTGTATTACAACTTCAAATAAGTAGATGTGACACCATAGAGATATTAGAGTCAAGTATAAGTAAGAGAAGGGTACAATGTAGAAAGAGATTTCTATGAATAATAAAATAATAGACTTAGGAGCCATGAACACCATAGAACCCCTATGTGAGGTCTGTGCCTTGGGGGTGAAACGACCTAACCCTAGCATCATCCAATATACGGGGGTCGGAATGTGCTATCAGGTGGCACGGGGGATGAAGCCCTAGTGGAAGTCTCCTTAAATTATAGTTTGCAGTGTCCAACATCAACTAGAAGTCCTGGTGGCACTAGAGTACAGAAAATCCAAGAGGTGGCTTGACTCTCCGCCTGTGTGCTCAGGTTAGAGGAGGAGTCCGGTTTAGGCCAGAGAGCCATTTCCCTGTTGCAGACCAGGAGAGTAGTTAGACTTAGCATTTCTCGGGTGTGTCACCTAAGTTTTGTACGGTGTGATCGTAGTGCACTAAAAATCTTCATATGTAGAGTACACTACATATGATCAGGGCATAATAAAATAAATGAGAGGTCAAACAAGTGTGTACAGTTATTCAATTATTCTTTGTATTTTTTTTAATTACTAGTTCTCTTTAGGATCAATCAAGCATTTCATATATTGATTCACTCTTATAGATATTTAGAGTATCCTGCCATATTTATTATGCTCAATTATTAGACTCTTTAAAGCTTACTACTGTTATAATTGATATCAATTGCTCAAAAGTATATCTGTAATTATATCAGTGCTTTAGACTATTTCTTTGAAGTACTTATTCACTGAGCGAGTAGGCTCACCCCTCTAATCACAATTTTTAGGAAAATCACATGGACTTGAAGAAGATATCATTGCATCGGAGTAGATCTGCCATAAGAGTTAAGTCTGAGTATAGTTAAGTTCGGTCAGTCCTTGTCACTCTAGATCCTTGTAAAGAAATAAGAGAGAGTTGTAATTGATGATGTATAACATTATTCCTCTTTTAGCAATATGTGCGAATCAGCAAGTCTTATGTGCTTAAAAGTATGAGGAACATAATGAATGTTCATACATGCATTTTTACTGTTGAAATTAGATTAGAGAAATCAATGTTTAGATTCCCTTGTAAAGTTGTTTTATGTGGTTCAATGGGAGAAAACAAAGGGTTTTGAAAGAGAATAAAAAGTTAAGGGTGATCTTTGTATTACGTTAAATCCTAAATTTTTGCCCTAATCTCATGATTAGTGGAAATTGTGAGATCGGGGTGTAACAAGATACATATTTGATTCATAATGTATATGTAAATATCAAAATATGTATAACAAAATTTGTAGACTTTTTTAATTATTAGTTCATTGATGTATATTTGTATATGTATAGGTGGTAAACATTAAGGATATTGATCAAATCATATAGGTTACTGTAGGAACTAAGTAATTTATCCTAGGTACCCTTCTTATCATCTCATGTAATATTTACCATTTCATTATTAAGGTATCATCCCACATTTAAAGACTTTCTTTTTACTGATATTTATACAGTAATACACTTATATGTATGGACCACATAGGTTATCAAACATTAGTAGTAGTTTATATTAGAGTTGTATTACCATCCATATTATCATAAATATAATTTAAATGATCCTTGGTCTTATTAACTAAATCACAAATCATAAATTGTAGTACATATGTGTTTTCTAACCTATGCATGTTACAATGGGTATTGACGGATCAAGACTTGATTTGCATCGAGGTGGAGGTTTTTGGTTGTAGAATTTTTTGTTGGATCTCCTTAGACTTGGCCAAAGGTGATTACGTTAGCATTAGAACTTGAGAAGGATGTGATCTCCTTCTAAATTTTCCTTCTCTATCTTCTTCAAACATGCCTCTGACTCAGGAACAATTTGTAAGGGGTGCATCTTGTCTTAAGATATCAGAGTTATAGATTGGTACAAAAATGGTGGTTAGGTCAAGACATCAGCTTAAGTTATCAAAGGAGGTCTGATATTTTAGGCGATCACTATGTAGGTGACTATTTTATAGGCAATAGGGCCCATGGAGGGTTTTGTCATAAAGTTGTAGGTGAGTTGCGATATATTAAAGTATATAGGGGTAGTGGTGATGATCATGTTTGGTTGGACATGATGTCATCTGGACTAATTGTGAGGGGAGGAGGTGATATGTGGGTTTCATCACATTATTCAAGATCTAATAGTGTAAGTCATCATTATGGTAGATCCATAGGGTTGGAAGGATGAGATCACAGAGGAAGAAGATGAGAACTTAGGGCTTGTTGATGATCAATACATGAGGAGGGGTCTTCTACACTTCTTGGCGATGATGCCCCATGGATGATGTCGATGGTAAAGGGGAGATGGAGTAGTGTGGCACTACAATAGTCGTTGTGCCTTCTATAATATGTAGTGATCATGAACCTTGAACCTAGAGCGGTTGGAACAAGGTAGAAAAGGATTTGAGACTAGGTTATGGGTAGGACAAGGTTGTGGAGGATAAATGGAGAGAGGAGGAGAATAAAGAGAAGTGTCGCCAGTACTGCAGTCACTTGATCATCTATAGGCGATATTGGTTAGCTTTTTAAGGTTGTATTTAGGTTCCAAGAAGATAAAGATGAAGGACTAAAATTTTAATGGCCTCTTATGGATGCTCAAATATTTCTCGGACATATACCTTTACTGGAGGTTGCTCCCTAAGACATCATTGGATGCAAAGCCAATAGGGAGACAATTGATTTGTTTAGGTCTGGGAGCGAGGAAGTAGAGAGAAAAGAAAGAAATAGAGTAAGAATGAGAGGGAGGATAGGAAGAGGGAGATAAGGGAAGGAGGGGAGGAAAGGAAGAATGAGAGGGAGGATAGGAAGAGGAATATAAGGGAAGGAGGGGAGGAAAGGCGAAAGCACTGAGGCGAGGGGGTGAAATGGCTAGAGTCAGTGCTATGACAGCCACATCCAATGCGAGTTACATGTAGGTGAAGGGATGCCCCAGGGGTTGATGTCATTGCATATAAAATAACATTAACTTAAGTGATTTATTGTAGTATTAAATGTATCAAGGTGTAATAAGTTTCTAGAGTAAATAAATTAATTGAGAGTGTAAATGATGTCCAGTTGACCCAAATATTTATACTTGTGTTAATTAAATTAGAAGAAACACAATTCTAATGTTAATTTACCCTCCTTGTAGTATTTAATAATTTTTCTTACTTGCATATTTATAATTCAATTAATTTCTTTCTTAATCTATTCATACATTATTTGTTTATTTTATTTCATCAAATAGACTTTGGGGTATTCAAGATTTCTAAATCATGTTCAAGACTAATTAATTAGAAAATTTCAAACTTGAATTGAAGACTTTATTAATCAAGTTGTCATTCATCTTATATAATAGGTTACTTCTTAAGACATGTGCTTGGCGCCAAATACTCCCAATCAATATGATTCAAGGAAAAATATGTTTACTGATAAAATTAAAGGTTGACCTAAGGAAAGGGCAATTTAATATCTATACCTATATTCGAGTATGTACAACACTCCACCCCTTAAAAAGGGATTTCGTCCCCAAAATCCACATATTCATCACCTATCATAGAGTTATACCTAACATTAAAAAAAATTATGAGAGATATTCACTTCATTTTACATAACTTGATATGTTTATTACAAGCTAGGTCATGAAATAAATGCATTATGTTTGTCATTTACTAAAATGTTTAGCTTAATTTCCATATGAAATTTGTCCAACATATTACCATTATAACAATGTAGAGTATAAGTCCTTAAGGTTTTTCAGTAAATATTCTCTTACCTTAGTACCTCTATATAAAATTATTTGACTTGTTTGACCTAGAAACTTTCCTTACTTTGATGAGTACATTTCTCTTTTTATATGCATGAACTTAGGATATCCAATCTATTTTCTAATTTGAAATATCTAAAGGGGGGAATAGAACTTATACAAAATTTTAATCAAGTAAAGTTACTTTAGTTAAATAATGTGTAAGTAAAAGTCAAGTTAGTGGATAAGAGATTCATACCACAAGAACACACAATTTAGAGTGGTTCCGTAAAATGACATCAATCCACTACCTAGTTGTTTCCAACTAGTATTTCCAAACCATGTATTTTATTCCTTTTATATACAAATACAAAATACATAAAATCTACTAGTGCCTTTACAGGAGCAAGACAAACCTCTTTTTCAGCTCAAGGAGAACTACCACATTCTTTGACGGGCCACCAGAAGGTCACCCTCTTCACCTCTTCTTTGATCAATCCAGAAGAGTATTGCTCTTAACCTCATCATTAATGCCCAAGGAAGATCACCAAGTTGACAAGACTCCTTCTCGCATGTTCCTGGACATCCTTCACTCCAAGAAGTAGTCCGAGATTAATACAACAATGAAGGAGTAGATTGGAGAAAAGAAAGTAACAATTTAGCTCACAAGATATACAATGAATCTCTAATGGACAACTGATAACAATTCACTCCACAAGATTTAGGTGAAACTATATTTAATGGAGAAGGATTCTAAATTTGAGCTAAGTCTTACACTAGATCTATGGCAACTTGAAGTGTAGAACCTAAGATCTTTGTAAATTATGGCAAGTAGTAGTATGCTCAAGTATGTATATATAATCTCAATTCTTAGTTCTAAGTGTCCTAAGACCACCTCTATATATAGGAAATGTTTATATAGGGAAATGTTTATAAGAGGATAGGGTAACTGTGAGTAGTGTCTAGGACGTTCAAGGTCAATAATTAGCCACTAGGATTAATTCAATGTAGTTGCAATGAATAATTTGATCGTTGATACACTTTGGTTCCAAAAAAATTTCTGTCAAGAATTATTTCAATCAACAACTGTCTCCATTGAGAAAGATTCCAACTGAGCAATTCTCTTAGTTTGAATGTATCTAATGGATATGCATCAGGCTATCTTCTTGGTCCAACTTAGCACAATGGTCCTTTTTAGGTTGAACTTTTCTTCAACCGACCATCTTGTTCGATGTTTACTTTGATCGACCAATTGACAAAGAGTTTGACCAATTGCACTTTTCTAATAAAACCTAACAACACTAAAGGCTTCATGTGAGTATAGGATAGGTCTTTGTAAGATCATCACTTGTCCTTACGTCATATCTATCAAGGTTTACAAAAACACATTTGTATAATTATATTTGTCATACAACTCGGCATGCAAGCATCCGAACATATTCAATTACATGGTTTGTATGTGGATCTTGATTTCGTTCTTTTATCACCTAGAACACCTAATATGACATAATTTGGGAAATATTTGCATCATTGAAATATGAGCGTTTCATATCAAAAAAGACAATATAAGCATCCATCTTAGTAAGGATTAATTACCCTATATAGGGAGTAACTATTTCTACGTGACATTCATTGAATAACCTTTCCAAGGCATATTTAGTATACTTATTGTTGATTTTAGACAATCCTATAGTGTTATTACTATCCTAAACTAATAAGGTATAAGAATTTACCCTTATCATATAACTAACCACATAAAGGGATAGAATGTGGTAGATCAACTAAGTCAAATGTACATAAAATTCTAACTCATTCTCTAATCCTAGGTATAAGGTTTTAGGGTTGGCCAAACCAGTTAAGATTGTCTCACAAAGGAGCTCATTACCAATTTAAAAAAAAATAGTGATAACTTGGCTCATGAAACCATTAATAAAATCTAGAAAACTTTTTCTTTTTGTACATATATAGTATAAATATGAAATTATTTTGACAATGAAAACTCTTGCAATGTAAAGCTGAAAGATTTGTGCCAAAATCAATACAACAACCAAGTCAGACACTTTTTGCCATGACATGTTCTATCAAGAGTATATAACTTCCAAGGGTATATAAGGGTATACCAAAAAATCTCTAACTCATATCATAGTAATATGGATACAGATTACATGGTGCCGACTCCTACTAGATGTGTATTGGTTATTTCACCTTAATTTACCATTTCACCTTAAATGTACCTAATCCTATCCATGGATACTCAACCTCAACATGATACATTGGTATCCATAGGATACCATGTTATCCTATGAAAAGATTAGGTATTGTAAGACATAGAACTATATGGACATTGAACAGTTGGTCTCATCTAGTACTTATATATTTGTGTGATTTTAGGGATCCATTTACACATCCATCATCACAGAGTGGTTAGAGGGTGATTATGGTTTCTATGAACTGATTCTCATCCACTAAAGTGATGCAAGAATGGTACTGACTAAATACTATAGGGATGAAACTCTAGATGGTATTACATGAATCACAAATAGTCATATCAAGACCTATATAGGGATACATTACTACCAAATTAAGGAATTACTTGGGATAACTTAATATAGTAAAGTCATCAATTGTTGAGGCACCGAATTAAGGAATTACTTGGGATAACTTAATATAGTAAAGTCATCGATTGTTGAGGCTATTATACAATATTGTAATAGTGTTGATCTAAGAGGGGATCTACTCTTCACTAAATTGAGGGATAAAACTATCCTATTCCAGGAATAGAGAAAAGGAGGAATTCCATTATATATCAAATGGTATATAATTACAAGCATACAAGTTTATAAGAAGTGGAAACAAATCTATTACAAAGTATCATCTTATTTCAAGTACTATTGTTTCTTACTATAAGATGTAATACTATAAAAAATGGGTAGAACTACTAGTAAACTATTCTAGATGTAGATGGAAACCAAACATTTCAAGCTTTACCTATGTCAACATCCAGAAGGCAATCTTCCAAAGTCATTGTCATCTAACATTTCCTGCACCTAGATTGTTTTGGTAATGACACCTTGTAAGATAAAAAAAGGTATGCCTCAGAACACTTTTGAGTATGTGCACAATAAATATATTTTGGTATTTTAGTATAAAATTATTATGAAGGGGGGTTCCCATTCAAGAGAGAGAGATCTATAAAGTAGGCGAGTTCAAGAAGATATAAACAAGAGAATGATGCATATAAATAATAACAACATTCTACATGATACCTTGCCATGAATTGATTTATAATATAAAATGAATGCATGTATAGAATGTAAACTGAAAATAACTAAAGCAGGGCCAAGACACCAAGGATCATTGTCCTAAAATAGGGATAGTGGAATAGTGATGCATTTCTGCCAATGGTGTTACACACTACTCAATTGGAGTTTGAATAGATGCAACCCCGCGGATAGACACACACAGTGGATTCACTTTTGATATTTATAAAACCTAACTTAACACCTACTCACATTAAAACAACTACACCCACAAGAGCATGGGGTCGTGTCGTAGTATAGGATGGTGGCAAGTATAGGGTTGATCCACAGGGAAAAGAGGGGGCACTAGAGCTAGGTTTAGTTTCTCTAGGTTCCTACTGCAGAGACTAGGATTAAGGGTTTGAATGTTATTTCGATTATTAAACTATTATGGACAAACAGGCAATTAAAGGCAAGAATGAAATCTAAGTTAACACTAGGCTAGAGTAAGACTAAGTAGGCAAGAAATGATTAAGCTAGGTATGAAAAAGCAAATTACACTAAGGCAAGCAAGAGAGAAGTAAAAGAGAAATTAAAGAGCTAAACTAACATGAACAAGGAAAAAATAAAGCAAGAAGCTAACTAAGCAAGGAAAGAGCTAAATAAGCTAAGCGAGCACAAAACTAGGGTTTTAAGTAATAAAGACAGGATGGGCTATTTAGGGGTATCAACTTATCACTTAAGTTGGGGGTGACATATTAACATTTTGATTCCATTTAGCTTATCCAAACTAAACAACAAGTTAGAGTCTAATTAATTAACCTAAGCTACTAATTGGACATGGATATTCTAGGTTGTGTATAGGGGAACTAGTCCCTAACACTCCCTACTACCCTTACGAGGCTCAATTGGGTTAGGGATTAGGTTCAATTCAATTATATTCTAATCAAGTCTAGGCTTCTATATTATGCATTCCTAGGGCAATTAGGAGCCGAGGGTAGTAATGGGGAGGTGAAATTAGGGTTTGGATCCCAATTCCGCAACATTCTAGCCTTGAGAAGGCTCCATGCTAATTGTACTAGAATTATCTAATCTAGCTACTTAGATATCTCACTTAGGTTTAGGGAGATTGATTAGTATGTAGGAATATGGGAGGCAACCTAGGGATCCAAGAATTGGACCTAGGGGCAAATCCCAAAATTTACACATATAAGCAATTTGCCTAAATTCCTAGGTGATTTCACACACAAATGAACAAGCAATTCATGGAGAATGAGATAGAAATAGAATATAATCATTAAAAATGGTATTACAAAGTTTACATGTCATTTTCCCCCAACATGGTATCAACGTAACATAATTTCCCCCAAACAGCCCACCCGAGGGCCCTAGCTACTCATAACAAAGCAAAATACAAAAAGAAAGGAGATACAATGAGTAGAGGAGTGAAAATCCATGATGAGATCGGTGAAGACTCCTCCTTCTCCACCTACTAGCAGTAGTAGCTCGACCTCCCTCCTCCAAGGTAGGTGAATGACATGGATGTATGGTGGAAATGGGTGAAAACAATGGAAAACTTGGGTTTTGGTGGTGGAAATGGTGAAATGGAGGTGGAATGAGGTGGGAATGGATGGAGGATGAAATATGGAGGATAGAGTGGTTGTAGGGTAGCTAACCTCGTACCCCAGCCACCACCTAGGTATATATACTTTTGGGGGAAGCACTAGGTTAAGTAGGAGCAAAATGGGTAAAATAGTGCAAAAATAGGTGGGTTTTGTGAGTGGAACGGTCGTGGTGTATCTCCACAACCGTGGTGGGTATGGGAGAGCATGGATATGGTAGGATACAATGGTCTTGGGAATTAAAATGGAAATATCATAGTGTTTTGGTCAATTTTGGGCTCAAACTGGCCTGGCCATGGTGGTCACCACGGTCGTGGTGGGTTTGGGTAGCACGGTCGTGCTGGGTGGCACGACTTTGGTGGTCTAGGTGATGGTGGTCGTGGTGCTTTGCCATGAACATTCTGCTTCTGTGTAGCACAGTCGTGCTTGGTGGCATGGTTGTGGTGGCTGTCCTTGCACGACCATTCTTTACTGCACGGTCATGGTGCTTTCAGCTTAACTTGGGGGTAACTCAATTGATTTGCAAGTGACCTAGCACGGACGTTCTGTGGTACCACGGTAGTGTTGGGTCCTAGATCAGCACTTTGACTTTGTTCTTTGGATTTTCTTGGACATATTTGCTTCAATGGATCTTTGGCCACTAGGGGTAGGTTGAGGGAGCATCGAACTTCACTTTGGACCTCTCCAAGAGTAGACAAACCCTAGGATCACTCCTTCTCTCTCTTTTCCTTCAAGTGTGGTCCAAATGCCTGAAAAACATGCAAATAATGTCCATAAGTGCATTTTACACAAATAAGCATATTGGGAGGAAAAACATGTAATCTAACAGGTATAGATGTGATTGAAGAGCAATATAACACAAGATGAAGCCCTAAAATAGGGCTGAATCACCACCCCAAACTTGAAACATACTTGTCCTCAAGTATGCTCCGACTCTATCTCTCTACAAATTTTCCACAAACAAGAAATGACAAATGCAATGTAAAAGATGATTATTGCTGAATGGGATCAAAGATGACTAAGTACATGCATTTCACCTCTCTCCTCTCCTGATTTCACAATCCAATCATGAAAAGATCACAAAGCATATGAACTTCAAATATAGTGCTTAGAATACACAAGTTATCCATATTTCTTCCATAAAGTTTTGGGTAACCGTTTCATGGTACTGTTAATCAAGGATGACTAGATGTATTGTTTCACATTCATGCATTCAGTCTTATGTTTCAAATCACGCCAAATGACCCACGTGGTTGTGGAAAAGGGCAAAATGAGCTAGGTTTGATGTTTCCTAGCTCAATGGGTATGAAAGTAGAAGAAAGGGTTGCGGTAAGATTTTTGGAGTGCTATTACATAGAGCACTCATCTTTTCTATATTTGAATGCTCTTAAATAGGAGCATCCTTTTATTTTCTTTTTGCATTTTTTTTCTTTTTCTTTGCTCTTGGAGTAGATAGGGAATATGGTGATGAGAGTGAAGCGATGAGATGTAGATGTGGTCACCCCAAACTTTTGGAGGTGGCCATGGCTGATATGTGCACTTCGGCATCCTTTCATGAGGCGGAGGGGTAAGAAGATGGTGAGTGAATAGTCAGGTCAAAGAGGGGTCATTGGTATGATTCTCCACATAAGACATCCTGTATGAAAATTAATCCAATACTTCATCCTAGATATCACACCACATGAATGAACAAGATTAAATTGATATATCAATCAAGTGATTCGACAAACACAAAGCATTCAAAGATTGCTCAACTCATAATTCAACCAAATCAATCACAATCATAAGAGAGGTGATGCACATGTAAAAAGTCAAACATTGATACCACTTAGCAACAAACAAAGATAATTCACTTGCATTTGTCAAAGGTCGTCATTTTTACTCAAAACAGTAGAGATTGGGTCAAAACACACATTTTAGACAAGAAATCTCAAATTTGGGCAAAATTGGCCAAACGGTGCCATGTTCCCTCCAATCACATCTAAGCCTATATTATTGAACTTCAAATAGCAAACAAGCAAATCCTAGCTAAAACATGCAAAATTACAAAAAATCTACATGATAATCAACGCATGGTAGAAAGAGAATTTTGTTTTTGAAAATTACGCTAAAATGGCAAGAAAGCAAACTATATGGCATGCAGGTATACAAAGCAGTAAACTCTAAAATAGAAAGCAAGACATGCAAATAGGAGAAAAACAACAAATAAAAAAGTAAATAGTAGGTGAGATGCAAAAAGAGTGAAAATGGAACAAGGGCATACCGTCCTACCACCCCAAACTTTTGAATCATGTTGTCCTCAGCATGACACTAAAGTCTAGGATGATAGGGTAGATGATCACTGTCATGGTGGGGGTTCTCCTACCTATCTATAGTAGGCACCCCAGTAGTCTGACTGTGGAGGTGGATAGTTGTACTGAAAAGTTGCTAAAGAACTCCACCAGTATTCACCCCACTGTGGGTCCCTCTAGGCATGGGCATTCTGGAACTGGTAAATATGGTTGACTTGATAATGCATATGTTGATGGTCCAACCACATGGCATCCTGTGTCCACCCAAAAACCCTCATGTGTCTATAGTATTCTATCCTACATCACCTGAATGCCCTCCAATTTTGCATGAATGGTGGCCATGTCATATGCATTCACTGAGGATTGTTGTGGCTTTGACGCCCCTATCCTCTCCTCTCTCTATCTCACTCATCATGTCGCTCTTTCTTCTACTTCCTATCTCATCTCAGCTGCCTGTGAGGGTTCTCCTAGATCCCCTACAAAAACCACCTCAGGGATGCTATCTCCTCTGGGGTTCTCCTCCTCATACTTCCTCAATTTCTCCAGAAAATCTTGCGTTGGTCCATATTGTGCCATGAGGGGTGGAGTATGGTAGGGAAGCTCCAAGGGGACTCCTAGGTATGGTGGGTTGACTTAGTAGATGATCTTCTACTCCACAACTATGATCATGGAGGAGTGGGCCAAGTAATGCAAGTCAACCAACTTTCCTCCATCTACCTTTGTGTAGCATGTCATGTCATGTCCTAAGGCAGTGGCTACGGACATCACAATCCCTCCCATTACAAATGGATTTGTGCTCTTGGAAGGGATTGTCCTTAGATGCTCAATAAGTAAAGCCCACAGGTTCACATGCTTCTCCTTAGTCATCCAACCAAGTACAAAAAGATCTTTCTTTGTGCAACTGCCTTGGTTCTCATACCTGCCAAAGATGGTGTTTTCCAACACCTTCTGAACGTAGTAGAGGAATGCATTATGGATAGCACTCATCTTGGATTTCCCGGCTACAAAAGTACTCTGGCTGATGAAGTATTTCCACGTTGTTTGATATGTCGAACTGGAGTCATTTTCTATTTTTCCTCCATCTAGGAGGGCTGCCATCTCTTCACTTGGGGCAAAAATCTAATTTAGAAGCTTTGAGGTTATCTTCCATCTCTTATCCTCAATCATCACTTTAATGGCATTCTCGCTCTCATCAGTCATTTTTTTCCAGTGTAGCAAAGAATTGTCGAGTTAGCTCAATATACGAATCTTGTTGCGGCATCAAGATCTCAAGCAATCCCATCTTATCCATCAGGCCCTGGAAATAGGCGTAGAAGCCCATAGCCTCCATCATTGCTTGGCACGCATAGAGAGTTGCTATCACTTTGTGTGTCAAACACTCTGGGTGGTTAAGTTCCTTTTCCCTACTGGTAGTGACCTCGGGCTGTGGATGGGGGGTGCTATTGTAGTATCGCTTGCCGCTCAGTAACTGGCATATCTGCATCCTCTTCATCATCTAGCATGAGCCACCGATGTGGTCATGGCTGTGATTCTGGCTGTGATTGTGCTGCTGAAGAAATAGACGGTCATGGTGCTAAAATTGATGGTCGTGTAGATGAAGTTGAAGGTCTCTTAGATGAGACAGAGGGTTGGGAAGCATACGGTGATTGTTGTGATTCTCTCGTCGATGATGGTGTCCCCCGTTGTGGTTGTGCGGAGGTCTCTTCCATGATAGGATCCACCAAGCATCCAATTCGGCCTCCGTCAACCGGGGGTTGTTGTTCCTCGGTTTCCTTTGATAGGGGATGACACCCCTAGTCTTCTATACTGCTTTCCTTGTGAATCTCTTCATCCTTACTCAAAAATGGAGGTGAAATTAACAAATTTTGAACTTCTCTGAAGGACGGGACTATTGGGGCGGAATGAAGAGAAAATGGTGATTTTGTCGATGGAAATTGGTAAAATCTAGAGATTAAGGTAGTGGAAATGGTAGGGGAATGATTCAGAATGATTTGGGGGTGATTTGGTGGAGATTTGAGGGATGGAGAAGGTGGGCGGAAGGTTGCATGGGTGTGGAGCATGGTCATTCTGGTCTTCAGAGAAATGAGCAAGTGAATAGAAATTTCGCAAAATTATGACTTAAGTTGTTGGGATTGGGCTACGGCATGGTCCTGCTGCTCGGCACGGCTGTGGTGTCTTCATGTACCATGACCGTGCTGACTTGCACGACCATTCTACCCTGATTCTATACTTAGATGATTTTCTCAATTTTTGATGATTCTCTGTTGAAAGTAAATGCACCACCACGGCCATTCCATGTCACCACGGGCATGGTGGGCACTATGACTTTAGTATGATACTCAAATCTTGTTCAAACATCAATACTTTGATCTCAAGTTGATCTTCCATTGATTCTTTTATCAAAATTTCATCCATTCTTCTTCATTTCACTCTCTTCTCACCTGCACATCTCAAAACTGCACAAAAACTATCAAATACAAGTGTGTGTGTGTGTGTTTTCTGGGAAAAATGTAAAAACAAAGCAAAAGTATCAAAAATATAAGGTTGGGTCAAAAATTCCCAAACCTAGGTGGGTTGTCTCCCACAAGTGTTGAGTTTCTTTCCTTCAGCTAGGCTTCTTGGTGATTCTTCATCCATTCATCTGTTTGGAATTCTCATGTGTCTATACTTACAAAACATACATCCCTCATTTGCACTCAATCCATTTTCCTCATCCCTTTCATTACAATAATAATCACCAATTTCTTCACCTTGATGTCCTCTCAAATGCACATTTGGACTTGTGAAGTGATCATGTCCAATATCCCTATCTTGGACTCGCCAGGCTGGGGTCTTGTACATGTTGATGTTGATCTTCATGTCCATGAATGAGACTGTCATAGTTCTACTGTGCACATGAATGTCGGCATAAGCTGTAGACAAGAACGGGCTTCCCAAGATAATGGAAATCTTCCTATCCTCCGGCTCCATATAAAGCACAATGAAATCCGTCGGGAACACCGCGCCTTTCTCTTTGTCTATCATCACCAAGACATCATCCACTATACCCCTAGGCACTTTTATGGATCTATCCACCAACTGGAGAGTACAATGTGTCAGCTTCAACTTGCTTAAGCCCAGCTCAACATAGACATTGTATGGCATCAAATTCACACTAGATCCTAAATCAAGTAAGGACCTATCTATGCGATGTCCCCCTATGTAACTAGGTATAAGTGGGGCTCCTGGGTCCTTTCTCTTCACGGGAAGTGAGTGTTGTATGATGGCACTCACTTGTTCAGTTAATCTCACCTTCTTTGGAATCCTCCCTGTTGACCTTTTCATAGTTCATAGGTTCTTGAGGAACTTGGCATAAGATGGGATTTGCTTAATATCATCCAAAAGTGGAATGTTCACCTTCACTTGGCGAAACACCTCAAGAATTTCAACATTGTGCTTTTGCCTCCTTTTCAATTCCAGTGGCTCATCTAGTGCTTCTACAAATGGAGGATCACTAGTTTTTGTCATACTTGCATGAACAAGAGGCGGAACACTAGGGACAGTAGGACCTGCAAAGTGGATATGTGGTGGATCACATAGAATCCCAAACTCAACATGCGGTATCACAACATCATCTTCAGCAATATCAATCACAGGATCACCACTTGGTTGTGTTTGCTTTGCTTTATCAACCTTTCTTTGACTTGTGGGCTGCTCAATAGTTTTCCCACTCCTTAGAACTGTCACAGTACTACCTTGCTCATTGTGGAGAGGGGGAGCATGGTGTGGCTATGGAGGAGGTGGAGGTGACACTTGGGGTTGAAATTGAGGTGGAGAAGAGAATTGAGGGGGAGGAGAGAATTGGGGTTGGAAAGTGAAGTTTTGAGAAATTTGAGGTGAGGGAGGTGGTGGAGGAGTGTAAGGCTTGGAATAGACTTGGAAGGAGTGAGTTGGATGTACTTGCATGGGGGTGGACTATAGAAAACGTGGGAAGAAGGCATAGGTCCACTTGCTTCATGGTGGCTCATTATGGGTTTTGAAGACAATTTTTCTTCTTAGAGAGCGATTATGGAAGGTAGCTACTATATGCTCTCTTCTAACCTTGCAACATCTCTTTGAACATCATCAAATACTTTCAATCTAGAGAGAACCTCTTACTCAAACCTTGAGCTATATGTGGGACTTTGATGTTCCTAGTAGCTATAGGAGTGAGGTGTCTTCTTTTCTTCCCCATAAAAATCAATAGCATTGACCGAATGACAAGGAGGTTTGGCCACTTAGTTTCTCATGAAGCTCGCCATTTCACCAAACATTTTCATCAAGTGTTGGCTTGAATCATCATCAGTTGGAGATTTCACACCAAAAGATAGGTCACTGCCACTAACCATACTAGAAGCTTTTATCCTTGAACTTTCTGCCAAACTCTCAAACAAGGGCAATGTCTCCTCAGGTGGTTTAGCCATAAAAATTCCTCCACAAGAAGAATCCACTATAGCTTGACTTGAATGAGATAAATCGGAGTCGAAGGACTGAACTAGCTGCCACAAAGGTATTCTCAAGATGTGGACATTCTCTCAACATCTTTTGAAATCTCTCTCAAGCCTCGTGGAATCGCTCATTATCTATTTGATTGAAACTTGCTATGGCACGCTGCATTTGTGTCAACTTTTCTATAGAGTAAAATTTCCTCAAGAAAGAATTTTTCATCTCTCCCCAACTCATGATGTCCCTTCTTGAATCATACCACTCTTTGTCTTTGTCTTTGAGGGAGAAGGAGAACAAAGTCAGTCTGATTATATC
The DNA here is from genome assembly GCA_963693085.1 of Alisma plantago-aquatica. Classification (NCBI taxonomy): domain Eukaryota; kingdom Viridiplantae; phylum Streptophyta; class Magnoliopsida; order Alismatales; family Alismataceae; genus Alisma; species Alisma plantago-aquatica. The sequence continues at coordinate 652,541,828 of OY856411.1, forward strand.
ATCACTTGTTGTCGACATCCGGAAGGTGGAGCATACTTCAAGAAAGGAGTCCAGGTGCTTGTAGGGGTTCTCACTCTCTGAGTCATAGAAGATGGGCAGGAGCCCAAGAAGACCTGGAGGGATGGATAATTTCTCCCATGGCATCTGATCAACCCTGCTAGAAATCAGCAATTTGTAGTTTCTTGGCATGAAGTAGTCTTGAAGTGGCTTGTGAAGTGTATTTTGGGCTTCCATCTTGTCTTTTTCCGAATGGCTTATCACATGCACAAAGCACAACCAAACAAAAGAAAGCAAGTTAGTAAACCAATATACACAAAGAATGCAAAGAATAATGAATAAAGAACAACAATGATGAGGGCAGTAGGAAAAGTCAAAGCAAAACTAACTAGCTAGGTCGAGTGCCTCTAATCCCCGACAATGGTGCAAGAAAGCTTGGTGCATTTCTAGCAATGGTGTTACATACTACTCAATTGGAGTTTGAATAGATGCAACGCCATGGATAGACACACATGGTGGATTCACTTTTGATATTTATAAAACCTAACTTAACACCTACTCATACTAAAAACAACTACACCCACAAGTGCACACGGTCGTGTCATAGTATAGGAAGGTAGCAAGTATAGGGTCGATCCACAGGTAAAAGAGGGGGTACTAGAGCTAGGTTTAGTTTTTCTAGGTTCCTACTGTATAGACTAGGGTTAAGGGTTTGAAGGTTGTTTTTATTGTTAAACTATTATGGACAAACAAGAAATTAAAGCAAGAATGAAATCTAAGTTAACCTGAGGCTAGAGTAAGGCTAAACAGGCAAGAAAGGATTAATCTAGGTATGAAAAGGCAAATTACACTAAGGCAATAAAGGAAGAAGCAAAAGAGAAATTAAAGAGATAAACTAACATGAACAAGGCAAGAACAAAGTAAGAAGCTTACTAAGCAAGGAAAGAGATAAATAAGCTAAGTGAGCACAAAACTAGGGTTTTAAGCAATAAAGAGAGGTATGGGTTGTTTAGGGGTATGAACTTATCACTTAAGTTGGGCGGTGACATATGAACATTATGATTCCTTTTAGATTATCCAAACCAAACAACAAGTTAGAGTCTCAAGAATTAACCTAAGCTACTAACTGGCCATGGATATGCTAGGTTGTGTAGAGGGGAACTGGTCCCTAACACTCCATACTACCCTTACGAGGCTCAATTGGGTTAGGGATTAGGTTCAATTCAATTAGAGTCTAATCAAGTCTAGGCTTCTAGATTAGGTATTCCTAGGGCAATTAGGGGTCGAGGGTAATAATGGGGAGGTGAAATTAGGGTTTTGGACCTCAATTCCCCCACATTCTAGCCTTGAGAAGGCTCCATGCTAATTGCACTAGAATTATATAATATAGATACTTATATCTCTCACTTAGATTAAGGGATATTGATTAGGATGTAGGAATATGGGAGGAAACCTAGGGATCCAAGAATTGGACCTAGGGGCAAATTCCAAAATTCACACATATAAGCAATTTGCCTAAATTCCTAGGTGATTTCACACACAAACCAACAAGAAATTCATGGAGAATGAGATAGAAATAGAATATAAACATTAAAAAATGGAATTACAAAGTTTACATGTCATTTTCTCCCCAACATGGTATCAAAGTAACATAATTTCTCCCAAACAGCCCACCCGAGGGGCCTAGCTACTCATAACAAAGAAAAATACAAAAAGAAAGGAGATAGAATGAGTAGAGGAGTGAAAAGCCGTGATGAGCTTGGTGAAGACTCCTCCTTCTCCACCTCCTAGCAGCTGTAGCTCGACCTCCCTCCTCCAAGGTAGGTGAATGGCATGGATGTATGGTGGAAATGGATGAAAATAATGGAAAACTAGGGTTTTGGTTGTAGAAATGGTGAAATGGAGGTGGAATGAGGTGGGAATGGATGGAGGAGGAAATGGGGAGGTTAGAGTGGTTGTTGTAATGACCATCTCGCAAAAACAAGATTAACTAATGCGGAAGCATTCATCAAGCAGTGAATTAGTGAAAATCACTAAAAATTAAAACTTTTTGCAAAGAGGTCCACACATAGTAAATCTTTTTCTTCAAGAGCCAAAGTATAACACATTTACTTTTTGGATCAAAGGTACATATCATGCATCATCTCTTTCTGAGTCATTAACCAACATCATTAGGAATAGTAATCCCAAACGGTCAACCGTTGGTCAACTCACTCAAACGGTTTTGAAATCGTTTGCCCAAAATGTTGAATTACTCAAGCTGAAAATCAGCACTTAATCCAATTAGGGATTACCTAATTGATTGGCCTTAAACTCATGATTCCTTTAGAGTTAATCCCTCAAATGTGGAGGGTTATCAACCAACATAATTATGAACAGGAATCCCAAACGTTCAACCCTTGGTCAACCATATCAAACAGTGTTGAAACTATTTGCTCCCAAACAGTTTGCAAACCGTTTGCTCACCAAACGGTTTAGTGAAACCGTTTGGTCCAACCAAACTTTGAAACCATTTGACCAAGATATTTGGGGAGGTGTGTTCTTATGATGATGTCATCATCATAAAGCTCCAAACTCACGAAATCTACTGTGATTTCCATGGAAATTGCATCAATCAACTAAAGTTAATTTTGGAAATGTAGAAATGTTCACCAATTGATAAAGAATTTATTGCAATAATAAGATTAAGGGTTCAAGTTATAAAACCCGCCTCCAATTGAGCTCCAAAGCTCCAAGTTCACGCCATCAATGGTGGATGAAGCTCAAATTGATGAGAGAGAAAATGCCTTTATAAAAATCAATTAATTCCAAAAATAGCACCACCTCTTCCTCCTTTGTTTGCTTGTGTACAAAGGCAACTCAAAGACACCGAACGCCCTTCCATTATCCATGATTTAAAGAAAAACAAATTAAGCACCTTAATGCTTATTATATTAATATCCCATATGTGAGTGGGAATTACTTTCCTTTATAATAAGGTGAGTGGAGTTTCACCTCCTTTAGATATTTTCGTTCCTTATATTGGAAAAAGAACGTCCATCCTTATTCAAAATCAACCAATAACATTTTGGTTGAAGGCCCTTTAATTAATACATTCATTTTTTCCCTAAATTGAATTAGGGTTTCACTTAAGATTAAATCTTGATTATTTTAATATCAAGATTCTCTCTCCTCCAACTTAATTCAAATGAGATGCCCCTCTCATTTTCTTTTCTCTACATGATGCCAAGAAACATTAAGGACCTTATTGAAGTGATAATTTGCATATTGAACCCTAGGTTTTGGGTAAATTACACATTAGACCAAAATTGGGTTTTAATGCATAAACATTGCTTTACAACCTTAATCTTGGTGCCCAAGCTTGTGAAAACCATACCACTACCTCATATTCATTCTTATGATGTCTCCGCATTAGAGGAACATCTTATCATGCAAAATTTGCAATTTAACTCCTCAACTTGGGTAATTTTCACTTTAGTCCAAAATTAACAAAACAATGTTTCAACATGGTTCAAACAGGACCAAAATTGAAACATAAGTTTCTCATGATCCCTAATTACCTTTCCCAAGATAAGATTAAGCATCTACTCAATCTTATTAGGAAAAACATCTAGGGTTATAATATAACCCAGGTCAGGGATGTTACAAATTATCCCCCCTTATAAGGATTTCGTCCTCGAAATCCCAGGAAAAAGGAGGGACAGATTATTCATTAATCATGCCCTCAAGTCTCTACATATCATCTTAATGTTATGGAGATACCATAGATTTATAATTCACACAAAGTTCCTTTCATTAATTCCACCTTATCACTGTTTATATTTATGCAGAGCATAAACCTCTAACATATGATGTCCATATTATTGAAAGGAAAAAGCATAAAAGAACATACTTCAGTCATCACTCAAAAATATATACCAAAAGAGAAACACATATATCTAACAGAGATAATTTACTCAGCAATCCTTTATTCATTTAGGAAAGTTCACTTAGCAGACTCTATGTTGGGAATATTCACATAGCTTTTCCTTTTTAGTTGGGAATGTTCACATAGCTTTTCCTTTTTAGTTGGGAATGTTCACATAAGTTTTCCTTTTGGTTGGGAATGTTCACATAGATTTTCCTTTTTGTTGGGAATGTTCACATAGCTTTTCCTTTTAGTTGGGAATGTTCACATAGCTTTTCCTTTTAGTTGAGAATGTTCACATAGCTCTTCTTTTTGGTTGGGAATGTTCACATAGCTTTTCCTTTTTGTTGGGAATATTCACATAGCTTTTCCTTTTTTAGTTGGGAATGTTCACATAGCTTTTCCTTTTAGTTGGGAATGTTCACATAGCTCTTCTTTTTGGTTGGGAATGTTCACATAGCTTTTCCTTTTTGTTGGGAATGTTCACATAGCTTTTCCTTTTTAGTTGGGAATGTTCACATAGCTTTTCCTTTTAGTTGATAATGTTCACATAGATCTTCTTTTTGGTTGGGAATGTTCACATAGCTTTTCATTTTTAGTTTCATTATACTCTCTAGATTGTTTCAGTATGACTACTTGATCAGAGTAATAAAAAAGATAACAATCTAAGAGTTTCATACTTGCCTTATCTTCAATAATCATATACCTGGAAAGGGTATATAAGTATTGAGATTAGGTAGTATGCACTTTACTTACTATCATATTTCTCACTTTTCATATCATTATACACACAGGATTTTCCATTCTTGAATTTTTTTCTTCATACATCACTATTAAATCTCATCTTTCAACACACAGATAAGGAAAATTATAAAGCATTTTAAGGAATACTAAGTAAGATATAAGTTCTCATATCCTTTGTGTCCTTATAGGACTAGTCAAAAGAAGTTCAAAAACAATTACTTTCATATCTATAACACATAGAATCATGATATGAAATTTCGGATTGAATATATTTCATTGAAGTATCACCCCTCTGTTGGCTAAATGGACATCTATAAATCCCTTTGTTTTGATTATGACAAACATTTCATTCTTATTAATCTAACGAGCTACTTGAGTGTGCAGGATGACAAAGTAACAAGGGAAAATCTACAAGCTTACATATTTATATTTTCATGCAATGTAATCACTGTTGTAAAAACTTGTACAAAACTATAATGTACAAGTACTTAGAATTGCATGTAAATCAAGCGTTAGATTCTCCCTAGCTAAACACCACAGTTAGACATGTCATCCCATTCAAATATGATTATTTATGCACACTTACACACATAATTAGTGCCTAAATTGAAACCTTGAAATAGGATCAATCTCGGTCGACAAACTCCTCGACCGAGACACTCTCGGTCGACAATCTTCTCGACCAAGAAAGATCCAAAGTAGCCGTTAGACACAACAGACAAGTTAGTTGGCAGTTGAAGAAAGACGTTGCAAATCACTTGTTCCAGAGAGCCTGTCGGTCGACAAAAGTTCGACCGAGTAGGTGTCTCGGTCGACCATTTTTCGACCGAGATGGTCTCTGACAGCAACTGCAGAATTAATTAATTAGCCGTTGTTAAAGCAACAACTTTGTACCTAACGGCTAGTTAAGCACTTAGAAACCCCTAGAAGTCGTCTAGAATGTCCTTAAGCTTCCTTAGGCCATTCCTATAAATAGGACAAGCCATAGGACACCTAAAGACACTTGTTTTACACTTGCTATACTTGAGAAATACTTGAGCATACTTGAGCAATCTGTTGCAAGCAAATTGAGCACTGTGATCATTGGCCTACTTTCTCCTTAGCTCAAATTCGTGTCCTATAGGCTAGAATCTCCTACCCACAGCAATCACAAGTTCACACATTTGGTTAGGAGATATATACGCTTGATCTAGGCATATCAAGCCTTGGGCTTTAAAGGATAAGTTGTAATTTCCTTTTTCTTTCTTATTCCCTATTACTATTTGTACTCTCCTTGCTACTCCTAGGTTGGAGGCTGCGGATTGGAGAGGGTGAAGATCTTCTAATCTCAATTTTTGTAGTTTGAGTTAAATAATTTTTAAATCACTATAAAACTCTATTCACCCCCCCTCTAGTAGTTTTCAATTGGTATCAGAGCAGGCTTCAAGGAACCCTAACCAGGTCTTGAAGAATGGAGGGAAATGGTGAAAGGTGCTGTTTGGACAAAACCACAACATGCTGCAATTGGTGTTTAGGAACAAGCCACAAAACAATCGGATGCCCATGGAGATCAAAGGAAGAGCACAAAGAATGTCTTATTGCTACAACTAGTGAAGAAGAAGAAGAGGTAAGTCTTTTTGATTTATCTAAAGAAGAACTAGTTGCTATTATTGAAGAGACACATAATAAATATGTTGAGTGAAAAAAGAAATTAAAGAAATCAAATAAAGAAAATGATGATCTAAATGTTAAACTTCTTGCTCTTGCATCTGAAAATGAGGATCTCAAAGAGGGAAATAAATATTCTGATCTTAAGTTAAATTCTATGGAAGCCGATTGCAAGCTCCTTTCTGTTGAAAATTCAAAATTGCAGACTCAAGTAAACGATCTTCAAAAACAACCATTATTGTGCACCCATATAGATTATGACACTATTGTTAAAGAAAGAAATTTATTGTCATCTAATCTAGACCAAGCAAAACTAGATATTAAGAAGAGAATGGAAGAGATTGCCAAGTTACAACAAAAAGTCAGTAATTTAAATAATAATGGCATTCTTGATCAAATCTTAGATAATTCCTATCATCAAATTGGGAGAAGAGGACTAGGTTATAAGCCTAAAGGGAAGTCCTATCAACCTAGTTGGAAAAGTCACAAACCCATCAATCTATATATGTACCTAAAGGAACAAATACATTTTTACCAAAGAACAACCTAGAACAAAACCATAGAAAATGACTTGAGGTTGATTCTATATGTTGCCATTATTGCTCACGTCTTGGACATTACTCTTTTTCATGTCCTTATAAGAGAAAAGATGTCGAGTTAGTTTGGGTTCCAAAACCTCCAAACTAAATGAACAAAATCAAGTTGAGATATGACCAAAGACATTAGTTGCATATTTCTATGTCTATCTCAACTCAACATAATGAGATTACAAATGTAAATGAAATTAATATTAGTTTATTCTCTAGATGATTTAAAGTTTAAACTGAAATCATGCTTAGTCAAATGAAAAGAAAATTCCTATTTTCACATGATTGTTCGTAAAAGTATTTTCTGGTCTTTTCATATACTAATCATGAAATGGAATTATCATTGTATGCTGTTATTACCATTATACCATGCTTTCATCATTGGGTGCGCATAGATAATGAAAATTGCATGCATGGATCCATGAAAATATATAGGCAAGCAAAATGATTTATTAGTTATATGTTATTGCTTGCAACACAATCCATAAATTAGTATCTTTGAAGATTTGAGATAATTAATTGTACCTTCAATTAAGAATCTTAAGTATTATGCTTCAGTTTGACATTTAATGCAGATATTATACTCAACATATTCAATCTGAAAATCTGCAAAATTAGCCTCTTGGTCAAAATAAAAGATGACCAAGGGGTGCTATGGTCGTAGTCAAATTCGACCTAAAATAAGTTTGACATAATAACTATTTGGATATCCTTTTATGATTAAAAGAATGATCACAACTTGTCTCAATATTGTAAATAATAAACACAATATTACTCCCTTGGAAAATCTATATATGTGCTCTACAAAAATAGTCTATCAATTACATTAAAAATCAGCTTCAAATTCGTACTCAGTAAGTCTCTCGGTCGACGAACTCTTCGACCGAAAACCTCTCGGTCAGTCCCTCTCTCTCGACCGACAGAATCTATACAGATTTAGTATCAGACACACTTTCGGTCGACAAATGTTCGACCGAGACAATGTCGGTCGACAATTGTTCGACCGAGAAATAGTCGTTGGATATAACCGTTGTAAACCGACCGTTATGACCGTTATATGACCGTTGGGGAGCCAAGTGGCGCGTCTGCAACATGACCGTTGCGGACGCTCGGTCGACGAGTCGTCGACCGACCAGGTCGCTGGAATGTTATAAAAGGAACCAAAGACGGGTCACTTCCTCACACTTCCATACTCTTGCTTCCATAGGCTCTCTCTAGTGCATTTTTGTGCAACTCTTTAGCATCCTCATCCCCAAGCCTTCCTTGCTTCTTCTCCACCTTCAAGCAACACAATGGCCTCATCATCTGCTCGTGGGAAGAAGAAGGTCACCGGCAGGAAAGGAAGGGAAGCTCGGGAAGCTACTCCACCACTTACGATCATCAACGACATTGCCTTCCTCGATGGAGATGCTGGTGATCGATATCTGTGGCTTTCCTCCAAAGCTCCTCTCCCACGACAACCAGTTGAAGTTATGGACTTCATCAACATCGTCGACTTGGAGGACCTTTTCGAAGTACAAAAGTTAAAAGAATTCATCAACCCTTCTTTTCCTTTCTATTCAATCAAGGTAGTGAATGAATTCTATGCAAACCTCATTTCCCACTCTGAAAATGAAACCATCTTCTTCTACACTATGGTCAATGGGCATAGCTTCCGATTTACTGAAGGGGATATTCTTGAAATGCTAAACATTGACATAGATGAATATCAAGACACCCTTGACCTTACTTCTGGAAACCCCCTTAACCAATTTCTCCAAGATGACCGTACCATTAGTCTTAGTGACATCAAAAGGACCATTTTTAAATCCAATACAACCTGTCACGAAGATAGAGGCACATATTATGCTATAAATCTTAAACCAGCTGCTAGGATTGTAAACCTTATTGTATCAACAAACATACATCCTAGAGCCAATAAGTCTGAAGTTCCTGTTTTTCGTATGTGTCTAATATATGCCATTATCCAACGTATTCCCACAAATTTTATCCGCATTATTCTTAAAAACATGCTTGAGTTTTCTGGCAATCCTCCATATGGTGATTTTGTATGCCAAATTACTCAACATTTCCTTAAGACCCCACTTGAGGATCTGGGATATACATGGGAGCGTAGACCACAAAAAATAAGTAAGAATACAGTAGAAAAAATGGGAATTGATTTTGGTCATAAAAGGGCTAGAGTTGAAGGAGAAACATCTCATCAAGACATACCACCACCCCCTCCTTCTACTAACCTATCACATGACCCCATTCAAAACACTCTTACTTATATTGCTGGCTCCCAATATCACCTGAGCAAACAACTAGACTATAACCATCATGCCATGACTTATATAAACCAAAGAATGCAAACCCTTTCACCAAACCAACCTGATGAATATCCGTATTCTTTAAATCCTGGCATGCTCAATCCATACAATCCTTCGTACAACTATTATCAAACTCCACCTCCACCATCTGTGGATCTTACGCACACTCAGTTTTCATCCATGCAACTGCAAGATATTGCAGCTCATTTCCGATTTGACCGAGTTCCTACATTCTTGGAAGCGTATGCTTTAACTAAGACAGGTGCTCTAGATTGGCAAACCTTGGTCCAGTATTATGGAACTGAGCCTTTTCTTGGGAAAGACCCTGACATTGATGTAATTCTTAAGTCTTTCCAGTAAGTGTTGGAGTTATTGTAATGATATCTTTTGAATAAATGTAATGGGTCCTCTATATGATGTGTCTATCTTTTTATGCTTGTAATACATGCTTTTAATGAAATTGGCCATCTTTACTTGATTCCAATGGATATTTTTATGTGAGACATCTTCAAAATATGGATTATAAGATCATCATTGTAGAACATACAAAATAAGGGGATAATAAAATGCAACCTTTAAAATTATGGCAAAATTGACAAGAATCTATGACATAATTACTTAAAACAGTTATGAAACAAATCCAGACACATTCTCGGTCAAGAAACTGTTCGACCGAGAACACCATCAGTCGAAAGATCGTCGACCGAGCAGGTTTCTGTTGTCAAGTTTGCAATAAAACTGAATATATTTGCAAATTAATCATGTTGAAGATAAAATTGGCTACACCGCTTCCACTTTGGAAGATGTTTTCTTTGATATTGGTGCTACTTAAACACAAGCTCTTGGTTTTTATATGGACATCATTTTAATTTACTTAATCTTAGTATACTTTTGATAAAGGTCAAAATCAAAATTTAAAATCATTTGTGACCTTAGAAGCCTTAAATTGCTTTAATTGTAAGATTAAGGGGGAGCTCATAAAAACAAATTTGATTATTTGATTAAGAAGCCTACAAAAACATTGTAAACATCATTTGGAGCTTGTTACGACCTTAGTATTTTTCTTTTTGGTTATGAAGAAATCTATGAATTTCAGAAAAATGATATAACTTGTACTTAAAGGAACTCTCTAAACAAATCGGGGCTTAACATCCCTTGCATTTGGATGGAGACATTTTTATGTACTCTGAGATTAAAGGATTCTCATATCATTTTATGGGCTTAACATCCCTTGTAAAATGGATGAGAAATCAATACATATGCCATGAACCTAACAGGATGGGAGCATAGTATAAAATTAAGGGGGAGAAGAAATATAAAATATTTTACTTGGATATCTTTTTGAAATGACAAAGGGGGAGAAAGAATATAAAATCAAAAATATAAATGAGTAAATAAGTTTCATAACATCTTAGCCAGCACTCACTTGCAAAACAAGAATGGCTACAAAAGGTAATCCTCAGGTATGAAACTCACATGCTTTATATTTCCTTATTTCATATTTTGGAAATGTTTGTCATCTTCAAAAAGGGGGAGATTGTTGGCTAAATGGACATCTATAAATCCCTTTGTTTTGATTATGACAAACATTTCATTCTTATTAATCTAACGAGCTACTTGAGTGTGCAGGATGACAAAGTAACAAGGGAAAATCTACAAGCTTACATATTTATATTTTCATGCAATGTAATCACTGTTGTAAAAACTTGTACAAAAATATAATGTACAAGTACTTAGAATTGCATGTAAATCAAGCGTTAGATTCTCCCTAGCTAAACACCACAGTTAGACATGTCATCCCATTCAAATATGATTATTTACGCACACTTACACACATAATTAGTGCCTAAATTGAAACCTTGAAACAGGATCAATCTCGGTCGACAAACTCCTCGACCGAGACACTCTCGGTCGACAATCTTCTCGATCGAGAAAGATCCAAAGTAGCCGTTAGACACAACAGACAAGTTAGTTGGTAGTTGAAGAAAGACGTTGCAAATCACTTGTTCCAGAGAGCCTGTCGGTCGACAAAAGTTCGACCGAGTAGGTGTCTCGGTCGACCATTTGTCGACCGAGATGGTCTCTGACAGCAACTGCAGAATTAATTAATTAGTCGTTGTTAAAGCAACAACTTTGTACCTAACGGCTAGTTAAGCACTTAGAAACCCCTAGAAGTCGTCTAGAATGTCCTTAAGCTTCCTTAGGCCATTCCTATAAATAGTACAAGCCATAGGACACCTAAAGACACTTGTTTTACACTTGCTATACTTGAGAAATACTTGAGCATACTTGAGCAATCTGTTGCAAGCAAATTGAGCACTGTGATCATTGGCCTACTTTCTCCTTAGCTCAAATTCGTGTCCTATAGGCTAGAATCTCCTACCCACAGCAATCACAAGTTCACACATTTGGTTAGGAGATCTATACGCTTGATCTAGGCATATCAAGCCTTGGGCTTTAAAGGATAAGTTGTAATTTGCTTTTTCTTTCTTATTCCCTATTACTGTTTGTACTCTCCTTGCTACTCCTAGGTTGGAGGTTGCGGATTGGAGAGGGTGAAGATCTTCTAATCTCAATTTTGGTAGTTTGAGTTAAATAATTTTTAAATCACTATAAAACTCTATTCACCCCCCTCTAGTAGTTTTCACCCTCAAGGTCACCTACCACATTAGGTTGATTTCAACACATAGTGTCCAATTACCTCATGTTGCTACTTTTTCCTTTACTTAGTGGCTACTGCCCTGGTGCACTAGGCATTTATTGCACTGGTGACACAAAAAAAACTTTGGCTTTTCAGAATATCTAGGCAAATGTCTCTAAAATTATAGAGACCTAACCTAAATTCATAGATTATGGCCCCTCCTTGGGCATTATCATCACAGATGTACTGTTTGTCCAGGCTTATGGCAGAGTCTACTTTCTTGCCATTTATTAATCTTTCCCACATTTCCACTGTTCTAACATAACCATGTCATTCAGGAATCCTTTCAAAGCCCAAAGTTTATGCATTTAAAGACTGGTAACTTCGGTTGTAATACTAGTATCCAGTCTTCTATATGAATCACCATTATCCTAATCTGCCCTTCAAGAGCATAACATAGGATTCTTTATCCTGATTAGGTCAAGGTGGGAATCCTCAAGCACTTGTTCTCCTCTTGCCTGGTTCCATGAACCCAGTCCTGGTGCAACTACATTGCCCATAGCAATGTGTTACTCGCATTCTCTAGTCATTTTCAAGTTCTTCTTGTCCTATGTGAGCAGAAGATACTATCAGATAAACTGGAAGACACTTAGAACATACTCTACAACCTTAGTCCTATGTCTCTGTAGACTCAGTGAACCTAGATCTCTGATACCACTTAATTGTAATGACCGTCTCGCGAAAACAAGATTAACTAATGCGGAAGCGTTCATCAAGCAGCGAATTAGCGAAAGTCACTAAAAATTAAAACTTTTTGCAAAGAGGTCCACACATAGTAAATCTTTTTCTTCAAGAGCCAAAGTATAACACATTTACTTTTTGGATCAAAGGTACATATCATGCATCATCTCTTTCTGAGAATTACAAGCATCAGCTGACCTGTTAAGCTCAACACAGGTAGTATAAAATCTCGAGACACTGATCCAAAATCTCGAAAGCACTAACTACTACTCCAAGGACCTGAGAGTACAGAGACGACACATAGGACTCTATATACAACTATACATGTCATGATAGCCAATGTCTCCACCTGAGACTTCACTGTTGTCCCTGCTGCTACTGCTGTTCTTCACCTACTGAAGGATTCTTGTCTCCTCGTCCACGTCCACCTAAAAATGTGGTTCCCACGGGGGTGAGACAATTATAAAAATTGCCCCAGCGAGAGTTATAACTCTCCGCCAGAAACATTATTATTGCATCTTAAGAAGATAAATATGAACAAGGTAATCATATTTATTTGACAGTAGATTTTTAATGTCTAATAGATTAGAACATTATTCTATATCAGAGGCATTGCAACTATAACTTGATAGAATCAACATGTCACTTATTCTTTGATGAGTATGAAGAACATGTATAACATCTAGTCAAACTACAGAATCATTACCACTGCATTAACTCTTTTCAGGCTTAGATCATATATCTAAAGCCTGGCATTATCATTGTGGAGTCATGGCCCATAGCCATACTCTTTTCATAAAGTGTTGGGATCTTAATCCCTCATTTCAACACTAGGAATTATCATCCCTTCATAATTTCAATACCATAACCATGAAATCCTGGGTATTCAAACCCTTAGCTCATCACCTGAGCATTGTTATCACTTTCTCAGGTAACTAACACCTTTAGGTCATCTGATCAAGGTAAATACAATACTTGCTACACAAGAATCCATCATGGCACTTGAGGCCCATTAACTCTCTTGCCACCTCTTACCAGGAACAACTTATATTATGGCACACAAGGCCCAATAAACAAATTCAAACTAATAACACATCATAGCCCATACCTGGCTATGCTCATCATGTCATGATACATGCATGGTTAGCACATATGATAGCAGTACATTAATTATCTATCAATACCATGAAAAACAAATGTATGAATATTTCAAGAGTATCACCCTTATTCCTTTATCAGGATTAGGGTTTTCCATCACATATCTCATGTATCCTTCATCCAATTATATTGGACTTATAACACATCAATTGGGTTTTCCCAAATGATTAGCCTTCAACTCATGATTCCTTTGGAAATAATCCATAAAATTTTCTGATTAATTAACCAACATCATTAGGAACAGTAATGCCAAACGTTCAACCCTTGTTCAACTCACTCAAATGGTTTTGAAACCGTTTGCCCAAAAAGTTGAATTACTCAAGCTGAAAATAAGCACTTAATCCAATTAGGGATTACCTAATGGATTAGACTTCAACTGACAATTCCTTTAGAGTTAATCCCTCAAATTTGGATGGTTATCAACCAACATAATTATGAACAGGAATCCCAAATGGTCAACCCTTGGTCAACCATCTCAAATGGTTTTGAAACTATTTTCTCCCAAACGGTTTGCAAACTGTTTGCTCACCAAACGGTTTGGTGAAACCGTTTGGTCCAACCAAACTTTGAAACCGTTTGCCCAAGATATTTGGGGAGGTGTGTGATTATCATGATTTCATCATCATCAATCTCCAAACTCACGAAATATACTATGATTTCCATGGAAATTGCATCAATCAACTAAAGTTAATTTCGGAAATGTAGAAATGTTCACCAATTGATAAAGAATTGATTGCAATAATAAGATTAAGGGTTCAAGTTATAAAACCCGCCTCCAATTGAGATCCAAAGCTCCAAGTTCACGCCATCAATGGTGGATGAAGCTCTTGCAACTCCCCTTAGGCTCGTCCTTAAGCTTTTGATTGTAAAAGTTGGCTAGGGTGGAAGAGGAGATCGAAAAAAGAAGAAATCAATGATTTATTTTCGATTTCCACCATGGAATCAAGGAGAACGAAGGTCAAGGGCTTACCAACAGGTAGGGAGTCGTCCTCCTGCTCCTCCCTAGCTCCTTGGTCGGTTTTGTAAACAAGGGAAAGAAATAAATCTGAAAAAGCCTTTGTTTTGGCTTGGAAAGGGCACTTTTATAAGGAAATTGATGAGAGAGAAAAATGCCTTTGTAAAAATCAATTAATTCCAAAAATAGCACCACCTATTCCTCCTTGGTTTTCTTGTGTACAAAGGAAACTCAAATCCACCGAACTCCCTTCCATTATCCATGATTTAAAGAAAAACAAATTAAGCACCTTAATGCTTATTATATTAATATCCCATATGTGAGTGGGAATTACTTTCCTTTATAATAAGGTGAGTGGAGTTTCACCTCCTTTAGATATGTTCGTTCCTTATCTTGGAAAAATAACGTCCATATTTATTCCAAATAAACCAATAACATTTTGTTTGAAGGCCCTTTAATTAATACATTCATTTTTCCCTAAATTGAATTAGGGTTTCACTTAAGATTAAATCTTGATTATTTTAATATCAAGATTCTCTCTCCTCCAACTTAATTCAAATGAGATGCCCCTCTCATTTTATTTTCTCTACATGATGCCAAGAAACATTAAGGACCTTATTGAATTGATAATTTGCATATTGAACCCTAGGTTTTGGGTAAATTACACATTACACCAAAACTGCGTTTTAATGCATAAACATTGCTTTACAAGCTTAATCTTGGTGCCCAAGCTTGTAAAAACCATACCACTACCTCATATTCATTCTTATGATGTCTCCACATTATAGGAACATCTTATCATGCAACATTTGAAATTTAACCCCTCAACTTGGGTAATTTTCACTTTAGTCCAAAATTAACAAAACAATGTTTCAACATGGTTCAAACAGGACCAAAATTGAAATATAAGTTTCTCATGAGACCTAATTACTTTTCCCAAGATAAGATTAAGCATCTACTCAATCTTATTAGGCAAAACATCTAGGGTTATAATATAACCCAGGTCAGGGATGTTACAGCTGTAGGGTAGATAACCTCGTGCCCCAACCACCACCTAGGTATATATAGGTGTGGGGGAAGAACTAGGTTAAGTAGGTGAAAAATGGGTAAAGTAGTGCAAAAACATGTGGGTTTTGTGAGTGGCATGCCTGTGGTGAATCACCACAGCCATGGTGGGTAGGGGAGAACACGAATGTGGTAGGACGATCGTGGGAATTAACATGGCAAGATCACAGGGTTTTGGTCAGTTATGTGTTGAGACTGGCACGGTCGTGGTGGTCACCACGGCCGTGTTGGGTTTAGGGTAGCACGGTCGTGTTGGGTGGCACGGCCGTGGTGGTCTAGGTGATGGTGGTCGTGGTGTTGGGCCATGCTCATTCTGCTTCTGTGTAGCACGGTCGTGCTAGGTGGCACGGTCATGGTGGCTGTCCTTGCATGACCATTCTTTGTTGCATGGTTGTGGTGCTTTCAGCTTGACTTGGGGGTGACTCTGTTGATTTACAAGTGACCTAGCATGGGTACCACAACTGTGCTGGGTCCTGGATCAACACTTTGACTTTGTTCTTTGGATTTTCTTGGATATCTTTTCTTCATTGGAACTTTGGCCACTAAGGGTAGGTTGAGGGAGCATCAGACTTCACTTTGGGTCTCTCCAAGGGTAGATAAACCCTAAGATCACTCCTTCTCTCTCTCTTCAATCAAGTGTGGTCCAAATGCCTAAAAAACATGCAAATAATGTCCAAAAGTGCATTTTACACAAACAAGCATATTTGGAGGAAAAACATGTAATCTAACGGGTATAGATGTGATTAAAGAGTAATATAACACAAGATGAAGCAAAAAATAGGGCTGAATCAAATAGCACACTCGAGCATAATATTGTGCCTCTGTATGTATATTAAGGGTGGTCTGGATGGAAAAGTGTGTCCTTTTATAAAATATTGGTTATAAAAAGCATCTATGTTAGTTAAATTAGTTTAAAATAGCATTCCATAATAGAATGCATGACATGTGTCCATCAATAACATGCCAGAAGGTGTTACAACCCAAGAGGTGCCTCGTTATGGGAAAATATATAATTAAGTTGAATGAATGCCTAAATACCAAATAGAGATTGCACATACTTGATCTTCACAACTAAAGTTCACTCAATAGGTACGTATACCTTGTCCCTTAGGTCAAGTATTCATGCTAAGAACATATTAGTTAGGTTACTCAACAAAATAAAACATGTGTATATAATCTTATTTTAGATTTTTCATATTTTTCTTACCCTATTCCCAATCATGTAATGTCATATTAATGTATTTGATCTTATTAGGTTGTTTTATGATCAGATATGTATTTTTGTTCTAAGATTTATTTTTGGTCACATAAGTCTATGTATATATAATTAATATATATGTGTTTGATAAGATGTATCTCTCTCATTTTGGTCGTGTAATTTTATTCTTTCTTCTATAACATATAATTCAATTTTGAAAAGTAGAGTCAAGTGTGTACTCACATTAACTACATTTACTAAATTGTTAATATATTAGAGACTAGGTTTTAAGTCTTATATTCATTCATATGTGAATTCATAAATATATCTTCTCATACATATGGGTAATGGAATGTGTATATATCCCTTATGTGTATATTTAAAGTTGGTCAATCTAAAAAATATAGTTATGTGATTGATTTCATATATGTTACTACCAAAAATATGTATACATATAGACTTTAAATACCATACCATTAATGCAATTACTATTTAGGGTATGATTCATTAAAATATACAAAAAATAGAATCCTATAATGATTAAATCATTGATATATGTATATGTATAGGTGGTAAACATTAGGGATACAGATCAAATTATATAGGTTAATATAGGAACTAAGTAATATATCTAGGTAACCTTATTGGCATCTCATATTATGGTTATCAATTCATTATTAAGGTCTAATCCTACATTTTACTAAAGACTTTCTTCTAACTAATTAGTATATACTAATATACTTATATGTATGGACCACATAGTTCATCGAACATCAATATTAGTGTTTATTAGAGTTGCATTTACCATGTATATTATCATAGATATAATATAGACCGTCCTTGGTCTCATGAACTCGTCTCAAAGTTATAAATTATAGTAGATATATGTATATACTTACTTTTTTCGCAACATGTTGCAACTAGTATTGACAGATCAGGCCAAGATTTGAGTTGACGTGGAGGGTTTGAGTTGTATAATTGTTTTTGGATCTCCTTAGACTTGGCCATAGATGATCATGTTATCATCAAGACATTAGAAGGTTTTTATCTCCTTCTAAACTTGCATTCACCATATTTCACGATCATGTCTCTAACCTAGGATCAGTTTGTAGGGGGTACATCTCATCTCAAGATACTGAAGTTACAGATTGGTTTGAGAATGATGCTTAGGTCAAAATAGGGTCTAGTCATTGGCAAAGTCATCAAGGGAGGTCTAAACGTTTAGGTTGTCTCTATTTATGTCATTTTGGTATAGGAATTAGGGCACGAGGAGGGTGGTGGCTTAAAATTGTTGGTGCATTGTGGTATATTGAAGTATATTGGGGAAGTTGTGTTGATCATGTTTGGTTGGCCATGTTGGGGTCTAGATGGACATCAAGGAGAGGAGATGATATGTCAGTTGCAAAAGATTATTTGGGATTTGACATTATAGGTTATCATTGTAGTTGATCCACAAGGAAAGAAGGATGAGATGTAAGAGGAGAAAAAAATCAGATCTTAGGGATTTTCTATTATCAATACATTAGGAGGGAACTACTGCTCTTGGTGGTGATAACCCCTTGCGGTTTA
This sequence comes from Alisma plantago-aquatica, assembly GCA_963693085.1. NCBI lineage: Eukaryota > Viridiplantae > Streptophyta > Magnoliopsida > Alismatales > Alismataceae > Alisma > Alisma plantago-aquatica. Next base: position 652,560,349 of record OY856411.1, read on the forward strand.
TGCAGCTGACTTAAGGGGACATGGAGTAGTGTGACACTATAATAGTCGGCGTGCCTTCTGTAATGGGAAGCAACTATGGCCTTTACAGATAAAGAGGATTGCACCAGGGAGAAGAGGAGTAGTGGCTAGGGTTATAGGTAGGATAAGGTTGTGGAGTATTAATGGAGAGAGGAGGATAAGAAATATCATTTCCTCCAGTACTACAATCACTGGGTCATTTCTTGGAAATGACGGTTATATTTTTAGGGTTGTATGTAGGCTTCAAGAAGATAAATATGAAGGACTAGGATTTTTGTCTCATGTTGTAGCCGTTCAGATCTTAATCGACCATATCCCTTCAATGGTGATGGCTCCTCTAGGCACCAACAGATTCAAAGCTAGTAGGGAGACAAATGATTGTTCCAGGGTTGGGAGAAAGGAAGTGGAGGGAAAGGAATAAATAGAGTGGGAATGAGAGGGAGGAGAGGAAGAGGAAGAGTAGGGAAGGAGGAGAGAAAATAGGAAACCACCAAGGAAAGGGATGAAACAAATAGATTCAACCCTGCGGTAGTGGCATCTAGCGCAAGTAACATGCAGGCGAAGGGATGTGCATGAAGTTGATGATGTTAAAAGAATATAATGTTAAATTAGTTTATTTAATGTAATGTTAAATATATGGAGGTGTAATAAAGGTTATGGATCCAATTAATTAAATAAAAGGGTCAGTGATGCCTAATTGGCCCAGAAATTATGTGTATGCTAACTAAAGTATATGAAACCAACGTAATTATTAATTTTCCCTCTTGGAAATATTTAGTATTTTATTTATTACTCGTAGTTTTATTTGTCAATTAATGTATATAATGTTATTATTAATCTATTGATAGATTATTTTTTATTTTATTTCACAAAATAGACTTAGGGTTATTCTAGATTTCCAAATCATGGCCAAAAGTATTTGAATTTAAGACTTGATTTATTAAGTTATCATTAACCTTATTTAAGAGGTTAATTACTAAGAAATTTTCTTGGATCTAAATACTAACAATTAATATCATTCAAGGAAAAATAGTTTTACTCATCAATTAAAGGTTGAACAAAGGAAAGTGTAATTTAATATATATACCAAGATTAGATTATGTTAAAATGTGTCAGCTTGGTGGTTGGAGTAGAGATGCCTGTTATTGGAAGCTGGAGGGTTGAATTTATAGGCGGTTGGTATGGCTTGGAACCTTCTAACTAACTTTTATTTGAAAGGTTATGGCCATGAAGGTATAGAGGTGGGGAAACAAGGAAGTCAGGGGGTTTTATAGAGTTTAGAAGTTCCATCAATAGGTGAGGAGTTGGGATGACCAATAGAAGAGGCATGCAGGACCTATGTTGGAAGGTAGTGTGTTGGAGAATTATCGGTAGGTGAATCAGGACAGCCTTCAGTTGATGAGCATTGGATTTCCTTTAGAAGATGTGCATAGGAACTCCTTTGGTAGGAAAAGAATGACAACTATTGGTTGTTGAGAATTGGTGATGTGTGGAAATATCTTCAGTTGTTGAACATAGAATTTCCATCGGAAGGCAAGCTCAAAAATTCCTTCAGAAGGAAAGTGCAGATTTTCCTTATGTTGTTGTGTATAGGAGTGCCATTTGAAGGGGAAAGCACTCCCCTTTGGTTTTAAACCAAAGGAGGGATGAAAAAATGTAAATTTAAGGTTCGGCATAAATAATTCAAACTTAGGTTAACCTAAAAAGGTAATTAGGTGAATGTCTTTACTCAATATTAATTTACAAAATGATGTGGTTAGGAATGACGATCATGGAATGTTTCATCGTAGTCTAAAATTTCTGGTTGATTAATGCTCATTTTCTTAGTTTAATGATGAATGACTATTCATTATTTTCTTACTTGAATTTTATATTTATTTTGTGTGTATTTTGTGGCATTTCACTCAATATTTCACTTATTATATGATTTTTGTTATGCAGTTTTGAATGTATTTAATGCATTTTTATGTTTAGTTTGTGGAATTATTTAGATCCAAATATATAAGTAATTATATCTCCATGAATAGATCAAGAAAATTAATAAATATTAAAAATATTTGTGCTTTGGTCGAGCGATACATATATTTCACATTTAACTACGGTTTCAGACTCCTAGAAATTTTATCTTTGCTTTATCAATTCATTTGATGTCATGATTAAGCATGATACATCAGTGGGTCTACTACTACTTTTTATAATTTGAAGAAGTTATCCTGGAGCTCAATGTATCATATGTTAATGCCCCGATTGAAAACTTCTTGGAATATCTATCCTCACTCTAAAACTCCAACAATTGGAGTGAGGATCATAAAAGTATTAATTATCATTCAAATACCCATCACATTCTCATAAAAACTAAAAATGGAATCATTTATAAAGCCACAAGATGAAAATTTCCATTACCTTCATGAAAAGTATATATACGATATAGGACATTTGGACAACTTACCCTTTAATTTCTTTGTGAGTCAAGAGACTAGCTTATGGGATGAAGAACATACAAAATGTAAATTGCTTGACTCACTTTGTTAGTCGCATGACTCACTTGAGAAAAGTTGCACAGAAATACAAGAACTTTTGCACTCTATAGAGTCTCACAACTCACACATGAGTTGCTTGTCTCATCTATATTTGGAAATCCTAATCATATTGTGAGTCACATGACTGTTTCCATGAGACAACTGACTCAAAAATATACACCGACACTAAAATCGGTCTAGAATCCACATCTTACATCGAAACTGAGTGATTCAAGTTTGGTTGGAAGGAAAATTTATTATGTATGCAATAATGTATCTATTATCACCATTTATAGTTGTTAGATTGGCCTTATATTTGCCTATTTTCGTGATTTCTAAAACTTCAACAATGTAAAGCATATACCCTTCACTCTACAATAACATGGAGTGTGTATATGTGGTCTTGATCCAAATCTATCTTGTAGGTATCTACTTCTTGAAGTATGAAAAAGGAAAGTATATCAACATGTAAGGTAAAATGGATTTTCTCCCGCTGATGAGGGAGTAAGTATAATACCTATTTATGCAGTGATATATGTCTAGTATTCCCATAATGCAACATGAAGTTGCTTGTTTGTGTTTCGGGTGGACTCAATTGTCTTCTTGATTATCTTGATGATATTCATGTTGCATACTTTGAAAACTCTATACATGTGAGGTTGATAAGGAGAGCTCCTAGGGTGCTTGTTTTTTAAAGGTTCAAGGTACTCTTGTACCCATTTCATGATGATTTAATGCCATTTTTAGAAATTGCTTCATTGGAAATATTATAATTGTAACATCTGGCCCCCTACCTAGGATCTAGTAGAGTTTTAGGAATGATGATTGGCCCCATGGACCACCACTATCCATCCTAGTACTACTCCAAGCTAAGCACACTTAACTATGGAGTTCTTTAGTAATGGACTCCATGAAAATGAGGTGCACCTTGGTGATATGGGCAGTCCAATCATTCCTTTTGATATTATCTTATTTGAGGCCTCAAATCCTAAGATGTTACAATATCCCCACTTAGACTCTTGATGTCCTCATCAAGGTTCAACTATATGGCCTCACAGTCTATCCCCATTATAGTGTAGATCCAAATGGCCCATGTACACCCAGTTCCCCACAGTGGCTACCATCGTGTCTCCATAAACTAGGATAGCCCTTTCTAACATGCCTACACCATGAAAATCAAAGACTAACATGCCACAGACCCAAGTGGGACCCACCTACTAGAGGGATTTTGGCTTTGATACCATTTTTAAACTCGGTCCCACTGCCCAAGGCTCTAGTAGAGTTTCAAGAATGATGACTGGCCCCACAGACCACCACTAGTCTTAACTGCATGCTTTGTCCTCACTCATGCATCAGCTAGGATTAACTTACCCTAGTACTATTACAAGCTTAGCACGCTTAACTATGGAGTTCTTTAGTAATGGGCTCCCTAAAACTGAGGCGCACCTTGGTGATAAGGGTACTCCAATCATTCCTTTTAAGATAATCTTATATGAGGCCTCAAATCCTGGAACGTTACAATAACTAGTGATGATATTGTTGAGTAAGAATAATATTACCTATGAGGACAAAATAATAGAGCCTAATATAGAATCTATCCAGTTGGTGAAGTAGTTTATGGAGGATAATATGAAGCATTGGCCATTGGAGGAGTTTGGATGGACCTTTAAAATCATGTAAACTCCTCACATTGATCATGGCCTAGGTACAACCATGTTGTATTGAAGTGATGGCGGCAAGTGGGTACAGTTAGAGTGCATTGTACAAACATAATATAAGAATACATATGGAGTATATTTTGATTTCATGATGATCTAGTAGTAGCCAAGGATTTGGATAAATATTTCTAGGGAAATTCCACCCATGTGATTGCCTTATATGCCATAGTGGAATAACACCTTTGACTTCAACAATGTCTAATCAGTGTAGAAGTTTTTGATTGGTGGAATTTTTATATATAATACCTACTTAAGGATGTAGTGGACTTCCACACACCATATCATGCATGGAGATGCTATTAGGGAAGGGATGGCATTTGAGGAACCACTTGATATCTCACTGCCATAGTTATTTTCTTTTTAAGGAGGTTGATTCAATTTGCATGCAATTAGCTTTTTGACTTTGACTGTGAATTTGTCAATATCTTATATGTCTAATAATGAGGCTAGGGTTTCCAATACATGAACATTGGTCTTCTTATTCCTTTTCTAGTGAGAGAATTTAATTTCTTCAAATGCCTCGACTTTCTTAGAGAGGATGTCCTAGTATGGAATAAGATGATCCTACTTCATATTCCACTCATTTATTGACTTGTGAAACAATGAGTAGAAAATTGTTGATAACATCGAGATTATGACCTTCTATTTTTGGTCGTATTGTAGGTCTATTGTTATAGCCTCAATTTTGCTTATATTGATTGGGATGCAATTTTTCAAATAAAATGAATTTGAATGGAAAATTGTATGTTTTGTTTTCAAAGAATGGATTCATTTGCCAAATTACCATTGGATGCGTTATTTTTTGGTTTGTCCTATTTTGATAAATACAATAATGATAAAAGGGGAAAAAGGATAAAATAAATCCAAAAATAAGTAAAAGGAAAAAGAAATAAAGGATAATTGTGTGCATATGTGAGAGTTATGTAGAATTCTCTAGAAAGTGGTATGGATGACCACTATTGTTTAATTTCTGATTCCACTTGGTTTCTAATTAGAAAATAAATCAAAATAAAGAAAATAGAATTGAAAGAAAGAGGAAAATGAATTTAATTGCATAATACATGCCTTTTTTGTAGATGAGTTTCATATGAAGGAAACAATTTTTTATTTTCAAATTCCAAAACTTTGCACACAAGTAATGTAAGTCATTAAAGAGCTTCCGTGAAAATTTGAGATTAAAAGGGTGTATGGTTTGAGAGATATGGATTTTGGAAAAAAAAACCTAAAGTGAGACGAATATCATTAAATGTCACAATAAGTGGATTTCTATTAGAAATATGTTATTTTTTAACACACTCAATGAAGATCGTCAGATCTTCATCCAATAGTGATGAATGTGTCCTCTACCTATGGATGAACAAGGAAACTAAAACTCAACCTAGTTATTTTCATAAGAGAATTCCTCGCAATCCAGTGTATACATAGATCAGGAAACCATCCCAATGACTTCGTCAGGTCGTTACAAAGCCACCTACCCTAGGTTTTACCTAGGTTCAAGTTGTCTAGAAGGCTTCCCCAAATCTACCTTTGAAGGAAACCTTGTTGGTGGGAGTGGGTATATATAGGGGTACAACCCCTCTACAAACCCACAAATCCTCTCATGAAGATCCTCGAGACAAGACAAACTCGTACTTGCATCCAATTTCATCATAGGACTCAACCTTCACCTACTCCTTTCGTTTCTGACATGTCGAAGAATCTCCCTCACCGTCTAGCATCTCAGACCATCTCAAAAGGAATTGAGAGGTCCTCTGAGTTCGTGGAACTTAGGCAAAGATGTGGGTGTTCTTGCTTGGGGAAGAGGAGGTGAGAATCCCTGACTCAGCTCTCGGGTTGAGTCATGTTACATTATTGTTCATCAATCAAAGGAGCAAGATGATAGTCTGCAAAAAGACTATCTTGCCCTCGACTCCCTATACAAAGGTTTATATGTTTTTGTCTTTTTACACCCTAGAAAATCCATAAAAAAGGTGTCAACTTGCTTAATTGATTAAAAAATGATCATTTAGCTAAAAAAAAGGTAGATAGTGCTTTTTGATGAAAAAAATATGTTGAATCCATTAAAAATGAATTCAAGGCCTAAATCTGCTTGTAACTTGAAAAAGATGTGTAAGGATTCTATCTTTTAATAGTTTTAATTAACTTGAAAACCTAAGTGTTGGAAATTAATGGATCTAATGATGTTCCCTGACTATTATGAGCAAAGTTTAGCCTTTTGACATAAAAGGGATGGACTAGATCCAATTAGATGATATTTGATCATAATTTGCTTAATTAGGGTTCCATGATTAAACAAGTGCATTAATGGACTTAGAAACCCTAATTTTGATCATTATGAGTTTTAATGGATTTAAATATCAAAATTTATCAAGAAGGAAGGAAAATGATGTTCTTGAAACAATTTGTGGAAAAATCCCCTAAATTTGGATAATTGAGTAGTTAGTGTTTTAATGAGTAGAAAAGTGCTTTTAGGGCTTGTTGACCTAAAAAGGGGTAAAAATTGGAAACTAAAACCAAGAAACCCTAAGGAAACCCTAATAAGACTTAGAAACCCTAGAATGGAATACCAAGTCAATAAAATACGTTTGGATGCAATTAAAATAATTATGTGTTATAAATACTTTTCAAGATCAAGTTGCTTGATTTATTGCTTGGCTTGGTTGATTGGACTTCTTGATTGGATTAGCTATCTTGCTTGATTTTGAGACTGGAAAATCAAGTATGTGACTACGAATAAGATTACTCATCTTAGTTTCATAGTGTTTTATGAGGTTTCACCAATTTTCCTGAAATTAACTGCTTGGATGAACCTTAATTCTTACAACTATAAAATGACTATGGCTAGCACCATATATATGTGCATGACTAGATTATATCTAAATCTTCCTATGTAGTTTTGTGTATATGTGAGAAATTGATGATCTACATATTGGTCTACCATTGGGTAGGATCAACAGATGATCTTGAGTCGAGGTTTGATCTACCTTTGTGTAGGATCATACGACAATATAGCTCTAGTTCTTAGTATACCTTTGGGATAGGACCAAAAAGGGTTGTTGAGGATCTACCACATGGGAGAGGTAGTATCCATGTTCACTGCAGGGACAACACATAGATGTGCATAGATCATGATTGAGTAGTTATGTTTAATATGTAAAGTTTGATCTGTTCAAAAATAATTTTGTTGCAATATGTTGTTACAACTAGATGCAAACTTTTTGTTTCCCCTACATTCCAGTATAACTCATTATACCAACCAATGTTTTGTTCATTGGAATTTTAGGTTAATCTGTTGTACAATATTAATGGAAAGTGGATATTCAATAAAACTGACATTGAAAAAGAACAAGCCTATATAATGTTGGAGGAATATAGTTAGATAGTTCACTCCTAGGGTAAAATTTTGAAATCCCATTTTTGAAAGATATGTGAAAAGAAAAAACTTATATCATGCATCAATCTTAGTTGTGGTAGAATTTATTAATTATTTTTTATTTTTTGCAAAACCATATGATTCTATTTGGGTTAACGTCTCTAGATTCTTTGCCTTCCTTAATTTGGGGTTGTCGGGAGGTGGGGTCACTACATCTGTTATTCATGATTTGTACTAATGATGTTATTTGTGGTGTTGAATTATATTTTTCAAAACTATAGATGTATTCTTCAACATTATTTATCAGAACAAAACCTACGCCACTACCATGCAAGTTTTGGGCACCATCAAAGAACATTGCCTAGTTTTCATGATTTACACATATATATTGTAGATTCTCTATATGTTTTGAGTAAAGGTTCAGTGATTGTTTTCTGATTATTGTACATTATTTAATTCAATTGTTTTTTGATATGGAATCACTCATTTTTTCATAATATCACAGTTTTATATCAATGTGTTTCACTTTTATCCATATATATTCATAGTGTTGATGGATATGCATTTATTTGCATGTTTTTGCTAAATTTATAGTATTCAAGTTAATTCATCAAGATGTGAAGTCTACGCCATTAACTTGAGCATGATTTCCATTGAAAATAGAAGCATTCATGTCGTTACATCAATATACAATGTTAGTGCATTGACATAGGAAGATTTCAAAAATAGTATCCCATCAATTTCTTGTTGATGCAACAACTTCACATGCCACTGCATAGACCTAGTGACTATAGTGTTTAAAATCCAATGGACCTAAGACCACTACTTGCAGAAGATCACACCTATCTCATTATTAATGTTTTCCCAGTGATTAGAGAGGAGGAGAGGAGAGAAGAAGTTCGTGTGATACCCAAGCATCAATCATTGGTTTATTCCACTGATGGTAGTCTATCATAGACATCTAAGACCTATTTTCATGTATTTTACACAAGACTTCCTCTCTCTTTTCATAATTATACCTTTATCTATTGGGAAGGATCCCCAACCTAACATCCACCTATAAATACAAGGACATCACCTCCATAAAAGGGACCCACCATTGGTGCTGCCAAGCTACCAAAATAAGTCGTGAGCATCCCTCACCAGTTTCCTTCATCCACCCACATTGGCGGATGATAACTTTGTATCCTTGTACAATATTTAAGTTGATTACTTTCAATATGGAATTAATATTTCAAGCATTAGTTGAACCACTTATGTCCAATTCCATCTTTTGTTATTCACATATATATATATATATATAGTTTTGATGGATATGCATCCAATTGCATATTTTTGTTGCATTTGCATTCTTCAAATTGATGATTTCACATGTAAAATTGACAACACCCACCTAGGAATGTTGTCTATAGGTAGAAACAACATTCTTATTAGTGAACGACATGAGTAGACTTCAACAATAGTGTAACGATCCGACAGAAAATCAGACCGTCACTGTGTAATTAATTGTGAAATTAACCATAATCAACAGAATAACAAAAAAATCACTAAAAATTAAAACCTTTTTGCAAAGAGATCCAATTCTAGGAAACTCTTATAAATAGAAGCAACGTATTGTATACATTATAGTTCACATTGTGCATACCATGTACCATCTCTTCTCAAGGAATGTATTTACAACAGTTGCTTTGCCAAAACTATACATAAGCAACATAAAAACTCGAGGCATTCAAGCCAAAATCTCAGATTGATCATGAAAACATTGAGTACTGACTCCAAGGACCTGAGAGTACAAAGACGACACATAGGACTCATATCTACATGACACGACAATTAGTATCTCCACCTGAGATGTTACTATGGTCCCTGATGTTGTTGTCCTTCCCCTGTTATATGGTCCCTACCTGCTCGTTCGCTTCCATCTAAAAATGTTGGTTACCAACGGGGTGAGACACATGTCCCAGCAAGAGATATAACTCTCTGCCAAAAATATTATCATTGTAGATCAACAGTAACAAATTGAGCAGAGGATTCTTTATTATTAATAAGAAGGATAAATCATTGTTTAAGCAGAATAGAGAAATATCATCTTTTTAATAAGGAATATGAAGAACATGTATAACATTTATCCATTTTAGGATACAATAAGCAATGTAACATCAACCAATGATTTCCGTATTTCATCCTTAAGCAAATATGCTAAACGGATGATTACATTTTATAATCACACTTATGCCTTGAGGAGATGAGGTATACCACTCATACTCCAACCGACCACGGCGGCGTAAAGCATCGGTTCCATACCTAGGTCAATAGAAGATTCAGATTCCATGACCTCATCTGTCTCGGTCAGTGCAAGACCACATGCAGGACATCTAGTGTCACTGCTAAATAGCTTTCCAAGGTATACTGGCAACTTCGTCATAGAGCTACAGCGGCAGCTGCACTAACTTCGCAATCGAGAGATTTCATGTTTATCTCACATTGATCCAGTATTAATCATCATCGGGAGATTTGTGATACATCCATCCCGGCACATATAATGAAGGATTGAGAGATCTTGTGTTTATCTCTTGTCAATCCCACATTAGGGCGTAAGGATATTTGTGCCCATTACCCCCACATATTCAAAAATATGCCCTCCAGGAGATCCCGTGGGAAAACCTGTTTCACCATCACCAGCTACTAACGATGATGGATCTATGGCCAGGGCTCTAGATGATAAAATTTCACTAGATTAATTAAGTACATTACCATATTCTTTTAGCATCAGTGAAGTTTTCAAACATGAATTATTATGAAAAATGCTACAAAAAAAAAGTATAATACATCCATCAAGTATTTTCAAAACTTTATAAAACATTGGGATATCAATCCCTTATCTCATTACCGAGAATTCTCATCCCTCAACAATATCATCATCATGTTTACTGGACCTGGGTATTCAAACCCTTAGTTCATCACTGAACATTGTTATCACTTATTAGGTAACTATTACCTCCAGGTCATCTGACCAAGGTATACTTGATACTTGTTACAAAAGCATCTCACATAGTTCACAAGACACATTAAACATCTTGTCACCTCTCACTAGGCAACAAATAATATAAAGGATCACAAGGCCCATTAAGCATTTTTATCAAATAAACACCATAGTTCATACCTGGCTATGCTCATCAACTTATGATACTTGCATGGTTAGTATACTTGATAACAACCATATCAATTACATATCAATGCCATGCAATACAAGAGTAACACCACTATTCCCTCATTAGGGTTAGGGTTTCCCATTCTTTATCAATTAGGGTTTCTTGATCAAATTATCAATGATCAAACCCTAATTCATACTCTACACTTATTAAAAGTATCAGTGAATGTACATTACATGTTTATTACACAAGTGTGAGTTTCTCTCTCATCCTCTCTAGGAAGTTGATTACACCATACTTTATTAAGTTGGCTCATCCTTTCACTAAAGTACATGCAGCTATGCTTATCATGGTGTATTGAGTTTATTACTTTCATAAGCATCAAATGACAATCACTTTAAGTGTACTATTCACCTAAGTACTTTAGAGGTACTTCCATTGTAATTAACCTTGAGATACTTTACAAACACTCATAGAGTTGTTTGACCTTACATGGTTTTGAGACTATTTGGTCTCTAAACGGTTTGAGATTATTTAATCTTCAAACAATCTTGAAAGCCCCTTTAAACTTAAAACGGTCTTGAGACCCCTTTGACCTTGAAATGGTCTTGAGACCCATTTGACCTTCAAACGGTCTTGAGATCCCTTTGACCTTCAAACGGTCTTGAGACCCCTTTGACCTTCAAATGGTCTGGGACCGTTTGGACTAAATTAGGTTGAACCCATTTGCACTCTAAACGGTTTGAAACTATTTGGCCTATCCAAAGTTGAAACTGTTTGAAATCTAAATGGTTTGAAATCATTTGACCTAGATTAGTTTGAAACTATTTGATCACTAAACGGTTTGAAACTGTTTGACCTAGATTGTGTTGAAACCGTTTGAACTTGCTAGGGTTTGAAACTATTTGGCCTATCCAAAGTTGAAACCGTTTGAACTCTAAATGGTTTGAAACTGTTTGACCTAGATTAGTTTGAAACGGTTTGATCACCAAACGGTTTGAAACCATTTGGCATATAAATGTTTTTGAAACTGTTTGGCCTCTAACGGTTTTGAAATCGTTTAACCATCCAAGGTTGAAACCGTTTGAACTTTAAACGGTTTGAAACTCTTTGGACATACATAGTTGAAACCATTTGGTATTGTTGATCTAGATGTGTGTGCTAAGATGATTTCATCATCATCAAGCTTCAGACCTCCATTTTTACTATCCATACAACTGATGGATTCATCAATTACTCAAGAAAAATTTTGAGAAGAAGGGAAGATCAACATATATTGCAAGATTGAAATCAAATAATAATATCAATGGGTTCAAGTTATATAACCCACCTTCAAAGAAACTTCAAAGCTCCAAGATTTTCATCTTTAATGGTGAAGATAGCTCCTCCAATTATCCAAGGTACGTCCTTTTGATGTAAAAGATTGCCAAAGTTGAGCATTGGATGGAAGAGAGAAGAAAAGAAGAGTTATAACTCAATTTTAGCCTTCAACCCAAGGTTGAAGATGACCATGGATCTTACCTAAAGCTTGGGAAACGATCTCCTCCTTCTCCTTTGATTCCTTGGTCTTCGGCCTAAGTGGGAAGTGAAAGACTATTGCAAAAATAGTCTTTCAAGTAGTGGATAATTGAGTGTATATAATTAAATTCTTAGGAGAGAGAAAGTAGGAGGGAAGTCATCAACTTTCCTTGCCACACGCCCCCTCCACTTCCTTGTCTCCGAAGCTATCCTTCTTATCTTCAAAATCCTTTGAATTATCCTTGAATTATAATCAACCATTAAGCTTCTTAATAAATATAATACTATTTTCCATTAGCACCTTTATGTTAGTGGACATTACTTTTCAATTAAAAATGTAGGTAGATATTTTCACCTACTTAGGATTATTTCGGCGCCTCTCAAGGTATTTGGCCACCATTTCATTATAAGATTTCACCCATGGATTTTGATTTGATGGGCACTTTATTTAATTTATATATTTTTGCTACAAAATAACTTAGGATTTCAATTATGCTTATTTCTTGAATATTTTATTATCAAGAGTATCATTTCTCAAATATGGTTCAAAAAAGACTCCCCTTTCTTTTTCTTTTCTCTACATGATACCAAGAGACAGTAGGGACACTCTTGAGGTGGTATTTTACATATTCAACCTTAGGTTTTGGGTAAATTACAAACTACACCAAAACTAGTATTCAATGTACAAGTATTATTCAAACAAGCCTCTTCTTAGAATTTAGGCTTCCAAAAACCATCCCTTAGCATCCTTCTCATTCTTATGATGCTAAAGTACTTGAGAAACATTTATAAAGTAACATTTTGAAAGGTAACCACTTATATTGGGTAAATTGCACTTTAGTCCAAAACAAGCAAATATTGCTTCAACATTATTCAAATAGGACCAAAATTGAAACATAAACTCTCCTTTAGTCTTAATTACTTTTCAAAAGACAAAGACAAGAATATAAATGACTTACTTAAGCAAAACTCCTAGGGTTAAGGCATAACCCAGGTCAGGGATGTTACAAATAGTATCCTGAAAGTTTTGCGTCAAACCATTGACCCTATAGATGCAAAGTAGTCTTAAATATAGTTTTAGATGACCTCCTAGTCGAGAATAATAATGCAAGATAGGTACTTTAGGCCTATACTCCTGAGAGAACACATGTTTCTCATCATTCACATTTCTAAATGACTAGAAAGGGATGAGAGAAGTGAATAGGTTCTCACGATGTTCATGTAGCAGCTAGAGATGGATTAGATGGAAGAAGGTTAGCCACAACCCTATGAATCTATTGCAACAAGTTCTAACATTACTATTTCTTTCTCTTTTATATTTTTGCATAAATTCATTCTCTTTTGAATTGATTATACATAGAAAGTTATTTTCATTAGGAACTAAATCCCTTTCTCTAGGATCATAGAGTAGAGTGGTAATAAATTATTGTATTTAGATCTGTATTGACTACTATATCAGTTATTGTATTTGGCTACATGCATGCAAGGATTGTTTGCATTAGTTGTGATTAGCTACCTTATCCTATATGCTAGATAAGATTATTAGATAGAAGAAACACATTTTGACATATTTTGTCCATGGACACTCGTACATAAGAGAACATAAGTAGCCTTATGTGTGTGTTCAACTAGCTATTTCCATTACAGAATGTTATTTTACTAGATTCAATTGTGTTTGACAATAAAAAAAGTTGAATTCATCACTTTTATATATGACGTTATGATCCAGATGGACTTAACAATCTTGTGAAACACCTATGAATTTGAACAAATAATAAGATATAATGTGATGAATTCTAAATTGATGTTGTAGTGGATTGTTGTTGTGGAATTGGTGTTCAAAAAAAATATGTCGTCCTTCGTTTTCAAACAACTTTAGTTAATTTTTAGTGTAAGACCCCCGACCTGGGTTTCAGGCCGACCTTGTTTGCTTTGTCTTGATGATGTTCTTAGAACCTTGCTCTAATCCATCTTTTGGAGAGCCTAAGTTTTTAGTTTGAGCTTGTTTGGATGTTGGTTGTACTTTTGTGCTTGTTTTGGGTCAAATTGCAATTTACCCAAATATATGGTTTATCTTGAAATTGTCACATTTATTGTGTTCCTTCTCTCTCTTGGCTTCATGGTAGAGAGAGTGGTGCCTTGGGGTGCCTTGGATGGGCCTTGGTTGAGTGGTGACACCTTAGTGGTGATTAGGGTTTCTAGGGTTTGCTTGGTTTCGACCATGTGTACCTTGTTAAAGGTGGTGACCCTTGGTCTCGACCCATGTGGGTGTGTCTTGAATGAGACACCTTCTCTAAGTGTTGTTGTCTTGACTGTGATGGTTTTGATTTGTATTGGGTCGAGATCGTTGTCTTTTAGTGTAGTGTCTTGACCTAGTGTATGTGGAGATCCTTTTGTCTCGACCAGATAGTGCTATGGTGCTTTGTCATGGCCATGAGGTGATTCTTGCTTTTTCTCAACCATGACCATATGTTGGGGTGACCTAAGTAGTCAAAACCCAACATAGGTTATATCACCATCTCTTGCATGTGTGTTTTAAGTGGTTGCATGTTAGTTTCTTGGGTGGACAAGTGTCCCTTTAGAGCCTTATCTTGTTGACACCTCATCTCTAACCATACTTCTCTCCTCCTTTGCTATATAAACCCTCTTCTCTCCATAAAAGTGACCCTTTTTGTCCTTCCTTCTTCCTCCCTCTCTTTTTCTTGTCCTTGGATCTTGGTGGAGCAAGGAGTGTTAATCCTTGGAGCCTTGGCGATCAAGATCCCTTACATGTGGTGACTTTTGGTCATCTTCAACCTTGGTAAGTGTATGCCTTTCTTTTGTGGCATTTTCCTTGGATCTTATACCCCATCTTCTTCTCTTTCCTCATCCCTATATTATGGATCCTCCATGGTAGTTGTTCTTGAGAAGTGAACCCCTCATCACAAGGGTCATAGGCCATGTTTTGACAAGGTGGGCCCAAGTGTTAGGAAGTTTCCTTCTCTCTTTCCTCTCTTTCTTTTGGTTTGGCCGAGAGATTCTTTCACTATTTTCTTGGGTTATATTTGACCTTGGTGTCTTCTTCTTCTTGAGATGATCTTGTGGCCAAGAGTAGAGCCTTTGGTGGAGCTTCATCATCTTTGGTAATCGTGTGCTTGGAGCTTGTGATCCTTGGAGAGATCTTCCCTAAGGCAGGTGGTATAACCCTCTACCCTCTCTATTATTTCACTTTTCATAAGTTCATGTTGTTTTTCCTCTCTCTAAAACGTAATTCTAATGTGATAGTAGATAATACCATGCTCTAGATCTTTTTTGATGGTTATTAGCATGCTTGGTTTGCTTAGAATCCTAACTCTAATTGATGGAACTCGGGTTTTGTGATATCAATTAGAGTGAAAGATCTAGAGCCCAAAAATATAACACAAGATGAAGCCCAAAAATAGGTATAGATGTGATTAAAGAGCAATATAACACAAGATGAAGCCCAAAAATAGGGCTAAATCAAATAGCACACTCGAGCATAATATCGTGCCTTTGTATGTATATTAAGGGTGGTCTAGATGGAAAAGTGTGTCCTTTTTATAAAATCTTGTTTATAAAAAGCATCCATGTTAGTTAAATTAGTTTAAAATAGCATTCCATAATAGAATGCAAGACATGTGTCCATCAATAACATGCCAGAAGGGGTTACAACCCAAGAGGTGCCTCGTTATGGGAAAACATATAATTAAGTTGAATGAATGCCTAAATACCAAATAGAGATTGCACATACTTGATCTTCACAACTAAAGTTCACTCAATAGGTACGTATACCTCGTCCCTGAGGTCAAGTATTCATGCTAAGAACATATTAGTTAGGTTACTCAACAAAATAAAACATGTGTATACAATCTTATTTTAGATTTTTCATATTTTTCTTACCCTATTCCTAATCATGTAATGTCATATTAATGTATTTGATCTTATTAGGTTGTTTTATGATCAGATATGTATTTTTTCTCTCAGATTTATTTTTGGTCACATAAGTCTATGTATATATAATTAATATATATGTGTTTGATAAAATTAATCTCTCTCATTTAGGTCGTGTAATTTTATTCTTTCTTCTATAACATATAACTCAATTTTGAAAAGTAGGGTCAAGTGTGTACTCACATTACCTACATTTACTAAATTGTTAATATATTAGAGACTAGGGTTTAAGTCTTATATTCATTCATATGTGAATTCATAAATATATCTTCTCATACATATGGGTAACGGAATGTGTATATATCCCTTATGTGTATATTTAAAGTTGGTCAATCTAAAAAATATAGTTATGTGATTGATTTCATATATGTTACTACCAAAAATATGTAAACATATAGACTTTTAAATACCATACCATGAATGCAATTACAATTTAGGGTATGATTCATTAAAATATACAAAAAATAGAATCCTCTAATGATTAAATCATTGATATATGTATATGTATAGGTGGTAAACATTAGGGATACAGATCAAATTATATAGGTTACTATAGGAACTAAGTAATATATCTAGGTAACCTTATTGGAATCTCATATTATGTTTATGAATCCATTATTAAGGTCTAATTCTACATTTTACTAAAGACTTTCTTCTAACTAATTAGTATATACTAATATACTTATATGTATGGACCACATAGTTCATCGAACATTAATATTAGTGTTTATTAGAGTTGCATTTACCATGTATATTATCATAGATATAATATATACCATCCTTGGTCTCATGAACTCGTCTCAAAGTTATCAATTACAGTAGATATATGTATATACTAACTTTTTTTGCAACATGTTGCAACTAGTATTGACGGATCAGGCCAAGATTTGAGTTGACATGGAGGGTTTGAGTTGTATAATTGTTTTTGGATCTCCTTGGACTTGGCTATATATGATCATGTTATCATCAAGACTTTAGAAGGTTTTTATCTCCTTCTAAACTTGCATTCACCATATTTTACCATCATGTCTCTAACCTAGGATCAGTTTGTAGGGGGTACATCTCATCTCAAGATACTGGAGTTATAGATTGGTTTGAGAATAATGCTTAGGTCGAAATAGGGTCCAGTCATCGACAAAGTCATCAAGGGAGGTCTAAACTTTTAGGTTGTCTCTATTTATGTCATTGTGGTATAGGCATTAGGGCACGAGGAGGGTGGTGGCTTAAAGTTGTTGGTGTGTTGTGGTATATTGAAGTATATTGGGGAAGTGGTTTTGATCATGTTTGGTTGGCCATGTTGGGGTATAGATGGACGTCAAGGAGAGGAGATGATATGTCAGTTGCAAAAGATTATTTGGGATTTGACATTACAGGTCATCATTGTAGTTCATACACAAGGAAAGAAGGATGAGATGTAAGAGGAAAAAAAATCAGATCTTAGGGATTTTTAATGATCAATACATTAGGAGGGAACTACTACTCTTGGTGGTGATAACCCCTTGCGGTTTATGCAGCTGACTTAAGAGGACATGGAGTAGTGTGACACTACAATAGTTGACGTGCCTTCTATAATGGGAACTGACTATGGCCTTTGCAGCTAAAGAGGATTGCACCAGGGAGAAGAGGAGTATTGGTTAGGGTTATATGTAGAACAAGGGTGTGGAGTATTAATGGAGAGAGGAGGATAAGAAAGATCATTTCCTCCAGCACTACAATCACTAGGTCATTTCTTGGCAATGACGGTTATATTTTAGGGATGTAGGTAGGCTTCAAGAAGATAAATATGAAGGACTAGGATTTTTGTCTCATGTTGTATCCATTCAGATCTCTATCGACCATATCCCTGCATTAGCGATGGCTCCTCTAAGCGCCAATAGATTCAAAGCTAGTAGGGAGACAAATGATTATTCCAGGGTTGGGAGAAAGGAAGTGGAGGGAAAGGAATAAATAGAGTGGGAATGACAGTGAGGAGAGGAAGAGGAAGAGTAGGGAAGGAGGAGAGAAAATAGGAAACGACCAAGGAAAGGGATGAAACAAATAGATGCAACCCTGCGGTAGTGGCATCTAGCACAAGTAACATGCAGGTGAAGGGATGTTCCTGAAGTTGATGATGTTAAAAAGAATATAATGTTAATTTAGTTGATTTAATGTAATGTTGAATATATCGAGGTGTAATAAAGGTTATGGATCCAATTAATTAAATAAAAGGGTCAGTGATGCCTAATTGGCCCAGAAATTATGTGTATGCTAACTAAAGTATATGAAACCAACATAATTATTAATTTTGCCTCTAGGAAATATTTAGTATTTTATTTATTACTCGTAGGTTTATTATTCAATTAAAGTATATAATGTTGTTATTAATCTATTGATAGATTATTTTTTATTTTATTTCACAAAATAGACTTAGGGTTATTCTAGATTTCCAAATCATGGCCAAAAGTAATTAACTAGTGAATTTTCAATTTGAATTTAAGACTTGATTTATTAAGTTATCATTAACCTTATATAAGAGGTTAATTGCTAAGAAAATTTCTTGGATCTAAATACTAATAATTAATATCATTCAAGGAAAAATAGTTTTACTCATCAATTAAAGGTTGACCAAAGGAAAGTGTAATTTAATATATATACCAAGATTAGATTATGTTAAAATGTGGCAGCTTGGTGGCTGGAGTAGAGATGCCTCTTATTGGAAGTTGGAGGGTTGAATTTATAGGCGGCTGGTATGGCTTGGAACCTTCTAACTACCTTTCATTTGAAAGGTTATGGCCATGAAGGTATAGAGGTGGGGAAACAAGGAAATCATGAGGTTTTATAGAGTTTAGAAGTTCCATCAATAGGTGAGGAGTTGGGATGACCAACAGAAGAGGCATGCAAGACCTATGTTGGAAAGTAGTGTGTTGGAGAATTATCAGTAGGTGAATCAGGACAGCCTTCGGTTGATGAGCATTGGATTTCCTTTAGAAGATGTGCATAGGAACTCCTTTGGTAGGAAAAGAATGACAACTATTGGTTGTTGAGAATTGGTGATGTGTGGAAATATCTTCAATTGTTGAACATAGAATTTCCATCAGAAGGCAAGCTCAGAAATTCCTTCAGAAGGCAAGTGCAGATTTTCCTTATGTTGTTGTGTATAGGAGTGCCATTTGAAGGGGAAAGCACTCCCCTTTGGTTTTGAACCAAAGGAGGGATGAAAAAATGTAAATTTAAGGTTCAACATAAATAATTCAAACTGAGGTTAACCTAAAAAGGTAATTAGGTGAATGTCTTTAATCAATATTAATTTACAAAATGATGTGGTTAGGAATGACGATCATGGAATGTTTCATCGTAGTCTAAAATTTATGGTTGATGAATGCTCATTTTCTTAGGTTAATGATGAGTGACTATTCATTATTTTCTTACTTGAATTTTATATTTATTTTGTGTGTATTTTGTGGCATTTCACTCAATATTTCACTTATTTTATTATTTTTGTTATGCAGTTTCGAATGTATTTAATGCATTTTTATGTTTAGTTTGTGGAATTATTTAGAGCCAAATATATAAGTAATTATATCTCCATGCATAGATCAAGAAACTTAACAAATATTAACAATATTTGTGCTTTGGTCGAGCGATCCATATATTTCACATTTAACTAAGGTTTCAGACTCCTAGAAATTTTATCTTTGCTTTATCAATTCATTCGATGTCATGATAAAGCATGATACATTAGTGGGTCTACTTCTACTGTTTATAATTTGAAGAAGTTATCTTGGAGCTCAATGTATCATATGTTAATGCCCCAATTGAGAACTTCTTGGAATATCTATCCTCACTCTAAAACTCCAACAATTGGAGTGAGGATCATAAAAGTATTAATTATCATTCAAATACCCATCACATTCTCATAAAAACTAAAAATGGAATCATTTATAAAGCCACAGGATGAAAATTTCCATTAACTTCATGAAAAGTATATATACGATATAGGACATTTGGACTACTTACCCTTTAATTTCTTGATGAGTCAAGAGACTGGCTTATGGGATGAAGAACATACAAAATGTAAATTGCTTGACTCACGTTGTTAGTCGCATGACTCACTTTCTTAGTCGCATGATTGTTTCCATGAGACAACTCACTCAAAAATATACACCGACACTGAAATCACTATCACAGAAATGGCTTATTACGTCACTTTTAAAGGCGTCGGTAGTATAAATACACCGACACCTAAACAATACAGCGTCGGTTTATAAAATAAACCGACATCAATCTGTGAAGGGCGACCAGACACGGGTATCACTTTTATTCGGTGTCGGTTACTTAATAACAAATTGACGCCGAAAATTAACCGCCAAATCCAAAATTTCCAGCGAAAAAAATTACCTCCAAAAATTTAACATATGGCGTCGGTCATTAACGAATAAACCGACAACGAAAGGTTATTCGCGAAATAGAAATTGGGCACATATTGATCGTCGATTTTACAACAATGACCGAGACTTATGGATTTTCCCGCGCTCTTCGCGGGAAATTTTTCACACCCTTTGAGCGTCGAATTTTAAAAAAAAAATGATGACTATGATTATTAATCGAGAACTAATTTTTTAATCGGCATATGTAGATAGATGTCGATTTTTTTCTAGTTAAAACCGACGATTATCATGGGAAACAGGTGTCGATTTGTGTTGTTAACTGAAACCGTCAGTGTTATGTGTCGGTTGTGTTGAATAACTGACACCGAATGTTAACTTAATATCGCGCGAGCGAGCCCGACTCTTCCCCTTTCTCTCTGTGTTGCAATCGGCTTAGGGTCTCGCGATTCCGGCAGTGAGCAAGCAGACTCCCTCTGCGCCGCCGCCCACTGCCACTGCTCTCCTTGCTCACTGCCACCGTTCTCCTTGCTCGCCACTGGCCACCTGATGCTCGCCGCTTGCTGGCCGTTCTCCTTGCTCACCGCCGGCCACCTACTGCTTGCCGCTTGCTGGTCTCTGCTCCTCTGCCGCCGTCGCTCGATGCTCCAGCGGCCTGGTCTCCTGCTCTCTGGTGGCCTACTCTCTAACAGCTCTCTTGCCAACTCTCTGGCGGCCTGCTCTCTTGCTACTCTGGCACCTCCGACGGCCTGCTCTCTTACTGCTCCAGCCAATTTCGGCGGCTTGCTCTCTAACTACTCCAACTCCGGTGTCGCCTTCCTTCTGCCTTCTGCCGCCGCCACTGCTTCCGCCGCTGCTCCAGCCAATCAAAGGTAATGGAACCATCTCCGTTTCTACATATTTAAGACATGACTTTGTGCCTAATATTAGATCCTCTAAGGGAGTGTTTATTTAAATTGAACATTGTATATGAAACAAAATATGATTGTCTAGTATTTTTTCAATGATCACTTCCATTACGGTTTAGGAGCTCGCCGGCCTTCTGCCTGTCACCGCTCTTCCACGCTCGCCTGCCCGCTCGGCCTACCCGTTCGGCTTCCACGTGCACCCATCCATCTCTCCCTCTCTCCCTGCTCCAGAGCAAGATGCCCGACTGGGCTCAAATAGAGGTAAACATCCCCAAAAACCCTCTGTCTCGCCCTCTCTCCCAACTCCAGAGCAAGACACTCTGATTTGTATTTACTTAAATATTGATTTGTATTTACTTATCTACTCATTCATCTAATGATTTTTTATTCATCACATTATTTAAATTTTGGGCTTTATATTTATTCATCTACTTTTTAAAATTATTTAATCATCTCTTGATTTATATTTGTTTATCAACTGAGATGTACTTTTCTATCTATTGCTTTGTATTTATTTATCTACTGATTATATTTATTTATTTAATATTTTGAGTTTACTTATTTAGATGTTACTATTATAAATCAACCTAGGATATGAATAAATCTTGTGCTTGCATATATTTGTGTGTTGAATGGGGTTGTGAACAAGGAACTGGTGTTGTATTTGTTGGCCTAAAAACCCATCCAAGATTTACTCATTAGGAGTAAATCTTGGATAGTCCCCGGTTTGGGTTGTTCTTGAAAACCTAATCTCACTTAGGATGTAAGTGTATAATGTGTATTGGGTTTTTAAGAAAATTTCGGCAGCATTTCCCCATTTGTTCTCTAAGTACATATGTACTTGGAGAACAGCGGGGAAATGCTGCCGAAATTTTCTTGAAAACCCAATACACATTATACACTTACTAGTGAGATTAGGTGTTCAAGAATGGGATAGGTGGTACACATTTAAGATGACATCACATGTATAAACCCTAAATTTTTAACCATAAACTCTAATATGTTTACCCTAGACCCTAATCTTGTTGTAATATATACTTATTTTCTCTTTGATCATAGAATGGATAGATCATGGATGTCCATTCGCAATCACTGCACCCCATAGTTTATTTCTAGTCTTCATTAGTTTGTTAGATTTGCCGAGGAACATAGGAAACAACTTGGAGATAGTTTCTATTGTCCATGTAGGCATTGCGGTAACAACTTGAAAGTCAGTATTGGTGACGAAATCAGAAGTCATGTCATGTGCAACGGGATTGTACAAGGCTATACAGAATGGCACTGGCATGGAGAGATTTCAAACCTGAAACCAGTGGATGTCAATAGCTGTGCTTGTGTGGAAGAAGAAATTGCCTCTGATGACATAGATGTGAATGAACCAGTTCCTGTAGACATCGTTGATGCGATGCTGGATAGTTGTGGGGTAGAGCACACCGATCCACCTCCCATGTTTAGAAACATTGTGCATGATGCTGAGATACCATTATACACGGGTTGTAAGTTTACAAAGCTTAGTGTTGTGTTGAGAGTGTATAAACTGAAAGCTAACAATCGATGGAGCGACAAAAGCTTCACGTCATTGTTGTCTTTGTTGAAAGAAATTCTTCCTGAAGGAAACGAGTTGTCGATCTCAACATACCGATTAAAGAAATTGTTGTGCCCAATGGGAATTGAGGCCAAGAAGATACACGCATGCAAGAATGATTGTGTATTATTTCAAAAGGACTATGTGGATTTGAAAGATTCTCCGAAATGTGGTACGTCAAGGTATAAATTGACGACTTCGGGGGAGTCCAAAACTGGTTCTCCCGCCAAGGTGATGTGGTATCTACCTATAATACCATGGTTTCAACGCTTGTTTGTCAATCCTATAGATGCAAAGAATTTGAGGTGGCATGCAGATGTTAAGAAAAACAATGATGGGATCCTACGACATGGGTCTGATTCCCCACAGTGGAAGAAGATTGATCTATTGTACCCAAAATTTGGTGAAGAGGATAGGAATCTAAGACTTGGGCTTTGTACAGATGGGATGAATCTGTATGGGACATTGAGCAGCCAACATAGCACTTGGCCAGTCATGCTTGTTATATACAATCTTCCTCCCATGTTGTGTATGAAAAATAAGTGTGTTATGTTGTCGTTGTTGATATCGGGCCCTAAACAACCT
This sequence comes from Alisma plantago-aquatica, assembly GCA_963693085.1. NCBI lineage: Eukaryota > Viridiplantae > Streptophyta > Magnoliopsida > Alismatales > Alismataceae > Alisma > Alisma plantago-aquatica. The sequence continues at coordinate 652,584,040 of OY856411.1, forward strand.
GGAAATGATATCGATGTTTATCTTGAACCTCTGATTGATGACTTAAAGAAACTCTGGGGTGAAGATGTGATGACCTATGATGCTTCACGAACAGAGACATTTTGTTTGCACGCTATGTTGTTTTCCACTGTGAATGACTTTCCAACATATGGGAATTTGTATGGATATAGTGTCAAAGGATCTAAAGTTTGTCCTATATGTGAAGAGAACACTGATTCAATACAACTAAAACACGGCGGCAAGACTGTATATCTTTCTCATTGAAGGTTTCTTCCAAAATTTCATTTGTATCGTAGGTTGCGCAAAGCATTCAATGGACGGAATGAGGAACGTAGTGCACCTAAACCTATATCAGGGGAGGATGTTTATGAAAGAGTGAAAGACATCGCCAATGAATTTGGTAAGAGATCACAATGTACGATGGCCACAAGGAGTGACAAGTCTTTATTCAAGAAGAAGTCGATATTTTGGGATCTTCCTTATTGGAGTTCTTTGATAGTCAGGCATTGTATCGATGTCATGCACGTTGAGAAAAATGTATGTGATAGCGTCATCGGTACTCTGTTCAATATACCAGGTAAGACTAAAGATGGGATAAAATCCAGAATGGACCTATGTGAAATGGGAATATGGATAGAATTAACAGAAGTAGTTAGTAGCGATCGGAGAACATACTTACCTCCCACTTGTTACACGTTGTCTAGAAAGGAGAAGAAAGCATTTTGTGAATGCTTGGTAAATGTTAAGGTGCCACAGGCTTAGTCATCCAACATCCGTACATTGTTATCAATGAAAGATCTGAAGTTGATAGGTCTTAAATCTCATGATTGTCACATTCTAATGCAACAAATATTGCATGTGGCAATTAGATCTATATTTCCGAAGCATGTAAGGTTTGAAATCACCAGACTTTGTTTCTTTTTCAACAGTGTGTGTAGCAAAGTTATTGACCTTGATACTCTCGATAATTTGCAAAGAGAAGTGGTTGTTACCCTATGTCATCTTGAGATGTAATTTCCTCTGTCGTTCTTTGATATCATGGTACATCTTGTTATCCACTTGACTAGGGAAGTGAAAATGTTGGGACCAATTTTCTTGCATTGGATGTATCCCTTTGAACAATACATGAGCATTTTTAAAGGTGATGTTCGAAACCGTTATCAGCCTGAAGGGAGTATTATTGAGGGTTATGTGGCGAGAGAGGTTATGGATTTTTGCAATGGCTTTCTGAGTGGTAATGATGCTCCCGTGAATGACAAGAATATTGAGGAGCATTTTGGCAAAGGAGTTTTGGGATCACGGGTGAAAGTAATCAGCCGTGAGCAGTTGGAGCAAGGTCACTTGTATATTTTACACAACATCGACGAAGTGAGTGTTTATATCGAGGAACATACCAATTTCATCAAGAGACAATATCCTCAATCCAATTCAATGTGGCTTGCTAGAGAGAATAACAAGGCATTTATTAAGTGGTTTGAAGATAAAGTCTTACATCAACTATCTCAAACACCAGATAATGTTACTGAAACCATCAAATGCCTCGCCTTTAAACCAAAATTTAATGTTATGTCTTATGAAGGGTTTGACATAAATGGTTTCTCATATTACACAAAGTGTCAAGATGATAAGAGTTTCGTCCAAAACAGTGGGGTCACCCTTCAAGCGTCTTCATTGTTTTTTGCAAGTTCAAAGGATAAAAGTCCACGTGAAGATAAAAAGTCATATTATGGTGTCATTGAAGACCTATGGGAGTTTGACTATGTAGATTTTAGAATTCCTCTCTTTAAATGTAATAGGGTTGACAACAACAAAGGAGTTATAGTGGATGAATTGGGTTTCACGTTAGTGAACTTTGAAAAGATTGGCGAGAAGGGTGAACCATTCATATTGGCATCACAGGAAAAACAAGTATTTTATATCGATGATCCTGCAAATGATAAATGGTCAGTTGTTCTTCATGGTAAAAGACAGTTCATTGAAGATCCTATAGATGAAGAAGAGTACTATGATAAGTATGATAACTCCAATCCATTCTCAGTTGGGTTGCCAACACCACCAAACATTGAAGCTGGGGATCACAATGACTTGTATGTTTGCGGGGATCATAATGAAGTATTGTTAATTGATAAAAGATCACAATATTAGAGGCATGGATGTTTATATTTGTTTTATGTTCCCATGATGACCGTGCTGATGATCATCGTGAGGGTGAGGATGTGCTTGCACCGCCTGACAATGTAAGTTTTAAGAATATATCCCTGAGGTTTCTATCTATATGTTCATTTATAATTATATTATGTAAGTGTGTTTTTTATCAAATTTTTAGGATACTAGTTAATAGTAATTCTATTTAATTTGCAGGCATTCGCCAAAGACTACAGGCTATGCGGGAAGACCATGACATAGCTATGCAGGCCATCGACATTGCTTTGTAAATCCAAAGTGCAACAGTCGGAGAGAAATTAAGCATCCCACACTAAGGTTATATAGATATATAGTGGGACTAAGGTGACGATCCCACCTGCTAAAACAGGTTACCAACAACTACATGTTACGACTGGGAGGTCTTGATTCAGCAACCATATGCATTAGTAGGAGGACAAACAGATTTCACCATGAGTTAACATTTAAGAAGGTCTACTAACCTACACTGAGCAACCATATATACTGATAAACTTTTTTAGCTCAGTGTAGGTTAGTAGACCTTCTTCAATGTTAACTCGTGGTGAAATCTGTTTGACCTCCTGCTAATGCATATGGTTGCTGAATCATGACCTCCCAGTCGTAACATGTAGTTGTCGGTAACTTGTTTTAGCAGGTGGGATTGTCACCTTAGTCCCACTATATATGTACTAAGCTATAGTGTTTTATGTAAATTCGGCAGTGTTGTTGTTATGCACTATATATGTGTTAGTCTGTCATGTTGTTATATGACTCTGAAACACTTGTGCGTGCTGCACTTTATGTATTGTATCTGTATCATGCTTCCCTTCATTGTGGCTTCTTTTGCTATTTCAAGGCTCTTTCAATATGATTTTGTTGACAATGATGACAATGATGAATAAAGAATAACTTTGTTCTCATAATTAATTTTGTGTGAATGTGAATAAATTTTTATGAATTGTGTGTGAAAATCATCAATACATGAATGTTTCTACATGTGTCTGAATGTGAAAAGAGATGAAATGAATGGAACTGCAGGTTTCTACTGGTTTCTACATGTGTGTGATGAAAAAAAAAATATGAATTAAATTTTCTTATACATGAGTGTGAATCACATATATATAATATTGTCCATCATGTTAATTTTACAGGTTTGTGGCTTGTTGTTGGCTGATATTAATGGATGTCATAAAACCTGCAGTTCATAACTAAACTGCAGGTTTCTCATCCTACGACCAGCCACAGTAGGTGTGCAGACTGACAGAAGAAAAAAAAACATAGTCATCGGTCATTTGAACAAAACCGATGACATATGGTTACAATGTCAGTTTCCATACTAGTAACCAACGTCGATTTCCCTAATGAGTCCAGACACTACATCTATGCTAGCCAGCATGGCCGCGGAAGCAGACCAAACATAAAACAGGCATCGAATATTTGCATAAAACCGACGACATATGGTAACAGTGTCGATAGCCCTACTAGTAACCGACGTCGATTTCCTTAGAGGCCAGACACCACAGCCATGCTGGTCAGCACGGCCGTGACAACGGGTGAGATGGTGTTAGTTATCACTAATAAACTGACGCTGATAGTGCCCCAGATGGTGCCCTTTCTGTGGAGCTAAGGTATATGGCACCAGTTTCAAAGCTAATAACAGACGCCTATACCCCCAGTTGGCGTGTTTTCAGTGCATTTTCAGTGGCGCACGAAGGATTGTGGCATCGTTTTGAGAACCGACACATAACGGTTGGGCTTTTAGTGGCACCCACATAGGTGTCGCTTAGAAATCGACACTAAAGGCCTTAAAAAACCGACACTAAAGGCCAGTTATGTACTAGTCAATCGGTCTAGAATCCACATCTTACATCAAAACTGAGTGATTCAAGTTTGGTTGGAAGGAAAATTTATTATGTATGTAAGAATGTATCTATTATCACCATTTCTAGTTGTTAGATTGGCCTTCCATTTGCCTATTTTCGTGATGTCTAAAACTTCAACAATGTAAAGCATATACCCTTCATTCTACAATAACATGGAGTGTGTATATGCGGTCTTGATCCAAATCTATCTTGCAGGTATCTACTTATTGAAGTATGAAAAAGGAAAGTATATCAACATGTAATTTAAAATGGATTTTCTCCCACTGATGAGGGAGTAAGTATAATACCTATCTATGCAGTGATATATGTCTAGTATGCCCATAATGCAACATGAAGTTGCTTGTTTATGTTTTGGGTGGACTCAATTATCTTCTTGATTATCTTGATGATATTCATGTTGGATACTTTGAAAACTCTATACATGTGAGGTTGATAAGGAGATCTCCTAGGGTGCTTTTTTTAAAGTTTCAAGGTACTCTTGTACCTATTTCATGATGATTTAATGCCATTTTTAGAAATTGCTTCATTGGTAATATTATAATTGTAACACCTGGACCCCCTACCCAGGATCTAGTAGAGTTACAGGAATGATGATTGGCCCCATGGAACACCACTAGCCATCCTAGTACTACTCCAAGCTAAGCACACTTAATTATGGAGTTCTTTAGTAATGGACTCCATGAAAAAGAGGTGCACCTTGGTGATATGGGCAGTCCAATCATTCCTTTTGATGTCATCTTATTTGAGGCCTCAAATCCTAAGACGTTACAATCTCCCCCACTTAGAGTCTTGATGTCCTCATCAAGGTTCAACTACATGGCCTCACTGTCTATCCCCATTACAGTGTAGATCCAAATGGCCCATGTACACCCAGTTCCCCACAGTGGCTACCATCGTGTCTCCATCAACTGGATAGCCCTTTCTAAGATGCCTAGACCATGTGACTCAAAGACTAGCATGCCACAGACCCAAGTGGGACCCACCAACTAGAGGGATATTGGCTCTGATACCATTTTTAAATTCGGTCCCACTATCCAAGGCTCTAGCAGAGTTTCAGGAATGATGACTGGCCCCACAGACCACCACTAGTCTTAATTGTATGCTTTGTCCTCACTCATGCATAAGCTAGGATTAACTTACCCTAGTACTACTCCAAGCTCAGCACGCTTCACTATGGAGTTCGTTAGTAATGGGCTCCCCAAAAAGGAGGCGCACCTTGGTGATAAGGGTAGTCCAATCATTCCTTTTAAGATAATCTTATATGAGGCCTCAAATCCTGGAACGTTACAATAACTAGTGATGATATTGTTGAGTAAGAATAATATTACCTATGAGGACAAAATAATAGAGCCTAATATAGAAGCTATCCGGTTGGTGAAGTAGTTTATGGAGGATAATATGAAGCATTGGCCATTGGAGGAGTTTGGATGGACCTTTAAAATCATGAAAACTCCTCACATTGATCGTGGCCTAGGTACAACCATGTTGTATTGAAGTGTTGGCGGCAAGTGGGTACAGTTAGCGTGCATTGTAAAAACATAATATAAGAATACATATTGAGTATATTTTGATTTCATGATAATCTAGTAGTAGCCAAGGATTTGGATAAACATTTCTAGGGAAATTCCACCCATGTGATTGCCTTATATGCCATAGTGGAATAACACCTTTGACTTCAACAATGTTTAATCAATGTAGAAGTTTGTGATTGGTGGAATTTTTATATATAATACCTACTTAAGGATGTAGTTGACCTCCACACACACCATATCATGCATGGAGATGCTATTAGGGAAGGGATGGCATTTGAGGAACCACTTGATATCACACTACCATAGTTATTTTCTTTTTAAGGAGGTTGATTCAATTTGCATGCAATTAGCTTTTTGACTTTGACTGTGAATTTGTCCATATCTTATATGTCTAACAATGAGGCTACAGTTTCCAATACATGAACATTGGTCTTCTTATTCCTTTTCTAGTGAGAGAATTTAATTTCGTCAAATGCCTCGACTTTCTTAGAGAGGATGTCCTAGTATGGAATAAGATGCTCCTACTTCATCTTCCACTCATTTATTGACTTGTGAAACAATGAGTAGAAAATTATTGATAACATCAAGCTTATGACCTTCTATTTTTGGTCGTATTGTAGGTCGATTGTTATAGCCTCAATTTTTCTTATATTGATTGGGATGCAATTTTTCAAATAAAATGAATTTGAATGGAAAATTGTATGCTTTGTTTTCAAAGAATGGATTCATTTGCAAAATTACCATTGGATGCATTATTTTTTGGTTTGTCCTATTTTGATAAATACAATAATGATATAGGGGAAAAAGGATAAAATAAATCCAAAAATAAGTAAAAGGAAAAAGAAATAAAGGATAATTGGGTGCATATGTGAGAATTATGTAGAATTCTTTAGAAAGTGGTATGGATGACCACTATTGTTTAATTTCTGAATCCACTTGGTTTCTAATTAGAAAATAAATCAAAATAAAGAAAATAGAATTGAAAGAAAGAGGAAAATGAATTTAATTGCATAATATTTGCCTTTTTTGTAGATGAGTTTCATATGAAGGAAAGAATTTTTTATTTTCAAATTCCAAAACTTTGCACATAAGTAATATAAGTCATTAAAGAGCTTCCGTTAAAATTTGAGATTAAAAGGGTGTATGGTTTGAGAGATATGGATTTTTGAAAAAACCCTAAAGTGAGACGAATATCTTTAAATGTCACAATAATTTGATTTCTATTAGAATTATGTTATTTTTTGACACACTCAACGAGGATCGTCAGATCTTCATCCAATAGTGATGAATGTGTCCTCTACCTATGGATGAACAAGGAAACTAAAACTCAACCTAGTTATTTTCATGAGCGAATTCCTAGCGATCCAGTGTATGCACAGATCAGGAAACCATCCCAATGACTTCGTCAGATCATTACGAAGCTACCTACCCTTGGTTTTACCTATGTTCAAGGTGTCTAGAAGGCTTCCCCAAATCTACCTTTGAAGGAAACCCTGTTGGTGGGAGTGTGTATATATATATAGGGGTACAACCCCTCTACAAACCCACAAATCCTCTCATGAAGATCCTCGAGACCAGACAAACTCGTACTTGCATCCAATTTCATCATAGGACTCAACCTTCACCTATTCCTGTCATTTCTGACACGCCGGAGAATCTTCCTCACCGTCTAGCATCTCAGACCATCTCAAAAGGAATTGAGAGGTCCTCTGAGTTCGTGGAACCTAGGCGAAGATGTGGGTGTCCTTGCTTGGGGAAGAGGAGGTAGGAATCCCTGACTCAACTCTCGAGTTGAGTCATGTTACATTATTGTTCATCAATCAAAGGAGCAAGATGATAGTCTACAAAAAGGCTATCTTGCCCTCGACTCCCTATACAAAGGTTTGTATGTTTTTATCTTTTTACACCTTAGAAAATCCATAAAAAAGGTGTTAACTTGCTTAATTGATTAAAAAACGATCTTTTGGCCGAAAAAAGGGTAGATAGTGCTTTTTGAAGAAAAAAATATGTTGAATCCATTAAAAATGAATTCAAGGCCTAAATTTGTTTGTAACTTGAAAAAGATGTGTAAGGATGCTATCTTTGAATAGTTTTAATTAACTTGAAAACGTAACTGTTGGAGATTAATGGATGTAATGATGTTCCCTGACTATTATGAGCAAATTTTAGCCTTTTGACATAAAAGGGATGGACTAAATCCAATTAGATGATATTTGTTCATAATTTGCTTAATTAGGGTTCCATGATTAAACAAGTGCATTAATGGACTTAGAAACCCTAATTTTGATCATTATGAGGTTTAATGGATTTAAATATCAAAATTTATCAAGAAGGCAGGAAAATGATGTTCTTGAAACAATTTGTGGCAAAATCCCCTTAATTTGGATAATTGAGTAGTTAGTGTTTTAATGAGTAGAAAAGTGCTTTTAGGGCTTGTTGACCTAAAAAGGGGTAAAAATTGGAAACTAAAACCAAGAAACCCTAAGGAAACCATAATAAGACTTAGAAACCCTAGAATGCAATCCCAAGTCAATAAAATATGTTTGGATGCAATTAAAATAATTATGTGTTATAAATACTTTTCAAGATCAAGTTGCTTGATTTATTGCTTGGCTTGGTTGATTGGACTTCTTGATTGGATTATCTATCTTGCTTGATTTTGAGACTTCCAATCAAGTATGTGACTACCAATAAGATTACTCATCTTAGTTTCATAATGTTTTATGAGGTTTCACCAATTTTCCTGAAATTAACTGCTTGGATGTACTTTAATTCTTACAACTATAAAGTGACTATGGCTATCACCATATATATGTGCATGACTAGATTATATCTAAATTCACCTATGTAGCTTTGTGTATATGTGAGAAATTGATGATCTACATATTGGTCTACCATGGGGTAGGATCAACAGATGATCTTGAGTCGAGGTTTGATCTACCTTTGTGTAGGATCATTTGACTATATAGCTCTAGTTCTTAGTCTACCTTTGGGATAGGACCAAAAAGGGTTGTTGAGGATCTACCACATGGGAGAGGTAGTATCCATGTTCACTGCAGGGACAACACATATTTGGGCATAGATCATGATTGAGTAGTTATGTTTAATATGTAAAGTTTGATCTTTTCAAAAATAATTTTGTTGCAATATGTGGTTACAAGTAGATGCAAACTTTTTGTTTCCCCTACATTCCAGTATAACTCATTATACCGACCAATGTTTTGTTCGTCAGAATTTTAGGTTAATATGTTGTACAATATTAATGGAAAGTGGATATTCAATAAAAGTGACATTGAAAAAGAGCAAGCCTATATAATGTTGGAGGAATATAGTTAGATAGTTCACTCCTAGGGTAAAATTTTGAAATCCCATTTTTGAAAGATATGTGAAAAGAAAAAATTTATATCATGCATCAATGCTTGTTTGATGGATAATAATATCAAGCGAAGTTCTAAAATTATGATAACATGTCAGTAAGTCTAGAATCATGTATATAATGCATATGCTGTTAGATATGGTCATGTTGATGCACGAAATTATGTAATTTGCTCCATATGGCTAATTAGGGCTAATAACCCTAAGTTAAATGCAATAAATATATACATGCTCAATAAATGATGAAATTCACAGAACATTCTCATATATGTAAGTGAAAGATAATATGTAAATATGAGGCCAGTTTTGTACACGAAATTCATGTTGTAAGAAGATGAACCTTGATACATGGGTTGTAACCCTAACTTGAATAATGTATATAAACTAGGGTTAATATGTGCACCAAAAAGGATATGGAACCTAGTATTCAGATAATGAATCATAATCTGGAAAATGACATCAGTAAGATAAATATAAGACAATAATGCAAGTAAATGTTGGAATATCCTAATGAGATAATATAAACCCTAATGAACACGACTAGAGTTAAGATGATGAGAATCTGATGATAGTATGTGGTCTTGTCTTAATCAGGTGATGACCAAACTTCTAGATGATCAAGGATAAATTAGGAATCTTTGAACTCAGGTATGTGGGATTTATTAAGTATAAGACTAGTTTTCTGGTTTCCTATGATATGTAATATCTTGAATGCTCGTATTTGGATATGATTTCTTAGTTGAACTAGTATGAGTTATACTTCGCCAAATCTAATAGAACATAAATGAGTATGATGGGTTGTAGCTACTAGAGCACATAGCCTGGTGTGGATGTATGTTGCCTAACATGGATGTATGATTCCTTGGCCCATGTTAGATGTATGACGATACTATATTGCCCACACTAGCTGTAATTCAAGTGCAAGTATGTGTAGTACAACCACATCAAAGTGAATGCAATAAAAGGAATGTTTACCTGATTATCGCTTTAAACAAAGTTTTCTTTTAATCTTTCTTTCTCAAGTTATTTCAATTATGCAAACATATTAGTATGTATCTTTCTACCCACGTGCACAACACCTTGTGTGTTGATTCGCTGTTTCACGTATGTTTTAGGTTCAGAGATAGCATGGGAGGAAAAAGATGAGAGTGAGCAATTGTACATGTTGTACCTATTGTGTAGATCCTAGTTTAGCATACATGTTCTTAGACTGTAGAATTTCCATTCAATATGTAATTGTAAATCGTGTTGTAATAACTCACTTGGTAATATATACATGTTGAATGTTGAGAAATTTTTATGGTGTATGTTATGGTTTAATGTTCATGTATGCGTATTATGCTTCCGCATCACTTTCTGATATGATTGGATGATGTTTTCAGATTCTGACATCTCATTCCCAATAGGGTTTGGAGAAATCAAAATCCGGGGACGTCACATGGTACCTCCCAAATTCAATTTTAGGGACTTGATGTGAGATAACATTTGTCTTGAAATGGGCCTTGAAACCTCCCAAATGTATTTGAAGGGACATGTTGTGAAAGGACATTATATGGATATGGGTTGTTGGGTCTTGTTTTAGTTAAGACTGTTGTTTCTCTTATGTTTTGGGTTGAGAAAGATGTGTACCATGTGTAACACTAGTCACGACGCCTTGCTTTAATATTGTTGTATCATGTTCTATTGTGGTCATGACATGCGTCGTGGAGACAGTTGTGATGTTGCATTGTGAGATATGGGTTGTGGCATCTCCCAACTACATTTTTAGGGACTTGATGTGAGATAGCATTTTCTTGAAATGGGCCCTAACACCTCTCAAATGCATTTGAAGGGACATGTTGTGAAAGGACACTATCATGATATGGGTGGTAGCACCTCCCAAATACAATTTTAGGGACTTGATGTGAGATAACATTTGTCTTGAAATGGGCCCTGAGACCTCCCAAATGCATTTTATAGACTTGTTGTGAGAGGATGTTGTCATGATAAGGGATTTGACACCCCTTGAATGCATTTTTAAGGACTTGTTGTGAGATGAAATTATCATCATATGTGTCATGGCACCTCCCAAATGTATTTTCAAGGACTTGGGATGGTTTTGGTTGTGATGGATGTCCTTATTTCAATCGTTATGGTTCGTTCTGCTTCTGGACGTGACACTTCATTATTATCATTTTTGTAGAAAGTTTGATCTCTGAAATACACAAATTACAGAAACCTTTTTATGACAGAAAAATCTGCTGAAATAAGAAAAAGTTTAGTGAGGGTTCAAAGTGCAATTGACCCAAGCAGCTCAAGTTATTTATTATGCATGATATCCTAGTGAATGGTATGGAAACCCAAATTCAACTCAGTTCCAAGGTTTCATGCATATATTGATTTTATATGATTAGTTGATAGTAGTCTTTATTCAATGAATGTTTATGTCGCATGAAATCTTTATGGGAGCCACATGAATAAGTTGTTTCCTAGTAAGAGGTGACAAGATGTGTGATGGCCTTGTGAGCCATGAGAATACTTGTACAACCAGTGAAATGAATACCTTGGTCTAAGAACCTAGAGGTAATGGTTACCTATTACAGAGGTAACAATGCTATGTGATGATCTAAGGGTTTGAATACCCAGATCCAGTAATCATGATAATGATCTGAAGGGATGAGAATTCCCAGTAATGTGATAAGGGATTGAGATCCCAGGTATCACGTGTTTTAAAGATTTGAAAAGTACGTGATAGATGTATTACACCTTTCTTTGTAGCATTTGTGGTGATTAAATGAAACCCTAAGGGTAGGGTGTTCAATAAATCAAGTATTGTGATATCAATGTTCTCAGTTATTATTAAAATTTCTTGTCATGATAAGTAATTAACTCTTAATTGAGTTATGGGATGCACAACTCAAGATTTGGGTTGATATGCACGATTCTAGTGTGTATGTGCCACGTGGACATGAAATATGTTTATTTAAGAATTTTAGTCTGCCTGCATGTATAGTATGTTGATTACTCAGTATATTACCATGTTTTGAATATACTGCTCTGTCAAGTTTAGAATGATATACATGTTGTATTATAACTTCAAATAAGTAGACGTGACACCATAGAGATACTAGAGTCAAGTATAAGTAAGAGAAGGGTACAATGTAGAAAGAGCTTTCTAGGAATAATAAAATTATATACTTAGGAGCCCTGAACACCGTGGAATCCCTAAGTGAGGTTTGCGCCTTAGGGGTGAAATGACCTAACCCTGGAAGCATCCAGTATATGGGGGTCAGAATGTGCTATCAGGTGGCACGGGGGACGAAGCCCTAGTGGAAGTCTCCTTAAATTATAGTTTGCAATGTCCAACATCAACTAGAAATCCTGGTGGCACTAGAGTATAGAAAAGCCAAGAGGTGGCTTGACTCTCTACATGTGTGCTCAGGTTAGAGGAGTCCATTTTAGGCCAGAGAGCCATTTCCCTATTGTAGACCAGGAGAGTAGTCAGACTTAGCATTTCCCGGGTGTGTCCGCTAAATCTTGTACAGTGTGATCATAGTGTACTATGAGTCCTCATATTTAGAGTACACTACATATGATCAGGGCATAATAAAATGAATGAGAGGTCAAACAAGTGTGTACAGTTATTCAATTATTCATTGTATGTTTATGAATTTTTAGTTCTCTTTAAGATCAATCAAGCATTTCATATATTGATTCACTCTTATAGATATTTAGAGTATCCTACAATATTTATGATTGTCAATTATTAGACTCTCTAAAGTTTTCTGTGATTATAATTGATATCAATTGCTCAAAAGTATATCTATAATTATATCAGTGCTTTAGACTGTTTCTTTGAAGTACTCATTGACTGAGCGAGTAGGCTCACCCCTCTACTCAAACTTTTAAGGAAAATCACATGGACTTGAAGAAGATATCATTGCACAGAGTAGATCTGCCACAAGAGTTAAGTCTGAGTATAGTTAAGTTCAGTCGGTACCTGTCACTCTAGGTCCTTGTATAGATCTGAGAGAGAGTTGTACATGATGTTTTATATGTTTGTTTCCTTAATAGGAGAGAATGCAAATGATTGTCATGTCATATGTACATGGAAGTGTGAGAAACTTAATGAATGTATGGATGTGTATCATTAAATGCTGAGATTATATTAGAGAAATGAAAGTTTAATTCTCTTGGAAAGTTAGTTTATGTGGTTCAATGCGAGAAAACAAAGATTTTGAAAAGGTAGAAAAAGTTAAGGGAGATTTTTGTATTACGTTAAATCCTCAATTTATACCCTAATCTCATGATTAGTGGTAATTGTGAGATTGGGGTGTAACAATTACTCCTTTAATGCATAAAACCAAGATTAATGACAAAAATAGAAATTATGCGCAAAAGATATATGAAACTCAAATTTTATTGGCTAAGAAGGATCTAGACATCTATTGAGTGTGCAGTCAAATATTGGTATCATTTTGACTTGGTTTGACCCCTCAAAACCATTAGGGAAGATTTTAATATAGTTTTATTAATATTTTAATATGAATACAGTGATTGATGTATATAACCCTATAGTTCTGGGTTTAATGCAGCTTTCATGCTCCTTTTAAATTCTTTCTTTTTCTCACATGATCCAATGATTGACATTTAAGTTCTCTCTTGATATGATGGCTCTAACCTCGTCATCAATCTCTGACTATTTCACAGACAAACACTTCTATAACTACTATGCTCTCTCCCTCATCACTTGGCCTCATCTCGTGATTTCTCCTACTTTGAATTTATGGTGCCTTCCTGAATCAAATGAGCTAATACTCACTTTCCCTCTTGATCTATGTGCAAAACACCCAATTAGGGTTCTCACTGCCTCTCTTCCATGGATTCACAACCGCCACCTCATAGCCTTCCCTTTCCTTTTTATGCACCCAAAAGTATCACCATCCTTACATTCTCATCCTCCTCTTTCAATTGATCCTGAAGTAGCACGAGTTCCTCACCTATCTCAATCTTCCTTTTCAGTGACCTTGGCCTTGCCTTCACTTTAGGCACCTTCTCTTATGAAATTAATGCATCCATCAGCATCTTTGTCACCCCTCTATCCTTTTTCCATTGCAAGCTTTCCCCAGTTTGGCTGAATCATTGTACCCAATAACTCCATCAGATGTGCTCACTAGAGATTCACCGCCATGGCTCCACAATACTTCTCTTCCCCCAAAAACTCAACTGTTGGTGTTACCTTTTCTTGACGATCCTTTCCTGAGCATTGGTTCCTTATTTTTTTCTTTGGAGCTATGGTTTCATGAGTTGAACCCCTTCCCTTATTTTTTGTGGTTTTATTGACGAACTCCAGACACATAGGTCCTTGCTTCTCTGTTGGTTTGTCTGATCTTTCTGGACTCTCCTGGACTATTTCTACTCACTTTCTCACTCTATTTTTCCGTAGTTGCTTCGTCATCTGTGGCTGAAGCATGTTCTTGCGGTAACGAGCCGTCAGACGTTCTTTCACGCCCTATGTCCACGCACTGGCTCAATGGCTTCAGATTAGCATAGGGAAGCCATGGCGGGCCTCACTTCTCTGTGAACGATAGTCATTTTCTCACGAAGAGTCAAAGTTAGGCCTCCAGCCTTGCTGCTCCAAGCCATGGCTCAAGGAGGAAGAAACTCGGTCATCGAATGACCTGAGTGTCCCCATGATTTTAATCGAGTAAATATTTTCACAAGGTTATTCTAGGGTTTCCTTTACCTCTTTTTTTTACCACAGATTAGCTGGGGCAAGACCCTCTTGCTAGTTTCAGTCTCCAATTGGTCCACCTTGGAGCTGGCATGTCTCCTGAATGGGCCACTGCACCCAAATGATATATACACGCGGCTTTTTGGTGAATTTTGGTTGGGCTATTATTTGTAAATTCGTATAAAATCTTTGGATTATCAGAAAAATACACAAAAATACTCGTTGGAAAGGACTTTTGATTTTCTATCAACTAAAGTTATATTTAGAATCTCTTTTCCACTCTCAGACCCTTCAATAATCCAATGAAAAAAGTTAGGATTTAATGGTTATGATATAATGTACATGTATGATATTAATCATACTTCAGGTGACTAAAGGCTCAACCAAGTCAAGGGGATTGACATAAAGTGGATTCCCCTAGGTAAGTGGTTCATACCCAAGAATATTTATGTTTATCAAACATATTACATTTACATGCTTCTTAATTGAGACATTCATGTCCAATATTCTAAGTCAAGATATGCAAGCAAGATGTTATGTGCTTTTTTATTGTAGAATTTCATATGCTCAATACATTATGTAGTGAAGTGTCATGGAATTATTAAAGTTCATGAATTAAGTTCAAAAGAAGGATAGAGGAATATATCCTATCATATTCTTTAGAATTGTTCCATAGGGATACTTAGGACTACAAGTTGAGAAATGAAAAGTAAGACTGTCATCCTTCCATGTTTATTTGATATAACCATGTATTAGGATTTTAAGTATAAATATGTTAGTAGGATCTCTCATACATCTAGATATAACCATGTAGTAATATTTCAATTACAAATAGACTACTAAGATTCCCCTCATTTATAGATATAAACATGTACTAAGATTTCAAGTAGGAACATGTTATCAAGATTTCTTATGTATTTAGAGATCTAATAACTAGGGAGTTATTTGGATTCATTAGAATGATTAATACAAAAAATAAGAATAATGTAATAATATGAGTGTTGAACATATTAGGACATATCCCAACGAAACAACAATACTCAAGGAGGATCAGCCAGTAGTAATGCGGGAAACCAAGAAACCTTCTTTTGGAAATCCCTGTTCGAGAACAAGTTAGTCATTTTGGTTGTAAAGATATCGCAGATTGATGGCATCCCTACTCTCGAGATAGAGCCGTATGCAGAAGAAGATCTCTCTAGGCCCTAGAAATACACTGTGGTCACCAGATTGATCGGAACTGATGTGGGGTATATGACCATGAGGGAGAGAATCTGAACACTTTGGAACCCCGTCGGCAGGTTCAATATGTTTGAAGTGGATCTAGGTCACTACGTTGTGTAGTTCTCATGCAAACATGACTTCGATATGGTGCTAACTGGAGGTCTGTGGAAGCTCTTTGGTTGCTGTCTTGCAGTCTGGCAGTGGTTCCCCTCTTTCCGCCTGACGGCAGAACTGCCCCATTATCTGGTGACATGGGTAAGAATTTTAGACCTTCCGCTTCATCTCTATGTATCTACCATCTTCAAATACATCGGCCTGGCCATTGGAAGCCTAGTTAAAGTTGATGCCCATATTGTCGCAATAATGCGAAGAAAGTTCGTCGGGCTTGCTATTTATGTGGACACCACAAAACCCCTCATTCATAACATTATGATCAATAATGACATCTATAAAGTTGAATGTGAAGCATTCCCTGAAAAATGTGATGTATGTGGTAAACTCGGACATAACCAGAAGCACTGCACATCTAGAGGAGTTGTCCATGAAACCAATGGTAGTAGAGAGGGAACCCAGCAGGGGTCGAAAGAAGATCCTGGTAACTGCGGCTGGCAAACTAATAGACGGAAGACCATGGCGAATTGAGCACGATCATCACAACATAACAAAACCAAGGAATCTTCCAACGGAAGCCCATCTAGCTCAAGATCAAATAAGTTTGCTAACCTTGCGGGAATGGAAGATCAGGAGAGGGATAATGGGATTCATGCAGAGGCAAGCCCAGAGGACCACACGGCCACCAAACAATTTGAATATAGGAAAGATGCAGAAGGAAGACCAGATAAAGTCTGGAAAAAGAAGAAGCTAAATACAGCAGATGATAAATGAGAGGTGCTGAAGGACATCACAAAAACAACCCAGACAAAGACGAAGGATAAAGAAGAACACACAGCGGTGAACCCTGATGCCAAAGAAGTTATTGAGGAAGTCATCAACGTGGAGGAGGATGAAACCACTGAAGAACCAAGTAGCAACAAGGCTATCCATACTGAAACTCCGCATGTGACTAAAATTAGCACAGACCCATCGGACAGAGAAGAGGCAAACAAGATGAGCGACACAACAGCCACCGTAGTCGAGGAAACCTCTGAGATGGTTGCAGATAACGAAGAATTGGAGACCACACCAACTACCATTGTAGGGTGTCGTATGCCGCCTGGCAGGAAAGTCAAAGGTAGCACCCCAAAACTTAAGAATGCGAGGCCTAAACGTACTTACGAGACCAGAAGGAAAAGCCCCAGGCTCAATTAGGAGCAGGAGGCTGTTATGGAAGAGGTTGGAGAAGAAAAGGAGAATCATGCTCCTACTAGCCCCCAATAAGGTAACCGTGACCTCCACTGCCTCCTGTAGTTCTTTAATGTTAGATATCCTTTGTTGGAATGTCTGAGGAATCAGCAACAAAGATACATGTCGTGTCCTCTGAGATATGATCTCACACAAAAGACCCAAGGTGGTGGCCATTCTTGAACCTAGGATCAGTGGTTCTGCAGCTACTCAAACAATACAGAAGCTTGGGTTTTCTAACTCCCATAGAGTTGAAGCTAGGGGCATCACGGGGGGGGAATCTGGATTTGTTGGAATTCTGACGACTGTGATATTAAGATTATTAACAGTCATCGACAATTCTGCACTTGTCTCATCAACAGCATTACCTTTGCAACCTTCATCTACGCCAATCCGCATATCTCTGTAAGAAGATTTCTGTGGAAGCACATTGTTCATATGAGAAATTCGTTCGACAAACCTTGGATTGCAGTCAGAGATTTCAATACCACCTCTAGCCCCAATGAAAAACAAGGCGGAAAGAGGTATGATTTCCAAGAAGCAACGATATTCATTAACACCTTACTGGAGGTAGGCCTTTCTGATCTGGGGTTTATGGGCCCCAAGTTCACCTATAGGCACGGGACACTCCATGAGAGGTTAGACCGTCCTGTTGCCAATTCGGTGTTTCTATCGAAGTACCCTCAGTTCACAATTGAACATCTGCCTAGGGTCTAGTCAGACCATAATCTGATTTTGATTAGATCCTCCTCTACAAGAGCTCCCAACCAATGATTCCTCATGAAATGTTCTTGGTCGAAGAATAAAGAGTTTCAGAATATGATGTGCGTTACCTGGAAACCACACTTGGACTTCAAAGATGCCCTCAAGATTGCTAAACCTGACATTGTGAAATAGACAGCTCACAATAGCAAGAAAATGGGGAAAGATAAAGCGAGAATTCTTCAAAATCTCAGCACTCTCCAGAAAAGCTTGGAGGATAAATTCGACACCACAATGGCCAAAATGATATCGGACTTGCAGGTGGAATATATGGACATACTCAGAGCGGAGGAGGAAGACTGGAAACAAAAAAGCCACATTTAGTGGCTTGTTGACGGTGACATTAACACGATGTTTTACAATACCTATGTTAAACAACGGAGGCACAGCAATAATGTAACCATGCTAAGAAGACCCAACGGGGACTGGACGAGCAACGAAAATGAGATGCAAAGCATGCCAGTCAACCATTTCAAATATATCCTGACTGAAGATCGCCCGACGGACCTTCATGAGGTACATAAGTACTATGGTTGTTTTACTCAACTAACTGAAGAACAATGTAGGATGATTTCCTCATCTCCAACACTGGCTGAAATCTATAATATTCTAAGGTCCATGAACCCTTATAAAGTCTGTGGTCCGGATGGTATTGATGCCCCGTTCCTACTGGATAATTGGCAAACTGTTAAGCTGTCTGTTCTTTCTACTATATCCAAGGCCTTAGCTAGAGAAGCCCTTCATGCTGATCTGTGTGCAGCAACGATTGTTCTCATCCCAAAGGTTTCCAAACCTGAATCCTGTGAACAGTTTAGGCCCATATCGTTGAATAATATCAATCTCAAACTAGCGTCTAAAGTTGTTGTCGAAAGAATCAAATTGTTTCTGGAGGAGTGGTTGTCCCCGACACAAAGCGATTTTGTTCCAGGCCACAAAATCACAGATAGCATTGTAGTTGTGCAGGAGATTATCCACATCATGTGAAGGAAATCATCCAGACAGATGATGGCGATCAAAATTGATCTCTCCAAAGCCTATGATCGGATGAACTGGATCTTTGTAGAAGACATGTTGAAGAAGATTGGTTTTCCTGAGCCTATTATCCAACACATTATGGGATCCATGACTGAAGGAAAAGCGTCCATAGCTTGGAAGGGCAAGTTGATGGATAGCTTTAAAGCCAGCAGGGGTCTTAGACAAGGAGATCCATTGTCACCTTATATATTTGTGTTCTGTCTTGAAAGATTGAGCCAACATATTGATAGCAAAGTGAATGCCAAGGAATGGACCCCGATTAAGATTTCCGTTAATGGTCTAAAGATCTCACATATGTGCTTTGCGGATGACATGATCCTCTTCACAAAGGTAGATATGAAACAACTAACAACGATCCAATAGTGTTTCGAGGAATTCGGTGTTGTTTTAGGATAGGCTATCTCTGTGAATAAATCCAACATCCATTTTGCGAGAAGCGTACCCAGAGTAACAAGATGATTGCTTTGTAGGAAGAGTGGTTTTACAAAAACTACTGACCTTGGCAAATATCTTATAGTGCCACTCCTTCACAAGAAGGTATCAACCAGTATGTATGGTGAAATCATCGAGAAGGTGACAAATAGCATCAACTCTTAGTCTGCACAAAGTCTTTCCCTAGCTGGTAGGGTCAGTATGGCGAAATCCACCCTTAGCGCCATTCCTACGTACACGATGCAGTCTCTCGTCATCTCTATGAAGGTTTGCGATAGGATTGATGCTAATGTGTGGTCTTTCATATGGGGAGGGGGGCACAAGTCCAACCCCACCTCACTGGTCGCTTGGAACAAGGTGACGAACAGCAAAGACAATGGAGGCCTAGGCATCAAATCGATGTGTGAATGGAACCAGACGTTGATCAGCAGACATGCTTGGGAGATAGAGTCTGGGAGGAAGTCCTTTTGGTGTGAAGGCCTGAAGGAAAAATATACCAAACATGTTAGTAGCACAAATGGAAACTCATCCAGGCTGGGTCGAGTAGTCCTTCACTGTAAGGAGTTTATTGATGAGAACTTCATTTGGAATCCTATTAGTGGCAACACTATCAATGTGTGGTATGATAAATGGTGGAGCCATAACACACGATTGTACAATCAAATTAGGAAACCGATCCCTGTTGATTTGGAGGATTTACAGGTAGCTAGCCTTGTCAACCTCAATAACGAATGGGACATCGGATTCCTGAAGGAATGGATTTCTAATGAAGATATCTGGCAAATATTAAAGATACCTATTCGTGTGGAGCCGCAGCTGAATGACATGTGGGTATGGATTCACACTGACAACGGGCAATTCTCCACAAAGAGTGCCTATAACATCCTCAGATCCCAAAAAGAAGTCCAATGCCTAGAAAAATGGAACCTAATCTGGAAGCTCAAGATCTCAGCCAAAGTGAAGTTTTTTCTGTGGCTCCTGGGTCACAGGGTCATTCTTACGAACAGTCGACGTTTTAGAAGACAAATGACCAACAATGCGAACTGTACCAGATGCGGAAGATATGAAGAAACAGTGATTCATGCCTTACGCGACTGCACCAAAGCTCAGGATATATGGAGCAAGGTACTGGACCTTCAGAAACTTACGGCTCTCAATGTGGCGATTGATATATGGCAATGGTTGAGCACAAATCTCTCAAGGGAGAGGAAGCACGCTGTTATCTTCTCGATCACTTGCTGGATGATTTGGAAAGACGAAAACGAAGAGATCTTTGAGAAGAAAAAGATACCACCTTGTTATCTTGTTAGTAAGATAACCAAAGAAGTGAAGGTGACAGAGGTGGCCTGGCAGAAAGATGAGAAACCGTACAGGTTAGACTGTGATGAATGCTGGCAAAAACCAAAGTATCATGCCTATAAACTCAATGCAGATGCATCCTATAAGAACAAGCATGCAGGCATTGCGGCGATATGTAGAGACCAATTCGGACATTGGCATGGAGGAACAGCATGTGATTGCAAGGCAGATAATTCCCTTGAGGCTAAACTTTAGGCAATTGTGTTAGCTATGGACCTTGCTCAGGACCTATCGATTGATCATGCTATTATAGAATCTGATTCCCGGCTAGCCTGCATTGCAGTGGAGATGGATCATGAAGAGAATCTGAAGTTGGCGAGATGGATTTTACAAATCAAGAAGAAGAAGAAAGCCAATTGGTCCATTAGCTATGTCCACAGGGAAGCAAATAACACTGCAGACACTTTGGTGAAGTTCCACCAAAAATCTGGGAATGGATTCTGTTATTACAGAATACCGCCCAAAACTATCGAAGAAATTATTAATATAGAATCTTGTAATGGTAGTAGTACAACCAGATTTCATTTGTGCAACTCAAATAATGTAATCACCTCTATTGATGCTTTAGCTTGCATGAGGAGGGCAAGATGAATAAGATAGCCTCCTGACTTCATCAAAAAAACATATTCGGACATATCCCAATTTAAAGATAAAGGTATTATTGGCATCAAAATATAATGTAACTCGAAATCAGGATGATATTATAAGATTATGATGCATTATGTTATGATTAAGTTGCAAGATAAGATTTAATAAGATCCCTATTTTAAGATTTAAGACTCAAGCTCATACAAATGCATTAAGATCAGACCTAATGAGATTTTATAGAAATTGAGTCACCTTGTCAGAAATCACATTTTTAGATATTTGATACTTGAGTACTCTCATATACTTAGTATTTCCATATTCAATTTAGATCCTTTTTCCTAAGACTTTAGACTCGATTGAAATACATCTAATGGAAAAAAGTTAATTAAATCATTCTATCAAATTATAGTGTTAGATAAAGGTTTATCCAGATAATAAAAATGTCATATTTAGATTTAGACTTAGGATTACTCATTGTGTGAGCCAGATTTTGAATCAAGATACATGATAAGGGATCTAGACCCAATCTCAGTTATGTAGTAGTTGAGATTCATATTCAGATGTCGATCTAGTTCAAAAACTAAGATCAGAGTCCGAGGTAAGAGATTAAGATTCAGAGATAAGAAATTAAGATCATATTCAGAGATAAGAGATTAAGATTCAAAGATAAGAAATTAAGAATAGAGATAGAAGATGGCATCAGAACATTAATTATACATTATAGGATAAGTCATCACTATAGAGTCTCAGGACAATTCATAGGGTGCATTGCACCAGACATTGTGGATGTCATAGAGGACACATAGAGCCAACATATGGTGTGTTGCGCCATAGAGGACACTTCAGTGTCAACAGAGGGCATGTATTGTCAACATAGGGTGTGTTGCACCATTAAGGACACTTCGGTGTCAACAGAGGGTGTGTATTGCCAAAAGAGGGTGTATCTCACAATAGATGACACTTCAGTGTCAATAGAGGAGGACTTATCGTATAATGGTGGCCACAATCAGATAAAAGTCATAAATAAAATATATCTTAGTTTAGAGCATGTCTATAATCTCATGATTATGATGAGAGAGATCTAGAAAAGATAACTATGACCCAAGTACTTTGGTGTAGAAATATGAGACCCAGGTTGTGACGTAGGGATTTTCTAAGACTTAATCAAATGTGTGACATTCAAATTGAAACCTCACCTCAGCGACAGTCCCAATTTAAACACCACACAATAGGCTTAGAAGAAGAAAAATAGAGGAAGTCAGAAGGAAACAACATTAGCACATGCACATGAACATTAAAAAGAATCATGCAACACATGTTCACCATTCAACATATAATTACATAATGAATTGTTACAACATTTGATATTACACATTGAATAGTAAACTTTTACATATACATGTACCACTAAACAACATGATCTTAAGACAATAGGTCCACTTGTACATCAGCTCACCACACAACTCTCAACTATCCTAGTTCTTCAAGAGCATATGTTCACATCACCTAAAAAAGATTATATGTGGTACACGTCAACACAATATTCAAAAATATTGTACTGAGTATGCCTACATGCCTTTATATACCTCTCATTACTAAGACTTCGCAATAAGATAAACATCGTACTTAGTAGTAACAAAAGAAATATAACAAAAGCATACTTGAATGAATGTTTATTAACAAAAGAGAACACATATTTTAGGCACATTTTCCATTATATCATCCATGCATCTACTACCTGCGAGTTGAATGCATTAAGGCCTTTATGATCTACTACCAAAGAGTTGGATCACTTCCACGTACTTTACTACCAAAGAGTTGAAGTACTTTACTTTCTAGCACTTCACTACAAAAGATTTGAAGTGTTTGGATATAATGGAACAAGTATATTATGTTTCATGTGTTCATAGCAATAAGTATGGAAAATCAAGCAACATATCATACAAGAACAATCATTTAATCCAATATCATATGCCAAGTATTTTAGTACACATATAATGCAACCATACTAAATAGTAGGCCAAGTAAGAGGTAAGGGTGTGCCTTAATCAAGATATCCTAATCACCATATAACTATGAGTCAACTATCATTCTTGTTCAAACCCTAATTAAGACAAGATCATATACTATCATTAGATTCTCATCATCTTAAACCTCGTTATGATTCATTTTAGGGTTTTACTTAGATCATTGAGTATTTTCATCATTAATTGTATTCTTGCCTTATCTACTTGAAATTTGGTTACTGGACTTGATTCCCAAATTATATTGCATAATCTGATTATTTGATTATATATAATTATGTGCACAAATTAACCCTAGCTTACATGAATCACTCCAATTAGGTTCTGAAACCATATATTAGGAATCATTTTTACCATAACATGAAATCCGTACATCTAACTAATATCAAAGTTATGTATTAGCATCTAGTTAATGATATGAGCTTACTTTGTAATTTCCAAGATTTCTTGAGCATATTTGTAATTATTACACATTAATTAGGATTATTAGCCCTAATTAGCCATATAAAGAAAATTACATGATTTTGTGTCCAATCATCATCATATCTGACATAAGATGGAATATATATCACATTTTAGATCAATTGATGCATTTTCATAATTTTAGATCATTATTTGATATTTATTACTCATAAAACAAGTATAACATATCATACGCGATATTACGGTGTTTTAAGCATCAAAAGGTTGCCAACGAGCAGTAGCTGAGATGGTCATAACACGAGGCCCCTCATGAAGGGTCCCAGGTTCAAATCCCCCTGGTGCTATTGTTCGAAATTGTTTCTCCTATAGCGTAGCCGGCCTTTGCACAACTTAATGGACTACGCTCCTTATAGGATGGGGTTGAGCTCCCTAGGTTGGGTTTGGCACAAGCCTTATGAGTCTCATGGGTTAACAAAAAAGCATCAAAAGGCTAATATTATGGTTCCATTCTAATCTACTCATTTTTCTAAATATTATGGTACTTTGTTTGTATTTTTCTGATCATCGAGCTAATTACTATGAATTATTGAAGATCTGAGAATTTTTTTAGATAATTACCTATTTTGGCCAATTTGAGGTCGCCACGTGTTTTTTAAAGGGACATTTATCCGTTCTTGGACTGATCGGTCTGGTTCACTATGTTACAAGTTTCTCCAACCGATTCACAGTTGGTCTCAGCTAAGCCGACTCGAGAATCTTTCCCTCATGTAATTCTCTCATTTGCGTGAACGCTAGGTCACCCAATTCTATGCATATGGATCCCTTGTGCTGCTGCTAGGAGTCTTTGGTGATGAATCCACGATGTTGCTCTGCTCTCCTTTCTCGTCTCCTCCTATCATGTCTCTCTATTCTGGGTGTGCATGAGACTTCCACCTCTGCTTTCTCTCAAGCGCCGCCTCCTGGCCTAGATCCAGAGAGACATGGAACCAAATCATTTTCTCCTCTTCAGGGTCCATCACGACCAAAGGCTTCATCTTGATCTCATTGTGTGCCACCGGCCTAGAGGTTCCTATAGTTGTAGTTTCCTCCTTGATGATCCAGGAGCTCGTCATCACAAGATTGCGATATGACTGAGCAAAAAGGGAAGATGTCCCTTCTTCCATTGTCTGTAGCTCCAGGTAGAGCTTCCACTTTGCACAACACCTCCTCAATGATGTTGAAGACTCTAGATCCATCTATGGATCTCATCTTCTTGGTGAACATGTAATATTTAGGCCTACTGCAACATGGGCGTCGTGGCAAGGCTGGGCCACAGTGAAGATTCAGGAGGTCCTTGTCCCTCTTGTGTCAAAGAACTCCAAGATGACCGCAAGGTCTCTAGAAACTCCATTGCACTTCAACAAGGTGGTGGGAAAACATGCAAGCCATCTCTGAACTCTTATTCCAACTTCTTCTTTAAATTCCTCTACTATGACCTCTTCTCCCAACGATGGTCTGTGAAAACATAAGAGAAGCAATGACGGTTCATCCTCACTCAAATAACATTCAAATACCACACAGTGAAGTTCGAAATGAGACTCCTTGGAGAAGTGATTCCAACTGTCCTCTTGATCCCACTCCTCAGTGCACGTTAAGGCTTCTAGATGATGTGGGAACTTGTTGTTATAAAGCAGATTGTAACTGTTGTGAGGGGAAAATAGGTTTAGTCATCTGGTGTATCCAAGAACTGAGATCCAACCCTCATTAGGACGATCTATGGCTCCTAAAAACTATGAGGCGTGTGACTATGCTCATGATTACATCTTAGGCATACAAAAATACCAAACCTAGTGCTACTGTCATCATATTATTTCTTATTTCATTTAACTCAAAACCATATATCTCTTTGTAGGAATATTCAAATAGCAATGAATTTGGGACAAAGATTCCTCATCACTCAAGTTACATCCGATCCAAATTGGTAACAAGAATCAATTATTAGACCATCCAACTAATATTTCAAAAGTCACATAAACAAGGGTATAATACATGACACTATGATCAGAGATATCCAAACTAGTTAATCTCATTATCAATTCACTTATCTCATTAGTTGTCTATAGGCTCCAAAGGTTCAGTCCCTCACATCCTACATACCTTTAAAGAAATGTCATCCTCAAAATTAAGCCATTCTCCACTCCATCACACAGGTACTAGAGTATAGGTCTTCAGATATGTTTCAAATTTTACTCCGAGTTTGATGTTAGATTCATATTTATAACGTTCAAGTATTTCTTATAGAATTTCAATTTTTCATAATACTCATGCCACTTATTCTAATGACTTATTTTCCCAATGCATGGTTGGGGATGCGATGTCCATAGAATTTGGAGCATTTGAAGATCAAAGGACAAGTAAAGGACTAGTATATTTCTCAAACCAGTCTGGTGGGGTGCCGTTTACCAAGATGATCTCAAGATTTAGATATCACTGTCATCATGTCGTAGTTTTGTTAGTTGAAGTTTGGCTTAATAGATTACATTCCAATATGAACAAGTTGTAGTTTTCCTATTCATGAACTATGTATGAATCTAATTTCATTCAATGCAAAGTAACTTTAATACAAAGAATAACATTTTGTAACACCCCCTTGAGTTAGAATGCTTTCAATCAAAGATATTGATATGTTGTGAAAGTGGGGTGTTACAGTAAGTTGGTGACTAGTACACCAACGGGAGGGACAACTCCTTCCTGTCAGTTCTAGTTGAATGAAAAGAGTTCTAGGTGGTCTGTGTGGACTTCCATAGAGGTGAGGTTGCCTTTGCATGTCTCTAGGAGGGCAACGACAGCCTACAGTCTGTGGAGGAGCTGCAATAGACGTTGTCTGAGTATGCTATTCATGGTGGATACCAAGAGCTGCTATAGAGGAGTCCATGTGCAACTAGGATTGTAGGAATATTGCAATGAGTTATAGTCCCTAGAATTGCTCCATCACCAGGTATGAACTTGTTAAACCATCCTTCTCATTATAAAGTTGTTGACGCAATCTTGCTATTCTGGGGGATATGGACAGATAAATTTTTGTTTCTGCTGCCTACTATGTGCCCATATTTCCCAACAACATTTGCTTAAGTTTCATAACATAGGTTTCTTATCTAGTTGATTACTCCCTTCCTTATAGGGACATTCAATGCAAATCTTTATTTCGACTGACTAAGCTATTTTTTAATCTCTTATGTATTTGTCACCCTTATCCTTCTGCTCAACCTCGTTTACTACAATAGACTTTATATCTTGTTGCAGATGGCTACTAGACTTAGGTACACATTTGAAGTCTAATGATTTTTTAACTAGGGAATTGTGATTCAAATTTTGACCTACACTTTGATTTGATCAACTTTTGTTGTCATTGTCGGGGATAATGCTAAAACAACAATTGTCGAAGAACCTATAGTATACTTATCTTAGTCTCACATTTTTGTTTTCTCTTTGAATCAATTCCACAAATTTCTATTCAAACACTTTTATCTATAGAATTTAGTTGCTCATAGGTTGCTAAACACCTTTGTGATTGAGATTTTCATGTACATGCTAAGAAGGAAGTAATGGAATGAAGACGATCCCTTGATTCTTACACTTAGTCCAAGCATAGGAGTCTACTGGTGAATTCAATACTAAACGTTTTTGGAAAGGAAGTACTATTTCTCTAATTTTAACATAGAACGTATGGAGGAAACTCACCTGATGAGAATCCTTATCATCACATTAATGTATTTAGCATAATTTGTGATACTCAAAAGATTCAGTGCATCCTAGGAGAAGCTATCTATACCAAAGTTATCTCTTTTTCCATTAGGACAAAGCTTTAGGATGGTATCCTAGGCTGAAGCCATTGAGTATTCAAACCTGGAACGAAAACTTATAGAAGCCTTCATCAACCTATTTTTCCATATACAATGGACCATCAATACTGCAACAAGATCACTGGTTTTGCACAAAACCAAATTAAAATCTACATGAAGCATGGGGAAGGTTTCAAGGTTTCCAAAGAGAGTGTCCACATCATGGTTTTGATGAAACATACTTAATCACAAAAATTTTAAACATACTCACTCAAGTAGAAAATAAGTTCATTAATGTTGCGACAAGAAGTGACTTTTTGGTAGATGTAGTAGAATGCACAAGATTATTGACAACATGGCACAACACCAATCTACATGGGATTTTGAATGTGGCACCACCAACAACATGACACAAAGCTTGAAAATTTGATAATGATGTTCAAGCACTCAACTTCCAACATACATGAAATTGAAATGCAAGTAATGCTTGTGGGGATCAAGGACATCTAGCTCCACACGACACATATGGCGATCTAGGTCAAGAAGCTCCCATTGAGGAAAAAACTCTCTTATATAAATTACAAGAGACCTGCTCATTCAAGTGTCTCATATGGAAACACAGTTGTAGTTGTGAAGCCACACCTCTTGAATCAAAAATCAAACAAAACAGAAGAGGCCAGGAAAATTCCCTTGTGGGAAGAGGCCAAAATCCACTATGTTTCTAGAAATCCAACAATTTCCATGAAAATAGGATGCAATATCAACAAGACAACTTGAATGGGTAGCATAGAGGAAGTTTTCTCATACAACAACATAAATCTATCATCAAATACATTCTATTAAAAAAAACTTGGTCAATCCTAATAAGAAACACCATCCTAATGATTATTGGGCAAACCTAGATGGGGATAGTAAATATAGAAATTAGTGATATGAAAAATCACAATAGGATGATTGATCAACAAGTTGTCTTAATAGAAACCTCTATGAAAAATCTAAGATCACAGTTTCCTTCATGCACATAGCAAAACCTTAAGAAGCATCAGTCCACAAGGATGGCCACCTTATGATATGGCACCATTTTGCACCCTCCTTTACCTGAGAAAGAGCAACTTGTAATCATAGAGAAGTTTGAGAACCCTAAATATAGAACCCCTCAAGTCAGAAAGAATACACAAGGAACTAATACAGTAAACATTTTGACATGAAAGACAGTTGATCCACTTACTGAAGAACCATTTCCTCATCAACTTGTTAAGGCCCAACTTTAGAAAATGTGTGAAAAAAAATTGGATACCAATAGAAATACATCTGGATGTCCCTCTCCTTGATTCCATTCATGAAATGCCTACTTATGTAAAGTTTCTCATTGACCTCATTATGAAGAAACAGAGGCATGGAGAGATAGAGACAATTCAGTTGGCTAAGATGGGTACTGATTTTGTCCAATCCACCATGACAACCAAGTAGAAGAATCATGGAGCCTTCACACTTACATTTCATATTGGAGATTCCATGAAGAGACATGTCCATGATGTTTAAGGTGCCGATATTAGCCTCATGCCACATTCTTTGGAAAATAGCCTATGTTTGGCTGACATGACAGAGTCTAATATGTGGATGTAGTTGGAGAATAATTCCTATACCAAACTAATGGGTGTTATTGAATATGTTCATGTTAGAATTGGAATATATTTCATCCCCTATGACATAGTCTTCATCAATATTGTTGAAGATCCCCTATGCCCGGTAATCTTCTGAAGACCCTTTTTCTCAGTAGCACGTTCCTTGATTGATGTAGCTAGTGGTTTTATTACCATCTGAGTGGGTAATGAACACATAGACTTCAATGTCTCATCATGCATAGAATCTAGCATTTTACAAATTGTTGCAAGTATCTCTATCCAAGAGCATAAGCCAATAGTAGATCCTCTAATGAGAACACTTACAAACTCATCTTTAGGTATTATTGATCTAGAATTAGATGAGATCGTCACTGATGAATGCATATTCATCCTAGTTTTAGTTATATGCATAGTCTAGTTTGCATTCATTTCTATCATTTTACTTTAAAACTAGCTTAACATCATGTTTCCATACTTTTATGATAATTTATGAGGTTTTGACTTGAATTCTTGGTTTTCATGATTGGCTTGAACTTCATTGCATGGTTAGAGTGTAGGATTTGGTGGTCCCTCTAATCTACTAGTGGCTCCAAGAAATTCTAATAAAATAGACAAGATTTCCAATGTTTGATCCTTCATTGGGCTATTTTGTCGAGCCACATCTCGTTGGTTAAGAGTTCCATCGACATATCCCCGACAACCCATGCTAATACCCCCACCCACATGGAATTTTTTATCCTAAACTGGACTATCCTCAACTATCCTCAACCCTCCTAACATTCAGAATTGTCGTCGTTCTACCTCTGATGGAAGACCCTCCAACGAGAAAGCATGCTAGATGACGAATAGACACCCTAGCCTCCCACAAGCGACCCCAATGGGAGTTCTACCTGATGAGGATCCTTCCTGACAAGCGCTCAACTCCCATACACTGATGACTGGGTAGACTCAGCGCATAGTCAACCAACGTGACTGCAGCATGACGATAATCCTACACTCCATCCCAATGAGACACCCTGATGTCTAGACAGACCTCTGACGAAGTTTCTATTCTCATCGACCGATGAGAACCCTGCACTCTAGCTTGAAGATAGACCCCTGATGGGAATCCTAAAGGTCACAAAACTTTTGCCTACCTCCAACTATCAACCCTTATTCTTCATGGTGGCTAGACTCGAATGTAAAGCAACTAGGAAGGGTTATAAACCATAGTGTCGCCTATAAATAGTACATGACTTCCGATGAGAAGGTGATCCACTCGAACACTACCAGGATGTCAAATTCACTCCATAACATATTCCTCCAACCTCTGTCAACCTCCCAATCAGTTTCCTTGATCAATCTACCGATCGATAAGATTCCAGCCTTCGCCAAAGCTCCACAGTTCTAATCTCAAAGGAAGTCAAGACCAATGTGTTCACACCGTCATTGATGCATCATCCATCATCCACCTACTTTGTTCTCATAGCAGTAGATCTAGTCTGCACAGAAATACATGTTAACAACCCAGTATTTCACCTTTGATGAATGTCCAGGAGTTGTCTTGCTACAGTTTGATGTCTTCATTCTAGAGTTTGAATAACTTCTCCCACACACGATGGTCATGATCCATTCTTCTTCTGTGACAATGACTTCTTACCTCTCTTTTCCTGTTGGACTTGTATTTTCTACCATGAGCAAGTAGTCCCCTCTCTAGGGTGTGGGGAGTAGACAAACTACCCAATTTTGTTCTCTTTACTGCATCTATTATTGTATGAGCCATTATATATTTATAATAAATCATTTTATGATTTTATGCTTGTTTTATCAGTAGGTTTATATGTTTATCATGATCTTTGATCTAGAAAACTCAAAACCAAGGATCTAGGATATTGACTATTTCTTGTTAAACTCTTGATGAGAATTTCATATAGGTATTTTTTAAGGCGATAGATCTATGACTCTAGGTAATGCAATGCCAATTGTAGAGTGATATTTGACTAAGTTTTAATTGTAACATTGAAAAGGGGATTTTCCTAGACTCAACATATATGTTTTCATGCTTAATATGATGCATCGAGAGAGTGAACACTACAATAAAATGCAACATAGGCCTAGGCTATATGGTCAAGGTTAAAATCCATGACCATGTTTTTTCCCCAAGGCATATCCCTAGACAATAGACTCCTAAGCCATGACCAATAACCTTTTAGCCTCTCTATGTGGCCTTCCCAAACCCTAGTCCCCGTAAGCATTCCGTTTTATTAGCAAAAGCAGTCTGTATCCCCCGACTCCACCCACCCACCCCCGATTCTGTTCCCTGATATTCACGCCCTCCCCCCTCTCATCCAGACTATCGACGGTTCTTCTGCCAAACCAGCGTCAGCGTTCGTGGCCAGGAGTTCTTCTCGATCGGCCCTATCTCTGTGGCAACGCAAGCATGGTCCCTCCTCCGATGCTTCTCCACCTCCTAACCTGCTGCTCACGTACCCACCACCTAAAAGTTTGCAATTGGCATCTAAGCAGCTCAGCCGTCAAGCAGTCGCGGATCAACCATTCATTTGCCTTCCTCCGCCGCCACCAATCCACCATACCCCTACTTAGCAGTGGTCTTCGTGACTGTGTTGTTGTTGTCTTGCCGACATGGTAGCTTCAAGACAATAGGTAGGCTCTTTCTCTCTCCCGATATATACTCACACAGAGAATAAGGGGGTTCATCACCTGCGCATTGGCCAAGATTTCAGGTATGTCAGTTATCATTAGTTTGATATTAAAGTATACTAACACGTTTCATGATTTTTTATCATTTAATCCATGAAACGGACATTGGAAAACTACAGAATTCATATCGGAGGGCAGCAGGCACTAAAAAAAGAGACCTCATAAAGTTCATCATAATGAATGGCAGCAGCTTGCTTCTGCGTGTATGCAAAACTGTCAGGAGTTCGCCGAGTTTAACTGCTTGATCCTGACGCTAAGCATTTTTTAACA
This sequence comes from Alisma plantago-aquatica, assembly GCA_963693085.1. Lineage (NCBI taxonomy): Eukaryota > Viridiplantae > Streptophyta > Magnoliopsida > Alismatales > Alismataceae > Alisma > Alisma plantago-aquatica. Next base: position 652,616,307 of record OY856411.1, read on the forward strand.
TAGTGCATTCCTCATTTCAATTTAACATCGTTCCTAAAGATTTCACATTTGGAAGTTACCGATTCATGCAGAATGGGTACACAAGAATACTTAATTTTATAGCTTATTTGATATAACAATGGTAAATCTTCTTAGCTTGATCATTGATTATATACGTCATATCTAATCTCATCAAATATTTCCTTTGCTTTACAGATGCTTCGTTGTGAGATGGTGGATGAATGCTTCTCTTCGAGTAATATAAGTGTCTTCGGGCATGCATTTTGTGTAGGAGTAGAACCATATTTTGATTGGATTAATGTATGACGTAGACAATGTCTTGTATTTTGAAAACAAAGTTGTATGAAACAAATGCCGTAAGCTTATATGTTATACACGTTCTTTGTTTCTATTAGGGGCACGGCAAAGGTCCTCCCCGTGTAAATGATATCAGATTATAAATGAAATTATTAGTGTTTAACAAGACTTTTTAAAGCGTCATTTGATATGAATTTTCGAAGTCAAGTAGCTTGTATATGAGAAAGATGTTTACATTCATTAGGGGCACGACAAAAAGTCTTCCCCACTTCAAAAAATTTAGCCATATGCAAACATGGTTTATGGGTTCAAGGTATTGACTAGGATTATTTATATTTATATGTATTTAATTAAATGCTCAAGGCTTATGCATCTATTAGTCAGGATATGACCTGACCGACCAGTATTGGTCACGAAGCTTTTACTCATGGTACGTTGGTCAAGGATCATCCCTGAGCATCACATATTGGTCAGGGATTCGTGAGATTTGGTCAAGAATTTGGCCTTCGGCTTTAACACGTTTTGTAGTAGTGAATGACAGGTTGCAGTGGTGAAACCCATTCCACCCCAGTGTTCCCATCATTTAATAAAGCTAGACTTCAATCAACATTTTATTATTTTTAATCTCAGTGTAATCAAATAATCAACCATCTTTGTACTAAATACTAGTTGTTGTGAAGTTACCTTGATCAATTAATCCTTAAAACATTTTCCTTTGGGTTTGATCCTGAACAATACTATGATAAGATTTGTCTGCTTGCATGTGTTGATTATTGTACATTGATTAAGGTAAACTCTAGCAATTTCACCCCTAGTGAATTTGCATGTGCGATAAATCATACATCAAATTTTGGCACCATTATCGTGGACAACTGTTTTTTTTATCATTTGAACTAACTTTAATTAGTTAGAAAAATTCTTCTACAATGGACAACATTGCATATCTTTGTGAATTCAACTCCAAAACAATCATTTGACTGGTTGTATTCTTTCTTCCTCAGAACCATTTCTAATGCAAGCAACGCTCTTCTAGCATCGGTCCAGGATTAGATTTCATCATGATATCAAATGAACATACGACATGCTCCTTTACATACACCAAGATAAGATGGAGAAAGAGGAGATCAACAACGGGGTTGAAGCAGCACTAGCAGCACAACGTGATATACTCGAGGCTGAAGCCAGAGCTGATGTGCAGGCAAAACTATGAGCAGCCAAAGAAGCCAAAAAACAAAGAGAACTATAAGAGTTTTGTATTTCTAAGGCTACCGACATCCATAACCCAATCGTCCAACCAACCATTGCAGTGTCGAACTTCGAAATCAAGACGCGGTGGGTGACGAATGATGCTAAACAACAATTTTGGAGGTCAAACTAGCAAGGACACACCTGATCATCTACAGAAGTTCATAGATCTTTGTGGACTAAACAAAAAAATTGGTGTCTCTAAAGAATCAATGAAGCTACGGCTCTTGTACTACTCCCTCACCAACAAGGCTAGGGTGTAGTACAATTCCTTACACAATTTTAGTATCAGAACTTTGAAGGAACTTCAGAACAAGTTCTTGAAGAAATTCTTCTCATCCTCCCTCACTTATCAAATCCAAGAGGAGATCACTCATTTTAAGCAACTACCAGGGGAAACTTTGTTTGAAGTCTAAGGAATGATTCAAGGAGCTTTTGTGAAAATGCCCCCACCACTGCATCACTTCAACCCAACTGATTGAGCAATTTTGTAGGGGAGCCAATGATGATGTAAAATAGCTTTTTTTTACTTCTTCCATGAAAACTTCATGCAGAAAATCTTTGACGACGCATGGAACATTATGAGCAGGGGAGATGAGAACCAAACTATTGGGGATCATCCTACAATGGAGACATTCTCAAGGTGGCCATGGCAGAAGACAAATATGAGCAGAAGGTAAATGTTGAATCTCTAAATATGCTCACCCTCAAGCAAGACAACATTGAATCATCTCTCCCAAGGAATGGGTAGTGAGATCAATCCTCTTTTCAATCAAGGTTAGCCCCAAAAATATGTTAGGTCTATAGTGCATAAGGTCACACTAGTCTACACTACAACCACCTTTACCGAGCCACACTGAACATGCATCAACCTCAATATGATAGCATCCTGATCATTAAAGAAGTCAGTGATGTAAATTCTATTCGAGGACAAGAGTACTTCAACCCCAAGAAGCTAAGAAACCATCCAAGCTTCCAATATGGAAACCCAAAAGGAGCAAAAAACGCACACTGTCTCCAATAAGGACCCATCTAGAACCAAGTTTGGAGTCCTCTTGGTTTCCAATAGATGAAAAACTTCCTCCAAAAAAGTTATAACCATGCTCAACACCATAACAATTTCAACCTGGGCTACAACTACAACTCAGGATAACAACCTACATCTAACAATGTCAATTTCTACAAGGTAGGGAAGACAATAGACCACACCACCCTCTAATGACCAAAGTCGCTTAGATAACATGAGAAGATTGTGGAATTCCAACAGGCTTACAAAAAATTCATGGTGGCTCAACTTTTGTAGATCGTTGTGACAATTCATCCTCTAGTAGGCTCATATGTAGATCAACCCAAAGGTAACCCCAACCATCAAGAGGAGCAGCTAAAAGCTATGACCACATTTTCTGGAAGTCTTCTACTAGAACCTCCAACCCCTATAATCAAGAACAATATATTGGTTCTTGATGAAGATGATGATGATGAAGAAGTATCTCCAATGTCTATACCAATATATATACCAGTGGAACCACCAGTTGAACCTTCTGGTAAAAGCATCTTGTATAAACCTGAGAAGGCACCCAAAGTTCCATCAACCTCTCCCCCATCCCAGTGGTGCCAATCTACAAGCCCTATGTCCTTTACCAGAGTCGTCTAGCTGAAACACAACTAGAATCGAGATTTATGGCATTCGAGTAAGAAATAAAGAAGTTACATGTTGATATTCCCTTGCTTGATGCTCTAGCTGAGATCCCCTCATGTACCAAGTTCTTCAAGACTCTCCTCACTGAGTCTGAACCTAGCATGGATGGTGTCAGACATTGTCTAATGAAAGATGCCTAAAAACTCAAAGATCATCTTTTGGAATCTTTTGATTCATTGGGGAATAAACATGCCAAAAGGGTCTAGTAGACCTTAGAGAAAGCATTTCAATCATGTCCTACAACTTGTGTAAATGACTAGGATTTACCACCAACATTCTTCCCGGTGAATCTTCTACAACCACTCATGTGGGTATTGTAGAAGACATCCATGTTAGAGTGGGTCCCAAGTCATATTTCCCATGTCATTTTTCCATCATGGACATCAAGAAGGATCTACAATACCCTATAATCTTTGTCTATCTTTACTTGCAATTGCCCACTCACTCATTGATGTTGAAGTAGGGATCATGACATTGACACTAGGAACTAATGAAATCGACTTCAAGGTCTTTAAGAATCTCAAGGGACCCTATTTCCAAGAGTAATTCTTTTTTATTGATTACATTTACAAAATGGAATAGCTACAACATTAGGATCCTACTTCAAAAGACCCCTTGAGATCACACTCATCGACCCCAACGCTCATGAACTAAACTATGAACAAGTTGAGTAATTTGTCCTCCACCTAGACTCTACTGAGGAAGACCGAGATTGAGTTTGAAGATTTGAAGTTTGTCTTTATGGTTGAATAAGAGGAAAAGGAACCTACTACACCATAGATAAGCCTCTACATGAGGGGCTAAAATATGTCTTCGTAAATGAGAGAGAAGTTTGTCCAGCCATTATCAATGAAGAAATGACTACTGAGCAAGAGACAAGTTGTTGACTAAGTTAAGGAAGAGATAGAAGGATTTAGGATTGACCTTACCAGAGTAAGACAAGCCCTTGGCATGCATAGAATCGAAATGATTGATAACTATAAGCCCTCTATCATGCCCCAACACAATTTGAACCCTATTTTGAAGGAGGTTGTGTGCAATGAGATAATTAAGCTATTTCTCTCTAGAATTATCTATCCCATTTCTAACTTGACATGGGTGAGTCATGTACAAGTAGTTCCAAAGAAGGGAGGAACTACCATTATTTTAAATGAGAAGAATGATCTTATCCCCACCCACACTGTGACTGGATGGTGCATGTGCATCAACTACCACAAGCTCAATAATGCAACTCAAAAAGACGGTTTCCCCCTTCCCTTTCTTGATGAAGTCTTGGAGAGACTCACACACTAGGAATATTTTTACTATGGGTTCTACCAGATATCGATCCACCCCATGGGTCAAAAGAAGACCACCTTCATGTGCCTCTTTGGCATGTACACATTCCTCCATTTGTCATTCAGATTATGCAACACACCTCCTACTTTCCAGTGTTGCATGTATGCCATCTTTGTCTGCCTCACTAAGACAACAATAGAGATATTTATGGAGGACTTCTCAATCTATGGAGATTCATTTGAATCATATGTACGCTATCTTTGCATGGTCTTTGAACACTATGAAGAAGCACATATGGTGCTAAATTGGGGGAAATTCCACTTCATTATTAAGGAGGGCATTGATCTAGGACATCAGGTTATCTCTAGTGGTATTGAGGTTGATAAAGCTAATATAGAAATGTTTACTAAGATATCTTGACCAACCACTGTCAAAGAAGTTCGGTCATTTCTAGGACATGCTAGATTTTGTTGGAGGTTTATGTAGGGAAATATGGTATGAGATATGGCAGCAGAAACAAAAGTTTTACTGCCATATTCCCTTTAAACACCAGATCGCGTCAACAACTATGAATTGGGAAGGAAGGTTGCAAGGCATATACATGGTCCTGGAGTAGGTCATGTGTCTTATCCTTGCAACAATGTGCTTCTTATTCAACCAACACTTGAGTAGTCATCACCAATGGCCTCCTGGTGCAACACCATGGACGGCGGTTGATGGGGTCCTCCTAGCGGGTGGCAATAGCATCCACACCTCTACGTAGTCCATGCAGAACACTAGGAACTCAACATTGTGCTACTAGATCCAACAAGAAGGAGTTATCCCTTTGAATGTCAACATTCTAGGGTCGATTCACTTTCTTATGTTGTCTTTCCCAAATTATCCCTCTCTTTAATGGGTAGGACTAGCTCGAGCTCTCTAGTTTCCACAACTAGAGAGGACAACATTTTGGGATGATCTGTGAAAGTCATGACTACCACTCTATTTATAGGAGGGCTAAGGTCAGGGTTTCCAACTCAATTGGGAGTCAAAGAGACAAAAATTTATGAATTTCTAGAAGTTGCAAACCATGAAATGATTGGTTCACACCTAAACCATGAAACTATCAGTTCACTTGCTTTCCTATTTTCAATCATATTGGCATTCAATATTCAATTAATGCACAACATGACGTCAACTTCAATCTTTGATCCAATCATATTGATCATTGAATTGGGTGATTCACAAGTTGAACTGGTTGTTTTAGACCTTGAACTAATTGATTTACTAAATATACCAATCGATTCATGTCCCAATTCAGGCAATGTTCATCCAATGTAGTTTAAATTGACCTGACACTTGAATCGATTGGTTCAAATCTTGAAGTGGTCAGTTCACAGACATGTCAGTCCCTTTTCAACTGATGTTGTTCAAATTAAATACATAAATACTTTAGTAATCAAGTTAAACATCATTCATGAATAAATTCCTATTCCAGGTGCAGCCTATGCGTGTGACCCTATAGGTCCCATGTTATGTTGACAGTGAATGTCCATACCAACTTTTGACATCACAAGCAATGAGCGGTATCTAGCAACACATTTTTCTACCTAAGTAATTGGAAAGTTGGAGAACAACTTCAACCTATAACCATGATCAGTGTTATTGTGATTGTCTAGTTCCTTTGTCTCTGATATCCATATTGAACTCGAGGCATGGAATTGTCATCTTATCAACATTCAATCCATGTTCCTTAAACTAAAGAAGACTATTAAGATACATGTGAGCTTAATATCACATATTGATTCACATGAGCATGTCCATGCATTTCTTAGTCCCGCTTATCAATTGGCCACGATATCAATATCATGTAGGAGGGACAAATCCCATCTACATCACTCACAGACATCTCCATGTGCCGCAACGCACACCACCCTTATGTCAACCCTTATTCAAGGTCACATTGGATGTGTCAAAATACATTGAACGACATGTGATGAGTGTAGTGACTTCAGGTCTATGAACCTAAATCACCACTATCACTATGTGAGTTGATTTTGACTACCATTCCATGCTCTCCATGTATCACTCTCAAGGTGGGTCTATCGGATACACTGTTCTCTAGCATGTATCTACGTGTTTGGTTTGATATCACATATCATGACTGATGAGATTCTGTCATCAACCAACACACACTCTAATCTTACGTATTATTGTTGTCTATTTTGCTTCCATAGTAATATCTGACTAGGGACATAACAAGAATGTATGTACTCTTATCATACATACGATCTCATTGTTCAAGTCTTCAACTTTAAGACATATGTCATCCAGTATCATCAATCTATAGACATTTATTATGTTACATCATTATCTCATAACAGAACAAAAATAGAATGAACAGAATTCCCTTTTATTAATACAAAATCAATTACATCATGGCACATTACAATCATCATATGATTGGCTCTCTAGGCATACATACCAACAATTTCTTCACGATTTCAACAAGATTACCAAGACTCTCAGAAATCTTCTCCAGAAGGATGTGTAACTCATCTTTGAACCTGAATGCATGAAGAGCTTCAAAACCCTAAAAGAAGATCTCAGCTCAACTCACATCTTTTATGCCCCATATTGGTCTTTTCATTTTGGGATCATGTTTGATGCTATTGACTACATCGTAGAAGTATTTTTGGGGAAGTGCATCGACAAGAACATCACATCACTTACTACACACAAGATGTTGGGCAGCACAAGAAGAGTTATGCTACCACAAAAAAGGAGCTCCTCACCATTGTCTATGATTTCGACAAGTTTCGGTCCTATCTCATAGGATCACAAGTGATAGTCTACATTGACCATGAAACCATCAAGTATATGATGTCAAATAAGGATGTCAAACCTTGGCTAGTCAATGGATCCTATTGTTGGAAGGGTTTGATTTAATAATCAAGAAAAAAATGAAATTGAGAATGTCGTCATTGATTATCTTATCATATTACACATCCACAAAAAAGACATGGTCCCATCAATGACTCTTTACATGAACACCACTTGTTAAAGATGTCTATATTTACCCTGTGGTATAGTGATTTTGTGAATTATATAGCTGCATGAGTCCTTCATTCATATTGTAGAGAAAATGTTAAGAAGAAGTTCATGTCAGACATTCACCACCACTATTGGGATGAGCCTTATCTTTTCTGATTATGCTCTAACAACCTGTATCGTGAATTCATCTATGAAGAAGAAGCTCCAGTTATTATAAATAGTGTCATCTTAGGCCCAAATGGGGCCATATGAACTCCAAGAAAATTACATTCAAAGTCATACAATGTGGGTTCTTCTGGCCTACTATCTTTAAGGATGCTCACAGATAAGTCAAGTCATGTGACCAATGCCAGTGATCTGGTAATATTTCTAAGAGGGATGAAATTGCCCCTCAATCTTTGGCAAGAAGTTGAGATTTTTGATGTTTGGGGTGTGGACTGCATGCATCCATTTCCTTCTTCTTATGGTTTCTTATACATCTTGATTGTCTTTGATTGTATTTCCAAATGGGTTGCACCATCCCCACAAAATCTAGAAACCCTAATTTGGTCATAAATATTTTCAAGGACATCATCTTCCCACACTTTGGAGTCCTCACACTATCATTTTTTATGGGGGATCACACTTTCTTGAATGTAGCTTTGAAGCACTCCTTTGTAAGTATGGAATCTCTCATCATGTGACTAATCCATACAACCCTCAAATGAGTGGTTAGGTACAGGTTTCCAATCATAAGATCAAGGCCATTTTAGATAATATAGTCCGAAAGACAAGGCAAGATTGGACACATAATTGGATTGAAACACTATGGATGTATCAAACTACATACAAAACTCCCCTAGTCACTACACCTTTCCATCTCATTTATAGGATGTCTTGTCTTTTACGTATGGATCTTGAACACAAAGATGAATGAGCCATCAAGTAGCTTAACTTCAACCTATGTGCGGTAAAGGAAAACCATCTACTTCAACTAGAAGAGCTATAAGACTTGTGGTTGACATCTTACAAAAATGCATGCATCTACAAGGAGCACACAAAGATGTGGCATGATGGCCACCTAAAGAGTAAAGATTTTTAGATAGGAGATCAAGTATTACTACACAACTCTCATCTCCACCTCTTTCTAGGAAAGCTCAAGATCTGATGTTTGGTCGAGTCCATTCATTATTAAGCATATCTTCCCTCATGGTGTTGTTATAATTTGGACACTCAATGGCCAATGACTCAAATGTTATTTTACTACCACTGACGTGCTGGACAACCAACTGCTCACACTTCTCCCCTTAACTTACCATGATTGAGCTTCATGCTTCAAATCATAGACATTAAAAAAGGTGCTTCTCGGGAGGCAACCTGAGTGTTACTTTCATTTCTAGTTTCTTTCACATATTACTACATTAAGTTATTAGTGAATATCATGATAAGATCATTAGTTCTAACAAATTTGATTGTAGGTGAATGACTTTTGCTGAATGGAGAGTCAGAGCAACCACGACTCATATTTTAAACAAAAAAGTTCTTCCCCTCCATCTTGAATTTAATGTTTGCTTGAGGATGAGTAAACATCAAAGTTCAGGATGGAGGGTGGTTGGTATGTATTCTACTCTCTACCCACACCTATTTGTTTATAACTGATGATCTCATCATTTCATTCAGCTTGAATTTTTCAAAGTTTTTCCTCCTACGCTAGATAAAGACATTATATAGTTGACTTAGATTCAAATTCTTATTTGTTTGCATCCACGCATTCTAGTATCATTTAAATCCCCTGATTCAAAGCAAAACCTCACAATGAAAACTTTTTGAAACAACCAATGGATAGAAAACACTCCATGTGGCCTAGGAACCCAAACATGATGTTTCATTGGAAAAAAATAGTAGGTATTTGAGGTTGCAAGAGGGATTAAACACATTGTTGTTCTAACTGACTAGCAAAACAAATTCATGGAGTCATAACTTTTTCCCATATCATGTCACTATTTGAGAATAAGGAGACTAGGAGAACAACCTGGTGCACTAAATTGTAAATCAAGTTTCATGTTGATCTGACCCCTCTTATACTCTTCTTCTTTTTCCATCTTCTTACCTCCCATTGATAAAAATAAATAAAAATTCATAAAAAGTTCCAAACCCCAAGTTCGGGGTGGCACATCCCCTCCCTACTCCTTCTCTATCCCTCTCTACATAATAGGGGCGTACCACCAAAAACAAAATATGTCAATGCGCACATATGGAAGATGTTGCAATATATGTATTTTCACAAATAAATAAAACCTCGAGTTGAATAGAGGTGATACTTGCATCGTCCTTCTGCAACCCACTTATCTCCATTTTCTACCTTGGGACATGACAAAATTCTCATTTTGATATCCTTTTTAGGAACCCCAATGTCATATGATATGTGCAATTGTTATTCTACGTGACCCTCAAAACTTTCATGAAAACTCTTAGATATGCTTAGTTTTGGGATAGTGATGAGGAAGTGTTATGGGGAAGCCAAATTGCAAACCAATACATTGATAGATGTGTGATGTGATCTTAGGAAGTTGGGCAGCTTGTCCATATTAGGTGAAAGGAAAATGAGCATGATGTGAAGATGAAGCAATCTCATGGGTTGAAAGTATACATAAGCAATTATTTTAGATTTTTTGTTACTCAGGGATGAGAAATGTTTGAGTTTGGGGGTATTTGATGAATGCATATTCATCCTACTTTTAGTTGCACTTTTAGTCTATTTTTCATTCATTTCCATCATTTTTAGTTGCATTTTTAGTCTAGTTTTGCATTCATTTTCATCATTTTATTTTAAAACTAGCTTGCTCACAATTCCTTAATTTATAATAGTTTATAAGTTTTTGACCAGAATTCTTGGTTTTTCTGGAAGGCCTAAGCTTCATTGCATGGCGGGAGTGTATAAGGTGGTGGTATTACTAACTGACCAGTGGACCCAAGAAATCTTTTATAAAATGTACAAGATTTCCAATGATCTGAGCCTTCCCCGGGCCATGTCATCGAGCCATATCTCGTTGGTTCGGAATTCTATCGATACAGCCCTGATAACCCACACCAATAGAGTCCATGGGGTGGATTGTTGACCTTGAATTAGATTGTTGTTGACCCCCTTAACATTAAAAATTATCATTGGTTCTATGTCTAATGGTAGATCCTCTGATGAGAGAGCATGATCAATGACCTACGGACACCCCAACGTCCCATTGAATGAACCCTGATGTAAGTTCTGCCTGATGGGGAACATGTTCGAAAAATTCCCATCCCTTCATAAATTAATGACCGAGCAAACTCAGTGCATCCTCGATCGATGAGAGTGTATCTCAGTGAAAATCCTAAATTCCATCCTGATGACACATATCGATGGTTGGACGAACCTCCAACAAAGTTTATATTCCCATTGACTAATGAGAACCCTACACCCTAGCCCGACAACATACCCCCAATAGTAATCCTAAAGGTCATGAAACCTTTTGCCTACCTCCATCCATTGACCCTTTGTCTCCATGTAGGCTAAGACTGAAATGCAAAGTGTCTAGGAAGGGTTCTAAACCCTAGTGTGCTTCCTATAAATGAACATGAATTCCACTAAGAAGGGAATCTTCTCTGATGTAAGGCTACCAAATAGACCCCATAGCATCTTCATCTAGCCTCTGTCGACCCCTTCATTAGTTACCTCTGTTAATCTACCAATCAACAGGATTCCAGCCTCTAACAAAGCTCCATAGTTCTGATCTCGAAGGAAGTTAGGACCAAGGTGTACACTCTGTCATCAATCCATCATCCATCATCCTCCTACTTTTCCCCCTTAGTAGCGAATCCAGTGTGCAAGGAAAGAGAGATCCATAACCCAACAGTTCACTTCCATTGGACGTCCATGAATTTTCTTGTTGTAGTTTAATGTCTTCATTCTAGAGTTTGAAGAATTTCTCTTGTACACCACAGTTGTGATCCATTCTTTTTTGTGACAATGATTTCTTCCCTCTCTTTTCCTGTTGGACTTGTATTTCTTCTATGAGTGAGTAGTCCCCAAGCTAGGGTTCGGGAAGTATCCCCGCTACCCAATTTTGTTCTCTTTACTGCATCTATTATTTGTATGAATTGTTATATGTTTAGAATCGATCATTTTATGCTTGTATGCTTGTTTGATCATACGTGTTTGTCATGCTTTTCGATGTAGAAAACTCTAAACCCAAGATCTAGGATATCGATTGTTTCTTGTTAAACCCTAGATGAGAATTTTATATAGGTGTTTTCAGAAGCAATATATGTATGATCTCTAGGTAACATGGTGACAGTCTTAGAGTGATATATGCCCAGGTTTTAATCCTAACATCAAAAGGGGATTTTCCTAACCTCAACATATATGTTTTCGTGCTTAATATTATGCATTAAGAGACTGAATAATAGCTAGCAATGGTGAAAGCTGTTAAACCCTAATGTTCTTGTCATTTGATAAATCTATACTTGAATCCATCATTTTGTTATTTGCAATTTTAGCGTAATCAAACAATCAACCATCTTTGTGATAAATACTAGTTATTGAGAAGTTATGTGGATCAATTTAACCTTAAAAATGATGTCCTTTGGGTTTGATCCTAAACTATACTATGATAAGATCTGTCTGCTTGTGGGTGGTTATTATTATACGTTGGATAAAGTAAACTCTAGGGATTTACCCCTAGTGAATTTTCCTATGTGATAAACCACACATCACTCCTTATCCTGATGCACCTTAAGAGGAATACATATGTCAGGAAGAATCTACTATAATAAAACAATACATATCTTTGTAGAGGATGTCTAAAGATGAATCCATGTTAAAGCCACTTCCTAAGATGAAGCCCCTTACTAAAGGCTCAAGTATGAATGTCTTGATGAAGAAGGAAGAAGCCTTATGGTAACACGATGTATAGAGTCTGACACCTGCCCGGTGCTGGAAGGTCGAAAGGAGAAGTGTTTGAGGAGATTTGAATGGAAGCCCCGGTAAACGGCGGCAGTAACTCGAACTGTCCTAAGGTAGAGAAATTCCTTGTCGCATAAGTAGCGACCTGCACGAATGGTGTCACGACTGCCCCGCTGTCTCCGACATGGACCCGGTGAAATTGAATGCTCCGTGAAGATGCGGAGTACCAACGGCTTATAGTGAAATGAACTTCCAAACAATCAACGTGATCAACTGCTAGCCACATTGAGATTGAGAAGAAAGTATCTGGGATATTGCATCGAAGAGTCTGTATGCACCAAATCAACCTAGAAGATAATTCTAAGCCAAGGATCCAAAGACACAGGAAGTTAAATGATGATATGTGAGAGTTCTTTTGCAAGTCATAAAGTTGTATGATGTCATGATTATCTATGACATCAATGATAATAATTAGGTCATACCAATTCCATGTAATCCCTAAGAAGGGAGGAACGACCATCATCAAGCGTAGTAGTGGTCAAGACATAGAAACTCAAACAATAATTGGATGGTGAATGTGCATCTATTACCTTATGTTAAATGTTATGCTAAATTTCACCAAAAAGAAGGATCATTTCCATATTCCCTTTATCAGTTAAGTTTTAGAATACCTAGAACACCACTCTATCTAGATGGTTATCATGGATTCTATAAATGACCATCCATCCTAATTATCATGAAAACATGACATTCATATGAATGTATGGCACATATTCTTTCACAAGAATGTCACTCAATTTGTTCAACACCTCATCCACATTCCAACTATGTATATAGGCTATTTTTTCTAATTTTATAAAAGAAATCATAGAGATAGTAATGGACAATTTCTCAATCTATGGACCCTTATTTTATGATTGCTTGAAGAATATCTATTTAGTCCTAAAACTATGTGAAGAGAAACAGCCAGTCTTAAACAGGGAGAAGTGCCACTCAATGGGAATAGAAGGGACCATCCTAGGGAACAAGGTCTTTGAAGCCGATATCCACATTGATAAAAGAAAGATAGAAGCTATTTCCAAGTTGTTGTCACACTATTTGGTGATGTTGATATGAAGTTTCATTGGCCACCCTAGTAACTACATCCAGATCATTAAAGATTTTCCAACATATTAAAATGATTGTCAAAACTGCTAATTAAGGATGCTCCTTTTGTCTTTTAAAGATTGTCTAAAGGATTTTCATTCTTTGAAAAATGCCTTAACATCAACGCCTATCATATAAGCATCCGATTTGGACCTTGCTCTGGAACTCATGTGTGATGCTAGTAATTTTGTTGTTAGAGAAGTGTTGGGATAGAAAAATGACAAGAATCGCTACGTGATCTTTTATGCAAGAAAACCCTTAGAAGAAGCACAAATTGACTACACCACTTAATAGAAAGAGATTCCTGGAATCATCTATTCTTTAAACAAGTTTTCCTCCTATTTTATTGGTGCAAAAGTTACAATCTATGTTGGTCATGGGATGATTAAATACCCCATGACCAAGAAGGATATAAAGCCTCAACTACTGTGGTGGGATCTCTTAATTCAAGAATTTGATCATGAAATTGTGCACAAGAAGGGCACATAAAATGTCGTGGTAGATCACCTCTCCATAATTTGTATAGAGAATGATGACTCTCTGCCCATCTATTATTCCTACACATATGAATATCATTATAAGTACAGACAGGTAACCAGGTTATACATGGTTTGCAATTTCTATAATTATTAACATGCCAACAGCTCCTATCAGACATTACATACAATGAAAAGAAGTTCTTCACAAATTTTAAGAACTACTACTGGGATGACTCGCTTCTTTTCAAAGGATGCACAAACAACATGTATCAAAGATGTATTCATGAATATGAAGTAACATCCATCCTAGAGAATTTCATGCATATCCATATGTAGGACATCTTGGAGAATATAAAACAACTATGAAGATCCTACATTTTGATTTTAAATGGTTATCAATTTTAAAAGATTCACAAGCATTTATGAAGACTTGCGATGCATACCAACGACCAAGAAATATAACCAAATGTAACAAAAGGCCCCTTTCCGATGGGATAGAAGTCAAAATCTTCAACGTCTAGGGTTCTATTATATGGGACCATTCCCATCTTCTTTTGGGGAACCAAATCATTCTGGTGGTGGTAGACTATGTATCCAAGTGGGTTGAAGATTTAGCATCACCCACTTGTGACTCCAAGACTTTAATGTGAATGTTCTGCAATATGGAGTACAACATAAAGTGTCCACCCCATATCATTTGTAAACATCCAGACCGGTGGAAGTCTCTAATCACCAGATCAAGCAGATCAAAGAGAAAATTGTCGGGTAATCCATAGAATATTGTTCTATGGAGCTTGGTGATTCTCTATGGGTCACACGACCTTCAAGACACCCATTGACACAACTTCATTTTGTATCATTTATGACAAGTCATGCCATCTACCCTTAGACCTTGAGTGCAAGGCATGTTGGGCAATCAAAAACCTCAAAGTGGATCTCAATCGATCTAAGAAGAAGATATTTCTATAGCTCCATGAATTGTTGTAACTCCAACTACATGTATATGAGAATACAAGAATCTACAAAGAATGAATCATAAGATCTGGCACTATGCCCATATAAAGCACAAGGAAGTCATCAATGGTGACAAAGTCCTACATTTCAACTTTGTTATTTGCCTTATCCCTAGAAAACTATGGTCACACTGGTTAGGACCCTTCACAATAGTTAAACCTCACCCACTAGGGAATTATGGAGATCCATTGTAATAGATTTGGGATGTTCTCAGTCAACAACCGCCATATAAAAAAGTATTATGAAGATGAATAATTCACCTAAATAACTGATCTGGAGCTCTCTGAACTACATTTTGTTGAATGAATAAACTAAGGGTCAAGCTAATCAAACTTAAACAATATCTTCTTATGAGGCAACCAAAATTTCTACTTTATTTTACTTCTACTCCTGCTTTGATTTCCTAGTTATAATATTTTATTTTGCTTTCTATCGACCTATTTTTATTGACATCCTCTTTTCTTGAGCTAAATCAAAATTATATTTCCTTAGTTTCTAATCCAACAACTTGTCAACTTGGAGCTCAATTGATCATGATAGAGGTCCCTGCATGACTAGGTTGATCATTTTACAAGCTAGAGCTATCAAACTCTTACAATCAATCTTCTAAAAAAATCATTTATTTGACACATGTTGACCAGCTAGCCACTCCTCCCACAAATCACCTAGGCTATAAAAAGGAGGGGGCCATCAACTCTCCTCACTCACACTTGTTTTACCCCAAGGTTCTTGCACTTTATCTCTATAACTATCGACCACATGTGCTAGAATGACCAACCTCAAAGCTCGATTGGGTTTTCTTACTTGATCACCCAACTCAACCATTGTCCCTTGGGTAATCAAGGTATAGGAGCTATCAAATCCACCTTATTGAGCTTGGTTAATGATTTAAAACAAATGGGTGATCGACCTCTCTACATTGATTACCTCAAGACTTATAGCTCGATCATTTTCTACCTACCATTTTATTGACTTGTAGACCATAGAGATCGAAATCTTTACCTATAAATATTTGTTCTGAGGTGTAGAAGAGTGGAGATTGATTTCTCTACATATCTCAATAATTTTCAATCAACCTCGCATCATAGAGATCTATTGATCAATTTTTGATTGACCTACAAACCTATTTTTGATTTCTATTCTCATAATGTTTCCTATTTTTTTACTATTAGTCACTTCCAGATTTCCTTTTTTAGAACCTACAAAGAGAACACACACATGGTTTGTCCCGACAAAGAAATTGTCGTACACAAAATAGCTACATTTGTAATAAGCAAGGTGGAAGATCAATATCTGAGGCAAGAGATCACATGGATTTCAACATGGAACATACACAACAGAGGGCGATGAATGTATGTTCCACTACACCATCTACTGGAAACCTCAGCCAAAGGCCCAAGATAAAAAAAAAAAAAAAAAACAAGCCTTTTTTATAGTATAAGTCACTACAAATCAGAAGGGGGAGGAATTTCCCATCCAATACTTCCATCACGGCAGTTCAAGCCTAGGGGTAATGGTCATAAATTTATTAATGCAAGCATGTCTTCCAAAACTTTCAAAGCAACCTGCTTCATGGATGAAGACACTCAATTCCAGTTGGGTATTCAGAACTGGGAATACACCCTTTTGGAAGGAGCAAACATTGCCATGATTTGTTTCGCTACACCATGGTCTTATAGAGAAAAAACCAAGGTTTATGTCTTCCTTGTACAAAGTCCCAGTTGTACCTGATGATAGGAAGGAATTTGGTGGGTGCTACAAGCTTCAAGCTTGTCTATTCAATGAACACCATACTATCACATAGAAAATGTTGAGTGGAAACTTCTATGTTGATGAATATGAGACCAAGGCTGCAAATACCAGAAGGTTATAAAGATATGAATCAGCTTTGATGCCAACAAGGCCTAGGAAAACTAATAAGTAATCCAATATATATATCTAATTATTCAAAGGCCACTAATGTGCATTCTTGTCTAAGGCGTATTAAGTGTAAAGTCGTCACCAATGTTTTATTTATGAATATTTGAAACCATTAGAATCTACCATGAAGAGCTCCACATCCTACGGTTTATTATGGAGGGACAACCCATCAATATTAGAAGATTTTAAATTGATCGGTGGACTTCCATCCTAGACCAAGAAAAAGATTTTGTATGGGCAACCTAGTCAACATCATTATCCAAGCACTAGGATACCATGATATCTTGAAATATTTAACATAATCCAAATGAGAAGGCTTCATTGGCATCTAGTGTCATGTACTCTACTCTAACAGGATTCAAGATTCTACTAATGCTTTAAGAAAATGAATATCCCGCTACGTCTACCCAAGATTAGCCACTATGATGAGCAGAACCTCTAATTTACTGACGTAGTGTTGCAATAATTGATTCAGCAACATAGAAAATCAACAAATAGACATGGAAAAAATGCCTTCAGTTCATCCTCGATATGCCATTCTCTTCAAAAGGCACTTAATAAACCACATCCTATAATCATCAAGGATTTTTTGAAACTATAAGGGAAGACTTCGAATAACAGATACTGGATATTCATCATTTTTCTGCCCAACCAACTACCCTCGTTATGCCTATCTGAATATAGTTAATTCCCAAACAATAATACATACAGAGGAGACAAGTAGAAAAAGACACACCTCCATCAAGATGTATCCCCAATCCATCATAACAACCTCTATCATAGCACAAGAAGTGTCAAAAAGACCACTTCATACTCAAACACCCTCGCCATTCCATTCTGGGTTTGAAATTCTACACAATTTGCCTCATCAAAACCATCACACAGAACCATATGATGATTAAGCAAATCATCATGATGGGTCACCGCCTCCTCATCAGTTAGATGAAAAGCATTGTCATATTAATGCAAAAGCTTCTTTCAGTAGAGAATTCAACCACCTCCACAAGGTAAGTTTTTATAATACTACAACTTTAGCTAACCTTACCTTGGACATTCATGCCATTTTATCCCAGTTAATCTGTCTATCAGACGTCATTCACTCCTTGATATACCTCCATGTTGAGTCGAATCCTAACTAACCCTCCTTCACCAAGTGGCAGAAATACTTTTGCTATATAAAAAAATGCATTCCTTCTAGAAAGAAAAGGAGGGTGACTATTGGGAGATGAAGCATAAGTGTGTTTCCAAGCAACAATGTTGTCATGAAAGGTTGTCTCTCTAAAACACAAAGGGAAATATCATCCCTCCTCTTCATCATTACAACTCTAACACATCAAGTTAAGGTCATGAGGAACAATTCTATTAGGACTACGATCATTCAGCCATGTCTTCCAGTCTAGAAACAACTTCATTTGTGCCAGACACAATCATGGTTAACACAGGTCTGAGTGTCACCAATGTAAACCATGTCATCCAAGGTCATGTCCATAGCACTCCTCCAGGAAATATTTCGCCTCCAATTTTACTTGTTGATGTTCCTACTAAGAATTGTCTAAACACCAACTCCAACATGGGAGAAACCAATGTCATCCCCGACATGGAATTCAACAATTAGTAGTTAGAATATGTCTATGTCTCACAACTATGTGCACACAGTTTAATATTGGAAACATCATCAAATAGTTACAAGACATATTTGAGGAGTATGAAAATCCTATATTCTCTCCTCTCACATCACTCAGAAGGACAGTCCAGTCTTCTTGAATGTCCCTTTAGAGATCCTTGTGATGTTGAAGTACATTTAAGTGCAGATGAAGATGTCCCATCTCTACATTATGACACAACAACCTTGTTAGCAATGCTTCTCATATAGATACTCCCAATGATGAAGATGACAACAACCTAGCTTCAATTCTTTTTGGCTCTACCAGTCAGCCAGAGAATCCAATTTTGCATGAACCTCCTTTTCCTAAAAACCCATGCATTCCACACAAAATGTGTGAATGGACCTATATTACATCCAAGGAATCTAGTATGAGATCTTTTTTTCTTCATGATATACTCAATAATTACATAGACGAGAATCACACTTTCTATAATAATGGTTCCCTATATTTAAATGGGGATATAGTGCAGAGCATCCTCAAAAAATCATCAAGGATCAATGAACGTGTCTTCACATTATTAGCTTAAAAATGCTTCAAGACATTATGCCTAGTGATAAGTAGTGACACATCTACAAAAGTACATCAACATTGGAAGACTTCTCATTCAAGAAGCATAGAGGAGCACCATGTATTTATGCTCTAGTTGAGAATATGAATGAACGTAAGACAAAAGTCACCTTGCTTCTATATCACTACAAGGGCCATTGATTTCCTACATCGTGGATATGTTCCAGTGATAAGCAGTTTTGTATAAAACTTGATTTGTTGAACTCCAACTTACAAGGATGCATCTTCAAGATCTTGAGGATTGGTAGATACCACACATCCTTATCTATCTCTAATGGATGATCAAGTATCACATATTATAAACCAAATTTAACACCTTACCTATTGAGTCCATAACCTACCAAAAATTGATAGAGAAAGGTGACAGTACATTCATATTCCTCTACATCATAAAAGTCATTATCCACAATGTACCAGTGGATTCTCTTGATCATGATGGTTTTACAAACATACATGGAAGATATACCATGGAGGTAATCCACGATCATCATTTATTTCAAAATCCAACTTTGCCTAAGAATTAAAGGGATCTCTACCCCCTCATACATCGACCTCCTAAATTATCCTAGCACCAAAATCTTTGTGAAGTTGCAAAAAAAACTCAGAAAATGAACACGGGTGTGCATGTTGAATAGAATAAACTTGACCAAGAACAACCCCACGAGGACTCATATGCACACTGGAACCAATCATGATATAGCAGGCATGTAGGCTTTGCTAGAAGAAGAAAATCTATAAACAATCATCGACATCCAAAGAACGACTGTTGCAGTTATGCCCAGCTTTGTTAATTTTGACACAACTACTTGAATTGATCTTTTTGAAGAGGAGATGACTTTGCAATGTCACACCTAAAAGATAGTGACAATGATTCTAATATTTCCAGGTACATGTTAATAAATATTATGTCCATTTATCAACATCTTCTTGGTCTAGATCTTGATGATGTATATATGGTTTTGCCTAATATGATGAATGATTTGTATGCCAAAGACAATTCTATGGAGAAATATCTTTCAATATATAGCCTTTGGTTGGCAATTCTGAGATATATTTTCATGTTCATTCTTCAGGGTCATCATTGGACACTGCTTACAATGTTTTTCAGAGATCGAAAGGTCGTCTCCTACTATAGTTTTGATAATATATTTAACTTTTTGGGCCTCAAAAACTCCATTGATGTAAGTAGTGAAACCATGTGTTGATTTGAAATATAACTCTAGAGCTCAACACTCTAATCCATAAACATAAAGGATACATCTCTCAGCAAGGAAAGAAGAAATGAAGCAAGCTATAATTCTACCACTACAGTCCTCAATAGTTATTCTTATCCAATGACTAAAGATTACATGTCCTCTATTGATGTATTCCCTATATTTACTACAAGTAGATGTGGAAGACTACCAAGTTGAAAACTATCATTGCCAGTATGTGGCAATTATGCAGTCTATCTACTTTGCTCCAAATGGGTAAACAAAGAACACTACTGATGTGCCTTTTGAAATCTTGCATGTTTAATTTTTGTCCTACTTCCCCACTCTAAGATTAGAGTGTGTGATATGTTGGGGGTGTAATCAGGTGAGAGATATTTCATTCATGTTCTTCATCACCTTCTCATTTATTTTGTAGATTAGTTTTATATTTAAGAAAAATAGCTAAAATAAATTCAATCAGTATGATTATCTACATTCCTAAAACTAGCTCTAATTTGCTCTTCAAGCCATATATGTGAAATCTAGTACAAAGAGAAAATGAGTTAGGATGCTTATATATTTTTCTATGATAGTGACATTGTTATTATACCATTCTCTTAGCAAGAAATTAAAGACTTTGTTAACTTAATTCCAGCCCTAAAAACATCATCAAAAGATCTTTTCTTGGGTCATAAAGAAACAAAGGAGAACTCATGTTCTATCAAAGACACACACTCCTAGATAAGAAAAGAGATACCTCATCCCCAGTGCTATAACTACATTCCAAGAAAATCCCAAAAAGAGTGAGGAATAAAAACCAAGGTGTGAATAAAATATGAGAGTCGGGCCATGCTTAGAGTCAAAGAAATTAGTCAAATAGTGTATAGTTATGCTTAAGAACATAGATATGTCACCTTTGATAATGTTTAAATCCAATCATACACACCCCTAATCTTCGATGGTGTTCATCAAAGGTAATCAATCCGGGTCGGTGGTACATAGCATGTGTAATCACTTCCATAAGACAATTGGTATGGACTACAAGGACCACTTCTCCCACTAGATAGACCTGCACTTGAATGACCCAAAGGAATAAGGGGATATCCATTATCCTTAAAGCCTACCCATCTACTTTCCGAATTCCATACAATAAAAGATGAGTGTGAATGATGATTTAGAAAGGGAGTGTGCATCAAGAGACAGTACATGAGAAACATTCATACAAGTAGAAAAGCATATCATTCAATTAATTGAAGTGTGATGCTTTTGGGAGGAAGAATCATCTAAGGATATGGCAACATTTATTATAAGTGGCCAACATAGAGAAATTTTCGATCTTCAATCTTGATCTCCTACTTGTTTGTCTCAACATTTTGAATTTAAACTAGCTTATGGAAAAGATAGATGCTATGTTTGGGGGACTTCATAACATTCAATTTTGCAATTATTTGATGACTTATTTTCCTAGAAACCAATTTAAGTTATAAGAATAATACTTGTGTATTCATCATTTCTTATGGAATGTTTATCAAAACATCATTTGATTGATCTATCTTTGAAAATGTAGGAAACTAAATCCAAAAGAGGAAGCTCGGTCGATTATGATTGATCTCTAGGTCGATCAACATCTATCAACACTCAAGAGAGGCAATAGAACAGAAAATGGTTGATCATATTGATTCTACAATTGACCAAACAAAGAACACCATCAAGGGTAAAGCTCAATCAATAAAGACATCCAATGAATTTCAATTGAGCTACTTCATCAAAGTAATCAATTGACCAATCAAGGTCGATCAAGACCAAACCACCAATTGACCCATCTGATCAAGTGAGGATGATCAAGTCAAATGGTCGATAGTGTCAACAAGCATCACTCAACACAGATCTGATACTCAACTGAAAGTAAGAAAACATAAGCATTTAATCCACATATCAAGCAAAATGCATTGAGTAAGGACAATTTATCCATCAGATCAATAGCCACCAAGGTCAAAGCTTGACAACCACATGGACCAACCACAATGTGATGTGACTCCAAGTCACACCTATAAATAGGGCCTACCGACTTCACTTTCGAGGCATATTGACTCCAACCAGCAAGTGAAGATGCTACTCCCCAAGTCAAAGACCATGGCAAGACCAATCAACCACAAGACCAATCAACATGTCTTCCTTTTCCACTTAGTATCTTGTGGACTGATTCAATTAGTCATTACCTTCAGAAGAAGTTGTTGAGAAGAACTTGTCTTCAACCAATAGCAAGGGCTATTGACCTATAACCCAATCGACTAAACTAATCGACCTTGGATCTTGATCGTTCACATGAGTTGATTCTAAAGTTGAAAGGTGGATAGATATGAGGAACTACCCTTTGTAATAGACCTCTCTACTCATACTTTCTATTTTAATTCTTATATTTGAAGACATTGGCCATGTCAAGTTGTAACTTTATATTGTCTACTTGCACTATGAGCAGCTAATCCTCTTAACTTGGGTTAGGAGTATCCGTCAGGCCCTCCCACCTATGAAATCATTACTTTTCTATTTTATATATATATATATATATATATGTATGTATATATATATATGTATATATATGTATGTATGTATATATATATATTATTGCAGTTTCTTTTTCTTACTCCTATTTTTGTTTTGATTTCCATCAAGAGAGAGACACCTTTTGGTATAAATATACCCTAATATTGAGAGAAGGAAGGTGCTATCTATCTTTGATGAGTGATTGAAAAATCATGTTCTAGAATTTTAATAAAGGAGAGTGTTTCATAGTTTGAGAGTAAGATGAATTGGTGAATTCCATTCCAAGTTTCCTTTTATCATAACATTCATTACATTTGTGCGAGTTTCTTAACTTAGGTTTCATATTTTGTTGATTCCTCTATTCTTTTTAGCGACACTCAATCCAAATCTTTGTTTTTACAAAGATAAGCTATTTTTTTAGTTTCTCACATAATTTTCACCCTTATCCCTGGGATTGTACATTTACTAAAATAGATCCCATATCTCATTATAGACATCACCTGGAGTGTGGTACAAATTCAAATTTTGAGACATTTTTATCTAGGCAATTGTGCTTTAACTTTTTACCTACATTTTGGGATGAAAAACATCCAAAGAAGAAACTAGTTGAAAGAATTGCTTTGATCATCAATAAAAAATCTTCATGTTTGTGAAGGATGATATCTCATCGAGTTTTAATTCTAGCCCACCACTGTATATTACCTCAAAAAGAAGAATCCAAGGATGTTATGCAAGAGGACCAAGAATGCATAATAACATTGGTGGTGTTTCTTTTTTCAACCGCGCTCAAATCCTTGATTACTACTAAAGCGTGATGGCATCATATTGTATGCAATATGCCTAAAAATACTAAATTTGCAACTTGTATTCTCAAATCCTTGATGACTAAAAGAAACACTCTAAAGATGACGTTGATGTCAAGTGCATGATGATGTGCTCAATGAACTATGAGTTGCAAAGACAACATGAGAATGTGGATGTTATTGAGACGGTACCAAGATCAGGCAAGACTAGAGAGATATGATGTCTCCTATGCACTATTCAAGTGCAACATGGAAAAAGGTGATCCAGTATGTCCCCATGTTCTCAAACTTATTGGGTATGTGGAGAACCTTTCTAGACTGGAAATTCCCTTGGTTCATGAGTTAGCCACAAATGTGATTCCACAGTCACTACTAGTGTCACACAACTAGTTTGTGATGAGATACAACATGAATGATTTTGACAAGCCATTTTTAGAATAACTTGGCATGTTGAGAACATCTAAAGCGATAGATGAAGAAAGACAAGCCCAAGTCAACGATGATGATCAGGAGAGGAAAAGGGAATTCTAAGGGAAAATGAAAAGAAAAAAAGAGTTCTAAAGCTAGCCAGATGCCCAAATCTTTTGCACTCAAAGCAAAGGGAGGGGTGACCAAGGGAGGCATTGTCACCACTGTCACCAACCTGGACACTGGAAGAGGAAGTGCCCTCTCTACCTAGAGGAACTGAAGAAGATGAAGGAGGGAATAGAGATCTCCACTTCAGGTATATATGTTATTGAGATAAATTTGTCTACTTCATATTGGTTACTAGATATTGAATGTGGATCTCACATATGCTTGAATATGCAGTATCTAAAAAGAACTAAGCCTTTCAGAAAGGGTGAGGTCAAAGTACGCATTGCAAATGGAGCAAGAGTTGTTTCCACTATAGTTGGAATAATTTATCTCTACGCATGGGACTTGTAATAGAGTTACATAACAACTATTTTGCACATGCCAATAGAAACATTATTTTTTATCTTGTATGGACAAGGATGGATAGGAATTTCATATAAAGAATGGTCAACATTCTATTTCAAAAGATGAGATCTTTTATGGAAGTGCCCCAATGTCTTATTGTCTTTATTTTTTGGAATTAAAGACAAATGTCCATAATGTAAATACCAAAAGATTAAAACTCAATAACTCAAAATAAAACATATCTTTGGCATTGTCTTCTAGGTACATCAACGAGAAACAAATTTCTAGACTCCATAAATATGGATATCGAGACTCTTTTGATTTCAAATCAGTAGAGACATGTGAGTCTCGTCTGTTGGCAAGTTTACAAAGACTCCCTTTACTAGTAACAGTAACAGTGCTAGTGATCTATTAGGACTCATACATACCGATGTATGTAGCCCTTTCAGAACAAATCCTACCAATAGTTATCAGTACTTCATTACCTTTATTGATGACATCAGTGGGATGGTTATGTTTACTTGATGAAACATAAGTCAGAAACTCTTGAAAAGTTAAAGGGATTCATGAATGAAGCACAGAATCAACTTGGTAAAAGTATTAAGGCACTTTGTTTTGATCAAGGTGGAGAATACTTAATCCAAGAGTTTGAGGACCTTCTGTGAGACTATGGTATCATATTGCAATCGACTCCACCTGGAACACCACATCATAATGGTGTGTTAGAAAGAAGGAATATCACATAGCTAGATATGGTGTGATCAATGATGAGTTTTTGAGGTCTTTTGACTTCTTTATGAGGTTATTCTCTAGAAACTGCATCAGTTGCACTAAACTATGTACCATCTAAATCAGTTCTAAAGACACCATATGAGATATGGTATGGGAAGCATCCCAATGTGTCTTTTATGAAGATTTGTGGATGTAGAGATTATGTGAGAAAGTAGTTCCCCAAAAATCTTGGACCCATATCGGATAAATGTTATTTTTTAGATATCCTAGGGAAATCAAAGGATGTTACTTTTATGCTCCATTTGACAACAAAGTGTTTGTTTCTGGGGATGTTGTATTCGTAAAAAGGGAATTCATTTCCAAAGGAATTAGTGGGAGGAAAGAGGAACTCAAAGAGGTTTAACACTAACAAGAAAACATTGAACCTATAGAGGTACAAGAGGAACATAGAGAGTCACAAACCATTGTGAAAATCTCAAATTCCTCATGTAACACAAGAACCTCACTGATCTAGTAGGACACGCCTTGAGTCATATAGATTTGGTTATCTTGTGACCCGAGAAGGCGATGAGTCGGTCATTGATGATGAGCCAACTACCTACCTAGAAGATGTTAAGGGACTAGAATCTGAGAAATAGCTTGTGTCTGTGAGATCTGAGATGGAATCCATGTACACCAACAAGGTATGGACCTTGGTGGATCCACCTAAAGGGGTAAAACTCAAAGGCTACAAGTGGGTCTTCAAGAAGACTATCATGGATGGTTATGTACAAACTTACAAACGTCGATTGGTTGCAAAGGTTTTTAGACAAGTTCAAGGTGTTGACTATGATGAAACCTTTTCTCTAGTTGCCACAGTTAAGTCTATCAGGTTCATGCTTGCCATTACAAATTATCATGACTATGAGATTTGGCAGATGGATATGAAAATTGCATTGCTTAATGGGAATTTTCCTGTGGATGTGTATATGACATAACCTAACATTTTTATAAATCCAAAAATACAAATAAACTCTATAAGCTAAAAAGTTCAATCTATGGATTGAATCAAGCATCTCAGAGTTGGAATCTTTGATTTGATGAAACATAGTCAAAGTGTTGAAAAGGTTCAGCATGGAGAACTCAAAGAGAGGAAACTTACACATGTCTCATGGTGTTAGTATCCCTAGAGCTCAATGTCCTAGTTTTTGTGACGAATGGGAGTGCATGAGTAAGATTTGATATGCATCTTTAGTCAGATCTATCATGTAGGCAATGTTATGTACTCACCCTACTGTCTCATATCCCTTGAGTATGACTAGAAGGTATCATCATATCTAAGTGAATGTCACTGGACTATCGCAAAGAACATCCTTAAGTACTTGAGAAGAACTAAGGATGAGTTCCTTGTTTAAGGTGGTGAGGAAGAGTTGGTGGTAAAGGGTTACATTGATGCAAGCTTCCAAACTAACAAAGATGACTATAGATCAGAATATGGATTTGTGTTTTTCCTAAACAATAGAGTTATAATCTGGAAGAGTTCCAAGAAAGAGAAATTGTTGATTCTACAACTGAGGTTGAGTATATTGTTGCATCCAATCTAGTAAAGGAAGTTTTTTGGAATAGGAAGTTCATTTCTAAATTTGGGGTGGTTCCAAGGATTAGCAATGTAGTAGAGCTATATTGTAAAAATAATGGAGATCTTGCATAAGCTAAGGAACCCAGATCGCATCAGCATTCCAAGCACATACAATGGGAGTTCCATCTCATACAAGAGATCATAGAGCAAGGAGATGTGAATATTTATAGAGCACCAACTAAAAGCAATATGGCTAACCCCTTGGCAAATGCACTTTCGCTGCAGAAGCATGAAGGACATGTTAGATCACTTGGGATTAAGTTCATGGGTAATTGTCTCTAAGTACAAGTGGGATTCTAGTGGTATGTATGCCCAGAGAGCCAATCATGTGATGATTATAATGGCATATCTTGTAAATGATTTGATTAATAATATAGGCAATCTTCAATTTATTTTGTTTTTATTCAGTTATGAGATAATGATGTTACATAATAAATATCTAAACAATGATGTTAATTGATTATGTATGTCTTTAGGTTGAGGACCTGAATGATGAGATCATATAGATAATAATATTATATACATTCTTGTTATGTCCCTAGCTGGTTGTTGTTGTGGAAGTTGATATACATCAATAACACATAAGACTAGAGTGTGTGTTGGTTGATGATAGAATCTCATTAAGTCATGATATGTGATATCAAACCAAACACATAGATGCTTGTGAGAGAATAATGTATCAGATAGACCCACCTTGAGAGTGATGCATGGAAAGCATTGAATGGTAGTCAGAATCATCTCTCATAGTGATGGTGATGATTGTTGTTCTAAGACCTGAAATCAATACACTCATCACATGTCATTCGATGTACTTTGACATTATCCAACGTGACCTTGAATAAGGGTTACCGTACAGGTGATGCTTGGATACATTATGACATATAGGGAATGAATGTGAGTGATATAGACGAAATTTTTCCCTCCTAAAGGAGTTTGATATCTTGGCCACTTGATAAGTGAGGCTGAGAAATGCATGGTCATGCTCGTGTGAGTCAAAATGTGACATTGAGCTCATATATTTCAAATAGTATGTGCTAGTTCAAGGAACATGGATAGAATGTTGAAGAGGATGGAAATTCTATGCCTCGACTTCAATCTCTATATTAGAGATAAAGGAACTACACGATCACTATAACACCAATCAAAGATTGTAGGTTGAATTTGTTCTCCAACTTTTCAATAACTTGGGTTGCTATGATGTCTTGCTAGATACCACTCATTGCTTATGATGTCATAAATTAGTTATGGGCATTCACTGCCAACGTTACCTGTAACTTATTGGGTCGCATGCATAGGATACACCTCGAGTAGGATTTTACTCATGGATATGGTTTAAACTTGATTACTAAAGTGTTAGGTATTCAATTTAAACAAGATTGGCAATCATGACACTACAACAACTATTCAACAAGTGAACCGATCGTCTCAGATATCTAAACTGACCGATTGATCAATGACATTGGATCAAGGATTGATGATGACATCATGTTGTGCATTAATTGAATATTAAAATCCAATATAGTTGTAAATAGGAAACATAGTGAACTGATTGATTCAAGGGTTGAATTGGTTGACTCACAAGTGAACCAATTGGTATTGTAGTGAACCGATCGGTTCATGGTTTGTAGGTTCTAGAAAATTCATGAGATTATGTCTCTTCGACTCTCAGTTGATCTGTAAATCTTGACCCTGACCCTCCTATAAATAGAGGAGTAGTCAGGCTTTCTAGAGAGACAAAAAAATCTCCAACAATTTTTGTCTTCTCACAGTTGTGGTAATGTGAGAACTTGAGAAAGTCCTACCTGTAGGGGAAAGACTTTTGACACTAGCATGTTGACTAGAAGGGACAACTCCTTCTTGTTTGATCCAAAAGAATGATAGGAATTCTCGATGGTCTGTGTGGACTACTATAGAGGTGAGGATGACTTTTCCACTGTAAGAGAGTGAAATCACCCCTTTATTGAAATTTGAAGAATCAGACCTCCATTCCCAACATACTCAAAAGGTATGTTGAAAATGGGTGTAAAATTTTTCAAATCTTTATTTAAGTATTGGTATACAAAAGACCATTGGAAAGCAGTGGAATAAAGAATAACTGATTATAATCAATTTCATAAAACATTATACAAGAATACATCATTCTCTCTTTAGGTTTTACAATAAGATACACAAATAGGATCTAGATAGAGGGAAGTACAACTACCACAATCTTGTCTCCAAGCAACATATCCATCAGCTAGGTCCAAGCCAAAGCTATATTCTCCTTATCTTATCCATCACCTTGCTCAGCATCTGGGTGGTTGGGAAGGCACCCAACAAAAAAGAAAGGGAAGAAAAGTATGTGCCACAAAACTAGTCTAGCATAACAAGATAAGCAAAGCAAATAAAAATAGGCAAGGGTTCATCACAAGATTAAGATAGGAAGAGTATGAGGCTATATTCAAAAGAAACTTGCCATTAATAATTATATTAAAAAGGATTTCATGTAAGATAATTATGTCTACCTAACTAAGTAGTTTTGAGGCACCTACCGGACCTCTAACCTATAGGTGAGGGGAGAATAAGACATTCCCAGTCATCTACACAATAATATAGGGAGAATAAAAACATTCCCCAGGGTGATTAAATACATGCCATCTGTGGGTGGTTGTATATAAGTATCGCTACTTCAAATTAAATCGAACATAAATGTACATTCTAAAAAAGTAGTCATGGTAAGAGTAATCAAAATATTCAATAACCATGGCAGTGGGGTATAAGACCCAAACAATAATTTGATTTGAGGCATAAGAAATTAGGGTTTCAAGAAAAGAGAATTAGATCCAATTAAGCATCATTAGGGAAAAAGTAGGTTAAGGCATAAAATTTCCCAACTAAGGTGTTAGATGCACATACCTCTCATAGAAGGCATAAAATTTCCCAACTAAGGTGTTAGATGCACATACCTCTCATATTGAATTCAATTATTGACTTTCACCACTTTTAGATGATCCAAAATCAATTTTTCCTATTTGCAATGTATAATCATGTATTAGGGTTCATTATGTACATTAATGTAAAGAAAACCCTACTTTTGGACTTTTAATGCAAAACTCTAATTTAGACTCTAAAAACATAACCAACTATCGTATTAGGTTCTCCTAATTAAGAAAACATATATTTTTGCATATTTTGAAGTTATGAAGATTAAAGTGTATTTTTGGTTATTTTTAACTAATTAATTCATTTTCTAAAAAATCACATTTGAAAAAAACTCAAAACCAATTCTTTGAGATATTTTTATTAGAAAGAGAACATTTTTTCAAGTTCGGAACATATTTTACTTTAATTTTTGGACAAGCGAGTCAAAAGATATGATTTTTAGAATTTAGATCAATCAGAAAATCCAAAAATGCCAAATAAGTGAGAAATTGTGAGAAAGAGGGATAGAGGCTAGGACCCGGATGACATGGCCCAATCACATGCATCCATGTCACCCAGTCAAAGGCCCCCTTAACTCGCATGTAGCAAATGAAAAAGCAATAAAATGACCAAAACACCATTGCGCCAAAAAACAAAGAAAGAAGAGATTTGGAGGGTAGAACAGAAAAATCACACGGGGGTTTCTTCCCTCACCCATGGTACCATGGTCGGGCAGCATTAAGATACTGCTTGCATCTAGATTTGGGCAAAAACCATGAGTAAAGAGAAGAGGGTGAATCGAAGATACAAAAATGAAGAACAAAGATGCACGAACTTACCTGTGAACATAATTGCACTCCAACGAAGCACCATGGCGTGGAGACGACCCGCAAGCTTAGATGAAGAAATCTGTTTGGCAGTAAACAAACAGCATCGATGGATGAAATTTCTAGAAGAAAAGGATCGTGTGGAGCATTGCAAAGCTTTAGAGTGGCTTAGCTATTTATAAGACTCGGTCTAGAACCTTTGTTGTGTAGGCGACGGGAGGCTTGGCCCGTAAGAATTGGATGAATCACATATATGCGATGAGAGATTACAAGTAGGGACTCGTTGAATGCAAAATGCAAAAAAGAAACTTTGGGTGAAGAAATCGTGTGAAAAGGTCAAGTATCGAGGGAGAAATCTTGATTTTAAGTTCTAGCTATCAACCCGCCTACCTACCATATTGACGCAAGGTAGAAGATGATGTGTAGCCGCCAGATCTTAATCTGATGATAGGGAGGGTGTGTGAATCCAGTTGGCCGTGTCACATTCATTTCATTGCCAAAATCAATTCGGACTATAGTTCTTTATTTAATTATTAAATTTTTCTCTTTCCTTGTTTGAGGGTGCAAACGGCCTCCAAAATTAATAAAATCTTTTAATTAGGCTAATTTGAGTATGTAGAATCAAAATATGTATTTAGATTTTCCTTTTGAGAACTTTTACTGTATTAAATTATTCAAATATTATTTTCTCTTTCCTCGTGCATTAATGACTTTAAGATTCTCCAAAATTAATGAAACAATTCACCCATAAGTCATATTAAGTTGTTGGATATGAATTTTCCATTATTTCTATTTTTTGAATTTTTTTATTTTAAATAATGAGTTGAAGGTTTTATATACGTTCTCTCTCCTAATTTTACCTTCTCATCAAATATTTTCCAAATTGAGTCAAAATCCATCCAAAGATATATTATAACATGTAGAATGTGAATTTGGTATTATTTTATTTTTTAAGACTTTTATTATTTTATATAATACAATTAAATTTTATCACTTATTTTATCCTTTTAATTTATTATAGGCATCTGGAAACTTTCTAAAAATATAAAACTTGTCCTATAAGAAATACTAAACGTGAGGAACATAATTTTTTGACATATTATTTAATATTTTTCGTCTTTAAATCATTTTCTCTCTCCTGAATAAAATAAAATATTTAACATTGACCAAATTAGATGCAAATTCACACATAGACTCATTTTGACATGTAGATTATGAATTTGAGTTTTATTTCCACTTTTGAAGTTATTTAATAATTTATTTAATGATTTGGAGAAAAACTCGCATTTTCAATTCCAATTAATGCAAAGATAATTATTAATTTTCTAAAATTGTGAAACTTGTCATTCAAGCAAACTTTAAATCAAGGAAAATGAATTTGGTCTTAGAATTATCTTTTGAGTTTCCCTTTTATGATTTTAAGGCAAAACACTCATATTCTCACTATTTGTTAAATTAATTCATTTATTTCCACATATTCATGTTTAAGGATAAATTAAACATTCATTTTTCTTTTTCTTATTCCAAAAGGTCATAGAAAGTTATAATACGAATTTATATATTATTATCTCGCTTAAGTGGTGATTTTGTATCTTAGACCCTTATTTAAAATAGTTACTGGTTTATTTGTGCATAAACCCAGATGTTGGCAATAATAATGAACAAATGTTCACCAAACCACTACTATTTCGACAAATTAAACATAAAGGCCAAAAAGTATAGAAATGAATGGAAAAGCATGGGAAGAGGGTCAAAAAGATAATATGTCCAAGTTTCAGTATGTTACATCCACCCTCTAGGAGGATTTTATCAACTGTTGTTTGTGGTGATCAACCAGGAGGCTGTTGTCGACAACCGTCTAGGTGCAACTTGAGAAAGAAGCATGTTGTAGCAAGGGATAGTAATTGGACTTGATCAAGGACAATGTATATGCCTTGAAACCCTCATTTATAGTTCGTAGTTGTTGACATGATGTACTATTTAAGGGGAATATGGCAATAAAGTTTTTGTTTCCACCGCCATATCTGATGCCATATTTCTGTATAGTGGTACCAAAACTATGTCAATTTATTATGCTTCAGGATTTAATCAATATGATCGGATTTTTGCTTTATCATTTATATATTACATGCGATGCAAATATTTAAATGATTAATGTGCATATCTGATTGAATACCACATACAATCCCTATATTTATATGATATGATATGTATGAAATTTATAAGTGTCGCCCAAAAATTGGTTTTGATGGTGGATGTTAGCATTGTTATGGCCAATAACCCTAGATCTGTATGCTTCGTTGGATGGTTGTTATTCCTATTTTATCTCAGTTTTCATTCCAAGCCTCTCCCTCCTTTTCTATGTGTAAAAGTATTAATTTTTTCCTTCCTATGCTCCCCTCGAATGTAATTCAAGGTTTTCCTATTACAATGTAATATGTTAAATAGGATTAGGATAGTTTCTTTTGTGTTATGGCCAAGAAGATGTTTTGCTCCAGACGAATCGACAGTTTCAGAAGACAAACCAATCGACTGGAGGACCGAGGAGGCCAAACGACAAGAGAAGTAGACTTATCAACTGGTGGCCCAACTAATCGACTAGATGAGTCCAAACGTCGCTTGGTCTATAGACCAGATGACTGATTCGAGAGACCAACCGACTGACCAAGGCCAACCAGTCGGTTCAAGAGTTGAATTGATCGACCTTGACTAGTTCTAGCACTAATCTTAATCAACAAAAGGTTACTACATATGATGTGGACCTTAGGTGGTAGTAATTCCTTGTGGCTCTAAGGAGTTATACTAGTATAGACATAACCATCGCTCATATTTCATAATCGCATGTTTCATTTGTGGATAGTATGTATATGATACATATAAGTATGTGGTGATTGGATATGTATATGTATAAATATGAAACCCCTCAATAAAATATTAAGTCTTAGATGATTTCCATAAACAACCCACCTGAAAAGCTTGATTGACTAAGAGTGGGCACACGAAGAGTGGTTCAATATCCATCTTGTGTAATTGCGATATTAGTTATGTGGGCCTACCCAACAGGGTGCATCACTTTTGTGTTGGCTTTGGGTCGAACTTAACTAGGTGTACTTAATGAGATTAAATACCTAGAAGCATGGAGATGACTATGGCAAAAGAGTCATGCATATCATCTATCCAAGAATTGGATAAGATGAAATTGATAAAAGTTACCTACCCTAATAATTCGTTATGGACGTTGGCATTGGTCACCTAATAACTCAATTATTTTGGGTCTTGGCTCAATATAAGGTTGTACGTTTCAATCCTTCGAATTGATATGTGAGGGCAATCAATTTGAACAAAATAGGGGGAGTGATAATTAATTAAAGGCCTAATTAAACATCCTCAAATTTATTTTAATCAAATCAAATTAATAGTGTTTTGACAAATTGTAAATTTTTCTAGTAGAATCAAATGGAAACCAATAATGTGTTTTTTGATTTCATACGATGTGAATATTAGCATGATTAATGTGCACATCTGATTAAATACCACAAAGGCCACAATATATATATATATATATATATATATATATATATATATATATATATATATATATATATATATATATATATGCAACCTACATGTGTCTCCCTATAAAATGGTTTTGATGGTGGATGTGAGCATGGCTTGGATGGTTGTTGTTCCTGTTTATATCTCAATTTGCATGTTGGGCATCTATCTTCTCTTCATATGTAAAAGTATTAATTCTTTCCTATCTATGCTATCCTCAAATGTAACTCAAGGTCTTCCTATTGCCATGTAATATGTTAAATAGCATTAGGATAGTTTTGATTTTTTTTATGGCAACGAAGATGCTCAAAACCAGACGAATTGCCTGTTTCAAAAGAGGAACCAATCGGTTGGAGGACCAAGGAGGATAGGCGATAAGAGGAGTCAAACTGATTGTATGGTGGCCCAACCAATCGAGTGGAGGTGTCCAGATGTCATTTGGACCAGAGACCATACGATCAATTCGACATACCAACCGACCAACCAGGAGGTGAGCCAATCAGTTCAAGTGTTGATCTGATCAACCCAGATTGGTTCAAGCACATATCTTCACCAACAACAGGTTGCTACATATGATGTGGACCTTAGGTGGTATTAACTTATTGTGGGTCCAAGGAATTATAGTAGTATGGCCATAACTGTCGCTTCTATTTTATAATTGTGTATGTCATTTGTGGTTATAGCATGTATATAACACGTACTATAAGTATGTGGTGATTGGATATGTATATGTATTTATATATAAGATCCTTAAATACCTATTAATTCTAAGATGCTTTCCATAAGTGACACACATGAAAAGCTTGATCGAGCAATCATAGGTTATGCTAAAGTGTGTTGCATCTTCCATCTCGTGGATGTGTGATGGTAGATATCTAGGTACTGCTAAAGAGGGTGCATATTCTATCTTGTTGGCCTTTGGGTCAGGCTTATCTAGGTGATCTTAATGAGATTGAGTACCTAGAAGCATATAGATGGATTGTGACAAGGAGTTGTACATGCCATCTTTATAAGAGGTGCATGAGATGCAATTGACAAATGTTGTCTACCTAAATAGTCAAGTTGTGGGCGGTTAGCCAAAGCTAACTCATGATTTAATGAAATATGGATCTTGGCTCACTAGAAGTTTATACGTTGCAATCTTCCAAATTGGTAGTGAGGGATACAAATTTGAACAAAATAGTGGGAGCGATGATTAATTAAAATCCTAATTAAACATTATCAAACTAATAAAATCAAATCAAATCAAAAGTAATTTGACAAAAATTGCAATTTTCTTTTTAGAATCTAATGGCAAACATAAATACATTTTCTTTGTGGTCGATTCTTGAGAAGGAAAATCTAAATGAGGATAACTTTCACAATTGGTTCAGGACATTGAGAATCATTTTCACTCAAGAGAGCAAGCACTATGTCTTGGAGACACTAGAGCCAGATGAACCTCCTCTCACTGTGTCTAAGGATGACATGGATGCTTACAAGAAGCACTAAGAAGATGTTACGGATACCAAGTGACTGATGCTATGTTCAATGAACTATGAGTTACAAAGATAGCATGAGAACATAGATGTTATTGTGATGGTAACACATCTTAAGGGCATGTACCAAGATCAAGCAAGGCAAGAGAGATATGATGTCTCCAAGGTGTTGTTCAAGTGCAACATGGAAGAAGGAGATCCAGTAGATCCCCATGTGCTCAAGGTTATTGGTTTTATGCAGAACCTTGCTAGAATGGGATTTCCCTTGGATCAAGAGTTGGCCACATACGTGATTTTACAGTCATTACCAGAGTCATACAGTCAGTTTGTCATGAATTACAACATGAATGATTTTAGCAAGACATTGTCAGAATTACTTGGCATGTTAAGGATAGATGAAGTGCAGACGATGAAGGGCAAATTGAAATCTATAATTATGACTAGTAGAGGGAACTCCAAGGGCAAAGGAAAAACTAAGAAGAGTTCTAAATCTAGCTAGAAACCAAAGTCTTCTACACTAAAAGCTAAAGGAGGAGTGGATAAGGAAAGAAAGTTCCACCATTGTCACCACCATGGAACTAGAAAAGGAACTATCCTCTTTATATAGAGGAACCTAGGAAGAAGAAAGAGATAAAGATCTTCACTTCAGGACCTGAGAAGAACTGAGCTATAACTATACAGAGAGAGGGTTGCTACCACTACAGTTGTAATCTATCATTCATGTAATGGGCATGCACTGGAATTAGTGAGTTGTTATTATGTACCTTCCATTAATGAAAAAATCATGTATCTTGTATGGACAAGAATATTATGAATATATTTGATGGCAGTGTCCCTAATGTCTCATAGTTTATATTTGATAGTACTAGAGATAGTGATATATACTGAATGAGTCGATGACTCAAACAATGAATACCTATGGCATTGTCATCTAAAGCAAATAAATGAGAAATGCATTTCTAGAATCCATATGACGGTTATCTAGACTATTTTAGTTATTGAATCAATGAAGAAATGAAAATCTTATTTGTGGGGCAATATATGACAAAATACCTATCACTAGATGTAGTGGGAGAGAGAGTATTCCATTAGGGATCATACATACTGATGTATATAGACCTTTTGGAATAAATGCTAAAGATGGTCATTAGTACCTCATTATTTTTTCTAATGTTCTCAGTAAACATGATAAATTGTATTTAATGAAATACAAGTCTAAATCTCTTGAAGTGTTCAAGGAGATTATGAATGAAGCACATAACCCACTTGGTATAAGTATTAAAACACTTTGATATGATCGATGTGGAAATACTTTGAACCAAGAGTTTGAGGACCTTTTGGGTGATCATGATAGTGTATCATGATGAACTCCACCTAAAACACAATAATAGTTTATCATGATAGTGTATTAGAAAGAAACAATCACACCCTATTAGTCATGGTGTGATTATCAATAAATCTAGCTAATCTTATAATTTCCTTTTGGGCACATTCTTGACACTATACAATGTACTGTTTAAAATGGCTCAAAATACACCATATGAGACATGGCATGGGAGGTGTCTCGATACGTCTTTATAAAGATTAGGAATGAAAGCATATATAAGAAAATTAGTTTCTTGAAAAGCTTTGTCCACAAATCACATAAATGCTCTTTTGTCGAATACTACTTGTATATTCCATTCCGACAACAAAAGTGTTTGTTGTCAGGATGGTGTATTCCTATAGGGTAATTCCAAAGGAATCAGTGGGAGAAAAGTAGAACTCAATAAGTTTGAGACCAATAAGAAAACATTGAACCTAAAAGAGGTACAGTAGGTACATGAAGAATCACAAAAAGTTGTGGAATCTCAAGTTCCTTATGTAACACACAAAACGTGTAGTTCTCATAGAACACACTTTGAGCTTGAAAGATTATGATATCTTATGACTCAAGAAGGTGGTGATTTGGTCATAGACAATGAGCCAACAATATCCTTAGAATATATTGAGGGACCAAAGTCTAGGAAGTAAATTAAGGCCATGTGATCCAAGATGGAGTCCATGTCCACCAAGGTAATGACCTTGGTGAATCCACCTAAAGGGGTAAGACCCATAGGGTGCATTTGGGTCTTTGAGAAAAGACTGACATGGATAGTAGTGTACAAACCAATAAGGGCTTATTGGTTGTAAATGTTTCAAACAAGTTCAAGATGTTGAACATGAAGAATTCTTTTCATTGTTTTCCATGGTTAAATACATCAGCATCATACTTTCCATTGTAGCTTAGTATGACTATGAGATTTGGCAAAATGGATGTCAAAACCACATTCCTTAATAGGAATAGTAGAGGATGTGTACGTGACACAACCTGAAGGTTTTATAAATCCAATATTGCAAATAAAGTTTGTAAGCTACAAAGTTCAATCTATGGATTGAAGCAAGTGTCTCAAAGCTAGAATCTTATATTTGACAAGATAGTCAAAGAGATTGACTTTAGTCAAAATGAAGATGAAATTTGTTACAAGAATTTAGTGGGGCATATTTATATTCCACATAATGATGTGGAATGATGTCCTTATCCTATAAATATTAAAATCTGGAAAGGAAGTACCTTCTCGATGTAGGGTTTAGGCAAAGCATCCTATATATAGGAATCAAGATCTATAGAGATAGATCTAGAAAGCTTCCTGACCAGAGACAGTGTGCATACATTGGTGATATGTTGAAGGGGTTTAGCATGATGCACTTGATGAGAGAAGATTTATGAAATTAGTCTCTCTAGAGCCTAGTGTCTCAGTCCTTGTGAATAATAGGAAAAATGTGAGTAAGATGCCATATGCATTTGTAATTTGGTCTATCATGTATGTAATATACTCACCATGTTATCTTGTGTGTATTGGACATGATGAGAGGGTATTTGTCAAATTCTAGTAAAGGTCATTAGACTAACATTAAGAACATGCTTAAGTACTTGAGAAGCACTAAAAGGATTGGTTCCTTGGTTATGGTAATATGGAAGAGTTGGTTGTAAAGAGTTACACCGATTCAAACTTTCAAAATGACAAAAATTAATGGTCATAATCTAAATTTTTGTGTGACCTTAAAACAAGAACTATATGTTAGAAAAGTTTTGAGCAAGAGATAGTTGTTTAATTACAAAATAAATTTTGAGTATCTTGGTGTTTCAAGCACAACAAAGGATACATTATGGATCTAAAAGTTCATTTGGATGAACTTGTGAGAGGTTCCAAACCAACTACTAACACACTAGATATACTATGACAATAATGGAGATATTGGATAGGTTGGGAATCTCATATAGCATACTGCAACACTTCACATCTCATATGAGAGGTCGTACAACAAGGAGATGTGAAAACTTGCAAAATACCGACTAAAAGCAAGCGTTGCTAATCCTCTATAAAAGTACGAGCATAGTAGAAACATGATGGACATGTTAAGATCACTTGGAATAAGATATGTAAGTGATTGGCTCTAAGTGCAAGTGGGAGTACTTTGGTATGTATTCTCATAGAGCTAATCATATGATAATTGTAATGGGGCATCATATACTTGACTTGATAATGATAAAGGTAAATATGTCCATTATGTTTGTCTCAATCATGAGATGATGACACATACATGTTCGATGTCTAAAGAATGATGTTGCTCGATGACATATGTTTTCAGGTTGAGGACTTGAACAATGAGATCATATGTATGATAAGAGTACATACATTCTTGTTATGTCCCTAGTCAGATATTACGGTGGAAGCAAAACAGACAATAATATTACATATGACTAGAGTGTGTGTTGGTTGATGACAGAATCTTTATGGTCATGGTGTGTGATATCAAACCAAACAGATAGGTACTTGTTAGAGAACAGTGTATCGGACAGACCCATCTTGAGAGTGATACATGGAGACCATTGAATGGTAGTCAGAATCAACTCTCATAATGATAGTAGTGATTGTAGTTCTTAGACATGAAGTCACTATACTAATCACATGTTGTTCGATATATTTTGACATCATCCAATGTAACCTTGAATAAGGATTACCATAAAAGTGATGCTCAAATGCATTATGACACATGGGAATTAAGTATGAGTGATGTAGATGGGATTTGTCCCTCCTATTGGAGATTGTATACATGACACTTGATAAGTGAGACTGAGAAATGTATGGCCACACTTGTGTGACTCAATATGTGATCGGTGAGATCACACATATATCAAACAGTCTGCTCTAGTTCAAGGAACGTGGATTGAACATCGAGAGGATGATGATTCCATGCCTCGAGTTCAATCCAGATATCAAAGACAAAGGAACTATACGATCACAGTAACACAGATCATTGATTGTAGGTCAAAGTTGTGCTCCAACTTTCCAAATTACTTGGATAGTAATGATGTGTTGCTAGATACCACTCATCGATTGTGATGTCATAAGCTGATTATGGACATTCACTGCTAATGTAACTTGGAATGTATAGGGTTACACACATAGGATACAATCGGAATAGGAGTTTATTCATGAATGATATTTAAACTCATTACTAAAGTGTTTAGAAACTCAATTTAAACAACAATGGCTGAAAATTGAATGAGTTGACTATGAACTGGCCGATTCAAGTGTTGAACCGATTGGATTCAAGTATCATGTCAATGGGAAACAAGATTGGTTGAATAACACCTGAACCAGGGAATTAGCCGACCGGTTCAAGGTATGAGATGACCGATTCAAGTGTTGAACCTCCGAGTTCTATGATCAATATGATTGGATTAAGGATTGATGTTGACACCATGTTTTGCATTAATTGAATTTTGAATTCCGATGTGATTCAAAATAGGAAAGCATATGAAATAATCATTTCACCTGTAAATTGACCAGTTCAACAGTGAACCGATCGGTTCACCATTTGTAGCTTCTAGAAAATTCATGAAAATTTTGTATCTTCAACTCCTATATTGAATGGAAGCCTAACCCTGGCCCTCCTATAAATAGAGTGGTATTGTGGGCTTCCCAGACACAATAATAACCTCTGACAATAGTTTTCCTCTCTGGTAGTGGTAACCAAGAGAGCATGAGCAAGTCCTACCCATAAAAGGGAGGGATAGTAAGGGAGAGATAATTGGGAGATCCAGTCGGCACTAGCATAGTAATGTTCGAAGGAAAAACTCCTTCCCATTGGCTCTAGTAGAAAAACATGGAGTTCTAGGTGGTCTGTGTGGACTAATACAGAGTTGAGGAGGTTGTTGCCACCTGCTAGGAGGACACCATCAGCCGCCATCTGTGGTGTTGCACCAGGAGGCCATTTCTGACAAGTTCTTGAGTGCTACTTGAAGAAGAAGCACGTTGCTATAAGGGATTGTTGTCAGACTTGATCCAGGACCACGTATAAACCTTGCAACCCTCTTTCTAGATACATTGTTATTGACATGATCTGCTAGTTAGGAAATCAGGCATTAAAAAAAATATTTCATCTGTCTTATCTATTGCCTCAATTTTCCAACACCTAATGTTGTGTTCAAGGAACTATGAGTTGTAGAGATAGCATGAGAAAATGGATATTATCGAGATGGTAACATGTCTTAAGAACGTGTACTAAAATTAGGCAAGACAAGAGAGATATGATGTCTCTAAGGCATTGTTCAAGTGAAACATGGTAGAAGGAGATCCAGTATGTCCCCATGTGCTCAAGCTTATTAGGTATGTGGAGAACTTTTCTAGACTAGGATTTCCATTGGTTTAAGAGTTGGCCATAGATGTGATTGTATAGTCAGTTCCAAATTCATATAGCCAGCTAGTGATGAACTACAACTTGAATAATTTTGACAAGCCATTGTCAGAATTACTTGGCATGTTGAGAATAATAGAAGCACAGATGTAGAAAAATAGGCTTGAGTATGTGATGATGATCAGCAGAGGCAAAGGGAAGTCCAAGGGAAAAGGAAAAGGTAAGAAGAGTTCTAAATCTAGATTGAAGCCCAAATCTTTTGCACTCAAAGCAAAGGGAGGGTGACCAAGGGAAGCAATTGTCATCACTGTCACCAGCCTAGACACTGGAAGAGTAATTTCCCTCTCTACCTAGATGAACCAAGGAAGAAGAAGGAGGGGATAGAGATCTCCACTTCAGGTATGTACGTTGTTAAGATAAATTTGTCTACTTCTTCATCTTGGGTACTAGATTTCAGATGTGGATCTCACATATGTTCGAATATGCAAAATCTAAAAACAAGTAAGTCTTTAAGAAAGGCTGAGATTGAACTTCATGTTGCAAATGGATCAAGAGTTTCTACCACTGTATTTGAACCCTATAATTTATCTCTACCCACGGGGCTTGTAATAGAGTTCAAGAACTGCTATTTTTCTAATAAGGAGGCTTATGGAGAAGTATAGACAAAGAAGTGTTGTGGATGTTTATCGATCTAGAAAAGGTTTATGATCGAGTACCCAAAGAAGTGTTGTGGATGGTTTTGAAGAAAAAGGTTGTGCCAATCCAATACATTGACTTGATCAATAGCAGATGGTATTCAAAACCATCCAAAGCACTTCTTTGTCTATACTTCTCCATAAGCCTCCTTATCAAAAAAATAGCATCTGTTGTTGATCTTCCAGGCATGAAACCAAATTGGTTGTTTGATACCTGCATTATAGATCTTAACCTATGCTCAATAATCCTCTCCCAAAGCTTCATCGTGTGACTCATTAGCTTGATACCTCTTTAGTTTGTACAGCTCTAAACGTCACCATTGTTCTTGTATATGGGGACTATAGTACTATTTCTCCACTCATCTAGCATCTTCTTGGTCTTTATGATCGTGTTAAAGAAATTTGTTAACCATGTAACTCCCTCATCCCCCATACTCTTCCATAAATCAATGGGAATACCATCTGGTCTACATGCCTTTCTCATTTTCATCTTTTTCTAAGCATTCTTGACCTCAAATGGTGAAACTCATCGTGTGTAAATGATATCTCTTATATTCATGTCACACGAGTCACTAACATTATATGAAATATCTCCATTGAAAAGCTTATGGAAGTAATTTCTCCACTGGTTCTTGATATCATCATCCTTCACCAATACTCTACCATCTTCATTCTTGATGCATTTTACTTGACTCAAGTCTCTTCCTTTCCTTTCTCTTATACGAGCCATTTTATATATATCTTTTTCCCCTTCTCTAGTGTCTAGCTTCTTATACACATCATTAAAGTATTTAGACCTTGCCTCTCGAACAACCTTTTTAGCTTCTTTCTTTGCTTGCTTATATCTTTGGAACATTGCATCATCTCCAGATTTGGGCAAGCTCCTATAGAACTCCCTTTTCAGTTTAATAGCCTTTTGTACTTCATCATTCCACCACCAAGTCTCCTTATGTGGAGGCCTACAACCTTTAGACTCCCCCAAAACCTCTTTGGAAATTTTTTCTATGCAGGAGCTCATGTTATGCCACATAGTGTTAGCATCAGACTCCAAATTCCAAGTTACCTCCTTGATGAGTTTATCATGAAAAGTCAATTTCTTTTCTCCTTTAAGATTCCACCACTTGATCCTACTATCTTGGTATTTGTTATGCTTGCCTTTATTGATCTTCATGTTAATATCCAAAACCACCAACCTATGTTAGGTCATGACTTCTTTGCCATGAATCACTTTACAATACTTTCATATGTTACAATCCACCCACCTTGTAAGGAGGTGACTTAATACTAAATATATGTAAGACAAATATTCATAAAATAAATACCAAAATATTAAAATTCTATAACTCAAAAAAAATATCCTACGCCTTGTCATCTAGGGAATATTAATGAGAAATGCATTTCTAGACTCCATAAATATGGATATCTAGACTCTTTTGATTTCAAATTCATAGAGAAATGTGAGTCTTATTTGTTGGGCAAGATGATAAAGACTTCCTTCACTAGTAACAGTAAGAGAGCTAGTGATCTATTAGGACTCATACATACTGATATATGTGGTCCTTTTAGAACACATGTTAGAGGTGGTTATCAGTAGTTCGTTACCTTCATTGGTGACTACAGTAGGTATGGTTATATTTTACTTGTTGAAAAAAAAGTTAGAAACTCTTGAAATGTTCAAGGATATCATGAATTAAGTACAGAACCAACTTGGTAAAAGTATTAAGTCACTTCATTTTGGTTAAGGAGGAGAATACTTAATCCAAGAGTTTGAGGACGTTCTGTGAGACCATGGTATCATATACAAAGGACACCACCTGGAACACCACAGCATGATGGTGTGTCAGAAAGAAGGAATTACATATTTCTAGATATGGTGTGATCAATGATGAGTTTTGCTAATCTTCCTACTTCCTTCTGGGGTTATTCTCTAGAAACCACAATGTTTACATTAAATCATGTACTATCTAATAGGTTTAGAAGACACCATATGAGATGTGGTGGGAAGCGTCCCAATGTGTCTTTTATGAAGATCTGGGGATGTGAAGATTATGTGAGAAAGTAGTTTCCTAAAAAGTTTGGACCCAAATTGGATAAATGTTATTTTGTAGGATATCTAAGGGAAACCAAAGGGTATTAATTTTATAATCCATCTGACGACAAAGTGTTTTTTCCCGGGATGATGTATTCCTAGAAAAGGAATTTAATTCCAAAGGAATTCGTGGAAGGAAAGTAGAACTCAAAGAGGTTTGAGACCCACAAGAAAACATGGAACCTATAGAGGTACAAGGGGAACACAGAGAGTCACAAACCATTGTGGAATCTCAAATTCCTCATGCAACACAGGATCCTCAAAGATCTAGTAGGGCACGCCTTGATCTAGATAGATTTGGTTATCTTGTGACTCAAGAAGGTAATGATTCAGTCATTGATGATGAGCCAACTACCTACCTAGAAGCTATTAAGGGACCAGAATCTAAGAAATAGCTTGAGGCCATGAGATCTGAGATGGAATCCATGTAAACCAACAAGGTATGGACCTTGGTGGATCCACGTGAAGAGGTAAAACTCATAGGGTGCAAGTGAGTCTTCAAGAAGAAGACTAATGAGAATGGTAATGTACAAACTTACAAAGGTTGGTTGGTTGCAAAGGGTTTTAGATAAGTTCAAGTTGTTCACTATGATGAAACCTTTTCTCCAGTTGCCATGGTTAA
Source organism: Alisma plantago-aquatica (assembly GCA_963693085.1). Taxonomy (NCBI): domain Eukaryota; kingdom Viridiplantae; phylum Streptophyta; class Magnoliopsida; order Alismatales; family Alismataceae; genus Alisma; species Alisma plantago-aquatica. The sequence continues at coordinate 652,661,272 of OY856411.1, forward strand.
GTCCTTCAGGATCATACTTTCCATTTCAACTTATCATGACTATGAGATCTGGTAGATGGATGTTAAAACCGCATTCCTTAATGGGAATCTTCTTGAGGATGTGTACATGACACAGCTCGAGGGTTTTATATCCAAAGAATGCAGATAAATTATGTAAGATATAAAGGTCAATATATGAATTGAAGCAAGCATCTCAGAGATGAAATATTTGATTTGATGAAACAGCCAAAGAGTTTGGCTTTAGTCAAAATGAAGATGAACCATGTGTTTACAAGAAGGTTATTGGGAGCACGATTGTATTCCTTATATTATATATGGCTAACATACTATTGATGGGGAATGAAATCCCCACTTTATATATGGTAAAGAACTTGATAGGAAATATATTATCTATGAAGGACTTAGGTGAAGCATCCCATATATTAGGAATCAAGATCTACAGATATAGATCTAGAAGTCTTCTTGACCTAAGCCAAAGAAAATACATTGACAAAGTGTTGAAGAGGTTCAGCATGGAGAATTCAAAGAGAGAAAAAATTACCCATGTATCATGTTGAATGGGAGTGCATGAATAAGATTCCATATGTATCTACAATTGGATCTATCATGTACGCAATGTTATGTACTCGCTCTGATGTCTCATATGCCTTGACTATGACTATAGGGTATCGGTCAGATCTTGGTGAATGCCATTGGACCTCCATAAAGAACATGCTTAAGTACTTGATAAGAACTAAGGATTAGTTTTGTGTTTAAGGAGGTGAGGAAGAGTTGGTGGTAAAGGGTTACACTGATGCAAGCTTGCAAACTGACAAATATGTCTATAGATCACAATCTGGGTTTGTGTTTTCCCTAAACAATGGAGATATAAGCTAGAAGAGTTCCAAGAAAGAGCCAATTTTTTATTCTACAATTGAGGCTAACTATATTGTTGCATTAATTGTATCAAAGTAAGTTGTTTGGATCAAGAAGTTCATTTCTAAACTTGGGTTGGTTCGAAGCATTAGCGATTAGTAGAGATATATTGTTACAATAATGGAGCTATTGCACAAGCTAAGGAACCCAAATCATATCAGCATTTTAAGCACATACAATAGTAGTTCCATCTCGTATAAGAGATCGTACAGTGAGAAGATGTGAAGATTTGTAGAGTACCAACTAAAAGCAATATGGTTGACCCCATGACAAAAGCACTTTCACAGTAGAAGCATGAAGGTCATGTTAGATCACTTGGGATTAAGTTCATGGATGATTGGATCTAAGTGCAAATGGAAGTCTACTGGTATGTATGCCCAGAGAGCCAATCATATGATGATTTTCATGGCATATCTTGTAAATGATTAGATTAATAATAAAAGCAATCTTCCATTTATGAGATAATTATGTTACATAATAAATGTCTAAAGAATGATTTTATTCAATCATGTATGTCTTCATGTTGAGAACCTGAACAATGAGATCGTACGGATGAGAAGAGTATATGCATTCTTGTTATGTCCATAGTCAGTTACTATTGTGGAAGATGATAGACATCAATAACACATAAGGCCAAAGTGTGTGTCACTTGATGATAGAATCTCATTAATTCATGATAGGTGATATCAAACCAAACATAGAAACTTGTTAGAGAATAGTGTATTTCAAAGATCCACCTTGAGAGTGATGCATGGAAACCATTGAATGGTAGTCAGAATCATCTCTCATAGTTATGGTGGTGATTGTGGTTCTTAGACTTGAAATCTCTACACTCATCACATGTCGTTTGATGTACTTTGACATCGTCCAATGTGACCTTGAATAAGGGCTACCATACAGGTGATTCTTGGATACATTGTGACACGTGGGGAATGTCATGAGTGATGTAGATGGCATTTGTCCCACCTACAAGAGTTTGATATCCTAGCTACTTGATAAGTGGGCTCGAGAAAGGCATGGCCACACTCTCGTGAGTCAATATGTGATATTGAGCTCAGTTATCTCTGACAGTCTATGCTAGTTCAAGGAACATAGATTGAATGTTCAAGAGGATGATGGTTCCATGCCTCAAGTTCAATCTAGATATGAGAGACATGGAAACTAAACAATCACCATAACACCAATCACAAATTGTAGGTTGAATTTGTTTGCCAACTTTTCAACTATGTGGGTAGCAATGATTTCATTCTAGATATCACTCATCACTTGTGATGCTATAAACCAGTTATGGGCATTCACTGCTAGTGTAACTTGAAACCTATAGGGTCACACACATAGGATACATCTAGAATAGGATTTTACTCATGAATAAGGTTTGAACTTGATTAATAAAGTGTTAGGTATTCAATTTAAACAAGATTGGAAATCAGAACACTAAAATGACTAGTTCAGCAAGTGACCGGTCAGCTCAGATATCTGAACTAATAGGTTCAAGTTATGAACCGATCGTTTGGTTGATCAATGATATTGTATCAAAGATTGATGTCTATGTCATGTTGTGCATAAACCGTATACTAAAAGTCAATACAATTGTAAATAGTAAGCATAGTGAATCGATCGAATCACATGTGTACTGATCAGTTTAGTAGTTAACTGGTCGGTTCATGGTTTTTAGGTTCCAAAAAAACTCATGAGATTTGATCTCTTTGACTCATGATTGATTTGGAAATCCTGACCCTACTATAAATAGAGGGGTAGTTGAAGCTTTCTAGAGAGACAACAATAAACTCTGATAATTGTTCTCATCTCATAGTTGTGCTAATGTGAGAACCCGAGCAGGTCCTACCCATAAAAGGGAGAGACAACCAGGGAGAGAAAGTCGATGTTAGTACATTAACTAGAAGGAACAACTCCTTGTCTATTCCAAAAGAATGACAGGACTTCCTGGTGGTTCACATAGATTACTATAGAGGCAAGGAGGCTTTTCCACCTGTTAGGAGGATGTTGTCAACCAAAGTCCATGGTGATCAACTAGGAGGCCGCTATCGATAGCCATCCAAGTACAAATTGAGAAAGAAGCATACTGCAGCAAGGGATAGTCATTGGACTTGCTCTAGGACTAGGTATATGCCTAGAAACCCTCATTCCCAGTTCATATTTGATGGCGTGATCTACTATTTCAGGGGGATATGGCAGTAAAAAAAATTTGCTGCCATATTTCCCTACAGTGATACCAACCAACAAGAATCTTATCAAGATACTCAGGAAGATAACCATCTCTACATGAGACAACCACATGTAACTTCCTATGGACTTATGGGAACATAACACTTGAATCCACACATCGACATGAGAAGTTCCTTATTCCTCATATACGGTAGTAAAGGTATCCTACCAGTTGAGATTGATATCCTTCCTTGTGTCTAGGAAGTAGACATCCTTGAAGAAATATTGGGTTGAAGATTGCATATACACACTCAATGTGATATAAGAATGAAGAGCCCATACTACACTGCACATGATACCACTAATCTGAAAGGCTTGGTCCTTCACTAAGAAGGTACATCCTCAATAGCTTCAAAAATGGGACCTCATTCTAAGCATGTACCTTAAACTAAATGCTCAAGGTAAGTTCAACCCAAAATAAAGAAGAGCCATGCATAGCCCACCAAATCTATAGAAATGGTGCCATGTGACTACAATATATGGACAACGACATCCACCCATTACCAATCAATTTTAGCCAAATCTAGAGTTACTACTATTAATGATAGTGTGATGCATAGGAACATGTTCCAAGCCAACAGTGTACACCCCTTCTTGGCTAAAATGTTGATGATCAAGGATCACATAGGATATGTAGGTTAATCAACTAGAACATGGAAGTTAAGAGGAACATCCCATGACCGTCATTTCTAGCCTCCTCACTTCACAAATTGAGATTGAACAAAAATCACCCACTTTATAATCCTATCTTAATTCTTATAAATTAAAAAGAGTGGAATGCTACTATTTTTTATAGATGTGGTCCCTAGCCACGTGACCATTTCTAAAAAATGTGACATGTTTTCTACTTTTCATTTGGTGGATGAGGATTTAGCTTTAAGTAAAAACACTTATACAAAGAATCTCTTTATCGGTTTTTGTAGCCTTCATCTGAGCAAGGTAACTTACCACCTCAATTCACGTCCACACAACAAGTACAAAGGAATTATGGGGTTCGAGAAGAAATGTACTTAAAACTTGTCTTGATATTAGCAATGCAAACCTAATAATTCACAATTATAGAAAATTCAAATGGCTACCTTCATGCGTTCTACAAGTCTAGAATTTCACCACCATCATAAGGCTCTAAAACCACTATTAAAAAATGGTTAACAACACTAGGTATGTGTTCATGATAATACACCCCAAAAATCATTGATAAAAAAATCTCATTCAAAACAACATCAACAACTGAAGATGAACCAACCTCCATCCTTAGTATCTAAGTATCAATGTAAAACTTTTCAGTCAGACTAACACAAACACTATTACATGTACTTGTGACAAAGTGTCGCCTTTAAAATAGATCACAACATGGTCCAACATATGGGAAACCCATGGTCCACATGGTCCAACCTATGGGAAACCCATGTGGTAATTTTTGGGTAAAATGGGAACATTGATCCTACCTTCACTCATATAGATGACATTGGATATGCCACTAATGGAGGATAGTGTGCGGTGCTCATTTACCCATATTCAATACCTCCCCACACATTCCATACCTTATAATATGGGTTTCCTTGCTTAACAAAAAGGCTATGATTACCTTGTTAGGAGTTATGAACCCAATACATGAAATTCTGCTACATTTTTTAAGTCACCATGTCATAAACAAAGTTACATCAAATGCAAGAAACAATACAACACTACAATACAATATTAATGGATACAATCCCATGAATAAAAAAATACAACACAGAAAGATAGTATCTCAAAACAATCCTAAAACACAAATATAAACATATGTGCTTCCTCGTTTATCTTCCCTTCATCAATACCAATCACCTCTAGACATTTCCACTTCATATGTAACTTCTTGTACTCCTCAGAAACTATGTAGCTTGCGGATACATCTTTATATTCAACATTATCCAATTACCCCATCAATGTTGAAGGTCATGTAGAACCACAACCTAATTGATGGGATGTCCTCCTACCACTAAGTGGGAAGCTTGTTTGACATTGCATAGGCATCCTCCTAAGATCAAAAGGCTGGAAAAAAAACAACCAGTTAGTAGGCCATGCGGTGCTTAATCCCGGTAACACAATGATATTTCACATATCCTTCCATCACCAATGCATGCAACCTAGTATCTTCTCCTACTATTTCCCACTATCAACAAATGTCAATGTTTACAAAACTAGCTAGTCACTGATCTAGTCAACCTTTAGGTTGAAAATTCCAATCTTAAAACCTTAGAGGAGGTGTAAAATAGAAGCACCATGTATGCATCCCTCCCCAATGGTGGCTGAAATCATGCACTACCAAAGTGCATCACCAACTAGATCTGCAACAGATGAATAGTTCCCCTTTAATGTTGTCATTCTACTTGAAATTCTCAAGCATTTATAAAACTTTGATCGCACCAACAAAAGGATGCACTCAACATAAATGATAGTCTTTGATGCATGATGCACATACACCTATAAGTCATCCCCTAGATGGTAGAATAATGTCTAGTGTGATTATACATGCCTCCAAATGACCTCACATGTCAGAACATCTAGGACATATTTGAGATCAAAAGTGCTCTTGCAATCTCTACAGATGCATCGTTGAACTCCATAGACTAATAGAGGTTGTAACAACATGCTTCATTGCCCAGTAACCCGGTAAGGAGATTGTAACACCCCATATTTTCATATCGCATAATTTAAAAAAAAAAAATTGGAGTGTCACAAACATGATACATCACAATAAAAATATAAAGAAACCAAAATAGCTTAGTGTTCATATTCTCATAAATTCTTAGAATACAACTTGATTACACAAACCATAATAACAAAGACTAACTACACATTGCAAAAGCATGCACTCAATCTATCATCTTGGATCGAGTAGATGGCGCCCCGCCAAGCAAACCTCCTAAAGTTTATAGTTGCATCCTCTTGTCATGACTATCTCCTAAAGTTTAGTACATGTGGACATATCGTCCCCAGCCATGCACAAAGGAAAACCTAGGTTAGAGTAAGTGGCATTGAATTTCTAATAAGATAAACCTAAATATGCTATAGTTGAAAGATGAGCTGATATCTAAAAGCTATAAACTTATATTGAATCGATGTGTCTTTTATTTATGTCTTTTGTCTAATTTGTGGCCACCATTATACGATAATGACCGGCCTAAATCGCGTGTCTGAAAAGTGGAGCGGATTTGAAGTAGTTGGACTTTTAAATTTATAACCCGAAACCTTCTAGGCCCCTGCAACTTTGTTTACGAGGTCGAAGTAGATATATGGGGTCGAACACAGGGACAAGGGTGGTATTAATGGGAATGTGGAATCGACACGTTACACTCTGGTAAGGGCAAGGAGATGATAAAAATTCCCCAAGGGAACAACAGGCTAGGATCGATAAAACAAAAGAAATCTATCTCCAACTGGAACTACGAGGAAAATTAAGGGTTTAAGCATTTATTAGTTTTTAGGGGTTTTCCGTGCAACGGAAACAGAGAGATAACACTATCGCTTTAGTAAGGAACGAAGGAGAAAGCTTCGGTAAAACAAGCGGTAGTAGAAACATCTTGTACCCCTCCTCTCAAAGCGGGTACCTCTAACTAAGCATCAACACCCCTCTTGAGGTTGCTGGTCTTAAGTTAGAGTGGAAAGGTTACTAAAGCAACTCTGATTATGGGTGCTCTCGTACTCCAGTATCAGACCAAACACTAGAGACACAACACCTCTCTCGAGGCTGCTGCAACGGGAAACACGATCCAAGCGTACAAGCTAGAGTTTAGATGTTAAACATAGCAATCATCCAACAAAAGGGACCAAACATAAAACAGCAGATAATTAAGGCTCTTCTAATTCCATTAGCATATAAGGGTCTGATTACATTGCATAAGTAAAGAGAGTAAATGACTGAAATAAAGATAAATCTTCTTGATTTAGAAGGGAAACAGGCAGTAGCAGACCCTCTAGCCCGATACTGAGCAGGAGCCTTGCCCGATACACCCGTGTCGGGCGTCACACCCTCTCGAGCGACACGCTTATGAGGGGTGGACGTATCATGCGGGGCACCCACGCCCGATATGATTATGTCGGGCGACACCCTCTCGTGCAACATGTCGTGACTGGTGATACGTATCGGGCTTGGTATCGTGTCGGGCCAGAGTGTTGCTTCCAGTATCGGGTACTCCTATCGGGCATCCTTGTTGGCCGATATCGGCCTGCAGCAGTGCCCGGGGCCGACCCTAAGTGAACCATTCCCTCCCTCTTAGGATGGGGAAGTGCTCACCTAGAATCGCCCGGCACACCTCTGAGGCACGACATGCTAGCTCCAGATGCTTTCCTAAGTTGGCTTTCGAGAAATTCTGACCCGTCCCATCGGAGTCCTGTAGCTGCTATTTATAGGCAGCGGTTGGGGGAAGTTATGGTGCTCCAGATGCCACGTGTTCTTCATCAGCTCTTTATTATCACGGATTCAGGGGTGCCCGATATGCTCATCGCCCGTCACAGGGGTGTCGAGCTGGGAGCGTGTCAGTCAACGTGACGAGTGGCGCTTGCTGGTGGGTGGCCTGTATCGCGCGAAACGCTTCGGCAGTCGTGGCGAGTTCAGCTCCCTGTCAGGTAAATGGTGTATCGCTTGTTCGCTTCCTCTTGCGTGGCACCCTCGCGCCGCACGGTAGTGTATCATGCTGCCCTGTCGGGCAGTGAGCATATCGGCCGGCTGGTTGGTAGGAAGGCTGATACAGGTGGAACACGTTTGTGGGCTGGGATGGGCCTTTTTGCTGATAAATGAGTTAAATTCAGGAAAAACTCTACAAAAGATGATAATATTGAGTTAAAAGTGTAGCGTGGTCTATTTATGCAAAAACATGACAAAAAGGAGAGGAAATCAATTTAAAAGGGTAGATTTGATAACGAAATAAGGGCCAAAAACATCACAAAATTTGGTGTTATCAACTCCCCCAAACTTAGTATTTTGATTGTCCTCAATCAATCTTTAAACTTTGTTTTGTGACGCTTCTTCTTGACCGGTATGGTTTTCAGGCCATGGGTTTGAGCAAGCATTGAGATGTCTTACAGACACTACACTCTGACCACGAACAACAGGCTTTACTTCTCCTGCCTTATTTAAGCAAAAATTTTCTCCACAGCTTCGGCGAGATTTGGGTGCATGATTTCGAAGTTAGCTTTCACACCAAACAGCTTTTGGGGGTGTGTTTGGGTAGGCTTAAGGCTTTTGGGGTTTTTCTTGTTTCCCATCAGTCCATCCAGGTACGGGTCCGTTAGCGGGCGAGTGGTCCCTGCAGTCCAAGCCAGTTGGTTTTAGAGCATTGATTTCACATCCTACGTACCACTGCCCCAGATCTACCATGCCTAAAGATGGGTACTTTTGGAAAACAAGTGTGTATATATATTTTTTTTTCTTTTTATTGGGCACAACTCTCATGTTTTTATTCACTCTCATAAGGCTATTCTCTCTTTTTGGGATTTTTGTTGGGTAAGGGAAAATAAGAGGAATTTTTTGTTGTTGTTTGGGCAGCTTTTTCCTTCTGCATACACGTCTCTTAGCTGTTGCAAGATTATTTTTCGTAATTTTTGGCGTGGAAAGTCATAGTCTTTTGTCATTTGAGGCTGCATTATCAGAAAGACATAACAAAACTTACATCTCCTTAGGCACATAGAAAATAAATTGGCAAGAAGTCGTATCAGGTTTTTACTATATAGTGTCTTTGTACATATGTGTGGAGACAAAATAAGCAAAAATTTTCAAAATTTTTGTATGAGCATGTATATGTGCACATGATATAGAAGAAGAACAAGAAGAACAAAAAGGGTGGAGTTTGAAGAAAATTTTTGAATTTTTGTACCTCCCTCACTGGTACATGGTACCCCCCAAACTTACTCCACACTCTGTCCCAGAGTTGTGAAGTGGATAAGGTAGGGTAATGTTAACCCAGTGAGGGTTAGCTGGTGAGCGTGCCTGCACCAGATAGAAGCTCCCACACATATTCTCCTCGTTTGTTGTGGTAGTCGATGTGGTGGAGCTAGTCAGGCATCTCTTCATTTGATATCCATTCTAAGACGAAGATGCCTCAGTCGTTGGATAGAGGAATTTGTTGTGGACTGCGGTGGCAGAACTGGAGCTCGTGCCATTTGCTTGCTGCCATATCTAGGAATGGTTGTATCAGCGCTGCCACCTCGTCGTAGTATTTTTGTACTAAGCACTTGAGGGATGTCAACGTTGCTGATGTATACTGCACTGGATGATCTTTGTTGCTGTCTGAGCTGTTGTAGAAGATTCCTGCTCGTTGGCGAGTGTACATCGTCAGGAGCGTCCAGTGGTTGTAATGCAGGATGGGCAGGAAGATTGTGCGTGGAACCCTACGCTCCAACTCTGCCAAAAATGATTGCTTTGCTCTTGTTTCATCGGCGAGGCAGATGTTGTTGAACAGCATTGGATGAGCTATGTATGTGTGTTCAAACTTTATATGTAGTGTCTGGATGTAAGCGGCCACCACAGATACCGCCAAGCATCCTCCATCTTTTACCATGTCCCTTAAGTCATTAACCGGGACTATGACACTGCCTGCCTCGTAGATGACATCCGTCGGGGTAGAATCAGCTAACTTTAGAAGAACTTCATTGACCTACTCATGCGTGAGTGTAGCGTACGAGAAGCGGTCAAAATTGTTGATCAGTCCTTCTGGTGTTTCAGGCGAAGCAGGGTCTTCGAATTCGTGCACTTCTCGCAGGATCTCTAACTACTCCCCTACCGCGTAGGTGTCTGTTTCCATCTCAGCTTCTTTCTCTGGAGTATTGCTGGGTTGTGAAGATTCTTCTTCTTGATCATTATTAACAGCCTCTCTCGTACCCCTATGTCTTGGAAATAGTGCCCGTCTTTGATCAGCAGCAGGGCGAATATGCTCCTGAGGTGGTAAAAGTTTTGGCCCTGGAGATGCCTTATGTATCTGAATATGTTGAGCAACTCCATGGCGTGTAAGACGATGAAGGCATTGTTTCTGCTTCCCTCTTCTGCTTGGATGGGGAAGTCTCTGATAGAGAAGAAGTTCCAAATGTCGTCGTGACATTGGACTCCTTGCTTTATAGCCCGTAGAAGACACAGCAGTAGAAGCCTCAGATGTTTGTCCTCCGGGCGACTAAAAATAAGCCCAGAGCGTGGCACCTCGTTATTGCTGCAGCTCAGTAGCTGGACGTCGTGGTTCCTGAGGTCTGCCACGCAGAGGAACCATACGTTGTGGTGCTTGTACGGGGCCAACACGATGTTCGTGGTATGCTCTTTGATGTGTTGTAGCATGTTGGCCACCGCAATAGAGTCTGGTACTCCCATCATCAGCCTTCTTGCCAAGGTCGGGGTGGCGTTGTATACTATTTTCCGACCTGTCCCGGTGCTGATATTCTCTATTATTGCACCTTCTAGGATCCTGAACAGCTTCATGCCGACGATAGCTAGTGAGTGAAATATGCTTCTGAGTGCTCCCCATCGTACAGAGAAGTAGTCGTCGCTCCAGACGACGTCTTCTTCATATGCCTGCGACCTTAGGACCTTGTTCAACAATTTCTGGTCCCTGATCGACAGGTAGCCGATGACCCTTCTGTCGAAGTCGGCCATCTCAAAGGAAGGTAGCTCTGACGGCATAGAGAACGCGTCTGTTGTTGAGTGTCTTCCTCTGGGGGGGTGCCTTTCATTGGCAGCACTGCTGTCCCCCCCCTCTCCCTCAGATTCATCAGAAGAGTCCTCCCCGACACTGATGTCTTCGTTGTCATCTTCAGCTTCGTCCAGGGGGACTGAGGGAGTTATTTCTTCCAGACCACGGGAGCTCGCCTATCCTACTGGAGCTCCACTGGCCGATCTTTGTGGTGTCCCTTCCTCGGGCATTGGGGATGGCCCGCTGGAGGAGGAAGAGGACGATGATCTTGACGAGGCTGCTGACGAGGAAGGTTAGGAGCCTGAGCCAGGAGGCGATGGAGACCTTCTCGGATGCCTTGGGCACGGATGGTCATCTCCCCTATTCAGCCTCTCCTCGATCACGTCAAGGCGCTGGAGGGCCTGCTAAAGTGTGGCGTTGAGTTCCTCTAGTTGGTCGTGAAGGCCAACTAGAGTCAGCAGTTCTCATTCCTGGCTATTCAGCCTCTGCTGGAAAAATGAAAACTTGTGGGTTAGAGAAGTAAATGTAGCCGAGTGGCTTTCTGTTACCTCCCGCAAATGGTTGAGTTTGTGCCCCAGCATTTTCCCGAGCGATGGAGGGGCTCCTGCAGATCTCCCTCTCGTCCTCGCGATACTACTCTCACGCGAGGGTCTACCCGACGAGGTAGAACCTATCTCGATTGTCTACGAGGTGGATGTGGCTGGGCGAGGCGTCAGTGCCATTGCGGTCGTCACTGCCTCACCTTTTCGTCGTAGTTGAGAAGGTCACGGCATGGGTGGATGCTGCTCTACATCTACATTGTCGGCGATCTCTTCAGCAGCTGCTAAATGGGACATTGGTGACGGTGTCGGCGTTAGTTGTGCAGCTCCGAGCTCTATCTCAAGGATCTCAGTGAACACCACATTACTGGAGTCTGGCTGTGCTTCTTCTTCTGCCTCTAAAGGAATCACAGAAGCTTCAGGAGTTGTGGCTATCTCTTTCGTGACAGCTCCCTCCGGGGCTTGTACTGTTGTTTCTGTCCCAGTTGTCATGGCAACCTCGACGATTACCGGTTCTGGTTCAGCCATGGCAGGTATTGTCGGGATCGTGGCTGGGATAGCAGGAGCGACGATAGCTCCATCAACTACTGTCGTCGGTGGCTCTGGAGTGGCGGCTGGCTCGGCAAAGGTCGTTGAAATTTTGTGCTGCCTTGGGTCGAGAGGGATTGATTCTCCTCTCGAAGCTGCCCTTTCTTGAATATCGGTGGTGGCGGCGTAAGCTGCTTCTACCGCCACAGCTTCGATTTCTGCTGCGGTAAAGACCAGCTTTTCTGCGTTGTAGGCGGCACAGTGAGGGAGTGGAAGGAGGGTGTTTGTCCTCGCGAATTTGTAGGAATAGCTTCTCCCCTCCTTCTTTATGATGTCGGCCCTCATGAGGTACTTGAGGTCGATCAACTCGTCGCCCCTAGTCCTAGAAAGACTGTGTGGTTCCCTCGGGTATCCTAACCCAACCGCAATCAGATTGACGATGCCACTCATGTAGTATTCCTTGGTGGCATCCTTTATCGGGTGCAGCCTGTTCAGCAAGAAACACCCCAGATTGATCACCTTGCCCTCCATCATGTGCCACATTAGGTGGAGTTCTTCGGTGTAGACGTTGGACTCATTTTTGCTGAAAAGCGGGCATGCTACCAACTTGTATACTATCCTCCAGAAACATGAGTGCACTACCGCCACCTTGCTTCTCGACTTGTATAATGACTCGTCGGTCAGCTTCTTCCAGAGCTCCACGGGGTTGAACCCGTCTCCTTCAGTGATCCTTTCACCATTATTCAGCAACTTCTTCTCCTCCTCGCTAGAAGAGAAGATCTCATTGAGCAGCTTTTCGGAGACGACGTACTCCGAGTTGTACAACCGCCCTTACAGTCTGTCTGCTCCGCCATATTCTTCAACGTCCTTAGTTGTATTCTTTACTCGGTGGAAAGACAACATGAACTTCTTTGTGAGTTCGGTGTAGGAGGCGGAGCGGCTGAGGAAGATTTTCCTCAGTCTTGTTGTGGCGAGGACATTCTCCAGTCTTTCGAAAATACCCAATTAAATGAAGGAGGACTGGTGGCAGAATCTGCTCAGCCTATAGATTTTCATTACAAGTTCTGAGTATCGGCATCCATGCTCGTCATCTCTCAGCACGAACCTTCCTGGTGTATGATCTAGGGGTTCTGCCGCTGCGGTTGAAGCAGTTGCTGGAGAAATCACTTCTCCCGTCCTCATTCTCTTCTCAGCGGTTGATGGCCCAGCTGCCTCGGGATGCGGACGTTTCTGCCCGACCATTGTTACTTTAGTTGTGGCCTCAGTGTCTATTCTTCTGCCGTGTTCGTCAACTCGAACGACCGTTTGCTTTGTACGGGCCATCTCTGTCTATTCTTCTGTCGTGTTCGGCAACTCGAACGACGGTTTGCTTTGTACGGGCCATCTCTGTCATCATTGAACAAGATCAATTAATTGTTCTGATATTTAAGTAGGCAAAAGTTAAAATGGATACCGGCATTTTTAAGGGAAAAACTGATTGCATGATAAAATTCATCCCGATACAAAAGCTACCCGACACCACTATATCGGGCTTCAACACCAGGCGATACGATGCTTGCTCGCTACACCAGAGTCGGGCGATACGAAAGTTTTCAAGGAAACACTGTAGGATTCAAGCCGATACGAGGTACTGAGTCGTCCGTCGAAAGAACATCAAGGCGATACAAAACTAGACGATATAGAGAAAAACTGTGTGTTATACCCGTTGCCCGATACGCGTGTGTCGGGTGATACGGTCCTCCTGAGAGAAAAATGTGTCGCCCAACAACAAAAACAAGCGAGGCTACACAAGGATGGTCGACACGGTTATCGCCCGATATGGCGTATCGGGCAAGCATGCATCCAAGACGTGTCATGCGACACACGTGTCGGGTGATACAAGGAAGTCAATCCAAAGTCGTTAGCCCGATACACAGTGCACGATAATAATCTTGTGTCGGGCGAGCTGGACGATACGGCTGTCGGGATGTACCTTTGCTATCTGAAACTAACTTGCGTGACACAAGAGAAAAAGTTAGTTGGACGACACACGAGTACAGGGAGAATTTACTACACGATACGGGTAGCTGGAATAGTAAATGCAGTAGCCCGACACGGTAAAACCTCCATACTATATATAGCAATCCCGGCTGGGGGTAAAACTGGTAAATCTGGGACGCGTGGCGGCCGTCGAGACAAGTCATTCCCGAGACGAGCAGTCCCATCTAATTAAGGGTAATTAATCATCTTGCTCGATACGGGTGCTCGCCGCCCCGGCATGTCGTCCGTCATGGCTTATGTGATGTCCGATATACTGTCGCCCGATACAAGCGCGTTCTATGTGCCGGTTGAGCAGTTGTCCGATACGAAGCCTTCAGAACAAAATCTAGATGAAAAACTTAAAAACAAAGCGAGGGAAAAAGTGGTTGATGGGTAAAACATCATTGGCCTAAGGTTAGGTTCTCGTCCTCAGATAGTATTACTAATCAAGGCCCATAAAATAGAGCGGTGGCCCATAAAACAGAAGATTCAGCGCACGTGGCGCATGCACTGACTCGGGCCTTATTATAGTCCAAATGTTCATAAAGTTTGTTTTGCAAGAAAGTAAATAACATCCTATACTAGGAAAAATAAAAGCTCGTGTTGCCTCCCGAGGAGCGTTGTAGTTTGCGTCGCCAGCTCGATAGCTCCCAGTCCTTCACTTTTCGCCTCGAGCAGCATCCATATTTTGCAAATTAATCTTTGTCCTTTCTGATCACAGCCCAGCCTTTTTGGCAGTTTCAGTGTTGGAGGGTATTTTTCCTGAGGGATTCTTTATCAATTCGGCCATCTGGGCCAACTGCTGATCAATCTGGCATTGATGTGTCTGCATATCCTCCATCTGGACCTGCATTGAGTTCAAAACTCCTAAATTTTAAAGCGCACTCTGCGCCAGTTGATTGTTGATGGTATCTTGTCTCTTTACAAAATCGAACAACTGTCCAACCAAGTCCGACTGGTTCAAAACCTTGTCTTGGCCCTATTCCTTGGCTTGACCTTGTCCTTGACTAGTGTTCGTCGCTTGGCGACCTTGGTACTTACCTTGTCCTTGGAAATTTCCCTTATTTGACTGGAAAGAAGTGGTTTTGGTGAATTGACTTGGTCCTCCCCTTTTCTCAAAAACTTGGGGTTGCTTGGCGATGTTGTGCAGCTGATGCGAGTTTTCAGCCGCGTCTTTGTTGCCATAACTGAAACCAGGATGATCTAGCCTTTTGAAATTAACAAAAGAGACGTTCTCAGTCTCCTCAGCTTTGGAGTCACTTTCGCTCGACTCGTCAGGTCAGGTGTAGATACAGTTATCTACCCCGTGTCCACCTTCTCAACAGGTGACACATTTCATGACCTTTTTGACTTGTTTCTTTCCCTTTTCGCTTGATTCTTTCAGCTGCTTTACATCAGTTGCTATCCTCTGGATCTGAGAGGTGATAGTTTCCAGAGCCTTGGATTCAAAAGAAGTTCCTTCACTTGCCTTCTCAGCTTGCCACCTGTCTGATCTATCATAGTCAGTGACGGCTTGCAACTCGGCCATGTTCTTGATGATCTTCTCGGATCTGCTTGGCTTCTTCCCCAGAAAGTCACTGTCGGCTGCTGCATTTAGTGAAACCCTTTCCTCAGGAGTTAGGCCATTGTAGAAGGTAGTTATCAGGAAACCTTTCTTATAGTTGTGATGAGGGCAGTCCCTCTGATATTCTTGGTATCGTTCCCAGGCATCATGGAGATTCTCATTTGGCTTTTGCATGAAAGAAGTGATCCTTTGTCTGTTCCAGATGGTTTTCTCAGTAGGATAGAACTTGTTCACAAAGGCATCCGCCAGTGCACTCCATCCATTCAGAGCTTGGTGGGGCAGCCCTAGGTACCATGATAGAGCCTTATCTTCCAAAGAAAAGATGAAGCCCTTGCAATAGATTACCTCCTGGGGGACTCCCCGCATCTTGATGGTGTCGCAGATGTTTTTGAAAGCATCCAAATGGTGATAGGGATTGTCATTCTTAGAACTCCCTCTAAAGCTTTTGTTTTGAATCATGGAGATGACTGATGGTTTTAGCTCGAAGTTGGTTGCGTTGAATCACGGGACGACGACAGGACATCTGGAATTGTTAGCCTTGGTGGAAGCTAACTCCCTTATAGTCTTTTCTTCTTCATCTGAATTGTCGTTGTCACTGCCCCCTGGTGCTGATCTTGATTATTTTGATTCCTTTTGTGCCTCTGATGATGACGATGTCTATCCCGGCGATGGTCATCCTCAAAATGCTCTGTATCACGTTCTTCAGGCTGATCATTGCCATTATAGCAGTCGTTGTCTTCAGGCGGGGGTGAATGAGGTCTAGCTCTCGCTTGGCGTTCACCTTCTGAAAGAGGTTGTTCAATGCGAGGTGGCATGTTTGGTGATGTTGGTGCTCAGTTTGGTAGAGTGCCTTCCTTCAAGAGTAGTTGAATAGCATGAAAAATCAAGTTAGAAAACATGTGTTAATAATAAGAATTACTCATTTCAGGTTAAGATATAAAAAAAGGAAAAAGAAAGTGTTGTCAAGCTCATTTCTAAGCTTGAGGCACTAGAGTGTAGTTAGTGGATTCAGGTTCGTCAACAGTACCATTTTGCCTTGTCCCCTGCAACGGTGCCAAAAAGTTGACTGGCCTAAATCGTGCGTCCGAAAAGTGGAGCGGATTTGAAGTAGTCGGACTTTTAAATTTATAACCTGAAACCTTCTAGGCCCCCGCAACTTTGTTTACGGGGTCAAAGTAGATATACGGGGTCGAACACAGGGACAAGTGTGGTAGTGTTGGGAATGCGAAATCGACACGTTACACTCCGGTAAGGGCAAGGAGATGATAAAAAATCACCAAGGGAACAATAGGCTAGGATCGATAAAACAAAAGAAATCTATCTCCAACTGGAGCTACGAGGAAAATTAAGGGTTTAAGCATTTATCAATTTTTAGGGGTTTTTCGTGCAACGGAAACAGAGAGATAACACTATCACTTTAGTAAGGAATGAAGGAGAAAGCTTCGGTAAAACAAGCGGCAGTAGAAACATCATGTACCCCTCCTCTCGAAGTGGGTACCTCTAACTAAGCATCAACACCCCTCTCGAGGTTGCTCGTCTTAAGTTAGAGTGGAAAGGTTATTAAAGCAACTCCGATCCTGGGCACTCTCGTACTCCAGTATCGGACCAAACACTAGAGCCACAACACCTCTCTCGAGTCTGCTGCAATGGGAAACACGATTCGGTAGCTAATCGAAGCGCGATCCAAGCGTACAAGCTAGAGTTCAGATGTTAAACATAGCAATCATCCAACAAAAGGGACTGAACATAAAGCAGCAGATAATTAAGGCTCTTCTAATTCCATTAGCATATAAGGGTATGATTACATTGCATAAGTAAAGAGAGTAAATGACTGAAATAAAGATAAATGCCGCCTTCTTGATTTAGAAGGGTGACAGGCAGTAGCAGACCCTCCAGCCCGATATCGGACAGGAGCCTTGCCCGATACACCCGTGTCGGGTGTCACACCCTCTCGGGTGACACGCTTCTGATGGGAGGATGTATCGTGCGGGGCTCCCACGCCCGATACGATTATGTCGGGAGGCACCCTCTCGGGCGACACATTGTGACTGGTGATACGTATCGGGCTTGGTATCGTGTCGGGCCAGAGTGTTGCTTCCAGTATCAGGTACTCCTATCGGGCATCCTTGTTGGTCGATATCGGCCTGCAGCGGTGCCCGGGGCCGACCCTAAGTGAACCATTCCCTCCCTCTCGGGATGGGGAAGTGCTCACCTAGAATCGCCTGGCACACCTCTGAGGCACGACACGCTAGCTCCATATGCTTTCCTAAGTTGGCTTTCGAGAAATTCTGACCCGTCCCATCGGAGTCCTGTAGCTGCTATTTATAGGCAGTGGTTGGGGGAAGTTATGGTGCTTCGGACGCCACGTGTTCTTCATCATCTCTTTATTATCACAGATTCAAGGGTGCTTGATATGCTCATCGCCTGTCACAGGGGTGTCGGGCTGGGAGCGTGTCGGTCAACGTGACGAGTGGCGCCCTCTGGTGTGTGGCATGTATCGCGCGACACGCTTCGGCAGTCGTGGCAAGTTTGGCTCCCTATCGGGTAAATGGCGTATCGCTCGTCCGCTTCGTCTTGCGCGGCACCCTCGCATCACGCGGAAGTGTATCGTACTATCCTGTCGGGCAGCGAGTGTATCGGTCGGCTGGTTGGTAGGAAGGCCAATGTAGGTGGAACATGTTTGTGGGCCGGGACGGGCCTTTTTGCTGATAAATGAGTTAAAATTGGGGAAAACTCTACAAAAGATGATAATATTGAGTTAAAATCATAGTGTGGCCTGTTTATGCAAAAACATGACAAAAAGGAGAGGAAATTAGTTTAAAAGGTAGATTTGATAACGAAATAAGGGCCAAAAACATCACAAAATTTGGTGTTATCCGATAAGTCTTCCTAAATTGGTGTATCTATGCCCTAAATTGGTATTGAAGTACCTCTGAATTGGCACTACATGCCTCTGAATGACATTGAGGTGTCTCTAAATTGGTGTAACTATGCCCTGCTTGGTACCAAAGTACCTCTGAATTGGAGTAAACATCCCTCTGAATTGGCAACAGATGCCTCTGAATCATCTTGGAACTAGATGAGGACTTATCATATAATGTATTATGTGAAGGTTTTGACTTATTATCTTAAATCTGAACTTACTTATTTTTTTATCTGAACTTATCATATAGTAAACTTAATAATGACAACTGACATCTGAACATGTAATAAATTTTGAATCTAAATCTGAATATGAATCTAGTCTGGATATCTCAAAAGTTTGTCTTACTTAGCTGGTTCATTAAAATCATTCAAATAGAAACTGAAATCTTAGTGAACTGAATTCTTGATCTCAATATCTGCCTTCAATTATGAATAAAATCTAAATATGAACTTTGAATCTAAATCTGAGTATGTATCTTGATTACTATATAATTGAGATTAACTATGAGACTCGTACTAGGTATATGGATCAATGACTACTTACAAGGAGTAATCTAAATCTAAAATTTCAAATTTAGATTCTTGTTGTCTGAGTCAATCTTAATCTAAAACTCTTATTTAATAGATCACTTGGTTAAATTCTGATATTGGATATATGGCATATGTGTTTAAAGGCTTGAGAAATAAATTGAACTAAATAATAGATGTTAAGCATCTGAAAGTAGCTTAAATATCTAAAATCTATAATATGCTCTCATCACAACATAAGTTCATCTGAACAAAGTTTGATTAATAAAAGCATTATTGGATATGTGATGCACATTAATAACTAAGTGTCTGAAAGTAACTTAATCTATAAGTTACTTTGCATATGGGTAGGTTGAATCAGAATAATAATGAAATTCAATGGACATGGCCCACTTACCTTATTCGAAGATGTCCTTAATGTAGTCTTGTTTCCTTGATTTAGAACATATATGCATGGACATCAACAAAAATCTATAAGTCTTTGTGTATGTTCCCTCTTCCTATTTTTAAATTCGAATCCCCATCTCCTTAACCCTTTAAACTAAATTAGGGTTTCTATTTAGATAGAACATAACTCTAATATAATTCATTATAAAACTCTTAGTGTTAAATGTATATCAAAATTTACATAATATAACCAGTATAATCTTTATACTCAAATAAGCCAAAAATCATGGTATGCACTATTATGAGCACATACATTACATATTGAGAGTAATCCTCATATATGATAAAATATACTAATCTCACTAAATCACTTCTAATATCAGAGGAAAATACAATGAAAATCATTTTCCTTACCAAATAGTGCATGAACCACATGATGTCTCACAAATCATAAGAAATTATCATATATAATGGCCAATTAGTCTCAAAAATCATATATTGATATAAATATAAATATATATATGAAACCCTAGAAAAAAAATTAGAAACAATAAGAACAATGCATATTAAAGTTTAGGTAGAATAATCAGTTTATCATGAAATATTGGGTGAAATTCCCATAATGCCCTTATTAGGGTTTATATCAAAAACCTTAGGAAAACTTTAAAAACAATGATCAGGATTTAGAATAATTTTTAACATACGAACATGTACTTACTATAAAATTTTCATAGATTTAAAATAGTTTGCTAATGTTAATGCTCAAAACATTGAAACCATGTATCTTGTACTAATAAATTTATAATAATAGTCAAACATCCAAAACTGTTATGACCCCACCTTCCGGTAACCCCCAATTAAGGGAGACTGAGAGGTCGAAATTGCACACATAATTTCCGGATCAAAGGTTCGGCAATTAACCAAGAACAATTATTAAATTTTAACAGACGAAACTGGAAAGATATAAGAAAATAAACTTTTACATACCTTTTGAAAACTTGGATCTCTAAACTTCTATCCACATATTAATTCTACTCTAAATAATCCTCCTTATATTTTAATTCATGTATTTCACAATATGACGATTTACTATTTGTCCTTTTGGCTTTGTACCTAAAACATCGACAAACAAAATGTCGGTCAGCACAAAGCTGGTATGTGGGGGAACCAATAATCGTGCAATTATTCATAACAATGTATTGCAACCAATTACCATTTAACAAATAATTTTACATTTTAAATATAAATACATGATCCATGCATTCCCTATCCTCTGTGTTGTCCCTGTAGTGGATCTGGATACTACTTTCCTTATAGTAGCTCCCCATTAAACCCCTCATGGTCCCACCTATAGGTGAACTAGTTTCTAGGGTTGAGTCACATGGCATTACCCATAAGTAGCCCACTCCTTAACTCATGGCATGCTAAAGGGTCTCATGACACTACACTTGGTAGCCCAATTTCTAACCCACGATAACCTAGACCTTACTCTAGGTTACCCCTTTTTAGCCTTTACAAGCCACAGAGGTGGATTCAGATCTAAGCCAGTTATATATATATATATATATATATATATATATATATATATATATATATATATTCATGATGATAATCATAGTCACTTTATAGTTGCATGAAATAAAAGGCATCCAATAGTTATTTTCAAGCAACTGATAAACACGTTCGGAAATCGCTGTGAAACTAAAGTGATTATTCATAAGCGTAACCACATACATGTTCATTAGATTTCTCAAGCTAATATCAATTCCAACCAAGAAAGCAATCCAAGCAAGTAATTCAACCACATAATCAAGAATCCTGAAAAACACATGTACTCTATTTACTACACACTTTATCAAGATTCTTTCTATTCAAATTGAAATCGCTTCCTAAGGTTTTCGTATCCATTTTAGGGTTTCATTTTGCATTTAGGGTTTCACTTCATTTACTATTTTAAACCCTATTTCTATTCAATTACTTACAAACCCTAATTTCATATTAAAGGCACACTTAAACATTAATTAAGCCCATTATGCCTCTTTTATGTTAAAACTACCATTTTTATCCTTTTAATCCATGGTAAGATCATTATACTCATTTATCATCAATCCATAGTTCATTATGGCCTAATTCACAAATGAACTCTATATATCATTAAATCCACCTTCTATTCATTAGAAAACCATAATTACTATATTAATGGTATTTACCCATAATTAGGAATCTTTGTACTCGAAATAGATTAGAACCATCATATCTCAGCTTTGTACATGAATTTGGCCAATTAAAATCATTAAGGATCATAATTACCACAGTTACACTTCAAGGTTCATTAAATCATATGGAACCCTAAATTAATCAAATTATGCATGAAGATCATCCTTTTAGATCTAGTATGCCTTTTTTATTAACAACATGTTAATATCTATTTTAAACACTCACATAACCCCTTTCTAATTCATTAATCATCAAAGGTTACAGTTTTTCATTGATTAAACTATTAAAGATAGCATCTTGATATATTTCTTGAACCAAAAGAGGAACTAAGCTTCAAAAATAATTTCTTTGTGTTCCTCTCATTCTGAGGATCAATTTTCATATATTACTTGTTCTAATCGGAGTTACCAATATTTAATTATGAATTTAGCAAGATTTCACTTACTTGGGCCAATCGGATTGTGCCACATCACTTCACCCATGCAACGATCTCGTGATTTGTAAATATAAGAAAAAGATGACTCTACCCCCGCTTAAGTTTCTCAGCCTTCTTACCCCTAGAGGGTATAACCATCCAACGCCACCTGCGTTGCCATCAACCTCGCGATACAGGGTTCCCGTAGGTCAGTGATGTTGATGGGCGCGGGACTACTCCCTGTCCAGCTTTCTCTCACCCTCATGGGCCCTATGCACGACCAAGAAGGCCTCTCCTCCTCGCCATAGTTGAAGAGAATAGCCGCTCTGTGGTTGGTGGTCAGCAGTGACCTGGATCAACATTCCATGTCAGCAGGCCGTGATAGAGAAAGATGCACCCTCAGATCCATTGAAGACCTTCTCCAAGCACCTCTTGCTCTGGTTAGGTAGGGGATACCTTCAGCAACCTTTCCACATCCTCCCAGGTTCTGGGGTTGATGAGACTCCCTTGTGAACTTGCTTCACTGTGAAGATGAAGGTGAGTGTCGTCGGCGTCCTCAGGGATACCTCTGGTTCCCGCACAATTTGCCACGCCAGAAGGGGTTCTGTTTCCGTTTCACCCACTCGAAGATTTTTTTTTTGGTTAAGCCAGGGGTTGCTTTTATTCATCCCACACCCCTCTTGTGGGCTAAATTACAGCAAAAATATACATCTCCCGCACTTATAACTCGGGTATTTTCCCAATTCCCACAAGAAATTTCCTCATCACCGAAATAAAAAACAACGACAGAAGACTCACTCTAATACCTCTCGTCCTCACCTCCAACTTCTGTTTTCTTTAAAACCACATAAGGAGTATATCTTTTTCACCCACTTGAAGATCCTCATTCCCTCTTGTATACTTCTTGATTGTGAGAGAAAGAGAGAGGATCGGCTATCAAGGTCTAGGGTTTGAATGAAGAAGAAGAAGAAGGAAGAGAGGTGTGCATGGGATCCTCTCTAGACTTGAACTGGAGGATCTACACTCTTATATAGGGGTGAGCAATGAAGCCCTAAAGTGTGCCTCCATGAGGACTCAAGTCTTTCCCAAAAGGAAATGTATATTCCTTAGTTAAGAAGCAACCTCTTCTCTCGTCATTATCTTCTAATATAATTATATTATTTGGGTATTTAGAAATTCGAAAACCTTTTCCCTTATTCTCTTTATTCTTGGCTTTTAATCCATTAGCCACAAAATTTATATTTCCTTTTTGTAGAAAATACCACTTCTTTAACAAAACCATAAAATTCATTAATTAAGCATCATATTATCTTCTTATTTTTCTATTCTTGGTATTTTCTCTTTCTTTCCTCTTTATTGGGACTCCTTGGATCCCAAGAAACTATATTATTTCAAAATATTTTTATTGGATACTTATTATCCTTCTAGATGCATCTATATCCATTATTTCACATTATCTTGTTTATTTCTCATTAAAATATCTCTTTTTGAGGATTTCTCTTTATTTCTCTTTTATTTTCCTCATTGGTATTTCTTTTAATATTAGGAATCCTTGGGATACGAAATTCCACCAAGAAGAACTCAATTATACCTCTTTTCACTTGTTTTCCATATTTTACCATTATTTTCAATTTCTTTCTTAATAAAGAAATACTTAATTAATCTTTTCTTTTCTTATTGCCTTTTCTTTGCAACTTTGAACTCCTTGGAACCCAAGGAACCCAAGAGGCACGAAATCCCTCTTTGGATTTGCCTTCTAGAGGTTTCCATCTCATTCTTTTCTCAAAAACTCAATTATTCATTTACTAATTGAATTTTCTTGTTATTTGGGCCCAATAGCCAATAAAGCCCACAACACAATCATCAAGGCTATTGTAAACAAAATCCATTTATTCAAAGTAAATCATATCTTTATTTGTTCAAAAATTATTAATATGAGAAATTACATTTCTCGACAAATGAACCCTAAAATTGGGGTTGTAACATCCTTCCCCTCTTATAGGAATTTTGTCCTCGAAATTCTATCAAGCAAATAAACAATTTAGAATAAGACTTTTCCATGTCCATCATTGGCCCCTATGTGGCTTCACCTTACTCATAGCACTTCCAAAGAACCTTTATCATCACATATTCTTTTCTCTGAGTTCTTTCATCCCGGCGTCTATAAACTGCACAGGTGACTCAGGCCATTTCAGCCTCCCTTGGGGCTCACTAGGTTCATTGCTCAGCACATGGTCGGGGTACCTCACATAGTGCTATAAATTGGACACCTGGAACTCATCACACATTTCTTTATCCTGAGGGGTAAGATCAAACTTAACCTTCTTCACCAAACCATGACAAAAGAACCCATGCATCGGGGACTCAGCTCTCTTAGTTATAACTTAGAGGGGTCAGATTTTCATGTCACATATTCTCCCACAGTGAACTGCATGTCTGTCCACTTTGCATCTTCTCACGACTCCCGTCGTCTCTAGGCTCCTTTCATCCATTGCACGATCAAAGAGACTTCATCTACACGCACTGTGGTCCTTTTCTAACCATCACGTGGTCCTTTCACCAACATCACCTTACTGAAGTGGTGACCGACACAACCTCCCTTACAGAGCTTCTTTAAAACCCGATACTGGCTATGGTGGTTATCATCACGTCTTACAAAGGACAAGAACTGTCTGTATGTATCACCCTAGATGAGCACACATGCTCTCATCAGACCCTCTAGTCTGGATCATACTAACCATTAGTTAAGGGTGATAAACTGTACTAACATCGAGTTCTTCATGTATCTATTCCCACCTTTTGGAAGGGAACCTTTAGGTCAAACTCAAGAACCTTTGAACTTGCATCATGTTGTAGTTGAACCATCTCTCTCATGGGTAGTTCAACCAGATCTGTCCCTTGACAGAACTCTTTCTTTCTCATGTCATCTAGGTAAGACGATCTACCATACCCCATATTGCATCTCGACCTTCCTTGGTCTAGGGGAGACTTACAACATCCATAGTGATGAACTCCCTTTCTCTTTTGGGGACTCTTTATCCTTTATATCAATGCATTGGGTTACTGGTGTTCATCCTTCTCCCTCGGCTTGCATGGCCATATACCACATGCAACTTTATCTTAGGCATCTAAAGTACTACTGTCACTTATTATCTTGGCAGTACCACAATGTATGGTGATCTTCAATCATGATTTCCTGTATGTCATGATTCCTCAAGATCGATTCCTCAGAAACCTTAAACCACTCTAGTCGAGGTTTCATCACCTTCCTTTCCAAAGAAGTGCATTTGAGGCTCTACAACCATCCTTTCATTGCATCAAGGCCTAGGCTGGCTAACCAAACAACCATTAACTTGTTCAACAGATCTCATTACATCTGAGTATTATCCAAACATATCTCCTTTCCAAACTTAGGGTTATCCTAGCAACCTCTTCTAGCTTCTAGCCAAACTAGTCAGATACATCTCAACTAGAGCATCCATTACCACTTCACATCCTTAGGTATTAGGTAACATTGAAGACATACACTTCCATGTATTTCACTTATCCTCTCAAACTTGAACTCTAAGTCTATCTTCATCAAGAAAACTATGAGCTCATTCTTTTAGTTTTCGAACTCAACCTTGTATAACTCATAGCTCATGCTAAAAACATCTTTATAAGGTGACTACCTCATTCCTCTTAGTGTTTTCAAATCATCCATGTATCATTCACTTTACCAGGGTATGTTATCTTCTTTGTCCCCATATCTCATGGCAACGTTTCAACCCACATCATCTTTATCATTGGTGTATGGCATGTGTACTGTCCTATCTCTCACTCCCATAACAAGAGGAAATAAGCATTTGGCTGCAGTCCAAATACAAAGTTCTTCCTGTTCCAAGAGTAGAGATGGTACATCCCACCTTGCCAGTACCCTTTAAATCTAAGTTGAAGTGTGTTGTTTATGCCTCTATAATACAATCATCTTGGTATCAAAGTTACCTCCATGGAAAACTGGTTTCGAACCTACTTGGGTCACCACACAATCCTTGGTCATTTCCTCTAGGTCTTTAGGGTGTTGACACTTTTAGGGTCATCCCTCTTCCCTTATGCATCCAGAGAGTGCCCTACTCATCTGCCCTTTGGGACCCATGAGTTCATGAAGGTGATCAATCTCCTAACCCATGGCCCTCAGACAATGATAGTTGTTACCTCCCGACCCTATGGTCATGTGCAACTAGGGAATTAGACAACTCCTACTTCCATCGGTCTTATCCCTACCTGATCTTAGGATAGACTTATGACTCTCTTATATTACATGTTTAACTTAGAACCTTATCCAAGCCTTCATCACCTCTCTCTCTACATTCATGGGCTGACTTTCATCCTTTCATAGGGGTCATGGTGACCTACCTACCTTGGTCAGGCCCCATATCAGTTACCTCCATGGTAACACATCCACGTGCACTTAGATATGGATATCTATTGGTCTATAGGTTCATTTTCATACCATGTACTTTTCACTTAGCTTCTCAAGATCCTATGAGACCTCTTTAGGTTACCTTAAACCAACAAGACTGGTATACACCCTACAAAAGGGTCCCTCTCCCAGGATGGGAGGAAACTACACCTTGATAACCAAGGTCACAATCGTCCTTAGGTCTAGCATGATTAACCCTAGCAAGCCACTAAGGTACAAGCGGACCACCTACTCAACCATGCTAGGTTATACTTGTTCTCGTCCTCCATCATTGGATCACGATCATACCTTCCCATGTCATCAACTTAGCTGTGAGGGGTTTGTCATACATACCTTAAACTTAAGGGGTTTCCTTTTCCTCTATATGAAGGGTGCCATGCTCGAACTATAGAAACTCAAAACTCATCATGAGCATCGGGTACAACACTTCCCCTCTTAGGCCTAAGAACCCTAGGTTTTCTTTTCTGATGTCCACCTACCTGCTCAACTTTTTAACCACAAGCCAAGCATGTATAGGGTATGACATGCACTTCTATAACCCTTTTACCTCGGGGTTGAGTCCTCCTCATGGTCATCCAACAAGGTACAAGGCCTTACAACCTACTTACTAAACCTCTCCAGGTCTAAGGTACTCTTCTCCTTATCTCAGGAGGTAAACACCTATACCCTAGGCACAGAGGTACCAGTGGACGCATCCTCTCTCTAGAGTTTGGTTCCTCTCGTAGCAACCAAGACATCCTCAGCCTTCAGGGATCAAGCATGAGGCAACCATTATCATCCACTTAGGTCGCATCCTCCTCAACTCCCCACTATTCCTCATATCTAAGAGTCTAGGCTTCCAACCTTCTTGCATGGGTCCTTCTCTCTCTCTAGAGCTAACCCTACAAACTACCTTACTACCTGAGGTTCTCTCTCCAAGGAGGATCAAGCTCACAAGCATACCTCCACGTGGGTGAAGCCTATTACGTTTGCTCAAGGTTGTCCATAGCTCTTTATGCTTATCTCATAAGCTATTCCCTCATACTCCCCTGGCCAGGGTTTCATCCTTCTGCTCGTACTACTGATGTACTGTGGGTGTCTACTATGTCATGCTCATATAAGCTCATGGGTTTCCATGGGTTCTTCTTTATCCTCATCAAGGAAGGAGCTATCCTTCGCTCTATCCTACACGACCCTTCCCAGGGTTAGGTTGCCGAAGGTACTCAGTCATCCAACCTCTCATGGCTCATATGGCATCCAAGGCATGCCCACACACTTGGTCCATCAAGACATCTAACTCTTCATGACATCACTCTCTCTCTAACCTTCACTTAGGTTTAGGGTTAACATCATCTTTAGAGGATGTGCCAGGTCTCTACTTATAATGGAGGTCTCTACCTCCAAGACTAACTCTCTTTACTTATCCTCCTGATAAGAAGGTCTAGCCTCAGGTCTCTACTGAGGGCAAAGACAACTCATGTCTTACGACCTAAGCATGTATCTATTCTTAAGTTTATGCTTACTCTATCAAGCTTAAGTCCATGACATCTTATTTACATGATTTTCATTAATTTGGTGGAGGATTCCTTAGACTCTATCAACCTTACTCGTACCTCAAGAGGGTGAGGAAAAGAGAGAAAACCCTAATCCTTAAGGTCCTTAACAGAATTTGTGATGAGAAGGGATGAATAAGATGAGAAAGTCCTAAAGGTATCTTATTTCGATTCATACCCTAAGACTTTGGCCAGGCAGTCACACGGATCTGGGAGTCCTCATATTCTGACTAGCAGTGCGGAGGAAAATATTGCCAGCCCCCAGTTGTGATCCTTTTCTAGACACCTCCGTCTTTCAGATAATCCTATAATAACTCCCTTGGGTTCTATAGAGTTTGTAAAATTTAATAATTATTAATGGTTAAGTGAGGAACCTACGCTTTGATACCAAATGTTATGACCCCACCTTCCGGTAACCCCCAATTAAGGGAGACCAAGAAGTCGAAGCCGCACACATAATTTTCGGATCAAAGGTTCGACAATTAACCAAGAACAATTATTAAATTTTAACATACTAAACTGGAAAGCTGTAAGAAAATAAACTTTTGCATACCTTTTGAAAACTTGGATCTCTAAACTTCTATCCACATATGAATTCTACTCTAACTAATCCTCCTTGTATTTTAATTCATGTATTTCACAATATGACGATTTACTGTTTGTCCTTTTGGCTTTGTCCCTAAAACGCTGACAAATGAAACGTCGGTCAGCATAAAGCTGGTATGTGTGGGAACCAATAATTGTGCAATTATTCATAACAATTTATTGCAATCAATTACCATTTAACAAACAATTTTACATTTTAAATATAACTGTACAATCCATGCATTCCCTATCCTCTACTATGTCCCTGCAGTGGACCTGGATACTACTTTCCTTATAGTAGCTCCCCATTAAACCCCTCATGGTCCCACCTATAGGTGAACCAGTTTCTAGGGTTGAGTCACATGGCACTACCCGTAAGTAGCCCACTCCTTAACTTATGGCATGCTAAAGGGTCTCATGGCACTACACTTGGTATCCCAATTTCTAACCCACAATAACCTAGACCTTAGGTTACCCCTTTTTAGCCTTTACAAGCCACAGAGGTGGATTCGGATCTAATTCAGTTATATATATATATATATATATATATATATATATATATATATATATATATATATATATTCCTGGTGATAATCATAGTCACTTTATAGTTGCATGAAATAAAAGGCATCCAACAGTTATTTTCAAGCAACCGATAAACACGTTCGGAAATCGTCGTGAAACTAAAGCAATTATTCATAAGCGTAACCACATACCTGTTCAGTAGATTTCTCAAGCTAATATCAATTCCAACCAAGAAAGCAATCCAAGCAAGTAATTCAACCACATAATCAAGAATCCTGAAAAACACATGTACTCTATTTACTACACACTTTATCAAGATTCTTTCTATTCAACTTGAAATCGCTTCCTAAGGTTTTCGTAACCATTTTAGGGTTTCATTTTGCATTTAGGGTTTCACTTCATTTACTATTTTAAACCCTATTTCTATTCAATTACTTACAAACCCTAATTTTGGATTAAAGGAACATTTAAACATTAATTAATCCCATTATGCCTCTTTTATGTTAAAACTACAATTTTTATCCTTTTAATCCATGGCAATATCATTATACTCATTTATCATCAATTCATAGTTCATTATGGCCTAATTCACAAATGAACTCTATATATCATTAGATCCACCTTTTATTCATTAGAAAACCCTAATTACTATATTAAGGGTATTTACCCATAATTAGGAATCTTTGTACTTGAAATAGATTAGAACCATCATATCTCAGCTTTGTACATGAATTTGACCAATTAAAATCATTAAGGATCATAATTACCACAGTTAGGGTTCAAGGTTCATTAAATCATATGGAACCCTAAATTAATCAAATTATGCATGAAGATCATCCTTTTAGATCTAATATGCCCTTTTTATTAACAATAGGTTAATATCTATTTTAAACACTCACATAACCCCTTTCTAATTCAATAATCATCAAAGGTTAGGGTTTTTCATTGATTAAACTATTGAAGATAGCATCTTGATATATTTCTTGAATCAAAAGCGGAATTAAGCTTCAACAATAATTTCTTTGCGTTCCTCTCATTTTAAGGATCAATTTTCATATATTACTTGTCCTAATCGGAGTTACCAATATTTAATTATGAATTTAGCAAGATTTCACTTACTTGGGCCAATCGGATTGCGCCATGTCACTTCACCCATGCAACGATCTCGCGATTTGGAAATATAAGCAAAAGACGACTCTGCCCCCGCTTAAGTTTCTCGGCCTTCTTACCCCAGGAGGGTATAACCATCCAATGCCACTTGCGTTGCCATCAACCTCATGATGCAGGGTTCCCACAGGTCAACGATGTCGATGGGTGCGGGACTACTCCCTGCCCAGCTTGCTCTCGCTCTCCTGGGCCCTATGCACGGCCAAGAAGGCCTCTCCTCCTCATCGGAGTTGAAGAGAACAGCCACTCTGTGGCTGGTGGTCATCGGTGACCTGGATCAACATTCCATGTTCGTAGGCCGTGATAGAGAAACACGCACCCTCGGATCCATTGAAGACCTTCTCCAAGCACCTTCTTGCTCTGGTTAGGTAGGGGACACCTTCAGTAACCTTTCCACATCCTCCCAGGTTTTGGGGTCGATGAGACTCCCTTGTGAACTCGCTTCACCATGAAGATGAAGGTGAGTGCCATTGGCATCCTCAGGGATACCTCTGGTTCTCGCACGATTTACCACGCCAGAAGGGGTTCTGTTTCCGTTTCACCCACTCGAAGATCCTCATGCCCGCTTGTATACTTCTTGATTGTGAGAGAAAGAGAGAGGATGGCTATAAAGGTCTAGGGTTCAAACGAAGAAGAAGAAGAAGAAGGAAGAGAGGTGTGCATCGGATCCTTTTTGGACTTGAACTGGAGGATCTACACTCTTATATACGAGTGAGCAACGAAGCCCTAAAGTGTGCTTCCAAGAGGACTCAAGTCTTTCCCAAAAGGAAACTTATATTCCTTAGTTAAGAAGCAACCTCTTCTCTCATCATTATCTTCTAATATAATTATATTATTTGGGTATTTAGAAATTTGAAAACATTTTCCCTTATTCTCTTTATTCTTGGCTTTTAATCCATTACCCACAAAATTTATATTTCCTTTTTGTAGAAAATACCACTTCTTTAACAAAACCATAAAATTCATTAATTAAGCATCATATTATCTTCTTATTTTTCTATTCTTGGTATTTTCTATTTCTTTCCTCTTTATTGGGACTCCTTGGATCCCAAGAAACTCTATTATTTCAAAATCTTTTTTATTGGATACTTATTATCCTTCTAGATGCATCTAAATGCATTATTTCACATTATCTTGTTTATTTCTCATTAAAATATATCTTTTAGAGGATTTCTCTTTACTTCTCTTTTATTTTACTCATTGGTATTCCTTTTAATATTAGGAATCCTTGGGATACAAAATTCCACCAAGAATAACTCAATTATACCTCTTTTCACTTATTTTCCATATTTTACCATTGTTTTTAATTTCTTTCTTAATAAAGAAATACTTAATTAATCTTTTCTTTTCTTATTGCCTTTTCTTTGCAACTTTGGACTCCTTGGAACCCAAGGAACCCAAGAGGCACGAAATCCCTCTTTGGATTTGCCTTCTAGAGGTTTTCATCTCATTCTTTTCTCAAAAACTCAATTATTCATTTACTAATTGAATTTTCTTATTATTTGGGCACAATATCCAATAAAGCCCACAACACAATCATCAAGGCTATTGTAAACAAAATCCATTTATTCAAAACAAATCATATCTTTATTTGTTCAAAAATCATTAATATGAGAAATTACATTTCTCGGCAAATGAACCCTAAAATTGGGGTTGTAACAAAAACACTATCTGAGTGTATTTTTATAAGATACTAGACATCATTAGATTTCCATGGATACCCTATAAACATGTTTGATATCAGTCATTCATCTGAGATCTAAAGGTTTCTTAGTGGCGCCCCACCTTCATGTGATCCTCTTTGTGTCGTGGATCCATAGCCTCGGTCTACCTCCCTTTGGACCCGGTTAACCAAAGCACAAAGCACCTCATTCACCCACATGAGCACCGCTGTGGACGGGATGTCAGGCAAGGACTCATGCTGATAGAAGTTGATTGCGCCATCTATGAAAGGTGCATATGACTTCGACATCTCCCTCCCTTCCTAGGTGGCATGATCTCCACATGCAGGTTGCTTTCTTCTCCGTTTCCCTAAATTCCCATCCTACAGCTCCGCCACACCTCTCATCTCTTTTGTTCACCCTTTTCCATATTCTATTTTGCTTGCTTTTTGTGTCAAACCCTAGCACTGGGTCTGGCCGCCCCCAAGCATCAAGGATCGAGGGATTATATACCCCCTTCTATTTCGATCTTAGGAGAAAGACTTCTTCTCGAATCCTCTATTTGACTCTGCAAAATATGGGCGCACTCTCCAGTCCCGCTCAGGATGGAGTGCCCCCTTTTATTTTTGTAATTTTTTCTTCTGCTAATTGATAGAAGTCCATATCAAAGAAATATTTATGTAGTCCTCCTCACAATTCTATTTGATCCCAGAATTTAGAATTAGCATTATATTTCCATTGTCTCTCATTGAGCAAAAGATCTGGTCAAAACTAGTCAGAGAATGACTCCTAACTCACTTTTTAAGTAAATGTTTGATAATTACATATTTAATTACCTAGAACACTAGATAATCCAAAATTATCTAAAATTTCTCCCATAACCTCATATTATAGTTATCTATATACCAAAAATATTTTGAGTACTCATCATGAGCACTAAATATCAAACAATAAACTTTATATCCCAAGGACCCATATGTAATCCTTAATTGGCCCAATTAGGCTTGAATTGATTTTTAAGACAGATGGTCCATTCCTTGGTCTTCCAGAGGGTCCATAAACATAATCATCTTCTTGATTACAAAATTTAACATTTAAACTGACATACTCAATTCTCCATGTGATATATTTGATCAATAGTACATTTCTTACTTAATATGAAG
This sequence comes from Alisma plantago-aquatica, assembly GCA_963693085.1. Classification (NCBI taxonomy): domain Eukaryota; kingdom Viridiplantae; phylum Streptophyta; class Magnoliopsida; order Alismatales; family Alismataceae; genus Alisma; species Alisma plantago-aquatica. The sequence goes on from OY856411.1 coordinate 652,694,288, forward strand.
ACTTAAACTAGGTATAGGTCTCAAATCATTAATTAGAGTGATCACCTTTCCTTCAATATCCTACTTTGGTTTTCACCTCATATCATCAGATTAAATATAAATTTCCAAACTTTGAGGATATCACCGAAACAGTCACAATTTCACAAGAACACCCTCTACATTCTATTTTCCTTTAATTCCAAATATTATGAAAATTTGATAGAACCTTATTGTAATCATAAATCTATCATATACTAAATTTATCAATAACTTAATCATGTACTTATTAGGTTCAACAATTAGGGGTGTGAGAGAGATTCATTGAGGATGCTCGAGAACACTACAATGACCACCAATCATGTAATGGTAGTCATAGTATAGATGCCATCTCCTCCAATGTTGGCATAATATACTTCTGCCCAACTGAAAAATCATTGACCTTCACATCCCAAGACTATGCATCTCCGCTTAGAAACTCAATGTCTACCAAGACATAGGGTATGCTAAGTAACTTTTGTACTAAAGTCCTAGTAAGTGTCATTTGTGCTCGTTAGTCACATCTAGCACATCCATAGATGTTTCTTGAGAAGTAAAAGTTTCAGACTCTTGACCTCAGTGATATATTGAGTATCACCCTGGACATCAATAGAAATCCAGTAGGTGGCAAAAAAATATGGAAAGGAAGGGTGGCTCCACCACTAGTTATGGAGTTATTATAGTAAATTAAGGCCACTCTTTTTCATTACAATACAAAGGTGACAGGGTTTGGGATGTGGTTCTCAAGGTTGAAAACAGTCTCTAGCCCCTAAAATGTTTTATAATGCCTAATCAAATGGGTAACACCTACTACGAGCCCCCCTTAATTATGATATATGGTAAGTGGGTCGTGGCATCTCTCCCCTTTCCTAACCCTAATGGTTTTTTTCTATTGATGTGGATCAGGTTTGTGCCCCACATGGATCCATCTATCCAACTAGGTTAGGGGGTTGACATGCATCCTATACGGGTTTGTCGCCATATTCCAAGGCCCAAAACACTATTTTTCAATATTTCTAGCCATTTCTTGAGGTATTTCATGTCTATTTGGGTCCAACAATCTTAGATATGCTCGAAATATTTGGATTTAGTCAAATATTGGTTTTAGTAATCCCTTAATTAAGAGTCTTTGATATGAGCACCTAAATAAAGCCTTATTTCATTAGAATTTCACTTCAAACCATGCTCATGCAAGAAATTTCATCAATCCATAAAACCTTGTCATGACAAGTGCCATCAACTAAGTCTTACATTGATAAGCATGTATGAAAGACTTACTCAAGCAAGCACCATAAGATTATGTGGAATAGTTGTACTCTTTCCATGAGTATTATTGTACTAAAACTAGAACCAGTATCAATGTCATCAAGTTGACACACATTTGACCAGAAATGTCTTCAATCAGTCTCAAGACTTTGGTGCTCATCATGGGTGGATTTACCAACCATGCTTCAAACCTCATCTTGAGATGGGAAAACTATTGACACTACTTTTTGGTCCACCCCAGTTGAATGAATCAAAATTGTGAAAAAAAATTGTTAAAGTGATGGACAAATGAACCAAGATATACAAATAAATTTTGAAACTATATCATGTTTACTGATGAACTATGGATGCATTAATAGTTACTAAAATCTAGTCATGATTCTTTATTGGAGGGAAAGTGAGCAAGAACTACATTTGCATTTGTCAATAATTTTTGGTACATATGCCCAGAGAGCCAATCAAATGATGATTTTGATGGCATATAAGATAAAGTATTTGATTAATAATAAACCAAGGCAAGCTTTCAATTCATTTTGTTTAACTCAGTTATGAGATAATGAGGAAACATGATGGATGTCAATAGAATGATATTACTCAATCACATATGTCTTCAAGTACGTGACTTGAACAATGAGATCATATGGTTGTTAAGAGTATGTACATTCTTATTTTTGTCCTTTGTTGGATGTTACTATCGAAGGAAGATAGACAGTGGTGACACTTAAGAATAGATTGTGTATTGGTTGATGACAAAATCTCCTCAGTCATGATATGTGATATCAAACCAAGCACATAGATAGTTGTTAGGGAACACTGAATCGGACAAACCCACCTTGAGAGTGACACATGGAAACCATATTTGGTGGTCATATTCATCTCTCATAGTGAAGGTGGTGATTTTGGTTCTTAGACCTAAAATCACTACACCCATCACATGTCCTTCAGTGTGCTTTGACATCATCCACCGCGATCCTGAATAAGGGTAGCCATAAAGGTGATGATTTAGTGCACTGTGACGCATGGGGATGACTGTGAGTGATGTAAATGGGATTTGTCCCTCCTACTGGAGTTTGATATCCAGGCCACTTAATAAGTGAGACTGATAAAGCGTGTGCATGCACATGGGAATCAATATATGATATTAAGGTCACACTATATCTAAGACAGTATTCTCTGGATCAAGGAGCATGGATTGAATATTGAGAGGATGATGATTTCATTCCTTGAGTTCATTCTAGATATCAGAGACAAAGGAATTATACAATCATTGTAACACCTAACATAGATTGTAGGTTGAAGTTGTTATCCAACTTTATATTTACTTGGATAGCATTGATGTGTGACTAGGCACCGCTCTTTACTTGTGATGTCATAAACTAGTTATGGACATTCACTGCCAACGTGATATGGGACCTATAGGATCACACACATAGGAAACACATAGAAGAGTAGTTTGATCATGAATGATAATTGAATTGATTACCAAAGTGTTTGGGTATTAAATTCAAGCAACAAATCAGCTGACTGAACTCCCAACTGACCGGTTTAAGGGTTGACCTGACCAGTTGGAGTGTCCGGTTGATTAGAAATTGAATTGTTTGAGTTATACCTAAACTAGGGAACGAATTGACCAGTTCACATAGTGAACCGATCGGCTCAGGTCGCCAACCAACCATTTGGTTAAGCGAGATGGATGGTTCACAGAGAAATTCGATTACATCATGGATTAGTGTTGATATCATGTTGTGCATTAATTAGATTCGAATTGTCAATTAATATGTGATTGGGAAACATGGAAAAATGACCAGTTTGCTGAGAGAACCAATCAACTCGTATGCCAACCGACTAGTTTTCTGCTTGCATGTTGTGAAATTTGTTAGATGTCGATCCCTTCCACTCCCACATAGATTAGGAACCCTGGCCCTAACCCCTCTTATACATTGAGGGGTACTTGGGGATTCTTAGAAACAATTCAATTGCCTCTGATAATTATTTGTCTTCTCTAGTTGTGGTAACTGAGAGAACTTAAGTAATTCCTGCCCGATAAAGGGAGGGATAGAAAGGGAGAACAATTGTGAGAGAGAAAGTTGGTGACTAGTACACCAATGGGAGGGACAACTCCTTCATGTTTGTTCTACTAGAATGACATGAGTTCTAGGCAGTCTGTGTTGACTTCTCTAGAGGTCTGGATGTTGTTTTCTATCTCTATGAGGACAACGTTAACCTACAATCTATGATGAACATCGTCCAAATGCAACTAGAAGACAGCTACACAATTACTCCAACTAGTTATAGTCATTGGACTTGTCCAAGACCATGTATAAAAACTCATTAAACCATCCTTCCCATTACATAGTTGTTGAAGCAATCTGTTGTCTTGGAGAATACAGACAAAACAAAATTATTTCTGCTGCCCACTTTGTGCTTGTGTTTCCCTATAGTGGTATCAGAGCCACATCAATTTACTATGTTTTTGGATTCAATTGATGAGATTGAATTTTGGTTTACTACTTTTATTTATTGCATATGGTTCAAATATTTAAAATGACTAATGTGCATATATGTTTAAAAGACCACACACGATACCAAACTTATATATATATATATATATATATATATATATATATATATATATATATATATATATATATATATATATATATATATATATATAGTCAGGCTAGAATACACTCGAGTGTATTCAGGGTAGAATACACTCAAGTAGTTTTTCATGATGCAATATTTTTTTCAAAAATCTAATCCATTGATCTTCTTAAACATGTTGTGAATAGCTCATACGCAAAATTTGAGCACATTTGGACATTTATAGGTCATGTTATAAAGACCGCAAAAATTATGCATTTCAAATTAGTTTCATGCATCGATTTTGTTGCCCTTGGATGAGTGACTTACACTCATCCAAATGGGCTCAAAATTTGTATGTAGCCTAGTTATAGTATGACGGTGAAGATAAATGGTTTACATTTTGCAAAAAAAAGTCTTGATATGCAAACACACTTGAGTGTATTCATGTGATCTATACACTCGAGTGTATTCTAGCCTAACTCTACACTCAAGTGTATTCTAGCCTGACTCTCTCTCTCTCTCTATCTAACTCTCTCTCTCTCTCTCTCTCTATATATATATATATATATATATATATATATATATATATATGAATGATATGATATGTTTGCAATTTACACACATCACCCTAAAATTAGTTTTGATGTGGATTTGTATCATGGTTATGGCCAATAACCCAAATATTTTTGTGTGGTTGGATGGTTTGGTTATATTCCTATTTTATCTCAGTTTGCATACCAAGCCTCTACCTTCTTCTTCCTAATGTAAAAGTATTATTCTTTCTTACCTTTTCTCCCATCTAATGTAACTCGAGGTTTCTAATTACCATGTAATAAGTTTAATAGCAACAGGACAGTTTCTTTTCTTACAACAACAAAGATGACATTCAAAGTTAGGTGAACTGACCATTTCACATGACGAGTCAACCGGCTGGATGACCGAGGAGGGTAGATCACAAGAGGAGCAAACTGACTAGCTGGTGATCCCAACCAACCATTTGGAGGTGTCTCGACATCGGTTGGGCAGGAGGCCGACCGATCATTTCATACGACCAACCGACCGGCCAAGTGGGAAGCTGACCAGCTCAAGGGTTGAACGGATCAACTTGGATTAGAAAGCATAGATCTACACCAACAACATGTTCATGCATGTGATGTAGATCTAGGTAGTAGTAATTCCTTGTGTCTCTAAGGAATTACAATAGATATGGCCATAACCATAGATAATGTTTTATATTACATATTTATGTTGTGGAATATAGTATGTATATGTTGCATACTGGCATGTGGTGATTGGATATGTATATGTATAAATATTAATATATGATATATATAAATTCCTCAATCAAACATATTAAGTCTAAGATGCTTTCCATTAGTGGGACACATGAAAAGCTTGATCGACTAAGAGTGGGCACCCCAAGGGTGGTGTGTAGTCTATCTCGTGGAAGTATGATGGTAATAATGTGAGCTTGCCAAGCGGGTGCATTATTGTGTAGGCTTTTGGGTCAAGCTTAATTGTGTGACCTTAATGAGATTAAGAACCATAAGCATGCATATGATTATGGCAAAGAGATGCGCATATCTTCTATCCAAGAATTGCATAAGATGCAATTGGCAAATGTTGTCTACCTTAATGATTGAATATGGACGCTGGCATTGGCTGGGTAATAATTGAATTGTTTTGGATCTTAGCTCATTAGATGTTTGTTCGCTACAATTTTTCGAATTGATAATTGAGGATTGTCAATTTGGTCAAAATAATGAGAGTGATATCTCATTATAGACCTAATTAACGTCATCAACTTTAATCAAATCAAAATTGATTTTTTGATGAAAATTGCAATTTTTGTAGAATCAAATGGAAACACATAACAACCATTTTTCCATGCGACCAGTCCTTGAGAAGGACAAGCTAAATGGGAATAACTTCCACAATTGGTTCAGGCTGCTGAGAACTATTCTCACACAGGAGTGCAAGCTCTATGTCCTGGAGACACCAAAGCTAGAAGAACTTCTTCCCAATACACCTAAGACTGACATGGATGTTTACAGGAAGCATACTAAAGATGTTGTTCATATCAAATGTTTGATGTTATTCTCCATGAACTATGAGTTGAAAAGGTATCATGAGAACATGGATGTTATTGAGATAGTCATGCATCTTAAGAATGTATTCTAAAATTAGGCTAGACATGAGAGATACGATGTCTCCAAGGCGTTGTTCAAATTTAACATGGCAGAAGGAGATCCAATAGGTCCTCATGTGCTCAAGCTCATTGGTTATGTGGAGAATCTGTCTAGACTGGGATTCCCCTTGGATCAAGAGTTGACCACTGATGTGATTCTACAGTCTCTATCAAAGTCATACAGTCAGTTTCTAATGAACAACAACATGAATGACTTTAACAAGTCGTTAACAGAGTTATTAGGCATGTTGAGAATAGTTGAGGCACAAATAAAAAAGACACGCCCAAGACTGTGATTATGATCTGCAAGACAAAAAGTCTAAAGGCAAAAGACAAAGCTAACCAGAAGCCTAACTCTTCAACACTCAAGGCAAAGGGAGAAGTAAAGAAGGGAGGCAATTGTCACCACTGTCACCAGCCTGGACATTACAAAAGGAATTGCCCTCTCTTTCTGGAGGAAATAAGAAGAAGAAGAAGAAGAAGGGGAAGAGACCTCTACTTTAGGTATAAATGTTATAAGATAAATTTTATTACTTCTTCATCATGGTATGTGATATCAGATATAAAATATGACATATGTTGATGTTCATGATCTAATAAAAAAATAAAGCTTTATGAAAAGGCAAGGATGGATTGTGATGAAGCAAGAGTTGCTGCAACTTCAATCTACATTTAGAATTTATCTTAGTCCATTGGGCATGTAATAGAGTCATTTGAACTGCTATTTCATTAGGCCAATAATAAAAACATTTACTTTATGCATCTTGTATGAATAAAGAGTTGTTAATGCTTCTATTTTAAAGATGTGATCTTGTATGGAAATACCCTAATCATAATTATCTTTATATGAAAGACTATAAAGATTAATTTTAATACCTTAAGGATTATAATTGATAAATCAAACAATCTTTAGCATTGTCTTCTAGTGCACATATATGAGAAATGCATTTCTAGAATCCATGTTGATGTTTTTGTAGACTCTTTTGGCTACTAAACCAATAAGAGACATGCAAATCTCACTTATGATCAACATGACAATACGCCTCTCACTAGGTGTAGGGGAGAGACCAAACATTCTATTAGAGATTATACATGTTGATATATGAAGATCTTATAGAATAAATTCTAGAGGTAGTTGTTTGTACTTCATTATATTTACTGATGATCTCAGTTGATATAGGGATTTTATTTGTTGAAATACAAACATGAATCTCTTAAAGTGTTCAAGGATTTTACAATGAAGTATAATTTTGATAAAAATATTAAGAAACTTTGATATGATCAAATGTTGAAATACTTTACATCAATAGTTTGAGGACCTTCTGGATAGATTGTGATAATGTATCACAAGTCAAATCCACCTGAAACATGATGATGTATCAGAAAGGAGGAATTGCATCATGATGGATCATGATGTGATTATCATTTAACCTGATTTCCTCTTCTCCTCATGGAAATATACTTTACACTAAAATAATGTACCATCATAAATGGTTTATTAGACATCATATGAGATATGATATGGGAAATTCCCGATATGTCTTAAGGATTGAAAATTATACAAAGAAAGTTGTTTCTTGAAAATGTTATCCACAAATCATAATTGTTGAATACTACCTTTAATCCTAATCTGACAACAAAATGTTTGTTGCTAGGATAACTGAGTTCCAAAAGAATAAGTGGGATTAAAAGTAGAACTCGAAACGTTCGAGATTGACAAGGAGGTACAATGGGAACAATTGGGAATGACAAATTGTTATAGAATCTCAAGTTCCTCATGTAAATAGAACCTCATAGCTCTAGTAAGATGCATCTAAGAATGAAAGATTGTGAATTCGATAACTCAAATAGGTTGGTCATGAGAAGATGAGACAACAAGTCAACTAGAACTAGAATCTGAGAAATGGCTTAAATACATTATGGAGTCCATGTACACTAACAAGGTATGACCTTGATAGTACCACCTAAAGGGGTGAACCCCAAAGGGTGCAATTGGTTTTTCCTTAAAAACACCAACATATATAACATAAAGGATAGATTGGTTGTAAAGGTTTTCTAATCCATTCAAATTTTTGAACATGATAAAATCCCTTTCCAACTGTATTGTTTGTTGTTGCATCTTGTATAGACTACTAGATTTGGCATATGAAGATTAAAATTGGATTCCTTGAAAGAAATATTTGAGAGAATGTGTATGTGACATAATATAAAGGTTTTATAGCTTCATGAATTCAAATAAAGTCTACAAGATACAAAGTTCAATCTAGGGATTGAAACAAGCATCTCAGAGATGGGATATTTTGACTTGACAATATAGTCAAAGTGTTTGACTTGAGCCAAGATAAAAAAGATAAAATCTATGATTACAAAAGATTTAGTGGGAGCATATATGTATATTCCACATGTTGATGGGGAATAACATCTCAATATTGGTAGCATTGAGACATGGCATGGAAAACACCTTCAAAAATGAAGGATTAGGTGAAACATCCAATGTCATAGGGATTGAGATCTATAGAGATGGTTATTGAAGATGTCATAACCCATATATGAGAACATACATTAGCAAATGTTGAAAGAGTTCAGCATGAAGGATTCGATGAGAGAGAATTCTGGATTAGTCTCTCAAGAACCCTATGTTCTGATTCTTATAAAGAATGGAAATACATGAGTGAGATGTTATATGCATCAGTAATTGGATCTATCTTGTATGATATATAAATGTACTCATCCCATAAGTCTTGTATGTATTAGAAATGACAAGATCATATTAGTTGGTTTCCAATGAGGGTCATTGAAATTAAAACATTCATTAGTACTTGAAGCAGCACTAAAGGATAAGTTTCTAGACTATAGCAACAAGGAAGAGTAAAGTGTAAAGGGTTACACTGATGCAAGCTTCTAAAAATGACAAAACACAATCACAATATAAAATTTGTTTAATTTTATGAAAAGAGTTGTAAGTTGGAAGGTTTCCAGACTATAGGCCATTAATAGAAGCCAAGTATCCTAGTGTTATGAACACATCAATGGATACGATATGGATCTAAAAGTTCATATGGATGAACTTAAATATGTTCCAAACATTGATGAAACAGTAGAGATATTGTGACAACAATGGAGCTATTGGTTAGGCAAGGAATATTAGATACCATATTATGGGAGTTCTATTCATATGAGAAATCATACAACAAAGAGATGAAACATGCAATATAACGACTATAGAAAAATGTTGATAACCCGCTGAATTAGCACTTGTGCAGTAGAAACATGATGGACATGTTTAGATCACTAAGAATGAGATTCTTGGGTGATTGGATCTAAGTGCAAGTGGGATCATATGATGATTGTTATGGCATATAAGATAAAGTATTTGATCAATAATATATAAAGGCAAGCTTCCGATTCATTATGTTTCACTCGGTTATGAGATAATGAGGAAACATGATGAATGTCTAAAAAATGATATTACTCAATGACGTATGTCTTCAAATACGTGATTTGAACAATGAGATCATACGAATGTTAAGAGTTTGTACATTCTTATTTATGTCCCTAGTCATATGTTACTGTCGAAGGTAGATAGACAGCAGTGACACTTGGTTGATGACATCCTATGTGATAGGGATTGAGATCTATAGAGATAGTTCTTGAAAGTTTCATAACCCATATATGAGAACATACATTAGAAAATGTTGAAAGAGTTCAGGATGAAGGATTCAATGAGAGAGAATTTGGGATTAGTCTCTCAAGAACCCTATGTTCTGATTCTTATGAAGAATGGAAATACATGAGTGAGATGGCATATGCATCAGCAATTGGATCTATCATGTATGTTATATAGATGTACTCATCCCATAAGTCATGTATGTATTGGATATAACAAGATCATATTAGTTGGTTTCCAATGAGGGTCATTGGAATTAAAACATCCATTAGTACTTGAAGCAGCACTAAATGATATGTTTCTAGACTATAGAAACAAGGAAGAGTTGAGTGTAAAGGGTTACATTGATGCAAGATTCCAAAAATGACAGAACATGATAACAATATAAAATTTATTTAATTTTATGAAAAGAGTTGTAAGTTGGAAGGGTTCCAGACTATAGGCCATTAATAGAAGCCAAGTATCCTGGTGTTATGAACACATGAATGGATATTATATGGATCTAAAAGTTCATATGTGTAAAGAGTGAGACCCGATAGAAGATCCACTCTTCACTTAATTGAAGAATTATTCCATCCAATCCCAAAAATACTAAAAAGTTAAGAAGGAAAGGAGGAATTTCATTCATTTCTCAAATGGTACATATTACAGAGCATGATAATGAATAAGCAGCGGAAACAAAACTATTACACAGTTACAAAATTTTCTTTGTACAATAATTCCTCACCATATAAGGTGGGACAAAAAATAAAATAAAAAGTATACACCTAAGAACACATAAGGCCGGTTGTAGAGGGCAACCAACTATCCCAAGCCATCCTCAATATCCATGTCCATATATTCAATCTTTTAGCATCTTTGTCTTCTAAAGTACCTAAACATGGGTGAAAGGGAACATCACCCAGAAAATAGGAAACAAGGTATAGGGGTCAGCAAAGAGTCGAGTGTGTACATATATAAAAATTACTTTGGGCATTATAATTTGTCACGAGTATAAAAGAGATGTTCCCATAAGAAAAAGGGGGCTATTTGCAATTAGGTATGTTCAAGAGAAAAGTAACAAAAGAAATGAGGCATATAAAATTCTTGATTACAAGCATGATAATAAAAGAGTGTCTTGCCATAACAATCATCCATAGATTCATATTAAAACAATAAATATTTGCATGCATAATAATGTAGACTAAATATACCTAAAATAGGGCCACAACACCATAGGATCATGGCCTAGAAATAAATAAGGGTGGAAACGCACACCCCGGGCAGAAACGCACGCCCTTTATAAGTATGGTTGTACATAAGTACCACTATTCTAGATATTCTAGTCAAACATGTAGCATGCATGAAATAGAGGGGCAAGACTAGCATTTCAGTCAATTTTTCATAAAAGGGAAATCATAGCAAGGGGGTTCAAGAACCCATATAAACAAGATGGTCCAGAAATTGCATGGATATAATGAGTTAACATCAAGAAATATAAATGTCCAAGAAATTGGATTTTCATTAGGAATAACAGTTCAAAAGATGTCGCATTAAAAGAAGTAGGTTTTATTCAAATAATGCCCAAAATAAAATAGAGGATGTACATACCTTATGATCAGACCTAGATATTCGATAACACCTCCTAAGCACAGGGTCAGGGTTGTCTCAACCTAGTCATAATATGTGTGCATTTGATTAATATAATATAGATTAAATCTTTTGCTTAGAAATTGACCCTACTATAGGTTGCAGATATGGTCATGAAACCTATCCCAATAAATCAGTCATATTTTCTGATCTCAAAAACATAATTATATGTATTACTTGGATAAACTAGTAATTACTTATGAATTTTACAAGTTTAAATCATTTCTGGCTAAATACGAAAATGAATTGTCAAATACCGAATTTACCCCTGAATATCATGTGAATCATCAAGGGCTCTCTGTTGCGTGAACTATACAAAAATAGATGGAACCTAAATTCGGATCAACATAGTCAGACTAAATCCAAAATCTCCAATATGCCCTCATGGGCGTGACAATAATACTTTGGCCACATGGGCAGAACTGGACTTTCATCCCAGGGATTGAAATCCTTGTGTTCTGTGCCATGGTTGCTCCACAGAGATCGGGGTCAAGGTGACCTTCCGAACCAAGACCCCAAGCGAAGGAGCATAAAGCTCACTGCCTTCGTCTCTTCACCCTGGACCTGGAGAACTACCACTCTAGTCCTGAGGTAGTTGGGGTCGATATGAATCCCATGGTGGTGATGACCAAGGAGGGACCTGGTACTGACCGCGGTGAGGGGAACACAGCGAGAAATGGCTACGACATTATGACTTAGCCAGAACCCACATTCATGAGGAGACAAGTTGTGTAAGGCCAGAAATAAGAGACCCCAGTGAGACCAAAGAAAATCCGTCACCAATCACAAAACTAGTGTGGCTTGAGTTCAGAGAAACAGTGATCCAAAACTTGGATGGGTGCCATCGAAAATGGCGGGGAGATCCTATCTACACCATGACACGTGACGAATGCAGGTGTTTTGCCAATCACCGATGATGGGTTTGTCCGAGTTACAGAACCCAAGGACTTGTGGAATCCTTCTCGACGGCGTGGCAAAATAGGGGAGACCGGCGACGCTAGTCGACCAAGTGAATGAGAGTGAAGCATGGTAATACGAATGCACCTAAGGAAAGAACGAGGGTCCTATAGGGTTACCTCAAAAGTGAATGGACCGAGATGGGGAGTACAACGGCTGCTCATCATTCTCGCCAGAGAAGAAGATTGACACTGCCAACGGCTCCAAAGCACCCAAGCGAGCAATTGGTTGAAGAGAACTGGTAAGGTGGTGCCATGGATCAATTTTGGAGCGAAAGAGAAGGTGTGGTGGCTCTGAGGTGGGGAATCAGTGGAAAAGGGGAAAGGCAGTGGTGGCTGCTCGAGACCCTAAAAGGGTGTTTTTTATTTAGGGTGTCGCACATGGTGAGTAAAGGTTCGTTGGATTTTGGAGAGAGAGAGGAGTTTGTTGGTGAAGAAATCTTGATGAATGGTTCAGCCTAGCGTGGGAGAGCGACCAGTGAAATACCTCGGTGTTGTACATCTTGAGCGTGCGCGAGGAAGCCAGAGGTAGGGGATGACTAAGTCCCACTACCCAATTACCCGGCTAATCGACCCGGGTGCTAAAGTGACAGAAAGACTGGCCTTGGACCAAAGTCTTGGCCGTGACACATAAAATCGATTTAAATCGTCCTAAGCTATAGGTTAAATCATATATAGCCTATTAGGGTCCAAAAAAGGGGGTGTTTGATGTCCAAATGACCCCAAGCTTTGAGGGTTAGCTAATAAGGATATGAGGAACCCGATTATAAGCTTAGATTTGGGTTTGAGGCTACTTTAGATGTCATTTAACCTTTGTACATTAATCATCCAATTAATGCAATGAACTAAGTCTAAAGGTCAATAATGGTGAAACCTTCCACCTAGACGTGATTCTTGTCCTGTCTGATGTCCAAAAGTATCATAGTTCACAAATCTAGGGTCAAGTAATCTAGATTATCATTATTGTTAATAAGTTTCCCAATTTAGGTACTAAGGTAGCAATATCATATGACTTCATCTCTAAGGATCCCTAAATGAGTCAATCTAGGGTTTGAAGATCAAAATATGGTTTCATTTATGCTAACACAGTGAAATTTAGATATTTAAAGGTAGTCAACTGAAGGGGAAAGGATATTGGTTATCCACATAATCAAATAGGGGCCTAGAAGAACAGAGGACTAGCCTATGTGTCTGGAATCGAGTATGTTACAATATGGATGAACTTAAAGATGTTCCAACCATTGATAAAATAATAGAGATATTGTAACAACAATGGAGCTATTGGTTAGGCAAGGAATATCTGATACCATATTATGGGAGTTCTAGCTCATACGAGAAATCATATAGTGAAGAGGTCAAACATGCAATATATCAACTATAGCAAAATGTTGATAACATGTTAGATTAGCACGTGTTCATTAGAAACATGATGGACATGTTTAGATCACTAAGAATAAGATTTGTAGGTGAGTGCATCTAAGTGCAAGTGGGAGTTTGTTGGTATGTATGCCCAAAGAGATAATCATATGATTATTGTGATGGAATATAATATAAAGGATTTGATTAATAATAAATAAAGGAAAGATTTCAATTCATTATGCTTCACTCAATTATGAGATAATGAGTAAACATGATGAATGTCTAAAGAATGATATTACTCAATGACATATGTCTTCAAGTACGTGACTTGAACAATGAGATCATACGGATTAAGAGTATTTACATTCTTACTTATGTCCCTAATCAGATGTTACTGTGGAAGGTAGATAGACAGCAGTGACACTTGGTTGATGATAGAATTCCATCATTCATGATATGTGATATCAAACCAAGCACATAGATACTTGTTAAGTAATTGTGTATCAGACAAACCCAGATTGATAGTGACACATGGAAACCATAATTTGTGGTCATAGTCATCTCTAATAGTGAATGTGGTATTTGTGGTTCTTAGACCAGAAGTCAATGCACTCATCACCTGTCGTTCGGTGTGCTTTGACATCATCCACCATGATCAAGAATGAGGGTTGTCATAAAGGTGATGATTGGGTGCACTATGACATATGGGGATGATTGTGAGTGATGTAGATGGGATTTGTCCCTCCTATTGGAGTTTGGTATCCATGCCACATGATAAGCGAGACTGAGAAAAGCATGTTCATGCACAAGTGAATCAATATATAATATTGAGGTCACATATATCTCAAACAGTCTGTTCTGGATCAAGGAACATGGATTGAACATTGAGAGTATGATGATTCTGTGCCTTGAGATCATAATGGATATCAGAGACAAAGGAATTATACAATCACTGTAACACCTAACACAGATTGTAGGTTGAAGATATTCTCCAACTTTCCATTTACTTGGGTAGCACTGATGTGTGACTAGGAAACGCTCTTTGCTTGTGATGTCATAAACTAGTTATGGACATTCACTGCCAACGTGATATGGGACCTATAGGGTCACACACATGGGAAATGCCTAGAAGAGGAGTTTGATCATGAATGATAATTGAATTGATTACCAAAGTGTTTGGATATTCATTTCAAGCAACAAATCAGTTGACTAAACTCCCAATCGATTGGTTCAAGGGTTGACCTGACCGGTTGGAGTGTTAGGTTGATTAGAAACTAAATTGGTTGAGTTCTGCTTGAACTGAGGAACAAACCGACCGATTCACATAGTGAACCAACTGGCTCAGGTCACCAACTGACTGTTTGGTTGAGCGAGACGACCGGTTCATGGAGAAATTTGATTACATCAAGGATTAGTACCGATATCATGTTGTGCATTACTCAGATTTGAATTGCCAATTCATATGAGATTGGGGAAAATGGCAAAATGATCAGTTTTCTGCTCGTAGCTTACAAAATTTGTGAAATTTTGGTCCCTTCCACTCCCACACAAACTGGGAACTCTGACCCTAACCCCTCCTATATATAGAGGGGTATTGGGGGCTTCTCAAACACAACTCAATTGCCTCCAAAAATCATTTATCTTCACTGGTTGTGGTAACCGAGAGAACTCGAGTAAGTCCTACTTGATAAATGGAGGGATAGCAAGGGAGAACAGTTGCGGGAGGGCAAGCTCGTGACTAGTACACCAACAAGAGGGACAACTCCTTCCTAACTATTCTACTAGACCGACAGGAGCTCTAGGTGATCTGTGTGGACTTCTCTAGAGGTATGGAGGTTGTTGTCTACTTCTAGGAGGATAACGTCAACCTAATGTCAATGGTGAAGACCAGGAGTTGCACAGACGTTACCCAAGTGCAACTAGAAGACAGTTGCATGACTTCTCCAATGAGTTATAGTTTTTAGACTTGCTCCAGAACCAGGTATGAACGCATTAAACCATCCATCCCATCACATAGTTGTTGATGCAATCTTTCTGTCATGGGGAATGTTGATAGAAAAAAAAATTCTACTGTCTACTCTATGCCCATATTTCCCTACAGTATCATCATGAGAAATGTCAAGATGTGTGGAGATGATTCAATGCAGAGCCCAATAATCATAATAGAGCACAAGACTTCTGATTAGACTCACGATAAATTATCAAGATGTGATTTAGCAATCACTAAGATTGGTAGTCACTAAATGAATTGATCAAAGAAATGTCCTAATCTTTTTCCATATTCTAGGTCGTATTTGTACAATTCAAATAATAAATGCATGCATCGAGAATGATGTTGACTAGAGTATATAAATATAATCAATTGATTTTTTCACATTGATTACTTCATTTGGATTTAAATGTCACCATAACCCTAACTTGAGAAACATATGGAATTTCCATAACCCAATTTATCCATCTGAACAAGATACCCAACTCACACCACTGACACGCATGACCCATTTGTGCACCCTAGATGTGCACCCAATTGTATCACTTATTTTATTCACACTTGTTTACAACCTCAATCTGACTAAGATTTTATAGAGATTGAGGTCAAGTGGGGTACCTAGCAAATGTGTGCTACACTTTCAAGGTCACACCCCACCACAAAATGGTCAATGAATCCTTTTGAAACCTTTATAAGGGGGAGGAAAGTGGGGCGCGTAGCAAGTCTGCACCCCACTTTTCTTCGTCCGGTGTGATAGCTAAATAGAGGTAGACAAGTAGATATCCCAATAGTCTCTACATGATGAGGATACCCTGAGTTGTGCACTTCATTTGCCATACTATTTTTTCTTTATTGAATATTCAGCCTAATCTTAAACCTATGGTAAATTAAGGACCTCTATCAAATTGACCCCCAACTTTGATTTATGAGGGTTACCACAAGAAATCAAAGGACCACTTATTTATCACTCATCTATTTAATAGATAGCCAATCCCAAGCCAAAAACTTCATCCTCAACCTCTAAACCCTATAAAAGCCCCTAAGGTAAGGGACAAGTGAGATCTGTAAAGTTCAAAAACGCCTTTTGTAGTCCCAATTCCCAATCCATTTCCTTTGATGAAGAATGAAGGAAAACAAATGTTGTTCATCTCCTATAACTTCCTATAAATGTTGATTTGGTCTAGCCACAATGTATATCCCTTCCCTCCCTCTTTGATCTAGTGTGATGATATGTGCACCCATGATCGATGATCTTTTCTATATTCATGATTTAGTAACCCTCTTTTTGTGTAATTAACATGCATGCATGTTGTATTTAATGTTTCATCCATATAGTTAAACTTTACAATGCAAAAAAGAACTCATTTTTCCTCTCCATGAATGATAATTCCAAGTTTAGGTGTCACGAGGGTGCCTAAAAGCTTCCCTATGTGTAATCTTGTGTTACCCTAATCTTTGGTCAACCTATCATGTTGTATACACTCACTTTCTAAGAAATTTCATGATATTTATTGTTTTTATTAAAATATGTGGTGGTCATTCCGTTTTCAAACTGCTTACTTTTTATCTTTCGAGATCCACCAAAATCACATTACCTTTTCCTAATAGGATGCATTTTTCATCAAATATTTACAATACACGTCAAGAGAAAAAAAATCTTCTAAATAGTTACATTACATGTCGTTACTTATATTGTTATACCACATACATTATGACATCTTGTTTGGTACTTGGTATATGTTTATACACACATTCATATACACATAAGAGAGAGAATTAGGAGGGGATATGCAGGGCAGAGAGATATACTAGTTGTCTATACAAATGTGAAAAATAAACAAATTAAAATTGATGACTTACCATGTGAAGTCAATATCAATGGTGTATTTATATAAAACTACATCTACTTTTAAGCTTGCCATGAGAATGCCAAGCATGGTAAGGAATTACATTATTGATCGAATGCATTTTGCTAATGTTGAGTGTTGAGGTTGAGAAGACTGTCAAAGAAATTTGGAAGGGAGGATAGACTTTGATATCAATTTTCTCCAAACCTACAAAATGAATTCACAGTTGGAGGATGACGGAAGCATCCTTTTTATTGGATCTACAAAGAATGGAACTTCAGGCAAGATCATTCAATTTCATGTAAGTATGCATAAGTAATGTGAGCTTGATGCAGAAGATGCCTTCCAAGTATGATGATTGAACAACGCCTTAACCACAAAACCATTTTATTTGTCAGCTCAATCTCTAAGTCCCATAGTAGATTTGGACTAGATGCATCAAGCTAGGATATTTGGGCCTTATCACAACCACCACAAGATGAGGCACCCTAAAAAGACAGGTGCAAAGTCCAAAAAGGCTCTTTTAGATGGGATGTTCCACATGTTATTAATGAATAATAGTTCATTATGTATTTGGATTGGAAAAATAGTTGTGATATTTGGAATACCTCTTATGTAGTTATATCCAACCAAGAATTGAACCAAGAGAAGTGGATTTCCTATCTCATATGGTTATCTAAGCCATACTTCAATGGGTATCTCAAAAATGCAGCAACTTGTAAATACACTAATATTAGTTGATAGATATGGAGTTGAACAATAAGGGCTTTTTTTGTGTTATTATGGTAGTGTTGAAATGGAAATCATACAATATCACATTATTTGTAACGCCCGGGCCCATTGCCCAAGGCTCTAGTAGAGTTTCAGGACTGACGACTGGCCCCACAAACCACCACTAGCCTTAACTGTGCACTTTGTCCACACTGACGCGCAAGCCAGGATCAACTTTCCGACTGGTCACCCATCCTAGTACTACTCCAAGCTGAGCACGCTTAACTATGGAGTTCTTTAGTGATGGGCTCCCGAAAAAGCAGGTGCGCCTTGGTGATATGGGTAGTCCAATCATTCCTTTTAAGATCATGTTATCCGAGGTCTCAAATCCTGGGATGTTACAATCTCCCCCACTTAGACTCTTGACGTCCTCGTCAAGGCTCAACTATATGGCCTCATAATCTAACCCCATTTCAGTGCAGACCCACAATGGCCCATGGACACCCAGCTCCCGTCCACGGCTACCAGCGCAAGGGCGGCTCCATCTCGTCTCTACGGATAGCCCTTTCCAACTTGCCTGGACCGCACAGCTCAAGACTGGCATGCCATGTCAATGTGGGACCCACCTACTAGAGGGGAATTGGCTCTGATACCATTTGTAACGCCCGGGCCCATTGCCCAAGGCTCTAGTAGAGTTTCAGGAATGACGACTGGCCCCACAAACCACCACTAGCCTTGACTGTGCACTTTGTCCACACTGACGCGCAAGCCAGGATCAACTTCCCGACTGGTCACCCATCCTAGTACTACTCCAAGCTGAGCACGCTTAACTATGGAGTTCTTTAGTGATGGGCTCCCGGAAAAGGAGGTGCACCTTGGTGATATGGGTAGTCCAATCATTCCTTTTAAGATCATGTTATCTGAGGCCTCAAATCCTGGGATGTTACATTATCCACTTGCTTATCATCTAGGAAAAAGACTATGGAATTGTTGTCAACTTTCTCCATGTAATTTATTGTTCACTTTGGACCAAATGGAAACATAGACCACCATAAAATGTGAATTGATGTCATTATCTATCTGAAAACAATCATAGGAAACACCACTTCTTTAAATTAACATATAGAAAACATGGGTGAAGGTGTAAACAAGGGCATGTCTATACAAAAGTCTTCTAAAGAAAGAAAACATGTGAAGCTTTAAGGTGTACTTATGTTGATTTTTAAAGATGATTGGTACAATTAACAAAAGAGAACATATTAGTACTCTGTTGAGACTATATGTTGGTCCATTTATGCAATAATATTTTATTGGGTATATACTTGATTGTTTTCCCATCCTCATTTTATTATTACACCAAACTATGTTTCCCAACAAAGTTATACTACCAGAAGAGCTCAACAAGGAATGTCTATATAGGAAAAGGGCTTTCAAAGGTCGTCCTCAACTAGAACAACAACTATACAGGATAGGCATGCAATCCAAGAACAAAGGGAAAATCTCTTTATATATATGCTTGATAATTTTAACCTATTTTTGATGTGATTCATCTCAAGTGCACAACTAATGAGAAAAATAGGGTGAAGGTGTAAACAAGGGCATGTCTATACAAAAGTCTTCTAAAGAAAGAAAACATGTGAAGCTTTAAGTTGTACTTATGTTGATTTTTAAAGATGATTGGTACAATTAACAAAAGAGAACATATTAGTACTCTGTTGAGACTATATGTTGGTCCATTTATGCAATAATATTTTATTGGGTATATACTTGATTGTCTTCCCATCCTCATTTTATTATTACACCAAACTATGTTTCCCAACAAAGTTATACTATCAGAAGAGCTCAACAAGGAATGTCTATATAGGAAAAGGGCTTTCAAAGGTCTTCCTCAACTAGAACAACAACTATACAGGATAGGCATGCAATCCAAGAACAAAGGGAAAATCTCTTTATATATATGCTTGATAATTTTAACCTATTTTTGATGTGATTCATCTCAAGTGCACAACTAATGAGAAAAATACATCTCCTCACCCTTGTTTCATTTGATACCATTACCCACAAGTAAATCCTCAAAGTTTAAACAAGGTGGATCTCTAGCCACCTCCATCAAATAAAACCATTGCATGACACATCCCAAATGGGTATTTCCTACCCTACTGCCTCAACCAAAATGCATCCCATTAGTCATCAGTCAAACCAACTAATCTAGTCTATATAAGAGAAACCAATCCATTGAATTAGATTATTGCAAAACCATTCCCCTTCACTTGAGCTTGTTTAACGTTCATGCAATGTAATAAGAGACTCTTCATTGCTTTGTGACCCTCTGAAGAAATTATCATAAGTACATTCAAGTACATTATGGAACTTCACAGAAATAATCTGGATGAAACAATGTAAAATAATGGTGATGGCATCCTCCATGAACGTTGTGCCTCCTAACATAAATGAATGACTCACACCGCCACAGACGAAATGGAGTTGTATCAAAACAAAATCCGCTTTGCATGAGAATTCACATAGAATAAAAGGAGAGACAACAGTTTGAACTAATCCCCGACAGTAAGCCATGATAACTAACTCAAGGTGCAAAAACAACCTTTGATGTCGTTTTCTTCATTGTTTTCAGGTGTTCATCATATGGCGTCTCACATGAATATTTGTTTACTAATGTATGTGTAGATAAGTGTCAACACTCTTCACTCCTTTGTGAAATTTTTATACTTCTTAATACTAGTTAACTTTTACCTTGAAACGTGAGGCCGAAATTCTATCATGATTGATCGCGCAACTTTGTTCAGGTTCCACAATGTGAGTTGTTCCTTCGACTGTGTGTTGGGAGGCCCAGGATGTATTTCTCTCATCAACTTCTATCACCTCTGCGTTGGATGCTTCTGATCACGCGCTCCATCAGTGTGATGCACATTGTTGTTGGTGATGGACATGGTTTTAGTAATCTGCAATGGCGTTTGGCAACACTCCCTATGCGTCTTGTGGGGTTAGGCATCAAGCTTCTCGGAATGTTTCCTCTCAAATTTACACCTAACTCCAAGACCACGAGAAGTCAACTTTGTGCATGTTGGATCCTCCTCCTTTGATTTTGCACTCGATGTGATCAGCAATATCTTGCAATCTTTTACTAGTCAACGTTCTCATACGCCTTCTATTTTGACAAACACTTACTACAAAATAATTATCCAACGATTGACAACAAGTGACATTTCCCTACAACAAGAAGCTATAAGCCAACCGTGCACAATGCTTCATGCCTATTATCCTTTATTGAAAGTCAATAGTTTATCCATGTCACCTATTGAGTTTCCAGCAATCCTTTACTGTCAACTCATGTTATACCATGGTGATAATCATTGCTCCATGCAAACCTCAAACATTTTCAAAGGTCATGTCGTACGTCATAAATTGTCGAAAACAACCTAATTATAGTTTTAAAACATGCCGGACAGTCTCTATCGCCGCTACACGAATAGTCCATTGACACAATACAGCTTGTGAGACGATCATCCTCATTTTGTAGCCTCCGTCTCTGGTACCTTTAAGGTGTTAAATGATGATCCGACTTCTCTTCTTCGATGACTTCCAACAGATAACTAATAAGAACCTCATATTTTCATCTACATCCAATCATTTTATTTTTAACTTAAAGAGTTGGTCATTAAAAAAGACTTGCAGCTCAATTTGTTACCATGTTTCTGTCAAATACTTTCGTAATTAGCACGTGTGAAATTTATTTAATACAACTACAGCCCAGTGAGTCGAGCATAATAGGGAATCAAGTCGCAAAATCATCTCATCCCAATTTAGACCTGCCAACCCAAAACTTGAGGAAAAACGCAATCTTTGTTTCGTTTGAAGCAAATCACAGTACTTGCCCACACAATGACAGTCGAAACACAAAATCTCACTACAACGTTGATTTCAGAGCTATTTGGGCACCTCACGAATGGAACAGAAGTATATACCCAACAAGATATTACAATCCTTGGGAGCCCAGAGGTAAAACTATTGATACTAACAGCTTCTGTCCCGTCGTCTGCTAAACAAACACATGAAAATGATCCACCAAATCTGCACAACCCAATCCACCAGAAAGGGAAGAAACTTAAATCACCGGTATCGTGCCCCAGACGCAGGGTACCCCTGCACGTATCTCTGTCCATAAGGTCCTTGATTTCCAGGAGCAGGTGGAGTTCCATAGGAACCTGTACCAATCAGATAGAATAAGGAGATTGGCAATGAAAGAGACGACCACAAAAAACAAATTATTTAATTAATAACAAGCAAAAAATGTCAGACATCTTTGTCAATTTCGAACAACTGCTGCAAAATATATAACTAAGCTGCATATGTAAACAGACTACACATGGTTAAGACTAAAAAGGGAACAAACATGGAGTTGATGCATACTGCATGCGTTAAATTAAGACTTCAGCAAGGGGCTGATTATCATGCTAAATATCTCCAGACATATTGACCTATGCAAGAGAGAACCATCCACGAAACAGAGCGGACACAGTTATCATGTTCAAGAATTTTCTCCAATCAAACAGCAAAGTGAACTTTCGTCCAAGAGCGAATGGTTTCTGGAGATGTAGGCTTTGTTCGGCAAAGCATCACAGAGCCTGCGACGGAGACCTGTAATCGCAGGCAGGCATTAATAGATTACGGGCAGATGAGACGCTGCCTGCCCTAACAACGGTAGACTTCACCGCTAATAAAGTCCTCGGCAAATTGGACTTCCTATAAAGCGGCAGACGGCGATGAAATTCACCGCGTCTTTCTGACGCGGTGGGTAGCGACCGTTGTACCGAACAGTGCCGTACTCTGCCAAAATTAGAGTTAGCATCTACAATATGGAACCCGACATACCGTACACCTCAAAGCTGCATAAAAGCTTAACATGTACGTTTTGTTCCTTAAATAATGAAAGCAGATCCTTCCTGGTTTTAGTTATTCCCGTAGTATAAACTTCTACTGCCACCTCCTACCTCTTTACCCCTTCCCTGTAGGTTGTAGTTACTGCTGATTGCCACTGCACATCGGAGTACAAGAGTACTCCAGGTTTATGCCAAGGAGGTTTTCAGAAGCAGAAAATGAGAGAAGGGGGAGAAGGGAGAAAGGGGGGAAGGCTGGAGAGGTGGCAGATGGTCCAATAGTGCTCTGCAACAGCACCAGCAGTGTCTGGTGCGGCGCCTGCTTTAGCACCAGACATTGACAACAACAAAAAATCAAAATGTCATGGTAATTTTAGCCAACTGAATATCCTGGCAAGAAGGGTCGAAGATCTTCGTGATTTTTCATGACCTTTCACAATTATTCCTGTTTTTATCATTTTTAATAAGTTTCACAGATTTTTTTGGGGTAACTAATTTTAAATTAGCAATTTCTTAATATTGGTAATTGACTTATTATATACATCACATTTTAATGATACATACACATGCTTATTTGAGCAAGAAAACAATGGCCAACCACTTCTCGCAACTTTTTGCAACTTCTCATGATGGTCATATTTTGTCAGTTTTTCTGAGATCTTGTGGCTTTTCATGGACACATCTTACTAATCTTTCTAACTAGAGAGAAGATGCTGCTTCGGGGGGATCTTATAGCTTCTATGTACTAAGCATATAAGTCCTAAACCAACCTTATTCTACTACCATCCACCACTTCTACCGTATTAAATAAATAACTACCAACATTTACCCCAAAAATAGGTGCCTTACAGGTTGTAGATATACCCAAATTAGAGGATCTAGAAGTTAACGCTCTAGATTAAATAGTATCACAATTAACTATTTCAAAAATTCATAGAGAAGTGGCATATATATAACTAGTATCACTTTTTTTATTTGAATTAGTAGTTGCAAGTTGCAAGTTGCAACTTGTAAGAATTAAGAGTATTTGGATATGACTAGTAGTAGTATTTCCAAAATTTGGGATGATACAATGAGGGAAATGAAGCATACAGAGCATATAGAGACGTTATAAAAATTTACAGAGATAACATGAGTTGGGCTGAATACGCATAACATGTAAAACAGCTAATGTTCGGACAACTGCCACTGCACCACTCTAGTTTCAATTATGTATTTTAAATATTTTTTGTTTAGTTTAAATTAATTGTAAGTTGTAATATCAGTTAAACGTGTAATAACTATAAGTTAGATATCATTTGTAAACTACAATAACAATGATATATCACTGCATTCCCCCTTATTAGCACACCTGAGGCATTCCCACCCTCATTATAATAGATATGAGATAGTATCACATAAACAAGTGTTTTTAAGTGAATATATTGTAATGTTTTTTATAGATTAATTATCTCATTATGACACCAAAATTTCAGAATCCATAACAAAACAGTTCAACCTTTTTCATTCACACATGTAGGACCCCCCCCACCACCACCACCACCACAAACCATTATATGTTATTGTGTGTATGTGTATTTGTGTATGTACATGTAAAATTTCGTCACTGAATTCCTTTATTTGCTTTCGAACTCTCATGTCGACAAGAGATTATCCGTTAAAATTTCAAGAAATCTATGTATTAGGACCATTCAGAACGGCGTCAAAATCAAACATTTTAAACTATGTCCCAAGATGATGACATTAATTAGAATTTGATCATTTTATTATTTTCTAGAATCCCCTCTTTGTAATGTAGTTCTAGGGGAAGTGGTATCAGAGGTGAAGCCTAAACAACAAGGGCACAGATTTGTACCTTCTCCTTCCTTCTCTCTATCATTTTCCTCAACTACGGCTTTTCCCACGTTCATGTTTACCGCATCTGGCCTACAGTGCCATGTTCCCTCCATTCTTCGCCCGGCCACTCTTCCCCTTGCAGGTGACGCCAACCGAGACCCCAAAATGTTCATCGACCCTAGCTTTTGCGCGCGAAGGAGACGCCAGAACCAAAGTGTGGTGTCGCACTGCCCTGCAGTCCCACCCCTCTCCTTCTGACTGCAACGACCAACGCAACACCCACGATAACCCCAATTCCCCCATCTACGAAAACCCCTCACCCTTCTAGACCCCTACCTAATAAAACCCCCAACACCCTAACCCCATCGAGATTCTCATGTAGTCTAAAACTCAATGATAGTGTCCCCACCCAAGTCGGACCCTTGTGCTCCTCGTCCCCTCATGCCACTCACTTGACACCCAGTGCCCGCCAAACCCACCCCTCACTTCTTGCACCATGTCTTCTAGCCAACCACAAACCAATCAAGCCCAGTCCCCCTCTTGTCCCCGACTTCCTTTCCATGCACCAGTAGTCTTCTCCAGGACATCTCCCTGCGCCCATTCTTCTTTCCCTCGTAGGCCTACCTCTCCATGTCCCCGCATCCCCTCTCTCTCACCTCTGAGTCCTCCCCTTCTCTTCGTGTAAGCTCCCCTTCCATTCTAACTCTAACGTCAATCACCGAACTCTATGTCGCACTGCATTTTCTGCCTCCTTCCCTTCACATGCTCAACTACACAGCATGACTCCAAAAAGTACAAAATTTGCTTTTCGTTGCTCGGAGTCCCACATAAGCTACTTCTTCGATATAATGCTTCGCGATCCAACTTTGTGCGCTCAGCCTCACGTTTATGTAGCTGATGTATCTTTGCCCATCCACATCAACATGGACAACAAGGAGGAAGAAATGCAGCTAGTAGCGGTCCTCCGTTGCCTTGATGCGTTGATGCAGAACCAGACGATGGCCCTTAATGCTCGTCTACAAACTGTACAGCAAAGGCATGACCATAATGTTTCAAACCGGAATGTTGCCATTGCGACAAGTGATGGCCAACCACAGCAACAACAAGGTTACTCCCTGGAGCGTATCATCAAGCTAGACGTACCTAATAGACTAGGGATTATCGTTCGGAGGTATTCCTTGAATGGTTTCTACAACACGTCGAGAAGCATATCTTGTTGCATCATCATCTAGTCGAGGCACAAAAGTTGGTTTTTGCAGCGCAAATAATAAAAGGGGGAGCTCGAGCATGGTGAAATCTCTAACTCACCTTGCATAGTCATGGGTCGTTCTCCAGTACACCATCATGGGGCACTTCTTGCCACACAACTACCGCCAACGCTTCTATATCCAGTTCACTGAATTGAAGCAAGGAACAAACTTTGTTCCTAAGTACATGGAGATTCTACAAATACTTCCACCATTCTGGCGCCCACAACAACAGTCTCATGATCACCAACATCCTCAGAGAACTCAATGACAAGATCGTGAAGAAGTTGGCACCATCAATATTCCTCACGTGTAAAGACACAATGCAGGTGGTTAGTGTTGTCAATGGGTGAGGGTATACCCCTTTACTATATATACCTTGTAGGGTAAGGGTAAGAGTAACGGTAAGGATTTTTGTTACCCATTTCCTATTTACCCTCTTACCCATTCTATTAATAGGGGAGAGTAAGGAATTAGAAATTTTCCATACTCATTTACCCTTCTACCCGCTATTTATTAGAAAATAGATACTAACCATGGTAAATAGAAACCCAACCGGCCGGTTCAACCGGTGCCTATACCGGTTCGGTTTGGCTGAAACACATAATTCCCTTTGAACCGGTCCGGCTTTTACTGAACCGGCCGAGTTTGACTTACCAATGATTTGTTGCAGTTTTTGCTGATATTTGTTATTGATGCAGGTACATGCAATCCTCCTTTTTCCCCTATTCTTCCTCTTCCTTATCTTCCTCCTTATCTTCCTTTGCATGTCATTTCAATAATTTGCTGCTAGCATTTGCTTCTGTTGTTGTTGTTACTTCTTGCTGCTTTTTTTGGTTGTATTGATCCTCTTGCAATTGCTCTGGTGCCTCTCTTTTTCTTCATCTATTCCCCTAATAATGTTTCCATATAATTAAAATATTCTACCTACCTTTTCTCGTTCTTTAGCATACTCCTACCATCCTGCCAGGTCAGTGACTATAAAAAGCCTTGTATGACTGTCTAAAAAAAATTTCTATAAGATTTCCAATATAGTTATGCCAATTCTAGTGTGGTATTGCCTCATATTAGTGAAAGTTTATTTGATTACTTGATAATTTGACATAGGAAATTTACTCTCCAATTGAATTATTGTCGTTTCCATGCTAGTTTTTTATATTCTCCTAGATTTGCTTACTTTTTCCTCGGCTTTTCATATATTATAAAGTTATAAAATAATTTATGGTGTCATGCTGACGTCACCAATTCAACTTGAGAACTGAGAACCGAAAGCCTCACTGATTCAGTCACTGGTTGGGTTCTTAGGGCTGGCAATCGGGTCCGGGTTGAGCGGGTCCTATTTCGGGTCAATTCGGGTCAGATCAAATATACTCGACCCGAACCCGACCCGAAAATAATTACGGGTCATACCTGCTTGACCCGAACCCAAAATTCATATTTGCGGGTCTGACCCGATGGACTGAAAATATTATATAATATGCAAACCCGAAAAACCCGAAAATTCAAACCCGCTAGACCCGAAATTGCTGCAGAATTTGCTAATTAATTATTGTTTTGCAAGCAAAGACTTATATAAACTATCACAGATTTATGTTTGTATGTGTTAAAAATTTATATGGCTAGAACATGGAAAAATATATACACATACGAAGATATAATTTCGGGTCGAGCGGGTTTTGCGGGTCGAGAATTGCAAACACGGACCCGACCCGCAAATAATTTCGGGTTTTTCGGGTTCGGGTCATTTCGGGTCAGGTCGAAAAAATCAAGACCCGAACCCGCTTTAGTCGGGTCGGGTCGGGGCAGGTTTTGCCAGCCCTAGTTCTGACAACCTTGATACTAACTATATAGTAGGGATGTTTACGTAAATAATCCAGCCCTAACAATGTTAGAAAACAACCCCTGGAACTCTTTGTCCTGCAGTTGCCAAAATCTTGATCTATCGTACAAGAGGCTTCACAACGTCGCTCACACCCGACACTGTAGTGGAAGCTTCTGCAGTTCTGACCTTCCGGTTCATCAGCACTTCTGGCCATTCAGTTCTGGGCCACTCCACACATTCTTGTCTTCCCTGGCTAGTCTAGTTAGTCGTCGCTTGATGGCTCCTTGTGTAGTTGTTAAGGAGGGCAGCATTAATAGCACAACGGCAACGCCCCATCAACGATTTGGTCCGGTGGTGGTTCCTCATAGGCTATATAGTGAGTCGAC
This sequence comes from Alisma plantago-aquatica, assembly GCA_963693085.1. Classification (NCBI taxonomy): domain Eukaryota; kingdom Viridiplantae; phylum Streptophyta; class Magnoliopsida; order Alismatales; family Alismataceae; genus Alisma; species Alisma plantago-aquatica. The sequence goes on from OY856411.1 coordinate 652,722,688, forward strand.
GATTCCAATGCTTCTAGCAGCCATATCTTGATTTAGTGGCTCGCTCCACTGTTTCAGGTGTTCCTACCTCACTCAACTGGAAGTTATGGGGTCGGCCAGTGCCGTGCTTGACGCGATACCCTCTTCTTCCTTCTATTGACATTTCTTCCACTTTATACGTGAGCTATTTATTGTACATTTTAGCAGCACCGTCAACCACCTTTTATGGACACGCGTTCAATTTCAAGAAAACGCAACCCTTCGCTTTCCATGCTTCAAGCAGCAGTCAAGGCTGATATAATCAGGGACTTAGTACTATCTTCTGACATCACTTAATTTCACCTTTCGAACTCTTCTTTCCATCTTGAATCTTCATTCACTCATCTTTTTCTATCCCAATTTGCTTCTATAGTTTATTTACTAGTGCCAAGTGGGAAGCAGAGCCGTAAAGTTGCCGAGGAAAGTCCCTAGCTCAGTTCTGATTTCATTGTTTATTGTAAAAACTTAGTTGATGGTGTTCAACACTTGTGGGAGAAAGATACTTTTTATAAATGGAAGATGGTTCGAATATATGACTTGTAATTGTGAGCATTAATTTGTGTCCTATTAAAAACATATGATCTTGAATCAAGTGTTTCTTTAAAAAAATCAAATAATCATATTAATATGTTTAAATACATATATATATCCAAATCACCCACTTACCCTTGTCCTCCCCATTTACCGGGTGGGGAAAAGGGTAACGGTAAGAGGAGGATAATGGGATTGATGAGGTCGGTAATTACCTTTACCTGCTAATCTTTGGTGGGTAAGGGTAAGGGTAAAGGTAAGCCTTTACCCTCCCAGTTGACATCACTATTGGTGGTGATGCAGATTTAGGATGAGCTGTGATGAACACCAACAACTACTACACCAGCTCGTCGTGCTCATTTCCAACCACCATTTGGTTCCACGAGTTCCCCCACGACACGATCATCCTCATCCAAACAACCAATGGTACTGAAGACAATCAAGTAATTCACGTGCCATGGTTATGGTCGATGTTCCTCCTAGTGCCCCAACCGCATCATGATGACTATTGTCGGGACCGACGATGACAACATTCGAGTACGAGAACATTATCCCAGCCAGCTAACCCAATCCAGCAATAATGGGGATGTGCTCGAGCAGACCTCTCTATACTCCTAGTACGTGGTGGTCTAATGTAGATGTGTTACTTGTCCCAATTCACACTCCTATGTTGAGTGCTAGGGTCACATTTGTGCTCTTACTTATTGATGGTGGGTGCACCAACTCGGTCTCGACGATGTTGGTGGACATATTAGTCCTACATATAAAATCACTACCCGACCTACCGACTACGCTAGTTTGACAACACCACGATCTAGGTCACACTACGTAGTTTGCTTCACTTCTCATTTCAAGGTGTCTACAAGGATGTTTATTGTGACGCCATCCCTCTTCAGGTGACTCATATAGTGCCCAGACACCCATGGCAGTATGAGCATCACCTTATTCATGATGAATTTTGCAACACCTACACCTTCAACATGTCAGGCCACTCATTTTGGTTGGTTTCCTGCACATCGTACACGGCTCCATCAATTGTTTAACGGAATCCTTCTAATCCGCACTTGGCAGGGCCTCTTAGGGCATGCACCTAGCTCCCCATTGGCTTGACTTTCAAACCCAAAGGAGTGATACAATATGATGCAAGCTTATGTAGTTTAATTTTATGTTAAATTTATATGTAGGGACACTAAGGTGCAATTTATCTAGTTATGAGCACTTAGCCGACCCACAAATGTTAATTCTTAATTGTTTGATTTTGATTTTTTTTTTTGGAAAACTATGCAATCACCTCAGGTCTAGGGTTATGTCTTTTACTATATATATCGGCCTCGGTTGGGGGAAAGGAATGAAATTTCGTCGAAATCGTCAAAATTAATGATTTTGACAATATTTGTTACGAAACCTTGCCACTGTGTTGCTGTCGAAATCAGCGAATTTTTTTTGCGTCCAAATTTCAAAATTTCCCCAGTGGAAAATCTCCTTTCCTCCCACATGAAGGACCTCCCTACCTATCCCCATATAAAATCTTATTGCATAAAACAATGCATTTAGGTGTAGAGATCACGCCCGTGAAATTTCACAGCTTAATTCGTCCATTTTGGAGTCAAAACGGGCACAATTGCATTTATCAAAATTTCTATCGAAATTTGGGTAAAATTCCATTTCCACATTGTTGAAAAGGCATTGATGTCGAATACTTCATTCCTTGCTTAGGGGCTTGTCCTAGGCAGACGAATATGAAACAGAAATTGATCATTTTGCCATTTTTGATCCCCTCAACCCGATGTAGTTCTACATCTATTGATCTTCTAAAATCAATGTTTTAAAAAGTAGTTCGCACGACCGCATATACTCACTCTCGCTTATGCCTATGCGGTCACCCCGCCGCACCGCATATCACTAAGCGGTCCCCGAGCCGCATATACTCCCGCTTCGCCAATTAAGTTGTCGATTAAACTCCACTTTATGAAAAGCCCACTACATACATACATAGGCATACATGTATATATACGTTTTACTATATATTTAAATATACAGATGTATATTCATATGTATATATTTCATATATATATATATATATATATATATATATATATATGTAGACATACATATATAATATACCTACATATACAAACATTTCACACGTATTTTTGTACATTTATGCATACGGTTTGATAATTTCACATAAATACACACTACATGTATATTAAAACATTTATATGTATACATTTCACAATTTGTATAGACATTTAAAATATATGCACACACACATACACATACATAGACATACCACACATGTATATTAAAATATTTATGTTTAGAAATATATATACATATATACACACATATAAATATATTACATATACATGTGATTGTATATTCTACATTGTAAATATATATATTGTTACGAGCTCAACATGATTTTATGATTATTTAATTTTCTATCATAAAATTCCAAACCCGCATACCACATATACTCTATGTGGTATCCTCTATGTCCGTACATTGCATATCGCTTTTCTCAACAATGTTAAACATCATATAAATAGCCCACATACCAAGTTCGAGCTCATTTGGATAATCAGAAAAGCCACAAAATGATTGACTTTAAAATTGGTACTCGCTTTCATGCTACCTTGATGAAAAATTTTACTCCTGTCATGAATGATCTGTAAATATCCAAATGAGCTCACTTTATTATTTCAATTGATGAAGTTCAACTGTTTGGATTTTTTTTAAACTTCGCGTTGATGTGTAAATATGACACAAGCAATTATAGCCATCTATATAACCCAATTGCACACAAGGTTGAAAAGGGTGTGAGGCGTGACAGGGCGTTTTTGTCTTGGTGAGTCGAGGCGTAAGCCTCAGAATGTACTGAGGTGTTTGTCTATATATATATATATATATATATATATATATATATATATATATAGAGAGAGAGAGAGAGAGAGAGAGTTGAGCTACAATACACTCGAGTGTATTGGGGCTTTTGTACACCTCATTTTTCAACCGTTAGATATCCATCCCTGATCAGATTTAAAAGGTGGTTGAACCCAGTAGTAAACGGGCGTCAATCAATCGGTTGCGATCATTTAATGCATTCCCCCTCTCACCCGACCCCACTCCTCCTCTCTCCGCCCATGCCACGATCTCACTCCTCTCCCATTCTATCCTCTTCGAATCAACTGTCAGGGATACATGAGAGCAGAGGAGCTCCCTTCTCCACATGCAGCAGAAGCAAGGATGACAAAGTGCGTGTTGTAGGGCCAGGGCGACACTTCTCTACCGTCTCCGACACTCCATAATTGTCATACCTCACTCTTCCGTTGTCGGCACTCCAATTGGCCAAGTCGTTAGCACTTTGCAAGCTGTCGGAGTTGGTTCTTGAACTTCCACATAAATCAATCCTTGTCCTCCTCGGCTACATGGAAAACGAGCTCGTTGAATTCCTGACATTGCTCGATGCCAAGCTTCTTCACGTCCACGTCCACTTGCATGTGCACATAATTGTTATTGCTGCCTTTCCTCGTCTTGCCATCTCCTACGTCTCCGACAGCAACGCCCGCGAGGGAACCTGTCGTACATCTCCTCCCATTGTTGCTACCACCGTGAAGGAAAGCATTATCGACCCCTCCACCCGTCGCTGCTCCAGTTTAGGATGCGCATCAAGCTCTGTTTCCATCGATTGACCTGGTTCTCGTTCATCCATGATGACGACAGATTGTTACATACGTGGGCCGAGGAGGGCGAGATCACGCTGGAGGAGACAAGGTAGGCAAGTGCTATGGGGAAGCATTACATGAGGGAGATGGTTTGGATGATGATTGCGGATGTTCCGAGTGCCATGTGCCGGTGGGGAAGGTCTCAGGCTAGATTCATCAGCTCGTACAATTCCTTCATTGCTCTGACACCATTGTGAATGAGTAGCATAGCATTTGCACCGTCATCCAGAATGAAGTTCATCCAGTACAAGGGTTCTAGTTGGGGCAACTCCATATACAATCAGTATGATCATCCCTTCCAAGAATGACATCTCACTATCGGGTGAGTTGTTCTACAGGAGGACCAATTTCTGCACCTTTACACCTAGCCATTTGAGGGCCTCAATGAGTATGGTTGTATATGCACATAAAGACCCAGACCACATAAGTGTGTAGATCATTGTCCTCACTTTTGGATGGAATCTATGGAGGCACAGTGGTTGCTAGTACCAAAGATGACGGAGGAAGTGGAGGAGATGTGGGAGGTGTAGCTGTGCTTGGGGTTTGCACAGTTGGTTTTGGAGCAGATGAAGTGAATTCTCTCTTCACCTACATGAGAAACCAAAGGAAAGTAGTAAAGGAAAACCTTTGTCCGTTGTCGTGATATAACTTACCATCATGCTCCATGGACGATTGTAGTGGAAGACTAGTAATAGTTAAGGACGAGGCTGAGGACTGTTGTGGGGAGAATCTCTTTGTTGTACTCACAATCTAAGAGGAATTTGTGCAGCTATGAGAATTGAATGATTTGCTTAGGAAAATAATAACCCCTGCTCACCAACAGCGGCTAAGAAATATGTTCATTGTTGCTTGGTCTACTTTTAAAAGTAAGCATGTATACCTTATAGTGAGCAATTATTGAATGCAGCCTCTGCTCTAAACTAGTGATCTTGGCTAGCCGCGCGTTAGCCAATACCTAATCATAGATCGAACATCAGCAAAGAACACCTAGACCAGTGTTATAAGTGTTGCTCATTAGGCACATGAACCTATAGTCAGCTTTGAAAATATAGTTTATGGACTTTACATTCATTCGTAAACAAATTAATGGATTATGTTCTAGGTCCACCTCATCCACCAAGAACTGATCAAGTTATTCCACCTCCGCTAAAGGAAGAGTCACGTTGAGAAAACCATTTTTTCCTACTGCTAATAGGGGATGGCACAAATTCTACCTTTAAATTTCCTTTGTTGCTGGTTCAAAGGCTCAAGCTGTTTATTTAGGAACCTGGGTTCCTAAGCGCCTCCGTCACCTCCCAAGTTTGGAGTGACGATGTCACCTCCCAGGATTGGAGCTCTGTCGTAAGTCAATTTCTCTGTGCACTGGTTCCGTCTTCTATTGCGCATTAGATCGTCGTCGTATGGGCCTCTCTCTTCTCTGATCGGTTCTCTTCTTCGTTCACTGCTCGCTCCTCTTCTTCCTGTTCCCTTTCTTCTCCTTCCTCTTCCAGACACTCGGTCCCTCGATAGCAATCAAGCGGCAAGCGACGGCTGCAAGCGACAAGGCACAACAGCGATCGAGCGGCAAGGCACGCCGGCCAGTTCCATCGGTCGTTGGAAAGTCGCCGCTAGCTGGTTGCGCCAGTCTCTGTTGCAAAACCCTACGCTGGTTGTTGGTCGTGTTGTTGACGAACGCACTGTCCTGCGTCAAGAGCGGATGAGGAGATAAGAGGAGGAACAAGGAGAGAGGTGGGAGAAAAACAATTGCTTGCGTTAGTTGAGAGAGAGAGGATTGGGAGTCATGGGGGAATTAGAGACGGCCGTTAACAGAAATGGCAACAGTAGAAGCTGGGATTTTTTATACTTTCATCTGGATCAAGATCCAACGCCTATAAACTGAGGTGTATAGGAGTCCCTATACACTTGAGTGTATTGTAGCTCAACTAACGCAAGCAATTGTAGCTCAACTTTATATATATATATATATATATATAAGTTATATTTAATGTACATTCACATTGGCATAAAAAGTGTACACATTTTCAAAATTATATACATATAGATATATATATACATGTCAATATTTATATACATGTAAATCCATTACATATACACATAGACATGCAAGTACATCCAATATACAAAAGAATACAAAATATAGACATATATACATGTAAATCTTTACATACCTTACAATTATATACATATACACATATACATGCAAAAATATATACATGTAAACGTATACCATGTGCGTCATTATATGTATTTGCATATATATTATAGATACATACACAAATACATAAATATATAAACATAAAAATACATGTTTAGATACATATATATGTATATATACACACATACATAGATTATACACACAAATATACATGTTTAGATACATATATATGTATATCTACACATATGTATACATTATACATGTGCATGTGAGGCTTAAATTGAGGTCTGAATTGAGGCTTACGCCTCGGAAACGCCTCTAACGCCTTTTTTATGCCTCGCCAAAATGAGGCGCACGCCTCTTACCTGGACAGTGAGGCACACGCCTCACGGCACATTAGAGGCCGCCTCGCCTCGAGGCGTGCCTTTTTTTCCACGATTGCATATCAACCCGAACAACGCATGCATATACTTAGATACATATATGTGAATGGATAGGTGTGTCCGTGTGCATATCACACACACACATGAATGGAATAAATTTCATAAAACTTTCCTACATATTTTGATCAGAATCCATACACTTAAAGCAGCTCGGCCCATAACCCCAAAACATCACTAATCAATCACCCCCACCCAATCCTTGAGCATCCGTCCTCAAACCCTAGATCATATAGCATCCACATTAACAATCATAGCAGTGACAACTAGCAACAACCACTATGACGATGTTTGACATCCAATGTCGCAACAACACCTATACTAGCAGCCACAACAGTAGTTGAAATAACAACACTTCTTCCTACATCAACATTGCTAGTAATATAGAGGTCTGCCTCCACTCCGTTTGTGACTCATAATGCATCACCACCCCTAGGACTCCCTTACATGTTTAAGGCGCACTCATTCGGGTGCATTGGGAGCCGCCTCACGCACCACTATGCATTCAATACATAGTTGGGAGAGATAGAGAATAATAGAGAGTTGTCGAGGTGTGAGGCATGACATCACATAAAGGATGGCATAGAAGTTGGAAATGTGGGGCTAGTGTGGTGTGGCCAAGTTAAATGGTGGGTTTAGCAACTAACAGGAAAAAGGTTGCAGTAGAAGTGAGAGTGCTGGAATTCTGGCTAAGATGGAACCAATTGAGGGGTTGGGGTGAGGTTGTAGTGAAGTCATATTTGAAAATTATTTATACAACTCTTTAAATAATTGAATCATTGTTCCTCCCAAAGATCATCCTTCATATATGTTGAACCTACTAGATTTTTAAAATTTCCATTTTTATTCATATCTTGCTCATTAACAAACAAATGCCATCTTCAGATTTTCACCATTTCCATCATCTAAGCATGTAATGCTAGAATTGTCATATGGTGTACCTAATGTCACTGGCCACTCAGAAAAAAAAGGAAAAAAAAAACTTAGATAAAGATTCACTTATCCAAACTTTTTAAAGCTTTCTTCCTAGGAAAAACATCCACAACATAAAATAGAATATTTATTGCCAGCCCCAAAATATTGTCCTTCACTTGCATCAAACCTGACTATAATTCAAGCAAAACATGTTTCTATCTCGCCCATATGCCATTTTACAATTTTCACCAAGCCTTAATCCCATCCTTTGCCCATTGAACACTTTTTGGGTCATATGCAATTATTTTTGTTCATCTTATGTCTTGCAAGAACTAGAGCATCATACTAATTTTATTATCATTGTTGTTGTTATACAGATTTTCATTTCAGGGCTGCATTTTTTCCTCAAACTTCTCCATTCTAAGAAAAGGAGTTAAATTCACACTTCCACAGTTTCAAATCCCATCTCAAAGACTGCTATGCCAAATGCACAGAGCATTTAGTAAAAATTCAGATCTACATGTGGCAAGATGAAGATTAACAAAAAACACAATATAAATGTAGGTCAAGTGTTATCCAAAGACGATCAAAATACACAAAATGAATCAACGAAATAGCTACCTTGCCCATAAGAAAGCTCCCTTGCCAGAGGATAATCAGATTGGGATCCTCTTGGATCTCTGCTTTGCTCGAATGTGGAGGATCTTGGAGGAAATCGACTATGTTGTTCAGGAAGACCATGACCATAACGAAGCTCTCCCGAAAGAGGATGTCTGACTTCATTTCCACTTGGATTTTCATTGTAGCTGGTGTAGGGATTACTTGGCATAAAAGGACTACGTTGTTCAACAGCAGGACGGTGACCATATGGATGAGAATTTCTCTGCCCTTGAGACCCATATTGCCCTACAGGGCTGGGGCTCCAATTGTTAGCAACATATCTAGGATAAGGGCTACTTCCCATCCCAGGAACAGGGATCCTTTCAAAATTATCTCTAGAGTAGAAGCCAGTGTCACTGAAACGGTTGGTGGAGTCTGGAATATCTCTATTGAGCGAGCTACTTTCATGATTTGAGTAACTCCCATAAGGACTTCCACTTAGCATAGAAACTCTATGATCGCTTGGCCCGCTATGCTGTGACTGAGAAACATAATCAGATGTTCCATATGAAGTAGACCTGCAATGAGTATTCCCCATCTGCAATGGAAAAGATATGTAAGTTCCGATATAACAAGATTCACAAAAACTATGCATGTGTTGGATGAAAGACATTTAACGCGAGCAAACACAACAGAAATATCAAGTAGACAAACACCACCATAGCTGCTCCAATCAGAAAGAATAATAAAAATATTGTAAAAGCTAAGCTAGGAGGAAAAGCATCATCCAGTAACATACACTACCTTAGAGCAGTTACAGCTTTTCTTTCCATAGACAAGGCTCATAACAGAAAAAAATTATGAGAACCATTTTTAAAAACCTTTGGATCAGTGACAAAGGGCAGTGCCAGCTAATACAGCTCGTGCAGAAGAAAAATATTACAACCAATTGATTCATTACTATCCAGTAGAGTGCTACAAGTAGAGACATTAATTGAAGATATATATTGTCACAGTGCTAACTTGGGTCGTGGATATTATATGCCAAATCTCCTAGACCGATAATATTTTTCAAAAGTTTTAGGTTTGACTTCTAAGTTCTAACAATCATGTCCTTAACTTCATTCTTAAGAAACTTAGCCAATATAATAAGATACCCATAGCCTTAATAAAAGGTCAAAAATAAGGCACCCATAGTGCTCCGAGGTTTTTCAAAACTAACTGCCAGGTGCAATTAAATATACAAACAAAAGTGATTACAAAGTTAAGCTCCATGCCCAGGATTATTAACCCCCCATACTATTAGAAAAAAAAAGATGTTGAAAATTGTGATTCGAACAAATTCCAGTTCTTCAAATGTGCGAGGGTGAAACCTCAAGCGTGTATACAAAGCCGACATTAAGATCGCCAAAGCCTTCAGTAAATTACAAATTTATATCAAGAAATAAGATCTGTGACTCTGTGTATACAAGCCCACTAAATCATATCTCCGCTAAATAATAAATATATCAAAAAATGCCCTTGGATAAGTTGCCTTTCGGAAAAATCTGCCCAGAAACGCAGACAATGCTATGTTTAAAATTATAGGTGCAGACCATACCCTGAAGGAGCATTTAAATTCTTACAATACAAAATCAACAACACTGAAACTAACATCTGCAAAACCAGAAAACACGACAGACCTATGCAAATGAGGAGAAACTAACCAGGCCAAGGCACTCACAGTTCAGAATGATCCCAAGAGATTGAACTAACACAGCCATTGGAAATATTTGCGTAGACACAAACCTCTTGTAATGGAACTATAGAACAAAGTAAAACAAGTTTTACAAAAGAGGGACGAAAAAGGCAAAACAAATTTTGATGTCTACGACGCACACCCATCAATCTGATATGCCAAGCAATTATGGCATCCCACGTCACAATGAAGTCCTTAAGCATCAAAATGTTGGGCTAAGATACCATGAATGCTAAGAAAATAACTGATTTTTACAAATATTCAGAGCATGAAGTAGCTCAAATATGATGAATGAGATAATACTAATAGAAACACAAAGCTATTCACTATAATAGGAACATGAGTTCCAAGCATTAGGTCTACCTGTGGAGAGCTTTGAAAGTCGCGATTGAGGAACCCAATAGAACCTGAAATAAACATTTTGTTTTATCAAATGAACAACAATAAACATAAAATTTACTGTAAGAAAGTGAAAAAACTAAGTATAAACCTGTGACAGCTCTTTTGGATATTGAGGGAGGGGTCGAAAATGACTGGAGTGAGTTTTCACGAACATAAGGTGAATATTCCCTTTTGCCACTTTTATTTTGAGAAGTCAATTCGCACTTCATCTCTTCCAAGTATCTCCGTGCCTCTTCTCTGCTCAATTCTGTATATATGACCTTCAGAAAGCACAAAGTTGTAAGTTATGCTTGATAGTTAGTACAAATAAAATACCTGAATAAAATACCTCGTCAAAAGGTTCATCTGACCCGTGCATATTCTTGCTAGTTGGTAAAATGTAGTTCGCTGACAAATAATATCACATTAGCAGATCCCAAAAGTAATGGAGTAATAACTATAACAGTGGCATACCTAACATCTCATTGACAGCATCCGCAGGCACTTCCTTGCCCATTTCCCTAAATCTCATCTCTGCTCGTAATTTCAGCTCATCTGGTGTAGGGAAAGCAACAACAGCTATCTGGAACAGCAACAATAAATAGCTTAGGACGTGTTAATCTCAAAAAACTGAACACAGTGCAACTATCAGATCACCTTGTGATAGTCCATAAATTCCTTTAGCTTGCGCTTCCGGGCACTCTTGTAGACATTTGTTTGATCTAATATATAATTCAGAGGTATCTTGGCCGCTCTAGCCAGTAAAGTATTAAAGATCCCGGTTGCCCTATTCATCAGACGGTCAAATCGTTCACCATAATTATGCTTGCGCATCAAACCAGGGACCTAAAAAATCAAAATTACTGACGTAAAATCAGAATTGTACATGTGATGGCAATAAATATGATGACAACTTAAAGTTAAAATCAATGATACCTTCATTTGATCCAGGGCTAAGTTTGTTCCAAGCAAAACATATCTCTTTTCTGGATGCTCCTTAATCCATTTTTCAGCCCAAGTGGTTTTACCAGATGCAGGCAGTCCTACCATCATTATGACTTCACACTTATCTGATGGAAAAAAGGAAGGACCTCTTACAGCATTTTGATCTTCAAAAGCAGCACTCCAAGGCTTGTAACCTTCTAGATGGATCAGACCATCTTTTGGAGAAAATTGCATCTGGACCACAACATTTTTCAAAAGAACATGCGGAAACAATGCAGAAGCCCACACCAAGTTTTTGGGAGGTGTGGCAACCACTCCGAGACCTCTAAGGCCAGCATCAAATTGCCTTGCTACACCCAAGTTCTGCCCATTCTTAAAAAACGTGATTGAGGCATTTGGTTTGTTTTCAAGATCAACGGCACACATAATAACATCACCAATGCCAAACTTTGTTCCATAATCAGCAAACTTTCCTGCATTTGAAAATTTTCCAGTTCCACCATATCCAAAGCTGTGAGCACTTTCTCCAAGATTTCCGACAGGATCATCACCTCTTGAAATTCCAACACGACAAACATGTTGCTGATCAACTGGGGTGTCCTCCATTTCAACCATTTGCTCAGAAATTATTTTGCATCCAAAGTAGTACTTTCCCCTATTAATTCCGATTGTTGCCCGAGCACCGGACCAGCAGTAAGCAAATCCATCCTTGTGAAGCGCATGGCCTTCAAGACCGTTCTCTTGTATGTCAAAATCTAGGAAAGAAGATCACCAAAAAATCATTTTCTGCAGCTTATAGATCCAGATAAATAAATATGTGACTACTAACTAACTTTTAGATGCAAAGGGACATGCATTCCTGTGGATTATTACAGATAAAAATAGGGCATATTCTGTAAAAAAACACAAAGTTTGACTAATTGTCAAATACAGCCCGACATATCAGAAAACACTGATCGAGCATTTGAAGTTTGCCCAATTTTATCGTGTACAGTATAATGCCTTTGTTTAAAAAGGGGTATGCAATTACACCCCATCTTCCACCTTACCATGTGCTCCACCATGGAACCACCATCACCCACACACACTCACAATACTGACGCCGAAATCCCAAACAAGTCTGCACCCTTCATTGCTGCCAACGCACTCCTCATCCATCCCCCATCCCCATCGCCGTCCATGTCACCCCGTACACTAATGATGCTCCTCAACTCTTCTCCATGTTCTCGTTTGCGGTTTGGCCATGCGGCCAGTCTGCCAGCGACTTAGCCGTGCAGTTCAGCCAGACTCCAAATGCATATGGCCATGCAGCCAGTCTGCCAGCTCTTCCAACCGCATATGGCCATGCGGCCAGTCTGCCAGCTCTTCCAATTGCATATGGCCATGCGGCCAGTATGCAGCCCCGACTGCATAGACCAACATATGTGGATCATATGTAGTGCATAAGTGGCCTTGCATAGCGACTATATATGTTGATTTTTTATCAATTATCTTGTTTAGTATTTATTAAACTGCTCACACATAGACATACACACGTACATTAAACCCGACTGACCCTAGCGATTGAACCGCCACCAGACACGTTAGCAAGTCAGGTGGGGATGAAACCTTTTTTAGCCAAGACCTGGAGTTGACCCGTTGACCTGGTCCTCTTGTCAAAGATCCGGACGCGTTTTGTTGAATTCACATTTCCTTTCCTAAATGACCATGTGACTGCGATTTTGTGGGTCAGGGAAAGGTAGATGCATAGTTGTTGAAGCAGTCAGGCGCTAGGCGTTTTTGAGGGAGCGCCTAGGGGGCCTAGGCGGACGCTCAGGTGTTTTCTGGGCGTTTTGCCTTTTTCAATGAAAATTGATGATTTTTATATTAAAATTCATATTTTCATTCCTGTAATTATTAAACAATGACTTTATTACATATTATTATGTAGTATTTAGGCTAAATCACATCTAACATGACCTAAACTAGAACTTATTGGCCCTAATTTGAACTCATTTGATCCAAATTTTACCTAATTTACCCTAAATCATACCTATTTTTGTATAAAGGACCTCATCAAACCCAATTTCCCTAAATTTTTCATATATTGACCTAAATGAGATCAAATTTGGACAAATCAGACCTAATATTCCCAAACTAGAACTATTTCCCCCAAATCATACTTGTTTTCCCCAAATTAGAGCTAATGTATCCGAATTTGACATGATTTCACCTATATAAAACCTAATTTTGCATATTATAAGCCAATCAGACCTAACTTCCCCAAATTTCCCTATGTTGACCTAAACAAGATCGAATTTGGCCAAATGAAACCTAATCTCACCAAATCAGACCCATTTTCCCAAAATTAGACATGTTTTCCCCAAATCATACCTAATCTACTTAAATTTGACAAAATTTGGCCTAAAACCAAACCTAATTTTGTATAACATTACCTAATCAAACCCAACTAGCCATAATTTTTCCTATATTGATCTAAATGAGGCCTTACATGACCAAATCAGACCTAATTCCCCCAAATTAGACCTATATCCCAGAAATTGAACCTATTTCCCCCAAATCATGCATGTTTTCCCCAAATCAGACCTAATTTACCCTAATTTGACCATATTTGGAATATATCATACCTGTTTCAACCATAAATTGACTCAACTTGATCAAATTCAGACCTAATTTATGCAAAATTAGCCTTGAAGTGGCTTAATTTGGCCCTAAAAGGCCTTAAGCAGCCACTTAGGTGACCTAGGGGGCTTGGCACCCAGTTTGAGGCGGCCCTCCTTAAGCCTAGGCGCCTAGGCAAGCGCCTTGATAACTAAGGGTAGATGTAATGTTGTGAGATGTGTCTGACCTAGTGAGTCTTAACTAGATTTGATGTTGGAGAATCGCCCTAAAGAGCATGTTGGGGACTTCTCGAATCCTGAGAGTTCTGCTCCATTTATGTTTAAGTGAGTGTTCGGTGCAAAGTACTTCCATTTTCAGGCATATGAGAAAACAGTTCATCAAGCCTATTTTTTGCGAGATTCTTGGTCTTGAAAAATCTTGTACTCAAGAGTCACGGATAAATTGGACTACCCTAGGTGACCCCGCATTCTTTCTAGTGGGTTTTTTCCCATCCCTTTTGGGGCCATTCACCCTTTTCCATCAAAGTCGCATAGATAGAACAACCCGCTGGAGCAAGAAGACGGATTTGAGTTCCATTTCAGTGAAGGACAGTGTACCATGGGCATACGAGAAAAGAGTTCATCGAGCCTATTTTTTGCGAGATTCTTGGTCCTGAAAAATCTTGTACTCAGAGTCACATATAAAGTGGACTACCCTAGGTGACCCCGCATTCTTTCTAGTGGGTTTTTTCCCATCCCTTTTGGAACGATTCACCCCTTTCGTGTCAAAGCATAGATGGAACAACCCACTGGAGCAAGAAGACGCATTCGAGTTCCATTTTAGTGAAGGACAGCATACCATGATACTTTCTACTTTGTCAAGTCCTGCTTTGGTCTCTGGTTTGATAGTTGTATATGATAAAAATACTCGTTTCACATCCCCATCTTCCGCAACTGGGTTATGGATTTTATTAGGTCTCGACTTCTTCGCTATGATCTCCCTAATAGTTCATATAGGAGCTATTGTTGTTTCATTTCTATCTGTGGTTATGATGTTCAATATTCAAAAGGGGGGATATTCACAAAGAAGTCTTGCGCTATTTACCAGTGGCTGGTGTTATTGGACTAATCCCGAAACCAATGAACTTGAGTGAGACAGAGGAAAGTGGAATTTTGTCTGTAGCAGTGAAATCATGAGATCCGTGAAGGAAGGCCAAAAGCGAAGGCAGCTAGCTCTCTGGGTCCCTACTGACGTTATGGTGCGAAAGCATGGGGAGCAAACAAGATTAGATCCATGGTAGTCCATGCAATAAACGATGAGTCCTGAAGATTACGTACCTTTGCATCGTCAAACTCCTACTCTTAATCCTTTTTAATTTTTATTTCATTTAAACACAAACCTAACAATCCATACATTGATAATTTCACTAATTAAGTAATTTTTCACTTGTTTTGGCATTACAAAATGGTTTACTTGCTTGTTTACAAATAGATTCTTGGTTTTGTATGTTTAATGTTTCATAATTCATCATCTCATGCTCTCATACAACGAATTCTATACATATGCACAACACACATAATTATATATATGCACATATACATATTATATGTACATACACACATACATAGACGTGTGTTTATACTAATATTATTACATGATGTTATGTTGATGTCGTTGGGTCAATCTGGTCAACCCGGCGGTTGAACCAGAGACCCATGATCCAGAAGCATTGTCGGGTCGATCTCCGGTCGAGTATGAAAACCTTGAGATTATATATAACATTCTACGCATGTATGTTTATATGTTTACATATCAATATATATAATTGTAATATTATGAAACTTTGTAATAAAAGTTGAAGCTTGTATATAATTAAATTATAAAAAATAAGACCATATGCCTTGCATATTTGAAGGCATTACGCATATAATTTATGGTTCATTGTTCCTTGTTCAAACACATACCACATTCTTCTTTTAAGAATACTGATCCACTACCCCCCACCCATCAATGTTTCCATTGCTTGTTGCCCCGACCTCCGCTACTTGCCCCTAGTCACTTTTGTGCTCCCCCACCACACATCCTCCCTCATAGCTCCTCACATCCATGCCTCCTGCCCCTATCCCCGACTCCACTATCCCTCCCTACCAGTCCAAAGGATGGTGGAAGGGGTATGTAGTGAAGATAGCAAGGGAATGAGGTGGAAACAGCTCATAAGGGCTTGCATGGAGCAATGAGGTACGAGGACAGAGGAACAGGGGTTAGTGGTGGTGGAGGACTGGAGGGGCACAAAGTGAGGTGTGGAGTGTGGTTGTAGGGAAGGGTATAAGACTAGTTGCATGTGGTGTAAGGAAATGGTGGAGGCGGCAGTTAGTGTGAAGAGGAATCGACAACATGGAAAACGACACAAACAGAATTTTCTTAGGGGTGAAAGTCATGTGCAAAGGTAATATCACTAGCCATACTTCATGTTTGATCTGTAAATATACATATTTGACTATTCAATGAGATATTATCGTTTCTACAAAAATCTGTAAAATCATCTTGAGAATCCAAACCACCGGTTCTCTTAAACATAGTGCCGATATATCAAATTTGAGCTCATTTGGTACTTATAAGTCATGCATTTAAAGACAAAAAATGCACTTGAAAAAAGTTATGTATGTCGATTTTGTTGTTCTTGAATGAGTGACCTAGGAGAATCCAAATCAGCTCAAATTTTGTATGTAGCACATATTCGTTGTAATTATGAATACCAACAATTTGGATTCCCAAAAAATGGTATCAATATGTAAACACCACTAGGAGTTGAGTGCATGGTGCAACCTGTACACTTGATTTTTTGGACTTTTCATTGAATTGTTGGTTATACATTGATCTTTTTAGCCAATTCCTTGCATACTTCTAGAATGTCGGGAGTAAGTGTACTTCTGTACCATCCTTCTAAAACTGGGTCTTTTCGACCCACACGCACAAACCCTCTCCTGGAATGACACACACCCAATCCAGCTCACATGTTTGACAGGTCTACATTTAGACCATCTATATTTCATGAATGCAATTAGTGATTGCACTTGTTTAAGAATTCATTGGAAAACCATTTAGACAAGACTAACCAGAATGATAAAGTGTACTTCGCATTAAATTAGAATGCAACAAGACCACTAGAATAATATAGTCAAATGGCTGTAACAAATATAAAAAAATAGTGAGACCACAAAGGAGAACTCTTAAGACAACGGCAGTTTTTTTAAAATCGTACTGAGCGGCCACTTAAGCGGCAACAGGTCCTGCCCGATTAATTATCCCCTAAAACGGTTGTGGAGCGGATTGAAGAAAAGAGGCCACTTTTTGCCCGCTTCACCCATTTTTTGCCCGCTTTTTTATAAAATCTACAACTGTAAGCATGTAACAATAAGTACATTATATGGTTTAATTAGTATTTGACTAAAATATATTAAACTTGCATACATTAAATGCTTTATGTCGATATACCTAGTTCTAATTTAGAATGCAGACTTTGGATGTAAGCTTTAATAATAGGGTACATCTATAATGAATGCATACTTTGATTGGATGTACTGTTGTAATGTATGACTAATTGATAATGTGCAAATGTAACAATATGTTTGTAATGTATCTATGCTAATGGATAAGTCTATTGTTTACAGTTTACTGTTTAGCTATGTAAACATGTGATAAAAAATGTTGATGTATCATGTATACACACTTATTATTTTATAGGTAGGGTGTGCTTTGTCTATGACAAGTATATGGTGTACTATATTATATAGCTACAGTCATTGTTTTATAATCGTGTTATAACTATATACGTATGTATGTAATTTTGCATTAAAGTTTATAAGAACTTATAATCCACATTTTCAAAAAGTGCCCGCTTAATCGCACGCCTAACTGTTAATCGGCTACAAGGTCGCGTCTGCACGCTTCCCGCTCCGCGCTTCTTAAAACCTTGGACAACAGTAAATTTAGAAGATAGGCCAACGAACTATCAAGCCAATGGTTTCATGCTTGAGAGTCACTACTTCAATATGTTTTAACAAGTACCAATTACTCTAGGGGGATGCTTCATTAATTTGGGTCATGGTTGTCATGGAATCCAGACATTGTCTAGACACTAGCCACTTTTCTAAATATTTTACATTCAACATACATCTCACTTGTTAAGCTATACTCCTAGATGCCCCAAGGGAAAAGCACCTTGACCTATTTGTCATCTTAGGTGTTTTATTGAGTCCCTAACCCTACATATGGGTGACTGTCATATTATTTCCAAGTATCATAAAGTTCTAGTTTGTTCTTACATGTTTGTTGAACGTGTCATTACTATTGAGGAATAAACCCTTAATAATCATTGTATTATATTGCTAGGAAGTCTCCTTAGATCTCTAGAAATTTCATTCTTGGGTTGAGGACTTCTCGTGTCTGCTTATGTACTCAATTGCAATGTAAATATTGTACTACTTATATAAAATCCTTTCTTGCTTGTCATAACTCATAAGAGCATTAGATACCCATATTAGTTGCAAAGTGCATCTGTAACAGCTGAAAGTACCCCTAAATCTGAAAACATGTATTGTGCGTGCTAGTAAAGGTTTTTCTGTCAAAAGTAGTCGTAAATTCTATATAAATTGGATTTCTATGTTATCAAGAGACTATATTATCCTTAATTCCTTGTTACGAGTATAATTGATATATAAAAGATCAAAAATAAAAATATTAAAACATTTTATTCAAATCTCAAATACTAGTATTAATCGTTGTCGTAATTCTTTAGTTTACATTATGCATGGCGTAGGGCTTTGTTAGTCTAACATGTATTGATCCCACATTTGGTGATGTACCTATCTATGCTTTATTTGCATGTTGACTCTCTGCTTGTCCATAACTTGTGCATGTTGACTCCTTTTTTGTGTTTAAGCACTCTTTGGCTTTATCCATGTCTTGTACATGTTGACTACTTTGCTTGTGTTCCAATACTCTTTGGCTTGTTATGCTTTGTTGTGCATGTTGACGACTCTACCTGTGGACCAGTGCTCTCTGGACTGTGACCCAGCAGCCTCTGGACTATGATGTCAATGAATGAGATGGAGACCACTGCGCACATGTATTTCTATCTACTGCTCCATATGCTACTTTATTTATTTTGGAAAGGTCTTTTGTGATGTATCGTGGCACGAATTTCTTCAGGTAACCTATTTTACTGCAATGTGCTTTAGAGGAAGTCTACTCTTCTACTACATATGCACTATCTGTTTAAGGGAGAGTTTTTAAGTGATTGGAGTATTGAATTCTGAGCTTTAGAGGGAGTGGTCTTTTGTATGGGCTTATATCTTTCTTTTAGATTTTGAGTTTTTATGTCATGTCTGTGTCCATCTTACCAAGATAGACGTGCGTCTCACCCACGCTCCAGCTTGAAGGGGAGTGTTAAGAGTTTGACATGTGTTTAATCACACATTGGGGAGTTTAAGCGTGTTACCTAGTCCAAACTCTTATTCATACAAGCCTTGTAATCACTTGTTGGTTATCTTAATGTAATACTACTTATTTTAGGGACAAAACATAAGGTATATCTATTTATCAAGTACGGCTTGAAATCATAATTGCAAGGGGAACACCTACGAGTCAAGGCACCAGTACATGGCACCCCTAAGG
Source organism: Alisma plantago-aquatica (assembly GCA_963693085.1). NCBI lineage: Eukaryota > Viridiplantae > Streptophyta > Magnoliopsida > Alismatales > Alismataceae > Alisma > Alisma plantago-aquatica. The sequence continues at coordinate 652,742,416 of OY856411.1, forward strand.
AGTTGCACCTAAACCCACACCTTGACTTATATGTTGCCTTGGGTGTTTTTATGTGTTCCTACCTATATGTGGGTATGAGTGTTAGTTAAAAGTGTCATAGTGTCCAAATTAAGTGTTTTGTCTATGTTTATATTAGGAAGTGATACCCTTGGTAATTGTTTTCCTATTTTCCTAACATTTACTTTCTATTGAGATCTTTTCAACATAATTGGGTATCCAATTGCAGTGTTATCATCATACTACTTCCACTAAATCGCTTCTGGATTATCATAGAATAAGTACCCACATTAGCTGCAATATATATGTATATACAACTCTAAACAAAGAAAAGTTGTCTATTTCATGAAATTTTAGTGTTATCCTTAATCCTTTGTCAAGTCTGAAATTTACGAAGAAAAGGATTAAAGAAATTATATCGGATCTACTTATGAATGTTAAATCATGTGTGTGTGCAGCAGTGAAGTTGTATATGTCCAAGTTTAGTTATAAAATATATGTATATAACGATAATTTGTCCATGATTGAATTTATTATAACCATAAAGTGTACATATAAATAATACAAATTTACTGGAATTTAATAATGATAATAAACACCTAGGCATGTGAAGGCGCCGCACCAGGCCTTAACGCCTTGTTGTTTCAACAAGTATGTCATGTACCATACATTCTCATCTTTGCTTAGTGACGTTCGTGTATTAATGCTTTCAGCGGTAAAAAATTCAAAAATGAAGTACAAGCCTAACAATTCATGATACTAGTAAAGTTTACATGTGATAAACAAGAGAGAACTGGTATATAAACTAGCATGCTCAAACGAAGAAGAAATTCTACAGATAGGCCCATGTAGGCCAAGGCATCTGCATTTTGTCTTGGTATGTTACTCTTTTGGTGTGTTAGTATTTCTCAACCCCCTCCCATCCCAAGTAAATGTGAGCAAGAATCATTACCCTTACCAAAATAATCTAGGTTTCACACTTTTTCAAATAACTAGGAACCCTTCCCACCCAAGCAAAGAAAACCCAGGACCCTCAATAGCCAGAAAACCAGGATACTGGCAAAAGCCATGCAGAGGACAGATGCATGACAGGATAGATCTTTTTGGAGAGGTGTTTTATTACCTGGAGATCAAACCAGGGTCACTTCTTTAGAATATTATCCTGTAGGTTTAGCATATATCAGGAAATTTAATGTCCAGATGGGGGGGAGGAATGTCTGAATCTAAGTAGGGGTAAATAGCATGTCCAACTGCATCAGAAATGAATCCAATGCAACAAATAAAAGAACAGTGCAATATGAACAGGTACGGACTCTGTTTCAGCTATTTGACTTACACTCTCAGGCGAGAGGTGAACTTTTATCCACGTCAGGAGAAAGATGGTTCTCCCTTCTGATCGTAAACCAATTCACCGAAATTGCAGAACTCAAAAGCACGTTAGTATGTTCCCTTGTCCAATGAATTAGGTGCGTATTTAAGCTCCCAGATATTGTAACCCAGGTACACAAAAAAAAAAAGGAAAGAGCAGAAGAAACCACTAACTCATTTTTCAGGTTCCAGACTGTCTGCTACCAAACAGTGTGTGAAATGCCGAAAATAGAAACTCGAAGAGCGACCGACAAGAAGCTAAGAATACCTAGATTGCAGTCGGCGGGGTTAAGCACAACGCGTTCCCGGTCTACGTCTTGAGGCTGCGATGCCGATGGTTTCACCCGCTTGGCATCGGGCCCGGCGTACGCTTCCGGCGGCGGACGGTAAGGCTTCGCTGACGGAGGGGTGGCCATCGCGGACGACCAAGCAATGTACAAGGCGCGATCAAGGTGTCTGATTAAGTAAAAAAAAAACTCAAGGCGGTGCTTGGGCAGGCAAGACCGCAGAGGTACTGAGATTTGTAGAAAGGCCGCATCGGATATGTAGTAGGTTTGGGCTTAGAAGGTCGGCCGATTTAACATTTATACTATCAAGCCTCTCGTAATTTTTCCTATATTTATCTGAATTATAAAAAAAATCTAAGACAATAGTGTGGAGGTATTTTATGTGACTAGTTGAATGACACGTGCTAAACATGTGTTACACAATTAAATTATATCGATAAAAGAGAATAATTGACTAACTTTTATAAGACTCTTTCTAATTAGTAGCACATCTTTGGTAAAATCATATGTGTTTTTCTTCTTAAGCATGTGTAATTGTCTTGTGACTACTTTTAATTTGTAGCATGTGATTATTGTAACTATCACAACTGCAGTATGCTCCAAAAATTTATGTAACCAACCAATTTGCATTGTGATTTAAAGACAACTCACTAAAAGATAATAACTAGATTAATTATCATATGACTCCCTCCAACATAGAGTTTGTAATTAATAAAGTTACACACATTTTCCTTCTTAGACATGTGTCTATTGACGATTAATTTAATAAATAATTTATATATAATTTGTAAAAGAGAACACTGAACTTCAAAATGATATCTGCTCCAAAAAAAAATGTATGCAAGTAAGCAGATAGACATGCTAGAGTAACTAAATTGTCAATAAAAGAGAACAAGTGACTAACTTTTATAAGACTCTTTCTAATCAGTAACATGTCATGTTGGTATGTATGTCCAGAGAGTCAATCATATGATGATTGGACTGGCATATGTTCTGATTGATTTGATAAATATCAAAGGCAATCTTCCAATTTATTCTAGCTCAATCAATTATGAAATAAATGATGAAGCAGAATGAATGTCTAAAGAATGGCAATACTCAATGATGTTTGTCTTTAGGTTAAGGATCTGAATAATGAGATCATACGGATGCTAAGAGTATCTACATTCTTGTTATGTCCCTAGTCGGATGTCATTGTGGAAGGTTGATAGACAACAATGACACATCAAAACTAGAGTGTGTGTTGGTTGATGACATTGTCTCATTAGTCATGATATATGATATCAAACCAAGCACATAGATACATGTTGGAGAATAGTGTATCAGACAGACCCACCATGAGAGTGACACATGGACCCATGACATGGTAGTCGTGATCATCTCTCATAGTGATGGTGGTGATTGTGATTCTTAGACCTGAAATCACTGCACTCGTCGAATGTGATTGGGTACACTTTGACATCATCAAACACAGTCCTAAAACATGGGTTGTTATAACAGTGATGATTGGGTGGCTTTGACGTATTAGATAGATTGTGAGTGATAGATATGGGATTTGTCCCTTCTAAGGGAGTATGATGTCCAGGCCACTTGATAAGTGAGACTGAGAAAGGCATGCACATGCACATATGAATCAATATATGATATTGAGTCACACATATCTTAGACAATCTGCTCTAGTTCAAGAAACATGAATGAACGTTGAAAGGATGACAACTCCATGCCTTGAGTTCATTCAAGATATCAAGGATAAAGGAATTATACATTCACTGGAACACCAATCACAAACTGTATGATTGAAAGTTGTTCTCCAACTTTTCTTTTCACTTGGGTAGCACTGATGTGCAACTAGGTACCGCTCTTTGCTTGTGATGTCATAAGCTAATTATGGACATTCACTGCCAACGTGAAATGGGACATATAGGGTCACACATAAAGGATTAACCTGGAAGAGGAATTTATCCATGAATGATGTTTGGATTGATTACTAAAGTGTTTAAATACTCAATCAAACATTCAATCAATAGACTTGATTTAGAATCATCAAGTTCAAATGTTGAACCAACTGATTAGAGTGTCAGATTGATTGAGAACTGAATTGACTGTGTTATGCACAATCTGCACCACCAACCGATCGGTTCACTGGGTGAACCGATTGGCTCATGGTTAGTGAGACGACTGATTCACTTTGGTGAACCAATCGGTTCAACTGGTCCAAACGAGCAGTGTTGTGTTGTCCCGATTTGTGAGAAAAGTTTTTCGTTTCACTTGTTCAATTCAATTGGGACAAGAACTAATATTTGCGTTAATTAGAAACGAATAAGGAAAGTCAATTGCAGGCAGGTCTGGGAAGTGAAACGGTCGGTTCACTGGGTAAACCGATCAGCTCACACTCCCAACCAACCGGTTTACTAGTGAACCGATAAGCTCACACTCCCAAACGACCGATTTAGTTATGAAATGACTGGTTCACCTACTGCGGTGTAAATTGTTCATGGAAATTCTGGACCCTTCTACTCCCGCACAAACTGGGAACCATGACCATGCCCTCTACTATAAATCGAGGGGTACAAGGGGCTTCTCTATACTCACAACTCAAAACATCAGTTACTCTGCAAAGTTGTTGTCCTCTCTGATTTTGGTAACCGAGAGAGCCAAGCAAGTTCTACCCGTCCAGGGAGGAACAACAAGGGAAAGACAACTGCAGAAAAGCAACTGGTTGTGGGAGAGTGTGTCAATGACTAGTACGCCGACAGAAGGGGACAACTCCTTCTAGTCTGTCCTTCAAGATGACTATAGTTTCTGGTAGTCTGTGTGGACTATCTATAGAGGCAAGAGACTTCTATCGCTCAGGAGGATGACTGTCAACCGCAATCCGGGTGAAGACTAAGAGATGCATAGACGCCATAAAAGATAGGTGGTTGAAGACCGCAGTTGATGTGAGGTATAGTCACTGAGCAAGCCTCAGGACCAAGTATATAACTTGCTAAAACCATCCTTCCCATTACATAGATATTGATGCGATCTGTTGGTTATGGGTTTATGGTCAAGTATTTTTTTTGTTTCCGCTGACTACTCCGACCTTGTAAAACCCAACAGTGGTATCGGAGCCACGTCAATACTCTATGTTTTTGGATAATCGATATGATCAGATTTTGGTTTTACCCTCTTTTATTTATTGCATACGATGCAAATATTTAAATGACTAATGTGAATATCCGATTAATACCACATGATCCCAAACTAATATATACATATATGATATGGTATATATGCAATCGATACGTGTCGTCCTAAAACGGTTTTGATGGTGGATGTGTAGCATGGTTATGGCCTATAAACCCTATGTGCATGTGTGTGGTTGGTTATGGTTGTTTGCATCTCGGTCTGCGCACCGAGCCCTCTTCTTCTATTCTAAATGTAACTTGAGATAACTCAAGATTCTCTTCTACCTTTTCTCCCCTCAAATGTAACTCAAGGTTTCACAAAGATTATGTAAAATATGATTACTTTATTTCTTATTATGACGAAGACTGAAGATGACCACTTGATGGACCAAGACGACCGACTGAGGAGTAGTTGGTGGACCAACGAGAAGCCCAGATGACCAGATGAGCCGACCATCTGGAGGAGCCAAACGACTGACTGGAGGAGACCAACCGACCGGCCAAGAGGCGAGTCGACCGATTCAAAAGGTTGAACCAGTCAACCCAGATTTGCAAGCACAAATCTTCATTAATAATAGGTTGCATGTGATGTAGACCTTAGATGATCGTAATTCCTTGTGGCTCTAAGGAACTACAATAGGATGTCCATAATCATTGCTTTATCATTATTGCATGTTTTCATTTGTGGGATATAGCGTGTATATGATACGTACTATATATGTGGTGATTGGATACATATATGCGTATATAAGCATTTTAAAACCCCTCAAATATACATATTAAGTTGAAGATGCCTTCTAAAAGTAGCACACATGAAAAGCTTAATCAACTAAGTGTGGGAACACCCTATCATGGTGCATTGTCTATCTTGTGGAAGTGTGATAGTGAATATGTGGGTCTGCCCTAGCAGGGTGCATATTCATCGTGTTGGCTTTTGGGTCAGACTTAACTTGGTGACCTTGATCGGATCAAGCACCTTGAGGCATAAAGATGAACATGGCAAGGAGTTGTGCATGACATCTATCAAGAGTTTCATAAGATGCAATTGTAAAAGGTTGCCTACCTGAAAGATTCTAGTTATGGGTGACAACCCTAGTTGGTCCATGACTTAGAGGAAATTAAGATTTTGCTCACTAGAAGGTTGTACGCTGCAATCTTCTGAATTGATACATGAGGGTTGTCAATTTGATCAAAATAGTGGGAGCGATAACTAATTAAAGACCTAATTAATATCGTCAATTTTCAAATCAAATAAAAAGAGTTTTGGACTAAAATTGAAAATTTCCTTTTTGTAGAATAAATGGCTACCAATAACAATCACTTCTCATTGTGATCGGTCCATGAGAAGGACAAGGTAAATGGGACAACTTCCACGACTGGTTTAGGATGTTGAGAATTGTTCTCACTCAAGAGTGAAAGCTCTATATCCTAGATACACCAGAGCCAGAAGAACCCGCTCCCACCGCACCAATTGCTGAAAGGGATGCTTACAAGAAGCATACTAAGGATGACATTGATGAGAAGTGCTTGATGTTATACTCAATGAACTATGAGTTGCAGAGACAACATGAGAACATGGACGTCATTGAGATGGTTCAACATCTCAAGAACATGTATTAAGACCAAGCACGACAAGAGAGATATGATGTCTCTAAGGCATTGTTCAAGTGCATCATGATAGAAGGAGATCCAGTAGGCCCTCACACACTCAAGATGATTGGATATGTGGAGAACCTAACTCGATTGGGATTCCCTCTAAGCCAAGAGTTGGATACTGATGTGATACTACAATCGTTGCCAGAATCCTACATTTAGTTTGTGATGGACTACAACATGAACAACTTTGACAGGTCACTAACAGAGTTGTTGGGCATGTTGAGGACAGCCGAGGCACAGATGAAGAAAGACAAACACAAATTTTTGATGATGATCAGCAGAAAGAAGAGAAAGTCTAAAGGCAAGGGCAAGGGCAAAGCAAAGAAAGGTTCTGATGCTAGCCAGCAACCCAAGTCATATTCAACTCTCAAAACCAAGGGAGGGGTGAACAAGGGAGGGAAATGTCACCATTGTCATGAGCTAGGACATTGGAAGAGAAATTGCCCTCTCTACATAGATGAACTAAAGAAGAAGAAGGAGGGGATGGAAGTCTCCACCTCAGGTATCATGAAATAAACTTAAAAGGCTTATTTATCTTAGGTATATGATACTAAGATATAGATATGACATATATGATATGCAAGATCTGAAAAGAAGCAATGGCCTTTATGAAAGTGAAACGACCGCCACCAAACCGATAGCTAAATCGTCACTAATTATGCGAAATAATCATAAGCAGTGGATTAACAAAATCACTAAAATTTAAAACCATTTTGCAAAGAGATCCATTTCCTGGAAAACTCTTAATATAAGAACCAAAACTTTATATACATCAGGGTTCACATCGTACATACATTGTACCATCTCATCTCGAGGATAACATATAACAGTTGCTTTGTCAAAAAATATACTGAAGAAACATAAAACCTCAAGGCATACAAGCTAAAATCTCATATTGTTCATAAAACCATCACGTACTAAATCTGAGTACCTGAGAGTACAATGACGACACATAGGACTTCTATCTACAAAACACGATAGACAGTACACTCAACCTGAGCTGCTACTACTGTCCCTGTTGTTGTTGTCCTTCCTCTATAGAACAGTCTCTACCTCCTCGTGAACGTCCACCTAAAATTTTTGGTTCCCACGGGGTGAGACAATTGTCCCAGCAAGAGATATCACTCTTCGCCAACAATGTTATTATCACGGGTAAACAATATCAAACTGAGCAGAGGTTCTTTTATATTAATAAGCAAGGTTAATCACTGTAAATAAGCATATTAGAAAATTTATCATCTTTTAAAGCATTGTAACTGTCTATGATAGGGTAGTAAATCATCTATTCACTTTATAAGGAATATGAAGAACATGTGTATCATTTACTCATCATACTATACCAACATCTCAAGCTTATCTTGTGATACTATTATCATGGTATTACATCCATGAATCATTCTCATTTCTATCTATTGGTCTCAGCCAATCTACTAGCCAGGTATTGGATTGCACTAATCATGAGAATATACATCATTATATTCTGTCCAGGTATTGGTTTATGCAAATCCTGTAAAGTTATATCCATGTATTGGATTATGCCAATCCTGTAAAGTTATATCCAGGTATTAGATTATGCCAATCCTATAAAGTTATATCCAGGTATTGGGCTATGCCAATCCTGTAAAGTTATATCCATGTATTGGGCTATGCCAATCCTATAAAGTTATATCCAGGTATTGGGCTATGCCAATCCTATAAAGTTATATCTAGGTATTAGATTATGCCAATCCTGTAAAGTTATATCCATGTATTGGATTATACCAATCCTGTAAAGTTATATCCATGTATTGGATTATACCAATCTTGTAAAGTTATATCCAGGTATTGGATTATGCCAATCATGTAAAGTTATATTCAGGTATTGGATTATGTCAATCATGTAAAGTTATATCTAGATATTGGATTATACCAATCCTATAAAGTTATATCCATATATTGGATTATGCCAATCCTGTAAAGTTATATCCAGGTATTGGATTATGCCAATCCTGTAAAGTTATATCCAGGTATTGGATTATGCCAATCTTGTAAAACTATATCCATGTATTGGATGATACCAATCCTGTAAAACTATATCCAGGTATTGGATGATACCAATCATGTAAAATCATGGCCATATTGCTAAGGATTCCATAGTAGTGGAATACCTTTTATGTTTCTCTTTCACTTTCATTATGGGATATCAATCCTTTAAACTAATCATCGAATTCCACATCTCCTTTACTAGGCATTATACCCATTCACATCCTATATGTGATACAAGTATTCCTCATATCTCATTTAATCATATTCAAAACACTATAGCCCTTATTGGGCTATAATCATAAAGCGTGTATGACCAAGATTTCATTATTATTATAACCATTTATTATTATTATGATGTTACTGGGTTTCCATTTCCCTAGTTCATTTTGAACATTGCCATCTCTTACATCAATCTCTACATCATGAGACTTTTATAAACATCTTGTCGCCTCTTACTAGGCAACATCCATCTTTAGGTCATAAGACATGTATAAACATCATATTTCTTGTACAAGTATTTCACATGACTTACAAGACTCATATAATCTATATTATATGAAATGTCATAGCTCATATTTAGCTATGAGCATTATCTCATGATATCAACATGGTTTCAATATCACATACCTATCATCTCCATTCAATACAAGAGAAATACAACCTTCCCATAATTAGGGTTAGGGTTTCCCTTTATTAACCGATTAGGGTTTCCAATATGTTCATCTAGAATCAAAACCCCAATTCATACTCCACACATATTATGAGTATCAATGTATACTCATTACATGAGTATTATACAACTATAAGTTTCTCTTTCATCCTCACCAGGATGTTGATTACATCATACTCCATTAGGTTGGCTCAATCCTTCTCTCAAGGTACATTGGCCCATACTTATCAAAATGCATTAAACTCTTTATGTCTTAACGTATCATTGGTCATAACTCACTACATGTATCACTCAATCAAGTGTATTATATTGAGGTTCTTCCTCCGTATCGAGTATAGAGGTGTATCCTCGTCACCATATCGTGCATGGGATATCTCCTTATCTCCATATCGTGCATTCATATCGGGTTACTCAACCTTTAGGGTTTGCATATCGGGCTTGACCCTTATACTCATATCCCTTCAAAATATTCATGGTATTGTCCTACCCTTCATAATGTGATGAGTAATAGGCTAGACAACTGATTAGTCACAACTAGCTCAAGTGCACAAATTGATAGGGATGTGTGGTTACAATGCATATCAGGTTTCACTTTCCCATGTTGGGTTTCAATACCATATCGGGTTAGGGTATCTTCTTGATACCATATCATGTATAATGTGGGTTCTTGACCCCATATCGTGCACAAGATGTATGTATGTGTCACTCATATTGTTCACGAGGTATAAACTCATCACTATATCGTGCTAGTGGTGTATTCATATCACCATATCGAGTTACTCCTCATCTAGGGTTTGTCATATCAAGTTTGAGTATATACTTGACTCCATGTCATTCATGAGGTGTATACTTGACCTCATATCATGCACAAGGTGTATAATTCAACATCATATCACGTATAAGGTGTATGTATCCCCATTGTATCATTTTAGTGATATGTTCACTGCACCATATCGGTTCAGAGGTGCTTCAACCCAATATCAGGTTGAGCCATTATCCTCTAGACTCTTATTCTTATTATTCTAGTTCATGGATAATAGTCCTATGTCACTAATAGAACTCACAGATTCATCAATTATGTAATAAAATTTGAATTGAAAGTAGATCACCAACTATGGCAAGATTGATGGTAAATAATAACATAATTGAGTTCAAATTATATAACCCGCCTCAAGAGTAACTTCAAAGCTCCAAATATTCATGTTCCCAAGGTTGAAAATGAGATTATCAAAGGTCCAAGACTTGATATCCTCAACACTATGCATGATACCTCACCACTTGTGGTCGACATCCCTCACTTGTGGCTGATATCCTTCACTTGGCCGATATCACTTTGCTATGGGTGATATCACTTTGCTATGGGCGATACCAAGGCTCTATGCACAATATTCCTTCAACTATGCATGATATTAAGACTCTATGCATGATATCTAAGAGTAAGAGGGTGATAAGGTTCGAAAAATTCCACTAATAGGTGAAAGGAGTGGTACATATACTTGGGGTTCATGAAAAAGTGTGTATATGAGGTGTCATCATTTTAAAGCTACTAGGTGCCACATGTCCATGCATGGTTGACACATGTACTTTCATGCACTCACATTTATCTTGACATGCAAAACACTAGAGGATAATCTAGAGATGATATTTTGGCCATCACTTATCATTTCGGACAAGATATCTCATCCTTATCTCACAAATTATGCAAACCGATACAACTTTTTGCAAGGAGCATCTAACTCGTCATGGATCACCTCCTTGAGGTGATAATCCGATATGAATACTTTTAAGAAGTTAACAAAATGACACGAGACCTACTTTATGGCTTCTTGGCCGATAGGCACTCCCATATAAGCTTTACAACTCATAACAACTCATTTTAGGGTTTCACATACAACCCTTTCTTGGTCTTTTCATCCCAAGAATACCATCACTTATACATGATTCAAACATGGTGTATCCTTATTTCTCTCTCCTTTAAATGATACTAGGAGGGAGTAGGGACACTCTAGATGTCACACCTCAATCTCACAATTACCATTAATCATGAGATTAGGGCATAAATTGAGGATTTAACGTAATACAAAGATCACCCTTAACTTTTTATTCTTTTTCAAACTCTTTGTTTTTCTCGCATCCAATCACATAAACAACTTTGCAAGAGAATCAAACTTTGATTACTTTAATATGATCTCAACATAAACGATACACATCCATACATTCATTCTCAGGTACATACGACATGATAATTAGATACATTCTCTCTTATTAAGAAAACAAATATACAAAACATCACTTATAACACTCTCACATCTATACTAGGACCTAGAGTGACAGGGACCGATTGAAGTTAACTAATATCATACTTAACTCATGTGGTAGATCTACTCTGATGCTTTGACCTTCTTCAAGTCCATGTGGTTTCCCTAAAAATTGTGAGTAGAGGGGTGAGCCTACTCGCTCAGTGAATGAGTACTTCAAAGAAATAGTCTAAAGCACTAATATAATTACAGATATACTTTTGAGCAACTGATATCAATTATAGCAGTAGTAAGCTTGAAAGAGATTGATCATTTACAATTATAAATATGGCAGGATACTCTAGATATCAACAAGAGTAAATCAATATATGAGCATGCTTGATTAATTTCAAAGAGAACTAATAATTCAGAAACATACAAAGAATAATTGCTAGGAAGATGTACTTGAATCTTTCTTAGCCTTTCTTACTTATAAGAAACTCTTTAAAACTTATATTATCATATTTTAGCTTATGCCCTGATCATATGCAGTGAACTCTACATATGAAGACTTGTAGCGAACTACGATCTCACCCGTACAAGACTTAGCTGACACACCTGGGAATGCTAAGCCTAACTATGTCGTTGGTCTGCAATAGGAAAATGGCTCTCTGGTCTCGACACACCTATTATGCCATAAAAACTAGACTCCTCTAACCTGAGCACACAGGCAGAGAGTCAAGCCACCTATTGGCTTTACTATACTCTAGTGCCACCAGGATCTCTGGTTGATGTTGGACACTTGGAAACAACCTCCTCGCCTTTGTTGTAGTCCACACCAACCATTAGAAACTACTGTCATTCTAGATGAACGGACAAGGAGTTGTCCCTCTAGTCAGTGTGCTAGCACCAACTTGCTCTCCCAATTGTCTCTCCATTGCTATCCCTCTCATTAATGGGTAGGACTTGCTCGGGCTCTCTCGGTTGCCACAACCGGAGAGGCCAACAATTATTAGAGCTTGTTGTTGTGTCACTGGAAGGCCCCCCAATACCCTCTATTTATAGGAGGGCCTGAGTGAGGGCTTCCAGCCTAAGAGGGATTTGAAGAGATAAAATTTCATGAATTTTCCAAAACATGCAAATGTTGAACCAATAAGATCAACAGTGAACCATTAGGCTCATACATGAGAATATCGGTTCAACACTTAAATCGGTCATACATGAGAAGATCGGTTCAACACTTGAATGGATTGTTTCACTATGTTTCCTATTCATATTTTTATTGGCAATTAATGTTCGATTGCACAACATTATGTCAGCATCAGTCATTGATCCAATCAAATTGATCCACAAATCAGTCGGTGCACACACTTGAGCCGATCAGATCACATGCTAAACTGGTCATCTCATGGTCCTAATTGCCAATGTTAGAGAGAAGATTCACCATGAAACTATATCCAAAGAGGCTAAAATTACATGATTTCATCATTCCTCAGACCGCAAAATCCTAGGTCAGCATCTCCATCACTTTCTCCTCTCAAACCCTAACTCTCCTCTCTCTCTAGGATTTCATTTCTATGGATTGAATCATGAATTATGAGAGCTCCTTGTGTGTTAGGTTGACCATATAGAGCAATTGCTTGGGTCAATTGCACATTGACCCCTCACTATACTTTCTCTTGTTTCAGCTAAATTTTCTGTCATAAAAATATTACTGTAATTCATATATTGATAAGGTCTACATGCATCCAAAATTATGAAAGTTTTACATTTTGTTTATGATCGAGTTTTAGATCTCCAGTTAAAATTTCTGATCATTTGGAGTTACCAATAAATAATTAAAAATAAAATACTACACTGCTAAAAAGCACTCTGTCAGCATTTTGGTCAAAGTATAGTTCAATCGAGAACCACATTCAAAGAACACTCAAATATTCTAAAATTTTTCTCCAATATGCATGATTGAGTTATCCATATCATATCCAAAATTCAATTAAATACAAAATTTGTAGAAAATATGAAAAATCATTTACCACATTGTTATCCTGATCAAATTCCATATTCATGTACTATCAAAACTCTAGTTTTTGCCGATTAGAGTTTACATTTCTCAAACCCTAATTCTTCAAACTAAAATCATAGTTAGAGTTTCTTCTTAGGTTTGAAACATCACAATTGATCTACTATCATTAATCAAGTCTAAACGATGTTCAATCTAATCAAGCATGTAATCATTCAGGTAAACCCTAGTTTACCAATTAAGCACAAATGTGGTCATTACACTAGAGGTTATAATTTGCATATCAATCCTACATTTTGGGTAAATTACAATTTGTACCAAAATTGATACACAAAGCACTAGCATTATTCAAACAAGTTCAAACTCAGAATTTAGGTTTTCCACAAGCCACCACCTTACATCATTCTCTCTCTTATGATTCTAAAACACATGAGGTATGTTTAACATGTGACATATTGCAATATAACCCCTCTTCTTGGGTAAATTGCATTTTGGTCCAAAACACGAGAACATTGCTCAAACATTATTCAAATAGGACCAAACTTGAAACATAAGTTTGTCACGTGATAACAAAACACTTTAGAGAATTATATTAAAGTCTAATCAACTTAATTAAGCCAAATAAACAAGGTTAGCCCTAAACCCAGGTCAGGGATGTTACAAGTTATAAATCCCTAACAAGGATTTCATCCCCAAAATCCCAGATGAAGAAAAACAATTGTTATTCATACATCATTTCATCAAGCCTCCTCATAGCATCTTGATGTCATGGAGATGCCATAGAACTTTGGCCAGCATAAAGTTCTTCCATACAGGGTCATCATAGAATCTGTCATACATAACACATACTCAACTGTCCTTTCCATTGATGATTGCAGTGTCAATCCTATATCAGGTAACACTTTCTAAATTAGAGAAGTACTATACATACTTTGAATAATTTGGTTGTCAAACCTGATTGCTTTGTCACTTTTTTCAACTCATATCTTTTATTTAATAAGATTCTTGATCTTGAAAGTGTTCCATACCCCTCACTTAGTTTAACATTTCTCCTCCAAGGAAAAGCTAGAGCTACATTCTATCATCCATTTGGGACTATAAGTCTTATCATACTTTTATTGTGCCAATCTAATCTGTTGACACACACTAAACTTACTTATGACTAGAACCAACCATCCCGTTAGCTATTTATTTTCTTGTCATAAGGAAATTCTATTTATTAAGAAGAACTATCTCAGAGGTATCTCTAGATGTTATTTGCATAAGTTGCCTTAACAGATCTAGGTATCTTAGCTTGATAAACTTTTCCCAAGGTGATTCTACAATTGTTCCTTCAATTAATACATCCTTATCGATGTTATGTTTATGAAGAGCATAAACCCCTAACATATAATGTCCATACTATCATATGTAACTAAACTAATCTCAAAGTTGGCCTTTCTAGGTAATCAACAATATTCATCTTTTTAAGAGTCATGCTCTCACTATCTCATACCTTTAAAACTTCTTGGTTACTAGAATTCCTTACCGTGGTATTCGTTATATTTACTAAAAACATATCATATTCTTATTATTTCCATCCTTTGTTATTATTACCAAAACCAAACATATAATAGGACCTTTCTTTCATCTCAGAATTTTACTTAACCCACATACTTTGTCTTTGAACTAAAATCCAGAACTAGCTAATACTTTTCAAAGTATCCTTCTATAGATTTCTTGTAATCCATGCACATCAAGTGTCATAAGACTTACTTGATTGTCATGTCCCTGAAAGGAAAGAACACAAGGAAACATATTCCTTTTTATTGCCCCCATCAATCCAAGGTTGTTTATTAAAGAAAGAGATTATCATGAACTTTCAACTATTCATGTGTCATTCAATCTTATTTTCTCTTAGGTTCCTTGCCTTCAACATAGAAATTATAAAGATGATTATATGTCATCATCCATTAGCATTATCATCATCATCATTGCTAGATATGTGTATTCAAACTCTTAGTTCATCACTGAACATTGTTACCTCTTATCAGGTAACTATTACCTCTAGGTCCTCAGACCAAGGTATATATTATACTAAACATCTTGTTTTGCTTAAGTTAATATGTGATTAACTTAGATTCCTTCATATAAAAATTAGGATGTGGTAGAAATATATGTTCCATATCTCCTACTTCATTATGCTCTTTAGATTGTCTCAAAATGACTATTTGATCAGAGTATTCAGAAAGATAGCAAATGTAAGAGTGTCATACTTACATTGCCTTCAATAGATGAATACCTGACCATGGTATTCCAGAACTGAAATTAGGTAGTATGCATTTTGTTTTATATTATGTTTCTCACTGTTATCATCTCTTTAGATTTTACTACTTAGTATCTCTAGTTTTCTCTAGGTGTTTCTTTTACATCTCTTCCCTTTCTACATGAAGAGAGAAATTTCAAAACATATAAGAGAATATTATACTGAATATAGGTTCTCGCACTTCTTATCTCTTCCTTATGTCCTCATGGGACTAATTAAAGGAATCTCAACAACAACTACCTTTATTATAATTAGTAGGCAGAGAGTAGAAAAGGAAAGATAATTCAGAATGAAAAATTTTATCTGACATGTTACCTTTTACAGTTTATCTAGTGTCTTGGCTGACTCAACGCATGGAGTCTGGTTGTCATCTGCTACATCCTTTGTCCTCTACCACCAGAAGTAGATGGACCAAACTGCGACACTTGTCTTCGTACGCGGCCTTCTGCTCCACTAAACTGTGGTCCTTGTGAGTTTTGCAGATTATGCCTTGACTGTTGGGTCACCTCATTATTTCTTCTTGGACACTGCTGCCTTAGATGTCCTATCTATCTACATATATGGCAAGCTTGGCCCTCACATTGTGTTATAGATAAGTCCCTTGTTGATACTAAAGGTAATACTGGAGTTCTTGGAGGTATACTCCAACCTTGGTCCTTACTTGGTGACCAATGCATTGGTGTACTATATTGTTGTTGAACCGGTGTTACTGAAAACTGTGGTTGTTTAGTACCACCAATCCACTGTTCCTGTGACTGTGTAGACCTCCTTTTGAGGTTTGCCTCGTGTTTCTTTATTACAGACCCTTCTATCCTCCAGATAGATTCCACGAATGTGGCAAATATCTCTCTACTTTCTAATACAGATGCCGAGATAGACACTCATCATTCAATCCTTTCTCAAAATGCCGAATCTTCTCCTGTTCAATAGTAGCCATTTGAGGACAACCTAGCTTCATATTCATTAATTGACATGGTTCCCTGCCAAACCTTCTCAAACTGTGAGATCTTTTCATCTAAGTATGTTCGTGGAAAATACTTATTGACGAATTCTCGACGAAATTCCTCCCAACTAACCTCTTCATCATTCCTTTTTACCTCTTCTGTGGCCTACCAGTGGCCAGCACTACCTTTCAAAAGGTAAATGACATGTTTGACTTTGTCAGCATCTGGGATACTAAGGATCTTAAAAGCCTTTTCTAACTCAGTGAGCCACAAATTAGCATCTACTGGGTCAGTTTTTCCAGCATATTCTATAGCTCCTACACGGCGTAGCTATTCAAAAGTCTTACCAGGCCCATGTCCCTCATTGGGAACTAGTGCCCTAGGTGCTGGTGCTGGCATCCGGTCTACCACATGCATTACTGTGGTCATGACTTGCCCAAAGAGAGCATGAAAGGCTGGGTTTTCTATCATAGCTACATTAAAATGGGGATTCTTAGGCACTGATTCCCCTCTTGCCTGATCCCTTGCACCTCCTACTGGTGCAACAACATTTCCCTCAGTAACGTGATCATCGTGTTCTCTAGACATCTTTAAGCTATATCCCTCCTTCTGCATAAGCAGAAGTCACTATAAGATATATTGGCACTACAGAAAAACTGCCCATTAGTGACATTTATTTAAGTGGCATTTATAAAAAAAGCCACTATCTTTCTAATATACATGCATTTTAAATTAAAATACCACTGAACCACCCAGTATAGGATTTCTGAAAAGGACATAACATTAAAGGCGCTTTTATTTCTAATTAGTGGCAATCTTAAATTTCCATACCAAATTAGGAAATATTTTGCTAAACTATATTGACTTCCCGCTCCAAATTAAATTTTCCCTTCACGCTGCACTCTCCGCTCATTCAGCTCGACGTTTCCGATCTCCCCCTCTCTCCCTACGTGACTTCCTCACTCCCTGGCCCATCATGCCCTAGGTCCGTTGGTAGCTTGCGATCGTCTACAGATTGGGAGAGACTGGTGACGCATGCTGTTCACCAGTTGCTGGCGATGGAGTGCCAAGTTGCCGGTGCCGTAGTGACACCTTTCCTGTAATCGCGAGCGTTAGTTCTTCCTCCTTCGCCTATTTGAACCGAGCCCAATCAAAGCATACTTGGGCACCGTTCGTTCTTCCTCATCCGCCTTGGTGGACCGAGCCCAGCCGAAGCACCACCACAGACTCAATCTGCCCCTCTGGCGTCGGTGAGCTTGAGTGAGGGACTCCGATCAATCCTCTTCAGGTAACCATCGCCACACCCTATTTTGTTAACTAAGATGTAGCTTACATACCTCCTTCAAGGTCTCTTTCGTGACCGGTGGCTAATAGGCATGTAAAGTGTCAACAATTCTCATGCTTGGACGAAAAATCTATAGGTATCAAATGCCATGCCACTTGGAATTTGTTGTTCATCTGCAGGTTATCCTAAATCATCAATAACTATTAATGGGAAACCTTGCAGCAGAATAAAAAAACATATTCTGACTAATAACTTGTTTACCAATAGTAGTCCACTCTTATTTCCAGCCATTTCAATTGACAATACTTAAAAGGTATTTGCCTTGGATCCGACTTCTGTTCTACATACATTATTAGTACTTTTTATCTGTAGTGTTATAATGTTGAAGAAAGACAAGAATGAAGAAATTATAGCACTTCAAAGATGTTAACAGAATATGACTTATAGAGTTCATGTAAACATCACATGTAATTAATCAGTTCCCTATTAATATGGTGGATTGGTATTTTCTATTCGATGTTTACATGGTCTTCCCACAAAATCATTTGAGAAACCTAGGTGACGTGAAATGCAATGATCAGTATAATTGAAAAGCATAATGTAGACATAATAATTCATAAGTGATCTCCTTAAAATAGACATAATAATTCATAATGTAGACTACGATAATTGTTGGTATAGTGACATACTCGTCTTACTTTCCATCTAAGTCTGATTTGTATTTCTCAAGTTGTCTCTGAAAATATGTAACATCGTTATATATACTTATTGAAAATATATAACATCATTATATATACTTACAATTGTTAGTACTAATATTTTGTAGTCTCTTTCCACCCACAACAATCACTATGGCCTGGGCCTCGACCCCCCTGTCCTTTTTCCTGAAACAGAACAGTTGGACATCACCCTAGACCATCGTACACTAGCACAACTCACCATTACTATACAGTGGCGTCATTTGAACGGAAGATGCTACACGGTTGGTCAAGTGACTTTAAAGTACGGAACCTCGACAACTGTAATCGACGTTCAGTATGATGGCGAATGCACTTTAAGGTATCCACAACCAGTTGGCTTGCGTGGATTCAGAACATGCTAATTGGCCGAGAGGACCAGGTCTGGCTTCCGAACATGCTAATTGGATTCATCTACGAGGGACTCCCTCTGCGACACAACATCATCAACAAAACGGCCAAGTCACCATTCAAACGGGTGTCTCAATTCTTGATGAAATTTTGTTACTTTTAAATAAGGAAATCACCAATAAATGTATTTTTTTACTATTTTTGTAGAATGAAATTTTGTTACTTTTAAATAAGGAAATCACCAATAAATATATTTTTACAGTATTTGTCACAATTCACCAGTCAAACGGGTGTCACAATTCTTGATGTTATATTTTTACTATTTTTGTAGAATGGATAAGTCTTGGATAGCAGAGGATGACCGAACGAGTAGTAAATACCTATGTGGAGTATCCAACTTTTTGGATTTCTCTTTTCAACATTCAGCGATTGGAGACAAGATTGTATGCCCTTGTAGAAAGTGCACCAATGTATACCAGGTCACCAGACATACTGCATTGAGTCATCTATTATGGAATGGATTCTTACAAAGCTATATTTCTTAGGCTTTTCATGGAGAAGATGTCGTTGTTGAAATGGGTGCTCCAACTGATCAGGGTGATTATCTAGATGATGAAAATTTACAAGATATGTTGCATGATGTTTTTCCGAGTTTCAGTGAAGACGAAAATATGGAAGGAGTACAGTCGGCTACTGATCAACATTTAAATGCTGACAAATTTTATATCTTATTAAAGGATTCTGATATAGAATTATATCTAGGGTGTAAGAAACTTACCAAACTTGCTTGCATCCTAGAATTCTATCACCTGGTTTGTCTTAATACCTTGAGTAAGAAAGCATAATCTATGTTTCTTAAGTTCTTTAAAAAATGCTACCAGAAGGAGAACAATTACCTAATTCCTTTTATGAGCTGAAGAAGACAATAAAGGAGTTGGGATTACATTATGTGAAGATTCATGTTTGTCGAAATGGTTGCATGTTGTTTTGGAAGGAGTCTGCTGATAAAGACATCTGTGATACATGTGGAGAATCAAGATGGCTAACAACTTCAACACCAGATGATGATGATGAGGAGCTAGTAAACAAACCTAGAAGAACACCTGCCAAAGTGCTCAGACACTTTCCACTTATACCACGGCTGAGGAGGTTGTTCATGTCATCAAAAACCTCTTCCTAAATGAAGTGGCATGCAGAAGAATATGAAAAATATGACAAGTTAAGACACCCGGTAGATTCACCTACATGGAAAACATTTGATGTTATGCATCCAGAATTTGCTGCAGACGCTAGAAATATTCGATTGGGACTTGCCACTGACGGATTTAAACCTTTTGGGACAATGAGTAATTCTTATAGTACATGGCCTGTTGTAATTATTCCATATAATTTACCTCCTTGGTTGTGCATGAAGCAACAATATTTTATGTTGTCCCTACTAATTTATGGACCATCTTCACCACATAATATAGATGTTTACTTGCGGCCATTGATTGATGAGCTGAAAGAACTATGGAGTAATGGTGTACAAACATATGATGCTAGAGCCAAGGAATTCTTTCAGATGTGTGCTTCTTTATTATGGACTATTAGTGATTTTCCAGGATATGCACATCTATCTGGTTGGAGTACTAAAGGCTACAAAGCATGTCCTTATTGTAATAAAGATATTGTCTCACATTGGTTGCCACATAGCCGTAAAGTTTGTTACAGAGGACACTGTAGGTTTTTGCCAGCTGGCCACAAATTCCGAAAAGAAGCTAGGGCATTTGACGGTGAGCAAGAATTTAGGAGTCCATCTAAACCTCCTTCTGGAGCTGAAATCTTGTCACAATTGGATGGCGGAAGCACTATAATTGGTAAGAAAAGGCCGAGAGGTAAAGATTCGACACACAATTGGGATAGGAAAAGCATATTCTTCGAGCTACCATATTGGAAATCTAACATTTTAAGACACAATCTGGATGTCATACACATTGAGAAGAATATATGTGAGAGTATTGTTGGAACATTGCTAGGTCTGAAGGATAAAAGTAAGGACAACTTGAATGCAAGGAAGGATTTGGAGGATATGGGAATTAGATTTCCGCTTCATCCACAAACTATTGGCACACATTCCATACTACCTCCAGCTTGCTATACGATGAGAAAAGAAGAAAAAATATCATTTTGCAACCTCCTAAAATCTGTTAAAGTTCCAGATGGGTATGCATCTAATATATCTAGATGTGCACGGCCGACGGATCAGAAGATGCTACCAATGAAAAGTCACGATTATCACATGTTGATGCAACAACTTCTGCCAGTAGCTGTAACTATGTCTTTGCCCAGTAAGAATGCTAAGTCATGTATTATTAATCTTTGTCGTTATTTTCAGAGGTTGTGCACTAAAGTCATAGATCCAAATGATTTTGCAGCATTGGAAAATTCAATAGTTGTGACACTTTGAGAGATGGACAAGATTTTCCCTCCATATTTTTTTGACATAATGGTGCATCTATCAGTCCATCTCATTTTTGAAGCTAATATAGCTGGTCCTGTTCAGTATCGTTGGATGTATCCAACTGAAAGGTAACTTTTCATACGTCATGATGACTTCACCTATTGGAATTTAATTTGTCATAATATTTTTGCCAACTTTGTTATCAGGTATCTGTAGACCCTAAAAGGATATGTTCGTAATAAAAGATATCCAGAAGGATCAATAGCAGAAGGATATATAGCTGAAGAGTGTCTTACTTTTTGTTCAAGATACTTGGATGGAGTTGAAACAAAATTAAATCAGCCAAATAGAAATGATACTGACAAAATAAATTTGGAAAATGAGCCAACACATGACAGTGATGATGGGTCGATTTTCTCGACAGTAAGTCGTGGTGTTGGTAAAATGATAGCATGTGTCTTGGACGAACATACATTGCAACAAGCCCATAAGAATGTACTATTCAATTGTGACGTAGTTGAACCCTACATTAAGTAAGTTAGTGACAATTGTCTTATATTATTAAAATATTATTACATATTCCAATTACATATTGTACATATTTTGTTTTCAGGAAGCACTATGATATCATTAGGCTAAAACATCCTCATAAGTCCTTAAAGGAGGTACAGAGAATACATAGTAACTCATTTGATGGATGGTTTAAGGAACATGTAAGTTAATTTGTCATAATTAATTTGTTATGCTTCATGATTAAATACTAACAAACTTTTCTTGTGTTAGATTGAGACACTCCTAAGAACAGAGATGTTGGATGATAAAATCAAGTTTCTTTCTCAAGGTCCATATCAAATGGCCGTTAAGTACAAGGGCTACATTGTCAATGGTCACAGATTCCATACCAAAGCAAAAGATCGACATCTAACAACACAAAATAGTGGATTCTTTCTGGTAGCTAAGACTGATTGTTATGCTAAAGACACTGACTGCAATCCAATTACTAGAGATGTTACCCACTATGGTGTTTTGAAGGATGTTATTGTGCTCAATTATTATGAACACTTTAAGGTGACATTATTTAAGTGTGATTGGGTGGACATCTACTCCAAGAGGGCAAACAAGCATGATGAACATGGGTTGACTCTTGTTAATTTGAGATGAGTTCAATCAACTGGAGAACTGTATGTAGTGGCATCTAAAGTTGGACAATTATTTTATGTAGAACATGTCACTGCAAAAGGGTGGCATTTTGCTGTAAAGATTCCCCCACGAGATACGTTCAACATGGAGATCCATCTTGTAGTGAGACTATTGAAGCTTATGTGCAAGGTGAACCTAGAGATGGGCCATCAATGACAACAGAGGATGAAAATGCAGACTGTGACATAGTTAGATTGGATATGGAAGGAATTACTGTTGATAGTTCAACAATTGAGAAAGACCAATCCCAAATTCAGCAGGATGACGAAAGTGTATATCAAAGTGATGAGGATGATAGTTTTGAATGAGAAAATTGCAAAGTAGCAACCAATGTTTATTTGAGTTTGTCGTTATTATTTGGCTTATATATGCCTGTTTTGTTGGCATGAAGTTTCCACTGTCTGAAATGTATCTGACATATTTTAGTCGCATGCTTTTATGTGTGTTGGATTATCTTACATATTCTCGAGAGAGAAGGTTGTCTGATCAGCTCCTTCGATGTATTGCAGCCTAGCCAAAGTGGTATCTAAAAGTAGTATCTAAAGTAGTATGTTTTGCTTAAATTCTGATGTCCAACTTACTAACAATGATGATCACCTTTTGTCTTGCCTTAATGTAGGTGTATGCAATCAGAGTTTCATTTTTATGCAATCCTCTTCACTAACACTGCTGCTAGCTCTGCTGTTACTGATATGTTGACAATGACTTCGTGTACCTCTACAGTTTTGCATCCTAATTTCTCTGCAGAGGTACATGAAGTCATTGTCAACATGTCAAAACTATGCTCTGGTGGAGAAGTCTATGAAGAAGCCTCAAGGAAGAATGGTTTCTCTAAGAGATTAAAGGCCATTCTCGAGAGATAAGGTTGTAAATGTCTTTTTGCTTCCTACTCTGGAAAGTCTTCTTGCATGTTTTGTAGTTACTTTTTTTTTACATGTGGTGGTTTCCATGACTGGTGATGGTGTCAATGATGCACCTGCTCTGAAAATGGCAAACATTGGTATTGCCATGGGAATTTCTGGAACTGAAGTGATTATATTCACTATGGGAATTTGTATATCTATCTTCTTGTCTTTTAGTAATTATTATTGATAATGATGTTTCTTCTCTTTTTATGTGTCAGTCCAGGTTGCCAAGGAGGCTTCAAACATGGTTCTTGCTGATGATAACTTCAGTACAATATTTATTGCAGTTGACGAAGGGAGATCTATCTATAACAACATGAAGGCCTTCACCAGGTTCTGCTCTTATTAATCATTTTATGCTTTCTTACCTTACTAAAATTCTTTCAACTTATTATGTATAGACTATAGTTTTATGAGAACACTGGACAAGATTGAGTTTGATTATAATCTTTTGCTTTTACATAATTTTCAAGATTGTCAGCTTTGCCCCCTTTCTATAATCTACTTAGTGGTGTGCTTAGCTAAACGTCTAAAGCTTTGCTGCGTGGTAAACTCTATTCAGCTGACAATGTCAATGGTACATTTGAAATTATCACCCATGTCAAACTTATTAGGTGAGAAGGTGGGTTCTTGTGAGGCTGCCTTTCTTGCAAAGCTCGGCATTAGGCCCTTCTCATATGGACTGGTTGTGATGTCAGTTTATGACAATGGATCTGTATTCAGCCCTGAGGTCCTTGACCTTACTGAAGATCACCTTATTTATAAATTTGGCAATGGTGCTATCTTCCCTGATACTATCTTATTGCATGTTAGTGTTGTAAGTTTTTTTGTCTTACATTTGCATGCAAGTGCTCAACTTTTTGCTCACTTCATGGAGGGATCCTAGCAAGTTTGTAGTTGTTGCTGCCCCTGTTGCTGCTTCAGGCTATGCAGTTGCACCTACGGCTTCTGCTGCCAAGGTGGAAGAGAAGAAGGAAGAACCTACTGAGGAATCTGATGACTTTATGGCCGAATTATCATATGGTATCACTAGAGCTGAGAAGAAGGATGAACCTTCATTGTAGTGTAGCTGGTCTAATCCTGTAGAAGCTCACAACTACTTGGAATGCTAGAATGGAGTTGTATGTTTTTGTAAGAAAATGAGTTTGTATTCCTTTGGGGGGTCTCCAAGTGCAAATTGAGTTGATATACAGTTAGTGATCATGTCAAGAATATATACCATATATAGTTATATGTGATGGTGTTGTATTGAATATAAAGGGCAAGGTAAAATGTCCTCCCCGTGTAATTGTCATTTGATTATAAATAAAAAAGTTCAATACTTCTGAAAAAATGTGTTCAGCTTCAATTGGCATTCAATTAGAAAACTTGATCATGGACTACAAATTGACTGACTAAAATCCATAAAAAATTAGTAATGCAGAACTAGTATGTCATTACTGGCTTTTTTCATAAGCCACTACATTCAATCAAAATCGTTTTATACAACAACATTATACAAAACAGTGACATTTGTATAAAAGCCAAATGATGGATAGTGGCTTTTCTGTAAATGCCAAATGATGGTTTAGTGGCCTTTATGTGGTATTTATTCAAAGCCACTAAAGACAAACATTTAGTGGCTTTTACAACTTAAGCCACTATCTTCCCAGTGGCATTGGCGCTAGAGGCATTTTTTTAAAATGTCAACAAATGCCGCTAAACCTATTTACTGGCTTTTTTTTAGTGGCATTTCAAAAAGGCCACTAATGGGTATTTTTGTTGTAGTGTGGAGAACACTAGAACATAATCAACACCTTAGTCCTATGTCTCTGTAGACTCAGCGAACCTTAGGATCTGATACCAAACTTGAAACGAATGCCACTAAACCAACAACCAAATCATCACTAATTATGCGGAATAATCATAAGCAACAGATTAACAAAATCACTAAAATTTAAAACCATTTTGCAAAGAGATCCATTTCCTGGAAAACTCTTAATGAAAGAACCAAAACTTTATATACATCGGGGTTCACGTTGTACATACACTGTACCATCTCATCTCGAGGATAACATATAGCAGTTGCTTTGTCAAAACATATACTAAAGCAACATAAAATCTCGAGGCATACAAGCCAAAATCTCAGACTATTCATAAAACCATCATGTACTAAATCCGAGGACCTAAGAGTACAGAGACGACACATAAGACTTCTATCTACAAAACATGACAAATAGTACACTCAACCTGAGCTGTTACTATTGTCCCTGTTGTTGTTGTCCTTCCTCTGCAGAACGGTCTCTACCTCCTCGTGTACGTCCACCTAAAAATTATAGGTCCCACAGGGTGAGACAATTGTACCAGTGAGAGATATAACTCTCTACCAATAATGCTATTATCACTGGTAAACAATATCAAACTAAGCAGAAGTTATTTTATATTAATAAGCAAGGTTAATCACTGTAGATAAGAAGATTAGAACATTTCTCATATATTAAAGCATTGTAACAGTCTATGATAGGGTAGTAAATCATCTATTCATTTTATAAGGAATATGAAGAACATGTGTATCATTTACTCATCATACTATACTAACATCTCAAGCTTATCATGTGATACTATTATCATTGTATTATATCCATGAATCATTCTCATTTCTATCTATTGGCCTCAGCCAATCTGCTATCCAGGTATTGGATTGCACTAATCATGTGAATATACATCATTATATTCTGTCCAGGTATTGGTTTATGCCAATCCTATAAAGTTATATCCAGGTGTTGAATTATGCCAATCCTATAAAGTTATATCCAGATATTGGATTCTGCCAATCCTGTAAAGTTATCCATGTATTGGGCTATGCCAGTCATGTAAAGTTATATCCGGGTATTGGATTATGACAATCATGTAAAGTTATATCTAGGTATTGGGCTATGCCGATCCTGTAAAGTTATATCCAAGTATTGGGCTATGCCAATCCTGTAAAGTTATATCCATGTATTGGATTATGCCAATCATGTAAAGTCATATCTAGGTATTGGATTATGCCAATCCTGTAAAGTTATATCTATGTATTGGATTATGCCAATCTTGTAAAGTTATATCCAAGTATTGCATTATGCCAATCCTGTAAAGTTATATCCATGTATTGGATTATGCCAATCCTGTAAAGTTATATCCAGATATTGGATTATGCCAATCCTGTAAAGTTATTGGATTATACCCCCGTAATTATATCCAGGTATTGGATTATGCCAATCCTGTAAAGTTATATCCAGGTATTGGATTATGCCAATCCTGTAAAGTTATATCCAGGTATTAAATTATGCCAATCATGTAAAGTTATATCCAGGTATTGGATTATGCCAATCCTGTAAAACTATATCCAAGTATTGGATGATACCAATCCTATAAAACTATATCTAGGTATTGGATGATACCAATCCTGTAAAATCATGGCCATATTGCTAAGGATTTCATAGTAGTGGAATACCTTTATGTTTCTCTTTCACTTTCACTATGGGATATCAATCCTTTAAACTCATCGATGAATTCCACATCACCTTTACTAGGCATTATACCCATTCACATCCTTTATGTGATAAAAGTATTACTCATATCTCATTTAAGCATATTCAAAACACTATAGCCCTTATTTGGCTATAATCATAAAGCATGTATGACCAAGATTTCATTATTATTATAACCATTCATTATTATTATGATGTTACTGGATTTCCTTTTCCCTAGTTCATTTTGAACATTGCCATCTCTTACATCAATCTCTAGATCATGAGACTTTTATAAACATCTTGTTACCTCTCACTAGGCAACATCCATCTCTAGTTCATAAGACCTATATAAACATCATACTTGTTGTACAAGTATTTCACATGACTTACAAGACTCATATAATTTATATTATATGAAACGTCATAACTCATATTTAGTTATGCTCATTATCTCATGATATCAACATGGTTTCAATAGCAAATACCTATCATCCCCATTCAATATAAGAGAAATACAACCTTCCCATAATTAGGGTTAGGGTTTCCCTTTATTAACCGATTAGGGTTTCTAGTATGTTCATCAAGAATCAAAACCCCAATTCATACTCCACACATATTAGGAGTATCAATGTATACTAATTACATGAGTATTATACAACTATAAGTTTCTCTTTCATCCTCACCAGGATGTTGATTACATCATACTCCATTAGGTTGGCTCAATCCTTCTATCAAGGTACATTGGCCCATACTTATCAAAATGCATTAAACTCTTTATGTCTTAATGTATCATTGGCCATAACTCACTACACGTGTCACTCAATCAAGTGTATTACATTGAGGTGCTTGATCCATATTGAGTATAGAGGTGTATCATCATCACCATATCATGCATGGGATATCTCCTTATCTCCATATCGTGCATTCATATCAGGTTACTCAACCTTTAGGGTTTGCATATCGGGCTTGACCCTTATACTCATATCCCTTCAAAATCTTCATGGTATCGTCCTACCCTTCATCATGTGATGAGTAATAGGCTAGACAACTAATTAGTCACAACTAGATCAAGTGTGCAAATTGATAGGGATGTGGGGTTACAATGCATATCAAGTTTCACTTTCCCATGTTGTGTTTCAATACCATGTCGAGTTAGGGTATCTTCTTGATACCTTATCGTGTATAAGGTTGGTGCTTGACCCCATATCGTGCACAAGATGTATGTATGTGTCACTCATATTTTTCATGAGGTATAAACTCATCACTATATTGTACTAGTGGTGTATTCATATCACCATATGGGGTTACTCCTCATCTAGGGTTTGTCATATCGGGTTTGAGTATATACTTGACTCCATGTCGTTCATGAGGTGTATACTTGACCTCATACCATGTACATGGTGTATGCTTGACACCATATCGTGCAAAAGGTGTATACTTCAACATCATATTGTGTATAGGGTGTATGAATCCCCATTGTATCATTTTAGTGATATGTTCACTTCACCATATCTATTTAGAGGTGCTTCAACCCAATATCATGTTAAGTTATGATGATGTCATCATCATCATCATCCTCTAGACTCTTATTCTTACTGTTCTAGTTCATGGATAACAGTCCTAGGTCACTAATAGAACTCATGGATTCATCAATTATGCAAGAAAATTCGAATTGAAAGTTGATCACCAACTATGGCAAGATTGATGGTAAATAATAACATAATTGAGTTCAAGTTATATAACCCACCTCAAGAGTAACTTCAAAGATCCAAGCTCCAAATATTCACATTCCCAAGGTTAAAGATGAGCTTATCAAAAGTCCAAGACTTGAGATTCTCATCACTATGCATGATTCCTCACCACTTGTGGCTGACATCCCTCACTTGTGGTCGATATCCTTCACTTGGCCGATATCACTTTGCTATGGGCGATTTCACTTTGGTATGGGTGATACCAAGGCTATATGCAAAATATTCCTTCACCTATGCATAATACTAAGACTCTATGCACGATATCTAAGAGCAAGAGGGTGATAAGATTCAAAAAATTCCACTAATAGGTGAAAGGAGTGGTATATATACTTGGGGTTCATGAAAAAGTGTGTATATGAGGTGTCATCATTTTAAAGCTACTAGGTGCCTCATGTACATGCATGGTTGACACGTGTACTTGCATACACTCGCATGAAAAACACTAGAGGATAATCTAGAGATGATATTTCGTCCATCACTTATCTTTTTGGACAAGATATCTCATCCTTATCTCACAAATTTTGCAAACCGATATAACTTTTTGCAAGGAGCATATAACTCATCATGGATCACCTCCTTGAGGTGATAATATGATATGAATACTTTTAAGAATTAAAAAAAACCATATGGGACCTCCTTTATGGCTTCTTGTCTGATATGCATTCCCATATAAGCTTTACAACTCATAACAACTCATTTTAGGGTTTCACATACAACCCTTTCTTGGTCTTTTCATCACCAAGAATACCATCACTTATACATGATTCAAACATGGTGTATCCTTATTTATCTCTCCTTTAAATGATACTAGGAGGGAGCAGGTACACTCTAGAGGTGGTAATTTGCATATAAGTCCTACATTTTGGGTAAATTACAATTTATACCAAAATTGATACACAAAGCACTAACATTATTCAAACAAGTTCAAACTTGGAATTTAGGCTTTCCACAAGACACCACCTTGCATCATTCTATCTATTATGATGCTAAAACACATGAGGTATGTTTAACATGTGAAATATTGCAATATAACCCCTCATCTTGGGTAAATTGCATTTTGGTCCAAAATATGAGAACATTGCTCAAACATTATTCAAACAGGACCAAACTTGAAACATAAGTTTGTCACTTGATAAAAAACACTTTAGATAATTATATTAAAGTTCTAAGAAACTTAATTAAGACATATAAATAGGGTTAGCCCTAAACCCAGGTCAGGGATGTTACAAAAAGGACCAAGAAAGAACACTCATCAACATTGGAGCAAATATTGTTGCCATAGATAGAAGTACCTTTTAGTTTATTTTAGTCCAAAGGGCATGTAATAGAGTTATGAACTACTATTTTATTTTGCTAGTAAATAAAAACACTTTATTTTTGCATCTTGTAATGACAAGGATGTCTATCAATAAAGTTCATGTTTCAATTTCAAAGATATGATCTTTTGTGGCAATGCCTTATTTATCTTGTGGTACTTGGTATGCATAAGATTAAATAATAATACCTAAAATTTATTGATGACTCAAACTAGAATTATCATCTAAACAAGTGAATGAGAAATTCATCTCTAGGTTCCATGATTTTCTTAGTTAATGAACCATTAAGAGATATGAATGTCTTATTTATTGGGCATGATAACAAGTCAATCTTCATTAGATGTAGTAGGAGAATGACTATTCTATTAGGTATAATACATATTGATGTATATACATACCTATTGGGATAAATGCTAATACTTCAGATATGCTATTTAATGAAATACCAATATGAATATCTTGAAATGTTCAAGAATATCATAAATGAAGAACAAACTTGATAAAAGTATTAACTCTTTGATATGATCAATGAATGAGATACTTAAACCAAATGTTTGAGGACCTTGTGAGTAACTATGATAGTGTATCATAGAGAACTCATGATTAAGGCATAATTATGTCTAAATCAAAGAAGGAATCATACTATAAATAGTAAGATTATGATCATCAAAGAACTAATCTTCTAGAATTATTATAAAGAACATGCTTTACACTAAATAAAGGTACAAAAGGAGATTAAGAATCACAAATGTTGTGGAGTCTCATATTCCTTATGTAACAGATACACCTCATATATCTAGTAGAAAACACCCTGAGCTTGATGAATAATGATATCCTACAAAGTCAAAGGTGATTAATTGGTCATATGATGATGAGCCAATAATCAATCTAGATGATGTTGACGAACCAGATTTTGAGTTATGGCTTGAAGCCATAAGATCCAAAATGACTTCCATGTGAACCAAATAAGGTATGACCTTAATGGTAGCACTTATAGGGATAAAACCCATAATTGCAATTGGGTCTTAAGAGTTAATACTGACATGGATGACATTTGAAGAGTTGATTGGTTGAGATAAATTCAAGTGAGTTCAAGGTGTTGATGATTTTATTTAACCAATTGTAGTGGCTATAGGCCATAAAGGATCATGCTTGCTATTGAAACTTTAAGACTATGAAATTTGGCATATGGATATTAAAACTACATTCCTAGTAGGAATAACATGAGGTTGTGTATGTGATACAACTTGAAGGGTTTCATAATTCTGTTGACGCAAATGCAGTCTATAAGTTACAAGAGATTAATCAATATGATTGATTAAATACAAGCACCTCAGAACTGGAGTCTTTACTTTGATTATATAGTCAAAAGGTTTGATTGATATATCAAAATAAAGAAGGGATCTTTGATTACAAAGATTTAGTGGGAGCGTATTCATATTCCACATGATGATGAGGAATGAAATGTTCTAAAATAGAAATTGGTGTGGAATTACCTTCTTTAAGGGAATAAAGAGAAATGTCCTATGTGATAGGAATAGAGACCTATAGAGATAGTTCTTAAAAGTCTCTTGACTTGATGAAGAGAGAGCATACATTGGCAGTCTGTACTGAAGGGTTCAATATACAAAGATTTAGTGGGAGAAAACTTGTCCATAGTACATGGAGTTAGTCTCTCAGATGCCTAGTGTCCCAAATTCTTATGAAGAATAGGAACACATAGATAGATGCCTTATGCATTCACAATTGGATCTATCATGTATGTAATCATCCCATTATCTTGTATGTATCAGACATGACAAGAAAATATATATAAACATTCAACATCGTGTATGTATTAGACATGACAATATGATATGCTCATCTAGTTATCTTGTATGTAATGGACATGATGAGTGGATGTCTGTCTAGTTCCAGTGAGAGTCACTGGAATACCATAAAGAACTTATTTAAATACTTATGAAGTATAAAAGGATTAGTTCTATGGTAATAAAATGAAGAGTTGAGTGTAAATGAGTTACACTGATGCAAGCTTCAAAAATGACAGAAAAATGATCGCAAAATATAAAAGTGAATATGTGTTGAT
Organism: Alisma plantago-aquatica; assembly: GCA_963693085.1. NCBI lineage: Eukaryota > Viridiplantae > Streptophyta > Magnoliopsida > Alismatales > Alismataceae > Alisma > Alisma plantago-aquatica. Next base: position 652,774,660 of record OY856411.1, read on the forward strand.
AAATGGAAACGTTCTGAGTAAAATCAAAAGTCATTTAATTCTAAACGAAATGTTGAGTATCCTTGTGTTATGAACACTAGAGGATACTATATGGATCTAGAAGTTCACACATATGAACTTATAGATATTCCAACCATTGATGACAAAGTAGAAATACTAAGTCAAACTATGTAGCTAATTGTTAGGCAAGGAATATCAGATAGCATATTACGGAAACTCCATCTCATACAAAATGTTGTACAATGAGGAGATGTGAAACATGCAATATACCGACTAAAGAAAAGTGTTGCTAACTCACTGTATTAGCACTAGTGTAGCAGAAACATGTGGGACATGTTTAGATATCACTAAGAATATGATTCAAAGGTGATTGGCTCTAAGTGCAAGTGGGAGTCTGTTTGTATGTATGCCCAGAGAGCCAATTATATGATGATTGGATTGTCGTATGTTTTGATTGATTTGATAAATATCAAAGGCAAGCTTCCAAATTATTCTAGCTCAATCAATTATGAGATAAATGATAGAGCAGAATGAATGTCTAAAGAATGATAATACTCAATGACATATGTCTTTAGGTTAAGGACCTGAACAATGAGATCATACAAATGCTAAGAGTATTGTAACATCCCTGACCTGGGTTATGAGTTAACCCTAGGTGTTTTGCCTAAATATTAAATTAAATCCTTGTGATTAACTTTGGGCATGTAATTAAGTTTCTCAGAAGCATATATTTCAGTTTTTGCTCCTTTTTATATAAAGTTGTAGCATTGTTTTGTAATACAGGGACCTATGTGAAAATTACCCAGTTAGAAGGGTTAACTTGCAATTTGCACATGTTGAGATGTTCCTCTGATGTTGAGACATCATGAGAATGATGATGGTAATGTCTGAGGGATTTCCCAAGCTTGGGCACCAAGGTGCAGCTGTGGAAGCAATCCCGGTGCTTGAAAACCCTAAATTGGGGAAAAGTGCAATTTACCCAATTTGAGGGGTACAACTTGTAAAATACATCATCTAAAATATCTTTTATAACTGTTGTCATCATTTAGAGTAGAAATGATGAAGAGGGCACTTCATTTGAATAATCATATAACAAAGAACACCTTTGTGATTGAATAAACAAGGTGTATGTATAATATCCCTTTTATGTGTATGCTTTAGTGATGGGTTGATCCTCTTTGCCTTCAATTCTTGATCTTAGAAGAAGTTTGTCCTTAAAAATAAGATGTGGGGACGTGCAAAGAAGAAAGGAAGGACTTAGATGAGAAATGAGGAAAACATATGTCCTTATGTTGAAAATTCACCTAAGTATATATACAACTTTTCCACTTAGCAAGGGAACGACCCTCTCCCTTTCATTTCTTTTCCCCTTGCTCAAAACCGACCAAGGCTAGGCTCTGGAGCAGAGAAGGACGACCAAGGGTCCTAGGTAAGTTTGGATCATCCCTTTTTGCTTGAATTCATGGAGGAAACTCGTTTTCAAGGTTGAATTCATGGCTAGCTCACCTAGCTCTATCTTTCTAGCCATTCCTTTCCAACTTTTCCTTGGAGAATTCACCTTGGCCGACCTTTGGAGCTCAAAGACGCCATTAAAGCTTGGATCTTGAAAGCTTGGAGCTCAAGGAACAACCTTTAGGCGGGTTTTATAACTCTAAACCTTATGCTTTGATTATACATCTTATTCTATGCATATAGTTGCTAGTTCTTCTTCTTCCCTATCTTCCCTTGCATCCTTGCAAGCAAAATCGTGAAGAACTGCTACTGTTCTTGAGGTAGAAGATAAGGGCGTTAATTCCTATGCTTATCCACGGATTTCCACTTTATCAAACGACCTCCACCAATTGTTTAAACGGTTTCAAACCATTTGGTGGGCAAACGGTTTCAGGGTCGTGTGAGGGAAAACGGTCTTCAAGACCGTTTGGTCCCGTTGACCAAGAAAAGACCGTATGGGAATCTTTTTCATAATTATGTAGGTTAATCACCCACAAAATTTGAGAGGTTAACTCCAAAGGAATCGTGAGATATAAGCAAATCAATTAGCAAAACCAATTGAATTAAGTTCTGATTTTCAATCTGTTTAATTTGCCCTTTTTGGGCAAACGGTCTCAAGACCATTTAAGATGGTTTACCAAACGTTGACCGTTTGGGATTACTGTTCATAATGATGTTAATTAACAACCCAACAAATTTGAGGGATTAATTTTAAACGAGTCATGAGTTGAAGGATGATTAATAGGGCAAACCCTAATTGAAATTAGTGCTGAATCTCCAATGAGTTAAGTTGAGATTTTGGGTTGTTTAGCCCAAATGGTTTCAAGACCGTTTGGGAATCACCCAAACGGTCTCAAGACTGTTTGGGGGTCACCCCAAGACCGTTTTGGGGTCTGGGGTCAAGTATAGTTGACCAATTGAAGGTCCAAAGGTACCAAATCATATTGCAATTAAGTATTGATGTGATGATTAACTCAATAGATCAAACCTTGATGAATTTTCACTAGAGTCCAAAGGATGGATGGGCAAACGGTCTCAAGACCGTTTGGAACTCATCCAAATGGTTTCAAGACCGTTTGGTGTCAACCCAAGACCGTTTGGAGGTCTAGGGTTAAGATAAATTGATCAATTGAGAGCCCAATTACAATGGGTTATTGAAATAATCAAATTGCTGATTTGTGACTTAATTAAGGTTCAACCCCTATCAAATCAACTTAGATTTTTATGATTTCTTGGGCAAACGGTCTCAAGACCGTTTGGAGGTCATCCAAACGATCTCAAGACCGTTTGGGCCCAATTGGAAGTCAATTGATAGGTTCAACCTTGAATTGATTCACATTGTTGAATATTGATGACCATCCGATTCGAAACCCTAATTGAGATGGACTTAACCCTAATTGGCTTTAAATTGAGGGTTAATTTGGTGTCCAATTGATTGAGGCTAATCCTAATTGACTCAATTTATAAGTGGTTAACATGGCTTTGGCCAATTGAGGGCTTCAACATACTTAATCATAAACATTTGTAACTTTTGAACCATGTTGGAGGTCCAAACGGTTTGAGCCCATTTGGACCAAACGGTCTCAAGACCGTTTGGGCTCAAACGATCTCAAGGTCGTTTGGACCAATCGATCTCAAGACAAGTTGATCAAACGGTTTCAAACCGCATAAGCTCAAACGGTTTGGAAAGTCAACCTTTCCAAACGGTCAATGCACCCAAACGGTTTGGGCAAATGACCTTGAGGTCATGCGGTCTTGGAGTCAAACCTAGCAAACGGTCAACGCACCCAAACGGTTTCAAACCGTTTGGTGGTTGAAGGTTGAAACCGTTTGGAGGTTTTCAATGTTATTTATACATAATCACTTGAAGTTGTAATTGGTTCAATGGTGATCTAATCTAAACCCTAATGGTAACTTAGAACATTAAGGGACTAAGTGATTAATAAATTAACCCATGATGGTGATCAATGGGGTGAATTACCAAAATACCCTTGATGGGTTCAATTGAGTAATACCTTGTTCAAATCAAACCACTAATCACATGATAGTGATGTTTTGGCTTATGTTAGCCCATGAGAACTTAACCCAACCTGATCTAGAGTGGTGTTATCACCATCTACTATTATGAGGAGAGAGAAGGTATCTTAAGAGAGAGAAAGTACCTTAAGAGAGAGAAAGTATCCTTTTAGGGTGAAAACTCAAGTAAAGAACCTTCAATACACATGAATGTGCATGATTAGGGTATGATCCACCTATGTGAGATCATGGAAACCCTAATTATGATATATGATGAATCCTAAGCTTATCTAAGAGCATCAATGATGATGTTCCTCATACATGATGGTGTTATGAGTTCGATTCACCATGTGATGTGAATAGTAAACCCTAATTCAAGGGTAATGACATGTGATGTGAATAGTAAACCCTAATTCAAGGGTAATGACATGTGATGTGAATAGTAAACCCTAATTCAAGGGTAATGACGTGTGATGTGAATAGTAAACCCTAATTCAAAGGTGATGACATGTTATATGAGTATTAAACTCTATTCGATAAGAATCAAAGAACTTAGCTCTTATGACAAGAGTGGAAAGTATAATCATTGTTTTGAATTACCTTTATTAGTTGAATTAACCATGCATGTTCTGATATGGAGGTGATCATATCCAGGTATGGATGATGATACTAAATTCATTAAAGGCATATTGATAGCTTTATGAATAAGTAAAGTATCTTGATGCCTTGTCAATGGCATTCTATGATAATAATGGGCTGTGAGAGCCATGAATACCATCAAGGTCATGCTTTAGAGATGACTTGTGATGATTATAATGAGAAATGATGATTGATGTGAGTTAGGCTTGTTACATTTAGTATTCTCCTTTTATAGCTGTTATGCTACTGTTATTGTTTGAAGAACAATGTGTGATGTTAAATGAATACTTAATGTACCTAACTAATCAAGTATAATGTAGAGCCTGGTCATAGACCCATCATTGTCAGAAATCAAATGATGGTGAAACAGGTTTTCCTAAGGGAACTCCTGGATCACATACTATTGAGTATGTGGGGTATATGGATGTGTAGAACCTTACATCCTAGTGTAGGAATTTGATGTAGATATGTAATCCGTCAATCCTTCACTACAATCCCATACTGTATCAGTAGTAGGTAAACATGAAACCTCCTGATGACGAAGAAACATAGATATCCATATCAGTGGAGATAAACATGAAATCTCCTGATGACGAAGAGAGTACAGAATGCCACTGTAACTCTAAAATAGCGAAGGACCAGTTTACCCTGGTGAGCTATAATAGTAGAGACACAAGATGTCCTACAAGTGATCCTCTTACTGACTGAGGAAGGTGAAGGTCATGAGAATCCAGCTCTCTTAATGACCTATGTATGATACTGATGTGACTTCTTAGCAATCAGTTGGAGTATGAGTGGTATGCCTCATCTCCACAGGGCATAATATTGTTTGTAAAACATAATCAACCGCGTAGTATACATGTTAGAGATAACTACGAGTTAGTTGATTGATAATACACTGTAATAGTGCTTATATTCTTCATGTCTCATAAGTGTTGAGCTCTTGTTTATAGTTGCAACTGCTATTGAATACTTTGAAAGCTTTACTGCTTAAGATATTCCTTGATGTTATATTAAAGCTTCTGGCGGATAGTTATAACTCTCGCTGGGACAATTATGTAAAATTGTCTCACCCCGTAGACTTCAACTTTTTAGGTGGACGTCGGAGACGGAGGAACCGGTCTACAGGTGACCAGTCCCAGCAGTAGCAGCAGCAGCACCAGGAGCAGCAGTAAATCTCAGGTGGAGATTTAGCCTGCCATGTGGTGTAGTTAGAGTCAGTCCTATGTGTCCTCTGTACTCTCAGGTCTTGGAGTCTTTTGTTATGAGTTCTTGAGATTTTGTATCTTGATGTATATAATTACTCAAGAAGTAATTATCATGAGATGAAAACAATTTATCTCTTGTTATGAAAGAAGCTTTTATGGATTCAAGCTCTTGTTTCGAAAAGTTTTAATTTCCCGTGATTTTTGTCTTCCGCTGTTAATCGAATCGCTTCTGCTAAGTTTGAATCGTGTTTATATCGTGGTTTGGAGATTGAGAGCCCACAATTAGTGGTATCAGAGCTCTAGGTCAGTTGAGTCTACAGAGGCATTGGACTTAGGATGTCGAGTCTATCTTTAGTACTCCTTCCTTATCTAATAGAATCTTCTGCTCCTCAGGAGAAGAAGATACATAAGGATGACTGAGCCTCATGATGAGCACATGGCAGAGAGTAGTGCTAGTACACCTCAAGGCAGTGCAAGGGTTCCAAGAATAGAACAACATGCACCAGAGTCACCAAGAGAGCCACCCCAGTTTGACCCAGCCGACATGGGTAACCCAGCTGTACAGACAATGTTCGGGTAGTTCATGACTGCCATGACACACATAACCGACAGGATGCCCATGCCTACACCTAGGGCGCCTGTCCAACCTGAAACACAAGGTATTGGTAAGACGTTCGAACGACTTCGTCGTGTCGGAGCTACCGAGTACTTTGGGACTGCCGACCCTGCAGATGCTGATTTATGGCTGACAGAGTTGGAGAAGGCTTTCAAGATTCTTATTATCCCGGAAGCTGAGAAGGTTAGACATGCTGTCTATCTTCTCAAAGGCAGTGTTGGTCACTGGTGGAACATGGAAGAGCAGAAGAGACCTAGAATAGAGTTCTCATGGGAAGCGTTTCGTCGGGAATTTATCAATAGATATTTTCCAAAGACCTTCCTAGATGAGAAGATCTCTCAGTTTGAGAGACTAAGGCAGGGTATGATGAACATTAGCGAGTATGAAGCTAAGTTCATGGAGTTGCTGCGGTTATGTCCGCACATGGCTGCCACAGAGGAGGAAAGAATCAGAAGATTCGAAAAGGGTTTGAATGCTGATATATCAAACCCTGTGTCTGCCTTAGAAAACCGAGAGAGATTCTCTACCTTCGTTGAGTCAGTCCGAAGGATAGAGAGATCTGTGGTTGAGAAGAGACAAACTCAGAAAAGATATCCACAGTTCCAGGGTTCTTCATCTAGGGATTCCAAGAAACCTATATTCTCTGCACCTAACCCTCCACCACCCAGGTCAAGTTTTCAAACTCAATGGTCACCAAGCAGAGGTAGAGGACGGAGTCAACCGCTCCAAGGGACGCACAGTTCTGCATCAATGTCAGTTACCAGACCACCCCGACCACAACAACAGGAGAGGAGATGCTACAACTGTGGTAAGGTGGGACATTTGATGAAGGATTGCCGTTCTAGGCCTGTCAGTGTGACACAACCTCCGAGACAGAATCAACAAGGACCTCAGAATAGACAACATCAAGGAGCAGCTCGAGGACATGGACAAGCGTCTCAAGCTGGATCATCAGCACCACCTCAACACCAGGCAACAACGAGGTTCTATGCTATGAACCCACCAGATGCAGTGGTCAATCCACGGGTAGTGGCAGGTCAGATGGAACTTTTATATCCTGATATGTCTACATCCTGTTTTGTATCTGTTCTGATTGACCCGGGTGCTACGCACTCTTTTATCACTCGGAGAGTGATTCGTAACTGCAATATGACGGTTAGTCATAGGGCAGATAGTTTGTTGTTGGAGACTCCGTTGAGTGGGTCTGCCATTTTGTAGGAGGTATGTTCTCCCTGCACCCTCTTCTTTTCTGATCATCGCATTCAAGTGGACCTTATACCACTTGATATGCAAGGATTTGATATAATCCTTGGGATGGATACCTTAGAAAGGTATAAAGTTGTCTTGGATTGTGAATCCAAGTTGGCTGTGTTTGCTGATGAAGGCGACACATGGATCTTTCAAGGTGAAAGAAAGATTCTGCCCACCTGTCTTGTATCAGGTATGGTTGCTGATAAGCTGTTGAGACAAGGATGTTATGCATTCTTGGCCCATGTGGTAGATGTTACCAAGGAAGGTCCCAATCCTACTGAAGTTCCCATAGTCAGGGAATTCGAGGATGTGTTTCCTGAAGAACTTCCTGATATACCACCACCTCGAGAGATTGATTTTGAAATCAATCTGATCCCAGATATGAAACCCATAGCCCAGACTCGGTATAGGATGGCGCCTGCCGAGATGGCAGAACTCAAGAAACATCTTCAAGAGTTACTTGAGAAGGGCTTTATCCGACCAAGAACTTCACCTTGGGGTGCTCCGGTTTTGTTTGTTAGAAAGAAAGATGGGTCAATGCGGTTGTGCATTGACTACAGACAACTTAATAAAGTAACAATAAAGAATAAGTACCCTCTGCCGAGAATTGATGATCTCTTTGACCAGTTGCGTGGTGCAACCATCTTTTCCAAGATAGACTTGAGGTCTGGGTATCATCAACTTCGTATTAAGGATAGTGACATATCCAAGTCTACTTTTAGGACAAGATATGGTCACTATGAGTTCACGGTTATGTCGTTTGGACTAACCAATGCACCAGCTGCATTTATGGAACTCATGAATAGAGTTTTTCGACCCTTCCTTGATCAGTGTGTTGTCGTCTTTATAGATGACATTCTGATCTATAGTAAGGATGCTCAGCAGCATGAGAAACATCTTCGCCAAGCTTTGACCTTGCTAAGAGAACATAAGCTGTATGCTAAGTTTAGCAAGTGTGAGTTCTGGCTGCCGGAGGTATCTTTTCTTGGACATGTGATATCTGCCTCGGGAATTCGTGTTGACCCTGCAAAGGTAGAATCTGTTCTACAATGGGAACAACCGAAGACACCGAAGGAGATTCGAAGCTTCTTGGGGTTAGCTGGTTACTATCGAAGGTTTATTAAAAACTTTAGCTCTATAGCCTTACCTTTGACCAAGTTAACCCGAAAAGATGCTCCTTTTTCTTGGAGTGATAAGTGTCAACAGTCTTTCCAGTTATTGAAGGAGAGGTTGACAAGTGCACCTGTGCTCGTGCTACCTGAGCAAGGAAAAGGATATGTAGTCTTCTGTGATGCCTCTAAGAATGGACTTGGATGTGTGTTGATGCAGGATAAACAAGTGATTTTTTTTGCTTCCCGACAGCTTAAGAAACACGAAGAGAATTATCCGACACACGATCTAGAGTTAGCTGCCGTGGTTCATGCCTTGAAGATCTGGAGACATTATCTTTATGGAGAGACGTTTCATATTTTCACAGACCATAAGAACCTTAAGTATATCTTCTCTCAGCATGAACTCAACATGAGGCAACGTCCCTGGATGGAGTTAATCAAGGACTACGATTGTACAATTGATTACCATCCAGGGAAGGCCAATGTTGTTGCAGATGCCTTGAGTAGGAAATCAGCAACATCAACCATGGATAGAGCACAACTAAACTCTTTAGTATGCTCTAAGAGAGATATGCTTATCTCTTTAAGGCAAAACAATGTACAGTTGAAGATGTCATTGGTAGCCGGGTTGATGGCTGAGATGCATATTAAACCTACCCTAAGAGAGCAGATTAAGGAGGCACAACATGTTGATGCTACAGTTCAGCAGATTAGATCTGAGTATGGAAATGAGAAGCGAGATGGTTTCCATGACTCAGATGACCAAGTAGTCTGTTATAATGGAAGGATGATAGTGTCAGATGTGGATGACTTGAGGAAGTTAGTCCTAGAAGAAGCTCATTCTTCCATGTATGCTATGCATCCAGGGAGCACCAAGATGTATCGAAATTTGAAAGATCTGTATTGGTGGCCTGGAATGAAGAAGGATGTTGCAGAATTTGTTCTGAGATGTCCTGTGTGTCAGCAAGTTAAAGCTGAACACCAGAAACCTGCAGGAACAATGCAACCTTTACCCATACCACAGTGGAAGTGGGACCATGTGACCATGGACTTTGTTGTTGGCCTACCCAGGACAAACAAGGGACATGATTCCATTTGGGTAGTTGTAGATAGGTTGACTAAGACAGCACATTTCTTACCTATCAAAACAACCTATTCTGCTGAAAGGTTATCACAGTTGTATGTGCAAGAGATAGTGCGTTTTCACGGAGTTCCTATCACAATAGTTTCTGACAGAGGTCCTCAGTTTACAAGTCATTTTTGGGAACAGTTACACAGAGCCTTAGGCACCAAGCTAAGGTTTAGTACGGCCTTTCATCCACAGACTGATGGACAGTCAGAAAGGACCATACAGACCTTAGAAGACTTGTTGAGAGCATGTGTTCTCTAGTTTACCGGGAGTTGGGATCTACACCTAAGCTTGAGAGAATTTGCCTATAACAATAGCTATCAACATAGTATTGATATGGCACCTTATGAAGCCTTGTATGGTAGACGTTGTAGATCACCTCTGTGTTAGTTCGAGACTGGTGAGCGTCAGTTGTTAGGTCCTGATCTTGTGCAGCAGACTACAGAAAAGATTAAGATAATACAACAACAGATTAAGACTGCACAAGATAGGCAGAAATCTTATGCTGACAAGCGTCGTAGACCCTTAGAGTTCCAGGTTGAAGACAGAGTGTATCTCAAGGTCTCGCCTTGGAAAGGAGTCCTTCGTTTTGGAAAGAAAGGGAAGTTAGCTCCTAGATTTATGGGACCTTATCCAATCATTGAACGGATTGGAAAAGTAGCCTACAAACTAGAGCTGCCACCAGAGTTACAGAAGTTACACCCTGTGTTTCACATTTCTATGCTAAAGAAATGTCACCCAGACACCGAGTCAATTCTACAACCTATGGAGGTAGAATTGAATAATGATATATCATATGAGGAGGGACCAGTGTCAATCCTTGATAACAGAATTAAAAAGTTAAAGAAGAAAGATATAAGTCTTGTGAAAGTCCTCTGGAACCACCGTGGTGTTGAAGAAGCCACTTGGGAATTATAGGATGAGATGAGAAGGAAGTATCCTACCCTTTTCTCTTAATATGTCTTATCGATTTCGGGGACGAAATCCTTGTAAGGGGTGGATAATTTGTAACATCCCTGACCTAGGTTATGAGTTAACCCTAGGTGTTTTGCCTAAATATTAAATTAAATCCTTGTGATTAACTTTGGGCATGTAATTAAGTTTCTCAGAAGCATATATTTCAGTTTTTGCTCCTTTTTATATAAAGTTGTAGCATTGTTTTGTAATACAGGGACCTATGTGCAAATTACCAAGTTAGAAGGGTTAACTTGCAATTTGCACATGTTGAGATGTTCCTCTGATGTTGAGACATCATGAGAATGGTGATGGTAAGGTTTTAGGGATTTCCCAAGCTTGGGCACCAAGGTGCAGCTGTGGAAGCAATCCCGGTGCTTGAAAACCCTAAATTGGGGAAAAGTGCAATTTACCCAATTTGAGGGGTACAACTTGTAAAATACATCATCTAAAATATCTTTTATAACTGTTGTCATCATTTACAGTAGAAATGATGAAGAGGGCACTTCATTTGAATAATCATATAACAAAGAACACCTTTGTGATTGAATAAACAAGGTGTATGTATAATAGCCCTTTTATGTGTATGCTTTAGTGATGGGTTGATCCTCTTTGCCTTCAATTCTTGATCTTAGAAGAAGTTTGTCCTTAGAAATAAGATGTGGGGACGTGCAAAGAAGAAAGGAAGGACTTAGATGAGAAATGAGGAAAACATATGTCCTTATGTTGAAAATTCACCTAAGTATATATACAACTTTTCCACTTAGCAAGGGAACGACCCTCTCCCTTTCATTTCTTTTCCCCTTGCTCAAAACCGACCAAGGCTAGGCTTTGGAGCAGAGAAGGACGACCAAGGGTCCTAGGTAAGTTTGGATCATCCCTTTTTGCTTGAATTCATGGAGGAAACTCGTTTTCAAGGTTGAATTCATGGCTAGCTCACCTAGCTCTATCTTTCTAGCCATTCCTTTCCAACTTTTCCTTGGAGAATTCACCTTGGCCGACCTTTGGAGCTCAAAGACGCCATTAAAGCTTGGATCTTGAAAGCTTGGAGCTCAAGGAACAACCTTTAGGCGGGTTTTATAACTCTAAACCTTATGCTTTGATTATACATCTTTTTCTATGCATATAGTTGCTAGTTCTTCTTCTTCCCTATCTTCCCTTGCATCCTTGCAAGAAAAATCATGAAGAACTTCTACTGTTCTTGAGGTAGAAGATAAGGGCGTTAATTCCTATGCTTATCCACGGATTTCCACTTTATCAAACGACCTCCACCAATTGTTTAAACGGTTTCAAACCGTTTGGTGGGCAAACAGTTTCAGGGTCGTGTGAGGGCAAACGGTCTTCAAGACCGTTTGGTCCCGTTGACCAAGCAAAGAACGTATGGGAATCTTGTTCATAATTATGTAGGTTAATCACCCACAAACTTTGAGAGGTTAAATCCAAAGTAATCATGAGATATAAGCAAATCAATTAGCAAAACCAATTGAATTAAGTTCTGATTTTCAATCTGTTTAATTTGCCCTTTTTGGGCAAACGGTCTCAAGACCATTTAAGATGGTTGACAAAACGTTGACCGTTTGGGATTACTGTTCATAATTATGTTAGTTAACTACCCACCAAATTTGAGGGATTAATTCCAAACGAGTCATGAGTTGAAGGATGATTAATAGGGCAAACCCTAATTGAAATTAGTGCTGAATCTCCAATGAGTTAAGTTGAGATTTTGGGTTGTTTAGCCCAAACGGTTTCAAGACCGTTTGGGAATCACCCAAACGGTCTCAAGACCGTTTGGGGGTCACCCCAAGACCGTTTGGGGGTCTGGGGTCAAGTATAGTTGACCAATTGAAGGTCCAAAGGTACCAAATCATATTGCAATTAAGTATTGATGTGATGATTAACTCAATAGATCAAACCTTGATGAATTTTCACTAGAGTCCAAAGGATGGATGGGCAAACGGTCTCAAGACCGTTTGGAACTCATCCAAACGGTCTCAAGACCGTTTGGTGTCAACCCAAGACCGTTTGGAGGTCTAGGGTTAAGATAAATTGATCAATTGAGAGCCCAATTACAATGGGTTATTGAAATAATCAAATTGCTGATTTGTGACTTAATTAAGGTTCAACCCCTATCAAATCAACTTAGATTTTTATGATTTCTTGGGAAAACGGTATCAAGACCGTTTGGAGGTCATCCAAACGATCTCAAGACCATTTGGGCCAAGTTTGGGCCCAATTGGAGGTTAATTGATAGGTTCTACGTTGAATTGATTCACATTGTTGAATATTGATGACCATCCGATTTGAAACGACTTAACCCTAATTGGCTTTCAATTGAGGGTTAATTTGGTGTACAATTGATTGAGGCTCATCCTAATTGACTCAATTTATAAGTGGTTAACATGGCTTTGGCCAATTGAGGGCTTCAACATACTTAATCATAAACATTTGTAACTTTTGAACCATGTTGGAGGTCCAAACGGTTTGAGCCCATTTGGACCAAACGGTCTCAAGACCATTTGGATCCAAACGGTCTCAAGACCATTTGGATCCAAATGGTCTCAAAAACGTTTGAGGCCAAATGGTCTCAAGACCGTTTGGGTCCAAACGGTCTCAAGACCGTTTGGGCTCAAACGATCTCAAGGTCGTTTGGACCAATCGATCTCAAGACAAGTTGATCAAACGGTTTCAAACCGCATAAGCTCAAACGGTTTGGAAAGTCAACCTTTCCAAACAGTCAACGCACCCAAACGGTTTGGGCAAACGACCTTGAGGTCATGCGGTCTTGGAGTCAAACCTAGCAAACGGTCAATGCACCCAAACGGTTTCAAACCATTTGGTGGTTGAAGGTTGAAACCGTTTGGAGGTTTTCAATGTTATTTATACATAATCACTTGAAGTTGTAATTGGTTCAATGGTGATCTAATCTAAACCCTAATGGTAACTTAGAACATTAAGGGACTAAGTGATTAATAAATTAACCCATGATGGTGATCAATGGGGTGAATTACCAAAATACCCTTGATGGGTTCAATTGAGTAATACCTTGTTCAAATCAAACCACTAATCACATGATAGTGATGTTTTGGCTTATGTTAGCCCATGAGAACTTAACCCAACCTGATCTAGAGTGGTGTTATCACCATCTACTATTATGAGGAGAGAGAAGGTATCTTAAGAGAGAGAAAGTACCTTAAGAGAGAGAAAGTATCCTTTTAGGGTGAAAACTCAAGTAAAGAACCTTCAATACACATGAATGTGCATGATTAGGGTATGATCCACCTATGTGAGATCATGGAAACCCTAATTATGATATATGATGAATCCTAAGCTTATCTAAGAGCATCAATGATGATGTTCCTCATACATGATGGTGTTATGAGTTCGATTCACCATGTGATGTGAATAGTAAACCCTAATTCAAGGGTAATGACATGTGATGTGAATAGTAAACCCTAATTCAAGGGTAATGACATGTGATGTGAATAGTAAACCCTAATTCAAGGGTAATGACGTGTGATGTGAATAGTAAACCCTAATTCAAAGGTGATGACATGTTATATGAGTATTAAACTCTATTCGATAAGAATCAAAGAACTTAGCTCTTATGACAAGAGTGGAAAGTATAATCATTGTTTTGAATTACCTTTATTAGTTGAATTAACCATGCAGGTTCTGATATGGAGGTGATCATATCCATGTATGGATGATGATATTAAATTCATTAAAGGCATATTGATAGCTTTATGAATAAGTAAAGTATCTTGATGCCTTGTCAATGGCATTCTATGATAATAATGGGCTGTGAGAGCCATGAATACCATCAAGGTCATGCTTTAGAGATGACTTGTGATGAGTATAATGAGAAATGATGATTGATGTGAGTTAGGCTTGTTACATTTAGTATTCTCCTTTTATAGCTGTTATGCTACTGTTATTGTTTGAAGAACAATGTGTAATGTTAAATGAATACTGAATGTACCTAACTAATCAAGTATAATGTAGAGCCCTGATCATAGACCCATCATTGTCAGAAATCAAATGATGGTGAAACAGGTTTTCCTAAGGGAACTCCTGGATCACATACTATTGAGTATGTGGGGTATATGGATGTGTAGAACCTTACATCCTAGTGTAGGAATTTGATGTAGATATGTAATCCGTCAATCCTTCACTACAATCCCATACCGTATCAGTAGTAGGTAAACATGAAACCTCCTGATGACGAAGAAACATAGATATCCGTATCAGTGGAGATAAACATGAAATCTCCTGATGACGAAGAGAGTACAGAATGCCACTATAACTCTAAAATAGTGAAGGACCAGTTTACCCTGGTGAGCTATAATAGTAGAGACACAAGATGTCCTACAAGTGATCCTCTTACTGACTGAGGAAGGTGAAGGTCATGAGAATCCGGCTCTCTTAATGACCTATGTATGATACTGATGTGACTTCTTAGCAATCAGTTGGAGTATGAGTGGTATGCCTCATCTCCACAGGGCATAATATTGTTTGTAAAACATAATCAACCGCGTAGTATACATGTTAGAGATAACTACGAGTTAGTTGATTGATAATACACTGTAATAGTGCTTATATTCTTCATGTCTCATAAGTGTTGAGCTCTTGTTTATAGTTGCAACTGCTATTGAATACTTTGAAAGCTTTACTGCTTAAGATATTCCTTGATGTTATATTAAAGCTTCTGGTGGAGAGTTATAACTCTCGCTGGGACAATTATGTAAAATTGTCTCACCCCGTAGACTTCAACTTTTTAGGTGGACGTCGGAGACAGAGGAACCGGTCTACAGGTGACCAGTCCCAGCAGTAGCAGCAGCAGCACCAGGAGCAGCAGTAAATCTCAGGTGGAGATTTAGCCTGCCATGTGGTGTAGTTAGAGTCAGTCCTATGTGTCCTCTGTACTCTCAGGTCTTGGAGTCTTTTGTTATGAGTTCTTGAGATTTTGTATCTTGATGTATATAATTACTCAAGAAGTAATTATCATGAGATGAAAACAGTTTATCTCTTGTTATGAAAGAAGCTTTTATGGATTCAAGCTCTTGTTTCGAAAAGTTTTAATTTCCCGTGATTTTTGTCTTCCGCTATTAATTGAATCGCTTCCGCTAAGTTTGAATCGTGTTTATATCGTGGTTTGGAGATTGAGAGCCCACAAGTATGTACATTCTTGTTATGTCCCTAGTCGGATGTCATTGTGGAAGGTTAATAGACAACAATGACACATCAAGACTAGAGTGTGTGTTGGTTGATGATATCAAACCAAGCACATGGATACATGTTGGAGAACAGTGTATCAGACAAAACCACCATAAGAGTGACACATGGAACCATGACATGGTAGTCAGAATCATCTCTCACAATGATGGTGGTGATTGTGATTCTTAGACCTAAAATCGCTACACTCGTCGAATGTGATTGGGTATACTTTGACATCATCAAACACAATCCTAAAACATGGGTTGTTATAACGGTGATGATTGGGTGGATTTAATGCATGAGATAGACGGTGAGTGATAGATATGGGATTTTTCCCTCCTAAGGGAGTATGATGTCCATGCCACTTGATAAGCGGGACTAAGAAAGGCATGCGAATGCACATGTGAATCAATATATGATATTGATGTCACACATATCTCAGACAGTCTGCTCTAGTTCAAGAAACATGAATGAATGTTGAATAGATGACAACTCCTTGCCTTGAGTTCATTTAGGATATCAGAGTCAAAGGAATTATACATTCACTGGAACACCAATCACAGACTGTAGGATTGAAAGTTGTTCTCCAACTTTCCTTTTCACTTGGGTAGCACTGATGTGCGATTAGGTACTGCTCTTTGCTTGTGATTTCATAAGCTAGTTATGGACATTCACTGCCAATGTGAAATGCGACCTATAGGGTCACACACAAAGGATTAACCTGGAAGAGGAGTTTATCCATGAATGATGTTTGGATTTATTACTAAAGTGTTTAGAGTGTCAAAAATACACTTGACTCAGAATCATCAAGTTCAAGTATTGAACCAACTGATTAGAGTGTCAGATTGATTGAAACCTGAACTGATTATGTTTTGCACAATCTAGACCACCAACCAAACGGTTCACTAGGTGAACCGATCAACTCATGGTCAGTGAGATGACCAGTTCACTCTAGTGAACTAATCGGTTCAACTGGTCCAAACAAGCAGTGTTGAGTTGTCCTGATTTGAGAGAAAAGTTTTTTTGTTTCACTTGTTCAATTCGATTGGGACAAGAATTAATTAGAAACAAATAAGGAAAGTCAATTGCAGGAAGGTCTGGGAAGTGAAACGACTAATTCACTGGCTAAACCGATCGACTCACACTCCCAAATGACCGGTTCAGTTATGAAATGACCGGTTTGCCTGTCACAGTGTAAATTGTTCATGAAAATTCTGGACCCTTCTACTCCTACACAGACTGGGAACCCTGAACCTGCCCTCTACTACAAATAGAGGGGTATATGGGGCTTCTCCAGAGACACAAATTAGAACATTAGTTGCTCTGCAAAGTTGTTGTCCTCTCTGGTTGTGGTAACCGAGAGAGCCCAATCAAGTTCTACCTGTCTAGGGAGGAATAGCGAGGGAAAGACAACTGTAGAAAAGCAACTAGTTGTGGGAGAGTGTGTCGATGATTAGTACGCCGACAAAAGGGGGAAAATCCTTCTAGTTTGTCCTTTAGGATGACTACCGTTCCCAATAGTCCGTGTGGACTATCTATAGAGGCGAGAGACTTCTGCCGCTCAAGAGGATGACTGTCAACCATAGTCTGGGTCAAGACCAGGAATTGGACAAACGCCATCGAAGATAGGTGGTTGAAGAACGCACTTGCTGCAAGGTATAGTCGCTGAGAAAGCCTCAAGACCAGATATAACTTGCTAAAACCATCCTTCCCATAATATAGATATTGATACGATCTGCTGGTTATGGGTTTATGGTCAAGTAAATTTGTTTGTTTCCACTGCCTACTCCGACCACGTGAAACCCAACATGTCATTAGTAGAGTTATATGCTTTTCCTACTTAAGCATGTTTGGTTGATGACTAATTGCCTAGTGACCTACCAATTTGTAGCATGTGATTACTATAATTATCAAAATTGTGTTTGCTTCAAAAAATTATGTAACTAATATGCACTATAATTTATAGATAACTCATAAGAAAGATAATAACTCGATTCATTATTAGTTGATTCTCTCCAACCTAGAGTCTGTCATCAGTATAGTTACACACAATTCCCTTTCTTGGACATGTGTCTATCATAATAAATAATTTATATACAATTTTTACAAGAGAATGTTGAATATCAAAATTATCTATGTTTCAAAGAAGTTATACAAGTAAGCACACATACATGTTAGACCGCTCAGTAATAGACAAACTGCTAAAATAAGTAAACAAACTACTGATTTATGTAGACTAATTCACTACAAAAAATTGGGCCATTATTCATGAGTGAGTCCTGTCACAAACCCCTCTCTACAGGCCCTCACAAATAGGGACGGTTGTGGGTCTGGCCCTCACAAATGGTCCGTGAAGAGAAATCACGTGACAAATACCAGTGGCCCTCACGAATACAATTGTTACGGACCAACTGGCCCTCAAGAATGTTATATTGAGGGACTATTTAGCCTTCATGAATACATTTTTGAGGGACTATTTAGCCTTCATAAATACATTTTTGAGGGACTATTTAGTTCTCATAGATACATTTTTGAGGGACTTGATGGTCCTGGAGAATATGTTTTTGAAGGGATAATGCCTTCATTAATATTATTTTTGAGGGGCTATGTGGTCGTCATCAATGCAATTTTGATGGTCAATCTGGACCTTCATCAATATATTTATGAGGGACTACTGTAAATGATTTGGTTATTGATTATTGAATGATTTATTAAATGTTAATTTATTGTTACTATAGTGAATATCAAATTTTAAATGAAAACTTTGTATACATAACCTCAAGCAAAATTTTTATACTAATTCACATGACATCATAAGAAGATTCAACACCAAAATGACACATAAAAATGTTAAATCACCTCAAACCAATTTTTGTTATTGAAGCAAAATATTATCCATACATTGCGTGCTCAACGTTGATATAAATAAAGAGTACATATGGTTCTAAAATTTGAGATTGATGACAATCAACATATCATGATAGAAACTCTTAAGATCTATAATGTCTCCATATTCCTTCAAATGGTGTGGTGCTCTTCATCAATGCCAGACCTCATATGGTTAGGTACTTGAATATTCTTCTCCTAAAAATGACAAATCATTATATTAATAGAATTTAAAGTTTATACATAAATCATAGTACAACAAACAACTTACCGTTATATTTCGGTTTTGGTCTACTCCAAGGTGCATTGTCTGTCAAAATCCATCATTAAAAGTAATTATACCCTATCAATATAAATACAAAAAGGAATCAGAGTGAGTGCGAAGTAGAGATAAATGTAAGTGAACCAACATAGCAGCAACATGCAACCGTAAACTAAAATTATGATTGAACTTAGTAAATAGTACATAATTAAAAAAAACTCAGTGGGTTATATGCCTATATCTCTATGGACTGCACTTAGTTGCTGTCATCAGCGAGATGCATCTATAGATACAAAAAGAGGACGATCCTCACATGATACAAAAGGATTATTACTGAACTTGTCTTCTAGATCATCTTCTGTTAATTAGTGGAGTTGAAGATATAATGGTTTGTTGGAGCACAGTGTAATCACAAATTGAGATGGTCATTTGTTTCCAGATGCGTTTCACACAGCACACATCTCAAACAAAGGTGATATCCTATACGCTTGAGGCGTTTATGCTGGTACACCTTTCACGTGTGTAGCTACAGTTGACATGAGGTGTATTAGCTGCACCTACAGTCATTAGTTACAACGATAAGGATGTTACTATTTCTCATTGACATCTTCAGTCTGACGCTTTTATATCAAGTTAACATTCTTGTATTCATCAGTACTCTAGAACAGGACATACCAAGAATTGCATCTCAGTACTCTAGAACATGACTGCATCTCAGTACTCTAGAACAGGACATACATACCAAGAATTGCTGACCTTGGCATATATTAATATGTAAACAATACCATTTCTAGCAAGTGGTCCTCTATAGCATAAATCTAGAAATCAATTTCATCATTAGCTGCTGACAATGACGTTGGAATATAAGCATGAATGTTAGCACAAGGATGTGTATAAAAGCTGCATGATGGGTGATAATACATAAATGTGTTCTATATATTGCAGTTTCAATGGCCGTGGTAAGATACTGATGTAAGCTTTTGTAGTCTTTAATGTTTCCAGCAATATATTATAAAGAGTTATCATTAATGTTTCCAGCAACTGCTAAGTGGTTGCTGAATGGTGCTGGAATTTATCATATGGTGTAGGGATTGAATTTAATTCCTAATCCTTGTACTGACGTGGGTTTCAAACATAATTGTGGTTGTAATGAATGTAGCAACATTAATTTTTGTGTCATCATTCATCACTTTCTCAGCATATCAACTTGTTATTTGTCACTAAGTTCAATTGGCAAAAGTGAATAAATCTTCATATCATATCACTCAGTTAGCTTGTTTTAAATGTACAACTAAATTTCTGTGACGTTGTGAAATGTGCTCTGCTTTGTAGAATCTAAGAGTCATGGTTATAATGAAGTTATATGTATATGCTTGAATAAAAACGTTTACTCCACAAGTAATTGACTATATGTTAACAAAGTCAGATTGAATGAAACACACTGCCTTTAACACATCACAAGAACACATACCTACATGTCGTTATGCTATCCAGATTCCAAATCAATTGTTACCCCAAATGTAGGAACCTGGCTGAAAAATTACTAAACTAAAATGGCATATGGAAGATAGAGGTGGTGGCATCATGAAGAAATTAACCTTTTTCAATGATGTAAGTGTTGAATGTTGCTTTGTTGAAATTTCCTAAATCAGTGTAGTTGATGAGTGATGAAGGTCCTATTTGCATGAGGTTTCTCTTGAATATGAATAGAATTTTCTACATTATAGTTTTCCAAAAAAAAATCTGTGAATCTTCAATATGCAGGAAGGATAAAGTCTTCCAGAAAATGTGGAAATCTAGAAGTAAGACTAAATCCACTGCAGCTGCTTGTTCAAATATTCTTGTGAGTTATTGATAATTGCTAGTTTATTTAGAGTCAATTAAATCTGTGGAGCTATGGATGTACCTTGAATCCTTATATGGTAGAAAGGTGAAATGTTAGTAGACCTTGTAAATACTGGTGACGAAGCTAAGCTAACTGCTGCTTTGATTATTGATGTTGTTTGGCTGGAAAGGAATCAGAGGTTCTTTTCTAGTATGTATGGAAAGGTGGATGGCATTTGGTCATCTATTATAGTAGATAAAGATATGTTTGTAAATAAGTAGATACACCTTATGCCACCCAAGACCAACTAGTAGAATAGGTTTATCTATCTTCATTGCCTACTAGATGGATGTGTTCGATGATATGACTCTAAGTAGACTGATAATCACATTACCCCCAAATGGACCACTTTCATAATTGATTGTTAAAACCCTAATTGCTTTTCTTATAGCCAGTGATCGTCTAGTTGTCTTCCTTTCTTGCCTTCTTAGTCTTTTTACATAGTTTATGGTCAATATCCTTATTATTAGTTAGTTTTTACCCTTTCCTTGGTTACCTAATTTCTTATCTTAGTTCTTAACTAGGATTGTCCTTGTTAGTATAGTGTTGATTGCTTGTCTCTAGTTGATTGCTTTAGTGTAGTTATTCCCTTAGTTTGTTAGTTAGCCTTTATTGTGTAGGGTTAATCTAGGGTTTAATTCTTGTTCCTTTTAATTGCTTGTATGTTCACACTTTACCAAAGTTTGAGTTCTTGATGTTATAGCCTTGCAGGTAGCATCTTCCTGCATATGTCAGCACACACCCTGGGATAAAATAATTTAACCAAACTCTTCCTGTCAACTCCATTTCTTAACTGTTCATGAATTCTGTTTTTAGACACCATGAGACACTTGGCGGACATAAGTAACAGAGAAGAGTTGTGAAATTAATGATAAAGTAGATGGTAAATATCATTGCTTTTTAAGGGTTTGTGTCATGTTGACTATAGGCCAATACATGGTCTACCGTGTCTGTATTCACACTATATATAAACCAATACATGGGTCTATCTTGACTGTTATATAAAGTGTAATGAGTAGGGTCAAGTTATAAAACTTCACCTTTCTAAAAAGTGCTAAGCTACAAACAGGCTGATTACTGCCAAGGATCGTGAGTCTGTTTAGGATTCAAATTTTCTGTGAAATTTTTTGTAACAGTTGTAAAAGAATCAAAATAATTATATATTGCTCTGAGGAAAAATTAAATAGAAGGAAACTAACCAGAAACAACTCCACAAAGAAGCCTTTCAGATCCTCTTCTTTTAGTTCACAATCAACCTCTTGCACTGAGATAAACCAGCCTTAAACAACCACAAGTCATGTTACTGATGGAAAGAACAAAAATAAAGATCAAACTTTAGAGAAAGGAACACCTGAACCAAAGCATTAGACTAACTATCCAAAAGAGTTTGGCAGTCCTCCTTATACTAAGCCATAGAGATTTAGATGACACACAATTTTGTCTGTGCACCTATGAAAAAGCAATCATTGGATGGCTTCTATGTGACACAAGGGACCTACATATTTTAGATGCAGATGTTAGAATAAAAGAAGAACAAAAAAGGAAAATATAATGCCTAAAAGAGGGGGAGAGGTGTATTTAATGGCATGATTATAATTGATAAGAAACACTTATAATACAATTAGATTCTTTTATGGTTCTGTGTAAAAAATGGAACTAAAATTATAATGGCATCAGACAGATAGGATAAGATCTAGTTGAGAGAATGTTGGACTGATCAGTGGTAGGTAGAAGCTTGTAGGAAACTAATCAACGGTTTAATGTGGTTTGAAGTGTCTTTAAACAAATTGAATTCCACCTTGTTCATTTTACATAAAGTCAAAAGGGGTAGTCATAAACCCAAAAAACAATACTAAGAGAGGTATTAAAGAGACCAATGACAATTATGTTCAAATAGTTAGTTTTTTCTTAGGATGCTCAATTTCTTATCTGCATCACCAGTTAGATGTGGTTCAGACATATTAAATCTAGAATATAGTTACACCTACCTTTATTATGCCCCTTACTTTTAGCATGTAGTCAAAATCCACTGTCCTTCTTCCACCAATCCACTGTCCTTCTTCCATCAAGACAACAGAAAAAGATTGACACAGCAGGAAAAGCACTTCAACAACCAGCACAGCACAGGGGAGACGAGCCAAGCACAAATCCTGTACATCAGAACCAAAAACCCAGCTGAGCAGCAGGAGCAATACGCATTTGTAGAAAAGGCAGAACCCATGATAGATGAAACCTAAAGCCAACCACAGAGCCATAATAGAAAGTAGGCAGAATTCAATCCACTTTTAGGTCTACTAAAAACCTATAGAAGCTGTAAAGCACTGTGATTCAACTCCAACTAGTATCAGGAATCCTAATCCAAATGGAACATGTCTTAGATTGGGATTCCTCGCCAACAACAAAGGCCATAAACAGGCAACTTCAGCACACAGCAGAAAGACATCCAGTATAGCAGAAATGGTAACAAGCAGATAAAAATTGACACAGCAGAAAACACTACAACAGCCAGCACAACACAGGGGAGACGAGCCAAAAACTGAGCCAGACATCAGAGCCAAGAACCCAGCTGAGCAGCAGCAGCTATACACATTTGCAGAAAAGGCAGAACCCAGGACAGATGAAAACTAAAGCCAACCACAAAGGCAGAATAGAAAGCAGACAACTTAGTCTCTAGCAGGAAAGAAGGCAATAAGCTCATCACTAATGACTCTAGAAATCCGATCAGGGGACCTTGCTTTATCATCATGAACACGGCTGTTTCTTTCAACCCAACAATGATAAAAAATGAGGCTCATCAGGCATGACTTTTTGGGATCAGAGAACATATAGAACTGTTACTATTTTAGATTGTATGTTTTTAAAATAAGAAGCATGTGAGATATCCAGAGTTGAAGGTACTGTAGCAACAATTAATAAGAATCTCAGCATATGAATGGAGCTGCAAGAATCAATATTTTTATTTGGAAAAGGATTAAAATATACATCAAATTTGAAAATGGGAAATCTCGTAACCAGCAAGTATATAAAATACATAGCTATGATATCACCACTTCATTTTCTTGGTCAAGACCAATATTGTCAAGTAATCTTATCATAAAAAAAATTCTATAAGAACTTCCATACTATTGGTAAACTGGAGGTGGATAGGAAGATCAACGGGAGTAGCACATTTCAAAGATTAGATTGGCTTGTGTCCTAGTTCAAAGATGGACTTACCTTTGGTTTATATTTCCATATAAAATAGGTTCTAGCCTTATAGACGAAATTGATTCTTATTGTTCTTATAAAAGCGAATGGAACATGGGTCAAATGAGCATGCTATATCGGTAAGTTAATACATCAAAATGTATTTCTTAAAAAAGAAAAGAAAATCTAGGAAACTAGAGATATGATTCTAGTTGCATAATAGATTCTTATTCTAGAAATACTCACCTTTATCACCTTGTTGATAATCTACACACCTCAATTTGTCATGACTTCTTCTATGGATGAGACAAGCTTTTTAATGGTGATGCCATCAGCTCAAACGGTTGCACTACACAAAACCTCTATTTACTATGCCATTTATAAGAGTTTTTATAGGTTCCCGTGAGGACATTATCAACCTTAACAAAACATAGAGAACAAATGTAGTTCTGATTTATCCTTTCACCTTTATCGCCTCGTTGATAATCTTCACAACTAAATTCTTCATGACTTTGCAGGCTCCAATAATATTATGTTCAAACCAGTGGGTAGAAAGTACATGTTGCAATAAGAATAGTGTAGAGACATAACCGTTCATCTTGTAACACTTGTATACCTATGCAAAGAAAAACCTTACCTTGAAGCTTTAATTAAGAAAAGTGGCTCATTAGTCATCACTAAATCCACAATAATATATAGAAAATCAATCACCAATAGACACCACAAGAGCACAAACCCTTATTAAAATGATGAAAGTAGATTGAATCTCTCAGTATGATTTCATTATCAACAAACCTAGTTATATAGATAAAAGAATATGAAAATATGTATTTGAAGCTATAAGATTTAACCTATGCCTCCTACATCTTCAAAGGAAGTGTGTCATGAATCAATCGTTTGCTTTGCTGATGAGAAGCAGATGAAATTTCTGAGAATTCAAAAGCTTTGCCTTGGTTGTTTCCTCCTTGTGATCTCCCTTCTTCCATGTAGCATCATGTTGAGGTAGGTAACCATGTATATTAAAAAAGTTTGTTTACTACAAGTAATAATCCATATACATATAATGGTAAATAGTCACATACTCAGTTAGAATGGATACTCATGCACAAAATGTTCAAATGTCTATAGGGTCGCAGATATAAAGATTAGATATATAACATGTAGTCAATCGTGTGGAGAGCTTTCACCATAAGGCAACAACAAATTTAGGATAGCATAACATTATGTTGCGACAATGAAGAAAGTGAAGCACAGATCAAAATAATAGGTGTCAAGGTATCAGAAAATCCTTATGTGCTACCTGAATAGGCATACTACACATGAAATGTCCCATATCCATGTTTTTTCTCAACCTATGCTTCATCTTCTAGTACTTCTTCTCCTTTCTCTATATTGCGTACCTCATTGTTCTCTTAAATTCGATTTAGCAATTGTTATATGCAAACCTAGTTAGAGCGTGTATGTCAGAATAAAAAATCAACCAATCTAAACATGATCATCTTGTACCTAAAAGGTATTTGTGCCCATAGAGCTCAAAAGTAGCATCTGTTATGAAGGATTTAGAAGCTTGATCCCATAGCGCTCAAGAGTAACAAAATTGCTCCAAAAGTTATCAGGTTACACCAAAAAAAACTCCTACATTAAAATTTGAAAGAGTACCATCTGAACAGAACCCAACTTAAGTAACATAGCTTCTTGAAATTATATTACAACCTATATATGAGATCATATTAATTACCATTGAGTGTAGGTTAGCTGCGACTAACAATATTAGGTGTTTGCTTGCTTTTTTTGCCTAAATAATTATCTACTGGCACATGGATATATGTCATCATCCATATATTATATATACATCTCTAATGTGTTAATAAAGATGATGAAAAAGAATTGAATTGAATTAAGTGCATCTATTGACGGTGGTCTAACCAATATACATCTGAATTTCTAAATAACCCACTCACAGCTAGAAAATGAAACAAAGGTCATGGACAAATCAGAAAAATAGAATTGATAAATAAAAGAAGAAACCAACTAGACTATGTATTTTCCCACCAGGTTGTTTACGAAAAAGTCTATAGCTATGTTTGGGAACGCGTTTCCAAGCTTCTGGGCAGCGGCTGTTCAACCCAGGCATGCCAAATCTGGAGAGAAATGCTTTGCCAAACTTCGATTGTTTACCGCTTCATTTTTTCACTTAGGATTTATAAAGCCAACGCTGAACGGATGCCCCACACCTGGATTTTTCCATCGCAAGTATTTTACCCGATGAAAAAAGTAGCGTTGAGTTGCCGACGTTGGAAACCAACGCCTTGCGGAACACTACCTATATGCCAAAATGTCGGCTATGGAGGATGCAGTTGAAGTGAATGATGTGAATAGAAAACCCACACATAGTGAATGATGGAAATAGATGAAAACAAGAACCTGTCGGCGGCGACCGTAGTGGAGTTGAGGGCAGTTGTCGGTGCAATGGAGGCAAGGGCACCTGTCGGCGGCGACCGTAGAGGTGTTGGGGGCGTCGGCGGCGACCATAGAGGTGTTGGGGGCATCGACGACGACCGTAGAGGTGTTGGGGGCGTCGGCGGCTAGGGCAACGAAGGAACGGAACAACCGGCTAGGCAGAGGAACGGAACAGCTCTCCACCGTGACCCTCTCCAAAATGAAACAGGACACGCGTGGGAGGGAGATGTGCACGGCGTGAGAGGGGAGGGTTTATCTTTTTTTTTTTTTGATTTGCAAATGTTGTGTTTTAGAATGGAGGGAAGGGTTATGAGATGGAGGGAAATATTGGGAACGATATTTTTCACGGGGTGATTAGTGAGTAATGTATTTGTGAGGGATTAGTGTTCACATAAAAGGTCTAAGGATGTAAAAAACACGGTTGAGGGATTTGGTCCCATGTTTGAAGGATGATCCCTCACAAATAGACATCATTATTCACGATTTTTGGTTCCTCACAAATGTTCTTCAATAAAGGCCAAATTTTTTGTCGTGAACAACTTTTTCAAAGACCTTGTGCAGTATGAACATGATGATTCACTTTATGATAGGAAAATGGTTGCAATGTTAGCCACGCTCAACTCTACAAAATTGGAGCAACCATCAGAAGAGAACCAACCAATAAAAGACATAACTACAAAGATATCTAGGAATGTTGAAGGAAAGGAGACAACCCAAACACTGATGGAAACAAGGGTACAACCTCCAACTACAGAAGCACCACCCAAAACAATGCAAACAGTAGGAGATGGCACCTCAAAAGATGAAGAAGGCGGGATTGCCTCTTTCTTCACTAATGAGCCAGTCAGAAAGTAGAGTGCACCAGTCCATGAAGTATTATTAGGTGTGGCTCCTCCTCTACCCTGCAAGATGGTGGGTATGGACAAGACCAATTTATCAAGAATCACATATAGAGATGTCCATATCCTAGCAGATATACTAGACGACAACCTTCTAGGAACCGATATTCTCTATCATAACAAGGGTAGGTCACTTAACAGGGATCACTTTAGAGGGATCCTTCTGAAACAAGCACGAGTACATAAGAAGTTGTTCAAAGTAATATGTGCAACCCAGCTTGAAGAATTCTTACATTCTAATGAAATACAACCAGTATTCAATGGCACCACACATCTAGCAGGGCTTCTGTTTGATAAAAATGACAAAGTTGCTGATGTGAAAAAGCTACAACGCACAGTGAGCAGGGAAGAGATGAAATCTGTGGTTCTATCCATAAGGACTGTAAAGCACTGGGCATTGATTGTCGTCAACTTATACGAGAGACGGATAATAGTGTTCAACTACTACATAGCTGAATTAGAGAGAACCTTTCTGATCTATAAAAACAAGGAGGCAAGGGATATCTTAAAGGTGTCACTGCGTCTGCAACGGGCTATACAAATGGCAGACAACATACATAAAGGGATGTGGAAGCAATTATCTATCTGTAAAAAGGTCCCTCAAGAAAAGGTTGGAACATGGGACTGTGCCTTCATAATTCTCATGAATGATGGAAGCCATCAATAAGGGAGTCCCATTGGAAGACCTCTGCATAGAAGATCTACATGGGTTACATGGTGTTTATGTAATGAAGGTTATTTATGATCACTGTTTCTTCAATGACCTGGTGATGCCTTCAAATGCAGTACCATGATGGATTCACCAAGAAATACCTCTCCCTAAAAATAAAACATGAAGGGAAGAACTTAAAACCCTATGGATCGATCCTGAAGAGCCGGCTAGAGTGTCTAGTTGGAAGGAGGATTGGGCAAATGACACACCCGACAGAGTAGAGAGAAAACCTGAGAGCAAGCCATAACAACCTCCAGTGGCAGAAGACAAGAAAGAACAACCTCTAGCTAGCTAGCCAGAAGAAGGAGAAATAGAGGAAGAAGATATGCCAAAAATTAAACCAGATGGGTCGGGAGGAGAAATAGTGCCAACCTTCAAGGATTTTGACAGGTGGAACTATAAAATCCTATCACTAGAATCCCTGCATATAATAATGAAATCCTTGAAGGAAGATGACACCATGGTAGAGGCGATCTTCAAAAGGGATTCCATCTGTGTGCTAAGGGATGACCTTTGAGATACATTGAAAACAAGAGGGTACCTCTCAGCCAACACTATATCGGCTTATCAAGCATTTTTGAATGACAACATGCTAAATGTGCATATGGTCTACTTCCTCCTGGTAGATGACATACTGAAGGATAAAAGATAGGGTGAAAAAGAGTGCCTACTACAACGCCTGGTGACATCTCTTCCAGATTACATATTTCTTCCTATTCTACATGATAGTCATTGGACTTTGTTAGTAGTCAGTGTTATAGCAAGGACTGTAGTACTTTACAATAGCTCAGATGAAGCCTTTGCACTCAATAAAAGAACAAACATGACTACTGTAAAGACACCTATAGAAGAAAAGGCAGTCACATGCGCCTAGGCAATTGTATGGATGCTCAAAAGCCATGGAAAAGGGTACAAGCATAAAGAAGGCAAAAACTTCAAGAAGACACAGTTCAACCATAGAAGCCCTCAACAAGTGCCTTTGTCAAATGAATATGACTTATATTGTCTGGCCTGGAGGATGGCCCTAGCTATGATGAATACGAAGGTGGAGGGCATGCAATATGTGTAATACCACCCACTACGAGGGGTGTACGCTAGCATGCTCCTCGAGTCAAAGTGGTCCACTAAAACCAACTAGTAGAAATAAAGAAAGCTCATTTATACATATAACTCCAACTTTGACACCCCGGGTTGAGGTGAATGATAAGTTTGGGGGAGGAGTCATGAACGGGCACCAAAGGTACAATTTTATCCTAAATTCTCAAAAATTTACTTGTACATATCTTCATTTCTGCCACGAGCAAATATGAGAAACAAATTTTACAAAAAATTATTTTAAGAAATTTTATTATAAGTTGTAGTTTTGCTTAACCACTTCTTGGACTTGTTAGTTCCCCTGCTAAATGTCGTAGTGTTATCATTTCTAGAGAGGCGCAAATGAGCGACTAACACACATAACAGTAAAAATAAGAAACATAACAATACAATTTTATCTCATTCTTACGGTAAAAGATTGTGTGTGGAACAATCCTAAGTCTATGGAATCCCTAGAAACTGGAGGACTTCATTGAGCCACACCCCCGACCAATCACCCTAATCTGACGGTTCTAGCTAGAAAATCCTCACCTTCCTCAAGAAGGAAACAACTACCCCTTTCGAGTTTAATTATCCCTGCTTTGGGATGAAAAGAGGCTTGGCCGCCCAGAAAACCATGTAAAAACCCCCTCACCCAGACCTGAGAGGAGATATGAAAAACCAAAAAGAAAAAAAATATATATAATGAGAGTTTTGCCCAAAAGATGTCGAAGGGTCCCACACAGTAGGTGTATTGTTGCACTCATGAATGCAGATATGTCGTGCCCGTAAGTGGAATCCTGAAGCCAAATTTATCCACCTACAATCCCAATTGACCCTCACACAACCACCTGACTTAACATCAGGAGCCCTTGGGGCAACACTATCCTTATGACAGCTTGTAGGTGAGGGAAATTGAGGAGAGTAGGAAAACACTTAAAGTCTGAAACCTACCCAAGCACACTAGCATAGGGCCAACTAAAAATAAAGGAAGGGTGTAAAAGCTACCCCTCAAGGGGATGTTGTACCGGTATGGCTAGCAACCTAACGTAGAAAGGGATAAGTCATTGAGATGGAGAGACCTTTACTACCAAAAGCCATTGTTAAGGATTCAAAGTCACGCAACTCTAGTTACGAAGGGGAAGAAATAGGATTTCAGGATTGAACGAATGTACCACAAGAGTTTTTCTGTAAGAATGAGATACATCAGTAATGTTAAGTTTTTTTTGTGAAATTTTGTCACACTTTGCTCATCTCTATATGATTTTGGGCCATGCTCGATCTTAAGTTTGGGGGAGTTGATAACATCTCATTTTATGCACTTTTTTCATATGATTTATGCTTCTCCTAACATACCTTTTATAGATTTTTCTACTTATTTTATTGCTTTATGTCAAAAATCTCAAATTACATACATCTTTCACCTTTTTGCAGAGCCATGCCAAGACACGGATGTGGTCAGCACATCGACCGCAGTTATATCATCCACTGAGGACCCTACTGTAGTCGATGCCCCTATCACCATTGCTACGTACCGTGACCAAGATCCTATCACGATCAAGATTTCTCCTCGGCCACACATACAACCCTCATACTATGACCATGATGAGAGTATCGACCAAGGTTAAGCCGCAGCCTGGGTGATGACCCAACCTAGGTCATGCCTTGACTGTGGCTTACATTCAAGTCTCGACTGTGACCTAGATAGTTAAGTCAGTGGGCAGCACCTATAAATAGGCCACACCCTCAACTTGTCACATTATTAGATCATCAAGGACCACGAAATGCTGCCAAATTCCATAGTCACTCACATCCACACCATCAGTCTTGGATCTCTGAAGGCGGAAGCCAGAGGAGAGAGAAGATTGACTGCCCTCTTCTTTGAAGGAAGGAGACACCTCTGCATCGCCCACTCCAGATCTATATTTGAAGAAGTATAGTGGTGTATCACCATCTTCTCTCTCTATCTAGATCTACCATCTTCATCACGTTGTACTTCCCCCTCTTCGTGGTAGTTGATGTATCTATTATTTTGTAACATCATTATGCTACATATCAACATGTGTGGCTAAACATCTGACTTGGGTTGGGAGTAGCCGCTAAGGCTCTCCCAACATGTATATTTTTTCTCCCCTTTGAATATATATATATATATATATATATATATATGATCCTATCAAGATTATCTCCAGAAGATTATTCTTAATGCTTCACTTTTATGCTTAGCTACCATCTTATAATGTTTGATTGTTGGTACCTAAAAAGAGTAGTACCATCCTTATCTATTGTTATAGAGTAGTATGAATGCATGGAAGTCTTGTAATGCTAAAGCCAATGGTCATATGGTTTGTTTTATGGTTGTTGGGTTGTTATCTCGAGAGAGAGGCCACCTTTGAGCCTACATCTATCCTTATCTCGAGAGAGGAGGGAATAGACATTTTGATGACCGCTTGTAATCTTGATAGGGGTATACGAAGGAGTGTGAGTTTTACATGTTGGTGAGAGATTTTAGTAGGTGAAACTTGATCCAAGTTTCCTTCCATATCTTTGTTTCCTACCACTCGTAATCATTCTTCTCTTGTTATTATTTTCTTTCTTTTAACTTTCTTATTTGGTTGAGGCCCCATCGTTCCATAGGGAACATCCTTTTTATCCCACATGTTTGTTCGGAGTGTAAGAGTGAGAGACCATGTATACTTAATACTTTTCGAACTTGTCCTTGTGGTTTGACCCCGAATACTACATCGGGCCCCGTATAATAGTTGTGGGGGCTCGAGTGTCGGGTTATAATCTTAAAAGTTTGACTACTCTGGATCCGCTCCATTTTGGACGTACAGTTTAGGCCAGTCACCGAGTGATATGGAATCCATGTAAGCTTACAAGGTAGGACCTTGATAGAGCCACATAGAGGGTGTAATAGGGTCTTATGATCAAGACCTACATGGATAACATAAAAGGACAAATTGGTTGAATAAATCAAGTCCAAGTTGTTGGACATGATAGAAATTCCTTTTGTCATGCTTGTTGTTGTAGTTAGAATGGACTATGATATTTTGCATATGAAGATGGAAACTGGATTCCTTAAGGGAACACATTAGAGGATGTGTACATGATACAACCTAAAAGGTTTCATAATTTCATGAATGCAAATAAAGTTTATGAACTACAAAGTTCAGTATGGAATTGAAACAAGCAGCTCAAAGATGGGATATTTTGATTTGACAAGAAAGTCAAAGAGTTTGACTTAAATCAAGATAAAATATTAAATATATGATTACAAAAGATTTAGTGGGAGCATATATGAATATTCCACATATGATGAGGAATGACATCTCAATATTGTGAATGTTGAGAACTGGCATGAAAGCCCCTTAGCAATTAATGATAAGGTGAAACATCTTATAAGATAAGGACCAAGACCTATGAGATAGTTCTTGAATGTTTCATAATGGAAGTTTAAGCACATACAATAGCAATGTGTTGAAAGAGTTCAACATGGAAGGATTCAATGAGAGAGAATTTAGATTAGTCTCTCATGAACCCCATAGTTTGATTCTTGTAAAGAATGGAAATATCATAAATAAGATTCCATGGACCAACCCAACAATGGATCTACCATGTAAGCTATCAGCGTACTTATCCCATATAATCTTGTATGTATTGGACATGATAAGATGAGTCAAATACAATAAGGGTTATTGGAAAGTCATTAAAGACATCCATTAGTACTTGTGAAGTACTTAAGTATAAGATTTCTAGTCAATGCTGATAGCAATGATAGGAAGAGTTGTATGTAAAGGGTATACATCAACGCAAGCTTCCATAATGACAAAAATGATCTCAAATTAAAATATGTTTGATTTAAAAAGAGAAGTGTTGATTATTTGGAAAGGGTTATGAACTAATATCCATTAATATGAATCCATAATAGAAGTTGAGTATGCTTGTGTTGTGAACACAGAGTGATATTATATGGATCTAAAAGTTGATATTATGAACTTATACATGTTCCAACCATTGATGACTTAGTAGAGATACTATGAAAATAATGGAGTTAACTGTTAGGTAAGGAATATAAGATACCATATTACGATGGTTTCATCTCAAAGTGAAGAAATAAGAAACATGCAGTATATCGACTATAAGCAAAGTGTCGCTAACCCGCTATATCAGCACTAGCACAACAGAAGCATGTTGGACGTGTTTAAATCACTAAGGATAAGATCCATGTGTGATTGGATCTAAGTGATAGTGGGAATTTTTTAGTAAAGTATGCCCATAGATCCAATTATATGATGATTGACATGGCATAATTACCTAAAAGGAATTGATTAATAATAACATATATAAAGGTAAGCCTCCAGTTCATATGTTTCATTTAGTTTTGAGATAATGAGCATACAGAGTGAATGTCTACATAATTATATTTCTCAATGACGTATGTTATCAAGTTACTAACCTTATGGATGAGATCATACAAATGTTAAGAGTACATATGCATATTCTCATTATGTCCATGATCAGTTTTTATTGCCGAAGGTTGATAAACACCAATAACACATAAGATCAGAGTGTGAGTTGGTTGATGACTAAATCTCATTAGTCATGATATGGAAAAATCAAACCAAGAACACAGATACATGTTAGGGAACAGTGTGTCGGACAGTCCCACCTTGAGAGTGACACATAGTTTTGGTGGTCATAGTCATCTCTCATAGTGAAGGTGGTGATTGTGATTCTTAGACCTGAAATCACCACACTCATCATATGTTGTTGGGTACGCTTTGACATCATCAAATGTAGTACTGAAACATGGGTTGTTATAATGGTGATGATTGGGCGACTTTGACACATTTGGATAGAACGTGAGTGATAGATATGGGATTTATCCCTCCTATTGGAGTATGATATCATGGCCACTTGATAAGCGGGACTGAGAAATGCATGTGCATGCACATGTGAATCAAGATATGATATTGAGGTCATATTATCTCAGACAGTTTTCTCTTGGTTCAAGAAACATGGATTGAACGTTGAGAGGATGACCAACCATGCCTCGAGTTCATTATGAATGTTAGATATAAAGAAATTATACAATCACTACAACACCTTACACAGATTGTAGGTTGAAGTTGTTCTCCAACTTTCCATTTAACTTGGGTAGCATTGATGTGTGACTAGGCATGACTCTTTGCCTGTGATATGTCATAAGCTAGTTATTGACATTCACAGCCAATGTGATATGGGACATATAGGGTCACACACATAGGAACTCATATAGAAGAGGAGTTTGATCTTAAATGACAATTGGATTGATTACTAAAGTGTTTAGGTATTCATTCATAGATGATGTTCGTGGTGAAGACCAGGAGCTGCACAACCACTGTCCAAGAGTAACTAGTTAACAATTGTAAAGAAGTGAGTTTTTTCACTGGACTTACTCTAGGACCAGGTATAACTCACTAAAACCACCCCTCCTATTTCATAGTATTTGGCGCGATCTTGTTGTTTAGGGAATACAAATAGATAAAAAATATTTCTGTTGTTATACTCTATGCCCGTATTTCCTAACACCAAGATCATCACAGTCGAGACGAAACCACCTAGAGGAGGTTGTAAGGACCCTGACCCACATTTTTGGATAACCCTATTTGTTTTTCTCAAGTATGTTGCTTAGATCCTTGCTCTAATCACTTGAGATGTAATTAGGGCATGTTGGAGGCTTGAGTTCCATGTTTGAGCTTGTTGGTTGATGTGTGTGTGTTGTGGAGAGGTTTTGGTGCAAATTGGAATTGACCCAGGATTGGGGTTGATTGCAATTTTGCCACCTATAGTGTGTTCCTTATCTCTCTTGGCATCATCTTTAGGAGTGAGAAAGGTATGGACACCTTGGTTGAGCCTTGGTTGAGTGGTGACATCCTTGGTGATGTTTTGCACTCATGTTTGAGGTGTATCTTACACCTAGGAGTATTGTCTCAGGCTTGAGAGCCTTGGAGAGACCTTGTATCAATTTGTGGTGTCTTGAGGGACACTATTTCAGTTTGGGGGTGCCTTGAGGAGGCCTTGTATCGTTTGTGGTGTCTCTAGATACACCATGTATCATTTTGTGGCTCTAGGGTTTCATCCCTATCAGTTTGAGGAGAGAGTGGATGAGTGTGTCGACCTTGATCACCCTAAGTGACCTAGTGAGCGAGCCATGGTTCTTTTCACCTTGTTGCATGGTGTTGCATGTGGCTCTTTCTTTGTGGACATGTGTCGTCTAGGGTTCTGTGGTGGTGACACCTTTCCCTTGCTATCTCTTTCATCTCTCTTGTATATATATCTCTTTCTCTCCATGCAAGAGAATCTTTTGGCCATCTTTGCTTTCCTCTTCCTTGGTGGATGATCTTGAGCTAGTGGAGTTCTCTCCCTTGGAGCTTGGTGGGCGATCCTAAGCTTGTGGTGTGATCTTTTCATCTTCTACCTTGGTAAGCCATGGTCTTTAGTTTTCTTTCTTCTTCTCGGCCATGGACCTTGTTTGCTTCTTTTTCCCCTCTCTTGCTCTCTCTTAACCTTGATTCTATTTTCCTTTTTGGAGGTGTTGGGGAGATTGAGATAGGAGGATCTTCTTCTACCTTGAGCTTGGGAAGCTTGGACCTTAACCTTAGAGCTTAGAGCTTGGTGGTGATCCTTGAGGCAGGTTATATAACTCTAAATCCACTATGTTATTATCACCTTTTTCTTGTTATCTTGCTCTTGATCTATGGCTTGTTATTGCTTGCATTCTAGTAACTTTTCCTTGGTAGCTTTGTGTTAAGTTTTAGAGAAACAAACCTTGATAGTTGATGCCTTGTGTTACACCTTTCTCTTGCCTTTTAGTAACATCATCTTGAGGTTAAAGATGAGGAGGTCGATAGGCATGTGGAGGCTGATATGCTTGGTGGAGGCCGACACATAGGGTAGGCCGATATGTTGGGTGGTCGTCATGGTTTGTGACGCCCCTAGCCATTACCCTTATGGCAGGTTGTCACGACCTTGGTTAGGTCTAGAATGACTCATTCTGACCATCATGCCTTTAGTAATGAGTGAGCCTATGTTAGATGAGGGTGATAGTTTGTTGGTGTTGGTCTATGACACAAAGGAGTGCTAACTGATACGGTCTTGGCTGTCACGACTTGGTGTCGCAGCCAGAGATGCATTGCTTGAAGGCATTATTGCCCAATGCACCCCTGACAACCTATCACAGTTGACGCATTGCTGACATTGATACCTTGTTATCCCGATAAGCTAGGGCTTTGCCTGCTACCTTGACGATCTATTACACCTTATTTAGCAATGTCTGATACATCAACATTACCCAATATACTGACACTTATTATTCCTTGATGGCATTGCCTGATATACCTGGTTGGCCAACACATCTTGATTCCAAACTGATACATACCTTGGGTAGATAGGTCGATACACCATCCTAGTGGTAGGCCGATACCCTGGTTATTCATCCAGTGTAAGCTCTAAACCGATAACCTTTCGAGTGGTTTCCCGACACACATAGGACAATCTGATATCACATGTTGTGAACCCTAATCGGTACCTTGTGGTGGTGGTTGAGACATACCTTGTTGATGCTAGGGTCTCATAGTGATGTTGTGATACCCTATGGAGTAGTTATATGAAGGGTGTCAAGTTATGTTTCTATACCACATAACATGTTCTATAATGATATGAGAAACATGCTCTTATGTCTCATAACACATCTCATATTGATGAGTAAAGTGATAACCTAAGGATGGTTGTTGATCCAACCTTGTAAGCCCTAATAGGGTAAAGTGAAACCCTAATTGTCATGATGTAAAATGTATGATGTAAATGTATAGCATGATTCCTATGACATGATGATGAATTGCCTTCTTGTTATCAGTTTCTAACCATGCAAGTGATACTAATTAATATACATAGCCAAGTATGAGTTATGGTGGTTATGATCTAATGGACATTGGTTCTTGTGATGGACATTGATCCTTGAGATGGGCATTGGTCCTTGTGATGGACATTGGTCCTTGTGATGGACATTGGTCCTTGTGATGGACATTGGTCCTTGTAATGGACATTGGTCCTTGAGATGGACATATGATGAATAACATGCATGAAGTGATGATGTGCTGAGATCCCACCTACTATGTTCCAGTTTGTTCTGACGATGAGTTATGCCCTATTTATGTAGATCTTGTTTAGAGGTTATACATTGTAACTTGATTGATACTTAAAGATGTTTAAATTAATCTAATTAATCAAGTGAAATCTAATAGTGTAGTTGCCATGTGCCATAGATCCATTCCAGTGTCAGTTTTATTGCTGGATGGTGAAACGAGTTTAACTCGGAGCATATTTTTTGAATATGCGGGGTATAAGTCGAGTAATTCCTAGTATCCTTAAAATGCATGACATGTGAGATGGCCATGCGTGAGACGATCTCGTTGTGATATGGATGACCATGTGTGAGTCACTCCTTTTGTTAGAACGGCCATGTGTGAGCCTGTTCTTCTAGCGTCATACATGTACCAAGGTGGGCTAGTTATCATCATATATATGTGGATGGCCATGCGTGAGCCAATCCCTAATCTTGACTTTATGTCATTGTTGTAGTTGACTGATATGTCTCTGTGGTGCTTTCTCTTGTGCTGACCAAGAGGTGTGGTGAGGTTGTGCATTCTAGCTCTTTCATTAGACCTTGTGTGGCACCGATTTTGACTTAACAAGTGGTCGGTTGCATTTGGGTGGTACGAATCAAATCCTAGGGGCATAATGAAATACGTAATCAGTCGTGTAGTATAATTGTATAGGATCAAATACAAAAACATTGGTTGAGGCCTTGCTTGATATTTGTGCAATGTTGCTGATAAAGAATATACATGTTTTTTATATTCCTTTTAAATTATTAAGATATTTCACAATCCAACAGTAATTTCCCTTCCTGTTTATATTCATTACCTATTTCTTCTTAGTTGTATTTATACTGCTGCTCAGTTTATCTTATATGTGATAATAATAGAGTCGGTGGTGAGTTATATCTCCTGCTGAGATTTGGAATCTCACCCGGTGGGTTTCCCACACCCCTTTTAGGTGGACGAGAACGAAGAGGCAGAGATCATGCAGAGGAGGTTGAACAATAGCCAGAGGACCAGTACCTGATAAGGTTGGAGGTGTTGTTGGATGTCTTTTGTTGATAGAGTCCTAGAGTCGTCCCTGTACACTTAGGTCTTTGGGAGCATTTTGTAGATGTTTTGCGAACATGCTTTCTTTATGTGCCCTTTGTATATCAGATATGATGGAATCATGTATATATGTTCTGGAACAGTGCTTTGATTGTAGGTTGACAACATGCCTTGTGAATGCTTTGAGGCATGAAAGGACTTATATTTAAAGGCTCTTGCTATATGGTTGTTTTATGATTTTTTTTAAAATTTTTAGTGTTTTCTCAGTAATCTATTAATTAATCTTTCTTCTGTGGTTATGTTTTGATTAATCTCTCTTTGTGTGTCATGGGATGTCATAGAGGTATCTTGGTCGAGACACTGACAAGGCATACCCTCAAGGTTGAGACAAGGGTCGTGACACACCAACCAAGCACATGGTCGAGACACAACGAAACCCTAGAAATCTTAATTACTTCTAGTGATGCCATCACTCAACCAAGGCCCAAACAAGGTGCCCTAAAGCACCACACACTCTCTCTTATGAAGCCAGTATAGAGAAGGGACACTCTAGATGTGGCAAATTGCAAGATAACCCTCATATTTTGGCAAACAACAATTTGACCCAAAACAAGCACATAAAGCACAAACATCATCCTAACAATCTCAAAGTGGAGACTTAAGCTCTCCACAAGCCCTAATACCATCTCAAAGGATTAGAGCAAGGTTCTAATCACTCAATCAAGCAAAACAAATAGGGTTATCCCTAAACACAGGTCAAGGGTTTTCATCAAACCCGTTCATTTTGTCTGATAGGACTCTTTTATCCCTCACATGTTGATATTTGTCCTCCCTTCATAAAGTGAATTTTTATTTAACCATATCAAATTGCACATGGAATTAGTTATGTATATGCCTACAAAATGACCACATTTTGTCCAAACTCATTAGCCTTACATGACTAGCATGTTGACACTTGATTACTCATTTAAAATGTCTACAACAATATAAATTTTGACCGTCTAATACATACACATGATAAATAAGTTTGACATGTACTCTGCAACAAAAAATAAGAAAACAAGCACCACCGTTCATCTGCACATTCCAATGACATTCGATTTACTACACAGTTAGGATTAGGTGTTCTTTGAGTGGGTTGCTAAAAGGGTAATTACCTCATCTAATTAATCTAGGTCAAGTTGAGTACCGAGGAGGGAAATCACTAGGTCTTTAAATAATAGATTGACAAAAGAGGAATATGAGGGAACTAGGAAAAGAGAAACCATTCAATTAGTTTGGTTAGATAAAGTGACAAATGGAAGGGAATAGAAAGAATTTGAGGGAATACAAGAGAAAGATGTTTATGTATTTTCCACCACTTCTGTCCCCACCTAATTAGAAGGAGACAAGGAAAGGAAAGGGCTTGATGATAAACTTATATGGAATCTTGCAAAAGTGTAAGGAAAACTTAGAGATATATACAAACTTAACATAAAAAGACAACAATAATTAATCTTATGGACAACATATAAAAATCACCATTAGGAAACTTAAGAATTTGAAAGAAACTCCTATGTGGAAATTTAGAAACAATTTGGAAGAAATATTAAATATGAAGGGACTCATATTCTTGAATGGAAACTTGGCGAGAAACGTAAAAATATAGACATAAATAGTTAGATAACATATTTTTGATATAGAAACTATATAGTTGAATCCTTATGTCATATATATTTATATTGTAAATTCATATGTAGTGTATTCCTTTCTTTCTCTTTCAATTAGGTATATCTTGTGTAGAGATCTAAGAATGTCATATTAGTTTTAAAATCATAATTGTAGTGTTCCATCGCTTCATCTAGCTAAAGAAAAAAGAGAGGTAAAATTAGAGTTAGCCAATTAGCTATGAACAAGGTAGTTTGAAAGGAAATCATATGTTAAAACTTATTTTGGCCATTGTTGTACCCATGTTAAAGATGAAAAAATCACTAAAAAGAAAAGTAAGGAATAAAAGTAATATCAACTACTTCTTGCATTGGAAACATCGCAACAAGTACTCTTTCTGGTGTCATGTTGTGATGATCATATCCCCCACCTCTTCCGAACTTAGTTCTGCAATATTCCAACCCTAAAGATTAGAAGTTGATGGTACGGGTGTGGAGACTTGTTGGAACAAGCTCCCACTGCGGGCATACATTATTTGGATACTCAAAATCGAATTAGTTATTAAAAAAGTGGTAAAAATATACACAACACTTCTCATGTCTTTCATATTTAGAAAGATGAGACCAATTTTGTAACTTGAAAAACTAAAAAAGATTATATTCTATCCTTTGTACAACCTTTCAGATAGCGTTATTAATATTCATAAGGACCACTTTGTAATTTCAAAAATTAAAAGAAAAAATTACTTATACTACTATGCCCGATCACAACAGCTTCATTAAAATAAAAGACTAAAATAATTAAAAATATAAAGAGTATGTCTACTCTATAAAAAGGATTCTCTCATGTGTGTCATTCCGATCAGCTTGACTGGTTAGTTGTTTTTTATTTTTATTTTTTTTTCTTTCAGTTGCTTCATCTACTGCCTTTTATTGTAAATTATATTTTAAATTTTCTTTTCTCACAACCTCAAATAATAAGGATACAAGTGTTAGAAAAGTGTTTTTTTATTGAGTATGCTTTTATTAGTCTTGTATGTGTGTGTGTTTCAACACTTTGGTTGTGTGCTTTAGTTGATATAATTCAATAAAATATTATTGACATTGTTTGTATAAGTTTAAAATTATGACTGCATGTTTGTTTATTTGGTTGATTTTTTTTACAATTTTTGTTGTCAATTAATAGTACATATTGATTTGTTGTTTTTTTATACATATAATAAAGGGAATCAACCGGTTTCTTTTGAGCTGCTTCAACTGCTCCCCATTACTACATATCTTTTTTTCTGAATCTACAAAGGTATGTGTGCTTGTTTATTTTATCAGTGTGCGAATTTTACCACTTTGTCGACATATTTCAACAATTGGTCTACATATATAAGTAGTTTGTTACATATTTCAGCAGTTTGTCTATCAGTGAGTGGTCTAACATGTTTGTGTGCTTACTTGCATATAACTTCTTCAGAGCATATATTATTTTGATATTCAACAATCTCTTTTAAAAAATTGTATATAATTACTTACTATGATAAACACATGTCTAAGAAGGGAAATGTGTGTATCTATCTATCCTATAAAAATGGAGTCTCTCTTGTGTGTCATTCGGACCAGCTTGGCTGGTTGGTTATTTTTTTATTTTTTTCTAATTGCCTAATCCACTGCCTTTTTATTGTAAATTACATTTTAAATTTTCTTTTTGCAACCTCACATAATAATGATGCAAGTGCTAAAAAGTGTTTCTTGTTGAGTCTAATTTTATTAGTTTTGCCTGTGTATGTGTTTCAACACTTTGGTTGTGTGCCTCAGTTGCTATAATTCAATATATTATTA
Organism: Alisma plantago-aquatica; assembly: GCA_963693085.1. Classification (NCBI taxonomy): domain Eukaryota; kingdom Viridiplantae; phylum Streptophyta; class Magnoliopsida; order Alismatales; family Alismataceae; genus Alisma; species Alisma plantago-aquatica. The sequence continues at coordinate 652,816,324 of OY856411.1, forward strand.
TTAATATTGTTTAGATAAGTTTAAAATGATGACTTGCATGTTTGTTTGTTTGGTTGAGTTTTTTTTTACAATCTCTACTGTTGATTAGTCATACAACTTGATTTGTTATTTTTATAGCTACAATAAAGGGGAGTTAGGTGGCTACTTCAATTGCTCCCCATTACTATATATATATATGTTTTTTTGAATCCACCAATGTATGTGTGCTTACTCATCTTATCAGTGTGCATATTTTACTAATTTCTCTACATATTTGAGCTCCATCAAACATAGGAGATAGGGTTTCAACGGTCTCCGTGACACAAAATAAGCTGAGAGGAAACTTAGGAAAATTGAGGAATCAGAACGGCGGTGATCAAGAGGAAACGTCCAATAAGTACCTTAGCTATATTAACGATGTGAAACAACAGTGAAAGAGGTAGCGGTGAAGGAGTGTTGTTGTGGTGAGGGTGTGAATCCGCTAGTGAGGGTCTGAATCTTGTTCATTCGTCGTCTTATACACTCGCACCTTGCAGGATCGTTTAGTTCCTTCCAATCATTTGAGAATCACAGAGAGCGAGAAGTGAAAGAAGAACCCTAATGTCAGAAGGGTTTAGCTTATATACCCTTGAGTGACCACGACCGTGGCAGGATAGATTGCTGTGATCGCCATCAGATGCTCTTTCATGCTTGCCGTGACCGTGGCCTAAGGCACTTAAAGAAGGTACCACGACCGCAGAAGACGCCACAATCGCAGTCCATGCCGCGACCACGGTGCTTTCAAGACTGTGTCAACAAAATCAACTAACTAAAATAAGAACTCGTAATTCTCAATAATTTTTTTTGATGAAAAAAGATTAATATACATACTGCATGTATACCTCTACTAGGTAAAAAAACCCGAAATATTAAAAGGTAGAGAGGTACATAGCTCATAGACTAAAGCATAAGATAAAGAAAATATGAATTAAAGAAAGCAACAAAAACTTGGGTTGTCTCCCAAGAAGCACTTGTTTAAAGTCTTTTAGCTTGAATTTCTCTCTCATCCTCTTCATTTTCCTTCAGCTGGTGCTGATACTTCCTCATTCCTTTCATCTGCTATAGAGTTGGGTTCCCCCAAACTTAGTTTCATCCTTCTCACAAAATCTTTGTGTTCATAATATCTTTTCACCCTCTGCCCAATCACCTTGAAGATTCCTATCTTGTCTCCAGCTATCTCCATCATCCTTGATGGGTATATTTTGTACGACAGAAAAGGGTCCAGACCACCTTGTTCTCATCTTTCTAGGAAACAACCTAATACTTGAGTTGAATAAAAGGACCTTGTCTCCTTCATGAACATCCGTGTTCTTTAGATGGGCGTCATGCCATACCTTTGTGATCTGCTTATAAATCCCTGCGTTCTCATAAGCATGCAGTCTCAACTCTTCAAGTTCCTAGAGTTGGAGAAACATTTTCTGCCCAACCTTATCGAGGCCCATGTTAACTTTTTTTTATAGCCCATAGGGCTTTGTGCTCTAGTTTGATAGGTAGATGACATGACTTCCCATAAATTAACATATAGGGGGTCATACCTATAGGTGTCTTATATGCTGTGTGGTAAGCCCATAGTACATCATCAAGTTTCATGGACCAATCCTTCCTTGTTCTACTAATAGTTTCTCTAGTATCTATTTAATATGTCTCTTTGACACTTCAACCTGCCCCGATGTTTTGGGGTGATATGTCATTGCAACCTTATGTTTTTCCCATACTATTTCAATAGAGCTTCAAATTGCTTTTCACCAAAGTGCGACCCTCTGTCACTTATAATAGTGCGTGGTACTCTGAACCATGGAAAGATAGTTTTCTCGAACAACTTTATTACTGCCTTAGAGTCGCAGGCTTGGGTGGCAGCAACCTCTACCATTTGGAGATGTAGTCGACAACAACGAGTATACATTGGTTCCCTTTTGATGATGGAAAAGGTCCCATGTAATCGATCCCACATACATCAACATTTTTGACTTCCATCCAATATGCCATCGGCATCTCATTCCTTCTGCTGATGTTTCCTGTAACCTGACATTCATTGCAAGTTTTTAACAAATGATGCAACATCCTTAAAAAGAGTTGGCCAATAAAATTCTGATTGTAAAACTTTTGCAGCTGCCGTTTACCCTCCATGGCATCCCCGGTAAGGTGAGGAGTGGCATTTCTTGAGGATTAAGGGTACTTCTTCTTCTGGTATGCATCAATGATATAAGTTGTTAGAGTACGTTTTAAACAACAACGGATCATCCCAATAGTAATTTTTCAGCTTGGAGAATAATTTTGTCTTATGATTATATGTGATCTCTGGTGGAAGTTGTCTACATGATAGATAATTACAAATGTCTGCAAACCAAGGCAGGCTCTATTCTTCTGATTGAGCCATCAAAAGAGCTTCATCAACATAGTTGTCATTTACTGGAAATTGATTTTATTCATAAAAAAATATCCTTGATAGGTGGTCCACAACCACATCTTCTTTTCCCTTTTTATCAATGATCTCATGGTCGAACTCTTGCTGTTACACCCGCATCCCACGATTACCACTAATCATGAGATTAGGACATAAGTTTGAGGATTATACTTAATAAAAAGTTTACTCCCGACTTTTTATTTCTTTTGTTTCAAACTCCTTGTTTTCTCACATCCAATCATTTAAACAAACTTTACAAGAGAATTAAACTTTGATAACTCTAATATGATCTCAACATTAATGATACACATCCATACATTCATTATGTTTCTCACACTTCCATGTACATACGACATGATAATCAGACACATTCTCTCTTATTAAGAAAACAAAGATACAAAACATCATTTACAACCCTCTCACATCTATACAAGGACCTAGAGTGACATGGACCAACTGAACTTAACTAATCTCACACTTAACTCATGTGGTAGATCTACGCTGATGCAAAGACATTCTTCAAGTCCACGTGATTTCCCTAAAAATTGTGAGTAGAGGGGTGAGCCTACTCGTTTAGTGAATGAGTACTTCAAAGAAACAATTTAAAGCACTTATATAATTACAAATATATTGTTAAGCAACTGATATCAATTATAATAGTTGTAAGATTTAAAGAGACTAATCACTCACAAACAGAAATGTGGTAGGATAGTTTAGATATCTGTAAGAGTGAATCAATATATGAACATGCTTGATAGATCATAAAGAGAACTAATAATTTAGAAACATACAAAGAATAATTGAATAACTACACACTTTTGTTAACCTCTCATTCATCTTATTATGCCCTAAACCCACATGAGGTGTACCAAAACATGTGAAAGAATCACAACAAGCTACAATCTCACTGTACAAGGCTTAGAAGCATGCCTGTGTTCCTAAGTCTATCTCTTGAGTAAGACCCTGTCTGCAACGAGCCTCGACACATCTGCCTCTCGGCGGCTAATGGGATCGGCCGGATATCTCAGACTCCACCTCTCAACCTGGGTACTCAGGTGGTGAGTCAAAGCCCTCAGGCTTATTGTGCATCAGTTGACCTACTGACCACTGATCACTCAACATATTACACAGGTACCACCGACATCCCCAGTTGGTGTTGGGTACCACACAACTGTAAGGAGTCTGCCTTATTGGTCCAGACCCCCGCACCCTACTGGTGCACTCTGGATTACTTCGATCTGGACTACCTCCAGTCGGGAAACCATTTCCTCCTCACAGTGCATGCCTCATCCTGTAAGGATTCTACAGTATTTAGGGCATCTACATGTCTAATTCACTCTTTAAATTCACAATTCAATCATCACATCAACATATCTTTGTTCAGCTTTATAAACCATTCATTTCATAAACCATCTGATAACATTTATCATAACTGAACTGTTAAGCATCACCACTTCTTAAACTGAGAAACATTGATATCACAATACTTGTTTCACTGAACACCCTATCCTTAGGGTTTCATTCACCTCATTCACTTATCACATGACTCACATAAGGATTTAATACATCATAACATCATTGAATAAATATTGCTCTCAGCAGTTCACGTATAATCGAATATATATATGAAACCCTGTAATGAACTGAACTTGGGTTTCCATGCCATTTAGTAAAACATCATACATCAAGAATAACATTGAATCAAGATGTCTATTTGCAAACGTCCAACTTTCTATTCATTTAGGGTTTCACCCCCCTTACTGATATATCAAACAAACATTGATATCATTAAATGAAATCCATGATCTTATCTGACATATATGTAATATGCACACAAATAAAACTATCATTCGTAACCAAGGAGATTCAACTAGGCAAGCTTCTTTATTCAATTATACAACAATTTCAGTCATATCCGAAAATATTAGATTTTAGTATATTCATGTAACCTCTACAATTACTTTAAAAATTCTTATTTAGATGGATTGCAATCATTTCTAATGTGATTTCATAATATGAAATTCATCACAACAGAGAAATAATCCATTTCATATCATCTTGCAAAAGCTAGACCAAAAAGGCAACTTAGTGTTTGTACTCACATACCAAACAATTGAAATTTTTTGATGATTTAACTCATTTTTGTGCAATCTACTATTTAAAGGAAGTACCCACTCACCCTAAGGTAAAAACACCTTAAAAATGCAGCCCATCTCTGAAAATCTTGAATCCATATCAAAACTCTAGCAAAATTAGCAGTTTCGTCTTCCTTTCAACCCTAAATGAGGTTTGCTGTAGGTAGAAGATGAAGGTCAGAGGTTAACCAAACCTCACATTTGTTGGATCAGGGATTCCGAGCAAGGGAAAACAAGGAGGAGGAAGAATTGATGGTTAAAACTACTTACCAAGTCAAATCTATGACAACCCTTTTAGATTTCTGTCATTCTTCACGTTCTTCCCCAAAAATCGTCCCAGAAATCACCTTCTAGGTCTCCTTCTCGTCAAGCAAGAAGACTAAGATGATAGTGGATCGAATTTTGGTTCTAACACACTTCGTTTCGTTGAAAACATATAAGTATAACTTGAGATATGATCATTTTACGATTGGCTGTCTTGGGCGGCATCGGTCGCGGTCGCGGCACGACGCAGCGTCACAGTTGCGGTGCTATTATCACGGGTCGCGGCACACGACACATCGTCGGTCGCGGTACTCTATACATATTTACTAAAAAGGGCATAACTGTCTCATTTTAACTCCAACTTAGTTCATTCTTTTTTTGTTGGATTTATAATTGAATTCTATACAATCCTGAAATATTATTTTGATAACATTATCAAATGAAAAATTATTTATTAATTATTTCTTCCAATGTTATTAAGTCTCTTCTTGCATGCATGTATGGGTTAATGCTATATTAACTCCAACTCAAATATTTATAGTATGCTTAAGTCATGATTATGAGTTGTCCAAACAAGTATTTAAGGTTAAAACTTTGTGACGACCTGACATCAAATCAAGACAAATCGCCACCAGTAATAATTGTGGAATAATCATAAACAGCGGACTAACAAAATCACTAAAAATTAAAACTATTTTGCAAAGAGATCCGTTTCTAGGAAACTCTCTTAAAGGAAGAACCAAACTTTATATACATCACGGTTCACATTGTACATACTTTTTACCATCTCATTTTGAGGATAACATATAACAATTATTTTGTCAAACCTTATACATAAGAAACATAAAACCCTCAAAGTAATCAAGCCAAAATCTCAGATCGTTCATAAAACCATTTTGTACTAACTCCAAGGACCTAAGAGTAGAAAGACGACACATATGACTTCTATCTATAAGAAACGACAGAAGTGCACTCAACCTGAGTTGTTACTACGACCCCTGTTTCTATTGTTCTATCACCTTAGATACAACATATATACACACGAGAATAATATTTGTATATGCCACACAACAAACATTAACATGCTAACAAAATTCCAATTCATTTGAAACAATATATACAAACTTTTCCTACCCGGACCTAAGAGTACAGAGATGACTCTAGGACACATTAGACATCTAATCAACTTTCTCAAAGCTTCATTACTATAGCTCCTCTTTGCTGCCGTGTGTTTGTTTCTGTCACTTTAGATTACCTAAAAAGATGTGGCAAACCACAAGGGTGAGATGCATGTCCCAGCAAGAGATATAACCTCCAACAATGCTTATTCATTACAATATTTTAAATAGTAGATAACTAAGTAGTTGTAGTATTTAATAATCAATTAAATAGATTGTACAGTTCAAGTATGCTAAACATATTAAGCAATTAATCTTAGCAACAAGTATGATCATCAATGCATATATAGATAACAAATAAATCCATTTCTTTGGATAGATATCTACTCAAATATCATCAAATTGCATCTAATAACAATCATTATCATTAATTTGACTATCATCATATTCCTTGCTAACAACACAAGCAATCTAGTAGCAAAAGCATCCCTAACATCATGAATATGTCTAGTAACATAACATGGCTATCAATACTGGCATCTCAAATAAAGGGAACAAATCTATATCATAAGTAGAACTAACATCATAACATAATGAACTACATAGGCATGATTAGTAGTTTATGTATTTCTAATTACATAGGCATGGCTAGCAATATTAAACATAGCTAGCAACATCTTAACCGTCAGTGTCAATATATTTGATAACATAAGCATGTTTACAACATGAGCATAACTACAACATAAACATATCTATTATTTCTTATTGTACTATACGTGATCTTAGTGAAAAGAAAGCAAACAAGGGTTATCATCCAATATGAAGCATTGTGTATAACCCTAAACAGATATGCTACACGGCTATCTTACATCTTTTATGATTATGCCCTGAGGAATTTGAGGATACCACTCAAAATCTAACTGACCACTACTAGGTCAAAATCAGTGCCATACAAGATCTAGGAAGAGCCAGACTCCTAAGATCTTCTTTGCCCCCGGTCAGTACGGGTCCACCACAACGACACATAAGGTCAAGCTGCTAACAACCTAGTCTGTCCTTGGTACATGTCATGGCACTAGTGAAAGGAGGTGGGTACGCATACCCTACCATCTGAGGTTCAACCGTAGTTGTCCTCCAATCTCGTCACATATATAATCACATCAGATGTATGAGGCATGACCATAGCCATCCTCCACAACCTGCATTGTGGATGACAATGATATATCCTCAACTTGCCACCCCACATACTCAGTAGTATGTGCTCCGAGTTTCCCTTAGGAATACTCATTTCACCATCTGGCAAGTTTTGACACTCAGATGGATCTTTACACAGGGCACTACATGATTAGAGTTTCACTTTATTAGTTACGCCAATTGGGTGAATTAAGGCTGCATCAAACAGGTGGACATACAAACCCTAACTCACTTCTAACAAGCATATAAATATCACAACTTGAAAAAAATATAAAATGTGTGAAACATAATTTCTCATCTCATCATCACATGGTACTATTCACTTGCCATTCATGAGACCACACTAGTCATCATACTATCACAAGATATAAATCCTTTTCACAATATCACAGGGTATCAACCCTTATCAACACAAGAGGATTACACCTCATTCAAGGCTCGACCATGCCCAAAGGTCATTAAGACCATCATACTATCACATGATATAAATCCTTTTGACAATATCATAGGGTATCAACCCTTATCAACACAAGATGATTACACCTCATTTAGGGATCAACCATGCCCAAAGGTCATTAAGACCATCATACTATTCCCTGTAAGATCATCATTATCTTTCCATGCCTTATAACAAGGCTCAACAACATCACTTACATATAATACACCAGATCAACACAATATTGCATTAATGAGCTAGGATATATTCATAAAAAATCATATTAGGTTATATTAACATTAAGAACATTCCTTTATTACATCAACATGCAAGGAATTGACATATGATTAATCCTCATCATATTCGTAATGCACATGTTTAGCATAAGAATGTATCAACCATGTGGCTATGATAATAACCAATTAACACATTAAGGTTATGATCATATTAAGGAGGTTATTTCACCATCATGCCATCATATAAGAATGTTAAACATGAATACTCATCTTTATCTATTTGCATTAGCGTTAGGCTCAACAAGATAAATTATATTAATGTTACTAATCAACACTCATACCCAAACCCTAACTCATGACATCTCCATTGGATCATGGATGCATAAGGTGAAGCATCACCATCACATTCCATACTATTCTCAAGTATGAACCCACACATAAATCAAGGTGTAACCATTGGGTTATAGCATACTAGGGTTTCAACAACAATAATAGAGTACTCCATGATTGTATTAATCATTCAAGGACTATTCATACCCAATTACCATCATTTAGTCATATTAAAGTTAGGTATAACAAGCCATACCTCATTAGGGTTACATATCAACACAATATGGTTATCATCCATTCTATTCATATGAGTGAATAGGTAAGAGTACCCTATTAAGGGTAACCCTCCATTTGTTCCATCATTATTCAACCCATATCACTATACCACAATGTCACCCAAAACCATTGGATGTTTAAAAGGTAATACCATTGGTTGTTTACATAAGTAAAAACCTTGGATAAACCACCTATGAAGTCCTTGATTTGTGATCTATAAAGAGTAACCATCTAACCCTAGACATCCCTTGATCAACAACACAAAAAGTTCCATTGAGAGTAGGGTAAAACCCACAACCGATTGTTCATTTAAAACAAGCCATCCATTGTCAACAAGTAAGCTCCTTAAGTTGATTATATAAATGAAACCATCTATATCACATTATTAGGACAACATATTACATTGGCCATCATTCCACTTTATTGGAGGAATAAACATTAGATCTTGACCATTGGGTCAAGTTCATATGTTAAAATCATCAATTATAGTATAGGTCCGACCATTGAATCAAGTGACCCAAGAAACCATTAGTCTAAGGCTTAATTGATGCTATAACTATATGATTAACTCACCATAGGTTTTGGAGACCTGATCCACCATCATTAGTGACCATTAAGTCACCATAGGTTTTTATATCAACACTATATTCATTAATCAACATCTAATATTAAGCTAATGTCATCATTGATTGATAACATCAGTAGGGTACTTAATGGTTGATCATTAAACTTCTAATTGATCCAAAACCTGACCTAAGGGGTTGACCATAGGTTTTCACCATCATCTAACACCTTTGATCCCGACCATCAATTGTCATGAAGACAACACCATAGCGGTGTTGCAATGGTACCATCATCGGGTCATGGGTTTATAGAAGAAATCAGCTTAAAACCCTAAAATTGACCATTGGTTGATAGGTGCTTAGCACCATAGGTTGTCAAACCAACCTGATCCAAGTCATATTATACCTTAGGAATAATGTACACATGATCACAGGTTCATCTATAACTGAAATCAGAATAGGGAGTATTATAAAAATAAAAAACCAAGTCAAGAATAGATTTTTAGTGCATGGATCATCATTTTCAAGCAAGAACATGAGCTAGAAAGCTTATGGTAAGCAATAAACGTGGAGAAAGTTATAAAACTGGCCTCTAATTAGAAGATAAAATCCCAAACATAAGAAAACATGGGCAGGTAGGGTAGGAAATCCAAGCATAAGCTGTGAACTAGTCCATCTAGCACCTTTCTTCATCAAATGAGCAAACTCTAAGCATAAGGAGCAAGAAAGGTAGGGTTTTAGAGATTTAGAGCAATTTCTACCATGGAACAAAAAGGTTCCAATCTGGATAAATGTAGGAGGAATGATAACAAAGAAATAAACAAAGGAAAGAAGGGGATTCTTACTCTTTTAGGTCAAGATCACTAGAAGGAAGCTTTTCAAACCCTAAAAGGAAGTCAATTGCAACCCTAGATTCTTTTTCAAAGAAGATCCCCTCTTTCTTATTCCTTGGATAGGAAATTCATAGCAGCATAGAGGGAAAATGAGGTTCATAGAAGGAGGGAAGTGGTGGAGAGAAAATGGCTCATTTTGGTACTTAGGGATAAGTATACAAAACTTTAAGATAAATAAAAAGAAAAAATTGAAGTTCTAGTATCTTTTCAAGTGTCCATGGCCTTAAACTATTAATAATATACAAGCATACACACATGTAGCTCCCCCACCGTCCATAGAGACATGCTTATCCCTCATTTCTTGAATTTCTAAGAAAAACAAATAATTCATTAGTTGATAGCTACTAAAGATGGCTCATCCATGAAGGGGTAAACCCTAAAATGCCCTTGGAGAAAACACCTTCAAACTAAGGATTAAAGAACAAGATAAAATATTACTAACAAAATCATGACAAGCATTAAGATTATCTTAAATCTGTATGATTACCAGCAAAGCTAAGAACGAGTTGTAACAATTCTCCCCCTCTAATAATTTTTTTGTCTCGAAATTTCTAAAATAGGAAATGATACTTGTTAAACATCTCCAATTTTACTTCCCAAGTGGCTTCTTCTACACCATGATTCCTCCAAGGAACCTTTACTAGGGGTATCTCTCTCCTTTTAAGCTTTCGAATACTGCAGTCTAGAACTTTATTTTCAACATTGAGTCATTTGTTTCTCTTTTAATCACAACAGATTTTAAGCAAGCCTTCTCAATGATAACAAAAGAATTCTCTATGCCACAATCAATCATAGGAAAGAGAAGAGAAACAACTATTTTCAATATTTTCATACCATTGAGGTGTTACCTCAACATTGATAATCTATCCAATTATCTTAATTCATACGGCTCAATATGTACCATTGTTCTGTATTACCTCCGAGTCACAAAAGAGAGTTCACCATGTTGTTTTGAATTTTACTATTATGCTACTCAAATAGCAAAGCAGTCATGTGTTGGAAGACTAGATTCAACAACAATTGTGCAATGCTAAGCTGGATTACTGATATGAATGACTAAAACCATCAGACACCTTTGATTAACATATTGCTTGTACATGTACAACTGGAATCATACAAAAAACAAATTTACATCCCTTAATATACCTTCAACAAACTGTACTTCTTTAAAACAAATTCACATATCACTGAGAGCCATTATTTTCTCTTATTTCTCTCCTCATTCTTTACTACTTACTTCTTGTTACTTATCTTTCTCATTTTAATCATATTGAATAAACATCTCTAAAATTGAAACATACAAGGTAAGAATAGATTATTCATCATTCTTGATATCACTGCAATAATTTATTTCATATCACATTTTACTCATGTTATATTTCTCTTTTTGTTCAAAACACACTTGTTACATTCCAAATTTATTTCTTACTCTTTGCTCTGAATCATTTCCGTATTATTTATCTACCTTTCAGATTTGCCATCTTTAAACTGTGGATTACTATCAATGCTAGTTTACTTCTCATAGTGCAAATCTCATGATCTTATTTTATAGAGATGCTAGTATTCAAGGTCAAATCACCAGTGACATCCCTTGAACTATTACAACTCTATACATTCTAGGGTTTGGTCCTTATCAATAGCATGATGTTATTGTGATGTGACTTTGCTCCCTTAATTTGAAATTGAAATTTTGGATCTCACAAGTTTTACTAAAGTCTTCCTCATCTTATCAATTGAATTTCCTTTCTCTTACTTGGCCATTCAGATAGATTACATTCTCAACTTACCCTTCTAGGGTTTCATCATCATATTGTGTGTCACTATTACATTCACTAGATGTCTCTACCATGGTGGTTATGCATCATATAGGATTCATTTCCTTATCACTTCATTCCCACATTGCTTTCATTAAGTAATATATGAAAGAGAAGATGATTTTGAGACTTAGAATTCTTATCTTCAAACATTTTTTTGATGAACCTATCTTCAAACATTTTTTTTGATGAACCTATCTTCAAACATTCTCTTAATACATTTCTCATATGTAGGTTTAATTGGTTATCAACAAGGATACTTGACTAAATAGCACTTTCTTGAATCTCCTAACCTCTTTCTTTTATAATCTATATTACTCCATGATGTTTCAAACCCTTCCTTACTTTCCATAATCCTCTTACCATATAATACTCTTCCACCTATCATTTTTAACTTCTACTTTTCTCTTATGATCATGTTACTTATTCTTGTGTATGATCATGTATACCATGTAGCATATATTTCTTTTTATCCTTCTACTAATGTGAAGTTGAAATTCTAAATGAATAATCTCTCTACTAGTTTCGTCTCATGTTTAATACATAACATATCCTTCATTTTGAATCAAACAGCTCATGCATGGGTCAAACTTACTTTCTCTTTCAATCAAGTTTTTTCTTCCGGAATATAGTCTACCTTTGTATGACTTATTCATTTGTTAAGCTTCACTTTTGTTCTTCTTTTAGAAACTAGTTTGTTGTTCTATAGAGACTTGGAATCCAAATGTAGTAAGGATGAATGTATTAACTTCACAATAAAGGTATATATTCCATGCTCTCAATTATATCATAACCCTCATTCCTTAATCAAGCTCATTATTTCCAATATTTATCTTTGTTTCATCTAAGTTTCTTATCCTAGTCTTCTGATTTACATGTTCATCCAATTCTCTTTACTTTAACTCTTATGAAGACTCTTTCCTTCTATGTACTTATTGTATACTCAACTCTTTTCTTCTATTTTCCCTTTGATTTGGAGTACATAAAAGCATTTTACTCAATTATATGATCCATTCCTCATAATTGATTCTTATTATCTTGGCTCTTACATACTTTTCTCATATCTTTTCCATATTTCATATTTAGTGTTCATATAATACTAATCATTAAACTTAATCTGAACCTTATGTCATGTTCCTTTATTCCCAATTAAGGGTTCCTCATATGAGGCCCTAAAGATGGATCTCAGATATCAGTTCAATTGATTCTTAACTATTCTAATCTTTCCCTTATATTTCAACATCTTAGTGTATGTACATTCTCACTATGATGTGAGTCTAATTTATCTAGAGTCTACTCGTATTATATTATTGATAGGAGTCACTAGATGTTACTAACGCACCCTGCCAGCCAGACCAAGCCGAACCTACAGTCCTGAAGCCAAGAGCTACTAAGGATTAACCAACTCCTATTCATCTCAAACATTTGGAAAGAATATCCACTTATGGAAAACTCATTTAAGCATAACTTCTGGTCTACTTGATATAAAGAACAACTAAATCAACTTCATGATACACAACAATCTAAAAGAACAATACATATTCTACAAACTGATAATATGAATTCATACATATAAGAGCATTTCTATTTATTTCCAATCAAAGAAGCAATATAAAGCAAGAGTTGTATCACATTCTATGTTTAATCTCTTACTCCTTCATTACTTTCCAGTCTCCTAACCCTAAGATTTCTAGGGTTTCTCTCTAGCCCATCCTTCCTCTGCATACCTGGACAGGGCATCCAGAGAAGAATAGATAGAGTAGCTTGATACTGGTCAACCTAAGTATTCAGATATCGGGCTAGGGTATCTAAATACTCAGACCTCCCAGAGCTATAAACACATCACCTCCTATCTACCACACTTATAACTCTGACTTTCTATCCTGATGGTCCCTGACAACTCATCCTAAGCTTTGATACCAAGATGTTACACCGTATCCCATGATTACCACTAATCATGAGATTAAGACATAAGTTTTAGGATTATACTTAATACAAAGTTCACTACTGACTTTTTATTTCTTTTGTTTCAAACTCTTTGTTTTCTAGCATCCAATCATATAAACAAACTTTACAAGAGAATTAAACTCTGATTACTCTAATATGATCTCAACATTAATGATACACATCCATACATTCATTCTATTTCTCACACTTCCATGTACATATGACATGATAATAAGATACATTCTCTCTTATTATGGAAACAAAGATACAAAACATCATTTACAACCCTCTCACATCTATACAAGGACCTAAAGTGACAGGGACTGACTAAACTTAACTAATCTCACACTTAACTCCTGTGGTAGATCTACGCTGATGCAAAAACATTCTTCAAGTACACATGATTTCCCTAAAAATTATGAGTAGAGGGGTGAGCCTACTCGCTCAATGAATGAGTACTTCAAAGAAATAGTTTAAAGATCTAATATAATTACATATATATTGTCGAGTAAATGATATCAATTATAACAAATGTAAGCTTTAAAGAGACTAATCATTCACAAACATAAATATGGCAGGATAGTCTAGATATCTACAAGAGTGAATCAATATATGAACATGCTTGATTGATCATAAAGAGAACGAATAATTCAAAAACATACAAAGAATAATTGAATATCTGCACACACTTGTTTAACCTCTCATTCATCTTATTATGCCCTGAACCCACATGAGGTGTAGCACAACATGTGAAAGAATCGTAGCAAGCTACGATCTCACTATTTAAGGCTTAGAAGTATGCCTGGGTTCCTAAACCTATCTCTTGAGTAAGACCCCATCTTCAGCGGGCCTCGACACGTCTGCCTCTCGGCGGCTAATGGGAGTGGTTGGATATCTTAGACTCCACCTCTCAACATGGGTACTCAGGCGGTGAGTCAAAGCCCTCAGGATTATTGTGCATCAGTGGACCTACTAACCACTGATCACTCAACATGTTACACAGGTACCACCGACATCCCCAGTTGGTGTTGGGTACCACACAACTGTAAGGAGTCTACCCTATTGGTCAAGACCCTCACACCCTATTGGTGCGCTCTGGCTTACTTTGATCTGGACTACCTCCAGTCAGGAAACTCTTTCCTCCTCACAACACATGCCTCATCCTGTGAGGATTGCACAATGTTTAGGGCATCTACATGTCTAATTCACTCTTTAAATTCACAATTCAATCATCACATCAACATATCTTTGTTCAACTTTGTAAACCGTTCATTTCATAAACCATCTGATAACATTTACTACAACTAAACTGTTAAGCATCACTACATCTTAAACTGAGAAACATTGATATCACAATATTTGTTTCACTGAACACCCTATCCTTAGGGTTTCATTCACCTCATTCACTAATCACATGAATCACATAAGGATTTAATACATCATAACATCATTGAATAAAGATTGCCCTCAGCAGTTCATGTATAATCATATATATATATATACATATATAATATGAAACCCTATAATGAACTGAACCAGGGTTTCATTTAGTAAAACATCATACATCAATAATAACATTGAATCAAGATGCCTATTTGCAAACGTCCAACTTTCCATTCATTTAGGTTTCACTCCCTTACTGATATATCAAATAAACATTGATATCATCAAATGAAATTTAAGATCTTATCTGACATATATGTAATATGCACACAAATAAAAATATCATTCATAACCAAGGAGATTCAACTAGACAAACTTCTTTATTCAATTATACAACAATTTCAGTCATAACTAAAAATCTTAGATTTTAGTATATTCATGTAACCTCTACAATTACTTTAAGAATTCTTATTTAGATGGATTTCAGTCATTTCTAATGTGATTTCATAATCTGAAATTCATCACAATGGAGAAATAATCCATTTCATATCATCTTGCAAAAGCTAGATCAAAAAGGCAACTTAGTGTTTGTACTCGCATACTAAGAAATTGAAGATTTTTGATGATTTAACTCATTTTCATGCAATCTACTATTTAAAGGAAGTACCCACTCACCCTAAGGTGTGAAATCACCTTAAAAATGCAGCCCATCTCTGAAAATCTCGAATCCATATCAAAACTCTAGCAAAAGTAGCGGTTTCTTCTTCCTTTCAACCCTAAACGAGGTCTGCTGTAGGTAGAAGATGAAGGTCAGAGGTTAACCCAAACCTCAAATTCATTGGATCAGGGATTCTGAGCAAGGGGAAATGAGGAGGAGGAAGAATCAACAGTTAAAAATACTTACCAAGTCGAATCTATGACAACCCTTTTGGATTTCCGCTGTTCTTCACGTTCTTCCCCAAAAATCACCTTCCAGGTCACCTTCTCATTGAGAAAGAAGTCTGAGATGATAGAGGATCGAATTGCGGTTCTAACACACTTTGTTTTGTTGAAAATGGATAACTATAGCTTAAAAGATAAGTATATATTGAGATAGGATCATTTTACGATTGGCTGTCCTAAGCGGCATCGGTTGCGGTCGCGGCACACGACGCAACGTTGGTCGCGGTACTCTGTATATGTTTACTAAAAAGGGCATAACTCTCCGATTTTAACTCCTATTTGGTTCATTCTTTTTTTGTTGGATTTATAATTGAATTATATACAATCCTAAAATATTATTTTGATAATATTATAAACTGAAAAATTATTTATTAATTATTTCCTCCAATGTCATTAACTCTCTTCTTGCATACATGTATGGGTTAATGCTATATTAACTCCAACTCAAATATTTATAGTATGCTTAAATCATGATTTTGAGTATCCCAAATAAGTATTTAAGGTTACCAAAGTTAATATAAAGCACAAGATAAAATATTACTAACAAAAACATGAAAAGCATTAAGATTATCTTAAATCTCTATGATTACCAGCAAAGCTAAGAACGGGTTGTAACACTTGCAGTAACAAAGCCCCTTGCAAAAGTCTCATCTTTGTGTCCTTCTTCTACATAAGAAATTTTATATCCCCATGATCAGTGTACACTTTTACCTTTGACCCTACCAGATATGATCTGAACTTATCAAAAGCAAACACGATAGCCAACATTTCTTTTTCAGTGGTGGTATAGTTCACTTGGGCTTTGTCCAATGTTCAACTTGCATAGAAAATCCCATGGTGCCTCTTATCATTATTTTGTCCAAGGACTACCCCGATGGTGAAATCACTGGCATCACACATGATTTTGAAAGGTCGCTCCCAATCTGGTGCTTGTAGAATCGGTGCTATTGTTAACACCCTTTTAAGGGTGTGGAAAGCGTCTAAACATTCACTGGTGAATTCAAACTTAGTATCTTTAATCAAGATATTTGAAAGGGGTTTGGTGATATTGGAAAAGTCTTTTATCAATCTTCTATAATACCCTGAATTCCCCAAGAAACTTCATACTCCGGTAACAAATTTAGGTGGAGAAAGCTTGGATATGGCTTCGATCTTACTTAGGTCCACTTCGATTCCTTTCTTGGAAACCTTATGGCCTAAGATGATACCATCTTGGACCATAAAATGGCATTTATAAACAAGATATTTTTCTTCACAATGCTACAACACTAAAGATAGGTTTCTTAGACATGCTTCAAGATATGTTCCATATACAAAGAAGTCATCCATGAAGACTTCTTCTATGTCTTCCAAATAGTTTGAAAACATAGATATCATGCAACGCTAGAAAGTTGTTGGTGCATTACACAATCAGAACGACGTCCTTTTGAAGGCATAAGTGCCATAGATGCAGGTGAACGTTGTCTTTTCCTGATCATCGGGATGAATTGGTACTTGATAGAATCCCGAATACCCATCTAGAAAACAAAAGTAATCATGGTGAGCTAATCTTTCTAGAACTTGATCTATAAATGGCAGAGGAAAATGATCCTTTTTAGTAGCAATATTCAACTTGCGATAGTCAATGCACATATGCCATCCTGTTACTGTCCTTGTTGCCACTTCATCTCTGTCCTCTCCTCTTATTATTGTCATTCCACCCTTCTTAGGCACCACATAGATAGGGCTCACCCAGTTGCTATCACTTATCAGGTGGATGATCCTGACATCTCGCAACTTTATAACTTCCTTCTTTACAACTTCCTTTAGCATTTGGTTCAACTTCCTCTATGGTTGATCTAAAGGCTTAGCTATTTCTTCGAGATGAATTCTGTGCATGCATAGGGCAGGGTTGAGGCCTCTGATGTCTTCCACAAAATACCCTATAGCCTTTCTATGTTGCCTGAGCTCCTTTAGCAACCTTTCTAGATAATCATCCATCAAGTTGGCATTAATGATCACATGATTTGTCACTTCTTTATCCATGAATTCATATTTCATCCCCTCTAAAAGTGGTTTCAGTTCTGGCTTTGGTTTTGGTGCTCTCTTCTCCTCAGGTGTTTGCTTGAGTGAAGCATACTTCACAGTCTCGACTGTCTCTTCATCATCGTTGAATTCTTCTTCAGGTTGATTCAGGTAATCCAAGATCTCTACGACCTCTCGGTCTTCCATTGTAGGGTCTTGACTATTCAAGGCTCATATGAGGGGATCAACAATTGCCGTGTCCTCTTGCACCTCTTTACAATATTGATTGTATCTATCCATGAAGTAGACTGACTCAGAGAGGGAGGGTCCCCTCATAGCGTCTTGTACTCAGAAATTGAGGTGATCGTCCCCTACGTGTAAGGTAATGATTCCTTCTGCTAGATCTATGAGGGCTCTTCTAGTTGTGAGGAAAGGTCTCCCAAATAATATTGTACATTTAGAGTCCTTGACTGTGTCAATCACTACTATATCGCATGGTATGAAGAATCACCTGACCTGTATCGGAACATCCTCGACTATTCCTATAGGATTTGTAAAGGTGTGGTCAGCTAATTCGATTATCATGCATGTCTTCACCATGCCTGTCAACCCGAGCCTTTGTGCTAGAGTCAAGGGCATTAGACTAATGCTCGCTCCCAAATTGACTAATCCCTTCCTTTCCACATTGTCTCCAAAACAGAAGGGTATGTTGAATGCTCCGGGATCCCTCTTCTTGGTTGGTAACTCATCTTGAACAAAGGTACTTGAAATTTTCACCAATTGCACAATTTCGATATGGTCTCCTCTCCTTCTCTTCATAGGTCCTTAAAGAATTTTGCATATGTCGACATTTCTTCAATTGCATCGAGAAATGGGACATCCAAGTGTAGTTACTTTACTGCTTCCATAAACCTTTCGTACCTCTTCTTTAAATGTGCCTTGATCATTTTGTAGGGAAAGAGAACTCTAGGGGCATAGGGATTTCTCTTCAAAAGGACTTCTCCTATAGGATCGGAGTTTTTTGCCTCTTCACCCTTCTTTTTGTGATTCCCTTCTTCTTTGCCATTTATAGCTGGCTCTTTCCCCTTAGACTCTTCCATTGCAATCTCCTTTTTAGATTGTTGCTTATCACAACTTCCTCCTTATTTAGTGTTGTTAGTGCTAGGATCTTTCACCATCCTCCCTGATCGGAGAGTGGCCATTTTTGCAGTCTCTGTATTTAATGGGATCTTCCCCAAAGGGTTTTTAATAAGTTCAGCTAGTTGTGCAAGCTATTGATCAATATGCCTTTGGTGTGTTTGCATATCTACCATCTGAGTATGCATTGTAGTTAACACTCCTGAATTGGTGATAACACTTTGAGTAAGTTGGTCATTTACCGAAGCTTGCCTTTTTGCAAAGTCGAATAGTTGAGCAATAATGTCAATTTGGTTGCTATCTTTGGCTTGGCTCGGCCCTGGGCCTTGTCCTTGGCTCTGTCAACTCACATTTTTATTTTGACTTTGGTAGATGTTTTTGTTCATATAATAGTTAGTAGTTCTAGTATATTGAGTCGGTCCTCCTTTCTTCTCAAATCCTGGAGGCGGTTTAGACAAATTAATCATTTGATGAGTGTTTTCAGTAGCTTCTTTATTGCCGTAGTTAAAGCTATGATGATCAGGTCATTTGAAATTGACATAAGAGACACTCTTTGTTTCTTATTCAATTTCACTTTCCTTACTCTCTTCTAGCCATGCATAGATATAGTTGTCAACTCCACGCCCCCCTTCTCCGCAGGTAACACATTTCATGACTTTATCCGTGTGTTTCTTGCCCTTGCCCCCAATGTCTTTTAATTGTTTGACATCAGTGGTGATTTTCTGAATCTGAGCTATAATAGTCTCCAAGGATTTAGCTACAATTTACGGTCCTTCAGATTCTGCCTTCTTGGCTGATCCTCTATCATTTCTTTCATAATCCATGCCTACTTGTAGTGCAGCCATGTTATCGATTATCTTCATGGTTCTACTCAGTTTCTTACAAAGAAAGTCACTTCCAGCGGTTGCATTCAATGAAGTTCTTTTGGTGGGAGTTAGCCCATTGTAAAAGGTGGTCACCAGGAATCCCTTACGATAGTTATGGTGGGGACAATCTCTCTGGTATTCTTGAAAGTGTTCCCACACCTCATGAAGGTTGTCTCCTGGTTTTTGTGTGAAAGAAGTGATCTTTTGCATATTATAGATAGTTCTGTCAGTGGGATAAAATTTAGTGACAAAGGCATCTGCAAGGGGTCTCCATCCATCTATGGACTGGTGGGTCAAGTTGAGGCACCAGGATAAAGCTTTATCTTTAAGGGAGAAATTGAATCCTTTGTAATATATCACTTCTTAAGGAACTCCCCTCATCCTAATGGTATTGTAGATGTTTTTGAAGGCATCAAGATGATGGTACAGATTTTTGCTCCTTGAATTTCCATGGAAGGGCTTGTTCTGGATCATCAAGATTATAACTGGTTTCAACTCAAAGTTCACTGCATTGAAGTACGGGATGATAATTGGGCATCTGGATTCATTGTCTCTAGTTGCGGCTAACTCTCTAAGAGTTTTTCCTTCTTCATCATCTTCACTCTCATTGTTCTGGTCATCACGTTCACGTCCATTCTTATAGTGATTGCGATGATGCCTTCTACGGTGATGGTGACATTGTTCTTCCTCACGGTGATGACCATCTGAGTGACGATCATCTCTATCTTCATCTGTCTTATATGACAATGGGTCATGTTGAACTCTTGCATTATGATCATCCCCAGTAAAACTACTGTCTACATGAGGTGACATGGTGACTTGAGGTTAAGGTGAAAAATTGAATAGATCTGCTTCCCTCTGGGGTCCCTGAATAGACTACACAGTCGAGTTAGGAAATTAGATGTGTTAAAATGAACTATTCTACGTAATCATAGGGTAGCGGATTTAAAGTTTTTGTGCTATCAACCTTATCACTAAGCTTGAGGCACGGGAGTATAATGAAAGGACTCAAGTTCTTAACAGTGCCATTTTGCCTTGTCCCCGAAAACATCGCCAAAAAGTTGATCGGCCTAAATCACACGTCTAAAATGGAGCAGATCTAGAGTAGTCAGACTTTTAAGATTATAACTCGACACTCAAGCCCCCACAACTATTATACAGGACCCGATGAAGTATTTAGGGTCGAACCACAGGCACAAGGTTAGCAAGTGTTAAGTATGCAGGGCCTCTCACTCTTACACTCTAAACAAACAAGTGGGATAAAAAGGGTGTTCCCTAAGGAACGATGGGGCCTCAACTAAACAAGAAAGTTAAAAGAAAGAAAACAATAATAAGAGAAAAATGATTACAAGAAGTAGGAAACAAAGATATGGAAAGAAACTTGGATCGAGTTTCACCTACTAAGATCTCTCACCAATATGTAAAACTCACACCCCTTTGTATACCCCTATCAAGATTACAAGCATTCATCAAAACGTCTATTCCCTCCTCACTTGAGATAAGGATAGATCTAGTCTCTAAGGTGGCCTCTCTCTCGATATAATGACCCAACAACTATAAAACAAACCATATGACCGTTAGCTTTAGCATTCCAACACTTTCATGCATTCACACTATGCCATAACACTAGATAGGGATGGTACTACTCTTTTGAGGTACCAACAATCAAACATCACAAGATAGTATCTAAGCATACAAGTGAAGCATTAAGAACAAGCGTATGGAGATAATCGAGCATATATATATATATATATATATATATATTAAAAGGGGAGAAAGAATATACATGTTGTGAGAGCCTTAGTGGCTACTCCCAACCCAAGTTAGATGTTTAGCCACACATTTTGACAGGAAGACAACGACGTTACAAAATGATAGATACATCAACTACCTCAAAGAGGAGGAAGTACAACGTGATGAAGATGGTATATCTAGATAGAGAGAGAAGATTGTGATACACCACTATACTTCTTCGAATCTAGATCTGGAGTGGGCGATGCAGATGCATCTCCTTCCTTCGAAGAAGAGGGTGATCAATCTTATCTCTCCTCCTACTTCTGTCTTTAGAGATCTAAGACTGATGGTGTGGATGTGAGTGACTATGAAATTTGGCAGCACTTCATGGTCCTTGATGATCTAATGATGTGACAAGTTGAGGTGGGTGGCCTATTTATAGGTGCTGCCCACCGACTTAATTATCTGGGCTGCGGTCGAGACTTGAACGTAAGCCACAGTCGAGGAATGACCTAGGTTGGGGCATCGCCCATGATGAAGCTTAACCTCTGTCGATACTCTCATCATGGTCGTGGTGTGAGGGTTGTATGCAGCGACCGAGGAGAAATCTCGATCGCAACATGACCTTGGTCGCGGTAGGACCTCATTCGCAGTGTGTAGCGATGGTGATAGGGGCATTGACTACAATAGGGTCCTCAATGGACGATATAGCCGTGGTTGAGGTGCTGACCGCGACTGTGTCTTGGCATGGCTCTACAAACAAGTGAAAGATGTATGTAATTTGAGATTTTTGACATAAAGCAATAAAATAAGTTGAAAATTCTATAAAAGGTATGTTAGGAGAAGCATAAATCATATGGCAAAAGTGCATAAAATGAGATTTTATCACTTGGAAACAACTTCTAGTTGACTAGTTGGCTCATCCAATATGACCAACCCATCTGAATTGTTGGATTTACAATCCTTCAACTTTAAATGTGTTCTACTAGAAATATTTAATTATGTGTTACATGATGAACCTGAGACTCCAAAACAAATTGTGATTCTCATGGTTCTCATTGTACCTTTTTTTGACCCCAAACATTTCAAATTTTACTCTTACTCCTACGGATTCTCTAAGAACTCAATTATCCTATCAACAAAACAATTTGTTTATTGAATGGGGATTAATAGTAACGTTCAATTATCATGGTTTATGAATAAACCTTTCTCAAGAAACTACTTTCTCAAGGTGGATTTCAATCCTTTAGACCTATTGGGACATCCCAAATCATATCATATATGATGTCTTACAAAATATTCATGTGGTACATTATTTAGTGATAGTTATATATATATGTGAGGATATAAGAAGATTAGATTAATTGATAATTATATCATGATTCATCATGGAACAATTCCTTCAATCTGACACATCATTATGTTCAGATGGATTTGACTTGTGATACCTTATCACAGTTCATTCCTAAAGGTACTCAAAGTAAAATATTTCAACATTTGATCTCATTGAAGTTTCTTAGTACTTTCATCAAATTTTACTTCATTTATAATCTCTTTGAACATTTCAAGAGATTAATGCCTTAATTTCATTTGGTACATATCATTATATTACCACTAAATGAAAATGAGTATTAGTTAATTATCTATAGCATTCATTCCATAAGATCTTCATGCATCATATGTCTGAGGTCTAATGGAAGACTTATCCTCCCCCTACATCTAGTGAAGGACGTCATGTCATATTATGTGTAAATAAGACTTTGCATGTTTCATTAGGTTCACTAACCAAGGGAATGTAGATCAAAATCAATATGTAATATAGGTATGCATTTCTTATGTGTACATACAAGGTGACTAATGCTAGTGACAATCTTGAGTTATCAACTATATTCCTTTGGTATTAACATTATATTCATCTCAAAATCTTTCATACAAAGACAATTCAAATGTTTGGTCATTGCCATGCAAGATCATATCTTTTGAAATAGAAACATTAATCTCTTACTTTATTGATGTATCATCCTTGTCATACAAGATGTGTAATACCCCTGACCTGGGTTATGGCTTAACCCTAGGAGTTTTTATTAAGTAAGTTACTTACAAAGTGATTCTGATCTTTTGAAAAGTAATTAAAGCTTCTTGTGAAGTTTATTTTCAAGTTCGAGCTTAATTGCAAACTATTTGTGCATTATATGAAAGTCTGAGTGAAAAATGCAATTTACCCAAGATGAGGGGTTACATTAAAAAGTGTCACATGTTTATTGTGTTCTAAGTGTTTTTGTATCATAAGAAAGAGAGTGATGCTAAGTGGTGGCTTGTGGAAAGCCTAAATCCCAAGATATAACTTGTTTGTACTGTGTGCACCATTTTTGGTACAATTTGTAATTTACCCAATATGTGGGGTTGAAATGCAAAATTATCACCTCTAGAGTGTCCCTACTTACTCTATGCATCATTTATAGGATATATAAAGAAGGGGGTGCCATGTTTGAGTCATCTTTGAATGATGATGCTCTTGGTGAAGAATAGACCAAGAAAGAATTAAAGGTAAAGCTTTTTATGTATTGTATCGAGTTGTGAACTTGATATAGGAGTCCTATCAGAAAAGGAGCCATAGTAGAAGTCTCTTATCGGTTTTTTGAGCCCTGGAAAAGGCCATGACGGGCATATCACCTCAAGGAGGTGGTCCATGATGGGTTGTAAAACCCCTTGCAAAAAGTGTATCAGGTTGCTTATTTGATGAGATAAAGATGAGGAAACTTATCCAACAAGATAAAGGATGGCTGAGATATTGTCTATAGCTTATCCTCAAGACTCTTACATGGAAATATATATATGTATGCATGCATGGCCATGTGTCAACACATGTCATCTAGTAGCATGAGGTGAAGACACCTCTTATACACTTCATCTCATGAACTCAAGTATATATATACTTCACCTTCCACCAAATTATGGAAGTTTAAGAACCCCACAACCATATCCTTGGATATATCATGCAAATCCCCTTAGGTATCGTTCAAAGTAGCTCAAGGAGCAAGGAGAGATCGAGCACCAAGCTTTAGATAAGGCTTTGGTCATCTTCAACCTTGGTGGAAGTAGGATATCGGGTTATGAATATTCCTTCCTTTCCTTCTTCACCAAGTGCTTAACTATGGTGATTTCTTGTCAATGGAGGAGTTGTGAACGAGCCCTAGACCTTGGATAAGTTCTTCTTCAACCTTAGGAAATGTAAATCTTTGGAGCTTTGAAGTTGTTCATAAGGCGGGTTATATAACTTGAACCCAATCATGTTATTATTTACCACTTAACTTGTTACACTTGATGATTACTTTCAATTATGAGTTTTTATTGAGTACTTGATGATTCCATGAGTTCTAAGAATTTCCTAGACCTGTTATTCATAAACTAGAAAAGATAGAACGAAGGGCTAGAGCTTGAAGAAGATGATATCACTTTATAAAGTGATATCGGGTTCAAGCATACAAACAAGCAGCTCATACCCGATATGGTGATATACATGTATCACTTGCACAATATGCTTGTGAGATTATATCTCCTTGCATGATATGTAGATGAAGTTCATACCTTGGAACACGATATGGTGTTAACCATAGTACCTATTGCATGATATAGACTCCATGCACGATATAGGAATAAGGGCATACATGTAAGTCGATATGAAACCCTAGTTTGGGTAACCCGATATGAATGAGAATATCAAGTGCTTCTTGCACAATATGATCATGTAATACACCTCTTGTACATGATATCATGAAGCACACATATGGTGCACGATATGGTTGATGAAGTATACACTTATGCATAATATAAGACATAGAATCAAATACAAGGTGTAACCCGATATGAAATCCAAGATGGGGTTAACCCGATATGGAAATAGATGATAGCTCATACATGATATGAGCCATGCCCTTTACATGATATAGGAGATACCCACTTATCTCTTATACACAATACAAGTCTAAGACTACACCTCTTGCACGATAGAGAGATAGTGAACACTCTAAATAATATAGAGTTGCATAACCCTATGTGATGGGTAAGCCGATACAAGTGGTGAGTGATACCGCATGGATGATATGAATGATATCCCTTGATTGATAGGAATAGCACCTACTCTGTCACGTCCCCAGATTTTGGCTTCTCCATACCCTATTGGGAATGAGAGGTCAGAATCCAAAAACATCATCCAATCATATCAGAGAGCGACGCGGAAGCATAATACGTATACATGAACATTAAACCATAACATACACCATAAAAATTTCTCAACATTCAACATGTATATATTACCAGGTGAGTTATTACAACACGATTTACAATTACATATTGAGTGGAAATTCTACAGTTGAAGAACATGTATGCTAAACTAGGATCTTCACAGTAGGTACAACCTGAACAAATGCTCACTCCCATCTTTTTCCTCCCATGCTATCTCTAAACCTAAAACATACATGAAACAGTAAATCAACACACAAGGTGTTGTGCACATGGGTAAAAAGATACATACTAATATGTTTGCATAATTGAAATAACTTGAGAAAGAAAGATTAAAGGAAAACATTGTTTAAAGTGATAAACAGGTAAACATTCCTTTTATTGCATTCACTTTGATGCGGTTGTACTACACATACTTGCACTTGACTTACATCTAGTGTGGGAAATATAGTATCATCATACATCTAACATGGGCCAAGGAATCATACATCCATGTTAGGCAACATACATCCACACCAGTCTATGTGCTCTAGTAGCTACAACCCATCATACTCATTTATGTTCTATTAGATTTGGCGAAGTATAACTCATACTAGTTCAACCAAGCAACCATATCCAAATACGAGCATTCAAGATATCACATATCATAGGCAACCAGAAAACTAGTCTTATACTTAATAAAAACCCACGTACCTGAGTTCAGAGATTCATAGATATCTTTGATCATCTAGACAATCTGGTCATCACCTGATTAATAGAAATTAATCATCATCAATACATGGTTCATTATGTCATTGATATTTTAGGTCTAAGTTAGGGTTTAGGTGAAACTTAGGTTTAAACTAACCTAAGCTTGTCTCTGATATTTTTCTACTGACCTACATGTCATAATTAGGGTCTGGTTCAAATTTCATAATTTTCTGATGATAGGTCTATTTTATAGAATTAAAATGAGGTTTAAACCATCTAATTATGCACTAGTTAATAAGGACCTAATATTTAGAAATTGTAACTTTATCAGAGTGCATATTTGGTTGCCACATGATCTTAGGTTCATAACTATTTTTCTCGGATTTAAACTGCATTAGTTGCTCATTATTCTAATTATATGAAGCTCATAAAGGAGTATTATATATTAAACTAAATATCACCAACAATTATGTCTTTAAAGTCTGATCTAGAGGTTTCATAAGAAAGAGGGAATTTTTCTGAGTCCAGGGCTATTTTTCTGGCATTTACTGGCTAAGGGAGCTATTTATCTTGAATTTACAAAGATATGCACGTTATATAGAGTATTTACCTTTTCCTGAAAATCGTCAGCCGTTGGATCTTCCCTTAAGGCCATGATACATCTAGGGTGCTCCTCACTAAGATTGGCAAGTCGGATCTTGCTTGGGATCCACTTAGGTTGACATCCAGCCAACCCGATCTTGCCTGATCTGAGACTCGGCCACTCAGGAGTCCCGACTTAGTGGCCCGTCCTCCCCCTTCGTTCCCTGCGACCTATGCATCGTGCGCACAAGAGTGAGAGAGAGTGTTCTTCCTCCGTTGCTCCTGGATGAGTCCATGCTACCATGACCTACTCTTCCAATTAGGGGCACCACTCCGTGGCTAGGCCAGACTCCGGTGAACAGCTAAGAGCCTGGGCCATCCGGGTCCCCTGTGTACATCATCGCCGGCGATTTTCCTCAGGCACGGGAGTCTGCTACTCTGGATCAGGGTGCCACCTATTTCTCTACCATTTACGAGCACTACCGTGTAGTGGCTTGGCTCCCGGTGAGGAAATAATGCAAGCTACCGACACCCACCTTGCGGGAAGGCTGGTATCTCAAACTCACCTCCGATTCAGGAAGCCGCCGTCACCATGCCTCCTTGGACAGACCTCGTGGTCTTGATTCTACTAGGTCATTGGGTCTATGCTGCTGTAGGGAGGAAGCATCACACCTGCAACCTCCACTTGTCCCGAGAGTCATTTATTGCATCCTGGAGGAGCATAGAGTCTTCTACAAAGGGGATGCTAGCAAGAAAGGAGCTGGGAGTTGTAGGAGTGCCGCAATGCAGATGCCAGTGCGTACCCCCAAGCGCGGTGGAGCAGGGATGTGGGATTTCGAGAATTTCCCCTGGGCCAGAAATCGTATGTGAGGTAATTCTAAGGATCATCCCACTAGTGTTCTACAGACTTGGGTCTTCGGCGCCGTGTGAGGGGTTTCTAGGTTCAAATTAATTGTGAGCAAATATCTGGTGATCGTCCCACCTTCATCGGATCCAGATTACACCTAGACTAGTTTCTGTTCCTCCATTTACGGAGGTTAGGGATGACATGTTCCCTCTATCAACGACTCTCGATGCTGTAAGAGGCAGCGTGACATTAGTATGCCACGGATCTAAGTACTAATAGCTAAAAGAACATTGTTTGATCACATTTATATCTATAATGTCCTCATATTCAAAAAGATACATTTGTTTCTAGAAATCTCCAAAAATTCTAATATTTTAGGCATAGGTTGATGATAACCTAAAGCAACTCCTATAAATGTTTGAGACACAACTCCATTATTTGATCATGCAAATTAATTATTCAAACAACCATACAAAATAGATGTATATGCCTTGAATTCAATATAGGCAACTATGAAACATTGTTCTAACAAGTCCAACAACACTTATTATGATCCTAAAATAACTCAAGGCTTGTCAATTTGTCACTTGATTTCACCACATCTACGAATTGACCTCTTGACTTCATATGTACATAATTCCTCAAAAGCAATTAGTTAACTACTCACTGAATCACTAAATGAATGATTGGTCTCATGAGAGCTTAATCAATTAGTAAGGGTATTAATTCACAATTGAATTCAATTAGGCATCATAGTCCTCTATCGTATCTCAAAACACCTAATTTGGGTGAAGGAATCCATGATTGTATTACCAATTCCTCAATTTGGTATTTGTCCTATACATAGAATGCTTGTCTCTCAAATATTGTATTAGTTATTAAAACTCAAAAATCTAGGTTATCACATTCACCCCACCTTATTTGGATTTTCATCCTCAAAATTCAACTAATCTCATCCTTAATAGGCTATTTAGGAGTTCAACTTCACATACATCATCATTGCTTAGGTTCTAAGACCACCATAGTTGCATGCACTCTAAGTTGTCAGCTTAGGGTCTAGAGATTCTTGGGTGTGTCCACCCCACCTTATATATGTGGAAGCATCACTTAAAGTCTTAGCCATAATATGACATTATGATATCTTAGGGTTACATCACCCTTAAGGATATGGGTTTTGATCATACTTTTAATGTTCAGGAGGAATTCGTTTATATGTCATGGTATTCATATCATTCAAATCTAACATCATTAACATCTTACAATGATTTTAGCATTAGAGGATATTTATCTTCCCCCTTGATATTAGATTTTTTTTTCTACTTAAGAAGGGCTTACGTAACATGTTTGACCATTAGGGTTTCACCCTATGGTGTGATATTCATACTCAACTTAGAAGCATACATTGAGAAGGAACAAAGTTACAACTATATTTCTGATCATATATCCTATGATCCAAAAATATCTTTATATCAAGTTCATGAGTTCAAATTTTTATGTCTTGCATGTATCATGTGAAGGGAAAAATAGAATATACTAAGTTTATCCCATGATATCAACATCATATCTTTTATGTTTCATATGAAGGGAAAAAGAATATTTTATTGTCAAACTTATAATGATTTCAATCTTGGGTACTACATGTATGATATAGGGGGAAATATAGAATATGTCAAGCTTATACGAGTGACTCCTCATATATAAATCATCTATATAGCTCAAGTGAGGTTTCTATCATCATATATTAAGAAAAAGAAGAAGAAGGGAGAATTGTATTTTTGAGTATCTTTTGCACAAAGCATCATACTCTCATAACTAGAGTTCATATATTACCTCACTTGCAACTAATGATGAGATTCACAAAATATGTCACTCCAGCTAGGACCTAAATCACCCAAAGGATTGACTTTATCATATGGGTCATCTACCCATCCTTTTCTTTTACCCAATTCTCACATATAGATTTGAGTCATGCATAAGGACTCAACTCAACACTCAAGAGTAATCTAGATTAGGACATTTTTTTTAACACATATCTCATATATTGGAGGCTAGGTCCTATGACCTTCTCCCTGTGGGTCTTACTCTCTCTAGAGTTCACCACATATCTCATCCTACCACTAGACATCCTCCATGTATAAGAGCTTGCGGCTCATGCACACTCATCTCTATCTTAACTTAGCTTATCTTAAGTAGGAAAAGGGAATGTACTTTCATCATCAAGATTTTGCTTAAATTCTCCAAAATTGGATTCAACTAGTAAACAATTTAAAACTTTATAAGGAAACTTATACTATCAGAGATCAAACTTAGATAAGATTGCACATACCTATTCCAACTATCATTCTATCATCCACTCCATGTATCACATATTTTGATAAGGCTCTAGACATCTAATCTAGACTACTCTCTCTTCTATACTGATGTCACTCCCTTTCACTTAGGTTACATGAACACTAACTACTCTCCAGTGTGACAGACACATTTTTATATTTACATATAGGTAATAAAATATTATATATTTTTTTCTCCGAGAAGGCAGACGTCAGAGAAAACTGTCGAGGCTCGAGCCGATTGGAAAACAAAACCAAATAAGCAAAACAAGTGTCCCACACACAATAGATAGTCTAGTGCCATGTCACATAGTGAAATGGTGAGAACATGGAGTAGACTAGTGTAGCTACCCAATACATATGAGCTCTATATGCAAAGGGTTTCATACACTTGTCTAAACCTAGTTCTTAAACATCTAGGTTCTAACCTACAGGCTAAGTCAAACCTAGTTCATGTAGAACAACTTACTAAGTTTCTAAGGTTTAATGTGGAAGGTGAAATTTAGTTTTTATGTTTCATGGTGAGAAATTGTCAGGTGTAGCTATTGTTCATGCTCTGATACCAACTGTGACGTCCTCAGATTTTGGTTTCTCCATACCCTATTGGGAATGAGAGGTCAGAATCTGAAAACATCATCCAATCATATCAGAGAGCGATGCGGAAGCATAATACGTATACATGAACATTAAACCATAACATACACCATAAAAATTTCTCAACATTCAACATGTATATATTACCAGGTGAGTTATTACAACATGATTTACAATTACATATTGAGTGGAAATTCTACAGTCTAAGAACATGTATGCTAAACTAGGATCTTCACAATAGGTACAACCTGAACAAATGCTCACTCCCATCTTTTTCCTCCCAGGCTATCTCTGAACCTAAAACATACGTGAAACAACGAATCAACACACAAGGTGTTGTGCACGTGGGTAGAAAGATACATACTAATATGTTTGCATAATTGAAATAACTTGATAAAGAAAGATTAAAGGAAAACATTGATTAAAGTGATAAATAGGTAAACATTCCTTTTATTGCATTCACTTTGATGCGGTTGTACTACACATACTTGCACTTGACTTACATCTAGTTTGGGCAATATAGTATCATCATACATCTAACATGGGCCAAGGAATCATACATCCATGTTAGGAAACATACATCCACACCAGTCTATGTGCTCTAGTAGCTACAACCCATCATACTCATTTATGTTCTATTAGATTTGGCGAAGTATAACTCATACTAGTTCAACCAAGCAACCATATCCAAATACGAGCATTCAAGATATCACATATCATAGGCAACCAGAAAACTAGTCTTATACTTAATAAAAACCCACGTACCTGAGTTCAGAGATTCATAGATATCTTTGATCATCTAGACAATCTGGTCATCACCTAATTAATAGAAATTAATCATCATCAATACATGGTTCATTATGTCATTGATATTTTAGGTCTAAGTTAGGGTTTAGGTGAAACTTAGGTTTAAACTAACCTAAGCTTGTCTCTGATATTTTTCTACTGACCTACATGTCATAATTAGGGTCTGGTTCAAATTTCATAATTTTCTAATGATAGGTCTATTTTATAGAATTAAAATGAGGTTTAAACCATCTAATTATGCACTAGTTAATAAGGACCTAATATTTAGAAATTGTAACTTTATCAGAGTGCATATTTGGTTTCCACATGATCTTAGGTTCATAACTAATTTTCTCTGATTTAAACTGCATTAGTTGCTCATTATTCTAATTATATGAAGCTCATAAAGGAGTATTATATATTAAACTAAACATCACCAACAATTATGTCTTTAAAGTATGATCTAGAGGTTTCATAAGAAAGAGGGCATTTTTTTGAGTCCAGGGCTATTTTTCTGGCATTTACTGGCTAAGGGAGCTATTTATCTTGAATTTACAAAGATATGCACGTTATATAGAGTATTTACCTTTTCCTAAAAGTCGTCAGCCGTTGGATCTTCCCTTAAGGCCAGGATACATCTAGGGTGCTCCTCACTAAGATTGGCAAGTCAGATCTTGCTTGGGATCCACTTAGGTTGACGTCCAGCCAACTCGATCTTGCCTGATCTGAGTCTTGGCCACTAAGGAGTCCCGACTTAGTGGCCCGTCCTCCCCCTTCGTTCCTTGCGACCTCTGCATCGCGCACACAAGGGTGAGAGAGAGCGTTCTTCCTCCGCAGCTCCTGGATGAGTCCATGCTACCATGACCTGCTCTTCCAATTAGGGGCACCACTCCACGGCTAGGCCACACTCCGGCGAACAGCTAAGAGCCTGGGCCATCCGGGTCCCCTGTGTACATCATCGCCGGAAATTTTCCTCAGGCATGGGAGTCTGCTACTCTGGATCAGGGTGCCGCCTATTTCTCTGCCATGTGCGAGCACTACTGTGTAGTGGCTTGGCTCCTGGCAAGGAAATCCTGTAAGCTACCGACACCCACCTTGCGGGCAGGCTGGTATCTCATACTCACTGCCGATTCAGGAAGCCTCCGTCACCATGCCTCCTTGGACAAACCTCGTAGTCTCGATCCTGCTAGGTCATTGGGTCTATGCCGCCGCAGGGAGGAAGCATCACACCTGCAACCTCCACTTGTCCCGAGAGTCATTTGTTGCATTGTGGAGGAGCATAGGGTCTTCTACAAAGGGGATGCTAGCAAGAAAGGAGCTGGGAGTTATAGGAGTGCCGCAATGCAGATGCCAGTGTGTACCCCCAAGCACGGTGGAGCAGGGATGTGGGATTTCAGGCATTTCCCCTGGGCCGGAAATCGTATGTGAGGGAATTCTAAGGATTATCCCACAAGTGTTCTATAGACTTGGGTCTTCGGTGCTGTGTGAGGGGTTTCTGGGTTCAGATTAATTGTGAGAAAATATCTGGTGATTGTCCCACCTTCATCGGATCCAGATTACACCTAGACTAGTTTCTGTTCCTCCATTTACGGAGGTTAGGGATTACCTGTTCCCTCTATCAGTGGCTCTCGATGCTCTAAGAGGCAGCGTGACATTAGTATGCCACGGATCTAAGTACTAATAGCTAAAAGAACATTGTTTGATCACATTTATATCTATAATGTCCTCATATTCAAAAAGATACATCTGTTTCTAGAAATCTCCAAAAATTCTAATATTTTAGGCATAGGTTGATGATAACCTAAAGCAACTCCTATAAATGTTTGAGACACAACTCCATTATTTGATCATGCAAATTAATTATTCAAACAACCATAAAAAATAGATGTATATGACTTGAATTCAATATAGGAAACTATGAAACATTGTTCTAACAAGTCCAACAACACTTATTATGATCCTAAAATAACTCAAGGCTTGTCAATTTGTCACTTGATTTCACCACATATACGAATTGACCTCTTGACTTCATATGTACATAATTCCTCAAAAGCAATTAGTTAACTACTCACTGAATCACTAAATGAATGATTGGTCTCATGAGAGCTTAATCAATTAGTAAGGGTATTAATTCACAATTGAATTCAATTAGGCATCATAGCCCTCTATCGTATCTCAAAACACCTAATTTGGGTGAAGGAATCCATGATTGTATTACCAATTCCTCAATTTGGTATTTGTCCTATACATAGAATGTTTGTCTCTCAAATATTGTATTAGTTATTAAAACTCAAAAATCTAGGTTATCACATACTCCTATTTTGTGAATGATATGCGGTTCAATTTAATAATATAGAACTCCATTTAAAAATGTTGAAATAAGGTTTTTCTCAATGACTTTGGTCAGTGAGGTCCCTCACATAGAAAATGGGTTATCCCTTGGTGATGTCCTTGAGGTCCCTCACATATAATAGATTTAGATAAAATTTAGCACCCTCATAGTCTCTTCAAATGGGAAGTTAGTCAAAAAGTTCTTACGAGTACATGATATTGATAGATACATGATATGATTGTATAACTAGAGTAAAATGAAATAAAACATGGGCTCTCGTTTTACTAAATACTTTACTTATTTATTTTTATTCATTTTGCAACTCTTTTTAATTATGAAAAACTTATATATATGTTTAATTTTTCCCTGTACTCAACACCTCGTATGTTAACCCACACTGTTTCACATATTTTATAGGTTTAGAGATGGATAAAAGTTGACAGGCTTGGTAAGCTATGCCGAATACACTTGTTATAAAATACCTAGTGTACATGAGCAAACTTGTACAATTTGACTCTTGAATATGTAACTGAAATCTTGTAATAAAACAATGTTGTTAGTAACAATACTTGTGGATTGTAGATAATATGTTGGTGCTTTTATCTTGTTATTTGTTCATTTCTTCTATGATTTTATGCTTTTGCATTCACACTTTGATAATTCCATGCTAGGGATGGATGCCTAGGCCCTATTGACATTGACTTTGTAGTCATTTGGAGTTAGGGTTTGGTTAATAAATAGTTCCATGACACTAACTTTACTTCATATCCTCTTTGAGATTTAATAATGTAAGACTATATACATACCTAAATAACGTGAATATGATCTAGCCATTGGTTCTTTGTACAAGTATATCATTAATTTTTGAGATAAAGATGATGGTATAACATGAATCTTAGAAGAGATGTAATTAAAAGAACCCATTTATAATTTATCATGTTAATTGACAAAATTTAGGCATTGCATAATTGAATTCTATTACTAAGATTTTTCCAAACAATAAATACAACTGAGAATTTTGTTGAATGAAGCTATATTGACATAAAGAATGATCTTATACACACTTTATGAACATTGCAAGGATGTATATATATATATATATATATATATATATATATATATATATATATATATATATATATATATATATATATATATATATATATATATATATATATATATATATATATATATATATATATATATATATATATATATATATGGGGATTTATTTGCTTCCCGCACGGGTAGCCTGATTTTCGCTACCCGCACATCTAAAAGTGTAACTATATGGTACACAAAAGTAACTCTAAGATCAAAAGAGTAACTATATTGATAAAAAAGTAACAATATGACTAAAAAAGTAACTGCGGAGAAAATCTACAGTTAGTAAATATATGGACATATTTTTTGATTTTGGTGGGGCAAACGATATTATTTTTGGATGATTTTTTTTGGGGAGCTAGATAAAATGCTCCTCTACAATTGCAAATTAAAAAAAAATTTACAGGAAGGGTGTGCAGATAGCTACACGCACGAATATTAAAGATGAGCCCTATATATATATAAATATAGTAATGGTTTGTTAAATAATGTATTCAAGAATCAAAGTTTTTGATGCAAATCCTTCATCTTGTTCCTCCAGAGAGGAAATGCTTATACAGTGAGACAGTGCATCCACTAGCTTCTTAATGTCTTCTCTTGTGTGTGCAACAATGAGTGTTACCCTCAACTTGAACATATTTTTACCATAGTTAATAATTCTCATATATATTCCAATTGATTGATCTTCAATATAAGAAATGAACAAGTTAGTTTGAAAGTTTTTAGTACCAACAAGCATCTAGTGCAACTGCAGGTGGTCAGAATGTAGTCACATGAAAACCATTGTTTAACAAATGCCTACTTCCATTGAATGAAACTTTCTCTAAATCAACTACCAAAGACACAATTTAGCTTGTCACATTGACCTTTGTTAGGTAAAAAAAATACTAAACATGACCCCACACTAATCTCCTACACCATTCCTCTTGTTTTGCTACATTTACATCCACTGTAACATTGGCAATGAAATGATGATTTACATTCTTATCAAAAGCATCGATGGGTATAACAAATCTTTTATTTTTGTGAAATAAAGTGACATGCCCCCAATCTAGAGAAAATCTACTGATATGCAAGTTATTCATGTTGGTTTCTTTAATCTTAGATGCCTATTTTGGGAAGAAGCATTGTGATACTCTGTTGGTTTTTCCTTCTTCCATAAGTTTCTCCTCTAAATAGACATTAAAAGACTTATTAATCGACTTTATAGGACACATGTATTAGTGCGAGAAAATATATAATTTTTTTCAAATTTCATTAATATCATTTATTACTAACTCAAAATATAGTTAAAAATAATATGGTTTTAAGTACTACATGATTGTCCTATTGACATCACCTTAATTCATAAATCCCTATATCATTTTAGTCAAAATCCCCAGTTGCAAATTTGTATGGGATAAAAATGAATCCCTTTCTATTAATTTACTTTGTCAATTAACTCTTATGTTATATTTATTGATGAATAAATTTAATATTTTACATTTTTTATCCGTCTCTCTAAAATTGATGATGTTCCATGTAGTATATAAAAAATGATGATTACTCTATTGATGAAGATGCTTATTACATATTTTAATATCCAGTTTCATATAAATCTTATTGCTAGACTGGATTACAATATGTAAATCATGATATACACTTGGATATCACACAAGCATGTGTAGGTGATAGTATTTTTTAGTATGAAGTTATCTTATATAGATGTAAATGCAAAGTCTATTCTTTATTAAATTTGTGTCAATAATATAATAACCTATAATATTGCATGCCCATATATTAAAAAAATGTAGACATTGAATATGGTGTCAAATGTTCCATCAAAGGCACCTCCCTCCTTGGTTTCATCTTTAATGTGGACATTGGTTGTATCTTGAACATACTTTTTGTTCATAAAAATTTTTACATTTTATACAATATCACTACTAGTCATTTTCTCTTACAATTTTGGTATTATTGATATTGATGCATAAAATTCAATAATAACATGTGAGAGTAGAGTATGTCTTAATATATGTTCAAGTGCATGGGCACTTGTGCATTTACTAGTTAACTGAAGCACCAAGGATTATCTTCTACATGAAAACAAAAATAGTGTGACAAAGAGCAAGGATGTGGGAAATTCTAAGATCTTGCCATTAACAAGATGCTTAATAATTATATTTAGATAAATTTTGAAGTATGATATGTTATTTTATGTTTAGTTTAAATAATGAGGTAAGTATGAGTCTTTCATGTCAACTGAGTTAGTCTATTATTACACATAGGATTCTATTTTCCTACACAACTTGAATGGGATGAATTGTAAAGCTCTTGATTTCCCAAAACTTCCAACCCTTCATCAAACCCAACCTCCTAGTCTTGCTAGATATTTTATCACACACATCAAGAGCACAAGGAACCTAAAGTCCTAGTAAATACTGTATTCTATTACGCTAACTATGCTCTAACAAATGATAATTTTGATCAAAAATAGGCAATACACATTTAATGAATCTTGAGTCAATAAAAAAATATAAATGATCATATCGAATTTCTATGAAGGTAGCAATATTTAAATATTTTATGCAAACTCGGGTGCCACTACTAGACCACTGCCTATGAGAGTCTTGCTGACTCTGTCCTGGCGGCTGGGTTACACTCACATCTCTAGCCCAACAATCTTTCATCAGATGTCCCATATTCCCACATTGGTAACAAGTTCTTAGCTCTTGGTATGGTCTAAAAGGTTCCTTACCCTTTCCGAGTAGTCCTTTCCCTAGTGTACTAGACCTTGGTTGTACCGATGGTACAAAAAACTTCCCCTTTTTGGAACTACTAGGCCTCTGATCCCGAGTTTGGACATGCCTTTTCTTAATTCTTTTCTCATTATCCTTTTCTGGATAGTCTTTTCTGATATGTCCAGGCTGCCTACACTTGTGGCAAATCTTGGTTTCAGGTTGTATCCTATTCCTTCCATCATTTCCTATTGCTTCAACCTGCTGATGTTGATTACGAATCCTGTTGATGTCCAAAACTTCATCATTGGGGGCTGGTAATCTAGGTTGCATTGCTAATGCCTGATCCACTATATGCATCATAGTTGCCCTAAATTGCCCAACAATGATACCTAAGGAAGGATTTCTTATCATAGTTGGATCATCTTGGGGGTTCTTAGGTAGTCATTCCTCTCTCGCCTGATCCATTGCACCTCTTCCTGGTGCAACACTACTACTTTCTGCAGTATGTTCTTCATGTGACCCAACCATCTTCAGCTTTACTTCTTCTCCTATGAGCAGAAGTCACTATCAGATAGACTGGAAGATACTAGAACAGACTCGACTATCTTAGTCCTATGTCTCTGTAGACTCAATGAACCTAGAGATCTGATACCACTAAATTGTGGCATCCAACTTACAAAAACATGATTTACTTAAGCGGAAGCGATCATTATCAGCGGAGTTACTGAAAATCACTAAAAATTAAAACTTTTTGCAAGGAGATCTCATTCCAGAAAACTCTTTGAACAAGAACCGAAATATTACATATACATTCTGGTTCACAAGTACATTCCATGTACCATCTCTTCTCGAGGATTACATACAACAATTGCTTTACCAAACTATACATAAGAAACATAAAACCTCGAGGCGTTCAAGCCAAAATCTCAGATCGATGATAAAAGAACTATCTATTGACTTTGAGGACCTGGGATTACAGAGACGACACATAGGACTTTCTATACAAAACTTGACAGCCAGTGCCTCCACCTGAGTTATCACTACTGTCCCTGGTGCTGCCGCTATTCTTTCCTTACTATAGGGTTCCTACTTCTTCTTCTGCGTTTACCTAAAAAGTTGGATCCCACAGGGGTGAGACAATTGAAAATTGTCCCAGCGAGAGATATAACTCTCTGCCAGAAACATTATTATTACAGATTGATAAAATAAAACTGAGCAAGAGTTCTTTTATATTAACAACAATATTAATCATTATATGAACATAATAGTATAATCTCCTTTCTTAAGGAAAACATTGCATCTACCCATGGTAGAATTATACATCATCTATCTACTTTGCAAGGAATGTAAGGAATCATAAATATATCATCTATCAACTAAGGATGCATAAAGAAATGTATAATCAGCCAATGATTATCGTATTCAATCCTTAAGAAAACATGCTATACGGCTGATTACATTTTACAATCACACTTATGCCCTGAGGAGATGAGGTATACCGTTCATACTCCAACCGACCCTTGTGAAGTCGAAATCAATGCCATACAAGGTCAAGGGTAGAGCCGGCTACCATGACCTCCCTTATCTCGGTCAGTATGAGATTCCATGAAGGTCATCTTGTGTCTCTGCTAAACAGCTTTCTAGGGTATACTGGTAACTTCTCTATAGAGTTACAATGGCATGCTATACTCTCTTCACAATTGAGAGACTTTATAATAATCTCACATCGATCCGGTATTAATATTATTGGGAGATTTGTGATACATCCATCCCATTATCAGGGGATTAGTGATACATCCACGCTGACATACATATAAGGAAGAGAGATTTAATGTTTATCTCGCATCAATTCCTCCATTAGGGCGTAAGGTATTCACGCCCATCACCCCCACATATTCAAAATATGCATTTTGGGTTATGCCGCGAAGTAACCCGTTTCACCATTCAGCAAATTCTGACGCTGATGGATCTATGGCTAGGGCACTACATGATGAAATTTCACTTAATTAATTATGTGCATTACTGTATTTTTTTAGCACCAGTCAAGTTCTTAAACATTATTATGTCAAATGCTACAAACAAAAGTATAATTTATCTATCAAGTACTATTCAGCGCTTTGTAGAACATTGGGATCTTAATCCCTTGTCACATCATGGGCATTCTCATCCCTTAACATCTCATCATCATGATTATGGAATATGGGTATTCAAACCCTCAGTTCATCAAAGAACACTTGTTACCACTTATCTGGTAACTAATACCTTCAAGTCATCTGACCAAGGTAAACATGATACTTGATGCACAAGCATTCCACATGGCTGTCAAAGCCCATTAATCTCTTGTTACCTTTTACTAGGCAACAATACATAAAATGGCTCACACGTCCCATAAAGCATTTAAATAATTAACACATTCACACCTCATACCTAGCTACGCTCATCATCTCATGATCACCTATATGATCATTACATAATAACATTTATATCAATTACATATCAGCACTATGCAATGTAAGAGTAGCATCACTATTCCCTTATCTAGGGTTAGGATTTCTCTTACATATCATCACCATTCATTAGACTTACGGTTTTCCATAATTAACCATTTAGGTTCTCAAGATCATATTATTAATGATCAAACCCTAATTCATCACTCCACCAACTAGGAGCCAACCTTGCTAACATAAGTATTCAATCATGCTTATTTATTCTCATCATTTATCATTAAATGAATTATCAACACAAGATATAAGTTCTTCTCTTATATTTACCATAATATGATTGCATCATACTTTATTAGCTTGGCTTAACCTTGTCTTAAGGTATGTTAGCCTACACTTATCAAAAAGCATTTCATCTCCATGTAACAATTGACATGTCATACTTCATGGGTTAGTCATCCAAGTATATTGGATTTAGAATACATCAAGGTGTATAATTCTTGAGGTGCTGGATGTGATATGTGTCATTTCTTGATGTATCACTTCCCTCATCACCTTTATCTTACTTGAGTTCATCAACTTATCTTGTATTAGGGTATTTCCCATCCTAATACATTATGCACCAATTCATCATATTTATTATGTAATGCATTAGTCATAAATCACTTATTCAAGATATGCATCCATTATCAATGATATGGACTCATCTCAAGTTAAGGCATTATTGATATAAGGTCATTCATTACCAATCCCATTAGGTATTTCTCTTATCAATATTTAGTCACTATTCCATTATTAGGAATAGGGTTTCCCATCCTTATCAATTAGGGTTTAAATAGCATCACCCTATATTAGGATTTCACATAATGTCACCCTACATCAGAATTTCTCATAACTTCATCCTTATATTAAAGTTTCACATAACATTACCTGAGATTAGGATTTCTCAACCCATAGCCCAAAATTAGAGTTATGGTTTACCATCATATTGCCCAAAAATTAGGGTTCATGCACTATA
Organism: Alisma plantago-aquatica; assembly: GCA_963693085.1. NCBI lineage: Eukaryota > Viridiplantae > Streptophyta > Magnoliopsida > Alismatales > Alismataceae > Alisma > Alisma plantago-aquatica. Next base: position 652,857,704 of record OY856411.1, read on the forward strand.
ACCCAAAATTAGGGTTTCACATACCTTCAGCCTATATTAGGGTTAGGATTTTATGCTAAGGTTTCATATAACATTACATAACATCACCTTAGGTTAGAGATTCATATCACATCATTGCATTAGGGTGTTACATAACCCTTGATTAGGATTCCACATGACATCACCCTCACTTAGAGTTTCATATGGCTTCACCCTTGATTAGGGTTTCACACGTCATTACCCTTGATTGAGGTTAGGGTTCATCAACCTTCTTAATTAGGGTTTCATGATCGCTTTATCAAGGATCATACCCTAATTCATATTTTATTATTGTTATAAGTGTTGAGGCTTATCCACTACATGATTATTATACATGTATGAATTCCTCTCTCTCATCCTCTCTAAGATGTTGATTACTCCATACTCATCAACTTGGATTAACCCATTATTCTAGTACATACATCTATGGTTATCATAGTGTATTAAGTTACTACTTTCATATGCATCAAAGGTTAACCACTTTAATGTACTAATCACCTAAGTACTTCAGGGATTCCACCATTGTGCTTATCTTTGATAATCATCAATATCATTCATGGAATCAATTAATCTTTCATCACTTTAAGTTTTCAAACGGTTTTGGTTAATACTTTACAAACGGTCTTCGTCACTTAGACCCCAAACGGTCTTGACCAACTAGACCCCAAACAGTCTTGCTTAAATGACCTCTAAGACTGTTTAGACCTCCAAACAATCTTGGTCATTTGAGGTTCTAACGGTTTGAAACCGTTTAGCAATTTTGTACTTGAAACCGTTTAGCCAAATGTTATTGAGATCGATTGAGTCTTCCAAACGGCTTGGGATCGTTTGGTCCCAAACGGTCTTGAGACCGTTTGGACTCAAATGGTCTTGAGACTGTTTGGACTCAAATGGTCTTGAGACCGTTTGGTCCAAACTACCCCAAAACCGAATGGACCAAAATGGTCTCAACCACTCAAATTGATTCTAGGGTTTCAATGGTTGATCCTCTCGTTAATTGGACCATTGTACTACTCATCATTTGAACCTATGTATCATCCTTCAATTGCATTAATGAATCACCCTTCAATTGATTCACCCTTCAATTGATCATCAATTAGGGTTTTGAACCCAATTGGATTAGGGTTTGAAATCGATGAACCTTCAATATTGGTCATTGTGGAACTAATTGCTTTGAAATCAATGGACCACCATTCAAATGGGGCATGACCTGACCTCAAACGGTCTTGAGGTCATTTGGATGACCTCCAAATGGTCTTGAGACTGTTTGACCCATCCCATCATTGAAATTTGTGAAATTCAATTAGGGTTTGCATCATTGGATCGATCATCAATGGAGCTATTGATTATATTTCAATTTGATATCACCAGATTTTAACCATCCAATCATACTCAACCATAGACCTACAAATGGTCTTGGTTGACCTCCAAACGGTCTTGAGACCGTTTGGGTTAGTCAACCCAAAAATTGAATCCATCAATCGAGAATTTCAACACTTCAACCCGATTGAATTTTGTAATTGAAAGATCTTCCATTCTTGGAACCTTCAAAATCAAATTAATTGAAGCCATTGGATCAAAATCCAATTACATCAGCATATTTATCCAAATGGTCAACTGTTGGTCAACCTCTCCAAATGGTTTGAAACCGTTTAGTTTCTAACGGTTTGTTGAAACCGTTTAACCAATTCCATTGAAACCGATTGGTCTCAAATTTTGAAACTGTTTGCCTATGATATTAATTGAGATGTGTGGTTGAGATGATGTCATCATCATCAAGCTTCAACCCCTCAAATTCTACTGCCATTATCATGGTAGTTTCATCAATTAATCAAAGGAATTTCAAGAAGAACAATTGAACCAAATGAATTGAAGAATTGAATTCAATAACAATGATTAAGGGTTCAAGTTATATAACCCGCCTTCAAAGAAGCTTAAAATCTGCAAAATCCACGTCTTTAATGGTGGAAGAAGATTTCTCAACTATCCCAATCTCGTCCTCAAGCTTTTGAGTGAAAAGAAATGGCTAGGATTGAAGATTGAATGGAGAAAAGAAGAAATCAAACATTGATTTGTGATTTCCACCATGAATTCGAGGTTGAAGATGATCAAGGAGCTTACCTACAGGTTGGGGGTCGTCCTACTGTTGATACTAAGCTTCCTTGGTCGTTTTGCAAGCAAGGAGAGAAAGAAGGATCGAAAAAGCCTTTGAAATTATTTGGAAGTGGTGTTTTTATATGGAAATTCAATGAGAGAGAAAGTAGTAATTAATTCCTTTAATTCTCAAATTGATGCCACATCTCCCCATCAACTCCTTGCCCATGAAGCTATCCTATTTCTCTTTGAAAACCTCTTCATTATCCATGAATTTAAAGGAAAAGAAATTAAGCACCTTAACCCTTATAATAATAATATCCAAAAATTAGTGAATATTACTTTTTCTTTATTTAATGTGAGTGGGTTATCCACTTGCTTGAGATATTTTCGTGCCTTTTCAAGGCACATGGTCATCCATTATTTTGAAAAATCATACCTCACCTTTTGGTTGAAGGGCTCTTCAATTAATATATTTATTTTTGCATTAAATTGAATTATGTTTCCAATTATGCTTAAATCTTGATTATTTTAATATCAATATTCTCTTTCTTCCAAAATGATTCAAATGAGGCACCCCTCTCATTTTATTTTTTATACATGATGCCAAGAAACATTAGGGACTCTCTAAAAGTGATATTTTGCATATTGAACCCTAGGTTTTGGGTAAATTGCACATTACACCAAAACTAGGTTTTAATGCAGAACATTACTCAACAAGCTTTTTCTTGTTATTCAGGCTTGTGGAAGCCATATCGCTGTATCATTCTCATTCTTATGATGCTTCAGTACTATATGAACAATTTTCAAGTAACATTTGTAAGTTAACCTTTCATATTGGGTAAATTGCACTTTAGTCCAAAATAAGCAAACATTGCTTCAACATTATTAAAAATGGATTGAAATTGAGATATAAGTCCCTCTTGAGCCTTAATTACTTTTCAAGAGATAAGAACAAGCATATAATCAACCTTATTAAGCAAAACGTCTAGGGTTAAGGCTCAACCCAGGTTAGGGATGTTACATATAGTATAATATTTATGAAAATATTTAGTATATTGTAGGTTCTATGTATGGCTAACATTACCTAACCCAAGAACTAGAGTTTCATGGAAAAATATAAGGCAACTACCATTCAAAATACAACTTATTGTATATGGGAGTGAACTACTAAACTTGTGCTATATAGGAATCTCTTGAAGCTCTTCCTTCATATCTTTTCTGGTGATGTTATATATTGAAAACCTATTTTAATAAATGTGTACCACCTATCCCATCCTTGAACACCTAATCTCACTAGTAAGTGTATAATGTGTATTGGGTTTTCAAGAAAATTTCGGCAGCATTTCCCCGCTATTCTCTAAGTACATATGTACTTAGAGAACAAACGGGGAAATGCTACCGAAATTTTCTCGAAAACCCAATACACATTATACACTTACATCCTAAGTGAGATTAGGTGTTCAAGAACAGTCTCAAACCGGGGACTATCCAAGATTTACTCCTAATGAGTAAATCTTGGACGGGTTTCTAGGCCAACAAACACAATAATAGATATCTACAATGAAGCCGGACTCCATACAAACAATATATAATTTAGTGATTGTTCATTCTAATTTATACCAATGTACAAGTAATATAAAGAACAATGATTGTTCACTTTCTAGGCCAAAAAACACATGTGATTTCATTATTATATATAATAAATATGTACCACCTATCCCATCCTTGAACACCTAATCTCACTAGTAAGTGTATAATGTGTATTGGGTTTTCAAGAAAATTTCAGCAGCATTTCCCCGCTGTTCTCTAAGTACATATGTACTTAGAGAACAAACGAGGAAATGCTACCGAAATTTTCTTGAAAACCCAATACACATTATACACTTACATCCTAAGTGAGATTAGGTGTTCAAGAACAGTCCCAAACCGGGGACTATCCAAGATTTACTCCTAATGAGTAAATCTTGGACGTGTTTCTAGGCCAACAAACACAATAATAGATATGTACATGTTAGGGTTTCATCCCAATTGATGTTAGGGTTTCATCAATGTTAGGGTTTAATCAAATCAAATTAGGATGCTAGAATGGACAAGTTTAAATCTTATTTCAACATGCATTAAAATTTACTGAATTAGGTCAAGCATTAGGATTAGAAGCACAAATATATGCAAGCAAAATATTTGTTCGTATCCTAGAATTTACATAAAGCATTACATATAGATTTGTTCATATCTTTACCAACAGCAAACACGACCGTGGCTGTGTTGGCCTACCACGGCCGTGCTGGGCAGCACGGCCGTGGTAGGCCAACATAGCCACGGCCGTGTTTGCTGCATGTAGGTAAAAAGCTAGGGAGAAAGACTACGACTAATACCTAGAGAGAAGACCGAAGCTAGGCGGCGCGGCGGGCGTGAGAAGGGAGGAAGGAGCGGGTGGCGGCGGCGACGCAGGACGAAGCTAGGGCGGCGGCGACGCAGGAGCAGCAGAGCAGGTGGCGGGCGGCGGTGGCGACGTAGAGCAGCAGCACCGTCGGCGGTGACGGCGAGGCAAGGCGAGGAAGCACAGGAAGTTTCGGCGACGGCGAGAACCAGTAGGCAGCTAGCGGGCGATCGAGCAGCAGCTAGCGGGCGATGAAGACAATGAAACAGGTATCGGTGCGATCGATCGTGGGTCTATTAAGTTTGTAAAGGCGTCGGTTATCAAATACAAACGACACCTAAAGTCTTCGGCGTCGGTTGATAGTAAAAGACTGACGCCCAACTAGACAACCTTTACCCTAATTTTTTTGGCGAGAACCATTATCAGCGTCGGTTATCAAAGGATAACCGACACTGAAAGTGGGACTTTTCGCGTAAATTTTTATTTTAAATAGGCGTCGGTGAATTGTTAAAAAACCGACGCTGTAGGTGACCTAAAATATTTTCGCACGAAAATTGGATTTCGCAGGCGATTTTAGGCATCAGTCTGTTATAACCAGCTGACGCTGAATACAAAGCGGTACCCGTGTCTGGCTGGTCTTCGAATATAAATGTCGGTTTGCATAAATAACCGACGTCTAATATTATAGGCGTCGGTTTTCCTAAATAACCGACGCCCAGAAAAGCAACACAGAACGCTGTTTCTGTAGTAGTGATTTATGAAAATATTTAGTATATTGTAGGTTCTATGTATGGCTAACATTACCTAACCCAAGAACTAGAGTTTCATGGAAAAATATAAGGCAACTACCATTCAAAATATAATTTATTGTATATGGGAGTGAACTACTAAGCTTGTGCTATATATGAATCTCTTGAAGCTCTTCCTTCATATCTTTTCTGGTGATGTTATATATTGAAAACCTGTTTTAACGTGTAATTATTATTTTATAAAAATATTTTCGCATAAATCCATATTCTCATAGAGATTTTCTAACACGAAACTAGATACATACGAAAATAACATGAATATGAGCCAGATCATTGGTTCTTTGTACAATTATTTCATTATTTTTATAGACAAAGATAAGGACATAAAATGAATCTTAGAATAAATGTAATGAAAAGAACCCATTTATCACTTAAAAACTTTCTTGACAAAACTAGGTATCACATAATTGAATTTCTATTACAAAAACGTTTCCAAATAATAAATACGAATGAGAATTTTGTTGAATGAAGTTACATTGATGTAAAGAATGATCTTATACACACTTTATGAACCTATCAAGAATGTATATATTTAGTAATGCTATGTCAGATGATGTATTCAAGAATCACAAATTTGATTCAATTCCTTCATCTTGTTCCTCTAAAGAAGAAAGGTTTATGCAGTGAGACAATGCATCCACTAGCCTTTCAATGTCTTCTCTTGTGTGTGCAGCAGTGAGTGTTACCCTCAACCTGAACATATTTTATAATAGTTAATAATTCTCATATGTGATACAATTGGTTGATTGTCAACAAAAGAAATGAAAATGTTAATTTGATATTTTTCGATACCTGCAAGCATCTGGTGCAACTGCAGGTGGTCGAATTGCAGTTACATGAAAACCATTATTCAACAAATGCCTACTTCCATTGAATGCATCTTCCTCTGAACCAACTACCAAAGAAACAATCGGGCTTGTTGCGTTGACCTTTGTTAGGTGATTAAAATATTGAACATGATTCCACACTAATCTCCTACGCCATTCCTCTCTTTTTGCTACATTTATAGCCGCTGCAATATTGACAATGAAATGATGATTTACATTCTTATCAAAAGCTTCTATGTGTATAATATATTATAGAGAAATATATACCTAATGCAACAGCAACAACAGGAACGAGAAGTGCCGTTGAGAAAATGAATTGCCGACCTCTTGTTATGATGAGGTTCTTCCACTTTTTTCTGAAAAGAAAAGGTCAAATAGGAGTTGGATCAAGTATGTCTTAAGAATGCAAGACTATGTTGTTGTAGAGGTGCAGGCTTACCAGTCCCTTCCTGGGGCAACGTTTCATGGGACTCCAATGCCGTAGGGCTACGTTCGTGTGAGCCCGATATGTGTATTACCCGATTGGAGGGAAGCTGCATTGCCATATGCCCACCCAGATATTGATACACTTGGTGAGGCAGAAGGCGGGGTGATATTGTGGCCCAAAGCAGATGTCGTCTACACTAATGAAATTGTAAGATAAATTTACATTACTTTAGATTGTTAATGTGTATATATGAGGTCAACTGATCTGAAATTATATATACAGGTTAAAAAGAACCAGAGCACCTAGGCCTCCACCTCCACTTCCTGCATTACCAAGTTGGGTTCCAACTGACCTAAAATACCCGTTAGGTCCTGCTTGTAGGGGAATGGCATGTTGGCTACAGACACATAATATACATTGCCCTATAATTGTTTCTTTAGAAGCAGATTATACAGGTCAATCATACGATAGCTCTTTATTTATACAAGATATTATTGAGCTATTTATGTATGATTGGCTGAATACATCAATGATAGAGACATGGATAAGGTGAGATCTTGTTTATACATCCATATACCTTGTGTAAGATCCGGTGATCTGGTTTCTTATATATTAATGCATACGTAATACATGTTTTGCAACTACTTAGTCAAAGATCAATGCAAACAATTTGCATTTGATCATGTGGGTTTTTTGATTCCATCATTGATTAGTATGGTAGCTAAAGACCCTGATAGTGTTCAGCAATACTGTATAGATGCTTTTACAATTTTCGGTCAGTAAAAGAAGACGATAATAATAGCTCCATTCAATGTCAAGTAAGTTTACTTTATATATAATTTGGACTTAATAAAATTCCATTTTTATTGTGCATTTTGAGTTATTAATTTTTAACTTTTTTACCTCTAGCGGTAGACATTGGGAGTTACTAGTTATTGTCCCCGGGACGTTCACTATTTATTATCTAGATCATGCGGGAAGTACATTGAACACTAAAATTGGACACATATTGAGAATGCCATTATTCTGGTGAGAAATATTTCATTTTATATCCGTTAACATATGTTATTACATTACTATTTAATTATGCAATTTACTGTGTTACATTAACATGTAGGGGTTTAGATGCATTCAAAAATGCTGGAGGAAATGTCCCAAGGAGAAAGAACCAGCCAATAATTTGGGAGAACGTAAAAGTAAGTTCCCGACTCCAATGTATATATTATTTATGTGAACTGTGCTTAGTTGTATTTTTTAATATTTTGTATGTTTCAATTTATAGTGCGCTACACAAGACAACGGCTGGGCATGCACATACTATGTGATGCGATTTATGTAGATGATTATCTGACATGCCACATTGGATATTAATACCATACATGAGGTATTATATATAGTCTCATTAGTTAGTATGAAATATATCAATCTTATTTTTATATTATTACTTATATATATACATCATTCTCTTTGTAGGTATTTAAAACTGACCACACTATAGGTAAATGCTTAAAAAATGTACATGCTCCATATATGATGGAAGCATTAAATGAAGTAAGAGAAGAATGGGCAAAAGCCATACAAGCAGTGGCGATTGTAAGATATAATTGGGATGCTGATAGCGATGCTGAATGATATTTTGTAAATGAATATTTCTGAATGTTTATACATGTCTGAACATTTCTACATGTATTTGAATGTTTCTACATGTGTGAATGTGAGAATTGAATTGATGTCTGAATGTATCTACTTGTGTGAAAAAATATTTGTTGATTTTGCAGGTTTGTGGCCTGTTTGTAGGTTGATATCAATGGATGTCGTAAACCCGTAGTTCAGAAAACTGAACTGCAGGTTCTCATCCTGCTGACTGGCCACAACAGGCCTATAAACTGATAAGAAAAAAAAATTAAAGTATAGGCGTCGGTTATTTATAGAACATCGTCATCAAAGGCCTACAGCGTCGGTTATTAGATAAAAACCGATGCCTAATATGACAAACAACCCGACCGTGTAGGAAAGCACGACCGTGGTGGAAAAGGCGTCGCTTATTTGTATAAAACTGACACCTATAGTACTAAACACGGCCGTGCAGCGAAGCACGACTGTGTCGTCTGGGAGTATGGCGTCAGTTGTTCAGTTGTTAACCGACGCAGAAAGTTTCCTAGGTGGTGCCCTCTTTTGTGGCGCGAACCCTATATACGTCGACCAACTATATATAATCGACGCCTATAGATCATATAGGCGTCGGTTAGAAAACCGATGCCGAAGAGTTCGACCTTTAGCGTCGCCCACATAGTCGTCACTTGAAAACCATCGCCAAAGGGGGTTAAACAACCGACGCCAAAGGCGTATTCTGTAGTAGTGCAAGAACTAGAGTTTCATGGAAAAATATAAGGCAACTACCATTCAAAATACAACTTATTGTATATGGGAGTGAACTACTAAGCTTGTGCTATATAGGAATCTCTTGAAGCTCTTCCTTCATATCTTTTCTTGTGATGTTATATATTGAAAACATGTTTTAACATGTAATTATTATTTTATAAAAATATTGTCGCATAAATCCATATCCTCATAGAGATTTTCTAACATGAAACTAGATACATACGAAAATAACATGAATATGAGCCAGATCATTGGTTCTTTGTACAATTATTTCATTATTTTTATAGACAAAGATAAGGACATAAAATGAATCTTAGAATAAATGTAATGAAAAGAACCCATTTATCACTTAAAAACTTTCTTGACAAAATCTAGGTATCACATAATTGAATTTCTATTACAAAAACTTTTCCAAATAATAAATACGAATGAGAATTTTGTTGAATGAAGTTACATTGATGTAAAGAATGATCTTATACACACTTTATGAACCTATCAAGAATGTATATATTTAGTAATGCTATGTCAGATGATGTCTTCAAGAATCACAACTTTGATGCAATTCCTTCATCTTGTTCCTCTAAAGAAGAAAGGTTTATGCAGTGAGACAATGCATCCACTAGCCTTTCAATGTCTTCTCTTGTGTGTGCAGCAGTGAGTGTTACCCTCAACCTAAACATATTTTACAATAGTTAATAATTCTCATATGTGATACAATTGGTTGATTGTCAACAAAAGAAATGAAAACGTTAATTTGATATTTTTCGATACCTGCAAGCATCTGGTGCAACTGCAGGTGGTCGAATTGCAGTTACATGAAAACCATTATTCAGCAAATGCCTACTTCCATTGAATGCATCTTCCTCTGAACCAACTACCAAAGAAACAATCGGGCTTGTTGCGTTGACCTTTGTTAGGTGATTAAAATATTGAACATGATTCCACACTAATCTCCTACGCCATTCCTCTGTTTTTGCTACATTTATAGCCGCTGCAATATTGATAATGAAATGACGATTTACATTCTTATCAAAAGCTTCTATGGGTATAATATATTATAGCGAAATATATACCTAATGCAGCAGCAACAACAGGAACGGGGAGTGCCGTTGAGAAAATAAATTGCCGACCTCTTGTTATGATGAGGTTCTTCCACTTTTTGCTGAAAAGAAAAGGTCAAATAGGAGTTGGATCAAGTATGTCTTCTTATTATTTTAGTTTTCCTTAATTGCTTTTTGGCAGTAATCATTGAATCACCATTATAATGTCAAACTGGCTACCTGCAGGCAATGAATCCTCCTATACATCCAACTGTCTTGCTTAGTGTGCTTATACATATGTCTACTTTATCCTCAATTCCATACACCTCTGCAATACCACCACCGGTTTTACCACAAATCAAAGTTGCATGAGCCTGAAAAAATGAAATGCATATTATTACTATGAAACATAACTCGAATTGGGGAATCATAATAAAATTATATTTGAAAAAAGTAAATGACTTCCAGTATTGTATGTGTTTCGTACATCGTCGATGACAAATAAGAATCCATATTTTTTACGTAGCTCCACAAGTGCTAGCATTGGTGCAAAATCTCCTTCCATGCTAAACAAGCTAAAATATAAACAACAAATTTAGAAGCTGATTTTGGCATCATAACTATAGGTAAATCACTCGAAGAATTTGGATATTACCTGTCAGTGAACACAACTTTTCTTTCGTTAGGACAGTTTGACCTGTCAATTACCAAATGATCATATATAATGTCATCAAAAAGTTAGTCATTTATACTAATTCAAATGAGTAACTGATCCAAATCAGTAAATGACTTACAGCAAATAGTCTAGATGACCCATGTCCTTGTGCTTGTAGACATAAATCACAGCTTCTTGGTGTCTTTCTAGAAGGCGAAGTCCATCAATAATAGAAGCATGGTTCAGTTCATCAGAGAAGATGGCAATCTTTTCTTCTTTTGATGGCCGTTTAGTCTTGGCAAGCAATGATGCGATGCTTCCCAGAGCTGATAGGAAAGCGTTGTTGGCAGCAAAACCAGTTGGGCACACAACACATTCCTATAAAATTCAGCAGTGATTCATGTCAACAATCGATAATCTAACAAATACAAATAATGTTAACTCTGATTGAACATTACTAGCAAGATGGATCATAAAATCAGTACCTCTTTTTTCACCAACTCAGCAAGGGTTGACTCAAGCTGACGGTGGTAGTTGGTTTCCCCGCATATCATAGCAGATCCTCTTGGTCCCATACCATAAGCCATTGAAGCTTTGGCAGCTGCCTTCCTCACAGAGGGGTGTGAGCTCAGCCCTAGGTAATCGTTGCTTGAGAAGATGAGTAGCTTCTTATTTTCTTCAGCTATGGTTCTTCCTTGCAACTCCACGTCCACTAGCGTCCGATCCCACGGCCCAGGACCATCATACACATCCATGTCAGCAAGGACGTCCTCGGAAAGGTTGACTGGTTTCGGAAGCGAAATGTGAGGCAATGCCTCGAGGGCATGCTTGGGAACCCACCTCGAGAAGGCTCTCTCGGCCAATTCTTCCCACATCATAGCACTAGTAGCCGCTGCCATTTTTCTGGTCTGGCGATCACAACGAGAGGGTCGTGAAGTGATGGATCGATCTAGAGAAGTTGATGCTCTACGTAAATAGCTTCTCTGGATTGCTATATTTGTTCGAAGAAGGGAGGTTGATTTTGCATGAAGGACGAAGAGAAGGCTACCCTTATTTATAGAAAAGGTGTATGGTCTCGCCGTCTCCTACAGCATGAAGATCAAGCAAGAGCAGCCACACGCTTTAGCTGACATTGATTCATAAATGGCTGCGGTCTAGTCTCTTGTTAACAATTATTTACGGCTGTACTCTTTAGATGAAAGAAAGGCTTCTAAAACAGCATAACGAAGTCAAGTCCACATGGTCTGCTACAAACAGGACAACCAGAACATAGTATGGCCCGCAACTTGCAACTGCTACATGCTTATGTCAATTGGATATTTCGTTTAACCTTAAGTATCCACTTTAATTTGAAGACGGCGTGCCAAACAGGAACCAATTCCAGATGACGATACTCTTGTCTGACCACAACTTGAAGACGGTGGGCCGGGAGGCCGTTACCTGAAGCCGTATAACGTATTCAAGTCCACGGGCAATTACGAAACGAAGGAATAATAAAGGTCCAGCTGCCACATCCTTCTTATACATTTTCTTATAGAGTTCTTTCCCAAACCCTCCCTTACGTTGTCCAATATTCAACGAAATCCGTCGTTTATATCAAAATCCTCCCCCGCTTATCTTAAATTCACGGTTAGGCTGCGTTTGATAGCCGTGATAAAATAGATGGGAAAGGGGATGGGGATTGGGGATGGAAAAGAGACGGGAAGGAGACGTTATTAAAAAAGTTTGTTTGGTAACACATCAATAGAATATGGAGAAAGAGATGAAAAATATTTAAAAAACTTTATTTTTTATATGAAGATAGTGAATTTCATTTATAAAAAGCTTGTTATACAAGTATAAAATTTACTTAATCAATTCGAGACAAATTTAGAGAAAGTAATTTTGGAATGAAACAACCAAACATTATGGCATTTAAAATTATTGTGTGCACAAAATATTAAATTATATAAAATTTCAGCGGGGATCTTTGACATGTCGGTTTTAATTCTTAACAATCAATGAAAATAAAATTGTGTTGAACATAAATCAACAAAATAAATATTTTCATCATAATTATTTTCTTGAAAAATACAACATGTTCAATTTTTTTGCAATTATATCAATTATGACATGATGTCGGCTGTGCTGAGTTTAATGAGAATCTGTCACTTCATACTTGGATGCAAATTTTTTTTTGGAGAATTTTGTCTTGTAGAGAAAACGATTGTGTGGGAAAATAATCTTGTAGAATTCATTAAATTCTATTATTGAATTTGATCATGATAGAAAATTAAAAGAGAGTCAACTTTCTTATCAAAACTTTCTTCACTATCTCATGTCATGTTATTTCATACGGATAAAAATAGACTGATTTCCCTATAGATTTCTCATGAAAAATTCTCCTCTCCGTCACTTTGCCTACCAAATTCACTTTTTTATTTTCCCACCATTCCGACTTTAAGTTGTATATTATGTTGACATACATAACTTTAAAATATTTATGCATCATAGTGTTAATCCATTAAAAATAATATTAATCATTATTGACAAATTATATCTTATAATAATGTTTATATAAATAATATTTTTGATATTAATCAACCTCCGCTTGACCCAACCTTATAAGAAAAATGTTGAGACCAGAGATGAGTATCTATCTTATTGATTTTTTGCAGAGAAAAGTCGAAAGTCAGTACTGAGATGTAGAACAATTAGTATGGTTGTCAAATTTTGGGCTTAAAGTCAATTTAAGGCTAGAAAATGTTGAAAAAAATTCTAGCTAGTCACGACTACAATTTAGTCACTCTATGCAAATGCATATCAGACTTATATTGTTGAATTTAAAACAACAGACCCGATTTATTTAACTCTAAAGTGGAACCCACGTGGACCAAAATCTCAATAACATGCACACCTGGTTAATAATAATGCCAACTCTCAAAAATACTTTTTTAATAGTCTAACCCAGAACTAACTCAGATCCAGGTGTGTCTGAAGTCAAATTCTGATCCAGATTGGGTATATTGGATCTCTATACTGACCAATACCTAAATTATTGTCTTTTTGACTGAATATGGAACCAAGCCAGATTTTCAAAATTGGAATTCAAATAGATTTCTACACAAGTTTATATGTATCACAACCAAACATATGGATTCTTGGAACAAACAATATTTTAAAAAATAAGACAAACACTCACTTTGCCACTAAAATACTACTTTTGGTACATATATTGATCATCTCAAATAAGGTGCAAAATTTATAAATTTTTCTAAATGTGTATGTGGTCATTGTTTTCATATATTCAACAACAAACATTTTAGAAAATATAATTTGAAAATTTATATTTAAATTTATCATATATTCAATACAACTTTTATAATCATTTTTTGTGACTATGTTAGGAGTTCTCAGAATTCCAATGACACATGTTCAAATGCAAGTGTATGCCTCGTTAGGTAATAAGAGTCTTGAGTTATCAAACAATCTGGCAGTTCGACCATTAAAATTTAAAACAGACTAAAATTAACCAACTAGGCTGAGAAAAAGGTTATAATTAAATATATGTAATTAATGTTCAAACTAACTGTGACGCTCCATTGCGCCACAAACAAGATTACTCAAAATCAAACTGTAGAACTAAACTAAACAAGCGGATTACTAGAAAACACATAAAATTAAAACGGATTTCATAAAAGTACCATAAGCTGAAAACCTTCACATATAAGTGCACAACAAGATACCTAGATCACATAAGACATATTATAAGGTTCTTACATAATTGTTTTCAACCTTCCTGTCATCAACCCAATACATGAGAAGTATGTTCCTTATATACATACATATACACATGCCATATGTCTACAACAAAAGGCACACAAACCAAAAACCTGGTATCTGTGACATCTCTACAAAACACATCGAAAACACCCCTAAGATTAGTTTACATGGACGACTCGAGAACTCTACCCTAAAAAACTAGCAGTACATTCGACCTTATCAAATACTGCTCTTGTTGCTCTTCCTCTATTCACGATCTCCACCTCATCGTGCACGACCACCTAAAAGATGTCGAAACTCAAGGGGTGAGACCAAATGTCCTAGCAAGAGATATAATTCTCTACCAACATCTATTTAAACACGGATAAACTGAAGAAGATAGATAACATAATTACTAAATGAGCAGAGTCAATTAAACCATATGTATCCAACAGGTAAGGCAAGTTAATCAATACTAGTCAGTTATCACTAAGCAATAGAACAATTAACATTCTAAAAAGAAATATAAAGAACATGTATATTTTCTATCAATCAAACCATACAAAAGTAAGGCAAGGCTTCAACTAATATTCTTCACATTTTGTCCGTATGCAAATACATAACACAGCTATATTACATCTTTTATTATGCCCTAAAAAGATGAGGTATACCACTCATACTCCAACTGACCACTGTTAAGTCAAAATCTGTGCCATAAACAGTCTATGGAAGAGTCAAAATCCACAATCTCTCTATACCTCCCGATCAGAATGAGAGAACACCGCAAAGACATATCAAGTCTAACTACAAAACAACCTAGCCTATCTTGGTATATAGGTTTAACACTAGTGAAACTGAGCTACAACCCATAGTCACACTTCTGCCAGAGTATGGTCCACAACCAATCCTATGAAAGTATATACTGAGTCACATCACGAAGTATGGCCCGTACCCGCACTCCTGCCTGTCGTTTATATCAAAATTCTCCCTGCTCATCTTAAATTCTTATAACTTCTTCCAGCCAACTCCGTTAGTAAGAAATATATATTTTGTTGTTTGGTTAAGGTGCTTTTGATATCAGTGATAAAATAGATGGGAAAGGGGAAGGGGATTGCGAACGGAAAAGGGACGTGAAGGAAAAGTTATTTAAAAAAATTATTTGGTAACACCTCAATAGAATATGGAGAAAGGAATGAAAAAATATTTAAAAATCATTAATTTTTATACGAAGGTAGTGAATTTCATTTATAAAAAGCTTATTATACAAGTATAAATTTACTAATTAAATTTGAGGCAAATTTTTTTGTTATAGAACTAATTTTTTTTTTGCAAAAAGTCTTAGAGGGAAACTTATTTACATAAAGAAGGAAAACTTATTTTACATATGTGTCAAAATAATTAAATGAGAGTTAACTTTCTTATATAAACTTTCTTCACTATCCCTTGCAATGCTCTTTCATCGGGATAAAAATCAAATAAATCTCATGTAGATTTCTCATGAAAAATTCTCCTCTCCATCACTTCGACAACCAAATTAGATTTTTTATTTTCCCACCATTCTGATTATAAGTTGCATGTTATGTTGACATACATTACTCTAAAATATTTATGTACCATAATGTTAGGCCATTCAAAATGGTATAAATCATTATTGACAAGCTATATTTGATAATAATGTTTGTATAAACAATATTTTTTATAATAATCAACCTCCGCTTGACCCAACCCTATAAGAAAAATGATGATACCAGATATGAGCATCTATCGTATTCATTTTTTGTAGACTAAAGTGGGAAATCCATATTGTACCAAGACGTAGATCAATTAGTCTGGTTGTCAAAATTTTGGGCTGGAAGTCAATATCAGGTTAGGAAATTCTAAAAACATTTGTCGGGTAGTCACAACTCAGATTTGGAACTCTATTCCTTTTTTTTAAGTAAATCAGGAGGCACTCTTATTCATGCCGCCTGTAACGTCCCCGCCTCCCGGTAACCCCCAATTAAGGGAGACCCGAAGGTCAGAGCCGTTATCCAATTAACAGGATCAAAGGTTCAACAAATAATCAATAACAATTAATAAACTTTACCAACTAAACTGAAAACTGGTATAAAATAAAACTTTTCTTACCTTGGAAAAACTGGGATTTCTAAACTTCTATCCATGAAGATGCTAAACTAACTAATCCTCCTGTGCATGTTATTTCTCATTTAATTCCACATCTGCCACTTTACTGTTTGTTCTTTTTATTTGTACCTAAAACACCGACAAGCAAAACGTCGGTCAACAAGAAGCTGGTATGTGGGGGAAACAAAAATCGTGCAACTATAATAACAAAGTAATCAGCCAATTATCATTTAACAACCAAGATTACGTTTTAAACCATACTCCTCAATCCTTTCCTATCCCCCATCTCTGTGCTGTCCCTGTAGTGGACTGAGATACTACCTCTCTCTAGGTAGCTCCTTATTAAACCCTGCATGATCCTACCTAACAGGTAGATCAATATCTAGGGTTGAGTCGCATGGCACTACCCATAGGTAGTCCAATCTCTAACTCAATGTGACTTGATGGACCTACCCCATTGGTAGCCATTTACTAAGTTATTCAATGACCTGATGGACCTACCCCATTGGTAGCCATTTACTAGGTCAACCCATTAAGCTACAGAGGGGACTAGGATCTGAGCTTGTAGGCATATTTCTTATGTGATAGTCATATTCACATTATACTTTGCATGAATTAAAACATCCAACAGTTTAATTCAAGTCACGATGGAAACATCGACAAAATCCTGGAAAACTAATTCGGGTAGTCATAAGCGTAACCACATACCTGATCCAGAGCAACTTGATTGTCCAAGCAATAAGGATAAAGAACAAGCAACAAGCAATCAACCATATCCTGAAATTAATGCATGGCATCCAAGTGTTATAGTTTATCCAGAACATTCTAAAGCTAGACTTGGATTCCATCTTAAGCTTTCTAAGCCACTTTAGGGTTTTATCCTCCATAATACTTTTATCACATTTAATGCCCTCTTATTTCACAAACCCTAATTTCAACATCATAGGCACAGTGAAAATCCATTATTTCTCTTTTATACTAAAACTACCATCTTTATCCTTTTAAGTTATTTCAAGGTCATTAGACTCAATTACCACCTTTAGATTCCTTCGAATTGATAATTCATACTTCATCATGATTTAATTCATAATTGTATTCCATTTACTATTAATTCCTCATTTATCCATTAGAAAACCCTAATCACCAACTTGAGGTTATTATATCATGAAAACTCCATTCTATAATTATTTTTCAAATTTAACCCATTAAAACCCATACTCTCTCAAATTAGGGTTTCTAAACATAATTATGTACATAAACCCTAAAACAAGCATGAAACTACCTTTTTCAAAATTAACTCTCCCTTATATTCTTAATAGGTTAGTATTTCTCAGAATTAGGGTTCCAAACCAAATTAACCCAAAAGAGTCATTAAATCCGAGTTACATATCAACATTAGGGTTTTACCACAATTTAATACATCAAAGGTGATAACTTGGTGTGATTTTGAAATTGAAAGCAATATCAGGTTCCAATTATATTTTTATTGGATTCTTCATGTTTTTCTGATCAATTTTGATATATAAAACTCTCTAATTCGAGTTACCAATTACTAGTTACAAATTTTGCAAGATTAAATTACCTTTGGCCAATGAGGGCCCGACACATCAGCCAAAGAACCTTTTCTTTTCTTTTCACGCGGTTCACCCCAAACAACAGTAGAAAGATGATTCCGCCCTTCTGCTCCTTTATTAGAGTCGGGGTCATGGGGTCTTTTCGCCCTATCATCTTCTTCCTCGGATCATCCTGCTCGCGAAGCAGCGCCCTACCGCGGTCAACCTCATGGTTGACTTCGGGCATCTGCCCCCCTTGGTCGCCGATGAAGATCCCCATCGCTCCGCCTAGCCTTGCCGAGACACCTCATGCCCTCATCCTTTCCCGAACTTTCTTGAGAAGCTGGGACGGAAGTGCTCTTTCTCCGGCGAGAAAAGCAGCTGTTCCATGGTCAGGTTGAGCACCATCTCGCTTCTAATTGTGTGCAACCACTCATCTCATCATCGTGGATTCAAGGGTGAGTTTCTTAGCTATGCACATGGCGTGTTCCCCTCTCCCTATTTATAGGGGATGTGGATCTGTATTTTCCCCAGATTTGGGGAAATCCCGCATTGATCATGGAAAGAACCCAATCCCACTATGATCGGGATCGTGCAGACATCTCGGAGCCACTGGTCTCCCCTCCTAGTCTGGTTATGCTAGAGATCTCGAGATATCAGGAGAGGAAGGTCACCAGTTTCCTCTATTCTAGACTCGGGGTGCTGCCCGCGCTTTCCCTTTTTTTTTAAAAAAAATGTTGATTTTAATCAGGAATAATAACGTGACACGTAATCCTCCCTCTTACTTTAGGATTTCCTTCAAAAATCTATTTCTCGAAATTGGTACATCCTTTTACAACCAAATTTGAAGGGAAAATTCCGTTTACCTTTATTTACACGCATGCAAAAAATGAGTCCCAATTCCCAAAGGAAGAGGGCTTTTTCTTCAAAAGCAAGTTATCCTTTAAAACGACTTAATTAATTTATATTTCTTTTTTCTTTTGCCATTATCTTATCATCTTGGATTCCTTGAACCTCAAGGAACCCTTAATGGCTCGAAATCCCATCTTGGGAATATTCCTTAGCTTCTCACTTATCTTTTATCTATTTTCTCTTTCTTCTTATTCATTTCTTATCAAAGTATCTCTTTTTGGAGATTTCTCTTTATCTCTCTTCTATTTTCCTTATGAGAGTTCCTTTTAACATTAGGAATCCTTGGGATATGAAATTCCACTATGGATAACTCAATTACATCTCTTTCCACTTCTTTTCCACAATTACCATTGTTTTCAACTTCTTTCTTAATGAAGAAAACTTAATGAATCTTTTCTTTTCTTATTGCTTTTATTTGCAACTTTGGACTCCTTGGAACCCAAGGAACCCAAGAGTCACGAAATCCATCTTTGGATTACATTCTTTTTCCTTCTAGAGGTTTCCACATCTTTCTTATCTCAAATTCTCAATTATTCATTAATTAACAAAATTTCCTTGTTATTGGGCCCAACAGCCAATAAAACCCACAAATCAAACAAAAAGGCTATTTAAAATTAAATCTATTCATTCAAAACAAATTATATCATTATTTGAGAAATTACATTTCTCCGCAAAGGAACCCAAAAGTCGGGGTTGTTACATCCTTCCCCTCTTATAAGAATTTTGTCCTCAAAATTCCATCAAGCAAACAAACAGTTCAGGATAAGCTTTTCATACGTCCATCAGGTCTCCCATGTGGCTTCACCCTTTCCATGGTGCTTCCTAAGAACCTTCATCATCTCATATTCTTCCATCTGAGTTCTTTCTTACCTTGGTATATCGTACCCTTATAGGTGACTCAGGACATTTCAGCCTCTCAAAAGCTGAATAGGTTCAGGGCTCATCACATGGCTTGGGTACCTCACATAGTGCTCTAGATCGGACTCATGGAACACATTACACATCATGATATTCCTGAGGGGCAAGGCTGAATACAATCATCTCCACAAATCCATCTCAAATGGACCCATATATCAGGGACTCAGCTTTCTCAGCTGAAGCTTAGAGGGGTCGGATTTTCACATCACATAGTCTCCCATAGTGAACTGCATGTCAGTCTGCTTTGCATCAGCTTGTGACTCATGTCACCACTGGGCTCTCTCTCTCGGCCATTGCACGATCAAAGCGACTTCATCTACACACACTATGGTTCTCTTCTGACCTTCATGAGGCCTCCTTCACTATCATCTTAATGATGTGGTGACCGACACAACCTCTCTATAAGACTTCTTGCATCCCGATAAAGGCTATGGTGGTTATCATCGCATCTTAAGAACTGTCTCCATGTATCACCCTGAATGAGCACACCCACTCTCATTAGACCCTTTAGTCTGGATTATATTAATAATTATTAAGGGGTGATAAATTGTACTAACATCGAGTTCTTCATGTACCCACTCCCACCTTTTGGAAGGGAACCTTTAGATCAAACTCAAAGACCTCTGCACTCGCATCATGGTGTAGTTGAACTATCTCTCTCTTATAAGTAGTTCAATCGAATATGTCCCTTGACAATACTCTATATTTCTCATGTCATCTAGGTAAGGTGATCTACCATAACCCATATTACATCTTGACCTTCCATGGTCTAGGGGAGACTTACAACATCCACAGTGATGAACTCCCATTCCCTCTCGGGAACTCTTTATACGTTATATCCATGTACTGGGTTACTGGTGTTCGTCCTTCGCCTCCTAGCTTGCATGGCCACATGCTACATGCAACTTTATTTTAAGCTTCCAAAGTGCTACTAACACTTACTATCTTTGTAGTTCATGGTGTATGGTGATCATGATTTCCTCAAGATCGATTCCCCAGAAGCCCTAAACCACTCTCATCGGGGTTTTATCACTTTCTTTTCCAAAGAAGTACATCTGAGGCTCTAAACCATCCTTTCATTATGTCAAGGGTCAAACAACCACTAATCTTATTCAACAGCTCTCGTTATATCGGAGTGTTAGCCAAACTTATTTTTTTTCAACTTAAGGTTAGCCTAACAACCTCAACTTCTTCTAGCTTCTAGCTAATCGTGGCAGCTATATCTCAACCAGAACATTCATTACCACTTCTCATCCTTAGGTGTTAGGTATTATTGAGAACATACACCTCCATGTACTCCACTTATCATCTCATCTCAAAATCTAAGTTTGCCTTTATCAAGAAACTCTTAGTTCATCCTCATGGTGATCAAACTCAACCTTGGTTAACTTGCAAATTCCACATAGTTCCTGATAAAACATCCTCTTAAGCCGACTACACTATTTCTCTTAGTGTTTGTAAACCATCCATGTATTATCCACTCCACAAGGGTATGTTATCCCCTCTGTCCTCATACCTCATAGCAACATTCCAACTCACAACATCTTTATCCTTGGTGTATGGCATGCGCACTGTCCCATCTCTCCCTCCAATAACAAGAAGAAATAAGCATTTGGCGGCCGTCCAAATACAGAGTTCTTCCCATTCCAAGAGTAGAGATGATACATCCAACCTCGTCAGTACACCTTCAATTCTATGTTGAAACATGCAACTTATGTCTCCACATCACAAACATCATGATATCAAAGTTGCTTCCATGGAAAACTGGTCTTGAACCTACTTGGGTTACTACACCATCCTTGGTCATCTCCTCTATGTATATAGGGTGCCGACACTTTTGGGGTCATCCTTCTTCCCTCATGCATCAGAGAGTGCCCTACTCATTTGCCCTTTGGGTCCCATGAGTTCATGAAGGTGATCAATCTCCTAACCCATGGCCCTCAGACAATGATAGTCGTTACCTCCCGACCCTATGGTCATGTGCAACTAGGGAATTAGGTAACTCCTTCTTCCATCGGTCTTATCCCTACCTGACCCTAGGATAGACTTAGGATTCTAACATAGTACATGTTCAACTTAGAACCTTACCCAATCCTTCATCATCTCTCTCTGCATTCATGACTGACTTTCATCCCTTCATAGGGGTCATGACAACCTGCCTACCTTAGTCAGGCCCCATACCAGTTACCTCCATGGTAACACATCCACATGCACTTAGAGATGGTTATCTATGGGTCTACATGTTCATTCTCATACCATGTACTTTTCACTTAGCTTCTCAAGATCCTATGAGACCTCTTTAGGTTTCCACAAACCCACAAACTGGTACACACCTAACCAAAGGGTCCCTCTCCCAGGATGGAAGGAAACTACAACTCTTGACAACAAGGTCACAAACATCCTTAGGGTTTATATTCACCTGAGCATGCTTAAACCAACAACTACTAGGGTACAAGTAGACAAATTGGCTCTGATACCAATTGTAACGTCCCCGCCTCCCGGTAACCCCCAATTAAGGGAGACCCGAAGGTCAGAGCCGTTATCCAATTAACAGGATCAAAGGTTCGACAAATAATCAATAACAATTAATAAACTTTACCAACTAAACTGAAAACTGGTATAAAATAAAACTTTTCTTACCTTGGAAAAACTGGGATTTCTAAACTTCTATCCATGAAGATGCTAAACTAACTAATCCTCCTGTGCACGTTATTTCTCATTTAATTCCACATCTGCCACTTTACTGTTTGTTCTTATTATTTGTACCTAAAACACCGACAAACAAAACGTCGGTCAGCAAGAAGCTGGTATGTGGGGGAAACAATAATCGTGCAACTATAATAACAAAGTAATCAACCAATTATCATTTAACAGCCAAGATTACATTTTAAACCATACTCCTCAATCCTTTCCTATCTCCCATCTCTGTGCTGTCCCTGTAGTGGACTGAGATACTACCTCTCTCTAGGTAGCTTCTTATTAAACCATGCATGATCCTACCTAACAGGTAGATCAATATCTAGGGTTGAGTCGCATGGCACTACCGATAGGTAGTTCAATCTCTAACTCAATGTGACTTGATGGACCTACCCCATTGGTAGCCATTTACTAAGTCATTCAATGACCTGATGGGCCTACCCCATTGGTAGCCATTTACTAGGTCAACCCATTAAGCTACAGAGGGGACTAGGATCTGAGCTAGTAGGCATATTTCTTATGTGATAGTCATATTCACATGATACTTTGCATGAATTAAAACATCCAACAGTTTAATTCAAGTCACGATGGAAACATCGACAAAATCTCGGAAAACTAATTCAGGTAGTCATAAGCGTAACCACATACCTGATCCAGAGCAACTTGATTTTCCAAGCAATAAGGATAAAGAACAAGCAACAAGCAATCAACCATATCCTGAAATTAATGCATGGCATCCAAGTGTAGATTTCTCATGAAAAATTCTCCTCTCCATCACTTCGACAACCAAATTAGATTTTTTATTTTCCCACCATTCTGATTATAAGTTGCATGTTATGTTGACATACATAACTATAAAATATTTATGTACCATAACGTCAAGCCATTCAAAATGGTATAAATCGTTATTGACAAGCTATATTTGATAATAATGTTTGTATAAGCAATATTTTTAATAATAATCAACCTCCGCTTGACCCAACCCTATAAGAAAAATGCTGATACCAGAGATGAGCATCTATCGTATTCATTTTTGTAGACTAAAGTGGGAAAGCCATATTGTACCAAGACGTAGATCAATTAGTCTGGTCGTCAAAATTTTGGGCTGGAAGTCAATACCAGGTTAGGAAATTCTAAAAACATTTGTCCGGTAGTCACAACTTAGATTTGGAACTCTATTCCTTTTTTAAGTAAATCAGGAGGCAGTCTTATTCATGACGCCCTTTTTATGTGAGCTAAAATTAAAAAAGTATTAAAATCACTAATTAAAGTAGAAATAAAAAATATGATAGTACTAATACCATTACATAAATCCTTGACTAAGAGATCAAGGATCCCTCTAGGGAGTTGGACATACTCAGTGTATGCTGAGGTGTTTTTAAGTTTGGATTTAGTTAACTCATCATCAACATAATTTCCATCTCTTTAATATAGTTTACATGTCATCCTGGTTGCATCAGTCTATGCATTTTTCATAATTGCTTCGCATATTTGGGGCGATCCAGGTCGTATCAGTGCATCATTTTTAATGCAAATTGTGAGTCAGTCTCAAAGATAACCTTTCTCAAAATGTTACTAGTAGCAATCTCGAATGCTAAGAAAATCCCCTCAAGCTCATCCTAAAGTACATATGTAGTTTGTAATCTCTTCGCAGCACCTCCTGCCCATTTTCCAAATTCATCTATGGCGACTATGGCATAACATGCATTACACTGTTTCACTACTGCATTAGAATTCATTTTAATAATTCTTGGCCTGGGTTTACTCCATCTATTTGTATTAGCAATCTAAGTTACCATTGGAGCTTTTACACACATCTCCACATGAGCATTAACCTCCGTCTTTATAAACCTCACCTACTACATTGTATGAGGTTTATAATGTTCTCATGTGCTTGTTTGTTTCTGGTGGTCCAGATATGCCAGTAGGTGACCAAAAAAAGAATGACGGTCTCCCCCCAGGTTTCAACTATAGGTGGATCCATTTCTTAATGTCGCATGTATTGCTAATTTCTTAGCTAATTTCTCTTGTAAAGATCAGATTCCAGACAACTCTGGATAGCCTGTAATCATAGATAGAGTGTAAAGTTGTCTCCTCTTCAACATGACACCTAGAGCATAAGATGCAAGTGGAAATTTTCTATTGCACTTTCTAGCTATTGGTAAGGAGCGCATCATGCATCACGAGCTAGGCAAAAGTTTTGATGTGTACCGACACCTTTGACTCCCATATCTCAGACCATCTTCTAGTGACTCAGGTCTCTTTTCCTTCTCTCAAAATGTATGTATAGTGATTAGTAGTATATTGACCTCTCTATGTATGAACCCAAACCCTTACATCTTCTCTGTCATCCTCCATCGGGGGCTTAAGCTTCATGATATTGTCTTCTAAGTGATCAGGGAGCCATTCCTCAAGAAATTTGGTATCCCACCCCATATTAAGGGTGACCATGCTAGCCAATTTCAGATCTAGGAGCACCTCAAGGTCATGTTTTAATGTATGATATTTGACAATAGGATCAGCCCTCCACCATCAGTCATTCCAGGCACTTATACTAGACCCATTCATCGGTATAAGGTAAGAGTTATCCTCTATGAACGATTTCCAGACTAACACAACATTACCTAGCATGGATTGATTGCAATGCCTTCCCATCGGGTTGTTCTTTTACTATGGCCTCATACTTTGATTCCAAGTGGAGTGTCAACCATTTCTCAATTCCCATGAATGTTTGTAAAGGAGGGCCAAGTTTCAATCTCACATAGTTTTCAGACCTAGCCCACCATCCTGATTTGGCACATCATTTTATCCTAGGCTCCAAAGCATGGGGGTGAGCTTTATGATTTCCTTCTCAAATAAACCTCTAATAGAACCTTCAACTCTGTCACATAATTGAGGGGGTATCACTGTGGTTTCCATGGTGTACATAGGTATGGCCTACACAGTGGCTTTGGCACAAGAAATCCTACTTGTAAGCGATAAACTCCTGGATGACCAGGATGATATTCTCCAAATCATTTTGTCCAAGATCTCACTATAGGTAAGTTTATTTACTCGCTTATGAATGATCGGGAATCCTATATATTTTCCCAAATATTTGGTACTTTGGTTCCCACTCAAACTACTAATGTGCATTCTCAACCCCCGATCCACACTCTCGGAGAAGAAGTTCCTTGTCGCGGTAATGGATACATATTTTCTAGAGGCCTTCTCAAAAAGTTGGAATCACTCTTTGATTGTCTTTATTTGTGTTGTACTGGCCTGAGCAAAGAGAATCAAGTCATCTGACAAATAGACGTGGGACACTTTAGGGACTCACACTCACATTCTCACTAGATTCTAGGTCCCCTCATCCACTTTTTACTATATTAGTTGGATTGCTTGATCTAGGCAGAGGACAAATTGATATGATGAGAGGGGGTTGCTTTGATGAATACCAATGCTTTAAACATGTTGGTCATTTTCCCATTCCAAACAATATTTGTCTCACCTTCGGTGATGGAAGACATGATATAATTGACAATGTTATGCAGAATCCCAGTTCTATTGATAGTATCTTGGATGAAGTCCTAGGCCATTTGATGGTAGGCCTTAGTCACATCTATCTTTATAGTCATAGTTTTGGTAGCTTTCTTCCATTTCATGGAGTGTATAATCTCCTGGACTAAAGCTATATTATCTGTGATACATCTCCTCGATACAAAGCTAGTTTGGGTTTGTGACACCCATTTAGGGATGAGAGGCTTCATAAGTTCCACTAATTATTTGGAAATAATCTTAAGGGCCACATTGTTTAAATAAATGGGTATTAGTTTTTCACATTAATTTCCCCGACACTCTAACTTTTAGTATGAACATGATGGTTGAATTGCATAGCTCATCAGTTACCTACCCCATAGTAATAGCATACTACATTGTCTTGATAATAGTAGGGCATACAATGTTCCAGTTCCTTTGAACAAAAGTGTCGTTAACACCTTCAGACCTACAAATTTAACCGACTCGAGTGCCTTAGTAATAGAGAGCATCTCAATAGGTGTTGTACATTCACCAAGTCAGAAAGTTGGCTGTCGGTGAGCCCTTTGAACTTACTAGGGATGTTCACACACTCCATATGTTCATAATGCTTGGGTGTCGTAAGAACACTATGGAAATTATTGGTAACTAATTCCATAAGCTCAGTTTCCCCTATAATCCAATCACCCATATGATTCTTCAAAGTTTTAATAGTATTGCTCCTTTTCTTTTGATTGACATAATTATGGTAAAATCTAATGTTGTTATCCCCTTTTGAAAGCCAGCTAATGTGGCTCCTATACTTTAGGTCCTCCTCCTCAGCTTTTAGGATGTCATCTAACTCTCTTTAGAGGTTCATGCATAAGGCATCAAAGATGTCATTATATTGACTGGCTACTTTAGTCTGTAGAGCATTGATGTTCTTTATACAATGTTTTTTTTTCTTCTCCTCTTTTTCCCTCCTTATGTTCCTGTCCCACTCCAAAATGGACTCCTGCACCTCCTTTAGAGCATCATTGATCTACAACCCTACCTTCCACTTTCTCTCGAGCATTAATAAGAAACCCTCATTAGTTTTCCAAGAAGCTCGAGTAATAAAAGGACTAGCACGATTAGTGCAAGAGCGGAACTTCAAAGTAAGGGATGATAATTAATGCACTATTGGTCGTGTCCCTATCAAACCTCTTCTGAAGTAACCCATGCATGTACATGAACTTTATTCCTAAGAATCCCAGGTCAGTTAGATCTGCCTCTATCAGTGTATTTTGGAAAATAGCATCTTTCGAACTCTTATAACATTCACTGCCACTTCTTTGACTGGGGTCGAGGATCATGTTGAGATGCCCTACAACGATCCAAGTTATTTTGATATGGTTTCCCATTTTCACTATGTGTTTCTCGAGTTACTTTATCATGATTATTTGGGGACTAGCATACACAAAGGTAATGTAACACTCATCACTCACCTCACAGCTAATGAGTTGTCTATGACTACTGACGATATCCATCAAACATTGGTCAACTTCCCAACAAAGCTAAATGACCCCCGAGAAGCCCCTTACTTCAGCATGGTAAAATCTCATGAAACCCATGTGAGTTATATTATTAACAACATTATCTGTGCTTATCCTTGGCTCAAGGATGGCCACTATTATAGGCCTGTGAATCACCATTAACTCATTTAAGGATCGATATCTGATGTCTCTACTGATCCCTATCGTATTCTAGCAAAGCAGATCAACCATCATAGGGGTGGAAAGGAAATAATAGAGCCTACGCCTCTTGACCCCTTAGGCATCATCTCCATTTTCCCTATAATTGTTGGCTTCTTTATCAACATTTGACTCCTTTTAGGGATTTACACAAGGACTCTTCCTCCTATGTTCATATAGAGGGGTGGCCCTCAGTTCATATAGAGAAGTGGCTCTCAATTTCTTTATTCTAGGACCATTACCTTTTTCCTTCCTCCCTGTTGGGAGTGGTGTCATATGGGGAATGTTACTTGTGGTTTTCTTGGCCCCTTCCCTATTTGTATCATCATCCATGAGGGTGTGTCATCGTCCATCATTATCTGATCAACCTGTGCTACTTCTATTTATGCATTGGTAATTCCAACCTCAGTTATCTCCTCACTCTCCTGTGAACAATTAACATCAACTTTTTCTGCTGGTTTATCGTCGGTGGTAGTCCCATAGTCTTCCATGTCCTCCTCCATTACTTGAATAACTTCATCCACATTTAGGTGGATACATTTGTGGTACTGTTCTATAAAAGTGGTCCCACTATTATCTTTGACAGATGTCACATTGACTTGATTTGTTATATCCTTCAACACTTCTCTTTTCTTCTCAACAATGTTTGTCAATCTCTTAGGGTGCCATTCTTTGGTGGCTTTTTCACTAATTTTGTCTGGCACAAATGGCCCTGATCTATTAGTCACCGAGTCTGAGGGATGGTTGTTAGGATGTTCTTTTTTTCTTAGATATTTGAGGCTACCAAAACTATTTCCAAATATAGTGGACTGATGCTCTTTATCCATTTACTTCACCTTCCAATAGATCTTCTTTGCCATCTTCCTTTACTTCTTTGATGTTTCCATCCTCCCGCTTTCCCCTATTTGTCACAAGATTTGTCATTTCCTAGGGGTCCAACCTCTCCTCTAGGATAACTTACTTGTTTAGATCGGCAATATAGTTCTTTATGACCAACTTTACCGCATAAGGATCAGGAGTCCGACGCTACCTCATACTCTACAAGATGTTCTATACCATTAATGAATAATAAAGGGCACATGTTCTTAGTAGTATTAATCTCAATGGCAAGTTGGGTGAATTTACTCCTTTATAAATGTCGTATGACTATTAACTTTAATGAGCTCCCCCAATGCAAGACAATTGTATTTAAAAAGAGTAGGGACATACAAGTGTAGAGGGAGATCCAATATGTAGCCATGTAACCACATGTCTAGGAATCTCCTCTGTTGGCTTTAAGGTGGGGTACCAATCCCAGATAGCCAAGCAGCATCCAAACGGTTTCGAAGGGCCTCCAATCATAGTTGTGTCGTAATCTTCTCTGCATGAAAGCTGCACTATGTAGTGCCCAAGTCAAGTTCATACATATTAAACCGCCCTTTAGGTTTCCAAAAGAGCTGGATTCTATCACACATGGTCATGAACCCCACATCTGCCCCCAAGAGTCTGATCACTACAACATACATCTAGGGGAGGGCCAAGTCTGCCTTTGCATTTAGGTCAATGTAAATGGTTGGAAAATCCTCCATGGTCTTGTCCTCGAGGTGATTCTCAAATCAATTCTCTAAAAAGAAAACTTTAGATCCCTTCTGTTGTCTTCGTTGATTATTGGATCCACCCACATTACTATTGTAGGTTTGTCTGTTACTTCCCTATTGATATGTGGTTACAAATGCCCCATCGAGTTCTTTTGAGGTGTGGCAATCCTGGTTGTTAATACCATGGGATCCCTCATTGTCAACTTCTTCTCCGATGCCTCCATTACTAGTAGAGACATGATTCCCTGTTAAATGGAACTCAGACCCAACAAGCGGCATTGAAACCCTAACACTGTTATGGGGAGGTTCACTGCTACCTATGCTTTCCTTGTCTGGGTCCTTCCTCCTCCCCCTTCTAGATCTGGACCCCTCCATGCCCCCCTGTGATTTGTCCGCCATCATGTTCTCCATGACCTTGGCCCATTGTGCCACCACCACCTCATATCCCCCTCTTCCCCCACTCGTCATCCTGGAATATGACATGGAGCTTTTTTGTCATAGAGGATCTCCATCATTTAATTCATTGTGATTGCCAAAACCTTTTGGCGACCTCTAGTTGTTTCCCTAGATTCAACTAGGGTTCCACTCATCCTACCTCAACACAGATTTGGTACTCTATTCAAACACATGTTAGACTTGGATCATTAAATTTAAAACAAGGAGAAAACCCAATTTGTTTAACTATAAATTAGAACCCATGTTGACTGAAATCTCAACAACATGCATGTCTGGTTTGTCAAAATGTTAGTTCTCTAAAATATTTTATTTTATAGTCTAACCCAGAACTAATTCAGATCCTAATGCGTCTGAAGCCAAATATGACCCAAATTAGGTATATCAGAGCTCTATACTGACCCAGACTTGAATTATTGTCTTTTTGATTGAATCTAGAACCAAACCAGATTGTCAAAACTAGAATTCAAATGGATTTTTACATGGATTTAGACATGCCACAATCAATCATATGGATTCTTGGAACAAACAATATTCAAAAAATTAAGACAAACACTCACTTTGTCACAAAAATATTGCTTTTGGTGTAGGTATTGATCATCTTAAATAAGATGCAAAAATTATAGATTTATCTAAATGTATATGCAGTTATTGTTTTCATATTTTCAAGAACAAACATGTTAGAAGAGATAATTTGAAAATTTCATATTTCAATTTATCTTATATTCAATAAAATTATAATATAATCATTTTTATGACTATTTAGGAGTTTTCATAATTCCAATGACACATGTTCAAAAGCAAGTGTACGCCTCATTAAGTAATAACAAGATAAGAGTCTTGAGTATCAAACTATCTGGCAGTTGGGCTGTTAGAATTAAAAAAAAACTAAAATTAATCAACTAGGCTAAGAAAAGGTTGAAATTGAATTTACTTAATTAATTCACAAACTAACAATTAACTATTTTTTAAATGACATGTTTTTTGGAACACTGGTTTCACAACAACAATCCTTTATTGTATTTATTTAGAAGGCAAGATATTATATATTATTATCTATTCAACTTCACACGTGTTGCACATGATTGTTAAGTCATTCTGGATCATAAAATCATATTTAAAAGTGATGAATCCAAAATTTTTATCAAACACAATTGAATCTATTACAATAACATTAGATAATGGAAATAATTGCCCACACACATAAGGCTACTTCCATTCTGTTATGGACGCGTGTTCAAGAAAAAATATGTCAAAATGTGTTTCTTCTAAATCTACCACATAGGATAAGGTAGCTAATCACAAATAATGCAAACAATCCTTCCATGCATATAACTAATTATAATAACCAATATAGTAATCAATAGAAATCTAAATATAATACTTTCATACCAATATACTCTAAGATCCTAGAGAAAAGGATTCAATTCCTAATGATAATATGCTACTTCATTCAATCAATTCAAAACACATTGAATTATATGTAAAAATATAAAAGAGAAAAAAATATTGGTGCTAGAACATGTTGCGATAGGTCCTCAGGGTTTGTGGCTGAATTTTGTCCATCTAATCGGCCACTAGCTTCTACATGCACATCATGAGAACCTCTTTTCTTCTCTCATCCTTTTCTAGTAATTTGGAAATGTGAATGATGAGAAGCATGTGTTCTCTCACGAGTATAGGTCTAAAGAGACCTATCTTGCATGATAACTCTTGACTATCATATCAACTAGTCTGTCTTTAAAACTACTTTATATTCATATGGTCAATGCTTCCACAAGAAACTTTTAGGCTAGTATTATTGAAATTTACTAGTGTTATTCACCAACAAGAATGCTATTTTCTCCTATAAACATCATTCCCATGTCAATGTTGTCAAATTTACATGTTAAATCATCAATTGGGAGAATGCATATTCCACAAAACACAACATTAAATTCATACCCATCAAAACTTCCTATATTTTTGGATAATAAATGATAGAAACGAATATAAAAATTTGCAATTGATGCTTGAATAATTAGTTCTCTATTGAAAACTAATCGAGTCAAATATAGTACAAGGAGTTGGAGACATCGTCCACCATGTGGATGGATGAGGGAAACTGGTGAGGGATTCTCATGACTTATTTTGGCATCTTGGTGACATCAATGATGGGTCCTTTTTATGGAGGTCGTGTCCTTGTATTTATAGGAGGAGGTTAGGTTGTGGACCCCCCTATAGATAAGTTGTAATTATGAAATTGAAAGAAATTCTCATGTTAAATACATGAAGGTAGGTCCTAGATGTCTCTGGTTGTGTAACACATGCCCAATTATATAATACACATACGATATGTGGAAGCATTGGAACTCATATATATATACTTAAAATATGGGCAAGTGTCACATATTTGGCATACTAAAGCATTCAAATAACCAAAGTAACTGAGTCCAAACAAAAGTCTGACATAAAGAAACTAAAGGTTCGGGGTCCCATCATGAACTAAAAAGGAAATAACTGAAAAAAAATCTCCAAGCTGGAAGGATCATCTAAGATAATGTCCCATCAGTGATGCATGTCCTCTACTCTACAGATCTTCAAGCTACTTCTCATCCATCTACTCATTATCTATGGACGTCACATCCCTAGCCATGTATGAAAAAGAGAAATCTAGGGGTTAGAGTAAGTGGCAGTAAATTTTGAAATCAAAGATAAGACATAAGACTAACTAAAAGAGATACTATAGAAACTAAACTAAGATCTTTTAATTACACATTTTATCTAACTTGTGGCCACCATTATACAATAAGTCCTCCTGAATTAGCATATCTACGCCCTAAATTGGTACCAAGGTACCTATGAAATGGCACTACATGCCTCTAAATGACACCAAGGTGTCTTTGAATTGGCGTGGTTACGCCCTGAATTGGTACCAAGGTACCTATAAATTGGAGTAAACACTCCTCTAAATTGGCAACCAATTCCTTTGAATAGTCTCGAGACTACTAAAGTAAAAGGTTGTTACAGATACTTTCAGGGACAAATAGAAAGGTAAAGTAAAAGGTGAGTGTGATGTAGGTGAATGCTTGTGTATCAAGAATGTTCTCTTTGTGGATGGCCTACATCACAATTTAATAAGTGTTAGTATATTATGGGATAATGGTTACCTTGTTCTATCTACTTCTTTTGAATGCTTTCTCCTAGATTCCCTCACTTACAATGTCATATATAAGGGAAATAGGAATGGTAATCTTTATGTAATTGTTCTTGACTCTATTAAGCTTGTGGTTGGTAGATGCCTAGTAGTCAAATTTGAATAATATTTCTCCTTTACATCGTCGGCTTGGTCATGTAAATATGCATCAATTGAAGAATTTGAGCAAAAAGGACTTAGTCAAGGGACTTCCAAAATTGGAATTGAAAAGGATGAGGAATGCCAACTTTGCACACAAGGAAAGAAAACCAAGTCCTCCTTCAAATCCAAAGGAGTCCTTAGTACCAAGAGAGCTCTTGAACTTCTCCATATTGATCTATTTGGACCTATGAGAACTCAATCGCTTCGTGGTTCCAAGTATTATCTTGGTATTATCGATGATTTTTCTCAATATTCTTGGGCCTTCTTTCTTGTTTCTAAGAGTGATACTCTTTATGTCTTCTCTAGATTTTTCAAATGAGTTGAAAATGAAGCTTCTTGCCACATTGTTTCTATCCGTAGTGATCATGGGGGAGAATTTGAAAATAATCTTTTTGAATGTTTCTGTGAAGAGTCCAGATATGCACATAACTTCTCTTCACCTTGAACACCTCAACAAAATGGGGTTGTAGAGAGGAAGAACTGGTCACTACAAGAAATGGCTAGGACCATGCTTTTATAGTATGACACTCCAAAGAAGTTTTGGGCTGAAGCCGATAGTACTTCATGTTTTGTGCAAAACTAGGGTTTCACAAATCCCATATGAGATATGGCATGGTAGGAAGCCTTCTATCGAGTGTTTTTGCATTTTCATGTTCCCTTGTTTTGTTTTGAACATGAAGGATTCTCTTGACAAGTTTGATCTGAAATAGCACAAGGTTTTCTTTCTTGGTTATAGCACTACTATCAAAGCTTATAGAGTTTATAATGTTGATCTATCTAAAGTAGAAGAATCTATTAATGTCAAATTTATTGAGACTAACCCCTTTGTTTCCAAGGATATTTCTAATGATGATGTTGCAGATGAAGTAATTCCTATCTTGAAAGAACTCAACATCACCCAAAAAGGAAAAGAGTTGGCCACTTAAGAAGAAGAGACAGATGAAGAAAAGAAGGATCCAACTCCCCATTTTGCAAAGAATCATCCTAAAGAGCTAATCATTGGTGACTCTTTTGGAAGAATGAAGATGCGGGCTACGTACAACAAAGAACAAGACAACAATGCCTTCATCACACAACTTGATCCAAAGAACGTGAAAGAAGCTCTTGGGGATGATGAATGGATACTGTCCATGCTGGAAGAACTAGAGCAATTCGAAAAGAACGAAGTGTGGAATCTAGTGCCTAGACCATGTGATAGAAAGATAATTGGTACCAAGTGGATCTATCACAACAAGCTGGATGAAAGCGGCAAGGTAGTAAGAAATGAGGCAGGGTTAGTGGCTCAAGACTGCAACCAACATGAAGGTATAGATTTTTATGAAACATATGCACTTGTTGCTAGACTTGAGTCCATTGGGATGTTGCTTGCTTTTGCTTGTTACAAGAATTTCCTTCTATATCAAATGGATGTTAAAATTGAATTTTGGAATGGTAAAATTAAGGAGGAACTGTATGCTGCACAACCCCCAAGCTTTGAACATGATAACCTGCCTAACCATGTTTATTTGTTGAAAAAAACTCTCTATGGTCTCAAACAAGCACCTCAAGCTTGGTCTAAGAAACTAAGAACTTTTTATTTGATCATGGCTATATTATGGGCAAAGTAGATTCTACCTTGTTTCTAAAACACACTTCTAACAATTTTCTTATCATTTAAATTTCTGTTGATGATATCATTTTTGCTGGAACTGATCTTGATCTTTGTAAGGAGTTTAGTGATTTTATGCAGAGCGAGTTTGAGATGAGCATGATGGGTGAACTTACATTCTTCATCGGCTTTCAATTCAAGAATATTAAAGATGGAAACTTCATCAACCAAGGCAAGTACACAAGTGAGCTACTCCAGTGCTTTGGGATGGAGAATACCATTCGAATTGACACCCCCATGTCAAACACCACAAAACATGATAGAGATGAAGACTGTGAGAATGTGGATGCGAAGCTCTATAGAGGTATGATTGGAAGTTTATTTTTTTTAACTGTCTCTAGACCTGACATAATGTTTAGAGTTGGCTTGTGTGCTCTTTTTCAATAAATTCCTAAGAAATCACATCTTATAGCTATTAAGAGGATTTTGAGGTACTTAGCCAAAGCCCAAAATTTTGGACCATGGTATCCCAAGTCAAGGGACCTTACTCTTACTACTTATAGTGATGTTGATTACACAAGATGTTTGATTGATAGAAAGTGCACAAGTGGAACTTGCTTCTTCCTTTGTTCATGCTTGGTATCTAGGTTTTCCAAGAAATAGAGCACATTGGCTCTATCAACTACCGAGGCTGAATACATTACAATTGGGAGTTTTTGTGCCCAGGTTATATGGATGAAGCAAATGCTCCAAGACTTTAACATTTATTTTCATGCTTCTCCTATGTATTATGACAAAACTAGTGCAATTAATTTATCTTATAATCCTATATTGCATAGTAGAGAAAAGCATATATAGGTTAGTCATCATTTTATTCGTGATCACATTGCCAAAAGGATATTTATATCATGCATGTGGACACGAAAAATTAGTTGGGGGACATTTTACTAAACCTATAGCTAGAGAGAAATTCAATTTTATTAGATCTAAACTGCTCATAACTACTTTGGATGACACGAATTTGTCATATAGGTAGTTGCTATATATCATGTATGCTTTTCTCATGTCTTGATCACCTTTGCTTGCTTAAATGCTAAGTTTTCATGTTCTTATGCCTAGTTTTTTTTCTTATTTTTGGTATCTTTTGCAAACACTTATTTTATCACAAAATTGTACCATATTATGAGTGAAATATGCCTATGCATGTCTAAAATAAAAAATGGACTAGAAAAATAATTTTAATTAGCACTCAAATGGCTAGAAACTAGAATTTTAAAAGTAGGGACATAACTTAAGTGAGTTGAGTTACCAAATCGACCGATTGGTGGCTGAGGGCTTATGCTAAAAGCAATTTGGTCGAGTTTCTTTCTCTTAGAACTCGATCAATGGCTGGTTGGACCATTTCTTACGTAGGTTTTGGTCAACTATTCTCCCTCTCTACTAGAACAAATTCGACCATTCCTCACTCCATCTCTCTCAAGCTCTCAACCCTAGCCTCGACCTTCCCTCTCCTATCCCTATCCAACCCTCATTTGACCTACCTAGCATCTTATCATACCTTCCCTAGGTGGTTAGATGAGACTAGGTGGTGTTTCTCTCTGGTTTGGTCTCTCAATCTTCTCCATTTTTCCTTCATGGCCTCAAATAGAATAAAGAGGGCCGCACCCACTGGAACACCATCATCATCCTCTAACTCTTGCCTCATTTGTTTCAACTAAATCTCTAAATAGGTACAAGGAGGACCTTCCTAGGAATCCTTTTCCTTTCTGTGCCTTGTTTGAGCCTCTTTCATGTAAACAAGAGGTGATACATGAGGTATCCGAGTTTCTCTTGAACCATCACCTAGAAACCTTGAGTGTCGAATGCCATTTCTTTCATAATTCCATTACAAACACATGGTGGTCTATGAATTTTACACCAATCTTTCATGGAAATATGAATCTCTTGTACCCCCTCCTAATTCCCGAGTGATTATCACTTCCATGATTTTTGGTAAGAAATTCACTATCTCTGAAGATACCTTGAATATCTTTCTCAATGGTACTGAGGTAATTGACACATGGAGGAAAGATTATCTTGAGTATTTTGACTTGCTTGACCCTGTATCTTTCTACAAGCACTACCGTCTTACTCTTCCTGAAATCCATAAGTTCTTGAAGAAGCCTCAGACACCCTATACGAAGAAGTCCACCATCCCATCCTCTTCCTTGGGTCTCAAAAACTGCATACTTGCTTTGGAAGTCAATTGCAATATTCACCCCAATAAGAATCAACCTAAAATTGTAGAGAATACCACAATAATTATGTATTGCCTTTTGAGGAACATAGGAGTCAAGTAGTCTAGATACATTATTCACCACATGACCTACTTTGACTCTGAGAAGAATATCGTGGCACCCACCCACCCTACCCAACCCTAATCTGTGGTCACTTCACCTTTGAAAATGAGAAGTCTCTTTTTCATGATTTGTATTACAAACCCTATAGAAAAGGAGTCTGTATCAGTGACACTACTATCAAGAAAACCTTCTTACCTAAATCTTCTTCCACCACACCTAGATCCTCTACCTCCACCCAAGAACCTCCACCTCCACCACCATCCCAACCTACCCACACCTTGTTTCATGTATCCAATGACGCCCTCATGGGTTACATGGTGAATTAATAGGCATAAAACCTATAGGATTAGGAGCACCTGCATCAGGATCTCTTCCAAATCATGTCAACCATGAACCAATCTTGTTCCCATCCTTACCCTTCCTACCAGCCCTATCCAGACAGTGGTTATGCTTCCTATGCATATACTCACTTCTACCCAGTCCCTCTACCTCCTTCCACACCCTCTGTTGTTGGTGGACCTACCCCTGGAGTGCTACCTCTGCCTGCTAGCCCCATAGCTACCCTGCTTTTCGGTCTTGGCACTTCTTCTCCCACTTTCCCTCAGGCCAAGGAGCTCCATGATCTTGGCATGTCTTGGGATGAGTAGAATGTCATGGGGCCCAATCCCAACTTTGGTGCTTCTTCTGATGAGGAGATGTCTGACTAGGTAGATGAGGAAGCTGCTGCTGATGATGAGGAGGCCACTAAGTATGATGGCCCTGTCACCGGTTCTGATGGCTCTGGTGATGAATGTGAAGTTGTTGTCTCTTCTACACCTTCAGATGGAGATGAGGACTATCATCCTGGAGCTGAAGATGATGATGCAGATGATGATGTTGTGGACATAGATAGCCTACACGTTTAGATGTTTTAGTTTTTAGCTCTTAGCTACTGATCATATATATCTTTCTAGACTATTCTGTACTAAAGACATCTGGGCACATCATCTGAGCTGTACTATTTCTATGACCATATTAGTTTCATCTCTATCTTGTATTTGTTTTGAGAACATGTTTATGTGTTGTAATCTAAATCATATGTATCATAACTCTATGTATTCTTTCTCATATGGGTTATTGGCATGATTTCCATATTTTTATTATGACACATGTTTCTTGTTTCTCTGTCGTCTCTATTTGATGTGTGTTATGTGGTTGAATGTTTTATCTTCTAACTACATGTTTTTGGTTGTTCATGGCGAAGACCTATTTTTATACTCTTCTACCTCCCTTACTTTTTTATAATGCCAAAATTGGGGAGAAACTTTGATGCTTTGTAGCTCAATTATATTTCTTTTACTTCCTATATGATCCTTTTCTTTTCTAAGTATATGTTTTATCATGTGTCTTGCTAAAGGACCATGTATTATACATGTTATATAGCTTTGTGTAGAAAGACTAACTATATAGGTAAGAGTGAGCATAGATTGAAGGGGTGCAATTCATATTGTTAAAATTATGATTCCCATTTCAATTCACAAGGCCAAGGTATAACTTTACATATCCTTTTCAATATGTTGAGGAATGGTTTGTCATTGTCAAAAAGGGGGAGAATGTTGACTTTAGAGTTATACATTGTACATATTTTTATAATGACTTAACTATTCCATTCATATGTATCTAATATGTTTGTTTAAGATTGATTTAAGGAATTAAGTACCAAAAAAGGATCAAATACACTGAGCCCTAGCTTGTCCAAGTACAAGTCAAAAGCAATGCAAATGCAATTTTGTGGAAAAGACTACAAACCACCTTAAAATATTTTTGTAATCATTTGTGTTGATGATATGACTTGTAATTAAGATGAGAAAAAACCAAGGACACTTAATTCCATCATTTGTTTACTTAAAAATCATTTTGGAAAATTTATCACAACAACTTTATCAGTTGAGTTTGAATCTCGACCAATTAGTGATGGATTTTTGGAAATGATTGGATCAGTCGAGTTATCCACTTACATAACTAGACCGACCAACTTTCAGACCAAATTTGATATTAGCTAATTGGTCGAGTTACCCTAGGACAAAGTCGAGCAATAGTTTGAAAATTGGCTTTGTTAGATAGTTGATCACTCGAGTTATCTTTATTGAAACTTGACCAAATACACTGTACAAAAAAATAGAAAAAGTGATTCCAACAGATGGAGAGTTGTTAGAATCGAAAATAGATCTATTGCAAGTTGTAAAATGACTATTGTTTATTCTTAAGTGATCACACACTTAAAGAAACACCCCTATCTATAAATAGGACCACTTGGGAGTTCATTCCAAGGTTGCTCATTCATGCTATCCTTGGTCCTTGCTATAGTTGAGTGTGCTAAACCCCTTTGAGCCCCTTTATCTCTCTCATTTATAAAGTATTTCATGATTATGAGTGAGTTAAGTATGTTGTAAGAGACCTACCTCAATGTTACCTTATAAAGATCTCCATCTTCCCACTCCCGAATCCCCTTTCTCCATGAGTAGAGGCTGAAGTGATCTTTTCTGAGTGAAGGAGGAGTTGCTTTTCTTATTCAAGGCTAAAAAAGGTGTGAAGATATTCTCCAAGTGAAGGAGAAGGAGAAGGCGGAATATCCAAGGGGGGCTTATTGGGTAAATCCTCAACGTTGAAAACATGTTGTAAGGAGGAGATGTCCTAGGAGAAGGAATCAAGATGTTTGCAAGAGTGGGTAAGACCTGTTGTGAGGTAGAAGACTACCTCTTTTCTTGGAAAGCCCTTGGATGGAAGGTGGTCTTCTTGTATGTATTATAATGGAATATAAGTATACATGGGTTGAAAAGTCTTAGAGGTTGACCTCTTTAGTTTGTAGACCAACGATGTCCTAGTTTGGAGATTGGAACCACTCTAGACACCTTGTCCATGTATTTATTTCAATATCTCTCATACTTGCTATGCTTGTTTAGATGGGACTTCAAATTCACATTTAGCTTTTGGTTTCAATTGATATAATTTGAATATCTACTATTCTTGAGTAAGCTTTGAATATCTATTCACCCCCTTCTAGAGCCCTAGATCCAACATATCTGACCCCTTTCTCCATAAAGGTAATGTCTCCATATCTTCAAGGGATGCACTACAAACTCTAGATCATGCGTTGGGTAGCTCTCCTTGTGTTTCTTATGCTGTTGTGAAGAAAAAGAAATCACATTCTTATCTTGCATCAACACAAAATGCAAACCATTATTTGACGCATCATAGAAGACTTTGTATTCTTTTCGTTGCTCTAGTAGAACCAACACTGGTGCACTGGTCAGTTTATTCTTCAAAATATGAAAAGAACGCTGACACTTGTCAAACGACATACCCTTTCTTGTAAGCTTTATTAGGGGTAACACAACTACACTAAAGTTCTTGATGAACCTTCTAGAATAGCCTGCCAAGCCAAGGAAAGTTCGAACATCTATTAGTGTCTTCAGTTGTTCCCACTCTAACGCAAACTAAACCTTCATGAGAACCACACATACACCTTCAGAAAATATGACGTGTCCCAGAAAATATGATGAGTGAAATATGCCTATGCATGTCTAAAATAAAAAATGGACTAGAAAAATAATTTTAATTAGCACTCAAATGGCTAGAAACTAGAATTTCAAAAGTAGGGACATAACTTCAGTAAGTTGAGTTGCCAAATCGACCGATTGGTGGCTGAGGGCTTATGCAAAAAGCAATTTGGTCGAGTTTCTTTCTCTTACAACTCGATCAATGGCTGGTTGGACCATTTCTTAAGTAGGTTTTGGTCAACTATTCTCCCCCTCTACTAGAACAAATTCCACCATTCCTCACTCCAGCTCTCTCAAGCTCTCAACCCTAGCCTCGACCTTCCCTCTCCTAGCCCTATCCAACCCTCATTTTACCTACCTAGCATCTTATCATACCTTCCCTTGGTGGTTAGATGAGACTAGGTGGTGTTTCTCTCTAGTCTGGTCTCTCAATCTTCTCCATTTTTCCTTCATGGCCTCAAATAGAATAAAGAGGGCCGCACCTACCGGAACACCATCATCATCCTCCAACTCTTGCCTCATTTGTTTCAACTAAATCTCTAAATAGGTACCAGGAGCACCTTCCTAGGAAC
Source organism: Alisma plantago-aquatica (assembly GCA_963693085.1). Classification (NCBI taxonomy): domain Eukaryota; kingdom Viridiplantae; phylum Streptophyta; class Magnoliopsida; order Alismatales; family Alismataceae; genus Alisma; species Alisma plantago-aquatica. Next base: position 652,898,917 of record OY856411.1, read on the forward strand.
CCTTTTCCTTTTTGTGCCTTGTTTGAGCCTATTTCATGTAAACAAGAGGTGATACATGAGGTAGCCGAGTTGCTCTTGAACCATCACCTAGAAACCTTGAGTGTCGAATGTTGGGTTTTAGGGGAGACAGAGAAGGCAGCGGAAACAAAAATTTTCTCCCCCAACCCATACCGAGGAAACGCGTCAACGTCTATATAATAGGAAAGGATGGTTTTTGGAATCATACCTTGTCCCGAGGCTTGCTCGGCGACAATACCTCGCGCAATGCGTGGTCTTTAACTCCGGTCTTGGACGGCGTCTGTGCAGCTCCTGGTCGCACCGGGACTGACGACTCCTCCTCCTACCGGACTGTCGGATGACAGTTGTCCTCCTGAGCGGCAGTGTCCTCCCGCCTCTGTAGTAGTCCACACGGACCACATGGAACTCCACTCTCCTTGTCCCACAAGGAAGTGGAAGGAGTCGCACCCTCCTGTTGATGTACTAGTCGCCAACACACTCTCCTGCTACCAGTTGCAACTGCAGTTGTCCTTCCCTTGCTGCACCTCCCTTTTGCGGGAAGCACTTTCTCGGGATCTCTCACAGTTACCAAAACCAGAGAGAACGACAACTTCGCAAAGCAACCGGCTTGCATTGAGTTGTACTTTGAGAAGCCCCCAATACCCCTATATATAGGCGGGTCATGGGACAGGGTTCTCTGTGTCTGGCAATATGGGACTAAAGCAGGAGTAGAAGGGTTCGAGAATTTTCCACAAAAAGCAACCGGTTCGCAACTTGAAATGATCGGTTCACAACTGAACCGATCGGTTCAGCCATTGAGCCGATCAGTTGGACCTGAGCCGATCATTTGGGGCACTCCAACCGATCGGTTGGTGCCCTGAACCGATCGGTTCATGGTCCTAATCCGGCTCAAAAAGACTTTCCTTGTTTCGTTCTCAATTGGTATCGTATACCAATGTTATTCCCAATCGAATTGGGCAATTTGAAACCAAAGGAATATTCTTGCCGACATGACTTTCCCAACCGATCGGTTGCACCAGTTGAGCCGATCGGTTCAACTCTTGAACCGGTCGTTTCAACCTGGGCATGAGCCGATCGGCCTGGACACTCCAGCCGATCGGTTCAACAACCTCAGCCGACCGGTTCATCACATGAGCCGATCGGTTGGGAGCACAGGTTGGGCAAAATCAGTCAATTGCGATTTCAATCAATCAAATACTCCAATCAATGCGTCCAACACCTTGAACCATATGATATTGAGCCATCGACTGATTGAGTGTTTAATTGAACTACTAAACTCCTTTAGTAATCAATCTAAACATTGCTTTGTGGACAAAACTCCTCTTCCAGGTTAAATCCTATGTGTGTGACCCTGCAGGTCCATTTCACGTTGGCAGTGAAAGTCCATAACACTTATGACTTCACAAGCAAAGAGCGGTGCCTAGTCACACATCAGTGCTACCCAAGTGAAAGTAGAAAGTTGGAGAACAACTTTCATCCTACAATCCGTGAATGGTGTTACAGCGAATGTATAATTCCTTTGTCACTGATATCCCGAATGAACTCAAGGCATGGAACAATCATCCTGTCAACGTTCATTCACTTTCTTGATCTCAGAGTAGATTGAAGGAGATATGTATGACATCAATATCACATACTGATTCACACATGCGTGCGCACGCCTATCTCAATCCTACTCATCAAGTGGCCTTGGATATCAAACTCCCTTAGGAGGGACAAATCCCATATCTATCACTCACCCCTCAAAAGCCCCATGTGTCAAAGCCACCCAATCATCACCTTTATAACAACCCATGTTTCAGGATTGCGTTTGATGATGTCAAAGTGTGCCCAACGACATGTGTTGAGTGCAGTGATTTCAGGTCTAAGAATCACACTCACCACCATCACTGTGAGTACTGACTGTGACTACCATCTTATGGTTCCATGTGTCAAACTCACGGTGGGTCTGTCCGGTACACTTGTTCTCTAACAAGTACCTATGTGTTTGGTTTGATATCTCTATATCATGACTAATGAGATTCTGTCATCAACCAACACCACAATCTAGTCTTGTGTGTCATTGTTGTCTATCTACCTTCCACAATGACATCTGACTAGGGACATAACAAGAATGTACAAACTCTTAGCATCCGTATGATCTCATCGTTCAGGTCATGAACCTGAAGGCATACGTCATTGAGTACTGTCATTCTCTAGACATTCAATCTGTTCTAGCACTATCTCATATGACTGAACCAGAAAGAATTGGAAGCTTGCCTTTGATGTTAATCAAATCAATCTTAGTGTATCCCACCAATCATCCCATGATTGGGTCTCAGGGCATACATACCAACAGACTCCCAGTTGCACTGCGAGCCAATCACCCTTGAATCATATTCATAGTGATTTTCAAACATGTCCCACATGTCACTGTGCTCCAGTGCCAACATAGTGAGTAATGGCAACATCTTGCCAAAGTCAGTATAAATTGCATGCCTCTCATCTCTTCGCTGTACGTCACACGTATGAGATGGAGTTGCCGTAATATGCGATCTAGTATTCCTTTGCTAACCTTTAGCCACATTGCATGATCAAGGATTCCAGACTTGTCATCAATGAGTGGAATATCTATAAGTTCATCTCATGAACTTCCAGATCCATATAGTATCCACTGTTGTTCTCTAACACACGGATACTCGGCATTTCCCTTTTAAATGGTTTTATTGGAACACTTCCAATTATCAACAAACTTTCACTTTTATACATCCTATGTATATTTTGCGATTAATTTTCTGTCCTTTCGGAAGTTCGCATCAATGTAACTCTTTACATCGAACTCTTCCTTATCTCCATAGAACTAGTACTTCCCAAGTACTTATCAAGTTCTTATGATATTCCAGTAACCCTTACTGGAATCAGACAGACATCCACTCGTCATGTCCCACATACGAGTTATCAGGATGAGCACATCATATTGTCATGTCCTACATACAACATGATGAATGCATTTTATTCTTGCCATGTCATACATGCAAGACAATGGGATGATTACATACATGATAGATCCATATCTATTCTTAGTGTTCCCATTCTTCATAAGAATTGGACACTTGGCCTTGGGATACTAATATCCACATAACATGGACAAGTTTTCTCCCACTGAATCTGTGCATACTGAACCCTTCAGTACAGATTGCCAATGTATGCTCTCTCTTTTCCAGGTCAAGAGATTTGTCGAGAACTATCTCTATAGATCTCTATTCCTATCATATAGGAAACATCTCTATCTTCCTTAAAGATAATTTCCACTTTTGGATTTCCATTCTAGAACAATTCCATTTCACATCAATATGTGGAATGTGAATACGCTCCCACTAAATCACAGATCCCTCCTTTATCTTTGACATATCAGTCAAACCCTTTGACTATATCATCAAAGTAAAGATCCAATTTTGAGTTGCTTGTACTCAATCAATCACATTGATTAGTCCATTGTAACTTATAGACTTCATTTGCATTAGTGGATTCATAAACCTTATAGGCTGTGTCACGTACAAATCCTGGTTTTATTCCTCATAGGAATGCAGTTTTAGTATCCATATGCCAAATGTCTTAGTCATTAAGTTGCAATCAACAAGCATCATCCTTCTCAAAATGTTATCCATGTGTCTTAACACTTAAGACTCATTTGCACTTATGGATATGATCCAATGAGTGCTACCATCAAGGTCATACCTTATGGTTCACATGGAAATCATTTAGGATGTAATGATCATAAATCATAACTCAAAATTCGGTTCCTCATATTCATCTAGATAGTTGACTCATGACATGAACAACTCATCACATATAGATAATTGAGGTGTATCTGTTAAGGATATATGAACTCACAACCCTTGTGGTTCTTAATGTCCTTTATTAGTGTGGGGTATTCTTTTATTAAGAAGAATTCAGTTATTTGATAATCATTCTCTAACTCCTTAGAGTATGATTCCTTCTTGATTTAGACATCACCATGCCTTAATCATGAGTTCACTATGATACATTATCATAATCACTCGTAAGGATCTCAAACATTTGGTTCAAGTGTTTCATTCATTGATCTCATCAAGAATTAACACTTCACCAAATTTGCACTTCATCTATGAAAATCTTGAACACTTCAAGATATTCATATTGGTATTTCTCTAAACACCATTAGAAGTATTAGCATTTGTTCCAATAGGTATGTAAATACATCACATGTATTATACCTAATAGGATAATCATTCTCCCACTACCATTAGTGAAGATTGATTAATCATGTCCAAGATATTCATGTCTCTTACTAGTTCTCTAACCAAAAGAGTCTAGATATATCCATCATATGGAAACTAGAAATGAATTTCTCATGATTGATGCTAATTTGATTGTTTGAGTTATCAATAACTTTAGGTATCATTTTATCTTATGCATACCATGTATCACAAGATAGACAAGGCATTTCCACAAAGATCATATCTTTAAGATTGAAACATCAACTTTATTAATTGCCATCATTGTCATACAACATGCAAAAATAAAGTGTTTCTATCTACTGGCAATATATGAAATAGAAGTTCTCAACTCTATTTCGTGCCCTTTTAGGCTGAAATAAACTGAAAGATACTCCTATCTATGGCAGCAACACTTGCTCCAATGATGGGTACTTCTTTCTTGGTCCTTTCACAAAGGCCATCACTTCTTTGCGGATATTGCATATCATATATGACATATCCATATCTTGGTATCATATACCTCAGATAAAGAAGTGGTTCATTTCATGATACCTTAGGTGGAGATCTCCATCCCCTTCTTCATCTTCTTTTGTTCTTCCAGATATAGAGGGCAATTCCCTCATACACCCTTTCCCTGTGTGCCTTGAGGCTGAAGATGGCTTGGATTGCTGGCTAGCATCAGAACACTTCTTTGCTTTGCCCTTGTCCTTGCCCTTAAGACTTACCTTTTCTTTGATCACATCAAAGATTATGGTTTGTCTTTCTTCATCTTTGCCTCTACTATCCTCAACATGTCCAACAACTCTGTCAATGCTTGTCAAAGTTGTTCATGTTGTAGCTTATCATGAATTGTATGATTCTCACAACATTTGCAGTATCATACCAATAGCCAACTCTTGGCTCAGAGGGAATCCTTCTTAATCAGGTTTTCCACATACCCAATCACATTGAGTGTGTGAATCCCTTACTGGATCTCCTTCTGTCATGACATACTAGGATAGTGTCTTGGAGACATCATATGTCTCATGTTGTCTCTGCAACTCACAGTTCAGAGAACACAACGTCAAGCACTCCTCATCAATGTCTTTCTCAGTACGCTTCCATAAGCATACTTTCAGCCATTGATGTGGTGGGATCGAGTTCATCTGGTTCTGGTATAACTAGGACTTAGAGCTTTCGCTCTTTGACTGAGAACACTTCTCATCATCCTAACCAGTCGTGGAATTATTCCCATTTAATTTGTTGGTCTCAAAGACTGATCGCAAATAAAGTGATTTGTTGATTAACCATTTATATTAACAAAAGGAAATATATGCAATTTTAGTCCAAAAACTCATTTTTAACTTATTTGATTGATTTGAAAAGTTGACGATAAAAATTAGGCCTTTAATTAATTATCGCTCCCACTATTTTACTTCAAATTGATAGCCCTCACCATCAATTCGGAAGATTGCAGCGTACAACCTTCTAGTGGGCAAGATCTTGAAATCCTCTAAGCCATGGACCAGCTAGGGCTGTCACCCACAACATAGATCTCTCAGGTAGGCAACTTTTGCCAATTGCATCATATGCAACTCTTGATAAGATGTCATATACAACTCTTTGCAATGATCATCTCCATGCCTCAAGGTACTAGATCCCATCTAGATCACCTTGTTAAGTCCGACCCAAAGCAAACACGATGAACATGCACCCTGCTAGGGCAGACCCACACATTCATCCTTCACGCTTCCACGAGGTAGACGGTGCACCATGCTAGGGCGTGCCCACACTTGGTCGAACAAGTTTTTCACGTGTGTCGCATTTGGAAGGCATATAAAACTTAATATTTTAATGAGGGATTTGGTTTTATATACATATACATATCCAATCACCTCAATACATAGTACGTATCATATACATGCTATATCCCACAGAAAACATGCACAAACGATAAAAAAGCGATGATTATGACCATCCTAATGTGATTCCTCGAGCCAAGAGGAATCACGGTCATCTAGGTCTACATCACTTGCAACCTGTACAAGATGAACTCTGTGCCTTGCCTTCCGAGTTGATCAACTCATCACATGAATGATCTGTACTCTCCAGCCGGTCGTCTGGGTGCCACCAGCCGATCGGTTGGCTCCTCCAACCGATCGGTTCGCCTGGTCATCGTGCATCTCGTCATGTCCGCCACCCGCTCGTCTCGCTCCTCGAACCGGTCATCAACCGATCGGTTCACTCCTTGAACCGACCGTCTGGAACGTCAACCGATCGGTTCACTCCTTGAACCGACCGTTTCAGCTGTCGTCTTGATGTCCGCCGGTCCTCGACATAACAGAAAATAAAATCTATCCTATTTATTACATTGCTTTAAAAAGGGGAAACCCCGAGTTACATTCGGGGGGAGCAAAGATAGGAAAGAATCTCGAATTATTTTGAGTTACATCGGGAATGAGAGAGGGAAGATCGGTGTGCAGACCGAGATGCAAGAAACCACAAACAACCACACACAGATAGGGGTTTATAGGCCATAATCACGCTACACACATCCACCACAAAACTCGTTTAAGGGCGACACGTATCGAGTGCATTAATAATACATATCATATATGTAATTTGGGATTTGTGGATTTAGGATTGGACATGCATAAAGCCAATATTATTCGCATCACATGCAATAAATAAAGGCGACAAACCAAAATCGATCATATCAATATTCCTAAAATATAGAGCAGTTGACGTGGCTCTGATACCACTATTGGGTTTTAAGGGAGACAGAGAAGGCAGCGGAAACAAAAATTTTCTCCCCCAACCCATACCGAGGAAACACGTCAACGTCTATATAATAGGAAAGGATGGTTTGTGGAATCATACCTTGTCCCGAGGCTTGCTCGGCGACAATACCTCGCGCAATGCACGTTCTTCAACTCCGGTCTTGGACGGCGTCTGTGCAGCTCCTGGTCGCACCGGGACTGACGACTCCTCCTCCTACCGGACTATCGGATGACAGTTGTCCTCCTGAGTGGCAGTGTCCTCCCGCCTCTGTAGTAATCCACACGGACCACCTGGAACTCCACTCTCCTTGTCCCACAAGGAAGTGGAAGGAGTCGCACCCTCCTGTTGACGTACTAGTCGCCAACACACTCTCCTGCTACCAGTTGCAACTGCAGTTGTCCTTCCCTTGCTGTCCCTCCCTTTTGCGGGAAGCACTTGCTCGGGATCTCTCACAGTTACCAAAACCAGAGAGAACGACAACTTTGCAAAGCAACCGACTTGCATTGAGTTGTACTTTGAGAAGCCCCCAATACCCCTATATATATAGGCGGGTCATGGGACAGGGTTCTCTGTGTCCGGCAATATGGGACTAAAGCAGGAGTAGAAGGGTTCGAGAATTTTCCACAAAAAGCAACCGGTTCGCAACTTGAAATGATTAGTTCACAACTGAACCGATCGGTTCGGCCATTGAGCCGATCGGTTGGACCTGAGCCGATCGTTTGGGGCACTCCAACCGATCGGTTGGTGCCCTGAACCGATCGGTTGGTGCCCTGAACCGATCGGTTCATGGTCCTAATCCGGCTCAAAAAGACTTTCCTTGTTTCGTTCTCAATTGGTATCGTATACCAATGTTATTCCCAATCGAATTGGGAAATTTGAAACCAAAGGAAAATTCTTGCCGACATGACTTTCCCAACTGGTCGGTTGCACCAGTTGAGCCGATCAGTTCAACTCTTGAACCGATCGTTTCAAACTGGGCATGAGCTGATCGGCCTGGACACTATAGCCGATCGGTTCAGCAATCTCAGCCGACCGGTTCATCACATGAGCCGATCGGTTGGGAGCACAGGTTGGGCAAAATCAGTCAATTGCGATTTCAATCAATCCGATACTCCAATCAATGCGTCCATCACCTTGAACCATACGATATTGAGCCATCGACTGATTGAGTGTTTAATTGAACTACTAAACTCCTTTAGTAATCAATCTAAACATTGCTTTGTGGACAAAACTCCTCTTCTAGGTTAAATCCTATGTGTGTGATCCTGCAGGTCCATTTCACGTTGGCAGTGAAAGTCCATAACACTTATGACTTCACAAGCAAAGAGCGGTGCCTAGTCACACATCAGTGCTACCCAAGTGAAAGTAGAAAGTTGGAGAACAACTTTCATCCTACAATCCGTGAATGGTGTTACAGTGAATGTATAATTCCTTTGTCACTGATATCCCGAATGAACTCAAGGCATGGAACAGTCATCCTGTCAACGTTCATTTACTTTCTTGATCTCAGAGTAGATTGAAGGAGATATCTATGACATCAATATCACATACTGATTCACACATGCATGCGCATGCCTATCTCAATCCTACTCATCAAGTGGCCTTGGATATCAAACTCCCTTAGGAGGGACAAATCCCATATCTATCACTCACCCCTCAAAAGCCCCATGTGTCAAAGCCAACCAATCATCACCTTTATAACAACCCATGTTTCAGGACTGCGTTTGATGATGTCAAAGTGTGCCCAACGACATGTGTTGAGTGCAGTGATTTCAGGTCTAAGAATCACACTCACCACCGTCACTGTGAGTACTGACTGTGACTACCATCTTATGGTTCCATGTGTCAAACTCACGGTGGGTCTGTCCGGTACACTTGTTCTCTAACAAGTACCTATGTGTTTGGTTTGATATCTCTATATCATGACTAATGAGATTCTGTCATCAACCAACACCACAATCTAGTCTTGTGTGTCATTGTTGTCTATCTACCTTCCACAATGACATCTGACTAGGGACATAACAAGAATGTACAAACTCTTAGCATCCGTATGATCTCATCGTTCAGGTCATGAACCTGAAGGCATACGTCATTGAGTACTGTCATTCTCTAGACATTCAATCTGTTCTAGCACTATCTCATATGACTGAACCAGAAAGAATTGGAAGCTTGCCTTTGATGTTAATCAAATCAATCTTAGTGTATCCCACCAATCATCCCATGATTGGATCTCAGGGCATACATACCAACATCGAATGCCAGTGCTTTCATAATTCCATTACAAGCACATGGCGGTCTATGAATTTTACACCAATCTTTCATGGAAATATGAATCTCTTGTACCCCCTCCTAATTCTCAAGTGATTATCACTTCCATGATTTTTGGTATGAAATTCACTATCTCTGAAGATACCTTGAATATCTTTCTCAATGGTACTAAGGTAACTGACACATGGAGGAAAGATTATCCTTTGTATTTTGACTTGCTTGACCCTGTATCTTTCTACAAGCACTACCGTCTTACTCTCTCGGAAATCCATAAGTTCTTGAAGCAGTCTCAGACACCCTATACGAAGAAGTCCACCATCCCATCCTCTTCCTTGGGTCTCAAAAAATGCATACTTGCTTTGGAAGTCAATTGCAATATTCACCCCAAGAAGAATCAACCTAAAATTGTAGAGAATACCACAATAATTATGTATTGCCTTTTGAAGAACATAGGAGTCAAGTAGTCTAGATACATTCTTCACCACATGACCTACTTTGACTCTGAGAAGAATATCGTGGCACCCACCCACCCTACCCAACCCTGATCTGTGGTCTCTTCACCTTTGAAAATGAGAAGTCTCTTTTTCATGATTTGTATTACAAACCCTCTAGAAAAGGAGTCTGTATCAGTGAAACTACTATCAAGAAAACCTTCTTACCTAAATCTTCTTCCACCACACCTAGATCCTCTACCTCCACCCAAGCACCTCCACCTCCACCACCATCCCAACATACCCACACCTTGTTTCATGTATCCAATGATGCCCTCATGGGTTACATGGTGCATTAATAGGCATAAAACCTATAGGATCAGGAGACCTGCATCAGGATCTCTTCCAAATCATGTAAACCATGAACTAATCTTGTGCCCATCCTTACCCTACCTACCAGTCCTATCCAGGCAATGGCTATGCTTCCTATGCATATACTCACTTCTACTCGGTCCCTCCACCTCCTGCTTCTCCTGCCACACCCTCTATTGTTGGTGGACCTACCCCTGGAGTGCTACCTCTGCCTGCTAGCCCCATAGCTACCCTGCTTTTCGGTCTTGGCACTTCTTCTCCCACTTTCCCTCAGGCCAAGGAGCTCCATGATCTTGGCATGTCTTGGGATGAGTAGAATGTCATGGGGCCCAATCCCAACTTTGGTGCTTCTTCCGATGAGGAGATGTCTGACTAGGTAGATGAGGAAGATGCTGCTAACGATGAGGAGGCCATTAAGGATGATGGCCCTGTCACTGGTTCTGATGGCTCTGGTGATGAATGTGAAGTTGTTGTCTCTTCTGAACCTTCAGACGAGATGAGGACTATCAGCCTGGAGCTGACGATGATGATGCAGATGATGATGTTGTGGACATAGATAGCCTACACGTTTAGATGTTTTAGTTTTTAGCTCTTAGCTACTGATCATATATATCTTTCTAGACTATTCAGTACTAAAGACATCTGGGCACATTATCTGAGCTGTACTATTTCTATGACCGTATTAGTTTCATCTCTATCTTGTATTTGTTTTGAGAACATGTTTATGTATTGTAATCTTAATCATATGTATCATAACTCTATGTATTCTTTCTCATATGGGTTATTGGCATGATTTCCATATTTTTATTATGACACATGTTTCTTGTTTCTCTGTAGTCTCTATTTGAAGTGTGTTATGTGGTTGAATGTTTTATCTTCTGACTACATGTTTTTGGTTGTTCTTGGCGAAGACCTATTTTTATGCTCTTCTACCCCCTTACTTTTTTATAATGCCAAAATTGGGGAGAAACTTTGATGATTTGAAGATCAATTATATTTCTTTTACTTCCTATATGATCATTTTCTTTTCTAAGTATAGGTTTTATCATGTGTCTTGCTAAAGGACCATGCATTATACATGTTATATAGCTTTGTGTAGAAAGACTAACTATATAGGTAAGAGTGAGCATAGATTGAAGGGGTGCAATTCATATTGTTAAAATTATGAATCCCATTTCAATTCACAAGGCCAAGGTATAACTTTACATATCCTTTTCAATATGTTGAGGAATGGTTTGTCATTGTCAAAAAGGGGGAGAATGTTGACTTTAGAGTTATACATTGTCCATATTTTTATAATGACTTAACTATTCCATTCATATGTATCTAATATGTTTGTTTAATATTGATTTAAGGCATTAGGTACCAAAAAAGGATCAAATACACTAAGCCCTAGCTTGTCCAAGTACAAGTCAAAAGCAATGCAAATGCAATTTTGTGGAAAAGACTACAAAACACCTTAAAATATTTTTGTAATCATTTGTGTTGATGATATGACTTGTAACTAAGATGAGAAAAAACCAGGGACACTTAATTCCATCATTTGTTCACTTAAAAATCATTTTAGAAAAGTTATCACAACAACTTTATCACTCGAGTTTGAATCTCGACCAATTAGTGATGGATTTTTGGAAATGATTGGATCAGTCGAGTTATCCAATTACATAACTAGACCGACCAACTTTCAGACCAAAGTTGATATTAGCTAATTGGTCGAGTTACCCTAGGACAAAGTCAAGCAATAGTTTGAAAATTGGCTTTGTTAGATAGTTGATCACTCGAGTTATCTTTATTGAAACTTGACCAAATACACTGTACAAAAAAATAGAAAAAGTGATTCCAACAGATGGAGAGTTGTTAGAATTGAAAATAGATATGTTGTAAGTTGTAAAATGACTATTGTTTATTCTTAAGTGATCACACACTCAAAGAAACAACCCTAGCTATAAATAGGACCACTTGGAGTTCATTCCAAGGTTGCTCATTCATTCTATCCTTGGTCCTTGCTATAGTTGAGTGCGCTAAACCCCTTTGAGCCCCTTTCTCTCTCTCATTTATAAAGTATTTCATGATTACGAGTGAGTTAAGTATGTTGTAAGAGACCTACCTCAATGTTACCTTATAAAGCTCTCCATCTTCCCACTCTCGAATCCCCTTTCTCCATGAGTAAAGGCTAAAGTGATCTTTTCTGAGTGAAGGAGGAGTTGCTTTTCTTATTCATGGCTGAAAAAGGTGTGAAGATCTTCTCCAAGTGAAGGAGAAGGAGAAGGCAGAATATCCAAGGGGCTTATTGGGTAAATCCTCAACGTTGAAAACATGTTGCAAGGAGGAGATGTCCTAGGAGAAGGAATCAAGATGTTTGCAAGAGTGGGTAAGACCTGTTGTGAGGTAGAAGACTACCTCTTTTCTAGGAAAGCCCTTGGATGGAAGGTGGTCTTCTTGTATGTATTATAATGGAATATAAGTATACATGGGTTGAAAAGTCTTAGAGGTTGACCTCTTTAGTTTGTAGACTAACTATGTCCTAGTTTGGAGATTGGAACCACTCTAGACACCTTGTCCATGTATTTATTTCAATCTCTGTCATAATTGCTATGCTTGTTTAGATGGGACTTCAAATTCACATTTAGCTTTTGGTTTCAATTGATATAATTTGAATATCTACTATTCTTGAGTAAGCTTTGAATATCTATTCACCCCCTTCTAGAGCCCTAGATCCAACATATCTGACCCCTTTCTCCATAAAGGTAATGTCTCCATATCTTTAAGGAATGCACTACAAGCTCTAGATCATGCGTTGGGTAGCTATCCTTGTGTTTCTTATGCTGTTGTGAAGAAAAAGAAATCACATTCTTATCTTGCATCAACACGAAATGCAAACCATTATTTGATGCATCATAGAAGACTTTGTATTCTTGTCGTTGCTCTGGTAGAACCAACACTGGTGCACTGGTCAGTTTATTCTTCAAAATATGAAAAGAATGCTGACACTTGTCAAACGACATATCCTTTCTTGTAAGCTTTATTAGGGGTAACACAACTACACTGAAGTTCTTGATGAACCTTCTATAATAGCCTGCCAAGCCAAGGAAAGTGCGAACCTCTATTAGTGTCTTCGGCTGTTCCCACTCTAAGACAAACTAAACCTTCATGAGAACCATACATACACCTTCAGCAAATATGACGTGTCCCAGAAAAGACACCTCCTTCAGCCAAAACTCACACTTGCTGAAATTAGCGTACAACTTGTGTTGTGTCAACAAGGTCAACACATGTCGTAAATGCTACTCATGCTATTGGCTATCCCTAGAGTAGGTCAGGATGTTGTCGATGAACACTACCATGAACTGATAAAGATTTGAACTGAACACTCTACTCATCAGATTCATGCATGCTTATGGTGCATTGGTTAGCCCAAGAAGCATAACCACAAACTCATAGTGACCATACCTAGTCCTGAAAACTGACTTGGGGATGCCATCTAACTTGATCCTCATCTGATGGTATGCTGACCTCATATGTATCCTTGAGAACACTGTAACACCCCTCAATTGGTCAAACAGGCCATCCATCTGTGGCAAAGGATACTTGTTCTTGATCGTCACCTTATTCAGCTGTTGGTAATTGGTGCACAACCTCATAGATCCATCCTTATTCTTGACAACACCGGATCACCCCAAGGGAACGCGTTAGGTCTGATCGATCCCTTCTCAAGAAATTCTTGCAACTACTTCTTCAACTTTTTCATCTCAGCTCGTACCATCCTATACGGTGTCTGTGCTATCGAATGTGTACTGAGAGCCATATTGATCTTAAAATCAATCTCTGTAGGAGAGAGAACACCTGCGAACTTATCGAGAAACACATATTCAAACTCACTAACAATGGCCGGTCTTGGATATTAGGACTCCTCACCTTGCTATCTATCACATGTGCTAAAAACACCTCATAGTCCTACCTCATCGACCTCTCTTATTTCATAGATGACACCAAACACAAATCTTTCTATCTCCTTTGAAGACCCACAAAGCATCACCATCAAAGAACATCATTACTTTGGCACTATAGTCCAAGACCACCCGATACTTCTCCAAAGTATCCATCCCTAACATCACATGGAATCCATGCATATCATGTGGTATAATATCCACATGAATGTTGCTTCATGAGAAAGAAAGAACGTGGGATGGACACACCTCCCGCAACTTGGCAGAACCATCCGAAGGGTTTTCTAAGTGAATACTATCTGATCTATGACTAACAGACAAAGAGCAACTAGCTATCACTTTTCTAGTGATAAAAGAGTGTGTCACACCCAAGTCAAACAAAACAGATATAACATAGGAAGAAGACAAATCAGAATGAAATAAATCCATCTAACTTGTCACGACCTGAGGGTTGACTACTCCTTCTGGCTAACTCATAGCATAGAATCAAGCTGCTACCTATTGTCATCCTTGTCCTTAGCTATCCTCTCCAGAAGAACCGGCCTGTGGTGCTTAACCGCGTCCTCTGCCACCACCACTACTGAACTGACATTGTTGTGACCCTTGTTGACTTTGTCTCGACTATTGTGTCACCTCATCATCCTTCACAAGACATGCCCACCGCCAATGTCCTGCTTTCCCACACTTGTGGCATGTCCTGGTTTTTTACTGTGGCCTAGATGGTCTCGTCACTGAAATTGACACCACATTGTGAGCTCCTGCCAGTGGAAAATTGTGGCCTCTACCCTTACTTGGAGATCACTGTGATAGTACCACCGATCTCTGCTATGACTAAGGTGTTGAATACCTAGGCTTATTGAAGCCTCTAGAAGACTATTCTTGATATTGTGTCGATCTCTTGTTAGCGTTCACCTCACACTTCTCCACAGTTGACCATTCTATCCTCCTCAAGGACTCTACAAATGTGGCTAACCGGTCCCTGCTCTCTAAATCTGAAACTTTCATCATCAACTCATAAATCAAACCCTTATCAAAGTGCCTGATCCTCTCCTTGTTGGTAGTAGGCATATGCAGACAAAACCGCTGAAGTTCCATGAACTTTGCCTCATATTCATTGATCGTCATAGATCCCTACCGAATCTTCTAAAATTGTGATATCTTCTCACCGACTCATGAACTTCCGCTAAAAATCTTCCCAACTAATCACCATTGCAGGCCTTTTCTCATCCTTAATGCCCCAACAATGACCAACAATGCCTTTCAATAGGTATACTACATGCCTCATCTTATCCTCTTCACAGATATTGAGGATCTTGAAGGCTTTCCCGAACTTAGTCAACCACATGTCATCATCCACTAGATCTTCCATGCCAGATACTTCTATGCTCAAACACATTGAAGCCTCTCAAAGGTCTTCACAGAACATTGGGATTCCACATTGGGGACCACTTCCCTTGCTTGGGGTACGTGCATTCTATCCACCATATGCGTCATCATGGCCATAAACTATCCAAACATGGACTGAAAAGTGGGATTGGCCATAGTTGATGGGATAAAATGAGGCACTTCAAACACTCCATCATCTCTTTCCTGCCTCCTGGCACCACCACCTACTGCAACAACACTACTATCTGTATGTTCTTTGTGTTCTCCAGACATATTTTCCCTTCTTTTTCTTCTTCTTTTGCATTAGCAGATCTTACCATCATATATTTTGGATGACACTAGAATAGAAAAAAACCCTAGTCCTATGTCACTATAGACTCAGCTAACCTGAAGCTCTGACACCAACCTTTCTATGTGACAACCCGCCACCACATGAGTGAGATAACTCAAAACAAAATGCAAAACTAATACAAAGCATCTAGATTACCATGAAATAGGGTAAATTAAAACTTATTTCATATATGCACAAAAGAGAAAACATATTATATCTGAGTCCATAGACTGAGCCACCCGTATCATATATCATTCCAAAAGATATTACATATATTGTTCAATGGCTAGAGTGCCACAAACCTGTTACGTATGATAAATCACATATACAAGCCATATATTTACAACCATGGCATATTGTGAAAATTTGTATCAATAAAAAACATCTATAAATACCCCAAGACTTGAGAGTACAAGGATGACACATAGGACTCTACTACAAATACTAGAAACACATTCAACCTTCAACAACTACTGTTCCTCTTACTTTTCAACTTCAACTGCACAATCTCTACCTCATCGACCATATAAAAGATGAGTAAACCCACAAGTTGAGACCAACATCCTAGAAAGAGAAATAACTCAAAAACTATTATTAACACAAAATAAATTAAAATAGAAAGATATCATTATTACCAACATGAGTAGATTCAGCTAAATGATATGAGTGAAGCTAATAAAATAGAATAGACATTTTAAGAATCTACAATTAAGTAGTAGGACATCTTATACTTTTAGAAGGAATATGAAGAGCATGTATAACTTTTATTAATCCAAAAATATAAGAAACAATGCAAGGGGTCATCCAATATGAATTGTGCTTGAACCTAGGCAAATATACTACACGACTGTATTATGTCTTTTATTATTTCCTAGGGGGATGAGGTATACCACTGATTCTCCAACTGACCACTGCTAAGTCAAAATCAGTGTCGTACAAGATCTAGGAGGAGTTCGACCCCTATGAAATCTCACAACGTCAGTCAGTCTTAGTCCGTTTTAGTGACATATAGAGTCCAACTATAGAACAGCCTAGTCTGCCTTGGTGTATAGGCACAAAAGTAGTGAAAAATGAGTTACGGCTGCAATCACACTTTGGCTAAGGTATAACCGCATCCATCCTCCAAATATCATATACAAATATATATATATATATATATATATATATATATATACATACATATATGTATTTATATATAGGTTCAACCATTCCCTACCACAATATGACCACAACCATCCATGTGAACATGCATATACTCAACCATATCTGACTCTAAGCTTCCACTAAGGCAAAACCCATTTCACCATCTAGAAATAATGACGCCGAAGATGGATCTATGGCACCAGGAAACTACATGATTAGGGTTTCACTTGATTAGTTAAGCCAATTGGGTGTCTTTTAGCATCAATCAAGTTACAACATACAAACCCTAAAGAAACTCTACAAGGATAAGGGTATACTGCAACTTTAAAAGATATAAAACGAATAAGGTATAAATTTCTCACATCATCACATAATACCACTGCCATATAAGACCATCACCATTATCACATCATCCTAGGATAACCATCCCTCATTACATCACTAGAGGATATCACATCACATTAGGCATTGAGACACTACCAGGTCATAAGATCCAATCACATAGTTCATGCATAACATCACATTCTCGTTATGCCTCATAAAGGCTCATAATCACCACCCTATGTCATATAAGATATACCATAGAAATCACCAACCATGATCTACATTCAACCTACAACATAAGGGTTACACAAGTAGGAGAGAGAAAACATCATCTCATGCTTAATCATTTCAAACAAGTTTAGTGTTACATCACATGCAAATTAGGGTTAGGGTTCCATAGATTTCCGATTAGGGTTTCCATCGCATTCAATCACCAAACCCTAGGTACATCACTTCTCACATACTTGGATCATATTAGGGTTAAACATAATTATTATCATGATTAACTAACAATTCCAAAATAGCAATATCTATCGACCATCCATGTACATTACCACAGGGAGCGACCATCTTCACCTCTATGTGTAGCGACCATATCAAGGACCATAGAACTTAGACTACAATAAGGGACATCATGGGTAGTGACCAAAACATAGCTAGCTCTAGATACCACTCACATAGTGATAAGTAGTGACCATTAGGGTTAGCTCACCCTTTCGACCAAACTAGCTATGTGTAGTGACCAATGGGTAGCGACCATTAGGATGACCAAACTAGCTATGTGTAAATACCAATCAATTGAGCCAAGTGTTGCGACAACAAGAATACCACATGTAGGGAAAGATCCATGAAAATATGGACGTCAAAACTCTAAAATAATCTAATTATCAACATTGGGTAAAACCAAACCAAAACCCAAGGAAAGAGAGGAAACACATGCCATCGCCAAAGTACCCAAAGCTTTTGATATCAAGAAGGAGAACCATAAACATGAGAAAATCCAAATGTTTAGTATGCACATACAAGAACCATCATCCACACCGTCACCACAATCTTGGGTTCATTAATTAGGGTTAAGAGAAAGAGCAACCTACATAAGAACAATTAAAAATCTTAAACCCTAAAACAAGATAGCATTGTGCATCAACTTATGAACATGTTTTGGATATTGAATAGTAGCATGGAAGCAAAAATAAGGTGTAAAAATAGTAGAGGGGAAAGTTATATAACCTTCCTTAAGATAAAGATCAAGCTCCAAAGCCACAAGCTTCAAGAGAGAGAAGGAATCTCCAACTAGGATCAAATCCATGGCCAACAAGGTCACCCATACAGAAGAAGAACACACCAAGGTCAAACGAGCTCAAAAGAGAAAGGGTAGAAACCCTAGGCAAAAAAATAAAGAAGAATGAAGAAAGCTTCAGCTCACTTCAATACTCCCATGGAAATCCATGGATTCTAACCTCTGGTGGAGAGAAGTTCTTCAAATTATCCACCATGGTGATCCACAGTCTCACGGATAAGAGGAGAGGGAAATCGATAGGGAGCAAGGGAAACGAGATTAAGGGTATATAACCACTTACCAAGAAGCAAGATCACTAAGAACCACCACAAACAAGATGATCAAGCCCAAGATCACCACATGCAAAGGTGATTAGCCACCAAGGTCCAAGATCATCACCTTCTCTTGCTCCACCAAGATCAAGGCTGAATACAAGGAAGAAGAAGAAAGAAGAGAGCCAAATGGAATACTTTCATGTGTAAGAGAGGGTTTATATACTCAAGGGTAGGAGGGAGGTAAAGATCATGAGGTGTCAAGATATGAAGGAACCAAAAGGACACATCTCCCTCAAATCCACGACCATGCAAGAACTCAAAACATGCATGCAATAAAGGGTTGTAAAAACAAGGTAGTGTAGTGACCACTTAGGTCCACTACAACCATAAGGTCGAAGCAAAACCAAGGGTATAGGTCACAACACAACCAACCAAGATATAGGTTACAACACAACCAACCAAGATATAGGACACAACACATATCCACATTAACAAACCCTAGAGACCCACACAAAGAACAAAGAATCAAGGTCACTGCAAACTCAACCAAGAAAGATATTCAACTGAAACACAATCAAACATGAAGTACTTTGGTCTCTACAAAGATCAACACTCACATGGTTGACACCACACTCAACACAAGCATCCATGAACCCTAGCTCAACACACATGATGCCACCTCATCAAACAAAGTCCAAACAAGGCACCCATAAGAATCATTCTCTCTATCATGATGCTAACGAAGAAAATGCATAACCTAGATGTGAAAAATTGAAAGATAAATCCCTCGACATGGGTAAATTGCAACTTGGTCCAAAACAAGAATAACTTGCTCAAAAATCAACCAAACAAGACAAAACTAAAAACATAAGCTTGTCACATGTTATTAAGGTGCATCACATGATTATATTAAGGTTAAAGCATCTTATTAAGAAAAAACACAATCAAACACTAAGCTAGGTTAGGGGTCTTACAAGTGGATCCCCTCTCTAGGTCCCACTCCTTACAAGATGGTATCAAAGTCATGGCAGTCAGATTCTGACTACTTTGTTTTTATCTCAATTAGGATTCCCATATTATTATATAAGATTACTAAGTAGGTTCTCACATTACATAGTCATCCTCTAACTGAGATGTTTAACCTATAATTGACCTATGCTATTCATGAGATGATGAACGGTGAATTTAGGATCATACAAGCTACGATAAGAATCTTGATGAGTAAACCCTACTATGAGGAGACCCTTAAATCATATGTAGGTTTGTGGTAGTATATCCCTTTGGAAGTTATGAGTTTTGTGACTTTAGAATGGAGATAGGTATGCAGATGGAAAAGTGGAAGGATTTTATGATGTTACTATGGAATACTTTGTGACTCAGATCTCATAATTGATTTTAGATCCACCTTTTGTGTTGTTTTCAATAATTTTAGCGTCAAAATTTTCTAATATACTAACAAATACACATAATAAAATTTTATGGATTTTGATGTTTTCTAAAACTAACTCACAAGGAAGATATGTATGAAGTTTGGTATAGAAATTCTAGATTTAGTTGGATTGGAATTCATAAACCCTAGCTTCAACTACAAAATGGTAACTAGGAATATGTGGTTTGTTCCTGAGGTTTCGTTGACCTAACCTTAAGTACCCTATGAATTTTGATGTTGATGTGAACTTTAGGGTTGTCAGATTAGTAGAACAATGACCTAAAACTCAACCCTAGGTGAGTATGACAAGTTGGTTGAATGCATGATCTATGAACAACATAAAACCCTATAATATTTGTATCTAGAAGACACATAACTAACCCTATTACCTTGATGTTTTTGAGGTTGTCATATTAGGTTAAACCTTATAAGGGGTGGAGGGAAGTTGGTTGGTAGTATAGTAAAGATGGTTGGATTTCGGGGAAAAAAATCCTCTTTCAGGGGTGGAGTGTTGTAACAAATCAAAAATTGAGAATCATACCCTATTCCATGACTAAGGGGTTAGTAAGCCTTGTTCCTTAGAATTGACCAACAAGGATAAAGTTATACTTTACAAAAGAATAGGCTACATTAGATAATATAATTAATACATTTAGCATGGTTAACCCAATGGTAACTCTAATATATATATATATATATATATATATATATATATATATATATATATATATATATTGAAAACATATATGGTGGAATCACTTAACATAACATAGTCATTCACACAAGGACTAAGACATGTATAATAAGTGGCATAATGTGATTTTCTATATATATATATGTGTGTGTGTATATCACTAGTACATGAATGGTCTGTAGCGTCAGTTTTTTTAAGCTTGTAGCGTCACTTTATAACCGACTCGTAAGTGGCCGTCTCTATGAATTTGCTCAATATCGTTAGTTTTCTTGACCAAAGAAAACCGACCTTACAGAGTAAACACCGACACAAGAGGTTGTAAAAAATATGACCCAAGCGAAAAAGAAGAGGCTGTAAGGTCGGTTATTCCAAAAAAGCTGACCCTGTAAACTGTCTCGGTCAAGAAATATTTCGACCGAGATTATTTCAAGCGAGAAAGAAGAGCATGTAAGGTTGGTTATTCTAAAAAAGCCGACCCTGTAAACTGTCTTGGTCGAGAAATATTTTGATCGAGATTATTTCAAGTGAGAAAGAAGAGCCTGTAAGGTTGGTTATTCCAAAAAGCTGACCCTGTAAACTATCTCAGTCGAGAAATATTTCGACCGAGATTATTTCGGTCGAGAAAATTGTCGATCAAGAAAGTACTGTCTGAAGCATCAGAGATTTATTCGGTCGAGAAAATTGTCGAACGATAGACATTCGGTCGAGAAAATTGTCGACCGAAAAGATTTCGGTCGACAAAATTGTCGACCGAGGAGTGTACACTGAAGTGGTTATTCAATCTTTAGGGTCATTTTTTATAAATTCCGACCTTATAGAGGACCTATTAGGTCAGTTATTTAGTAAAATCGATGCTAGTAGGCTAAGGGTCGGTTATATAAGAAAACTGACGCTAGAAGTTACAATTTTTTTTTAAATTTCTACAGAAACAGAAATAGAACAGAAGAACAAGAAGATTCATATATTCTGGGACATGGGAGCATTGATGCTCAACCATCACCATTCCAAACCACACATTCATAACAAAAATGATTCATATATTCAGTTGAGTTACACATAATCACATCATAATTTACAAAATGATAGATTACAAGTCTGAGATGATATTAAATGTCCGATATAAAAGTAAATTTGAAAGAGTACTAAAACCACATATATAAATGGACCTGACATATTTAATCCAATGCTATATTGACTTCATATAGAAAAGCATCTAACCACTCTTCTCGGAATTCATTTAAGTCCTCACGTGTGTAAGGCTGAGTTGTAAAGATCTGCAATAGAAAATGCACATGCTAATATTTTATAAAATGACTACAATCACTTGTAAATTTATGATGCTATTATTTATTACCTGATCTATAGTCTGAATGTCATGTGATATTTGTTTGATAATAGCTTGCATGTATTTCATTACATAGTAGCCACAATCCCAATCATTATTTTGTATAGCACACTACAAATAATGAATTCTACTTAATGTTAGTAAACTACTATAAATAGGAGTTGAGATAAGACTATAAGAGTTGACATAAGAGTTGAAAATTAATACATATAAGACTAAGCAGTTGTCAAAGTAGCTACCTTGACATTTTTCAAAGTCAATGTCTTTAATTTTGTGGGTATTTGTCCTCCAGCTTCACAAAAAGCCTTTATACCCCTATCAATTAAATGATAGTTGGTAAAATATAAATTCTAAACAGAAATATCATGTTGAAGCATTGACTAAATTTATGCATACTCCATAGCTGGCAATTTCAGTTTGTGAGCCCTTGTTGTTTTACCCATTGGGCCAAGATAATAAAGAGTCATCAATTTTGGGACAATCACCACTAATTCCCAATGTCTAGCTCTAAGTAAGAATAAAACAAACATTAAAATGAATAATTTTATTCATTATTAAAATTATATTGAATAATAATACTTACTGGATGTTAAAAGGAATTAGGATAATTTCCTTCCCCTCACTATCAAAATATTTGAAAGCAATAGAGAAGTACTCATTCACATCCTCAATATGTGTCTCCACTTGACTAGTGATTATAGGAACTAAGAATCCAACATTTCTTATATCAAAGTTTGTGGTCTCGGTATATAACTGGCTGTAAAACATTTGTAATTATTTCCATATATAGAAATAAGCCAAAAATGTGTATTGGAATTTTCTATATTGATAGATCCTTACCTTATCCATACTTCTATTATCGAAGTATTCAGCCAATCATACCGGAACAACTCTATAATATCATCAAGAAAAATATAACTGTCAAAGTCCCTCCCAGTTGCATCTTCTATTAAATTGATCAACATTTGTAATCCAGAGCTTTGGTTGTCTAAGTATCAACACAAACATTTACATTTACTTCCCAACTCATCGAATGTGGATTCTGGAATAAAAGATGGCTTGGGCATAGGAGGACGACTAGTAGAATTTTTACTTTTTGGTTTGCAAACCTGTTAATTAAATTACATACTTATATTACACGAGTTCATATATGCAGTCAAATATGAAAAATATCGTAGAATTAAGGTATATCTTGTCATTGATAACCAAGTGTCTATGCCAACCCACCTTAGCACCCTCAACTTCTTCAACTATACTATATTCAGGATTAGGTATGGGTAGTGGTTTGTCCCCCATTCCGTCATACACAAGATGGATGGGCACATGACAAATGTCATCAGTAATTTGTTGGCAATGCAATGTACCACCAAGGTTGTATACCTTGCCTGCTACCACAACATTATATTCTGGAACCTCCACTGCAAGTTTATAGTTCATACCAACCTAGAATTGAAATAATATAAGTTATATATGAAGCGGTAAACCAGATACCTATTACAACTATATATATATCATATATATATCATACTAATAACACAACATATAGAGCAAAAACTAACTACATATGGTTGTGGTGGGTCATTGGGATTTCTCCCATGACCTTCTATGACTGGAGCATGGGCTTCACTTGAGAGACACACAATATGATTAGGTTGAGAAGGTTGAGTAGGTTGAAATGAAGACATTATTTCTTTTACTTTCTGTGCTACTAATGTTTCAACCTCCTCTTGCGTAAGACCTCCTGCATGACCTCTTTTATATTACAAAGGGCCAAAATAAGACTTGAATCCTATGCCAACTCCTAATCCCCTAACACATCCAAGATGCTCCTTCGTACCAAGAACAACTGATAGTTCATCCATGTGGCCAGTTGGGATGAACTTTCCTTCCTTCCTTTTCTCTTGGAGATCAATCTATTCATAGTTAATAAAAATATTAAATAACAATATCAATTTATATAAATAAATCTAAGTTTGTGGGAGTTACTCTGTACTTAGTTGGGATAAACCTACCATCTTTTGTGCCACCTCCTTAGTTGCAGGGTTGACAATTTCACTTACTCAATTCTTTCTAGCATCAATCCACTACAAGTGTCGGGGTGGACACTCATCTTGAGTTGTACTCTCTTCTCTAGAAGAGAGTTGCTTCTCTTATAGTTGGCGGAGGAAGGCATAACCACCGGGCCCCAAGCGACGGTCATGCAAATTTTTGGCCCGTCTTTCCTTTTGGGCCTTGTGAATAGCCTGATCATTTAAGAGGTATTGCAATTTTGACTTGGCAAACATATATAAAAAGTTCACCTCCTTAATTGTATAAAATTAAAGATTCATACAATACATCATGATCTTTATTACCTAAAACTCTTCTGTGTTCCTATCTACAACAAATCTTTCCCACACCTCAGGATCTATAAAAATATACATATCTATTGCTTTCTTCTTTTGTTTAGGATTATCTATAAATTCCCTTTTGAGATATGTCTTAAAAGCCCTCCATCATACACCACAATGTTGTAGCACCTTTTTCCTGTGATCTTTTTCATTTAGATGAAAAACACCCTATACATACAAAAGAATCAATAATGTTGTCTTAAAAAGGATATGTCTTTCCAAGCAAACTAAATTAGAATCAATAAACAAAAACATATTAAAATAATATCACTTCCACTCACAGATATATCTTTCCATAGGAGTCTTTTAAGGCATTAGAAACATCATGTCAATTTTCTATATCTATTGGAACCTTACTACACGTGGTCGCCCCTACGTAATGCTTAAAAGCACTAGCATGTTCCCCAATAGGTGCTCCTGTGACATCAAACTGGACTTCCAATTTCTCCCCTTTGGCCCTGAGCTCCTGCAACCTACACATCAGTGTGGGACCTCTACTTTTCTTAGCATCACCACTACCATCCTCATGGTGCTCATGCTCATAATGTTCATCTTCACTTGCCATTTTAGAACCTGCAAGTATACAAGATAAAAGAAACATAAGTGATAATAAAAGCACAAGTAGTTGAATGATATATGATGTATATTTCAAAGATTACATGCTTGAATGATAATAAAATAAATAATTCAAAGAATACATGCCTCTAGTATTGGTTGATTTGTTAGTCAAGTAAAATTCCTTTAGCATGGTCTTGACGTTTATAGTATTCATCTGTGTTATCTTCAAGATTTACACTTGGCAAACCAACTGAGAATGGGATGGAATCATCATACTTTTTGTAGTATTCTTCTTCATTTATAGGATCTACAATTAACTATCTTTTTCCATGAAGAACGACAAACCAATTTTTATTTTCTGAGTCATCAATATAGAATACTTGTTTTGCTTGGTCTTCCATGATGAATGGCTCATCTTTCTCACCAATCTTCTCAAAATTCACCAATTTGAAAACTAACTCATCCACTAAAACTCCTTTGTTGTTGTCAACCCAATTACACCTAAAGATAGGAACTTTGAAATTTGTATAGTCCAATTCCCATATGTCCTCAATGACGCCATAATATGACATCTCAGCTTCGCGTGGTCTTTTATCTTTGACACTAGCAAAATACAATGAACAAGCTTGAACAGTGACCCCACTATTTTGAACTACACTACTTTCATCTTGATGCTTTGTGTAGTATGAAAATCCATTTATGTCATAACCTTCATATGACATGACATCCATTTTTGGCTTAAAGGCGAGCCATTTTATGTTCTCAACAACATTATTCAGTGATTCATATAGTTGATTAAAGACTTTCTCTTCAAACCACCTAATAAATTTTCAATTATGCTCTCTTGCAATCCACATTGAAATTGATCACGGATGATTTCTCTTGATAAGATCATTGTGTTCTATGATGTAGCTACTAACTTCATCGATGTTGTGTAAAATATACAAATGTGCTTGTTCCCACAACTCACAACTAATTCCTTTCACTCGTCCTCCCAAAGTTCCTTTGCCACAATAAGATTCAGTGTGATGGGAATTTTTTAGATCGCTAGAAGTTTCATTGCAATTCAAAAAATCATTGCAAAAGTCTATCACCTCCCTAGCCACATAACCCTCAATAATACTATCTTCAGGACGATAACAATTCTGAACATCACCTTTAAAAACACTCATGTAGATTTCAAATGGATACATCCAGTGTAATAAAATTGGACCCAACATCTTCACCTCCCTTGTAATATGTACTACAAGATGAACCATGATATCAAAAAATGAAGGAGGAAAGTACATTTCAAGCTGACACATGGTAACAATTACATCTTTATGTAATTTATCGAGAGTATCAGGATGTATCACTTTGTTGCATATTTCATTGAAGAAGAAAAAAAGTCTTGTGATTGCAAACCTGACATGCTTCGGCAATATAGATCGAATAGCCACATGTAAAATTTGTTGCATTAATGTGTGACAATCGTGAGATTTGAGACCTATCAACTTTAGATCCTTCATTGATACCAATCTATGAATATTAGAAGAGTATCTTTGTGGGACCTTAATATTATACAAGCACTCACAGAAAGTCTTTTTCTCATACTTTGACAAAGTGTAACAAGCTTGTGGTAAATATGTGCGGTGACCCCTGATCTCCATTGATTATTCTTTTCTTATACCCATTAATTCTAAATCTTTTCTAGATTTGATGCCGTCTTTAGTCTTTCCCCATATATTCAATAGTGTACCAATGATGCTATCACAAACATTTTTTATAACATGCACAACGTCAATGCAATGTCTAATTGATAAGAATCTCCAATAAGGAAGATCCCATAATATTGACCTCTTCTTGTATAGAGATTTGTCACATGCGAGAGTATGACTACTTGAACCCTTTCCAAATTCATTAACAATATCTTTCACCCTGTCATATACATCATTTCTTGGTATAGGTTTAGGAGCATTTCGTTCCTCAGTTGATCCATTAAAGGTTTTGCATTGCCTTCGATAAGGATGCACTTGTGGGAGAAAACTCCGATGACTAAGATATACGATTTTATCACCATATTTTAGTCAGATTGAATATGTATTTTCCTCACAAATAGGACATGCTTTGTATCATTTTATGCTATATCCAGACAAATTTCCATAAACTAGAAAGTCATTAATCATGCAAAACAACATAGCACACAAACTAAAGATCTCTTTACATGAAGCATCATATGTCATAACACCTTATTCCCATAGTTTCATTAGGTCATCAATTAGAGGTTGAAGGTAAACATCAGTATCATTTCCAGGTTGCTTGGGCCCTGATATCAATATTAACAACATGACATACTATTTTTTCATACACAACCAAGGAGGAAGATTGTATATAACAATCATAACAGGCCTCGTACAATGTTGGCTGCTTAATGTATAGGGATTTATTCCATCTGTATAGAGTCAAAGTCTTAAGTTTCTTGGTTCTTTACCAAATTGAGGGTATAATAAATCAATTTTCTTCTATTGTGGTGAATCAGATGCATGTCGTAGGATGCCATCATAATTGGCCTTTAACTCCCCATGCCAAGACAAATTTTGTGCATCTTCTATACTAGCAAATAAGCGTTGAAATCATGGTATTATTGGTAGATACCACATCACTTTGACAGGAGAGCCATTTTTAGCCTTAGCTGAATTTGTGGTCTTATACCTTGACGCACCACATTTTGGACAATTTATCAAATTACTGTAGTCCTTATGAAATAACACACAATCATTTGGACATGCATGAATCTTCTTAGCCTCCATTTCCATTGGGCACATTATTTTCTTTGCTTGATATGTTGAAATTGGAAGCTTATTACCTTCAGGAAGAATTTCCTTTAACAAAGACAACAATGAAGTGAAACTATTATCGCTCCACCGATTTTGAGCTTTAAGAGTATATAATCGCATCACAACACCCAACCTTGGGAACTTAGTACAACCCTTATATAATGGTCTTTCAACATCATGGACAATGCTTGCAAATAAAGAAGGTGGATCAATGACATTGTCCCGACAACTACGTAACATCTCATCAACCATATCATCCTGAATCGGTTCATCATTGACATTATCATCATTTTCTATATCTTCTATGCCACAACTATTAGTGTCAACATTTTCTGATCCATAATTAAATTTCTCTCCATGCCAATACCATTCATTATAACCTTGTATGATCCCATTGCATATGACATGATTCTTAATTTCCTCAACATTATCAACTTTCAAATTGTTACCACAATTTCTACATGGACAATAGAACCTATCTGTAGGTAGTTTCATGTGTTCCTCAACAAATATGATACATTCATCAAGGCCTTTGGCAAACTCTAGACTGCAATGGTTCTTGATAGACATCCAACTTCGATCCATTTTCTAGATCACATTAAAATTAATTATAAAACTTAGCATTTTATATTGATACTATAAGTTGTAATTTTTTATTTATAGGAAGTTAATTACTTTTATACTAAAGTGTACCACCTCTCCCATTTTTGAATATTTAATCTCACTAGTAATTGTATAATGTATATTTAATTTTAAAGAAAATTTCAGCAACATTTCCCCTAAGTTCTCCAAGTATACCGATGTAAATGGAAAATAATCACTCACATATGTACCCAGAGAACAAATGAGGAAATCCTACTAAAATTTTCTTCAAAACTAAATATACATTATACAGTTACATCCTAAGTGAGATTAAATATCCAAAAACAGTCCCAAACTGGGGACTATCTAAAGTTTACTCCTACTGAGTAAATTTTGAATGGGTTTCTAAGTTAATATATAAATGTATTATTTTCATATTTATATATTAAGTTAAACATCATGCATCAATGATTCTTATCTATAAACCTTAAAGTGTCAATCTGGGAGTACACATGTCTAATCTCATATTAATTTCTAGAATTTATATAATGATTACATATGAAAAAATACATATTTTTATTATTGGTTGGGTTATCAATAATATAAAATGGAAAAACAATATAACTGTCTAGTTAAAGGTGCGCATGTCCACTCTCGGTCGACAATTCATCAACCGAGAGTCCACCTGCGCGCAACATCCATGTCCACTCTTGGTTGACAAATTCTCGACCGAGAGTGGACCAGGACGCTACCGTGGTCGTGGTGGCGGTACCACGACGAACATATATAGACCTATATAAACAAAAATTCTTACCTCTGCGACTGTGGCAGCGACAACTTCGATCTCCACTTCGGTGTCGGCCACTTCAAGCTCCACTCCAAGCTCCTCTTCTCTCAGACGACAACAATGGCAATGAGAGAGAAAGCTTTGGCGACACGGGAGAGAAAGAAGAAAGAGGTCTTGGCGGCGTGGGAGAGAAAGAAGAAAGAGGTCTCGGCGGCGCGGGAAAGAAAGAAGAAGTAGGTCTCACGGGAGAGAAAGAAGTAGGTCTCAACGCGAGAGAGAAAGAAGAAGTAGGTCTCAACGCGAGAGAGAAAGAAGTAGGTCTCGACCACTTCAAGCACCGGGCCCGACCTGTAGGGTCGGTTAAAACAAAAAAAACAACCCAAGAGATAAGAGGTGCCCGTGTCGGGTAAATAAAAAACACCCAAACTTCAACTCGATTGAGAATTTCATCGACCGAGTGAACCTTGGTCGAGAATTTCTTCGATCGAGGGAACCTACAAGGCCGATAAAAATGAAAAAATCGACGCTAGAGGTACTTATTCACACGTGAATGCAAATTGGATCCAAAATTTATCTCGGTTGATGATTTTTTCGATCAAGGTGACCTCAGTCGAGAATTTCGTCGACCGAGAGGACCTACAAGGTCAGCTAAAAGGGAAAAACCAACCCTAGAGGTACTTATACACGCGTCAAGGCAAAATGGATCTAAAATTCAACTCGGACGATGGTTTTTTTTCCGAGGTGACCTCAATCGAGAATTGCGTCGACCGAGAGGACCTACAAGGTCGGTTAAATGAAAAAACTGACCCTAGAGGTACTTATACACGCGCGAAGGCAAACCAAATCCAACATTCAACTCGGTCGACAATTTGGTCGACTGAGGGTACCTACAAGGTTGGTTAAAAGGAAAAAACTGACCGTAGAGGTACTTATACACGCACGAAGGAAAACTGGATCCAAAATTGAACTCGGTCGATGATTTTTTCAACCGAGGTGACCTCACTCGAGAATTTTGTCGACCGGGAGTTAAAAGGGAAAAATCGACCCTAGAGGTACTTATACACATGCGAAGGCAAACTGGATCCAAAATTCAACTCGGTCGACAATTTGGTCGACCGAGGTGACCTACAAGGTCGGTTAAAAAGAAAAAACTGACCTTCGAGGTACTTATACATGCACGAAGGGAAATGGATTCAAAATTCAACTCGATCGAGAATTTTTTGACCGAGATGCCCTACAAGGTCATTTTTTTAAGAAAACCAACCCAAGAGGACTTAAATGGTGCCCACATTTTTGTAGACATATAAGGTCAGTTATTTAGAAAAACTGACCCTATAGATCGAGGCACAGAGCCAAAATCGAGCAAATTTTTGCCATGGGAAACTTTAATGGGCTTTCTAATCCCATTGTATATAAGGTCGCTTATTTTATGAAAACTGACCCTATAGAGATACACTACAAGGTTGGTTATTTTAAGAAAACTGACCCAAGTGGTCTTAAGTGGTGTCTGCATATTTTATAGACATATAAGGTCAGTTATTTGGAAAACTGACCCCATAGAGTTACACTACAAGGTCAGTTATTTTAAGAAAACCGACCCAAGAGGTCTTAAGTGGTGTCCATGTTTTTTGTATACATATAAGGTCGATTATTTGGACAAACTGGCCCTACAGGCAACGACGTTATTGGTAAAAAATGTAGTAGTTTATATATGTATATATGAATAAGAATAATAATTAGTGTTCCCATGTCCATAAATATGTATAATGTGACATTATTTAAATAAATGTTGATTTAATGGACTCGATATGTTGAATAAGAAAAATATGGATGCATAATAGTATAAGGAATATCTTGTGTAAACGAATTGAAGATAATAGGATTCAAATAAGTGAATGTTGACAATAAAGATACAAGATTTTGGCAAATATAATGGTAATGAGTCAAACATACTAATGGTGTTATAAGTCATAAAATAAATTCTCAAAACCCAAATCTAATGTGAAAAACATGTTCCTTGGGGCCCAATTAGCTTGGGATCCAAGTTTCACATTAATTAACTAATCCTAGATGTATTATTTTTATTGAAGATAGAAAGTATAATATCAACTCTAAAATATTATATAAAATAATTAATATCCTCAAATGTGAGAATTAAAGGTAGAATTAGATTCTCACACTACGATTATATAGTATGTAAATTTTTATTACAAATGGGCATTAACTACCCTTTCTATTTAGTAAGGAAAAGGGATTAATTTGCCAAAAATATAGATGGCCATTTAAGTTGAATGAATGATTTCTTGTAGTTATTCATTCTTTCATGTCACACCATTTATTTTACCAATTTCTAGATTCCTTTCCTTGTTTGGACTCCATGGTGACCATACGATCCTGATCGAGGGGCCTGGACATCTTCTTCCTCGTTCAACATGTCTTGTTTGCCGACACTATAGACACAATAATATATTTTCTTCCTTTCTATGCCATTACTATATCTTAGCTTTGGATTCAAAATCCTAGAAACTTGACTTTCTTCTTTGAGTTAAATGACCCCTAGATTGGGAACTATTATGGGGTTATAAGGAATCCCTATTTTTGTGTCTCCATTCTCCCCGATCTGGTCGTCGAATTGGGATATCCTATATTCTGGATCATTGTGAAATTCCTTAAAGAAGGATATTCTCCACATCATCATATATTCACCCATACCCTTAGTTTCCTCTAGTGTTGGATGAGTCATCCTCCCCAATTATATGAGTCACTGCTAGATTGATATCTCATCAGAAGTAAATTTTGGGTTCCCTTGAGACTTGAAAACAACACCTACAGATCTACGAAGGTCTATTGAGGCATCTTCTACCCTCAAAACTTCTTCTTGCTTGGTTTTACACTAAATCCTATTATCTTCTTCCCACACTATTATTTTGGACGATGCAATTGTAGGCAGTGTTATTGTGTTTTCTTCAACGTTCCCTTGATTGTGAACTCTCTAACAGACTCCATTTTGATTATTCTTGCTAGCCATGAATATTGTGTTCCTCCTCTCCTTTTTCCTCAACAAGGATGAATGTTGGTACTTTCTGTCCTTGACTATGTTCTATCTATGGCCACCACCCTATTTTGGTTCTCTGGTACACCCCGAGACTTCAGTCTGGGCTCGCTGCCTTCAGTTTGGCTTGAGGATGCACAAGTGATCTCAAATTTTTGTGAGATGGCCAGGTTATTCCACCATGATTTGAAGTTTGGGGCAACTAACAACCATAGTGTTATTTGCCATTGATGTGTGAGGGAGGAGTATGGTCATCTGTAGATTTCCTATTCTACCCCTCTTTGCCTTCTTTGCTTTGTTTTTCCTTTGGGGGTAAAATTGTCTTTTCACATATGAGTTTTACTTTGACATATGTTTCATTTGTCTGGGGTGGTTGTAGGCCTAGACTAGTTGGCATGCTTGTATTGGGTTATGTCAAATGGATAATATGTTTTAGGTGGCTTTACCATTTTTTCATTGATTGATAGTTCTAAAATTCATAACTTTCTCCCTGATTTTCAAAAAATAATACAAAATACTCATTGGAATTAGAAAATCAGGGGCTATCTATTGGCATAATTTATATAACCTAAATAAATGTAACCAAGACTCTAAATTTCTAAGGTTTATAATGTACATTCTAATTAATGGTTTGTATATAAAAATATATGTTAGCTAAACAAGCACCCTGACTTGGGAGCGGGGTTTGGTATTTGCCAAGTAGACGAACATCTTTGGGTATGTAGCATCAATATTTATCACATTGAGAAACCACCCAAATTTTATCTCTCTCTTTGTACTATGGACAAATTAGTCTACACAATTTATCTCACTTCTAAAAATTTATTTCATGCAAAAGTTTCTATGTTGATACTGATCTTGTGATCCACTTAATTTGTTGGATATTCTAATTGACACCAAGTTGTACTTTACTTCATCATGAAATCTGAACTATGCCCGCTTTTGTGGTGGATGTTTTACATAATCCATTTATGTGATGGAAACCACATTATTTGTATTTATATGACTAAACTTATACTTGCCTCCACATTTTGCATGCTTTGTGATTCAGTAGCCCTAAAGTCCACTTGGATAATACTTTCCTCTTCTATGGGAAGCCTTGTTATATGTGATGTTATTTTTCCAGAATGTGTCTAAATTCCCTATTAACATACACATACCAGTCTTAACCTGACAACTTCTATTTTTCTATTCTCTTATGGGGTATGCTTCCAACCACATGTGTAGAACAAAATATTCAAAAATTATGTTGCATATTTGAATTAAATTAAAAAATCTTCATGTTATGTGATGTGTCTCTCAAGGTAATATAGAGAAGTATTGAAGGGGGTGCAATTTGGAGTGGGAAATACCCTGAATTTGAATTCGATAATTGGTTTGATATGAATATATAACAGAAATCAGAATTGCTGAATAAAACAACACAACATAAATAAACTAATATGTATCTTTTTCTACAAAGGATCTTGCAATCTAATTTTATATGTGAAAGTTGGAATATACATTTTTTCTTTTTCATAATTTGAAAATTTGATCCTTTTGATTTAATTTGTTAAATTTAACTTCTCATATTTTAGAAATAATATGTAAAGCATTTCATCTTTTCATAACAACATCCCAACCAAAATACTATAGATATAAGTTCTTTATATTGATATAGAAATGTTATATCCAATACAAAAATAATTACATAATGTGGATAATGTAAATAAAACTAAAGACATAATAGTCTACATTAGAAAAGAAATAAAAAATAAACAACAATTTCAAAAATTACATCAAGTTGTCAAATTTAGAATATGAGTGTAAATATGATACCTTGGTTTAGGAACAATTATAACATTCTTTTCGAAAAGTGGGAGAAATATACATGACATCATAATATTATTACATAACCTAATTGCATATTTTGTAGTCTTAATGGTGGATAGAATAACATCTATTAAATCCAATAGATTCTTCTAAGATACACACATTTTTCTTGTAGTTCCTATACATTCTTAGATTTGATTAGTAGGGATAAACAAATGTACCAATAAGTACAAACTTACTATTATATTCTTATGATGCAATATATAGGAGTGTGTGTGTGATAAAATATTATG
Source organism: Alisma plantago-aquatica (assembly GCA_963693085.1). NCBI lineage: Eukaryota > Viridiplantae > Streptophyta > Magnoliopsida > Alismatales > Alismataceae > Alisma > Alisma plantago-aquatica. The sequence continues at coordinate 652,933,447 of OY856411.1, forward strand.
TATCATTATTAGAAAGATCATATCAACCCGTATAAACAACTAGTATTTATGAGATGTTATTAATGTAGCAGAAGAAACTATGTCAAAGTAGGGGTTTAGTGACAAGGAAAATGGATCACTTATGACAAGGTCATAAATATTCGCATGACGAATTTATAGTTAACCATATCATACAGTGGAATTTATCCATTCTAAGTATTTGTTTTAGTGGACGAAAAATGACAATCCTACATACAAGGTACAAACATTACTTACATTATGCTATAGCACTTCCTTAGGATCCGACTTATATCTTTGAAATAAGTTCATGTTTGTTGAATGTTTTATCTAGATAAGTACTAGATTACCAACATAAATGTGAAAGTTATAAAATATGCTAATGTAGGTAGATCTGAGAAAGATAGGTAATGCATATGGTGCAGTTGGCTGAGTTGCAATGAATGCATACAACCAATCTTTTTCGAACTATATCACTGTTGTACATATTCACTACTTGTCAAAATACGAAAGAAGTTAGGGTAGCTGCAATGCATAGAAGGCACCCTCCAGAAAAGGAAAGAGGAACTGAAAATAGGTAAAAGTAATGGAAGGTTGAGTTAGAAATAAATGGATTTATTATCCTAACTGGTGGTATTAGTAAGGGCAAAGAATGTTGGAATATTTATTTATATAATGTATAGTATAGTATTTATGAAAATAGTTTGTATGTTGTAAATTATTTGTATGGCTAAAATTACCTAACCCCAAGAACTAGAGTTTCATGGGACAATATGGGAAAATACCATTCAAAATGCAACTTCTTGAATATGGGACTGAACTACGAAGCTTGTGCTATATAGGAATCTCTTAAACCTTTGCATTCAGATCTTTTCTGGTTATGTTATAATGTGAATACCTAATTTAGTGTGTTATTATTATTTTGAAAAAAAACATGTCACTAACTTTAATCCATATACTTATTGAGATTTAGTAACATAAACTAAATATTAAATACCAAAATAACATGAATTTATGCTAGACCATTGGTTTTTTGTGCAATTGCATTATTAATTTTTGAGTCAAAGATGAGGGCGTAATATGAATCTTAGAATAGATGTAACGAACAAAACTCATTTATCACTAAATAAGTTTCTTAAAAAATTGAAGTATTACATAATTGAATTCTATCACAAAAACTTTTCCAAACAATAAATACAAATGGGAAATTGTTGAATGAAGTTACATTGACATAAAGAATGATCTTATACATACTTATGAATCTATCAAGGATGTATATATATCTGGTAATGGTTTGTCAAATGATGTAAGAATCAAACCTTTGATGTAATTCCTTCATCTTGTTCCTCCATAGAAATAAGGCTTATACAGTGAGACATTGCATCCACTAGCTTTTTAATGTCTTTTCTTGTGTGTGAAGCAGTGAGTGTTACCCTCAACTTGAACATATTTTCCCCATAGTTAATAATTCTCATATATCATACAATTCGTTGTTTTTCAATATAAGAAATGAAAAAGTTAGCTTACATTTTTTACCTACAAGCATCTGGTGCAACTGTAGGTGGTCAGATTTTAGTCACATGAAAACCATCGTTTAACAAATGCCTACTTCCATTGAATTCAGCTTCCTTTGAATCAATTACCAAAGACACAATTAGGCTTGTTGCACCGACCTTTATTAGGTGATTAAAATATTAAGCATGATTCCACACTAATCTCTGACATGATTCCTCTCTTTTTGCTTCATTTACATCTACTGCAACATTGACAATGAAATGATGATTTACATTCTTATAAAAGCATCTATGGGTATAACATATTCTAGAGAAATATACACCTAATGCAGAAACAACAACAAGAACGGGATGTGTCATTGAGAAAATGAATTGTCAACATCTTGTTTTAATGAGATTCTTCCACTTTTTTTTCTTAAAATAAAAGTTCAAATAGGAGTTAGATCAAGTTTGTCTTCTTATTATTTTAATTTTCCTTATTTTGTACTTGACAATAATCATAGAAAACAAGTTAGTCATTTATACTATTTCAAATGAGTAACTGATTCATATTAGTAAAGTACTTACAACTAATAGTCTAGATGACCCATATCCTTGTGCTTGTAGACATAAATCATAGATTCTTGGTGTCTTTCCAGAAGGTGAAGTCCATCAATAATAGAAGCCTGGTTCAATTCATCAAAGAATATGGCGATCTTTTCTACTTGTGATGGCCATTAATTCTTGGGAAGAAATGATGTGATGCTTCCTAGAGATGATAGGAAAGTGTTGTTGGATGAAAAACCAGTTGGGCATACAACACATTCCAATAAAATGCAACAATGCTTCATGTCAAAAATTGATAATCTAATAAGTACAAATAATGTTAACTGTATATGAACATTACTAGCAAGATCGATCATAACATCATATCCTCTTTTTCCACCAACTCTTTTATATCCTAATTTTGGTAAAATTGAATTATATAAATGAATCAATTTGTAAACTCCTCAATGATATACTAATTAATGGAATAATAATGTTGATTACCTTTGTGGCATGGGTTCTTGTGGCACAAGTTAAATAAATAAAAGGATTTCATTCACAATAATCCATTAACAATGTTGGAATGGAAAATCCAATAATGAAAGGATTTCTAAAGTAGTGGACAATTGATCTTGTTAAATATGGAATTATGTGGAATACTCAAGAAAGAGATATTTTGTGCATAAATAAAATAGCAATGTCTTTATGAATTGTGGAACAATAGAATCATGGACAAGTTTCCAAAAGAAATGAGATACATGTTGGTTTATGTAATTAAAAGAGTAATCTTATAACCATTATTGACAACATAATGTTTGTGGCAACAATTCGTGTTATTCTGATGTAACTTTTGTATATTTGCAAATAATAATTGAAAGAAAGAGAATAATAGAGGGGAAGTATTCTTTCCTAGTTAATTATTAAATTGATTTATGAAAAAGGAATATATTTTAATAGATGAAGGAAAGGGGAAGTAGCTAAGGGATCCCTAAATGAGATGCCATACTTTCCCAGAATAGTAGTTGGTGACTAAGTGGTTCAATGAAAAAGATATCTTCTAAATAATTATGGGTACATGTATTTATACAATAGAAAAATATTGAATATCTTCCATTGCAATTACATGTATGAGTGCTTGGTCATAAATAATAAAGAGAAAGGGAATACTTTGAATAAACCCAAATAAAAAGTTCCTAGAAAGAGGGTAATGAATATAGAAGGGAAAGAATATACGCCAAGGAAGGAATCAGTTTTTTGTCGATGGTATCAACCCCTCCACATTGATCTGAAACCCTACTTCCCTCAATTATAAAAGGACTTGGACCCAGGGCATCAAGTCTTGGTGACTTGAGACATCTTTGCCCTAACCACATGCTCAATGTCTACAAAGTAACTACTTGAGAACCGTGTTAGACGTGGCTCTCTTGTCCCATCCTCCTCGCCTCGGCCTGGAGCCTTGTCGTGCTCGATAGGGGGTCGCGGAGGCAAAGGGACCACCTCTTGTTCCCTTCAGGACACTCAAAGAATTGGCAACACAACAACGTGACCTCGTCCTCAACATGTACGTCTTGGCAAACACAACAGTGACACTGCATCACCCCGCCTGCCTCGACCGACTTTAGTCACACCAAGGACGTGACCGACTCCAACATAGGAAAGGGAGAGTGTAACACCCGGGTCCACTGCCCTAGGCTCTAGTAGAGTTTTAGGAATGAGGAATGGCCCCACATACCACCACTACCCTTAAATGAGCACTTTTCCGTCACTCACGCGCAAGCCGGGGTCAACTTCTCGACTGGTCACCCATCCTAGTACTACTCCAAGCTGAGCATGCTTAACTATGGAATTCTTTAGTGACGGGCTCCCGAAAAAGGTGGGGCACCTTGTGATATGGGTAGATCAATCATTCCTTTTAAGATCATTATATCTGAGGACTCAAATCCTAGGACGTTACAATCTCCCCCAGTTATACTCTTAACGTCCTCATCAAGGCTCAACTATGTGGCCTCATAACATTTCCCCATTTCAGTGCAGTCCCAACATGGCCATGTACACCTAGCTCCCGACCATGGCTACCAGTGCAAGGGTGGATCCATCACCACGGATAGCCCTTTCCCACATGCCTAGAGTGCACGACTCAAAGATTGTCATGTCACTAGCCCATGTGGGCCCCACCTACTGAAGGGGTTATGGATCTGATACCATTTGTAACACCCGAGCTCACTGCCCAAGGCTCTAGTAGAGTTTCAAGAATGACGACTGGCCCCACAAACCACAACTAGCCTTAACTGCACGCTTTATCCTCACTCATGTGCAATCTAGGATCAACCTTCCGACTGGTCACCCATCCTAGTACTACTCCAAGCTGAGCATGCTTAACTATAGAGTTCTTTAGTGATGGGATCCCAGAAAAGGAGGTGCACTTGGTGATATGGGTAGTCCAATCATTCCCTTTAATATCATTTTATTTGAGGCCTCAAATCCTGGGACGCTATAGAGAATCACCTCAATCTTCATCGTGACCTTCGACCCTATAAGAAGGGAAGTGAATGACACACTTGGGTCGAAGGTCATGATGAAGATTGAGGTAGATAGCGCCGCGACACATGAACCAGATGCACCGGTGCAGAAGGAAGGTTGGGGGTGAGATTAGGACATGTCGGTGGAAGTGGAAGTGAACATGGTCGCAAGAAATATAGGATATGAATTATACACGGTGAATTATAAAAATATAGGATATGAATTATACACAGACATTATACACGGTGAATTATAAAAATATAGGAAATGAATTATACATGGACATTATACATGGTGAATTATAAAAATATAGGAGATGAATTATACACAGACATTATACACGGTGAATTATAAAAATATAGGAGATGAATTATACAAGGACATTATACATGGTGAATTATAAAAATATAGGAGATGAATTATACACGAACATTATACATGGTGAATTATAAAAATATAGGAGATGAAAACACAGACATTATACACGGTGATTTATAAAAATATAGGAGATGAGTACATTGTTGGACACAACATAAACACATACACATTAGGATTATTCAAATAAAATCTATCCAAAGAAGCATGGAGGACATGGATTTAAACATGGACATAGGACATAATTTCTCAAAATATAGGACAGATACTTAACATGGGATGAAAAGATATATGCTAGTCAAGAGAAATTGTAGATAGATGTGTAATATACATGTATTGTTTCATATTTCTGTTGACTAATAATTATAGTAACAATCCATTTTAACTTGGTTGCAAATTTCTAAAACATTGATCGTATTTGTGATGTATTTTCTAGATGTTAGAGAGTATATATTAGCCTATTTAGTTAATAGGTTAATAGTTAGTGGGCCTTTGGTATCTTGGCCCATTTAGATTACTTGAGTCCCAAGTCTCAGGGTTTCTCCCTTGCTCCTATATATAGGACATGGTTGTACCTCTTTTATTAATTGAATCAGTTCAATACCATATGATTTCACACTAGATATAATCCAAACCTTGTCATTTATATGGATTTGAACTCGAGGAAGAAAATTGTATGATAAGGTATTGTTTGATCAACAAAGGTACAATGTTTCAATGATTTGCTTGGATGTACTTGTGGTTGTACATCCTAGTTTTGTAATCAAATGGGTGGAGGTAATAGGTTTTGAGTTTGGAAAATAATTATGTTCTTCACCCTCCTTCTCAAAGTCTAAGATTTGATCATCAAGAGTGGAAAATGTTGAAGCAGAAGAAGTTTATGGGGTTTGGTCAATGATGTGAAGTGGTTGACACAAAGACACCAACTGAACTACACGGGATCCCATTTTTTAGAGAAAAGGTTTGAGGCTCTATTGAAGAGATATGGAGTTTACCACAAAGTCACCACTCCTTACCATCCTCAGACCAGCGGGCAGGTTGAAGTATCCAACAGAAAAATCAAATCCATTCTAGAGAAAACTGTTGGACGCACTAGGAAAGATTGGGCGTTGAAAATCAATGACACTCTGTGGGCACACCGTACTGCCTACAAGACACCCATAGGCACCACCCCCTTCAGGCTGATTTATGGCAAATCATGCCATCTCCCGATAGAGTTAGAACACAAGGCCAGCTGGGCCATCAAAAGCCTGAATTTTGACCATTCTGCTACAGGAGAAAAACATCTTCTCCAAATAAATGAACAAGAGGAACTTAGAATGAGCGCTTATGAAAATGTGAGAATCTACAAGGACTGAACTAAACTTTGGCATGACGGTCACATCAAGTGCAAGGACATTAGAGAAGGCGACCAAGTTCTAGTGTTTAATTCCAGACAAAGACTTTAGCCTAGAAAGCTCAAATCCATATGGTATGGTCCCTACCTCATCAAGTATGCCTATCCACATGGCACCTTTCTTCTTTGGGATAAAGTTTTGGGTGAATTTAAGTTTAATGGGAATCGAATTAAAAGATACATCACCACTTAATACCTTGTCGCTCCAGATACCAACAAACACTCATCCTTAGAAGATCTCAACTTGACCGACCCTCAACCTCCCATAGAATCACAATAAGAACGACGATGCAGACGATGAAACTCTACTGCACAAAATTTTGCAGGGAGGGATGCTCATGCCTTCCAGCGGCGTACTGCGGGTGTGATCGTATGAATTTTGATGCCCTGGATGCTTCTCACAGAGCATGTGAGGAGAAATGGGGTGCTTTTCCTATACCATGGGTGGAGTCCTGTTCCAGTATTTCGTTCCGCCTGAGACTAGAATGAGATTTTGATTGGTACAAAAATGCGGGGTCAGAGCCCCAAGATCATGACACTGATAATGATACTTAGGATCCTTAATGTGTATAATCATGCGTATGAGAAATAGGGTTTTGAAGCTAATGTTTATAACATACAATGTGATTAATGAACATAAATTGGATCTAAGTGATCATAACAAAGGGATATGTTGGATATATTAATTAGGGTTACACATGATGTAATGACCCCACTTCCCAATAACCCCCAATGAAGGAAGCCCAAGAAGTCAAAGGCATTATCCCAAAAATAGGATCAACGATTTTGCAATTAACAAATTCTACCAAAGACTAACTAAAAACTGGAATAAAAACCTTCTTTTCACATACCTTTCAAAAATAGGAATTTGGACTTCAACCCACTGTAGAGTTCTATTTAACTAAATCCTCCTTTATGATTTAACTTTATTCTTTACAAGTTCTACTTTACTATTTGTCCAATTTCAGATATTCCTAAAATGCTGGTCTATATAATGAATTATACTGGTATGTGGTGACAACCAAAATCTTGCACATATGTTCTAACAACTTAATCACATCAAAATGTTATTAATAATGCAAGATTATGTTTTGCAATATGACTTCCCAACCGCTTTTACTCATACTTTGGGATACCCTCTCTTAGGGCTTAGTCCTTGTAAGGGACTTAAGACTACCTTCTCCATCCTGAGATTGGTACCTGGGGTCACCTCTCTGGGTGCCTAGTGGTCTTCCCTCCATGGCTTGACCACCTCTGATCTTTCCTATGGGGCTTGGTCTCTTATCTTACATACAGAGATGGTATGTAGGTTCAAGCAAGTCATATTTATACTTAAATTAAGTTAATCATATTCACTTTAAAGATTGCAAATATAAAAGCATCCAAATAGTTTATTTCCATGCAATCAATAAATTGAGAAAATGCCGGAAAACTAAAGCGTGTACTCATAAATAACCACATACCTAATTAGGAGATTTCACAATAAATAAGCAAGTCCAATCAATTAGGCAATCCAATCCAAGCAAGCAAGTCAACCACACAAAAACACATAATCCTAAAAAGCATATGCAACCTATTTACTACGTACTCATCAAGAATCTACTTTATTGACTTGGAATTACTTTCTAGGGTTTCTAATCTGAATTAGGGTTTCATTAGGGTTCCTTTAGATCTACTTACATCTTTCCTCTTTTACATCCACAAAACCCTAACACAACATTTCTAGGTTCAAAACCCTAATTATCCTGTTATCCATATTAAAGCTGTCTTTTCATCAGTTTGGGTTAGAATTAACTTAATATCACTTTTATGCAAAGAATCCCGAAATATACTTCATTAAAACCCATTAACACTTAGATTTGGGTTTCTGAGCCCATTAATGCACTTTAACATATCAAACCCTAAATTAGGCTATTAAGCACATGGATCATTTATTTAGACATCAAAACATCTTTTGATTAACAACAGGTTAATGTGCTCATAGATCATCCATATGAATCTTCTCAATTTCATAGAACATCAAATTAGGGTTTTTCTTAGTTATAAAGCATTAAGGTTAGCAACTTTAACCACTTTTCAAACTATAATCAGATTCAACCTCTAAAACTATTTTTAATGGATTCCTCACATTCTTGTAATAAAATTTCATACATAACTTGTTCATATCTGAGCTATCAATAAATTTATAGAATATTCACAAGATTAAGTACCTTTAGACCAATGGGAGAATTCCACATCGGCTTAAATGGATTTTCATCCCTTTCCACTCAGATAAAATTTCAACGAATGAGAGGATGCCATGTCATCCTTGTGCATTGAGTCTTTGTTACCGGAGAAATGGCGCTAGGGCCCTTTCCCTAGTGTACTAGATTCAGGGGCCATGAGGCCATTTTGTTGTCTGTCATCTTCAACCTCTCACCCTGACGCATCTTGCGAACAAGAAACAGGGCCCGATTAACCACCGAGTTGACCCTGCATTGTAGGGTACCACTGATCTAGGGAGAGATGCAACTTCCTCCACCATGCCTGGACGAATTCATGGATGGTCTCGGAACTACCAGGGGAGAAGGGATCCTAGGAGAATTAAATCCACAACAAAGCACCATATTGGAAACTAGGGAGGGGAAAGGAACCAAAGCGTGTGACCAAATTGGAGGCATCACACGATCCTAAGGGTTCTGTTAAGTCTCCCAATACTTCTATACACCTCACATAAAGGGTAGCACGCCCTTTTATTGGTCTAGAATGAAGTCTGTCCCTCTAATGGAGTCTGACTCTAGGAACAGCTTGGGGATAGTGTTATTTCCTCCCAAAGCCCCACAAAACTAGGGCCGATTAAGTCCGAAACTTCCTCCCAAATTTGTTGGGAAATAAATCCTCTCAAGCCAGAGACTGTGAAGCAAGAGAGGGGTGTGAGAAGATCGCACATCCTGTTCTCCCACCTTCCCAATTAGACCTAGGTAGGAGATAAAGGAAAGCCATATGATCTCACGATCTAATAGTCTCAAATGTGCACACCAACGACAAGGGCTGGAAAATATATTTCCAAAATGAATAAAAAAGTGACATTTAATGATGTCCTTCACACTTTAGGAAATCTTTCAAAAATCATATATTCTAAACCACTTATATGTTTGATCCCAAATTTTAGAGGAAAGTCCATAATGATTCAAACTACTTGTGTGCCAAGTTTGGGACTCAAATTCAAAAGTATGAGAGTTTTCTTCATGTGTAAGTTATTACTTAAAAAGACATATTTTATACATATCTTCTCTCTTTGACTATTTATATTCTTTATTTGGATTCCTTTTACCATTAGAAACCATGTGGACTTGAAATCTCATCTAGGATGATTCCATTATCCATAATTCCACATATTTCTTATCTTTTCCTCATTATCTCAAATTTCCTTCTTAATAATGCATAATTTGATTTCTTCTTTTTATTTTAATCTAATTGGACTCATTAGCATATTATGATCCACAAAATAAGATGCACAAAGGAAATATTGCAAAGGAAATTCATTCAATACAAATAAATCATACAATTCCCATAATCATACATTTATTGGGGAAATTGCATTTCCCACCATATGAACCCAAAAAATTGGAGTTGTAACACATGATGTCTAACATGGAGTAATAACTCTAATAAAGTATTGTGCGATGGAATTAGAGTTTGTACCCTTAATCCTAACCTCAACTTGATATAAGCCTAAACCCCAGTCTCAGACATATGTTAAGTTCCTTTAGTATATTATAATTGTATGGTGACACTTTAGGGTTGTATACAATTACAAATCATGTTGATTGATTAGATGTACGCTTGCTTGCTGACTATACTTGATGATTGGATTGCATAAGTACACCTAAAATATTCTACATGACAAATGTACATGGTTACATTTATGATTATATGTATCGACTCCCAACGTTTGCTGAGGTTTCTTGAAGATTGAATGAATGATATTTGTTGGATGTTTATTTATTTCATGAAAATTATAAAGTCTCTATGAGCATCACATAAAGTAAGTAATGATATTCTGAACCTAGGGTAACACTGATCGAAGGGTAACACACATAAGTCCAATGATGGATAGTGGATACACCTAAGATAGTAGAGTAGATGTGGGTTAGAATATGAAAGAAAATACATGTTCTTATGTGAAAATAATTACGGGTTGATTATATTATATGTACTTATGATTATTGGATGAACCCATGTAGTAGTATAGGAATATACTAATCACATTTTGTTTGTCGACATTTTAAGTAGTTCATACACAAGATACAAATATGAAGATAAAGGTGAAATCCATCAAATGTATTAAAGCTAAGAAGGAGGATTAGATAGATGATACTTCTTCTCAATAGGTGTTAGTTCCATGAGGTATATCATTTTACAATTTGTAAACAATATTTGAAATTTAATTCTAATTATTTTCTATTATTTGTTATTTGACTAATCTGGATCCTTGGGAATATAGGTAATGACTCTCAACTTGAAGGTTTTTCCTTAATTGGGGGATGTTGAAAGTGAGGTCATTATATTTGGTATCCGAGCCCCAAATTTTATCAAATAATATTTAACAGTTTATAATTTCAAGTGGCCTGTAGAAATATGAGGGAATTATTAGGTCATTTTCTAAAGCCTGAGGTGTCTAGAAGGGACGACTACCGGGGGCTGGAAATTTTTTCCTCCGCACTGCTATTCATCTTATGAGGACTCCCAAACCCGTGCATCCTGCCTGGTCAAAGTCTGAAATCTTTGACTGAAGTAAAATACCTTTGGGGTTTCTTCTCATATCTATTCATCCACTTCTCATCAAGTTAGGGTTTTTGAGAAGAAGTAGGATTAAGGCATCCTCTGCCAATTAATGTAATATAATCTGAAATGATAATGTATATGTAATCTGGAAATTGTAACGTACACATAACATGGAAATAATGATAATGTAGAGAAAAATGTTTTATGGGTTTTCCTTGTTTGGGTAACCCTAGATAAAATTAGGGTTGTTTAGGGTAAACCCTAGTGGGCCATGAGATATAAAAACCCTAAGAGGTAGGGTGTAGGCTCTAACCCTTACATAAAACTCTAATCCTGGAAAAAGGGAGTAGAATGGGTAAGATGGAAACCCTACCCATATGAACCATAATTAGGGTAAGAGTAATAGAATTAAGGAAAATGTAAATAAGTCTATGTGACCTAGATGTCCACTTATGAATGTGGAGAAATATATGCATGTTGCATCTAAAAAAAGGAAAGATTGGAAGATTCATGAGAGACACAGAAGACCAAGGGTTATATACGAATATGAAAATATGAATATAACTTGATCATTTCCCTAAGGCTATCTCTAGAGGAATAAATGGATAGAGAATATCCCAGTTGGTGGGTACAAATTGAGATCACCCCTAGAGAGTTGGTAGATCATTAAGAATACTCTGAGTGAGTGAGTATGAATACCCGAGGGAATGAGTATACCACAGAGATTGGGAAAATAAAGGCATGAGAAGTTATAATATAATATGAATATAAATGAGTTAAGTGACTCAGTCTCCCATCCACGTGTGCATATGAAATAAGACATCAATAAGAAAAGTTTTAAGAAACTTATGAACAACATGTGATATTATATAACTTGCTCAACTAACTCTGATGGATGATTACAATACATGTGGGATGTATGGTCGGGTCTATCTAATCACCTTAGGTCAAGGGAGCCTATGTATGATCACTGTGGTGGTCGGTGATCTGGCCTAGAAAAGATAATCACCTCAGGAAAAGGCCTATGTATGATTGCTACTATAGTGATGGGTGATTGGGCCAGGGCTTATGTATGATGTCCACTATAGGGACATACCCTAGAGAGAGGGTTCCCCACATGAATACTCCAACGAAGGAGTTCCCACATAGAATAAGTGAGAAGTTAGAAAGAAAATGCATGAGTATATACATGAGAAACATAAGTAACCAATGGTTATATATATGAAAAACAAAAGTCTGAATATAACTTGCTCGAACCCCTCATGCTATCTCTGGAAGTTTGGATGACTATGATCAAGCCCCTGGAGGGGAAGGTCAGAAAAGATCAAGCCCCTAAAAGGGAAGGCCTACATAGTACCAAAACCCTGTAGGAGAAGGTCAAGTAAGGTCAAGCGCTGGAGGGGAAGGCCGATATAGGCACCAAGCCTCTGGAGGGGAAGGTGGCCCAAGTGCACTGCATGGACAAACCCCATGAGAGGGTATCCCAGAGATTGAGCAAACAAGGGTTGAGAAGTTATAATTATAAAAGTAATGCATAAAGATGAAAATATGAAACCTTTAGGGCTAGTGTGCCAACCTGGGGTGAGTCAACCCAAGAGTCGGAAGATGACCTATGGGGGAGGAAAAACCTTACACTTTGGGGTCAGGTTGGGGCAAGAGAGCCTAACTTCCTCCTATGAGCCAGAAGGCACCCTAGTAGGACCTTCACTAGAAAGGTAAGTTGGATAATCAATTTAAAGATTGAGACAACCTTAACTGTCACCTAAAGGGTGGAGAATTAAGGATGTAAGATATGCAAACTCATGTATTGAGTATTGTTCTTTGAACCTAAGTATGCCATCTCTGAGGAACATGAGGAAAAGTCACTATGGATGTGACTGATGGTGTGAGACCGAGCTCAGAAAAGAAATGTTGCCTTGAAATGTTGCCATGAGTCCAATGAGGGGACATAAAGTGAATAATGAGCATCATAAGAGATAGAGGAAATCTGAATTAAAGAATTACATATAAAAATAATGTTCTTGGAAATGGTTAAAGTGTGACATCTCAAAGAAACCCTTGGGAAGGGTAGAGTCCTAAGTCAATCCTAGGTCAAGAAGGGTTTATAAAGGGTACATATGACCGATGGCATTAGGAGTTGATTGTGCCCTAAATGCAGAAGATCCTATGCTCGGGAGGTAACAACTAGGTTTTCCCAAGGTCCATGGCTCATGAGATTAGCTACCTTCATGATGATCATGTGGCCTAGTGGGCCAATATTTGAGGTGCTCCCTAGATGCATAAGGATGAGATCACTCCAAAAGTACATGTACCCCTAGATACCACGAGGAAGTGACTAAGGCTCATAAAACATGAGGTGTAAATATAAAAGATGTAAGGAGGTAATGAAAACTTGAGTGAAGTTGTGCCCAAACGTAAGAGTGAGAGAGGGTCACTTGACTTCATGAAATATAAGAAAGATGTGGAATAAAGAAAAAGATGTATGCTTTAGAGTCATGTTGAGAATGATTTGACCTAAAATGTGAGATTTTGAGATAATGTGTGAGTACACCATCTCTACTCTTGGAATGAGATGAATCTTGTAGTTGGTATGTAGTCAAGTGCTCATTTCATCCCATTATGAGCGAGAGAGATTGAGTAGACACATGCTGTTCTTAAAACTGACATATGACATTGAATACCTTAAGTGAAGGCTAATGATATGATCCAGTGTTTGAGATGTTACCTCACCCTTATGTGAAAATGAATGAGTAACATGTTGAAGAAACAAGGTGAAAAAGTTTATCACTGACGTGTATTTTACTATGCGCTAAAAATGCAAGTGTACGCGTCGAGTAATATAGGCCTTGTGAGGCCCGAGTCGAACTCAGGGATACGTGAATTATCGGAGACTTCTACTAGCTAATCGCAATCAGCTAGACCGATTAACAAAGTAGGGTTTTGTTGTTCAAATTAAAAGAAAATAAAAATCAAACAAAGAAAACAATCGATTAAAGGTTAATTTAATCAATTAAAAAGGGATATCTTTAGGATGGCGGTTTCACCGCAGGTCAACATTGTATTAGATTTCATATAATCCCTCACACTTCTCTCTCTATCCGGGTAGTGGCCTGAAATGAGAATTACCCACTGTCGTGGTGTAATCCACTACTTAGGTTTAGGTTGATTCCATCGTCATAGTAATCATTCCCCTAAACTAAGCGCATTAAGATCGGTCCCTCGGTTCCCACCATTAATTTTACAACTCCTTTGTCAAGGGTTTTATTAATTAATGTAGAATTCATCTCTTTTTAACCGTTAATCCTTCTGTCAAAGTGATTAAGGGAATTAATTTATTATTATGGTGATCAAACATAACAATAGCAATAGAGAAAACGAATTTATACCACGGATATGAGAGAAAAATATGAATTATCAATATAAAATCATCATACAATGTATCCCCGGGCTACTCCCGGTCCTAAAGATTGAGGGTTTTAGCCTCTCATGTTCATCTTACACGAATACATGGTAGAAATTGGGGAATTCATAAGAAAAACGTGAAATAAATGGGAAAACCCCTGAACGGAGAAGAACCAGTGGATCCTTGGCGTAGAACACAAGCTTTCCCCGCCTGTCGGTGGTGGAAATTGTCTTCGACAACGTCCGAATCACCCGGGATGAGCTTCTCGGCCTCCGTTCTCCTTTCTCTCCTCCTCGGCACTCGTGCAATCCAAAATGAGATGATCCTCTGGTCTGGGCGGCCGTCATTAGGTATAAGTCCCTAATTAGGTCGTCAAATAATGACAGCCGTCCGATTGATATCAAAACAGATCCAACGCATATCTGCCGGCGTCGATACCATCGACGCGAGTCGATGGTATCGACACAGCGGATTAGCGGCAGCTTTCCTTTCTTTTATTCTGAGCGCCTGTCATGATCTCGATACCATCGACTTGGGTGTCGATGGTATCGACTCCTTTAGCGTCGGTTGTTGTCGTTTAGCGACGCTGTAGCTCTCCTTGAGTTGATGGCATCGACTCGCGTCGATGGTATCGACTTCATCCTCGCCAGCAGCCTGGAGACATCTCGATGCCATCGACATGGGTGTCGATGGTATCGACTCTGTATTGCTCTTCTCGGCTGACAACCTGTGGCTTGGTCGATGGTATCGACATCCGTCGATGGTATCGACGGAAGCAGATACTTGTTCTTCCTGAAATTGCACAACAAGACCAAGTAAATCCACACGATTTATGATAAGATGATCAATAATGCTTAAAATAGTGAAACAAAGGGGATTTGATATAAAATGATGGCAAAGACCAAATAAAGTGAATTATGCAATAATATCCATGAAAATGAGTAATTAAGGCACAAAACACATATGAAATCGGTCTATAAATGCGACTCAAAATCATCGCATCAAACTCCCCTAAGCTTAAACATTGCTCGCCCTCGAGCAACTAATCCTTAGAATAGAATTGCAGATGTCAACTAACAATCAACACATCACCCCACATCCCACATGACTCCCACTGAACGTTCTCAAACCGGCCTTTCCTAATCACAGAACAGTAATTACCCTACAGGCGACAATAATCATCAATAAAAGAAATTATCTGTCAAACCGATGAACACTATCACATAAGGCAGTTAACATAATAAAGTTCGCCGATTCAGCCATGGTGCATCTTGTGATCGCCTAAACTACGTTGCTCGCCCTAACTACCATCTACATGGAAGCAGTCCTCCTTATAATCATGAGTGAGGAGAAAATCACGATGGCCTACCAATTCGAGCAACGGGTGGATGGAATGGGTGGTTCATGGAAGAATTTGGAAGTATTACACAGTTTCAAAATGCATATAACAAAATGCCCTAAATGATGCAAATGCACATTAAGAATGCCCTAATGCCTAAAAGTGGGTGGAATGATGCATGCACTAACCTTCTACCTCAAAATGAGATAGAAATCTACTCAAGCCACATCATGTACTCAAATCCCCTGTTATACAAGTGATATCATTCCTTTCTCCCTCTTATTCCATTTCCTTCTAAATTCTCTTCTTTTTTTTCAAATTTTTTTTTCAGATTTTTTTCTTTTCCTCTTAGCCCACATATCCATAATTTCTTAGAGATACATGTGTTAGGCTATTTTCTTCATGATTGGAAATCTTTGTACTAATGCGAGGGTATGGAACAATTTAGATCACTTTTCAGGTCAACTGAGATACATGGTGTACTTATGCATGAAAATCATGAAAGTATGAGTGCAACTACATGACATGCACCTAAAGGTAATGTGCATGAATCACTATACATTTTTTTTCTCGTTTTATGCAAAAGTATGAAAATAACAATGCAAAACCTATCTACATGCTATGCACACAAAAGAAATTGAAACTGCACTTTACTTCCAATTCTTGGGTGGATTATGGAAAATGGGGTGGAGTGATCACAAGATTAAGTGACTGAACCTTAGAAGAAAATTATGTGTCCCTCCTTACTGACATGTGTAGTAGTTTAAAGGGTTCTTTCTCTTATCTCTGATTAAAGTCTCATTACCATTTGATTAGGTTAGGCTCAAACAACCGTTATTATCCACTTTTCATGAGTCAATGGGGGTGTGAGTATGACATATTGCTTCAAAGTTGACATAATCAATCATTTTCATAGAACAAGTTCCCCAAGGACAACCAAGTTAAGCTATCCAAAAGACACAGAAAAAATTTTAAATTCCCTTAATTTCCCCATGAAAACAGCAAGATGACAATTTTTAAGACATCCACGATTACACTAGATAGATGTGGATCCTAAATAAAAATTTAAAATTGCAAAAACAAATAACAAAGCAGAAACTAAAAACAACTAAAGAAAAGATAAAAGATAGAGCTGTTCCAACCACCCCCCTAAGCTTGAATCCGACTATGGCCTCATAGTCAAAAACCAACTTAAGGGTGGAACAGTGATACCCTGATCAATCTTGCGGAGGCGGTGGTGGGTATTGTGGTGCTGTAGGATCCCAAGACGGGTACTCCCCCTGGAAGCTTGGATCATATTGGGTCCTCGGCGGAGGTTGTGGATAACCTCCAAAGTAGTCTCGACTCCAGTAGTGGTCGAAGAAGGGCTCCTGCTGCGTCTCTATCCGCTGCAACCGGGTGTGCATTTGCTCTTGGTTGGCGAGGATGAGTCGCTCATTCTCGAACATAGCCCGTTGGTTGTCATGTACCCGGCTCGTAGTCTCATGAATGCCGGTATACATACCCATGTGCTGCAGCTGAGTCTGCTGTATGTCCTGCAGCATGGTGTACATCTCTTGCATGGAGTAGGGATCCGCAGCTGGCTGCTCTTGCTGTGGTGATGGCGGCGGGGGCTGAGATGATGAAGATGCACCTGGATGCATCCTAGGACGCTTCCGTGGTGCCACGCGTGCTCGAAGAGGTGTGAAAGCCTCCTCTTCATCTGCAGCCTCGCCCTCTTGCTCGTCACCACCGTCGTCTTCTTCGGAGGACTCGATGGCTATGATTGGCCACCGGAAGTGCTGCTTGCCCTCGATGTGGAAGACGTCATCCGGCAGGGATGCCTCCTGGTAAGCTTGGTTGACGTGGCAATGAGCGGACGCCAACCCGTCTCGGATAAGAATGAGGTTTGAACGGTGCAAGTGTTGCACGTTCACCTTACTCCGCGCAGAAATCGGAGTCATGGACTGAAAGTTCAGCCCCAAGTAAAGCGCCAACTTGGTGACAAGACCACCAAAGTGTATTAGAGCCTTCCTTGTGCTCCGCTTCACCGCCATGACGCGCTGTAACCAGAATGCTCCCCAGTTGCACTCTTGACGTTTCAGGAGTGCATAGAGAAAGAACAGGTCACTCTCCTGAAACTTGCTCAAAGCAAGATCGCTCCGAGCGAAGAAAGTCAAGCTCAACATCCTGTGCAGGACCCGGACGAACGAGTGCTCAAAATCCGCTACCGCGGCATTGTGGTAGCTCACGGTCTTCCCTGCCGGCACTGTAACTAGCTCGGCAAAGATTTTGTCGTAGTCGGTGCGGGCGTCGGGACGTCGGTGATCGTGGCGGCTGTGGTTCCAGTTGAAGATGTCGTGGAACTGCTTCAACGTGATGTTGTAATTGTTGTTGAAGAGTCGGAAGGACACCCTTCCCTGGATCCACATCTGGTCCGATGGTACCACGTCATTTGGTACGACGCAGATATCAAGAGACGCCATGAACTCGGCCACCAGTTCCTTGTATGTGGGCCATTCGCCGAAAAACGGTTGCCCATCCGCATGACAGTCCATCTCATAGAAGCGATTGGTGTGCCGCGCTTGCCCGGCCAACACATAGGCCAAGTTGGCCTCGAATCCCAGCTCCCTGATCATTCCCCGGTCCACATACCGGGTTGCCTCGAACTTCCGCTTCATTATCTCCTCGTATACCTTCCTTACATCCATGTTGGCATGAATGAGGCGTGGACGAGAGATGGAAGCGGTTGGAGGAGGAACAAACTCCCCGATCTCCATGGGGTGCGCGCTTGATGAAGATGCTCCGCCCGTATGCACCATGATTGCGAGAAGAATGAGATTGGGAGAAAAGAGCTCGGTGAAGATGGAGAGAAATTCTCCGCTCGGTGAAGATCTTCGCTCGATGACGCTTCTCCGCAGGTGTAGAGGGCTCGGGGGAGTGCTCGGCGCAATGGGAGATACTTGCTCTGAGGGTGTGATGTCATATGACGTTGCAAGTCCCCTTAAATAGACTTGATCGGCGCCCCTGTTGACCCGTCGATACCATCGACGCGGGTCGATGGTATCGACACGTCTCGCGGGTAGCCGCATCTGTCACTGGTATCGACGGCTGACGTTTGCTGGATCGAGAAACCCGGATCGCTGACGGGTCGATACCATCGACAGAAGTCGATGGTATCGACGCAGCACCCGGATCGCTGACGTGGCTGTTGCGATCGTCGTCGATGTCTTCATGCGGATCGGTGACATGTCTGTCGATGCCATCGACGGGTGTCGATGGTATCGACTTGCTTTTATTGCGACACCTCCGTTTATTGCATTCAACCTGTGATGATGTCGATACCATCGACGAGGCCGTCGATGGTATCGAGTTGACTGAGCAAAATTCGTCTGAATATCTCCAGAGATCTCGATGGTATCGACTGGGGTGTCGATACCATCGACACTTTTATTGCGACCTGCCTGTGACCATGTCGATGCCATCGACGGGGCCGTCGATGGTATCGACGCAGTGCGATTTCTGCTGGTCTCAACCTGAACCCATGTCTATACCATCGACTGATGTGTCGATGGTATCGACCCTGCCTGTTCCTGCACATTTAACAAACGGATCAAGGTATCATTTTTAAACTAAAAAGTAAACAAAATAAAATCAAACTACACCTAACATTAAACTATCCTAATGTACCAATGGTTGGGTTGCCTCCCAAAAAGCGCCCTTCTTTAGCGTCTTAGGCTAGACGTCGGTCCTTCTTCTCATTCATGTACAAGTGAAATGAGTTTAACCTCATTCACTTTCCTCTTATAGTTCTCACCAAAGTACAGCTTCAAGCGTTGCCCGTTCACCAAGAACGTGGCCTCTCCATCTCGCACGAGAATCGCTCCGTGCGGTCTCACTTCTTCCACCTCGAAGGGTCCACTCCATCGGGATTTCAGTTTCCCGGGATGCAATTTGAGATGAGAGTTGAACAATAGGACACTGTCTCCTTTCTTGAACGTGCGCATCTCAATGTGGCGATCGTGGATCAGCTTTGTGCGCTCCTTATAAATACGGGCATTCTCATATGCCGTCATGCGTTGCTCATCCAATTCATTCAATTCAAACATTATTTTCCTCCCGGCCTCGTCATAGCGCAAGTTCAGCCTTCTTAGCGCCCAATGGGCCTTGTGCTCCAATTCTACCGGAAGATGGCACGCCCGGCCATACGCCAACCTAAAAGGTGTAGTGCCTATAGGTGTTTTGTACGCCGTTCGATAAGCCCAAAGTGCATCCGGTAGCAATGCACTCCAATTCTTCCGTGTAGATGCTACGGTCCTTTCTAAAATCTTCTTGATTTCCCTGTTTGATACCTCCACTTGTCCTTGCGTTTGTGGATGATATGGGGTGCCAATGTTGTGCTTGACCCCATATTTCTTCAAAAGTGAAGCAAATTTCTGATTTCGGAAGTGTGTGCCTCCGTCACTAATGATCATTCGAGGAATCCCGAACCTGCAGAAAATATTCTCTTTGACGAACCTGCACACTACATTCGAATCATTAGTCCTTGTGGGGATTGCCTCTACCCACTTCGACACATAATCCACAGCAAGCAAAATATAAAGATTTGAATTTGAGGACACAAAGGGTCCCATGAAGTCAATGCCCCATAAATCAAATACCTCGACTTCTTGAAACACATTCAGGGGCATTTCTTGTCTCCTTGAGATATTACCTGCACGCTGGCACGGGTCACAATGCCTAACAAAATCATAGGCATCCCGGAACAAAGTGGGCCAATAAAGGCCGCTCTCCAACACCTTAGCTGCTGTCCGTGAGCTAGCATGATGTCCTCCCATAGGCGACGCATGACAATGATGTAGAACACTTTCGTACTCTACCTCCGGCACGCACCTGCGAAGAATACCATCCCTGCATTGCTTCAACAATATTGGGTCATCCCAAAAATAGTATCTCAATGAATGGAAGAATTTCTTCTTCTCTTGATAAGACCAATCTTCCGGGATGATCCCGCAAGCCAGATAATTCACAATTTCTGCAAACCATGGTTCTTTAGAATCAATTTTTAAAAGTTGTTCGTCGGGAAAGGTTTCGGTAATAGGTATATGCAAACCTTGTTCATCCACCCTCTCTAACCTAGACAAGTGGTCAGCCACCACATTTTCAATTCCCGACTTGTCCTTGATTTCAATATCGAATTCTTGTAGGAGCAAAATCCACCTAATTAGTCTAGGCTTCGCATCCTTCTTCTCCATCAAATATTTTATTGCGGCGTGATCCATCCACACAACCACCTTAGAACCCACTAAGTATTGCCGAAATTTCTCAAAAGCAAAAACAACAGCAAGTAACTCTTTTTCCGTGGTTGTGTAATTTAATTGAGCATCATTAAGTGTTTTTGAGGCGTAGAAAATCACAGCAGGCTTATTATCTACCCTTTGCCCCAAAACAGCCCCCACAGCATAGTCAGACGCATCACACATCAACTCGAAAGGCTTTGTCCAATCCGGCGTTTGAACAACCGGAGCCGAAATCAGCTTTTCCTTCAAAACCTCGAATGCGTGAAGACATTTCTCATTGAAATCAAAAACTGCGTCTTTTTCCAACAATTCCGATAATGGCTTTGCGATTTTTGAAAAATCCTTGATAAAGTGCCGATAAAACCCAGCGTGTCCTAAAAAGCTTCTCACCCCTTTTACAGAATTTGGTGGGGGTAGCTTAGAAATCACCTCAATTTTTACGGGGTCTACCTCTAGACCCTTGCTAGACACCTTGTGTCCTAGCACAATTCCTTCTGTCACCATCATGTGACATTTCTCCCAATTGAGGACCAAGTGTGTATCCTCGCACCGCTGCAAAACCTTATCTAAATTATAAAGGCATTCATCAAAAGACGCTCCATAAACCTTGAAGTCGTCCATGAAGACTTCGAGACACCGCTCCACCATGTCAGAGAAAATGGCGAGCATGCAGCGTTGAAAAGTCGCCGGCGCATTGCATAAACCAAATGGCATACGGCGGTAGGTGAAAGTCCCATAGGGACATGTAAACGTAGACTTCTCTTGATCCAAAGGATCAATAGAAATCTGGTTGTACCCCGAGTAACCATCTAGGAAACAAAAATGCGACCGACCGGCTAAGCGTTCCAAAATCTGATCAATGAATGGCAATGGAAAATGATCTTTCATAGTTGCGGCGTTCAATCGGCGGTAATCAATGCATACACGCCACCCGGTTACCAATCGGGTGGTGACAGGTTCATTTAGAAGATTTGTAGTGACAGTGATTCCCCCCTTTTTAGGGACTACCTGTGTGGGGCTCACCCACGTAATCCCTGCAGCAAGCAACTTAATGACTTCCTTTTTGACAACCTCCATCATGCTTGGATTTAGACATCTTTGAGGCTGTATGACTGACTTGGCTCCTTCCTCAAGCCGAATCTTATGTTGACAAAGTGTAGGGGAGATCCCCTTGATGTCCGCCACTGACCACCCAAAGGCTCCACGGTGGTTCTTGAGCACTATCAGTAGCTGCTCCTCCTCATCCGCACTCAAGTATGCAGAAACAATCACTGGCAACTTGTCCTCCTTAGCTAGAAAGACGTACTTCAGGTGCGGGGGCAATGGCTTTAATTCCAGATCAGGTGGGCAGATAAGGGATGATTGTAGCGGTGGGGGCAGTGTACCCAAATCTTCATAGTGCCTCGTGTAGAAACATGGAAGCATTTGAAGCATTTTGGCGCACTCCCTGAGTGAAGTACTCCGCATCCAATCATAAGTGACATTAAGCAAGCACGCCTCTAGAGGCAATTCCGGATATGCATCACAGGCAGAAGTAATTATCACATCATCCTCCCACGAAGGTGGAATGTCCTCATTCTCATCATTTGGAAACCCGACAGCCTTGCATAAAGAGACAGCTTTCGTTTGCTCCATAAGGTCTACCGCCAAAGTCCCATTGTCTATCCTGCTCATCACATGGGCCATATCTAAAAATGGCTTCCCGAGACAAAGTGAGATATTGCTTTCCACATGCTTCACCATGTTGCACTGTGCCTTTGCTTTAGTAGATGTATTGCTGTTGGGCATGACCATCTCAAAGCGATCATCCGCAATGCCTAAGGTCAAGCGACCTCTCCCCATCTCCAAGATCATGTCAGCTGTAGCTTGAAATGGGCGACCAAGAAGTAACTCATTGCCGTGTTCGTCCTGCATCTCCATCACAACAAAATCAGCGGGAAAAACAAAGCGGTCTACCTTTACCAAAACATCCTCACAGATTCCATATGGTTTCACCACAGAATTATCGGCCAATTGGATAGTCATATTGCTTGGCCTTGACTCCTTCAATCCAAGTTTCTTGAATGTAGAAAGGGGCATCAGATTGATGCTTGCCCCGGAATCACAAAGCGCTTCGCCAAATTTGAACTTCCCGATAAAGCATGAAATATTGAAACACCCGGGATCCTGTCGCTTTGGCGGCAAAGTGCCCATAATAAAAGCACTCACTTGCTCCTTCAATACCACAACCTCAGTGTCGGGTATCTTCCTCTTCTTGGTGATTACATCTTTAAGAAACTTTCCATAAGACGGGATTTGTTCAATTGCCTCTAACAAGGGAATATTCACAGATAACTTCCTAAAGCTGTCCAGAAATTTTTTAAACTGTGCATCCACCTTTCTTGCTTTTGCACTATTGGGATAGGGAACTGGAACGGTATGTGCCCTTTGATGAGGTGGCACATAGGGAGTTAATTTCTGTGGTTCCTCCTCAGTGGCTTGTCCTTCCTTACCATCTTCGGTTGTGTCATCAATTTGCTCTATGACTGGTGCGGGCTGCTCCTTAGTGGTTGCTTCTTCGACTGTGTCCTGCGCTGTGCTTGTGTCATCCGCCCTTGGATTAAGCACCTTCTTACCGCTCCTCAACAATATGGCCTTGTCCTGTTGGTTTCCCCTGGGAACATTGGTGTTCCCCGGAAAACATGGATGTGCCGGCTTCTTCAAGCTTGCAATCTCCGCTGCCATCTGTGCCATGGAAGTCTCTATAGTCCGCATCTGAGCCCCGTGGCTCTGCAACGTCTGCCCGAACTGGTTCATGAATTCACCCTGCTGCTTTATTTGCTGCCCAAAAGTGTTCATCAACTCTTGATTTTGCTTTATGACTTGATTGAGCAACTCCGTGCTCTTGTCCTCCGTGACCGGTGCAGGTTTGGCGTCCGGATCTTGCAGGAAGTTGTTTGGATCCTTCCATGAAAATTTCTTGTCCTTCCGCCATGAGTAATCGCTGTTCCTGTACCCCTGCTGTTGCCTCATATACTTGACCTGAGCCTCATCCTCGGACTCATTGTCTTCCTTCTGCAGCAACTTCTTTGCGAGAAGATCCATCTTCTCATTCAGCTCTCTCATTGCCTTTGACTCACTGGCAACTCTTGCTTGCTCAACTGGGCCTCTTTCTCTTTCTCCCCAAGATTGCTTTCGTGCCATATTCTTCAATATTTCCCAGCATCTTGTATCAGTGTTGTTTAGAAAGAATCCAGAACCGGCCGAGTCCAAGTTGCTTCTATCATGCTCGGAGAGAGCAAAGTAGAAGATCTTCACTTGGGTTTCCTTGTCCAATCCATGATGTGGACATCTCCTCAACATGACTTGAAATCACTCCCAAGTCTCAGAATAGGTTTCACCCGCCTGTTGGGTGAAATTGTGGATCTTCCAGATCATATCATTGGTCTTCTCAGGAGAAAAGAACCTCTCGAAGAAAACCTCCACCATGTGATCCCATGATTCAACAAACTCGTCGTCGAGGTTATGAAGCCACTCTCTTGCCACTCCAGCCAAGGAACTCGGGAATAACTTGAGATAGAGCACATCCTGCGGAAATCGATCTATCTTCACCATATCGCAGTTCTCCACAAACTGACTAATGTGTGCCACTGGATCTTCATTTTTCAGTCCGTGAAATGCATTGGATTTGACCAAATTAATCAGTGCTGGGTCAATCTTGTATGTAGGTATGTTTAGCCCCTGCTTCTTTATAGGCCCCTTTGATGCCGAGGAAGAAGACGCCTTGATCTTCTCCCATATTGTCTGTGCTTCAGCCATTACTTCTTCTTGTTCTGGCTCAGATTCAGAATGTATATCACTGTGGTGTTCCTCCTCGTAGTAGTCCTCGTCCTCTGGTCCCGCAGATGGAACCTCAGGTGTGCGATTCACGTAGTCTCGACTACGTGTGTGCACCATGCAAAGCACCTAAAATATGGAAATAGAGGTTCAGTACAATGCTTTGAACGAGTCAACACAATTACAGAGAAATAAAGGAATTTTTGAAATTGTTTTAAAATTAATAAAAAAAAATGTGGCCTAGAATGGCCGCTCTTAGCACTCAAAGTGCCAATAATTCACCGTATCCCCGGCAACGGCGCCAAAAACTTGACGTGTATTTTACTACGCGCTAAAAACGCAAGTGTACGCGTCGAGTAATATAGGCCTTGTGAGGCCCGAGTCGAACTCAGGGATACGTGAATTATCGGAGACTTCTACTAGCTAATCGCAATCAGCTAGACCGATTAACAAAGTAGGGTTTTGTTGTTCAAATTAAAAGAAAATAAAAATCAAACAAAGAAAACAATCGATTAAAGGTTAATTTAATCAATTAAAAAGGGATATCTTTAGGATGGCGGTTTCACCGCAGGTCAACATTGTATTAGATTTCATATAATCCCTCACACTTCTCTCTCTATCCGGGTAGTGGCCTGAAATGAGAATTACCCACTGTCGTGGTGTAATCCACTACTTAGGTTTAGGTTGATTCCATCGTCATAGTAATCATTCCCCTAAACTAAGCGCATTAAGATCGGTCCCTCAGTTCCCACCATTAATTTTACAACTCCTTTGTCAAGGGTTTTATTAATTAATATAGAATTCGTCTCTTTTCAACCGTTAATCCTTCTGTCGAAGTGATTAAGGGCATTAATTTATTATTATGGTGATCAAACATAACAATAGCAATAGAGAAAACGAATTTATACCACGGATATGAGAGAAAAATATGAATTATCAATATAAAATCATCATACAATGTATCCCCGGGCTACTCCCGGTCCTAAAGATTGAGGGTTTTAGCCTCTCATGTTCATCTTACACGAATACATGGTAGAAATTGGGGAATTCATAAGAATTACGTGAAATAAATGGGAAAACCCCTGAACGGAGAAGAACCGGTGGATCCTTGGCGTAGAACACAAGCTTTCCCCGCTTGTCGGTGGTGGAAATTGTCTTCGGCAGCGTCCGAATCACCCGGGATGAGCTTCTCGGCCTCCGTTCTCCTTTCTCTCCTCCTCGGCACTCGTGCAATCCAAAATGAGATGATCCTCTGGTCTGGGCGGCCGTCATTAGGTATAAGTCCCTAATTAGGTCGTCAAATAATGACAGCCGTCCGATTGATATCAAAACAGATCCAACGCATATCTGCCGGCGTCGATACCATCGACGCGAGTCGATGGTATCGACACAGCGGATTAGCGGCAGCTTTCCTTTCTTTTATTCTGAGCGCCTGTCATGATCTCGATACCATCGACTTGGGTGTTGATGGTATCGACTCCTTTAGCGTCGGTTGTTGTCGTTTAGCGACGCTGTAGCTCTCCTTGAGTCGATGGCATCGACTCGCGTCGATGGTATCGACTTTATCCTCGCCAGCAGCCTGGAGACATCTCGATGCCATCGACATGGGTGTCGATGGTATCGACTCTGTATTGCTCTTCTCGGCTGACAACCTGTGGCTTGGTCGATGGTATCGACATCCGTCGATGGTATCGACGGAAGCAGATACTTGTTCTTTCTGAAATTGCACAACAAGACCAAGTAAATCCACACGATTTATGATAAGATGATCAATAATGCTTAAAATAGTGAAACAAAGGGGATTTGATATAAAATGATGGCAAAGACCAAATAAAGTGAATTATGCAATAATATCCATGAAAATGAGTAATTAAGGCACAAAACACATATGAAATCAGTCTATAAATGCGACTCAAAATCATCGCATCAATCACCAAGTGAAATTGAAATCACACATGAAAATACAAGCACCAAAAGGATGTTAGTATGTAAAGACTAAGGGTGTGGATATATCTTGAATTGGAATCAAGTACCAATACTAGTCATAATATGTGGATTTTCATATTGATAAAAGATGTTAAGGTAATCTAAGAAAGGTTGTTAACCCTAAGGTTTGGAACTAAACTAAGTTGAGTTACCAGTTACCTTAAAGCTTACTAGGTGTGAATTTTGGGGACAAAATTCCTTTCAAAGAGGGGTGAATGTTATATCCTCAATTTTGGTAAAATTGAACTATATAAATGAATTGATTTGTAAACTCCCCAATGGTATTATTATTAATGGAATAATAACTTTGATTACCTTTGTGGCATGGGTTCTTGTGGCACAAGTTAAATGAATTAACATATTTCATTTGCAATAATCCATTAACAATGTTGGAATGAAAAATCCAATAATGAAAGGATTTCTAAAGTAGCGGACAATTGATTTTGTTAAATATTGAATTATGTGGAATACTCTACAAAGAGATATTTTGTGCATAAATAAAATATCAATGTCTTTATGAATTGTGGAACAATAGAATTATGGACAAATTTACAAAAGAAATAATATACATGTTGGTTTATGTAATTAAAAGAGTAATCATATTACCATTATTGACAACAAAATGTTTGTGGTAATGATTAGTGTTATTCTGATGTAACTTTTGTATATTTGCAAATAATAATGGCAAAGAAAGAGAATAGTAGAGGGAAGTATTCTTTTCTAGTTAATGTTAAATTGATTTATGAAAAAGGAATATCTTTGAATATCTTCCATTGCAATTATGTGTATGAGTGCTTGGTCATGACTATAAAGAGAAAGGGAATACTTTGAATAAACCCAAAGAACATGTTCCTGGGAAGAGGGTAATGAAAATAGAAGGGAAAGAATATACACCAAGAAAGGCATTGGTTTTTTGTCGATGGTATCAACCCCTCCACATTGAGGTGAAACCCTACTACCCTCAAGTATAAATGGACTTGGACCCAGGGCATCAAGTCCGGTTGACTTGAGACAACCTCGTCCTAACCACGTCTTCAACGTCTGCAAAGTAAGCTGCTTGAGAACCATGTCAGGCATGGCTCTCTTAGCCCAACCACCTCAACCTCGGTCTGGAGCCTTGCTGTGCTCAGAAGGGGGTGGCGGAGGCAAAGGGACCACCTCTTGTTCCCTTCCGGCCACTGAAAGAATAGGCAACACAGTAACGTGACCTCTAACTCAACCTGTACGTCTTAGCAAAAACAGTAGTGACGTTGCGTTCAGCCGCACCAAGGACGTGACCGACTCCAATGTTGGAAAGGGAGAGTCACCTCGATCTTCGTCGTGACCTTCAGAGCCCTGGAGGAAGGGAAGTCAATCACACGGCTGGCTCAGGGACAACGCTTGCAGGGCAACGTTGCGGGGAGGAAGAAGGGTCGTCAGTCGGAGCCTGGGGGCGCGTCCCTCACGGACCTAGGATGGTGGAACTAGACCTTCAGAGCCCTGGAGGAAGGGAAGTCAATCACACGGCTGGCTCAGGGACAACGCTTGCAGGGCAACGTTGCGGGGAGGAAGAAGGGTCGTCAGTCGGAGCATGGGGGCGCGTCCCTCACGGACCTAGGATGGTGGAGACATGCAGCAACGATCCTGCTCCAACCCTGTGCGTGCGGAGGTAGATGGTGCCGCGACACATGAACCAGATGCACTGACGCAGAAGGAAGGTTGGGGGGGGGGGGGTGATATTGGGACACATCGGTGGAAGTAGAAGTGAATCTGGTAGTCGGACGACCTGACCGCGGAGGGAGGAGCTTTGGACATCGGTGATTGGCGCGTAGAGAGAGACGCAACGAAGACTGCAGCCAAGACGCCGGCAACGTGCGTGTATCTGAGCGCCTGTACGTGAAAAAGAAGAGGTCTCACAGACTAAAGACGAAAGTGCCCCCTTCATGCATGCTGAGGACTGGTGGGAAAATTGCTTTCTATCCTAAAACCCAACCAGCCGCCCACCTAGATTTTATCAAGTTGCTGACGTGTCAGCATGTGAATGGTCAAATTATCTTTAGCTTGCAAAAATCATAGAAACTATTAGGATGCTCCGATGAAAATAAGTTTTATATGAAAATTGATCAGGAGAACATGCACAATCCAATGAAATATGTTTAAAACTTCAATATGAACCTAATTTTAAAAGTGGTGCAATATGTGCTAAATTGGTAATTAGTATATGAAAGCCATAATTTTGAATATTAACATATAGAATATAATAGTTATTTGAGATGATCATGATGCTTATAATGATATTTAGGATCCTTAATGTGTATAATAATGCATATGACAAATAGGGTTTTGAAACCAAAGTTTATAACATGCAATGTGGTCAATGAACATTAATTGGATCTAAGTGATCATAACAAATGGATATGTTAGATATATTAATTAGGGTTAGACATGATGTCTAAAATGGAGTAATAACTCTAATAAAGAATTATCTGACAGAATTAGGGTTTGTACCCTTATTCCTAACCTCAACCTGATATAACCCTAAACCCCAATCTAAGACCTAGGTTAGGTTCCTTTAGTATGTTATGATTGTATGGTGACACTGTAGAGTTTTATACAAGTATAAATCATTTTGATTTATTAGATGTACGCTTTCTTGCTGACTATACTTAATGATTGGATCGCATAAAGTACACCTGAAATATTTTTCATGACAAAGGTACGTGGTTATGCTTATGATTACATGTATCGACTCCCGATGTCTGTCGAGGTTTTTCGAAGATTGAATGAATGATATATGTTGGATGTTTATTTATTTCATATAAATTATAAAGTCTCTATGAGTATCACATAAAGTAAGTAATAGTATTTTGAACCCTGGGTTACACTGATCGAATGGTAACACACATAAGTGCAATGGTGGATAGTGGATACACCTGAGATAATAGACCAGATATATGAGTTAGAATACGAAAGAAAATACATGCACTTATGTGCAAATAATTATCAGTTGATTATATTATATGTACTTGTGATTATTAAATGATCCCACATACCAGTATAGAAATCAACTGGTCATGTTTTGTTTGTCAGCATTTTAGGTAGTTGATACATAAGATACAAATATGAATATAAAGAAGAAATCCATCAAAGGTAGTAAAGCTACACAAGAGGATTAGATACTTGATACTTCTTCTCAATAGGTAGTTGTTCCATGATGTATATAATTTTATAATTTGTAAATAATATTTGAAATTTAATTGAAATTGGTTTCTATTATTTGTTATATCACTAATCTGGATCCTTGAGAATATAGGTAATGACTCTCAACTTGAAGGTCTTTCCTTAATTAGGAAATGCTGAAAGTGAGGTCGTTACAAACTCATTCAGGGTTTACTAAAACATACGGTGGTAGTTGGTTTACCCGCATATCACGGAAGATCCTCTTGGTCCCATACCATAAGACATTGAAGTTTTGGCAAAGTGGGGTTCACAAACAAGGAATAAAATAAAAAGGAACACTTATGACAAGGCTATAAATATTCACATGAAGAGTTTATAATATATCATATCATACATTGGAATAATCCATTCTAAATATTTTTTTGGTGGAAGAAAATAAAAAATCCAACAAACAAGGTACCATAATTACTTACATTTTGCCATAACACTTCACTAGGATACAACATATATCTTTGTAATAACTTCATGTTTGTTGAATGTTTTAGCTAGAGAACTTTTTTGCTATAACACCAAAATAAATGTGGAATTTAAAAAGATACACTGATGTATGGTAGATCTGAGAAAGAGAGATAATATATATGGTGAAGCTGGTGGAGTTGCAGTGAATATCTTTCTCAGGCTATATCATTGTTGTATATATTCTATATTTGTCAAAATAGTGAAGAAGTTGGGGTAGGTGCAATGTCATAGAAGGCACCCTCCAAAAATTGAAAGAAGAGTTGAATATAGTTAAAAGCAAGTGAGGTTTTAGTTGGAAATAATAGGATTTATTATCCTAATATGGTGGTAAAAGTTAGGGCAACGAATATTGGTATACTTATTTATATTATGTATAGTACAATATTTATGAAAATATTTGGTATGATGTAGGCTCTATGTATGACTAACATTACCTAACCCAAGAACTAGAATTTCATGGGACAATATAAGGAAAAGACCATTCAAAATACAACTTCTTTTATTTGGGAGTGAGATACTAAGCTTGTGTTATATATGAATCTCTTGAAACTCTTCCTTCATATCTTTTCTAGTGATGTTATATTGTGAAAACCTATTTTAACGAGTTATTATTTTAGAAAAATCTTGTCACTAACTTAAATCTGTATCCTCTTGGAGATTTAATAAGATGAAACTAGATACATACCAAAATAACATGGATATGAGCTAGATTATTGGTTCTTTGTACAATCTTTTCATTAATTGTTTTGGATAAAGATAAGGGCATAAAATGAATCTTAGAATAGATGTCATGAAAAGAACCCATTTATCATTAGACAACTTTCTTGACAAAATCTAGGTATTACATAATTGACTTAATATTACAAAAACCTTTCCAAACAATAAATACAAATGCAAATTTTGTTAAATGAAGTTACATTGACATAAAGAATGATCTTTTACAAACCTTATGAACCTATCAAGGATGTATATATATATATATATATATATATATATATATATATATATATATATCTAGTAATGCTTTGTCACATAATGGATTCAAGAACCACAACTTTTATGCAATTCCTTCATCTTGTTCCTCTACAAAAGAAAGGTTTATGCAGTGAGATAGTGCATCCACTATCTTTTCAATGTATTCACTTGTGTGTTCAATAGTGAGCGTTACCCTCAACTTAAACATATTTTACAATAGTTAATAATTCTCATATATAATACAATTGGTTGATTGTCAACAAAAGAAATGAAAAATTTAATTTGATATTTTTTGAAGCCTGCAAACATCTGGTGCAACTGCAGGTGGTCAGATTGCAGTCACATTAAAACCATTATTTAGAAAATGCCTACTTCCATTGAATGCATCTTACTCTTAACCAACTACCAAAGACACAGTTAGGCTTGTTGCCTTGACCTTTGTTAGGTGATTACAATATTGAACATGATTCCACACTAATGTCCTACGCCATTCCTCTCTTTTTGATACATTTATAGCCACTGCAATATTGATAATGAAATGATGATTTACATTCTTATCAAAATCATCTATGGGTATAACATATTGTAGAGAAATACATACCTAATGCAGTACCAAAAACATGTATGGGAAGTGTCGTTGAGAAAATGAATTGCTGGCCTCTTGTTATGATGAGGTTCTTCTACTTTTTTCTGAAAAGAAAAGGTCAAATTGGAGTTGGATCAAGTCTGTCTTCTTATTATTTTAGTTTTCCTTAATGTCTACTTGGCATTAATCATTGAATCACCATTATAATGTAAAACTGGCTACCTACAGGCAGTGAATCCTCCTATACATCCAACTGTCTTGCTTTGTGTGCTTATACATATGTCTACTTGATCCTCAATTCCATACACCTCTACAATACCACCACCAGTTTTACCACAAACCAAAGTTGCATGAGCCTGAAAAAATAAAATGCATATTAGCACTACAAAACATAAAAAGGTTCCATTGGTGTGGATTTCAAGGTGTTACACCTATGAAGATATTGTGATGTTCTTTATGTATAAACCATGTATAGTTCCATTGGTGTGGATTTCAAGTTGGAGTTCGATTGTCAATTAGTTGGTATGATATAGTGAGAATGGTAATCTGATGTTTTTTTTTCTTTTGTCAAAATTCTAACAAATTTTAAATGTGTACTTTAATTTGTCTTTATGATGAAAGATTATTTTTGTGATTTTTCTTTACATATTAGGTTTATCTAGATTATTTTAGTTTGACTAGGGACCTCCCACTGCCCCAATACCCTTCATATGAAATTGTCATTTTTGGAATTTCTCATCATAGAATCACTCCTTTGCAATGACAACATATTATCTAAATCACGTTAACTCCCTCCTTTTGGGATTGCATCCCCATAATTACATCATGTTGAACCTTTTCTCTCTTGTTACTACTAATATAATCTCAACAAACATCATTATATTTTAGAACATATATTCAACTGTCATCACATTAAGCCTCATTTTGGAAGTACACTCAACTGATTGTTCTTTCGTATTTTTAAAAAAATATTGGATATAGTTTTTTATTGGTAAATATGTCGTGCTAGCATCAATTCTTCTAATCACATTATCATTTTTATACTTCTCATTAAAAATCATGTGAATAGATAAACACATTGTTAAATACATGCAGTACCATATAAAAGTTTCTGTATTCTGCTAAAATCACCTTCAATCAATTGAATGGTACCACAATGCCTTCTAAAAAACCGAATGGCACCACAACAAAAAAATACAACAAATTGTAGTTTTTTTCTTTTCTTTTATATTATTATAAAATTGGTTATTATACCGTTTATCTTAAGTTTAAATATTTTGACATTATAACTCTCTGCCAGAAACATTATTATTGCAGATTGATAAAATAAAACTGAGCAAAAGTTCTTTTATATTAACAACAATATTAATCATTATATGAACAAAATAGCATAATCTCCTTTCTTAAGGAAAACATTGCATCTACCCATGGTAGAATTATACATCATCTATCTACTTTGCAAGGAATGTAAAGAATCATAAATATATCATCTATCAACAAAGGATGCATAAAGAAATGTATCATCAACCAATGATTATCGTATTCAATCCTTAAGAAAACATGCTATACGAATGATTACATTTTACAATCACACTTATGCCCTGAGGAGATGAGGTATACCGCTCATACTCCAACCGACCACTGCAAAGTCAAAATCAATGCCATACAAGGTCAAGGGTAGAGCCGGCTACCATGACCTCCCTTATCTCGGTCACTACGAGATTCCATGAAGGACATCTTGTGTCTCTACTAAATAGCTTTCTAGGGTATACTGGTAACTTCGCTATAGAGTTACAGTGGCGTGCAATACTCTCTTCGCAATTGAGAGACTTTATAATATTCTCACATCGATCCGATATTAATATTATTGGGAGATTTGTGATACATCCATCCCATTATCAGGGGATTAGTGATACATCCACCCTGACATACATATAATGAAGGAAGAGAGATTTAATGTTTATCTCGCATCAAATCCTCCATTAGGGCGTAAGGTATTCACGCCCATCACCCCCACATATTCAAAATATGCATTCCGAGTTATGCCGCAGAGTAACCCGTTTCACCATTTAGCAAATTCTAACGCTGATGGATCTATGGCTAGGGCACTACATGATGAGATTTCACTTAATTAATTATGTGCATTACTGAATTCTTTTAGCACCAATCAAGTTCTTAAACATTATTATGTCAAATGCTACAAATAGAAGTATAATTTATCTATCAAGTACTATTCAGCGCTTTGTAGAACATTGGGATCTTAATCCCTTGTCAAATCATGGGCATTCTCATCCCTTAACATCTCATCATCATGATTATGGAATATGGGTATTCAAACCCTTAGTTCAACAAAGAACACTTGTTACCACTTATCTGGTAACTAATACCTTCAGGTCATCTGACCAAGGTAAACATGATACTTGATGCACAAGCATTCCACATGGCTGTCAAAGCCCATTAATCTCTTATTACCTTTTACTAGGGAACAATACATAAAATGGCTCACACGTCCCATAAAGCATTTAAATAATTAACACATTCACAACTCATACCTAGCTACGGTCATCATCTCATTATCACCTATATGATCATTACATAATAACAGTTATATCAATTACATATCAGCACTATGCAATGTAAGAGTAGCATCGCTATTCCCTTATCTAGGGTTAGGATTTCTCTTACATATCATCACCATTCATTAGACTTACAGTTTTCCATAATTAACCATTTAGGTTCTCAAGATCATATTATTAATGATCAAACCATAATTCATCACTCCACCAACTAGGATCCAACCTTGCTAACATAAGTATTCAATCATGCTTATTTATTCTCATCATTTATCATTAAATGAATTATCAACATAAGATATAAGTTCTTCTCTTATATTTACCATAATATGATTGGATCATACTTTATTAGCTTGGCTTAACCTTATCTTAAGGTATGTTAGCCTACACTTATCAAAATGCATTTCATCTCCATGTAACAATTGACATGGCATACTTCATGGGTTAGTCATCCAAGTATATTGGATTTAGAATACATCAAGGTGTATAATTCTTGAGGTGTTGGATGTGATATGTGTCATTTATTGTTGTATCACTTCCCTCATCACCTTTATCTTACTTGAGTTCATCAACTTATCTCGTATTAGGGTATTTCCCATCCTAATACATTATGCACCAATTCATCATATTTATTATGTAATGCATTAGTCATAAATCACTTATTCAAGATTTGCATCCATTATCAATGATATGGACTCATCTCAAGTTAAGGCATTATTGATATAAGGTCATTCATTACCAATCCCATTAGGTATTTCTCTTATCAATATTTAGTCACTATTCCATTATTAGGAATAGGGTTTCCCATCCTTATCAATTAGGGTTTAAATAGCATCACCCTATATTAGGATTTCACATAATGTCACCCTACATCGGAATTTCTCATAACTTCATCCTTATATTAAAGTTTCACATAGCATTACCTGAGATTAGGATTTCTCAACCCATAGCCCAAAATTAGAGTTATGGTTTACCATCATATTGCCCAAAAATTAGGGTTCATGCACTATAACCCAAAATTAGGGTTTCACATACCTTCACCCTATATTAGGGTTAGGATTTTATGCTAAGGTTTCATATAACATTACATAACATCACCTTAGGTTAGAGATTCATATCACATCATTGCATTAGGGTGTTACATAACCCTTGGTTAGGATTCCACATGACATCACCCTCACTTAGAGTTTCATATGGCTTCACCCTTGATTAGGGTTTCACACGTCATTACCCTTGATTGTGGTTAGGGTTCATCAACCTTCTTAATTAGGGTTTCATGATCTCTTAATCAAGGATCATACCCTAATTCATATTTTATTCATGTTATAAGTGTTGAGGCTTATCCACTACATAATTATTATACATGTATGAATTCCTCTCTCTCATCCTCTCTAAGATGTTGATTACTCCATACTCATCAACTTGAATTAACCCATTATTCTAGTACATACATCTATGGTTATCATAGTGTATTAAGTTACTACTTTCATAAGCATCAAAGGTTAACCACTTTAATGTACTAATCACCTAAGTACTTCAGGGATTCCACCATTGTGCTTATCTTTGATATTCATCAATATCATTCATGGAATCAATTAATCTTTCATCACTTTAAGTTTTCAAACGGTTTTGGTTAATTAATTTCCAAACGGTCTTGGTCACTTAGACCCCAAACGGCCTTGACCAACCAGACCCCAAACGATCTTGCTTAAATGACCTCTAAGACCGTTTAGACCTCCAAACAGTCTTGGTCATTTGAGGTTCTAACGGTTTGAAACCGTTTAGCAATTTTGTACTTGAAACCGTTTATCCAAATGTTCTTGAGATCGATTGAGTCTTCCAAATGGTTTGGGATTGTTTGGTCCCAAACGGTCTTGAGACCGTTTGGTCCATACTACCCCAAAACAGAATGGACCAAAATGGTCTCAACCACTCAAATCGATTCTAGGGTTTCAATGGTTGATCCTCTCGTTAATTGGACCACTGTACCACTCATCATTTGAACCTATGTATCATCCTTCAATTGCATTAATGAATCACCCTTCAATTGATTCACCCTTCAATTGATCATCAATTAGGGTTTTGAACCCAATTGGATTAGGGTTTGAAATCGATGAACCTTCAATATTGGTCATTGTGGAACTAATTGCTTTGAAATCAATGGACCACCATTCAAACGGGGCATGACCTGACTTTAAACGGTCTTGAGGTCATTTGGATGACCTCCAAATGGTCTTGAGACTGTTTGACCCATCCCATCATTAAAATTTGTGAAATTCAATTAGGGTTTGCATCATTGAATCGATCATCAATGGAGTTATTGATTGTATTTCAATTTGATATCATCGGATCTTCAACCATCCAATCATACTCAACCATAGACCGCCAAATGGTCTTGGTTGACCTCCAAATGATCTTGAGACCGTTTGGGTTAGTCAACCCAAAAATTGAATCCATCAATCGAGAATTTCAACACTTCAACCCGATTGAATTTTG
Organism: Alisma plantago-aquatica; assembly: GCA_963693085.1. NCBI lineage: Eukaryota > Viridiplantae > Streptophyta > Magnoliopsida > Alismatales > Alismataceae > Alisma > Alisma plantago-aquatica. The sequence continues at coordinate 652,970,672 of OY856411.1, forward strand.
TAATTGAAAGATCTTCCATTCTTGGAACCTTCAAAATCAAATTAATTGAAACCATTGGATCAAAATCCAATTACATCAGCATATTTATCCAAATGGTCAACTGTTGGTCAACCTCTCCAAATGGTTTGAAACCGTTTGGTTTCTAACGGTTTGTTGAAACCGTTTAACCAATTCCATTGAAACCGATTGGTCTCAAATTTTGAAACTGTTTGCCTATGATATTAATTGAGATGTGTGCTTGAGATGATGTCATCATCATCAAGCTTGAACCCCTTGAATTATACTGCCATTCTCATGGTAGTTTCATCAATTAATCAAAGGAATTTCAAGAAGAACAATTGAACCAAATGAATTGAAGAATTGAATTCAATAACAATGATTAAGGGTTCAAGTTATATAACCCGCCTTCAAAGAAGCTTCAAAGCTGAAAAATCCACGTCTTTAATGGTGGAAGAAGCTTTCTCAACTATCCCAAGCTCGTCCTCAACCTTTTGAGTGAAAAGAAATGGCTAGGATTGAAGATTGAATGGAGAAAAGAAGAAATCAAGCATTGATTTGTGATTTCTACCATGAATTCGAGGTTGAAGATGATCAAGGAGATTACCTACAGGTTGGGGGTCGTCCCACTGTTGATACTAAGCTTCCTTGGTCGTTTTGCAAGCAAGGAGAGAAAGAAGGATCGAAAAAGCCTTTGAAATTATTTGGAAGTGGTGTTTTTATAAGGAAATTCAATGAGAGAGAAAGTAGTAATTAATTCCTTTAATTCTCAAATTGATGCCACATCTCCCCCTCAACTCCTTGACCATAAAGCTATCCTCTTTCCCTTTGCAAACCTCTTCATTATCCATGAATTTAAAGGAAAAGAAATTAAGCACCTTAACCCTTATAATAATAATATCCAAAAATTAGTGAATATTACTTTTTCTTTATTTAATGTGAGTGGGTTATCCACTTTCTTGAGATATTTTCGTGACTTTGCAAGGCACACGGTCGTCCATTATTTTGAAAAATCATACCTCACCTTTTGGTTGAAGGGCTCTTTAATTAATATATTTATTTTTGCATTAAATTGAATTATGTTTCCAATTATGCTTAAATCTTGATTATTTTAATATCAAGATTCTCTTTCTTCCAAAATGATTCAAATGAGGCACCCCTCTCATTTAATTTTGTATACATGATGCCAAGAAACATTAGGGACTATCTAAAAGTGATATTTTGCATATTGAACCCTAGGTTTTGGGTAAATTACACATTACACCAAAACTAGGTTTTAATGCACAACATTACTCAACAAGTTTTTTCTTGTTATTCAGGCTTGTGGAAGCCATATCACTGCATCATTCTCATTCTTATGATGCTTCAGTACTATAGGAACAATTTTCAAGTAACATTTACAAGTTAACCCTTCATATTGGGTAAATTGCACTTTAGTCCAAAATAAGCAAACATTGCTTCAACATTATTAAAAAAGGATTGAAATTGAGATATAAGTCCCTCTTGAGCCTTAATTACTTTTCAAGAGATAATAACAAGCATATAATCAACCTTATTAAGCAAAACATCTAGGGTTAAGGCTTAACCCAGGTCAGGGATGTTACATATAGTATAATATATATGAACATATTTAGTATATTGTAGGTTCTATGTATGGCTAACATTACCTAACCCAACACTACTACAGAAACAACATCCAGTGTCGCTTTTCTGGGCGTCAGTTATTTAGGAAAACCGACGCCTATAATATTAGACGTCGGTTATTTATGCAAACCAACGTCTTTATTCGAAGACCAGCCAGACACGAGTACTGCTTTGTATTCAGCGTCGGCTGGTTATAACAGACCGACGCCTAAAATCGCCCGCGAAATCTAATTTTTGAGCGAAAACATTTTAGGTCACCTGCAGCGTCGGTTTTTTAACTATTCACCGGCGCCTATTTCAAATGAAAATTTGCACGAAAAGTCCCACTTTCAGTGTCAGTTATCCTTCGATAACCGACACTGATAATGGTTCCCGCCAAATAATTTAGGGTAAAGTTTGTCTAGTTGGGCATCGGTGTTTTACTATCAACTGACGTTAAATCATAATATGCGTCGGTTTTGTAGATAACCGACGCCGTTAACCAACTTAATAAACCCGATCACCCGACTCTTCCCCCTTTCTTCCTATTTCATCATGATATTGTGTTGCCCTACCACGGCCGTGCTGGACAGAACGATCGTGGTAGGGCAACACAGCCACAGTCGTTACCACGGCCGTGCTGTCCAGCACGGCCATGGTAGGCCAACACAGCCACGGCCATGCTTGCTGTTGGTAAGGATATGAACAAATTTTTATGTAATGCTTTACGTAAATCCTAGGATATGAACAAATTTTTTGCTTGCATATATTTGTGCTTCTAATCCTAATGTTTGACTTAATTCAGTAAATTTTGATGCATGTTGAAATAAGATTTAAACTTGTCAATTCTAGCATCCTAATTTGATTTTATTAAACTTAACATTGATGAAACCCTAACATCAATTGTGATGAAATCCTAACATTAATTGTGATGAAACACTAACATGTACATATCTATTATTATGTTTGTTGGCCTAGAAACCCATCCAAGATTTATTCATTAGGAGTAAATCTTGGATAGTCCCCGGTTTGGGACTGTTCTTGAACACCTAATCTCACTTAGGATGTAAGTGTATAATGTGTATTGGGTTTTTGAGAAAATTTTGGCAGCATTTCCCCGTTTGTTCTTTAAGTATATATGTACTTAGAGAACAGCGGGGAAATGCTGCCGAAATTTTCTTAAAAACCCAATACACATTATACACTTACTAGTGAGATTAGGTGTTCAAGGATGGGATAGGTGGTACACATTTATTATATACAAGAATGACATCACATGTGTTTGTTGGTCTAGAAACCCATCCAAGATTTACTCATTAGGTGTAAATCTTGGATAGTCCCCGGTTTGGGACTGTTCTTAGACACCTAATGTCACTTAGGATGTAAGTGTATAATGTGTATTGGGTTTTTGAGAAAATTTCGGCAGTATTTCCTCGTTTGTTCTCTAAGTACATATGTACTTAGTTAGAGAACAACGGGGAAATGCTGTCGAAATTTTCTCGAAAACCCAATACACATTATACACTTACTAGTGAGATTAGGTGTTCAAGGATGGGATAGGTGGTACACATTTATTATATATAAGAATGACATCACATGTGTGTGTTGGCCTAGAAAGTGAACAATCATTGTTCTTTATATTACTTGTACATTGGTATAAATTAGAATGAACAATCACAAAATTATATACTGTTTGTATGGAGTCCGGCTTCATTGTAGATAATAGGAGTATCTTGGATAGGATGTAAGTGTATACCCTAATCTTGTCCTAATATATACTTGTTTTCTCTTTGATCATAGAATGGATAGATCATGGATGTCCATTTACAATCGCTGCACCCCAGAGTTTATATCTGGTCTTGATCAGTTTATTAGATTTGCTGAGGAACATAGGAAAAAACCTACAGATAGGTTCTACTATCCATGTAGGCATTGCGGTAACAACTTGAAAGTCAACACTGGTGAGGAAATCAAAAGTCATGTCATGCGCAATGGGATTGTACAAGGCTATACAGAATGGCACTGGCATGGAGAGATTTCAAACTCGAAACCAGTAAATGTCGATAGCAGTGCTTGGGTGGAAGAAGAAATTGCCTCCGATGACGTAGACGTGAACGAACCAGTTCTAGTAGACATTGTTGATGTGATGCTGGATAGTTGTAGGGTAGAGCACACCGATCCACCTCCTATCTTTAGAAACATTATGCATGATGCTGAGATACCGTTATACACAGGCTGTGCTAAGTTTACGAAGCTTAGCGCTGTTTTGAGATTGTATAAGTTGAAAGCTAACAATAGATGGAGCGACAAAAGCTTCACTGAATTGTTGACTTTGTTGAAAGAAATGCTTCCTGAAGGAAACAAGCTGCCAATCTCAACATACCGAGTAAAGAAAATGTTGTGCCCAATGGGAATGGAGGCCAAGAAGATACACGCATGCCCGAATGATTGTGTATTATTTCAAAAGGACTATGTAGATTTGAAAGATTGTCCAAAATGTGGTGCGTCACAGTATAAATTGATGACTTCGGGGGAGTCCAAAACTGGTTCTCCTGCCAAGGTGTTGTGGTATCTACCTATAATATCACGGTTTTGACGCTTGTTTGCAAATCCGAAAGATGCGAAGAATTTGAGGTGGCATGCAGATGTTAAGAAAAATAATGATGGGATCCTACGACATGCGTCTGATTCCCCACAGTGGAAGAAGATTGATCTATTGTACCCCAAATTTGGTGAAGAAGATAGGAATCTAAGACTTGGGCTTTGTACAGATGGGATGAATCCGTACAGGACATTGAGCAGCCAACATAGCACTTGGCCAGTCATGCTTGTTATATACAATCTTCCTCCCTGGCTGTGTATGAAAAATAAGTACGTTATGCTGTCATTGTTGATATCGGGCCCTAAACAACCCAGAAATGATATCGATGTTTATCTTGAACCTCTGATTAATGACTTAAAGAAACTTTGGGCTGAAGGTGTGATGACCTATGATGCTTTAGGAAGAGAGACATTTCATTTTCATGCTATGTTGTTTTGCACTATTAATGACTTTCCAGCATATGGGAATTTGTCTGGATATAGTGTCAAAGGAGCTAAAGTGTGTCCTATATGTGAAGAAAACACTGATTCAATAAGACTAAAACATGGCGGAAAGACTGTATATCTTGGTCATTGAAGGTTTCTTTCAAAATTCCATCCGTATCATAGGAAGTGCAAAGCATTCAATGGATGGAATGATGAACGGAGTGCACCTAAACCTATACCAGGGGATGTTGTTTATGAAAGAGTAAAAGAAATTGTCAATGAATTTGGTAAGAAATCACAATGTAGTATGGCCACACAGAGTGACAATTCTTCATTAAATAAGAAGTCAATATTTTGGGATCTTCCTTATTGGAGTTCTTTGACAGTCATGCATTGTATCGATGTAATACACATTGAGAAAAATGTATGTGATAACATCATTGGTACTCTGTTAAATATACCAGGTAAGACTAAAGATGGGATAAAATCCAGACTGGACCTACGTGAAATGGGAATAAGGTCAAAATTAACAGAATTATGTGAAATGGGTAATAAAAGAACATACTTACCTCCCGCTTGTTACACGTTGTCTAGAAAGGAGAAGAAAGCTTTTTGTGAATGCTTGGTAAATGTTAAGGTGCCACATGGTTACTCATCCAACATCCGTAGATTGGTATCAATGAAAGATCTGAAGTTGATAGGTCTTATATCTCATGATTGTCACACTCTAATGCAACAAATATTGACCGTGGCAATTCGATATATATTGCCGAAGCATGTAAGGTTTGCAATCACCAGACTTTGTTTCTTTTTCAACAGTCTATGCAACAAAGTTATTGACCCTAATACTCTCGATAATTTGCAAAGAGAAGTGGTTGTTACCCTATGTCAGCTTGAGATGTATTTCCCTCCTTCATTCTTTGATATCATGGTACATCTTGTTGTCCAGTTGACTAGGGAAGTGAAAATGTTGGGACCAGTTTTCTTGCATTGGATGTATCCCTTTGAACGATACATGAGCGTTTTTAAAGGTGATGTTTGAAACCGTTATCGACCTGAAGGGAGTATTATTGAAGGTTATGTGGCGAGAGAGGTTCTGGATTTTTGCAATGACTTTCTAAGTGGTAATAACACTCCTGTTAATGACAAGAATATTGAGGAGGGCAAAGGAATTTTGGGATCACAATTGAAAGTAATCAGCCGTGAGCAGTTGGAACAAGCTCACTTGTATATTTTACACAACATGGACGAAGTGAGTGTTTATATCGAGGAACATACCAATTTCATCAAGAGACAACATCCTCGAGCAAGTTCAATGTGGCTTGCTAGAGATCATAATAAGACTTTTACTAAGTGGTTTGAAGATAAAGTCTTACATCAACTATCTCAAATACCAAATGATAATACAAAAACTATCAAATGCCTCGCCTTTAAACGAAAACTGAATGTTATGTCTTATGAAGGGTTTGACATTAATGGGTTCACATATTACACAAAGTGCCAAGATGATAAGAGTGTCGTCCAAAACAGTGGGGTCACTCTTCAAGCGTCGACTATGTATTTTGCAAGTGAAAAGGATAAGAGTCCATGTGAAGCTAAAATGTCATATTACGGTGTCATTGAAGACATATGGGAGTTTGACTACATAGATTTCAGAATTCCGCTCTTTAAATGTAATTGGGTTGATAAAACCAAAGGAGTTATAGTGGATGAATTGGGTTTCACTTTGGTGAACTTTGAAAAGATTGGCAAGAAGGATGAACCATTCATATTGGCATCACAGGAGAAACAAATATTCTATATCGATGATCCTGCAAATGATAAATGGTCAGTTGTCCTTCATGGTAAAAGACAGTTCATTGAAGATCCTATAGATGAAGAAGAGTACTATGATAAGTATGATGACTCCAGTCCATTCTCAGTTGGGTTGCCAACTCCACAAAATATTGAAGCTAATGATGACTTATATGTGCGCGGAGATCACAATGAAGGATTGTTAATTGATAAAAGATCACAATTTTAGAGGCATGTATGTTTATAAAAGATTACATTATCTTCTAGTTAATACAAATGCTAAATGTTTTCTATTTTCTAGTTAATACAAATGCTAAATGTTTGCCTTTTTCTAGTTAATACAAATGCTAAATGTTTGCCTTTTTCTAGTTAATACAAATGCTAAATGTTTGCCTTTTTCTAGTTAATACAAATGCTAAATGTTTGCCTTTTTAATGACATTTTCAGATGGCTGACCATGATGAGCATGGTGTCCATGATGAGCATGAAGTCCATGATGAGCATGCTGTCCATGATGAGCATGGTGAAGATACCAATGTAAGTTCTAAAAACATATCTTGTATTTCTATAAAATTCATTATCTTCTAGTTATGTCATATATCCCATATTTCTATATTGCGCTAATTCAGTGGGTTTATTTTTGTCAAATTTTAGGTTGATGATGCACATGTACCCACTGAAGAACTGGAGCAACTTGATGTGCAACACCAAACACTTAACAAGAAAAGGGGAATCACTCTATTGAAGAAGTTAATAGCGCTAATTGGTAGTGGATCCAAATTGGTTGTGGAGTTTGATAATGGAGGAAATGCAATTGGAGTGAATCGCAATAATTTTGTAAACTATCTTGGGTGTGTCACTCGAAGCCATTGTGGTGTTAAGTATGATAATTGGCATAAAGTTCCTCAGGAGAAGAAAGACTTGATATGGAAGGATTTATGCGTGAGTTATTATTATTTGCAATTCTATTTTGTAGATTACAAATTATATTATTTGCAATTCTATTTTTGGATACTAGTTAACAAGAATTCTATTTTACAGAATCTATTTGCATTGGATGAGAAGCTGCATCATAAAAGCATGATGCAATGCGCTGGAAAAATGCTTAGAAACTATAGGACAAATCTCAACAAAGAATACATAAAAGATGGTGATAAGAAGAAGAAGTCAGCCCTTGAACAGTGGATCTTCTTGGACAAAGAAGATTGGGACAATTTTGTTGCTTCAAGAAAATCTGAAGAATTCAAGGTATTAGGCGTCACTCCCAATTTAATTAATATACATTGTATTCAACTATTTAAGTTTAACATTTAGTGCTACTAACTAGGCCCTCAGTGACGTGCAAAAAGAAAGGCGTGCATTGAATGTGCATGACCACACTATGGGTCCAAAGGGCTATGAAAGCGTTCGCCAAAGACTACAGGCGGAGTCTGCGGCTACTCAGGAGTCTGCTGCTGCTCAGGAGTCTGCCACACCCATGTCTCGCCATGTTATCTGGATAGCTGGGAGGCAAAACAAGAAGGATGAAATAAAGAAGCCCGTAACTGCTGAGGCGGCTGCAAAAATGGTAAAATACAACTCTTAGAGAAATCGTTTGAATATTGATTATTTATGGTGTTAACTTACCAATTTCTGTTGATGGTGATTAGCGGGAGCTGCACGAGCAGAGGAAACAAGGCACGTTCATCCCTCAGGGCACAAGGGATGAATTGACAGTTGCTCTGGGTAACCCAGAGCATTCTGGACGTGTTAGGGGTGCAGGCGTTGGTGTGGGCATCAAAGAATTCTTTGGGCCATCCCAACGCAAACCCAGAGCGTGACTTTCACAAGAAGAGGTAACCTATTCTTTTTTTAGAATGTTACTGCAAAAGGGAATTCAATAATAAGAAGCTAATGTTTCTTTTATCCATGTATAGGAGAATAAGAGAGTCGAGGATATAGTTGCTAAGAAGGTCAATGATATAGTTGCTGAGAAGGTCAAGGAAGAAATAGTGCGGTGGCAGGCATCTCAGGCTTCCAATCAGCCTATGGAGACCCACTCTTCTCCTGATGCACAGACTGTGAGTAATCCTGGAGACCCATCACCTAACACGTATGCTGTAAGTATTGTTTATGACATTGTAGCTAGTCTTTTCAAGATGATATGTTTTCAAGATGATATGTATATATGTATAACATTCTTTACGTAAATTTGTAGGCATTGAAGCCATGCCGCTTAAGAATGCAAGACTATGTTGTTGTAGAGGTGCAGGCTTACCAGTCCCTTCCTGGGGCAACGTTTCATGGGACTCCAATGCCGTAGGGCTACGTTCATGTGAGCCCGATATGTGTATTACCCGATTGGAGGGAAGCTGCATTGCCATATGCCCACCCAGATATTGATACACTTGGTGAGGCAGAAGGCGGGGTGATATTTTGGCCCAAAGCAGATGTCGTCTACACTACTGAAATTGTAAGATAAATTTACATTACTTTAGATTGTTAATGTGTATATATGAGGTCAACTGATCTGAAATTATATATACAGGTTAAAAAGAACCAGAGCACCTAGGCCTCCACCTCCACTTACTGCATTACCAAGTTGGGTTCCAACTGACCTAAAATACCCGTTAGGTCCTGCTTGTAGGGGAATGGCATGTTGGCTACAGGCACATAATATACATTGCCCTATAATTGTTTCTTTAGAAGCAGATTATACAGGTCAATCATACGATAGCTCTTTATTTATACAAGATATTATTGAGCTATTTATGTATGATTGGCTGAATACATCAATGATAGAGACATGGATAAGGTGAGATCTTGTTTATACATCCATATACCTTGTGTAAGATCCGGTGATCTGGTTTCTTATATATTAATGCATACGTAATACATGTTTTGCAACTACTTAGTCAAAGATCAATGCAAACAATTTGCATTTGATCATGTGGGTTTTTTGATTCCATCATTGATTAGTATGGTAGCTAAAGACCCTGATAGTGTTCAGCAATACTGTATAGATGCTTTTACAATTTTCGGTCAGCAAAAGAAAATGATAATGATAGCTCCATTCAATGTCAAGTAAGTTTACTTTATATATAATTTGGACTTAATAAAATTCCATTTTTATTGTGCATTTTGAGTTATTAATTTTTAACTTTTTTACCTCTAGCGGTAGACATTGGGAGTTACTAGTTATTGTCCCCGGGACGTTCACTATTTATTATCTAGATCATGCGGGAAGTACATTGAACACTAAAATTGGACACATATTGAGAATGCCTTTATTCTGGTGAGAAATATTTCATTTTTATATCCGTTAACATCTGTTATTACATTACTATTTAATTATGCAATTTACTGTGTTACATTAACATGTAGGGGTTTAGATGCATTCAAAAATGCTGGAGGAAATGTCCCAAGGAGAAACAACCAGCCAATAATTTGGGAGAACGTAAAAGTAAGTTCCCGACTCCAATGTATATATTATTTATGTGAACTGTGCTTAGTTGTATTTTTTAATATTTTGTATGTTTCAATTTATAGTGCGCTACACAAGACAACGGCTGGGCATGCACATACTATGTGATGCAATTTATGCAGATGATTATCTGACATGCCGCATTGGATATTAATACCATACATGAGGTATTATATATAGTCTCATTAGTTAGTATGAAATATATCAATCTTATTTTTATATTATTACTTATATATATACATCATTCTCTTTGTAGGTATTTAAAACTGACCACACTATAGGTAAATGCTTAAAAAATGTACATGCTCCATATATGATGGAATCATTAAATGAAGTAAGAGAAGAATGGGCAAAAGCCATACAAGCAGTGGCGATTGTAAGATATAATTGGGATGCTGATAGCGATGCTGAATGATATTTTGTAAATGAATATTTCTGAATGTTTATACATGTCTGAACATTTCTACATGTATTTGAATGTTTCTACATGTGTGAATGTGAGAATTGAATTGATGTCTGAATGTATCTACTTGTGTGAAAAAATATTTGTTGATTTTGCAGGTTTGTGGCCTGTTTGTAGGTTGATATCAATGGATGTCGTAAACCTGTAGTTCAAAAAACTGAACTGCAGGTTCTCATCCTGCTGACCGGCCACAGCAGGCCTGCAAACTGATAAGAAAAAAAAATTAAAGTATAGGCGTCGGTTATTTATAGAACATCATCATCAAAGGCCTACAGCGTCAGTTATTAGATAAAAACCGATGCCTAATATGACAAACAACCTGACCGTGTAGGAAAGCACGACCGTGGTGGAAAAGGCATCGCTTATTCGTATAAAACCGACACCTATAGTACTAAACACGGCCGTGCAGCGAAGCGCGGCCGTTTCGTCTGGGAGTATGGCGTCGGTTGTTCAGTTGTTAACCGACGCAGAAAGTTTCCTAGGTGGTGCCCTCTTTTGTGGCGCGAACCCTATAGACGTCGGCCAACTATATATAATCGACGTCTATAGATCATATAGGCGTCGGTTAGAAAACCGATGCCGAAGAGTTCGACCTTTAGCGTCGCCCACATAGTCGTCACTTGAAAACCGTCGCCAAAGGGGGTTAAACAACCGACGCCAAAGGCGTATTCTGTAGTAGTGCAAGAACTACAGTTTCATGGAAAAATATAAGGCAACTACCATTCAAAATACAACTTATTGTATATGGGAGTGAACTACTAAGCTTGTGCTATATAGGAATCTCTTGAAGCTCTTCCTTCATATCTTTTCTAGTGATGTTATATATTGAAAACCTGTTTTAACGTGTAATTATTATTTTATAAAAATATTGTCGCATAAATCCATATCCTCATAGAGATTTTCTAACATGAAACTAGATACATACCAAAATAACATGAATATGAGCCAGATCATTGGTTCTTTGTACAATTATTTCATTATTTTTATAGACAAAGATAAGGACATAAAATGAATCTTAGAATAAATGTAATGAAAAGAACCCATTTATCACTTAAAAACTTTCTTGACAAAATCTAGGTATCACATAATTGAATTTCTATTAAAAAAACTTTTCCAAATAATAAATACGAATGAGAATTTTGTTGAATGAAGTTACATTGATGTAAAGAATGATCTTATACACACTTTATGAACCTATCAAGAATGTATATATTTAGTAATGCTATGTCAGATGATGTCTTCAAGAATCACAACTTTGATGCAATTCCTTCATCTTGTTCCTCTAAAGAAGAAAGGTTTATGCAGTGAGACAATGCATCCACTAGCCTTTCAATGTCTTCTCTTGTGTGTGCAGCAGTGAGTGTTACCCTCAACCTAAACATATTTTACAATAGTTAATAATTCTCATATGTGATACAATTGGTTGATTGTCAACAAAAGAAATGAAAACATTAATTTGATATTTTTCGATACCTGCAAGCATCTGGTGCAACTGCAGGTGGTCGAATTGCAGTTACATGAAAACCATTATTCAGCAAATGCCTACTTCCATTGAATGCATCTTCCTCTGAACCAACTACCAAAGAAACAATCGGGCTTGTTGCGTTGACCTTTGTTAGGTGATTAAAATATTGAACATGATTCCACACTAATCTCCTACGCCATTCCTCTCTTTTTGCTACATTTATAGCCGCTGCAATATTGACAATGAAATGATGATTTACATTCTTATCAAAAGCTTCTATGGGTATAATATATTATAGCGAAATATATACCTAATGCAGCAGCAACAACAGGAACGGGAAGTGCCGTTGAGAAAATGAATTGCCGACCTCTTGTTATGATGAGGTTCTTCCACTTTTTGCTGAAAAGAAAAGGTCAAATAGGAGTTGGATCAAGTATGTCTTCTTATTATTTTAGTTTTCCTTAATTGCTACTTGGCAGTAATCATTGAATCACCATTATAATGTCAAACTGGCTACCTGCAGGCAATGAATCCTCCTATACATCCAACTGTCTTGCTTAGTGTGCTTATACATATGTCTACTTGATTCTCAATTCCATACACCTCTGCAATACCACCACCGGTTTTACCACAAATCAAAGTTGCATGAGCCTGATAAAATGGAATGCATATTATCACTATGAAACATAACTCGAATTGGGGAATCATAATAAATTTATATTTGAAAAAAGTAAATGACTTTCAGTGTTGTATGTGTTTCGTACATCGTCGATGACAAATAAGAATCCATATTTTTTACGTAGCTCCACAAGTGCTAGCATTGGTGCAAAATCTCCTTCCATGCTAAACAAGCTAAAATATAAACAACAAATTTAGAAGCTGATTTTGGCATCATAACTATAGGTAAATCACTCGAAGAATTTGGATATTACCTGTCAGTGAACACAACTTTTCTTTCGTTAGGACAGTTTGACCTGTCAATTACCAAATGATCATATATAATGTCATCAAAAAGTTAGTCATTTATACTAATTCAAATGAGTAACTGATCCAAATCAGTAAATGACTTACAGCAAATAGTCTAGATGACCCATGTCCTTGTGCTTGTAGACATAAATCACAGCTTCTTGGTGTCTTTCTAGAAGGCGAAGTCCATCAATAATAGAAGCATGGTTCAGTTCATCAGAGAAGATGGCAATCTTTTCTTCTTGTGATGGCCGTTTAGTCTTGGCAAGCAATGATGCGATGCTTCCCAGAGCTGATAGGAAAGCGTTGTTGGCAGCAAAACCAGTTGGGCACACAACACATTCCTATAAAATTCAGCAGTGATTCATGTCAACAATCGATAATCTAACAAATACAAATAATGTTAACTCTGATTGAACATTACTAGCAAGATGGATCATAAAATCAGTACCTCTTTTTTCACCAACTCAGCAAGGGTTGACTCAAGCTGACGGTGGTAGTTGGTTTCCCCGCATATCATAGCAGATCCTCTTGGTCCCATACCATAAGCCATTGAAGCTTTGGCAGCTGCCTTCCTCACAGAGGGGTGTGAGCTCAGCCCTAGGTAATCGTTGCTTGAGAAGATGAGTAGCTTCTTATTTTCTTCAGCTATGGTTCTTCCTTGCAACTCCACGTCCACTAGCGTCCGATCCCACGGCCCAGGACCATCATACACATCCATGTCAGCAAGGATGTCCTCGGAAACGTTGACTGGTTTCGGAAGCGAAATGTGAGGCAATGCCTCGAGGGCATGCTTGGGAACCCACCTCGAGAAGGCTCTCTCGGCCAATTCTTCCCACATCATAGCACTAGTAGCCGCTGCCATTTTTCTGGTCTGGCGATCACAACGAGAGGGTCGTGAAGTGATGGATCGATCTAGAGAAGTTGATGCTCTACGTAAATAGCTTCTCTGGATTGCTATATTTGTTCGAAGAAGGGAGGTTGATTTTGCATGAAGGACGAAGAGAAGGCTACCCTTATTTATAGAAAAGGTGTATGGTCTCGCCGTCTCCTACAGCATGAAGATCAAGCAAGAGCAGCCACACGCTTTAGCTGACATTGATTCATAAATGGCTGCGGTCTAGTCTCTTGTTAACAATTATTTACGGCTGTACTCTTTAGATGAAAGAAAGGCTTCTAAAACAGCATAACGAAGTCAAGTCCACATGGTCTGCTACAAACAGGACAACCAGAACATAGTATGGCCCGCAACTTGCAACTGCTACATGCTTATGTCAATTGGATATTTCGTTTAACCTTAAGTATCCACTTTAATTTGAAGACGGCGTGCCAAACAGGAACCAATTCCAGATGACGATACTCTTGTCTGACCACAACTTGAAGACGGTGGGCCGGGAGGCCGTTACCTGAAGCCGTATAACGTATTCAAGTCCACGGGCAATTACGAAACGAAGGAATAATAAAGGTCCAGCTGCCACATCCTTCTTATACATTTTCTTATAGAGTTCTTTCCCAAACCCTCCCTTACGTTGTCCAATATTTAACGAAGCCCGTCGTTTATATCAAAATCCTCCCCCGCTTATCTTAAATTCACGGTTAGGCTGCGTTTGATAGCCGTGATAAAATAGATGGGAAAGGGGATGGGGATTGGGGATGGAAAAGAGACGGGAAGGAGACGTTATTAAAAAAGTTTGTTTGGTAACACATCAATAGAATATGGAGAAAGAGATGAAAAATATTTAAAAAACTTTATTTTTTATATGAAGATAGTGAATTTCATTTATAAAAAGCTTGTTATACAAGTATAAAATTTACTTAATCAATTTGAGACAAATTTAGAGAAAGTAATTTTGGAATGAAACAACCAAACATTATGGCATTTAAAATTATTGTGTGCACAAAATATTAAATTATATAAAATTTCAGCGGGGATCTTTGACATGTCGGTTTTAATTCTTAACAATCAATGAAAATAAAAATTGTGTTGATGTATCACTTCCCTCATCACCTTTATCTTACTTGAGTTCATCAACTTATCTTGTATTAGGGTATTTCCCATCCTAATACATTATGCACCAATTCATCATATTTATTATGTAATGCATTAGTCATAAATCACTTATTCAAGATATGCATCCATTATCAATGATATGGACTAATCTCAAGTTAAGGCATTATTGATATAAGGTCATTCATTACCAATCCCATTAGGTATTTCTCTTATCAATATTTAGTCACTATTCCATTATTAGGAATAGGGTTTCCCATCCTTATCAATTAGGGTTTAAATAGCATCACCCTATATTAGGATTTCACATAATGTCACCCTACATCAGAATTTCTCATAACTTCATCCTTATATTAAAGTTTCACATAACATTACCTGAGATTAGGATTTCTCAACCCATAGCCCAAAATTAGAGTTATGGTTTACCATCATATTGCCCAAAAATTAGGGTTCATGCACTATAACCCAAAATTAGGGTTTCACATACCTTCACCCTATATTAGGGTTAGGATTTTATGCTAAGGTTTCATATAACGTTACATAACATCACCTTAGGTTAGAGATTCATATCACATCATTGCATTAGGGTGTTACATAACCCTTGATTAGGATTCCACATGACATCACCCTCACTTAGAGTTTCATATGGCTTCACCCTTGATTAGGGTTTCACACGTCATTACCCTTGATTGAGGTTAGGGTTCATCAACCTTCTTAATTAGGGTTTCATGATCGCTTTATCAAGGATCATACCCTAATTCATATTTTATTATTGTTATAAGTGTTGAGGCTTATCCACTACATGATTATTATACATGTATGAATTCCTCTCTCTCATCCTCTCTAAGATGTTGATTACTCCATACTCATCAACTTGGATTAACCCATTATTCTATTATCCATGAATTTAAAGGAAAAGAAATTAAGCACCTTAACCCTTATAATAATAATATCCAAAAATTAGTGAATATTACTTTTTCTTTATTTAATGTGAGTGGGTTATCCACTTGCTTGAGATATTTTCGTGCCTTTTCAAGGCACATGGTCATCCATTATTTTGAAAAATAATACCTCACCTTTTGGTTGAAGGGCTCTTCAATTAATATATTTATTTTTGCATTAAATTGAATTATGTTTCCAATTATGCTTAAATCTTGACTATTTTAATATCAAGATTCTCTTTCTTCCAAAATGATTCAAATGAGGCACCCCTCTCATTTTATTTTTTATACATGATGCCAAGAAATATTAGGGACTCTCTAAAAGTGATATTTTTCATATTGAACCCTAGGTTTTGGGTAAATTGCACATTACACCAAAACTAGGTTTTAATGCAGAACATTACTCAACAAGCTTTTTCTTGTTATTCAGGCTTGTGGAAGCCATATCACTGTATCATTCTCATTCTTATGATGCTTCAGTACTATATGAACAATTTTCAAGTAACATTTGCAAGTTAACCCTTCATATTGGGTAAATTTCACTTTAGTCCAAAATAATCAAACATTGCTTCAACATTATTAAAAAAGGATTGAAATTGAGATATAAGTCCCTCTTGAGCTTTAATTACTTTTCAAGAGATAAGAACAAGCATATAATCAACCTTATTAAGCAAAACGTCTAGGGTTAATGTGGGCTCTGATCTCCAAACCACGATATAAACACGATTCAAACTTAGCGGAAGCGATTCGATTAACAGCGGAAGACAAAAATCACGGAAAATTAAAACTTTTCGAAACAAGAGCTTGAATCCATAAAAGCTTCTTTCATAACAAGAGATAAACTGTTTACATCTCATGATAATTACTTCTTGAGTAATTATATACATCAAGATACAAAATCTCAAGAACTCATAACAAAAGACTCCAAGACCTGAGAGTACAGAGGACACATAGGACTGACTCTAACTACACCACATGGCAGGCTAAATCTCCACCTGAGATTTACTACTGCTCCTGGTGCTGCTGCTGCTGGGACTGGTCACCTGTAGACCGGTTCCTCCGTCTCCGACGTCCACCTAAAAAGTTGAAGTCTACGGGGTGAGACAATTTTACATAATTGTCCCAGCGAGAGTTATAACTCTCTGCCAGAAGCTTTATTATAACATCAAAGAATATCTTAAGCAGTACAGCTTTTAAAGTATTCAATAGCAGATACAGTTGTATACAAGAGCTCAACATTTATCAAGCATAAAGAACATATGCACCATTCAGTATAACATCAATCAATTAGCTCATAGTTACCTTTAACAGGTATACTACGCTTGTAGACTATGTTTTTCAAACAGTCTTATTATTATTCCCTGTGGAGATGAGGTTTACCACTCATACCCCAACCAATCACTGTTAAGTGCCTTAGTATCATACTAGGTCATCGAAAGAGCCGGATTCTCATGACCTTCACCTTCCTTAGTCAGTAAGAGGATCACTTGTAGGACATCTTGTGTCTCTACTATTATAGCTCACCAGGGTAATCTGGTCCTTCACTATTTTAGAGTTACAGTGGCGTTCTGTACTCTCTTCGTCATCAGGAGATTTCATGTTTATCTTCACTGATACGGATATCTCTATTTTCCTCATCATCAGGAGGTTTCATGTTTACCATCCACTGATACGGTATGAGTTTTGTAGTGAAGGATTGACGGATTATACATCTACATCAAATTCCTACACTAGGATGTAAGGTTCTACACATCCATATACCCCACATACTCAACAGTATGTGATCCAGGAGTTCCCTTGGGAAAACCTGTTTTACCATCATTTGATCTCTGACAATGAGGGATCTATGATCAGGGCTTCTACATTACACTTGATTAGTTAGGTACATTCGGTATTCTTTAACATCATACATTGTTCTTCAAACAATAACAGTAGCACAACAACTATGAAAGTAGAATACTAAATATAACAAGCCTAACTCTCATTAATCATCATTTCTCATTATACTCATCACAAGTCATCTCTAAAGCATGACCTTGATGGTTTTCATGGCTCTTTCAGCCCATTAAAACATGGGATGCCACTGACAAGGCATCAAAATACTTTACTTATTCATAAAGCTATCAATATGCCTTTAATGAATATAGTATCGTCATCCATACCTGGATATGATCACCTCCATATCAGAACCTGCATGGTTAATTCAACTAATAAAGGTAATTCAAAACAATGATTATACTTTCCACTCTTGTCATAAGAGCTAAGTTCTTTGATTCTTATCAAATAGAGTTTAATACTCATATAACATGTCATCACCTTTGAATTAGGGTTTACTATTCACATCACATGTCATTACCCTTGAATTAGGGTTTACTATTCACATCACATGTCATTACCCTGGAATTAGGGTTTACTATTCACATCACATGTCATTACCCTTGAATTAGGGTTTACTATTCACATCACATGTCATTACCCTTGAATTAGGGTTTACTATTCACATCATATGTCATTACCCTTGAATTGAACTCATAACATCATCATGTATGAGGAACATCATCATTGATGCTCTCATATTAGCTTAAGATTCATCATATATCATAATTAGGGTTTCCATGATCTCACATAGGTGGATCATACCCTAATCATGCACATTCATGTGTATTGAAGGTTCTTTACTTGAGTTTCCACCCTAAAAGGGTACTTTCTCTCTCTTAAGGTACTTTCTCTCTCTTAAGATACTTTCTCTCTCCTCATACTAGTAGATGGTGATAACACCACTCTAGATCAGGTTGGGTTAAGTCCTCATGGGCTAACATAAGCCAAAACATCACTATCATGTGATTAGGGTTTGATTTGAACAAGGTATTACTCAATTGAACCCATCAAGGTATTTTGGTAATTCACCCCATTGATCACCATCATGGTTAAATTCATTAGTGACTTAGTCCCTTAATATCCTAGGTTATCATTAGGGTTTAGATTAGAGCATCATTGAACCATTTACACCTTCAATTGATTAAGTGAAATCAACCTTTGAAAACCTCAAACGGTTTCAACCTTCAACCTCCAAACGGTTTGAGACCGTTTGGATGAGTTGATCGTTTGCTAGGGTTGACTCCAAGACCGTGTGAACTTCAAGGTCATTTTCCCAAACCGTGTGAGCGTGTAGACCGTTTAACAAGTTTGACTTCAAGACCGAGAGGGCTTACACGGTTTGAGACTGTTTGGTGTCTCTCGATCTTGAGATCGTTTGAGTCCAAACGGTCTTGAGACCGTGAGGCCTCACACGGTCTTGAGACCGTGTGACCTCAAATGGTCTTGAGACCGTGAGGTCTCAAACGTTCTTGAGACCGTGTGACCTCAAACGGTCTTGAGACCGTTTGGTCCATTTGGTCTCAAACCGTTTGGACCTTCAACATGGTTCAATGATTTCAATCGTTTATGATTATCAATGTTGAAGCCTCCAAATGGTCAAAGTCATGGTAACCATTTATAGATTGAGTCAATTAGGGTTATGCTTAACCAATTGGTCACTCAATTGACCCTCAATTGTTATCCAATTAGGGTTGAAGTTGGTTCAATTAAGGTCCATCAACGTTCAATCATCAAAACTCGACAATGTGAATCAACACAAGGTTGAACCCCTCAATTGAGCTCCAATTGGGCACAAACTTGGCCCAAACGGTCTTGAGATCGTGTGGATGAACTCCACACAGTCTTGAGACCGTTTTCCCAAGATTTCATCAAAATATAATGTGATTTGATAGGGGTTGAACCTTGATTGAGTCTCAATTCAGTATTTTTGATTAATTCAATAACCCATTGCAATAGGGCCCTCAATTGATCAAATTACCTTAACCCTAGACCTCCAAACGGTCTTGGGTTGTCACCACACGGTCTTGAGACCATTTGGTTGATCCCCAAATGGTCTTGAGACCGTTTGGGTCAATCAACCCAAAAACACTAAGTTATTCATTGAGATTTCAGTACTGATTTCAATTAGGGTTTTACCCTAGTAATCATCCTTCAACTCTTAGCTCGTTTGGAATTAGTCCATCAAATTTTGTGAGTTGTTAATCAACATTATTTTGAACATTAATCGCATACGGTCAATGCTTGGTCAACGTTCTTACACGGTCTTGAGACCGTTTGCCCAAAAAGGGCGATTTCAACAGATTGGAAATCAGGAGTAAATTCAATTAAAGTTGTTGATTAAAAAGGCCATATCTAACGATTCCTTTGGAGTTATCATCTCAAATTTTGTGGGTGATTAGCCTTCATAATTATGAACAGAAATATTATACGGTCCACGCTCGGTCAATGCGGCTAAATGGTCTCGAAGACCGTTTTCCCTTACACGGTCTTGAGACCGTTTGCTCTTACACGGTCTTGAGACCGTTTCCTCACCAAACGGTTTTGCAAACCGTGTGAGCACTTGGTGGAGACCGTTTAGTAAAGTGAAAAGTAGTGGATTAACTTTGGAAATAACGTCTTCATCTCCTAGCTCAAGAAAAGCAAGGATTTCTCACGGATTTGCTTGCAAGGTAGCAAAGGAAGGTAGAGAAGAAGAAGAACTATCATCTAAAAGCATAAACGAGATGTATCTAACAAAGCATAGGTTTAGAGTTATAAAACCCACCTAAAGCTTGATCCTTGAGCTCCAAGCTTTTAATGGCGTCCTTTAGTTTCCACAGGTCGGCCAAGGTGATCCTTCCAAGGAAAGTCGAGAAGAGATGGCTAGAAAGGTAGAGCTATGTGAGCTAGCCATCAATTTGACCTTGAATTCGAGTTCTAACCATGAACTTAAGCAAAAGGGAGGATTCAAACCTACCTTGCCCTCCTTGGTCGTCCTCCTCAGCTCCACAGCTCCTCTTTAGTCGGTTTGGGTGAATAGAACAGTGAAAGGAACGAAGGGAGGGTTTCCCTGCTAAGTGAAATAGAGAGCTTATATACTTGGGATGAGGTTTCAACATAAGCTCATAAGTTCTCCATATTTTCAACTTAATCCCTCCATCCTTTTTTTGCTCATCCCTTCTTCTTATTTCTAAGGACAACCTTCTTTTAAGGTCAAGAAATGAAGGCAAAGAAGATCAACCTATTAGTTAAGCATACACACAAAAGGGCTATAGCACATACACCTTGATTATTCAATCACAAGGGTGTTTTTCATTATATGATTATTCAATTAAAGTGACCTCTTCATCATTTCTTCTCTAAATGATGACAAGAGTCTTAATAAATACTTTTGATGGTGTAAATTACAAGTTGCACCCCTCAAATTGGGTAAATTGCACTTTACTCCAATTTAAGGTTTTCAAGCACAGGGATTGCTTCCACAGCTGCACCTTGGTGCCCAAGCTTGGGAAATCCCTCAAACTTCATCATTCTCATGATGTCTCAACATAAGAGGAACATATCAACATGTGCAAATTGCAAGTTAACCCTTCTAACTGGGTAATTTGCACATAGGTCCCTGTATTACAAAATAATGCTACAACTTTATATAAAAAGGAGCAAAAACTGAAATATATGTTTCTGAGAAACTTAATTACATGCCCAAAGTTAATCACAAGGATTTAATTACATATTTAGGCAAAACACCTAGGGTTAACTCATAACCCAGGTCAGGGATGTTACAAATTATCCACCCCTTACAAGGATTTCGTCCCCGAAATCGATAAGACATATTAAGAGAAAAGGGCAGGATATTTCCTTCTCATCTCATCCTCTAGTTCCCAAGTGGCTTCTTCAACACCACGGTGATTCCAGAGGACTTTCACAAGACTTATATCTTTCTTCTTTAACTTTTTAATTCTGTTATCAAGGATTGACACTGGTCCCTCCTCATAAGATACATCTTCATTCAATTCTACCTCCATAGGTTGTAGAATTGACTCAGTGTCTGGGTGACATTTCTTCAGCAAAGAAATGTGAAACACAGGGTGTAACCTCTGTAACTCTGGTGGCAGCTCTAGTCTATATGCTACCTTTCCAATCCGTTCAATGATTGGATAAGGCCCCATATATCTAGGAGCTAACTTCCCTTTCCTTCCGAAATGAAGGACTCCTTACCAAGGTGAGACTTTGAGATACACTTTGTCTCCAACCTAGAACTCTACGGGTCTACGCCGCTTGTCAGCATAAGATTTCTGCCTATCCTGTGCAGTCTTAATCTTTTGTTGTATTACTTTAATCTTTTCTGTGGTCTGCTGCACAAGATCAGGACCTAACAACTGACGCTCACCATTCTCAAACCAACACAAAGGTGATCTACAACGTCTACCATATAAGGCTTCATATGGTGCCATATCAATACTATGCTGATAGCTATTGTTATAGGCAAACTCTATCAAGCTTAGGTGTAGATCCCAACTCCCGATAAACTGGAGAACACATGCTCTCAAAAGGTCTTCTAAAGTCTGTATGGTCCTTTCTGACTGTCCATCAGTCTGTGGATGAAAGGCCGTACTAAACCTTAGCTTGGTGCCTAAGGCTCTGTGTAACTGTTCCCAAAAATGACTTGTAAACTGAGGACCTCGGTCAGAAACTATTGTGACAGGAACTCCGTGCAAACGCACTATCTCTTGAACATATAATTCTGATAACCTTTTAGCAGAATAGGTTGTTTTGACAGGTAAGAAATGTGCTGTCTTAGTCAACCTATCAACAACTACCCAAATGGAATCATGTCCTTTGCTTGTCCTGGGTAGGCCAACAACAAAGTCCATGGTCACATGGTCCCACTTCCACTGTGGTATGGGTAAAGGTTGTATTGTTCCTGCAGGTTTCTGGTGTTCAACTTTAACTTGCTGACACACAGGACACATCAGAACAAATTCTACAACATCCTTTTTCATTCCAGGCCACCAGTACAGATCTTTCAAATTCTGATACATCTTGGTGCTCCCTGGATGCATAGCATACATGGAAGAATGAGCTTCTTCCAGGACTAACTTCCTCAAGTTATCCACATCCGGCACTATCATCCTTCCATTATAACAGGCTACTTGGTCATCTGAGTCATGGAAACCATCTCGCTTCTCATTTCCATACTTAGATCTAATCTGCTGAACTGCAGCATCACCTAGCTGTGCTTCCTTAATCTGCTCTCTTAGGGTAGGTTTAATATGCATCTCAGCTAACAACCCGGCTAACAATGACACCTTCAACTGTACATTGTCTTGCCTTAAAGAGATAAGCATATCTCTCCTAGAGCATACTAAAGAGTTTAGTTGTGCTCTATTCATGGTTGATGTTGCTGATTTCCTACTCAAGGCATCTGCAACAACATTGGCCTTTCCCAAATGGTAATCAATTGCACAATCGTAATCCTTGATTAACTCCATCCAACGACGTTGCCTCATGTTAAGCTCGTGCTGAGAGAAGATATACTTAAGGTTCTTGTGGTCTGTGAAAATCTGGAATGTTTCTCCGTAGAGATAATGTCTCCAGATCTTCAAGGCATGAACCACATCAGCTAACTCCAGATCGTGTGTCGGATAATTCTCCTCGTGTTTCCTAAGCTGTCAGGAAGCAAAAGAAATCACTTGTTTATCCTGCATCAACACACATCCTAGTCCATTCTTGGAAGAATCACAGAAGACTACATATCCTTTTCCTTGTTCAGGTAGCACAAGCACAGGTGCACTTGTCAACCTCTCCTTCAACAACTGGAAAGATTGTTGACACTTATCACTCCAAGAAAAAGGAACATCTTTCCGGGTCAACTTGGTCAAAGGTAAGGCTATATAACTAAAGTTCTTAATGAACCTTCTATAGTAGACAGCTAACCCCAAGAAACTTCGAATCTCCGTCGTTGTCTTCGGTTGTTCCCACTGTAGAACATATTCTACCTTTGTAGGGTCAACATGAATTCCCGAGGCAGATATCACATGTCCAAGAAAAGATACCTCCGGCAGCCAGAACTCACACTTGCTAAACTTAGCATACAACTTGTGTTCTCTTAGCAAGGTCAAAGCTTGGTGAAGATGCCGCTCATGCTGCTGAGCGTCCTTACTATAGATCAGAATGTCATCTATGAAGACAACAACACACTGATCAAGGAAAGGTAAAAAAACTCTATTCATGAGTTCCATAAATGCAGCTGGTGCATTGGTTAGTCCAAACGACATAACCGTGAACTCATAGTGACCATACCTTGTCCTAAAGGCAGACTTGGATATGTCACTATCCTTAATACAAAGTTGATGATATCCAAACCTCAAGTCTATCTTGGAAAAGACGGTTGCACCACGCAACTGGTCAAAGAGATCATCAATCCTCGGCAGAGGGTACTTATTCTTTATTGTTACTTTATTGAGTTGTTTGTAGTCGATGCACAATCACATTGACCCATCTTTCTTTTTAACAAACAAGACCGGAGCACCCCAAGGTGAAGTGCTTGGTCGGATAAAACCCTTCTCAAGTAACTCTTGAAGCTATTTCTTGAGTTCTGCCATCTCGGCAGGCGCCATCCTATACGGAGTCTGGGCTATGGGTTTCGTATCTGGGATCAGATTGATTTCAAAATCAATCTCCTGAAGTGGTGGTATACCAGGAAGTTCTTCAGGAAACACATCCTTGAATTCCCTGACTATGGGAACTTCGGCAGGATTGGAACTTTCCTTGGTAACATCTACCACATGGGCCAAGAATGCATAACATCCTTGCCTCAACAGCTTATCATCAACCATAGCTGACACAAGACAGGTGGGCAGAATCTTTCTTTCACCTTGAAAGATCCATGTGTTGCTTTCATCAGCAAACACAACCAACTTGGACTCACAATCCAAGACAACTCTATACCTTTCTAAGGTATCCATCCCGAGGATTATATCAAATCCTTGCATATTAAGTGGTATAAGATCCACTTGAATGCGATGGTTGGAAAAGAAAAGGATGCAGGGAGAACATACCTCCTGCAAAATGGCAGACCCACTCAACAGAGTCTCCAACAACAAACTATCTGCCCTATGACTAACAGTCACATTGCAGTTACGAATCACTCTTCGAGTGATGAAAGAGTGTGTAGCACCCGGATCAATTAGAACAGATACTACACAGGATGTAGACATATCAGGATATAAAAGTTCCATCTGACCTGCCACTACCCGTGGATTGACCATTGCATCTGGTGGGTTCATAACATAGAACCTCACTGTCGCCTGGTGTTGAGGTGGTGCTGATGATCCAGCTTGAGACGCTTGTCCACGTCCTCGAGCTGCTCCTTGAGATTGCATTCTCTGAGATCCTTGTTGATTCTGTCTCAGAGGCTGTGTCACACTGATAGGCCTAGAACGAAAATCCTTCATCAACCACAGTTGTAGCATCTCCTCTCCTGTTGTTGTGGTCGGGGTGGTCCAGTAACTGACATCGATGCAGAACTGTGAGTCCCTTGAAGCGGTTGACTCCGTCCTCTACCTCTGCTTGGTGACCATTGAGTTTGAGAACTCGATCTGGGTGGTGGAGGGTTAGGTGCAGAGAATCTAGGTTTCTTAAAATCCCTAGATGAAGAACCCTGGAACTGTGGATATCTTTTATGGGTTTGCCTCTTCTCAACCACAGATCTCTCTATCCTTCGGACTGACTCAATGAAGGTAGAGAATCTCTCTCAGTTTTCTAAGGCAGACACAGGGGTTGACATATCAGCATTCAAACCCTTCTCGAATCTCCTGATTCTTTCCTCATTTGTGGCAGCCATGTGCGGACAGAACCGCAGCAATTCCATGAACTTAGCTTCATACTCGCTAATGTTCATCATACCCTGCCTTAGTTTCTCAAACTGAGAGATCTTCTCATCTAGGAAGGTCTTTGGAAAATATCTATTGATAAATTCCCGACGAAACTCTTCCCATGAGAACTCTATTCCAGGTCTCTTCTGCTCTTCCATGTTCCACCAGTGACCAGCACTGCCTTTGAGAAGATAGACAGCATGTCTAACCTTCTCAGCTTCCGGGATAATAAGAATCCTGAAAGCCTTCTCCAACTCTGTCAACCATAGGTCAGCATCTGCGAGGTCGGCAGTCCCAAAGTACTCGGTAGCTCCGACACGACGAAGTCGTTCGAACGTCTTACCGATACCTTGTGCTTCAGGCTGGACAGGTGCCCTAGGTGTAGGCATGGGCATCCTGTCGGTTATGTGTGTCATGGCAGTCATGAACTGCCCGAACATTGTCTGTACAGCTGGGTTACCCATGTCGACTGGGTCAAACTGGGGTGGCTCTCTTGGTGACTCAGGTGCAGGCTGTTCTATTCTTAGAACCCTTGCACCGCCTTGAGGTGCACTAGCACTACTCTCTGCCACATACTCATCATGAGGCTCAGCCATCCTTATGTATCTTCTTCTCCTGAGGAGTAGAAGATTCTATTAGATAGGGAAAGAGTACTAAAGATAGACTTGACATCCTAAGTCCTATGCCTCTGTAGACTCAACTGACCTAGAGCTCTGATACCACTAATTGTGGGCTCTAATCTCCAAACCAAGATATAAACACGATTCAAACTTAGCGGAAGCGATTCGATTAACAGTGGAAGACAAAAATCACGAAAAATTAAAACTTTTCTAAACAAGAGCTTGAATCCATAAAAGCTTCTTTCATAACAAGAGATAAACTGTTTACATCTCATGATAATTACTTCTTGAGTAATTATATACATCAAGATACAAAATCTCAAGAACTCATAACAAAAGACTCCAAGACCTGAGAGTACAGAGGACACATAGGACTGACTCTAACTACACCACATGGCAGGCTAAATCTCCCCCTGAGATTTACTGCTGCTCCTGGTGCTGCTGCTGCTGGGACTGGTCACCTGTAGACCGGTTCCTCCGTCTCCGACGTCCACCTAAAAAGTTGAAGTCTACGGGGTGAGACAATTTTACATAATTGTCCCAGCGAGAGTTATAACTCTCTGCCAGAAGCTTTATTATAACATCAAAGAATATCTTAAGCAGTACAGCTTTTAAAGTATTCAATAGAAGATACAGTTGTATACAAGAGCTCAACATTTATCAAGCATAAAGAACATATGCACCATTCAGTGTAACATCAATCAATTAGCTCATAGTTACCTTTAACAGGTATACTACGCTTGTAGACTATGTTTTTCAAATAGTCTTATTATTATGCCCTGTGGAGATGAGGTTTACCACTCATACCCCAACCAATCACTGTTAAGTGCCTTAGTATCATACTAGGTCATCGAAAGAGCCAAATTCTCATGACCTTCACCTTCCTCAGTCAGTAAGAGGATCACTTGTAGGACATCTTGTGTCTCTACCATTATAGCTCACCAGGGTAATCTGGTCCTTCGCTATTTTAGAGTTACAGTGGCGTTCTGTACTCTCTTCGTCATCAGGAGATTTCATGTTTATCTTCACTGATACGGATATCTCTGTTTTCCTCGTCATCAGGAGGTTTCATGTTTACCATCCACTGATACAGTATGAGTTTTGTAGTGAAGGATTGACGGATTATACATCTACATCAAATTCCTACACTAGGATGTAAGGTTCTACACATCCATATACCCCACATACTCAACAGTATGTGATCCAGGAGTTCCCTTGGGAAAACCTGTTTCACCATCATTTGATCTCTGACAATGATGGATCTATGATCAGGGATTCTACATTACACTTGATTAGTTAGGTACATTCAGTATTCTTTAACATCATACATTGTTCTTCAAACAATAACAGTAGCACAACAGCTATGAAAGTAGAATACTAAATGTAACAAGCCTACCTCTCATTAATCATCATTTCTCAATATACTCATCACAAGTCATCTCTAAAGCATGACCTTGATGGTTTTCATGGCTCTTTCAGCCCATTAAAACATGGGATGCCACTGACAAGGCATCAAAATACTTTACTTATTCATAAAGCTATCAATATGCCTTTAATGAATATAGTATCATCATCCATACCTGGATATGATCACCTCCATATCAGAACCTGCATGGTTAATTCAACTAATAAAGGTAATTCAAAACAATGATTATACTTTCCACTCTTGTCATAAGAGCTAAGTTCTTTGATTCTTATCAAATAGAGTTTAATACTCATATAACATGTCATCACCTTTGAATTAGGGTTTACTATTCACATCACATGTCATTACCCTTGAATTAGGGTTTACTATTCACATCACATGTCATTACCCTGGAATTAGGGTTTACTATTCACATCACATGTCATTACCCTTGAATTAGGGTTTACTATTCACATCACATGTCATTACCCTTGAATTAGGGTTTACTATTCACATCATATGTCATTACCCTTGAATTGAACTCATAACATCATCATGTATGAGGAACATCATCATTGATGCTCTCAGATTAGCTTAAGATTCATCATATATCATAATTAGGGTTTCCATGATCTCACATAGGTGGATCATACCCTAATCATGCACATTCATGTGTATTGAAGGTTCTTTACCTGAGTTTCCACCCTAAAAGGGTACTTTCTCTCTCTTAAGGTACTTTCTCTCTCTTAAGATACTTTCTCTCTCCTCATACTAGTAGATGGTGATAACACCACTCTAGATCAGGTTGGGTTAAGTCCTCATGGGCTAACATAAGCCAAAACATCACTATCATGTGATTAGGGTTTGATTTGAACAAGGTATTACTCAATTGAACCCATCAAGGTATTTTGGTAATTCTCCCCATTGATCACCATCATGGTTCAACTCATTAGTCACTTAATCCCTTAATATCCTAGGTTATCATTAGGGTTTAGATTAGAGCATCATTGAACCATTTACACCTTCAATTGATTAAGTGAAATCAACCTTTGAAAACCTCAAACGGTTTCAACCTTCAACCTCCAAACGGTTTGAGACCGTTTGGATGAGTTGACCGTTTTCTAGGGTTGACTCCAAGACCGTGTGACCTTCAAGGTCATTTGCCCAAAACGTGTGAGGGTGTAGACCGTTTAACAAGTTTGACTTCAAGACCGAGAGGGCTTACACGGTTTGAGACCGTTTGGTGTCTCTCGATCTTGAGATCGTTTGAGTCCAAACAGTCTTGAGACCGTTTGGCCCCAAACGGTCTTGAGACCTGATGCATCGGTTTTGAGTCACTTTTATAGACTTATTTTATATCTATTTTATGCATGTATTTGTCATTTTCTTGATTATATTTGCATAATTCACTATAGTTGGCCCTTAAACTCTTTTTGCATCAAATTATACTTCTTTTATAATATTTATATGATTTTATATAATCCCCGGACTTATACACATGTTTCGGCACTTTTTCAGGCACTTTTGCATTGTCCGAAGTCGATACTATCGACCCCAAGGTCGATAGTATCGACATTTCATCAAAAAGTAACCCCAAAACGCGATCTTGGAAGGCATAACCTGTTCCATGGTCGATACCATCGACCTTGGGGTCGATACTATCGACAACGTCGGGATCTGGCAATTTTCAGCACTAAAACGGAGCGTTTTAATCCGACGGTTGAGCTTTTTCAGAGCCGTAAGTGGTCCTATGATCTAAGAAGAGCACGGACGGCCCGAGGGGGAGAGGACATTGTGTTGCACAACATCCAAGAAGGAGAGAGGGAGATAGGAGACGAGAGACGAAGGCCGTCAACTGAGCGATCCGGGCACCTCCGACGGGCGATTTTGCTGCCGAAAGACTGCAAAATGCACGTTTCTCGAGGAGGATCTCCAGGAACACCTTTGTATCAGGGGTTACACGAGTTTTCTCCATGTTTCCCATGTTTTTCTTCTCTACTCCTCTGTCTTTCATTGAGATGACCATGCGGGGCTAATCCCCTTTGTCTTTAGGACCGGGAGTAGCCCGGGGATTCATTATATGACAATTTTATAATAGTAATTCATATTTTATCTCTTAAATCCGTGGTATAGTTTTGTTTTCTCCATATATTGTTATGCTTGATCACCATAATAATAACCTAACGCCCTTAATCACTTTGAAAGAAGAATTAACGGCTGAAAAGAGACGAAATCTACATTAATCAATAAATCCCTTGACCAAGGTGGTGTAAAATTAATGGTGGATACTGAGAGATCGTTCATAATGTACCGAGTTTAGGGCATAGGTTACTACGGTGGTGGAACCGACCTAGACCTAGGTAGTGAATTGCACCACGACAGTGGGCAATTTTGTTTTCAGGCCACTACCCAGAAAGAGAGATAAAATTGAGTAGCTATATAGAATTTAATACAATGAAAACCCGCGGTGAAACCACAATCCTAAAGATACCCTTTTGAATTGATTAAATTAACATTTAATCGATCGTTTGTTTCGTTTTTATTTTGATTTTCTTTTAATTTTAACAAAAACCCTCAATTTGTTATTCGGCTTAGCTGATCGCAAATAGTTAGTAGGAGTCTCCAACAATTCCGAGTATCCCTGTGTTCGACTCGGGCCTCACAAAGGCCTGTACTACTCGACGCGTTCACTTGTGTTTTAGCGCACAGTAAAATACATGTCAAGTTTTTGGCGCCGTTGCCGGGGATACGGCGAATTGTTGGCACTTTGAGTGCTACGAGCGGCCACTCTAGGCCAAAATTTTTTTATTTATTTTTGGAAACACCTTCAAATATTTTCTTTCTATTGTTCATTAATTTTGATACTCGTCAAAGCACTGTACTAAACTTAAACTTTCCTATTTCAGGTACGTTGCATGGTGCAGATGCGTAGTACGGACTACGCGAATCGCACACCCGAGGTTCCGCTTCCGGGACCTGAGGACGAGGAGCATTCTGAATAAGAGTACCAAGAAGAGGTAGATTTTTAATCTGAACCAGAAGAGATGGCCGAGCCACAGACCATATGGGAGAAGATCAAAGCTTCTTCCTCATCAACTTCAAAGGGGCCTATAAAGAAGCAGGCGATCAACATACCGACATATAAGATCGATCCAGCGTTGATAAATTTGGTGAAATCAAACGCGTTTCATGGGCTGAAGAATGAGGATCCTGTTGCACACATCAGCCAGTTTGTTGAAAACTGCGACATGGTAAAAATAGACAGGTTTCCACAAGATGCACTGTATCTCAAGCTTTTCCCGAGTTCATTGGCGGGAGCCGCGTGAGAATGGTTACATAATTTGGATGATGAGTTTGTGGAGTCCTGGAACCATATGGTGGAGGTTTTCTTTGAGAGGTTCTTCCCTCCTGAGAAGACTAACGACATGATCCGGAAGATTCACAACTTTACCCAACAGGCCGGTGAGACATATTCTGAGACCTGGGAGAGATTTCAGGTCATGCTGAGGAGGTGCCCGCATCATGGACTGGATAAGGAAACACAGGTGAAAATCTTTTAATTTGCTCTCTCCGAGCACGATAGGAGCAACCCTGATTCAGCTGGGTCAGGATTCTGTTTGAATAATACGGACACCAGATGTTGGGAGATTTTAAAGAACATGGCTAGGAAACAGTCATGGGGTGACAGAGGCACTGTGGAGCAGGTCAGAGTTGCAGGCGAATCCAAAGTAATTAAGGAGCTGAACGATAAGTTAGATCTTCTAGCCAAGAAGCTGCTATCTAAGGAATATGCATATGAGGATGAGGAAGCCCAAGTGAAATTCATGCAACAACAGGACTACAGAAATAATGACTATGCATGGAGGAAGGATAAAAAGTTCTCATGGAAGGATTCGAATAACTTTCTGCAAGATCCGGATGCCAAGCCACAATCTAGAGCCGAAGATAAGAACACCGAATTACTCAGTCAGATGGTGCAGCAGAACCAGGAGATGATGGCCATGTTTGGTAAGCAATTGCAATCTCAAGGTGATATTCTAACCAAGTTTGGACAGACGCTGCAAAGCCATGGAGCACAAATGCGGGCATTAGAAACCACCGTGGCACAGATTTCTAGTGAAGTGGCAGCCATCAAGCACGCCAATCAACAGAAACCGGCCGAGAATGCAAACGTGACCCAAGCACACCATCAGGTCAAGTATATTTCTGTGGTAAGCAATGAGGAGGAATCTCAGGTGCAAGAAGCTAAAGAGGAAAGAAAAATGACTTTTAATACGCATGCGTCACCGGCGATACCGTATCCACGCACTTACTATGGACTGCCGGGCGGAAACACTCTCTTCAGAAAATCCCGCCACGAGCACATGATAGTTGCGCCTACGCTTTGGCGAGAAGAGAAAAGTAAGACTGTCCGTCAAGGTGCTGATGCATCTATTGCAGGGGAGGAGTCACAGCACATGATTAATGTTGATGATGTTCTGATAAAGCCCACACCAGAGGGAGTAATTGAAGCAAGTTTAGGGGAGATGGCCCCGAAAAGCTCATATGTGCCTCCTCACAAGCGTGTCAATGCGGCAGATGTGTCAAGTAGGGACAATCCGAAGCCGAAAAAGGAGCACCGGCACTATAGGAAATTCTTGGAAATATTCCGCAAGCTGCATATCAACATTCCACTGGTGGAAATGATTGAGAAGGTTCCCGCCTATGGGAGGTTCATTAAAGATATAATCAACAAAAAGAGGCGGATCAAAGATACTGATGTATGCAAGATGAATGAAATGGTGAGCTCAATCATTCTTGGGAGCTTACCAGAGAAGAAGAAAGACCCGGGGAGTTTTTATATCCCATGTTCAATAGGTGACCAACATTTTCCACAAGCACAATGTGATTCGGGCGCCAGCATTAATCTTATGCCTCTGTCCACATTTCAAAAGCTTGGGTTGAAGGAGATAAAGAAATCGGCGGCAACGATTGAGTTGGCGGATGGGTCCATTGCAAGGCCATATGGAGTGTGCGAGGATGTACTCATCAAGGTAGACAGGTTCATCTTCCCGGTAGATTTTGTTGTCATGGACATGCCACAGCTCCAAAGTTGTGAGATGCTATTGGGAAGGCCGTTCCAAGCTACGACTGATGTCATCGTTGCCATTGGGAGAGGTACATTGACCTTGGGGATTGGACATGATCGAGTTCAATTCAAATTGCCACATGACTCATTGGAGACATCTCTTGACAACCCAGGTTAAAGATATCTTTATGTCAAGCCTAGGACATTAAACAAGGGCGCTTGTTGGGAGGCAACCCAACTTTAGGTTCAATTTTATGTTTTGTTATGTTCTTTTATGTTTATGTACTTAGTTTTTGCTTAGGTTTTGATAATTTTTGTAAAAATGGTACCCTAACTCGTGTTTTGAAGTGTGCAGAATGTTAAGGTTGATACTATCGACACCCATGTCGATAGTATCGAGTTTGGATCAGTAAACACTGAAGAAAAGTCGATACCATCGACCCTAGGGTCGATAGTATCGAGATTCCTGAAGATTTACAGAAAAATTGGTGCCAGTAAAGTCGATACCATCGACCCTAGGGTCGATAGTATCGACACTTTTGAGTTCCCAGGCTTTTAAATGCGTCGATTCAACAAAATCGCTGAGTCTGGGTCGATACCATCGACCTTGGTCGATGGTATCGACACCTGCAGGACAGCTACTTAAAAGAGGTCGTAAAAGGTATCGAAATGAGATTTTTTCGAACCGTTTTTTGTAGAGGAAAGATGGATGAAGCAAGTCACGTCTTAGAACCACTAAGACACAAAAATGGGCCACAAAAATGAGGAGGATAGCAAGCATCACTTGGTCCACTTGAGCATCTAACCATCCTTCTTCACCACACTTCAAAGCGAATGGTACCGTTGTTCCACCTCTTAAGTGAGAATGTTGACTATGAGGCCATAGTCATATTCAAGCTTAGGGGGGGGTGTTGGAACAACCCTCTATCTTAGTTTTTACTTACTTATTCATGTTGATTTTACTTTTGAGATATTAGTTGTTTTTATTTGTAGGTTTACCACTTTTGTAGGATCCACATCTATCTAGTGTAATCTGTGGAGCAATAAATGCATGGTTTCAATTGGGAGTTTTACTCTTGGGTTGTGGGCACATGAAAATATGAGCATATTGAAAACTTTTTGAGCTTATTCTTGTGAGTAATTGAGTGGCATAACTGAGGAAGTGCTTGGGTGAGTCAGCTTCAGGACACGGGGACATGAATGACCATCTTTATTATCCAAGGAAAAGTGATTGACAAGGATGTTTGAGCCCAAACCGACCAAACGCTAACGTGACCTTAGACTAAAGTTTAAGAGAGAAATCCTTCAGTTACCATGTACACATGTCTTTAGAGAGGGACGTATGATATTTTCGGAAGGTTCTGTCAATTAGTCTTGTGATCTGATCCACCGCAATTTCATTCACACTCCACCATAAGAAATGGGAGCACATTACTGTCTTTCACTCTTTGATTGCATACCATGTAGATAGGTCTTGCATTACAACTATTTTTACATTTTTTGCATGAGAATGAAAAAAAAAGATAGAGTAGTTATACATGCACATTATCCTTAGGAGCATGTCATAGTAGTTGCATAACTGTCATTATGTAGTTGCATTTACATCTTTTGAGCATATTTTACACCATGTATCTTATGTTACTCTGAAAACATTAAAGGTGATGAACTTGTTCCATACCCTCCAAATAGAATGCTTCAGATGCACAAGTATGTAACAAGAAGTGAGCCCAACATATAATTCATTGTCATCTATGAAAATAAGGACTTGAAAAAAAATTGAAAAAAAAATTGAAAAAAAAAGAGAAGAAAAAAAAAGAATTGAGAAGTAAGTAGGAATGAGAGGGAGAAAGGAACATGTTCTCACTTACATACTAAGAAGAATAAGCACATGGTGTAGTTTTCTTAGATATTCCATCTCACCTTGAGACGGAATGATAGTGCATGCATCATTCCACCAAAAATGTAACATTAGGACATTTTCACTTGCATTTTGCATCATGATAGGTCATTAATTTTTGTATTGCATGATTGACTATTATGTGCTTCCATCTCTTCCACAACCACCTATCCCATCCACCCGTTGCTCTAATCGGTAGGCCACCCATGATTTCTCCTCATTCATTAATATCAGGAGATCTGCTTCCATTTAGATGGTAGTTAGGAAATGAGCAACGTAGATAGGAGATCACAAGATGCATCAAGTATGGACCAAATGAGTTTATCATATTAACTGCTTTAATTGATAGTGTTTCATTGATTGGGGGACGAACATCTTTTACATAGGTCTTTGGTCGTCTGGATGGCAGTTAGTGTTCAGTGGTCAATGAGGGCTGGTTTGTGGAAAGAAAGTGGGGATGATGTAGATTCATTTCATGTATTTATGTCCTGTTGCTAACTTATCTCAACCAAATCCAAAGTTTTGTTGCTCGAGGACGAGCAAGGTTTAAGCTTAGGGGAGTTTGATGCATGGGTTTTGAGTCACTTTTATAGGCTTATTTTATATCTGTTTTATGCATGTATTTGTCATTTTCTTGATTATATTTGCATAATTCACTATAGTTGGCCCTTAAACTCTTTTTGCATCAAATTATACTTCTTTTATAATATTTATATGATTTTATATAATCCCCGGACTTATACACATATTTTGGCACTTTTTCAGGCACTTTTGCATTGTCCGGAGTCGATACTATCGACCCCCAGGTCGATAGTATCGACATTTCATCAAAAAGTAACCCCAAAACGCGATCTTGGAAGGAATAACCTGTGCCATGGTCGATACCATCGACCTTGACTATCGACAACGTCGGGATCTGGCGATTTTCAGCACTAAAACGGAGCGTTTTAATCTGACGGTTGAGCTTTTTCGGAGCCGTAAAGTGGTCCTATGACCTAAGAAGAGCACGAACGGCCCGAGGGGGAGAGGACATTGTGTTGCACAACATCTAAGAAGGAGAGAGGGAGATAGGAGATGAGAGACGAAGGCCGTCAACCGAGCGATCCGGGCACCTCCGACGGGCGATTTTGCTGCCGGAAGACTGCAAAACGCACGTTTCTCGAGGAGGATCTCCAGGAACACCTTTGTATCAGGGGTTACACGAGTTTTCTCCATGTTTCCCATGTTTTTCTTCTCTACTCCTCTGTCTTTCATTGAGATGACCATGCGGGGCTAATCCCCTTTGTCTTTAGGACCGGGAGTAGCCCGGGGATTCATTGTATGACAATTTTATAATAGTAATTCATATTTTATCTCTTAAATCCGTGGTATAGTTTCGTTTTCTCCATATATTGTTATGCTTGATCACCATAATAATAACCTAATGCCCTTAATCACTTTGAAAGAAGAATTAACGGCTGAAAAGAGACGAAATCTACATTAATCGATAAATCCCTTGACCAAGGTGGTGTAAAATTAATGGTGGATACTGAGAGATCGTTCATAATGCACCGAGTTTAGGGTATAGGTTACTACGACGGTGGAACCGACCTAGACCTAGGTAGTGAATTGCACCACGACAGTGGGCAATTTTGTTTTCAGGCCACTACCCGGAAAGAGAGATAAAATTGAGTAGCTATATAGAATTTAATACAATGAAAATCCGCGGTGAAACCACAATCCTAAAGATACCCTTTTGAATTGATTAAATTAACATTTAATCGATCGTTTGTTTTGTTTTTATTTTTATTTTCTTTTAATTTTAACAACAACCCTCAATTTGTTATTTGGCTTAGCTGATCGCAAATAGTTAGTAGGAGTCTCCAACAATTCCGAGTATCCCTGTGTTCGACTCGGGCCTCACAAAGGCATGTACTACTCGACGCGTTCACTTGCGTTTTTGCGCACAGTAAAATTGCGTCAAGACCGTGAGGCCTCACACGGTCTTGAGACCGTGTGACCTCAAACGGTCTTGAGACCGTGTGACCTCAAACGGTCTTGAGACCGTTTGGTCCATTTGGTCTCAAACCGTTTGGACCTTCAACATGGTTCAATGATTTCAATCATTTATGATTATCAATGTTGAAGCCTCCAAATGGTCAAAGTCATGGTAACCATTTATAGATTGAGTCAATTAGGTTTATGCTTAACCAATTGGTCACTCAATTGACCCTCAATTGTTATCCAATTAGGGTTGAAGTTGGTTCAATTAAGGTCCATCAACGTTCAATCATCAACACTCGACAATGTGAATCAACACAAGGTTGAACCCCTCCATTGAGCTCCAATTGGGCACAAACTTGGCCCAAACGGTCTTGAGATTGTGTGGATGAACTCCACACGGTCTTGAGACCGTTTGCCCAAGATTTCATCAAAATCTAATGTGATTTGATAGGGGTTGAACCTTGATTGAGTCTCAATTCAGTATTTTTGATTAATTCAATAACCCATTGCAATTGGGCCCTCAATTGATCAAATTACCTTAACCCTAGACCTCCAAACGGTCTTGGGTTGTCACCACATGGTCTTGAGACCGTTTGGTTGATCCCCAAACGGTCTTGATACCGTTTGGGTCAATCAACCCAAAAACACTAAGTTATTCATTGAGATTTCAGTACTGATTTCAATTAGAGTTTTACCCTAGTAATCATCCTTCAACTCTTAGCTCGTTTGGAATTAGTCCATCAAATTTGGTGAGTTGTTAATCAAAATTATTCTGAACAGTAATCTCATACGGTCAACGCTTGGTCAACGTTCTTACACGGTCTTGAGACCGTTTGCCCAAAAAGGGCAATTTCAACAGATTGGAAATCAGGAGTAAATTCAATTAAAGTTGTTGATTAAAAAGGCCATATCTCACGATTCCTTTGGAGTTATCATCTCAAATTTTGTGGGTGATTAGCCTTCATAATTATGAACAGAAATCTTATACAGTCCACGCTCGGTCAACGTGGCTAAACGGTCTTGAAGACCGTTTGCCCTTACACGGTCTTGAGACCGTTTGCTCTTACACAGTCTTGAGACCGTTTGCTCACCAAACGGTTTTGCAAACCGTGTGAGCACTTGGTGGAGACCGTTTAGTAAAGTGAAAAGTAGTGGATTAACTTTGGAAATAACGTCTTCATCTCCTAGCTCAAGAACAGCAAGGATTTCTCACGGATTTTCTTGCAAGGTAGCAAAGGAAGGTAGAGAAGAAGAAGAACTATCATCTAAAAGCATAAACGAGATGTATATAACAAAGCATAGGTTTAGAGTTATAAAACCCGCCTAAAGCATGCTCCTTGAGATCCAAGCTTTCGAGCTCCAAGCTTTTAATGGCGTCCTTGAGTTTCCACAGGTCGTCCAAGGTGATCCTTCCAAGGAAAGTCGAGAAGAGATGGCTAGAAAGGTAGAGCTATGTGAGCTAGCCATCAATTTGACCTTGAATTCTAGTTCTTACCATGAACTTAAGCAAAAGGGAGGATTCAAACCTACCTTGCCCTCCTTGGTCATCCTCCTGAGCTCCACAGCTCCTCTTTAGTCGGTTTGGATGAATAGAACAGTGAAAGGAACGAAGGGAGGGTTTCCTTCCTAAGTGAAATAGAGAGCTTATATACTTGGGATGAGGTTTCAACATAAGCTCATAAGTTCTCCATATTTTCAACTTAGTCCCTCCATCCTTTTTTTGCTCGTCCCTTCTTCTTATTTCTAAGGACAACCTTCTTTTATGGTCAAGAAATGAAGGCAAAGAAGATCAACCTATTAGTTAAGCATACACACAAAAGGGGTATAGCACATACACCTTGATTATTCAATCACAAGGGTGTTTTTCATTATATGATTATTCAATTAAAGTGACCTCTTCATCATTTCTTCTCTAAATGATGACAAGAGTCTTAATAAATACTTTTGATGGTGTAAATTACAAGTTGCACCCCTCAAATTGGGTAAATTGCACTTTACTCCAATTTAAGGTTTTCAAGCATAGGGATTGCTTCCACAGCTGCACCTTGGTGCCCAAGCTTGGGAAATCCCTCAAACTTCATCATTCTCATGATGTCTCAACATCAGAGGAACATCTCAACATGTGCAAATTGCAAGTTAACCCTTCTAACTGGGTAATTTTCACATAGGTCCCTGTATTACAAAACAATGCTACAACTTTATATAAAAAGGAGCAAAAACTGAAATATATGTTTCTGAGAAACTTAATTACATGCCCAAAGTTAATCACAAGGATTTAATTACATATTTAGGCAAAACACCTAGGGTTAACTCATAACCCAGGTCAGGGATGTTACAGTTAAGGCTTAACCCAGGTTAGGGATGTTACATATAGTATAATATTTATGAAAATATTTAGTATATTGTAGGTTCTATGTATGGATAACATTACCTAACCCAAGAACTAGAGTTTCATGGAAAAATATAAGGCAACTACCATTCAAAATACAACTTATTGTATATGGGAGTGAACTACTAAACTTGTGCTATATAGGAATCTCTTGAAGCTCTTCCTTCATATCTTTTCTGGTGATGTTATATATTGAAAACCTGTTTTAATAAATGTGTACCACCTATCCCATCCTTGAACACCTAATCTCACTAGTAAGTATATAATGTGTATTGGGTTTTCAAGAAAATTTCGGCAGCATTTCCCCGCTATTCTCTAAGTACATATGTACTTAGAGAACAAACGGGGAAATGCTACCGAAATTTTCTCAAAAACCCAATACACATTATACACTTACATCCTAAGTGAGATTAGGTGTTCAAGAACAGTCCCAAACTGGGGACTATCCAAGATTTACTCCTAATGAGTAAATCTTGGACGGGTTTCTAGGCCAACAAACACAATAATAGATATCTACAATGAAGCATGACTCCATACAAACAATATATAATTTAGTGATTGTTCATTCTAATTTATACCAATGTACAAGTAATATAAAGAACAATGATTGTTCACTTTCTAGGCCAACAAACACATGTGATGTCATTCTTATATATAATAAATATGTACCACCTATCCCATCCTTGAACACCTAATCTCACTAGTAAGTGTATAATGTGTATTGGGTTTTCAAGAAAATTTCAGCAGCATTTTCCCGCTGTTCTCTAAGTACATATGTACTTAGAGAACAAACGAAGAAATGCTATCGAAATTTTCTCGAAAACCCAATACACATTATACACTTACATCCTAAGTGAGATTAGGTGTTCAAGAACAGTCCCAAACCGGGGACTATCCAAGATTTACTCCTAATGAGTAAATCTTGGACGTGTTTCTAGGCCAACAAACACAATAATAGATATGTACATGTTAGGGTTTCATCCCAATTGATGTTAGGGTTTCATCAATGTTAGGGTTTAATCAAATCAAATTAGGATGCTAGAATAGACAAGTTTAAATCTTATTTCAACATGCATCAAAATTTACTGAATTAGGTCAAGCATTAGGATTAGAAGCACAAATATATGCAAGCAAAAGATTTGTTCGTATCCTAGAATTTACATAAAGCATTACATATAGATTTGTTCATATCTTTACCAACAGCAAACACGACCGTGGCTGTGTTGGCCTACCACAGCCGTGCTGGGCAGCACGACCGTGGTAGGCCAACATAGCCACGGCCGTGTTTGCTGCATTTGGTAAAAAGCTAGGGAGAAAGACTACGGCTAATACCTAGAGAGCAGACCGAAGCTAGGCGGCGCGGCGGGCGTGAGATGGGAGGAAGGAGCGGGCGGCGGCGGCGACGCAGGACGAAGCTAGGGCGGCGGCGACGCAGGAGCAACAGAGCAGGTGGCGGGCGGCGGTGGCGACGTAGAGCAGCAGCACCATCGGCGGTGATGGCGAGGCGAGACAAGGAAGCACAGGCAGCGTCGGCGACGGCGAGAACCAGCAGACAGCTAGCGGGCGATCGAGCAGCAGCTAGCGGGCGATGAAGACAATGAAACAGGTATCGGTGCGATCGATCGTGGGTCTATTAAGTTTGTAAAGGCGTCGGTTATCAAATACAAATGACACCTAAAGTCTTCGGCGTCGGTTGATAGTAAAACACTGACGCCCAACTAGACAACCTTTACCCTAATTTTTTTGGCGGGAACCATTATCAGCGTCGGTTATCAAAGGATAACCGACACTGAAAGTGGGACTTTTCGCATAAATTTTCATTTTAAATAGGCGTCGGTGAATTGTTAAAAAACCGACGCTGTAGGTGACCTAAAATATTTTCGCACGAAAATAGGATTTCACAGGCGATTTTAGGCGTCGGTCTGTTATAACCAGCCGACGCTGAATACAAAGCGGTACCCATGTCTGGATGGTCTTCGAATATAAACGTCGGTTTGCATAAATAACCGACGACTAATATTATAGGCGTCGGTTTTCCTAAAAAACCGACGCCCAGAAAAGCGACACAGAACGCTATTTCTGTAGTAGTGATTTATGAAAATATTTAGTATATTGTAGGTTCTATGTATGGCTAACATTACCTAACCCAAGAACTAGAGTTTCATGGAAAAATATAAGGCAACTACCATTCAAAATATAATTTATTGTATATGGGAGTGAACTACTAAGCTTGTGCTATATAGGAATCTCTTGAAGCTCTTCCTTCATATCTTTTCTGGTGATGTTATATATTGAAAACCTGTTTTAACGTGTAATTATTATTTTATAAAAATATTGTTGCATAAATCCATATTCTCATAGAGAT
Organism: Alisma plantago-aquatica; assembly: GCA_963693085.1. Classification (NCBI taxonomy): domain Eukaryota; kingdom Viridiplantae; phylum Streptophyta; class Magnoliopsida; order Alismatales; family Alismataceae; genus Alisma; species Alisma plantago-aquatica. The sequence goes on from OY856411.1 coordinate 653,011,880, forward strand.
TTTCTAACACGAAACTAGATACATACGAAAATAACATGAATATGAGCCAGATCATTGGTTCTTTGTACAATTATTTCATTATTTTTATAGACAAAGATAAGGAAAAAAAATGAATCTTAGAATAAATGTAATGAAAAGAACCCATTTATCACTTAAAAACTTTCTTGACAAAACTAGGTATCACATAATTGAATTTCTATTACAAAAACTTTTCCAAATAATAAATACGAATGAGAATTTTGTTGAATGAAGTTACATTGATGTAAAGAATGATCTTATACACACTTTATGAACCTATCAAGAATGTATATATTTAGTAATGCTATGTCAGATGATGTCTTCAAGAATCACAAATTTGATTCAATTCCTTCATCTTGTTCCTCTAAAGAAGAAAGGTTTATGCAGTGAGACAATGCATCCACTAGCCTTTCAATGTCTTCTCTTGTGTGTGCAGTAGTGAGTGTTACCCTCAACCTGAACATATTTTACAATAGTTAATAATTCTCATATGTGATACAATTGGTTGATTGTCAACAAAAGAAATGAAAATGTTAATTTGATATTTTTCGATACCTGCAAGCATCTGGTGCAACTGCAGGTGGTCGAATTGCAGTTACATGAAAACCATTATTCAGCAAATGCCTACTTCCATTGAATGCATCTTCCTCTGAACCAACTACCAAAGAAACAATCGGGCTTGTTGCGTTGACCTTTGTTAGGTGATTAAAATATTGAACATGATTCCACACTAATCTCCTACGCCATTCCTCTCTTTTTCCTACATTTATAGCCGCTGCAATATTGACAATGAAATGATGATTTACATTCTTGTCAAAAGCTTCTATGTGTATAATATATTATAGAGAAATATATACCTAATGCAGCAGCAACAACAGGAACGGGAAGTGCCGTTGAGAAAATGAATTGCCGACCTCTTGTTATGATGAGGTTCTTCCACTTTTTTCTGAAAAGAAAAGGTCAAATAGGAGTTGGATCAAGTATGTCTTCTTATTATTTTAGTTTTCCTTAATTGCTACTTGGCAGTAATCATTGAATCACCATTATAATGTCAAACTGGCTACCTGCAGGCAATGAATCCTCCTATACATCCAACCGTCTTGCTTAGTGTGCTTATACATATGTCTACTTGATCCTCAATTCCATACACCTCTGCAATACCACAACCGGTTTTACCACAAATCAAAGTTGCATGAGCCTGAAAAAATGAAATGCATATTATCACTATGAAACATAACTCGAATTGGGGAATCATAATAAATTTATATTTAAAAAAAGTAAATGACTTCCAGTGTTGTATGTGTTTTGTACATCGTCGATGACAAATAAGAATCCATATTTTTTACGTAGCTCCACAAGTGCTAGCATTGGTGCAAAATCTCCTTCCATGCTAAACAAGCTAAAATATAAACAACAAATTTAGAAGCTGATTTTGGCATCATAACTATAGGTAAATCACTCGAAGAATTTGGATATTACCTGTCAGTGAACACAACTTTTCTTTCGTTAGGACAGTTTGACCTGTCAATTACCAAATGATCATATATAATGTCATCAAAAAGTTAGTCATTTATACTAATTCAAATGAGTAACTGATCCAAATCAGTAAATGACTTACAAGTGAAAGTAATCAGCCGTGAGCAGTTGGAACAAGCTCACTTGTATATTTTACACAACATGGACGAAGTGAGTATTTATATCGAGGAACATACCAATTTCATCAAGAGACAACATCCTCGAGCAAGTTCAATGTGGCTTACTAGAGATCATAATAAGACTTTTACTAAGTGGTTTGAAGATAAAGTCTTACATCAACTATCTCAAACACCAAATGATAATACAAAAACTATCAAATGCCTCGCCTTTAAACGAAAACTGAATGTTATGTCTTATGAAGGGTTTGACATTAATGGGTTCACATATTACACAAAGTGCCAAGATGATAAGAGTGTCGTCCAAAACAGTGGGGTCACTCTTCAAGCGTCGACTATGTATTTTGCAAGTGCAAAGGATAAGAGTCCATGTGAAGCTAAAATGTCATATTACGGTGTCATTGAAGACATATGGGAGTTTGACTACATAGATTTCAGAATTCCGCTCTTTAAATGTAATTGGGTTGATAAAACCAAAGGAGTTATAGTGGATGAATTGGGTTTCACTTTGGTGAACTTTGAAAAGATTGGCGAGAAGGATGAACCATTCATATTGGCATCACAGGCGAAACAAATATTCTATATCGATGATCCTGCAAATGATAAATGGTCAGTTGTTCTTCATGGTAAAAGACAGTTCATTGAAGATCCTATAGATGAAGAAGAGTACTATGATAAGTATGATGACTCCAGTCCATTCTCAGTTGGGTTGCCAACTCCACAAAATATTGAAGCTAATGATGACTTATATGTGTGCGGAGATCACAATGAAGGATTGTTAATTGATAAAAGATCACAATTTTAGAGGCATGTATGTTTATAAAAGATCACATTATCTTCTAGTTAATACAAATGCTAAATGTTTTCTATTTTCTAGTTAATACAAATGCTAAATGTTTGCCTTTTTCTAGTTAATACAAATGCTAAATGTTTGCCTTTTTCTAGTTAATACAAATGCTAAATGTTTGCCTTTTTCTAGTTAATACAAATGCTAAATGTTTGCCTTTTTAATGACATTTTCAGATGGCTGACCATGATGAGCATGGTGTCCATGATGAGCATGAAGTCCATGATGAGCATGCTGTCCATGACGAGCATGGAGAAGATACCAATGTAAGTTCTAAAAACATATCCTGTATTTCTATAAAATTCATTATCTTCTAGTTATGTCATATATCCCATATTTCTATATTGCGCTAATTCGGTGGGTTTATTTTTGTCAAATTTTAGGTTGATGATGCACATGTACCCACTGAAGCACTGGAGCAACTTGATGTGCAATACCAAACACTTAATAAGAAAAGGGGCATCACTCTATTGAAGAAGTTAATAGAGCTAAGTGGTAGTGGATCCAAATTGGTTGTGGAGTTTGATAATGGAGGAAATGCAATTGGAGTGAATCGCAATAATTTTGTAAACTATCTTGGGTGTGTCACTTGAAGCCATTGTGGTGTTAAGTATGATAATTGGCATAAAGTTCCTCAGGGGAAGAAAGACTTGATATGGAAGGATTTATGCGTGAGTTATTATTATTTGCAATTCTATTTTTTAGATTACAAATTATATTATTTGCAATTCTATTTTTGGATACTAGTTAATAAGAATTCTATTTTACAGAATCTGTTTGCATTGGATGAGAAGCTGCATCATAAAAGCATGATGCAACGCGCTGGAAAAATGCTTAGAAACTATAGGACAAATCTCAACAAAGAATACATAAAAGATGGTGATAAGAAGAAGAAGTCAGCCCTTGAACAGTGGATCTTCTTGGACAAAGAAGATTGGGACAATTTTGTTGCTTCAAGAAAATATGAAGAATTCAAGGTATTAGGCGTCACTCCCAATTTGATTAATATACGTTGTATTCAACTATTTAAGATTAACATTTAGTGCTACTAACTAGGCCCTCAGTGACGCGCAAAAAGCAAGGCGTGCATTGAATGTGCATGACCACACTATGGGTCCAAAGGGCTATGAAAGCGTTCGCCAAAGACGACAGGCGGAGTCTGCGGCTACTCAGGAGTCTGCTGCTGCTCAGGAGTCTGCCACACCCATGTCTCGCCATGTTATCTGGATAGCTGGGAGGAAAAACAAGAAGGATGAAATAAAGAAGCCCGTAACTGCTGAGGCGGCTGCAAAAATGGTAAAATACAACTATTAGAGCAATTGTTTGAATGTTGATTATTTATGGTGTTAACTTACCAATTTCTGTTGATGGTGATTAGCGGGAACTGCACGAGCAGAGGAAACATGGCACGTTCATCCCTCAGGGCACAAGGGATGAATTGACAGTTGCTCTGGGTAACCCAGAGCATCCTGGACGTGTTAGGGGTGCAGGCGCTGGTGTGGGCATCAAAGCATTCTTTGGGCCATCCCAACGCAAACCCAGAGCGTGACTTTCACAAGAAGAGGTAAACTATTCTTTTTTTAGAATGTTACTGCAAAAGGGAATTCAATAATAAGAAGCTAATGTTTCTTTTATCCATGTATAGGAGAATAAGAGAGTCGAGGATATAGTTGCTAAGAAGGTCAATGATATAGTTGCTGAGAAGGTCAAGGAAGAAATAGTGCGGTGGCAGGCATCTCAGGCTTCCAATCAGCCTATAGAGACCCACTCTTCTCCTGATGCACAGACTGTGAGTAATCCTGGAGACCCATCACCTAACACGTATGCTGTAAGTATTGTTTATGACATTGTAGCTAGTCTTTTCAAGATGATATGTTTTCAAGATGATATGTATATATGTATAACATTCTTTACGTAAATTTGTAGGCATTGAAGCCATGCCGCTTAAGAATGCAAGACTATGTTGTCGTAGAGGTGCAGGCTTACCAGTCCCTTCCTGGGGCAACGTTTCATGGTACTCCAATGCCGTAGGGCTACGTTCGTGTGAGCCCGATATTTGTATTACCCGATTGGAGGGAAGTTGCATTGCCATATGCCCACCCAGATATTGATACACTTGGTGAGGCAGAAGGCGGGGTGATATTGTGGCCCAAAGCAGATGTCGTCTACACTACTGAAATTGTAAGATAAATTTACATTACTTTAGATTGTTAATGTGTATATATGAGGTCAACTGATCTGAAATTATATATACAGGTTAAAAAGAACCAGAGCACCTAGGCCTCCACCTCCACTTCCTGCATTACCAAGTTGGGTTCCAACTGACCTAAAATACCCGTTAGGTCCTGCTTGTAGGGGAATGGCATGTAGGCTACAGACACATAATATACATTGCCCTATAATTGTTTCTTTAGAAGCAGATTATACAGGTCAATCATACGATAGCTCTTTATTTATACAAGATATTATTGAGCTATTTATGTATGATTGGCTGAATACATCAATGATAGAGACATGGATAAGGTGAGATCTTGTTTATACATCCATATACCTTGTGTAAGATCCGGTGATCTGGTTTCTTATATATTAATGCATACGTAATACATGTTTTGCAACTACTTAGTCAAAGATCAATGCAAACAATTTGCATTTGATCATGTGGGTTTTTTGATTCCATCATTGATTAGTATGGTAGCTAAAGACCCTGATAGTGTTCAGCAATACTGTATAGATACTTTTACAATTTTCGGTCAACAAAAGAAGACGATAATAATAGCTCCATTCAATGTCAAGTAAGTTTACTTTATATATAATTTGGACTTAATAAAATTCCATTTTTATTGTGCATTTTGAGTTATTAATTTTTAACTTGTTTACCTCTAGCGGTAGACATTGGGAGTTACTAGTTATTGTCCCCGGGACGTTCACTATTTATTATCTAGATCATGCGGGAAGTACATTGAACACTAAAATTGGACACATATTGAGAATGCCATTATTCTGGTGAGAAATATTTTATTTTTATATCCGTTAACATATGTTATTACATTACTATTTAATTATGCAATTTACTGTGTTACATTAACATGTAGGGGTTTAGATGCATTAACAAATGCTGGAGGAAATGTCCCAAGGAGAAAGAACCAGCCAATAATTTGGGAGAACGTAAAAGTAAGTTCCCGACTCCAATGTATATATTATTTATGTGAACTGTGCTTAGTTGTATTTTTTAATATTTTGTATGTTTCAATTTATAGTGCGCTACACAAGACAACGGCTGGGCATGAACATACTATGTGATGCGATTTATGCAGATGATTATCCGACATGCCGCATTGGATATTAATACCATACATGAGGTATTATATATAGTCTCATTAGTTAGTATGAAATATATCAATCTTATTTTTATATTATTACTTATATATACATCATTCTCTTTGTAGGTATTTAAAACTGACCACACTATAAGTAAATGCTTAAAAAATGTACATGCTCCATATATGATGGAAGCATTAAATGAAGTAAGAGAAGAATGGGCAAAAGCCATACAAGTAGTGGCGATTGTAAGATATAATTGGGATGCTGATAGCGATGCTGAATGATATTTTGTAAATGAATATTTCTGAATGTTTATACATGTCTGAACATTTCTACAATGTATTTGAATGTTTCTACATGTGTGAATGTGAGAATTGAATTGATGTCTGAATGTATCTACTTGTGTGAAAAAATATTTGTTGATTTTGCAGGTTTGTGGCCTGTTTGTAGGTTGATATCAATGGATGTCGTAAACCTGTAGTTCAGAAAACTGAACTACAGGTTCTCATCCTGCTGACTGGCCACAACAGGCCTGCAAACTGATAAGAAAAAAAAATTAAAGTATAGGCGTCGGTTATTTATAGAACATCGTCATCAAAGGCCTACAGCGTCGGTTATTAGATAAAAACCGACGCCTAATATGACAAACAACCCGACCGTGTAGGAAAGCACGACCGTGGTGGAAAAGGCGTCGCTTATTCGTATAAAACTGACACCTATAGTACTAAACACGGCCGTGCAGCGAAGCACGGCCGTGTCGTCTGGGAGTATGGCGTCGGTTGTTCAGTTGTTAACCGACGCAGAAAGTTTCCTAGGTGGTGCCCTCTTTTGTGGCGCGAACCCTATAGACGTCGGCCAACTATATATAATCGACGGCTATAGATCATATAGGCGTCAGTTAGAAAACCGATGCCGAAGAGTTCGACCTTTAGCGTCGCCCATATAGTCGTCACTTGAAAACCGTCGCCAAAGGGGGTTAAACAACCGACGCCAAAGGCGTATTCTGTAGTAGTGCAAGAACTAGAGTTTCATGGAAAAATATAAGGCAACTACCATTCAAAATACAACTTATTGTATATGGGAGTGAACTACTAAGCTTGTGCTATATAGGAATCTCTTGAAGCTCTTCCTTCATATCTTTTCTGGTGATGTTATATATTGAAAACCTGTTTTAACGTGTAATTATTATTTTATAAAAATATTGTCGCATAAATCCATATCCTCATAGAGATTTTCTAACATGAAACTAGATACATACCAAAATAACATGAATATGAGCCAGATCATTGGTTCTTTGTACAATTATTTCATTATTTTTATAGACAAAGATAAGGACATAAAATGAATCTTAGAATAAATGTAATGAAAAGAACCCATTTATCACTTAAAAACTTTCTTGACAAAATCTAGGTATCACATAATTGAATTTCTATTACAAAAACTTTTCCAAATAATAAATACGAATGAGAATTTTGTTGAATGAAGTTACATTGATGTAAAGAATGATCTTATACACACTTTATGAACATATCAAGAATGTATATATTTAGTAATGCTATGTCAGATGATGTCTTCAAGAATCACAACTTTGATGCAATTCCTTCATCTTGTTCCTCTAAAGAAGAAAGGTTTATGCAGTGAGACAATGCATCCACTAGCCTTTCAATGTCTTCTCTTGTGTGTGCAGCAGTGAGTGTTACCCTCAACCTAAACATATTTTACAATAGTTAATAATTCTCATATGTGATACAATTGGTTGATTGTCAACAAAAGAAATGAAAACGTTAATTTGATATTTTTTGATACCTGCAAGCATCTGGTGCAACTGCAGGTGGTCGAATTGCAGTTACATGAAAACCATTATTCAGCAAATGCCTACTTCCATTGAATGCATCTTCCTCTGAACCAACTACCAAAGAAACAATCGGGCTTGTTGCGTTGACCTTTGTTAGGTGATTAAAATATTGAACATGATTCCACACTAATCTCCTACGCCATTCCTCTCTTTTTCCTACATTTATAGCCGCTGCAATATTGACAATGAAATGATGATTTACATTCTTATCAAAAGCTTCTATGGGTATAATATATTATAGCGAAATATATACCTAATGCAGCAGCAACAACAGGAACGGGAAGTGCCGTTGAGAAAATGAATTGCCGACCTCTTGTTATGATGAGGTTCTTCCACTTTTTGCTGAAAAGAAAAGGTCAAATAGGAGTTGGATCAAGTATGTCTTCTTATTATTTTAGTTTTCCTTAATTGCTACTTGGCAATAATCATTGAATCACCATTATAATGTCAAACTGGCTACCTGCAGGCAATGAATCCTCCTATACATCCAACTGTCTTGCTTAGTGTGCTTATACATATGTCTACTTGATTCTCAATTCCATACACCTCTGCAATACCACCACCGGTTTTACCACAAATCAAAGTTGCATGAGCCTGATAAAATGAAATGCATATTATCACTATGAAACATAACTCGAATTGGGGAATCATAATAAATTTATATTTGAAAAAAGTAAATGACTTTCAGTGTTGTATGTGTTTCGTACATCGTCGATGACAAATAAGAATCCATATTTTTTACGTAGCTCCACAAGTGCTAGCATTGGTGCAAAATCTCCTTCCATGCTAAACAAGCTAAAATATAAACAACAAATTTAGAAGCTGATTTTGGCATCATAACTATAGATAAATCACTCGAAGAATTTGGATATTACCTGTCAGTGAACACAACTTTTCTTTCGTTAGGACAGTTTGACCTGTCAATTACCAAATGATCATATATAATGTCATCAAAAAGTTAGTCATTTATACTAATTTAAATGAGTAACTGATCCAAATCAGTAAATGACTTACAGCAAATAGTCTAGATGACCCATGTCCTTGTGCTTGTAGACATAAATCACAGCTTCTTGGTGTCTTTCTAGAAGGCGAAGTCCATCAATAATAGAAGCATGGTTCAGTTCATCAGAGAAGATGGCAATCTTTTCTTCTTGTGATGGCCGTTTAGTCTTGGCAAGCAATGATGCGATGCTTCCCAGAGCTGATAGGAAAGCGTTGTTGGCAGCAAAACCAGTTGGGCACACAACACATTCCTATAAAATTCAGCAGTGATTCATGTCAACAATCGATAATCTAACAAATACAAATAATGTTAACTCTGATTGAACATTACTAGCAAGATGGATCATAAAATCAGTACCTCTTTTTTCACCAACTCAGCAAGGGTTGACTCAAGCTGACGGTGGTAGTTGGTTTCCCCGCATATCATAGCAGATCCTCTTGGTCCCATACCATAAGCCATTGAAGCTTTGGCAGCTGCCTTCCTCACAGAGGGGTGTGAGCTCAGCCCTAGGTAATCGTTGCTTGAGAAGATGAGTAGCTTCTTATTTTCTTCAGCTATGGTTCTTCCTTGCAACTCCACGTCCACTAGCGTCCGATCCCACGGCCCAGGACCATCATACACATCCATGTCAGCAAGGATGTCCTCGGAAACGTTGACTGGTTTCGGAAGCGAAATGTGAGGCAATGCCTCGAGGGCATGCTTGGGAACCCACCTCGAGAAGGCTCTCTCGGCCAATTCTTCCCACATCATAGCACTAGTAGCCGCTGCCATTTTTCTGGTCTGGCGATCACAACGAGAGGGTCGTGAAGTGATGGATCGATCTAGAGAAGTTGATGCTCTACGTAAATAGCTTCTCTGGATTGCTATATTTGTTCGAAGAAGGGAGGTTGATTTTGCATGAAGGACGAAGAGAAGGCTACCCTTATTTATAGAAAAGGTGTATGGTCTCGCCGTCTCCTACAGCATGAAGATCAAGCAAGAGCAGCCACACGCTTTAGCTGACATTGATTCATAAATGGCTGCGGTCTAGTCTCTTGTTAACAATTATTTACGGCTGTACTCTTTAGATGAAAGAAAGGCTTCTAAAACAGCATAACGAAGTCAAGTCCACATGGTCTGCTACAAACAGGACAACCAGAACATAGTATGGCCCGCAACTTGCAACTGCTACATGCTTATGTCAATTGGATATTTCGTTTAACCTTAAGTATCCACTTTAATTTGAAGACGGCGTGCCAAACAGGAACCAATTCCAGATGACGATACTCTTGTCTGACCACAACTTGAAGACGGTGGGCCGGGAGGCCGTTACCTGAAGCCGTATAACGTATTCAAGTCCACGGGCAATTACGAAACGAAGGAATAATAAAGGTCCAGCTGCCACATCCTTCTTGTACATTTTCTTATAGAGTTCTTTCCCAAACAACCAAACATTATGGAATTTAAAATTATTGTGTGCACAAAATATTAAATTATATAAAATTTCAGCAGGGATCTTTGAAATGTCGGTTTTAATTCTTAACAATCAATGAAAAATAAAATTATGTTGAACATAAATCAACAAAATAAATATTATCATCATCATTATTTTCTTGACAAATACAACATGTTCAATTTTTTTGCAATTATATCAATTATGACATGATGTCGGATGTGCTGAGTTTAATGAGAATCTGTCACTTCATACTTGGATGCAATTTTTTTTGGAGAATTTTGTCTTGTAGGGAAAACGATTGTGTGGGAAAATAATCTTGTAGAATTCATTAAATTCTATTATTGAATTTGATCATGATAGAAAATTTGACAAGCTATATTTGATAATAATGTTTGTATAAACAATATTTTTTATAATAATCAACCTCCGCTTGACCCAACCATATATGAAAAATGTTGATACCAGAGATGAGCATCTATCGTATTCGTTTTTTGTATACTAAAGTGGGAAAGTCATATTGTACCAAGACGTAGATCAATTAGTCAGGTTGTCAAAATTTTGGGCTGGAAGTCAATATCAGGTTAGGAAATTCTAAAAAAATTTGTCGGGTAGTCACAACTCAGATTTGGAACTATATTCCTTTTTTTAAGTAAATCAGGAGGCAGTCTTATTCATGCCGCCCTTTTTATGTGAGCTAAGCTTAAAAAAGTATTACACTCACTAAATAAAGTAGAAATAAAAAATATGATAGTACTAATACCATTACATAGATCCTTGACTAAGAGATCAAGGATCCCGCTAGGGAGTTGGACATACTCAGTGTATGCCGAGGTGTTTTTAAGTTTGGATTTAGTTAACTCATCATCAACATAATTTCCATCTCTTCTAATATAGTTTACATGTCATCCTGGTTGCATCAGTCTATGAATTTTTCATAATTGCTTCGCATATTTGGGGTGATCCAGGTCGTATCAGTGCATCATTTTTAATGCAAATTGTGAGTCAGTCTCGAAGATAACCTTTCTCAAACTGCTACTAGTAGCAAGCTCGAATGCTAAGATAATCCCCTCAAGCTCATCCTAAAGTACATATGTAGTTTGTAATCTGTTCGCAACACCTCCTGTCCATTTTCCAAATTCATCTATGGCGACTATGGCATAACATGCATTACACTGTTTCACTGCTGCATTAGAATTCATTTTAATAATTCTTGGCCTGGGTGTACTCCATCTATTTGTATAAGCAGTCTGAGTTACCATTGGAGCTTTTACACACATCTCCACATGAGCATTAACCTCCGTCTTTATAAACCTCACCTACTACATTGTATGAGGTTTATAATGTTCTCATGTGCTTGTTTGTTTCTGGTGGTCCAGATATGCCAGTAGGTGACCAAAAAAAGAATGACGGTCTCCCCCATATTTCAACTATAGGTGGATCCATTTCTTAATGTCGCATGTATTGCTAAATTCTTGGCTAATTTCTCTAGTAAAGATCAGATTCCAGACAACTTTGGCTAGCCTTTAATCGTAGATAGAGTGTAAAGTTGTCTCCTCTTCAACATGACACATGGAGCATAAGATGCAAGTGGAAATTTTCTATTGCACTTTCCAGCTATTGGTAAGGAGCACATCATGCATCACGAGCTAGGCAAAAGTTTTGATGTGTGCCGACACCTTTGACTCCAATATCTCAAACCATCTTCTAGTGAATCAGGTCTCTTTTCCTTCTCTCAAAATGTATGTATAGTGATTAGTAATATATTGACCTCTCTATGTATGAACCCAAACCCTTACATCTTCTCTATCATCCTCCATCAGGGGCTTAAGCTTCATGATATTGTCTTCTAAGTGATCAGGGAGCCATTCCTCAAGAAATTTGGTATCCCACCCCATATTAAGGGTGACCATGCTAGCCAATTTCATATCTAGGAGCACCTCAAGGTCATGTTTTAATGTATGATATTTGAGAATAGGAGCATCCCTCCACCATCAGTCATTCCAGGAACTTATACTAGACACATTCATCGGTATAAGGTAAGAGTTATCCTCTATGAATGATTTCCCGACTAACACAACATTACCTAGCATGGATTGATTGCAATGCCTTCCCATCGGGTTGTTCTTTTACTATGGCCTCATACTTCTATTCCAAGTGGAGTGTCAACCATTTCTCAATTCCCATGAATGTTTGTAAAGGAGGGCCAAGTTTCAATCTCACATAGTTTTCAGACCTAGCCCACCATCCTGATTTGGCACATCATTTTATCCTAGGCCCCCAAAGCATGGGGGTGAGCTTTATGGTTTCCTTCTCAAATAAACCTATAATAGAACCTTCAACTCTATCACATAATTGAGGGGGTATCATTGTGGTTTCCATGGTGTACATAGGTATGGCCTACATAGTGGCTTTGGTACAAGAAATCCTACTTGCAAGCGATGGACTCCTGGATGACCAGGATGATATTCTCCAAATCATTTTGTCCAAGATCTCACTATAGGTAAGTTTATTTACTCGCTTATGAATGATCAAGAATCCAATATATTTTCCCAAATATTTGGTACTTTGGTTCCCACTCAATCTACTAATGTGCATTCTCAACCCCTGATCCACACTCTCGAAGAAGAAGTTCCTTGTCTTGGTAATGGATACATATTTTCTAGAGGCCTTCTCAAAAAGTTGGAAGCAGTCTTTGATTGTCTTTATTTGTGTTGTACTGGCCTGAGCAAAGAGAATCAAGTCATCTGTGAAATAGATGTGGGACACTTTAGGGCCTCATGCTCCCATCCTCACTGGCTTCTAGGTCCCCTCATCCACTTTTTACTATATTAGTTGGATTGCTTGATCTAGGAAGAGGACAAATAGATATGACAAGAGGGGGTTGCTTTGATGAATACCAATGCTTTAAACATGTTGGTCATTTTCCCATTCCAAACAATATTTGTCTCACCTTCAGTGATGGAAGACATGATATAATTGACAATGTTATGCAGAATCCCAGTTCTATTGATAATATCTTGGATGAAGTCCTAGGCCATTTGATGGTAGGCCTTAGTCACGTCTATCTTTATAGTCATAGTTTTGGTAGCTTTCTTCCATTTCATGGAGTGTATAATCTCCTGGACTAAAGCTATATTATCTGTGATACATCTCCTCGATACAAAGCTAGTTTGGGTTTGTGATACCCATTTAGGGATGAGAGGCTTCATAAGTTCCACTAATTATTTGGAAATAATCTTAAGGGCCACATTGTTTAAATAAATGGGTATTAGATTTTCACATTAATTTCCCCGACACTCTAACTTTTAGTATGAACATGATGGTTGAATTGCATAGCTCATCAGTTACCTACCCCATAGTAATAGCATACTACATTGTCTTGATAATACTAGGGCATACAATGTTCCAGTTCCTTTAAACAAAAGTGTCGTTAACACCTTCAGACCTACAAATTTAACCGGCTCGAGTGCCTTAGTAATAGAGAGCATCTCAATAGGTGTTGTACATTCACCAAGTCAGAAAGTTGGCTGTCAGTGAGCCCTTTGAACTTACTAGGGATGTTCACACACTCCATATGTTCATAATGCTTGGTTGTCGTAAGAACACTATGGAAATGATTGGTAACTAATTCCATAAGCTCAATTTCCCCTATAATCCAATCACCCATATGATTCTTCAAAGTCATAATAGTATTTCTCCTTTTCTTTTGATTGACATAATTATGGTAAAATCTAATGTTGTTATCCCCTTTTGAAAGCCAGCTAATGTGGCTCCTATTCTTTAGGTCCTCCTCCTCAGCTTTTAGGATGTCATCTAACTCTCTTTAGAGGTTCATGCATAAGGCATCAAAGATGTCATTATATTGATTGGCTACTTTAGTCTGTAGAGCATTTATGTTTTGTATATGATGCTTTTTTTCTTCACCTCTTTTTCCCTCCTTATGTTCCTGTCCCACTTCAAAATGGACTCCTGCACCTCCTTTAGAGCATCATTGATCTACAACCCTACCTTCCACTTGCTCTCGAGCATTAGTGAGAAACCCTCATTAGTTTTCCAAGAAGCTCGAGTAATAAAAGGACGAGCACGATTAGTGAAAGAGTGGAACTTCAAAGTAAGGGATGATAATTAATGCACTATTGGTCGTGGCCCTATCGAGCCTCTTCTGAAGTAACCCGTGCATGTACATGTACTTTATTCCTGAGAATCCCAGGTCAGTTAGATCTGCATCTATCAGCGTATTTAGGAAAATAGCATCTTTCGAACTCTTATAACATTCACTACCACTTCTTTGAATGGGGTCGAGGATCATGTTGAGATGCCCTACAATGATCCAAGTTGTTTTGATATGGTTGCCCATTTTCACTATGTGTTTCTCGAGTTACTTTATCATGATTATTTGGGGACTAGCATACACAAAGGTAATGTAACACTCATCGCTCACTTCACAGCCAATGAGTTGTCGGTGACTACTGACGATATCCACCAAACATTGGTCAACTTCCCAACAAAGCAAAATGACCCCCAAGAAGCCCCTCACTTCAGCATGGTAAAATCTCATGAAACCCATGTGAGTTATATTATTAACACCATTATCTGTGCTTATCCTCGGCTCGAGGATGGCCACTATTATAGGCTTGTGAATCACCATTAACTCATTTAGGGATCGATATCTGATGTTTGTAATGATCCTTATCATATTCTAGAAAAGCAGATCAACCATCATAGGGGTGGAAAGGAAATAACAGAGCCTACGCCTCTTGACCCCTTAGGCATCATCTCCATTTTCCCTATAATTGTTGGCTTCTTTATCAACATTTGACTCCTTTTGGGGATTTACCCAAGGACACTTCCTCCTATGTTCATATAGAGGGGTGGCCCTCAGTTCATATAGAGAAGTGGCCCTCAATTTCTTCATTCTAGGACCATTACCTTTTTCCTTCCTCCCTGTTGGGAGTGGTGTCATATGGGGAATGTTACTTGTGGTTTTCTTGGCCCCTTCCCTATTTGTATCATCATCCATGGGGGTGTGTCATCATCCATCATTATCTGATCAACCTGTGCTACTTCTATTTATGCATTGGTAATTGCAACCTCAGTTATCTCCTCACTCTCCTGTGAACAATTAACATCAACATTTTATTCTGGTTTATCGTCGGTGGTAGTCCCATAGTCTTCCATGTCCTCCTCCATTACTTGAATAACTTCATCCACATTTAGGTGGATAAATTTGTGGTATTGTTCTATAAAAGTGGTCCCAGTATTATCTTTGACAGATGTCACATTGACTTGATTTGTTATATCCTTCAACACTTCTCTTTTCTTCTCAACAATGTTTGTCAATCTCTTAGGGTGCCATTCTTTGGTGGCGTTTTCACTACTTTTTTCTGGCACAGATGGCCCTGGTCTATTAGTCACCGAGTCTGAGGGATGGTTGTTAGGATGTTCTTGTTTTCTTAGATATTTGAGGCTACCAAAACTATTTCCAAATATAGTGGACTGATGCCCTTTATCCATTTGCTTCACCTTCCTATAGATCTTCTTTGCCATATTCCTTTACTTCTTTGATGTTTCCATCCTCCCGCTATCCCCTCTTTGTCACAAGATTTGTCATTTCCTAGGGGTCCAACCTCAACTCTAGGATAACTTACTTGTTTAGATCGACAATATAGTTCTTTATGACCCACTTTACCGCATAAGGAGCAGGAGTCCGACGCTACCTCATACTCTACAAGATATTCTATACCATTAATGAATAATAATAAGAGCCCTAGCCTAGAGGAGCGGCAGCTATGGCGATTGGGGGCGATCACCCTGTTCCCCCCACCCCCGATGAAGACAGCTGGTTTGTGCCGGCGACAGATGTCATGGTGGTGGGAGCCTGGGTGCGTGCAGTGGCCGGACCTCTTCCCACCTTCAAAGGCGCAGATCAGGCGGATCCAAAAACCCCTTCCGTTAAGGAAGGGGACTCAAGGAAATGGATGAAGATGACGGAGTCAATCCTGGGAGAAATGGAAGACTATCACAAGCACTCAGCGATTGTCCAGATCCTCAGCAAGAAGAGTAACTCGATTCAGCTGCGAGGATGGATGATAAGGACCTGTTGACCCAAAGGTGAGCTGGAGCTTTTCACCCTCGACGGAGGTCTCTACCTGGCGAGGTTCGTCTCTGAAGCTGACCTCAACCGAGCTATGTTGCGAGGACCCTGGTTTTTCGACGATCAGCTGGTTTTGGTTAGAGGATGGACCAAGGAAGCTGATACGAGGTGAGCAACTTTCACCTTGGCCCCAGTCTGGGTATCGCTGCCCGATGTGGGGATGCACTGGATGCCTCGACCTATCGCCCTGATTGCGAATGCCATAGGAACGCTCAGGGCATACAACATGAAAGCCAACGGTACTACCATGGGGTGTGCGCGATTCTGCGTCGACATCTCAGCGGTAGAGAAGCCACCGTCGGAGGTCATGATAGAACTACCGAGTGGCGAGAAGTGGGAGGTCAGGGTGAAGTACGATGCGCTGCTGGATCATTGCTCCACCTGTTGTGTCTTTGGACACGATACAGGGTAGTGCCCTGGGGAGAGACACGCTAACTCTTCTTCACCTCCTATCATTCCTGATCTTGTTCGAGGAAGGTTCAAACGGGGCAAGTCGAAAGGTCCAGCAGCACGAGGAAGAGGGGGACAAGCAGCAGTTGTGGTTGTTGTCAATCCAAACCCAGTGACACCAGAAGAGGATGTAACCACGGCGGAGCCGCCTCTACTTGGAGATGACGGCGGGGTGGCTGACAATATGCCCGACACAGGAAAGGAAGCAATGGAAGTCGATACCACCATATCTCACCCAGTTGAAACAGTAGATGGAGGGGGCGTTCCCAGGCCTGGCGAACCAGGGGAAACAGCATTAGTCGCAAGGATGAACCGCTTCGATGCTCTGAAGGACCAGGGTGATGAGGAGGTGATGGAGGGTTACTCCACTGGAAGGAGCAGGAGCCCCATAACTACCCAGAGCACAAACAAGAAGAAGAAGAATGGGAGCAGCCCCATAGAAGGGAGCGGCTCCAACCGGAACTAGATGTATGTCCTTGCATGGAACGTGCGAGGAGCCTCCCTAGTCGATAAGCAAAGGAGGCTAAGGAACGTCATAGCGCGGGAACAGGTAACGCTGGTCTTCTGCTATGAAACGAGGATTATAAGAACCGTCAACGATCGCATCGCATCCCTCTTTCCTGCAGGCTGGTCTTCCTTATCGAACCTTGACCACAGAGACGGAGTGCGCATAGCGGTGGGCTGGGATCCACGGGTCTAGTATGTCGACACGATAAACTCCTCAGACCAGGTGGTGACTTTGAGCTATTGTAACCACGGAGGGATGGCCTTCATTGCATCGGGGGTCTATGGCAAAAATATGGAGGCTGACAGGAAGAGGTTGTGGGAGATCATCAGAACTACTGCCCAAGAGGAGGAACCCTGGATTGTTTGGGGTGATTTCAACAATGTCAGGAGGTCACATGAGAAGATTGGTGGCCGCCCAGTACACGATCGGGTCATGGATGCTTTCAACAGCACCATGGATGATGCTGGCCTGGTGGAGCTGAGCACGGTCAGGGGAAAAACTTCGTGGTTGAACAAACAGGAGGGGCATAGGTGCATTTCTAGTGTTCTTGATAAAGGCTTTGTAAACTCGGCTTGGTTGAAGGTTTGGCCCCACTCCTTCATCAAGTACGGCGATGAGCCCCTCAGTGATCACTACTGGATGAAATTGGACCTCGTGAATATACCAACCATCATCAAATCGTTTAGCATCTACAATTGGTGGTGTGACTGGCATGGCTTCGAGAAAGTGGCTAAGGAGGCCTGGGATTTGTAGGTAGATGGCAACCCTCTTTTCATGGTCATGAAGAAGATCCAGAATGCAAAGTAGGTGCTGAAGAAGTGGTCCAAGGAAGTCATAAACCTTAAGAACCGAATTGATACTGTAAAAGGTGAATTCGATGAAGCTGCGGTGGAAGCCAGAGATGACCCCGAGAATGAGAACAAGGCCAAGACTTGGCATCAGGCTGAAGTCAAACTTAGAAGACTCCTCAAGGCCGAGGAAGTGCTTTTGTGGCAAAGGAGCAGAATTTAGTGGATCAATGACGATGATTTAAATACTAGATTATACCACTCTATTGTCCGGAAAAAGGAGATGAAGGAGATGGTCCACCAACTCATAAATGAGCAAGGTGAAGTGGCGGAGAGAAGGGAAGATCTATCTGACCATATCATCAACTTCTTTCAGCAACTATACAATCAGGAAGATGTCTACGACAACTACATTGATGGCAACATCTTCCCTAGGGATGTGATCACAGATGAGATAAATGATGACCTTTGCAGAGAGGTTACAAAGGAAGAGGTCAGGTGTGCCTTGTTCTCCATCAGTCCCTCCAAGGCGCCAGGGCCCGACAGAATGAACAGCAAATTCTTCCAAGCATTGTGGGACCATACCAAAAATGATCTTGTGAAGGCCATGAGATGGCTGCATCAGGGGGGCAACATGGTCCGAGCCACTAACCATACGTTCATCAAGCTTATCCCCAAGGTGGAGGGGCCGAGGACGATCAACGACTACAGACCCATTGCATGATGCACCACGGTGTACAAGATTTGGGCTAAGATCCTTGCTGGCAGACTTAAGAAATGGCTTCCTACGATTGTATCCGAAGAACAATGTGGGTTTATAGAAGGGCGCAAAATTGTTGATTTCTCCTTGCTCGCTGCCGAATTCCTAACGAGCTTCAATAAAAAGAACTCGAATGCTAAAGCATGTATCAAGATTGACTTAACAAAGGCATACGACCATCTTAGATGGGATACCCTATGGAGCATCATGATGGCAATGGGGTTCAGTACCAGATGGATAGATATGATCAAGCAATGCACAACTACGACCTCTTTCTCTGTCCTGCTCAATGGGGGCCCTGTAGGCTTGTTCAGAGCTTCAAACAGGCTGAGACAGGGGGACCCCCTCTCACCTCTCTTATTTACCTTAGTCATGGAAGGACTCTCCTCTATGATCAAGGACATAGAGGAAAGACAGATCATTAAACCTTATAAGATCTGGGGAATCAAAGTGAAAACACACCTCATCTTCACAGATGATGTGATGATGTTTTCAATCGGCCATGCGAAGAGACTGAGGGAGTACAAGAAGTTGCTTCTGAGGTTCGGTAGATCAACGAGTCTCTATATCAGTGACATCAAGTCACGCATCTTTCTATCTAAATCCTCTGATCCCAGGAGGGGAAGACTGAGGGAAGCCATGGGTATACAAGAAGGCCTTCTGCCTACCAGGTACTTAGGCGTGCCCATTGCAGGAAGCAGAGGTTACTCGAAGGATTTCCTCATGTGCCTTTACAGAGTGAGGAACAAGATTGCAGGCTGGTCTGGGATACATATGTCGATGGTGAGGCGTCTCCTCATTACCAGATCTGTGATCCAGGCCATGGTGAGATTCTAGTGCGAGATGTGCATCCTCCCTAATCCGTCCATCAACAGCATAACCAGAGTGATCAGAAACTTCATATGGTGTGGCAAGGTGAGGGGCATCACCTGGGATACCTTGACAAAATCTTACAAAGAAGGTGGACTCAATATTAAGAAGGTCGAAGACTTGGTGTTCCAATGCAGCCAAAGAAGACTCCACAGATTCCTTACTGAGCAAGAGGGAGCCTGGGTGAGATGGATGAAGGCCAGATATGGTAGTATACCTACTACTCAGAATCACGCGTCAAGGATTTGGGAAGGCCTAGTCCTGGCATGGAGAGAAGTAGGGCACTTATACCGTGTAGAGGAAAATGGATGTTACTTGCTGATCAACCAACAGAAACCGTGGTTTAGCACGGGGCGGGGGGCTCCTATTCCGTGGTTCATACTGCTTTGGGGCAAAGGGCACGTCCTAAAATGGAGTGTGGCGTGCTACAAAGCAGTAACGGGTAAACACCTTACAAAGGATATACTTGTAAAGTGGGGGATTCTGGTCAACCCGAAGTGCCAGTTCTGTGATGAGGAGGAAACGTGCGCACACCTATTCTTCGAATGCCCCAAGGCTAAATACGTGTGGGTGTGGGTGTGGCTGAAAAATGGATGGGACAAGCTTAGTGCAGCTAGCTTTGAAGAGCTGATTGAACAAATGATAAACAAAGTAACTAACAAATATGAGGAGATGTTTGTAGGCCTTTGCTGTACAAATGTATGCTTTAACATTTGGAAAGCACGCAACCATAGTCTCCATGGGCGCGCTTATACGAAGGATATTTTCCATTTTGTTAACTTAGACTTGGAGATGGCTTCCAAAGCCAAGAGAGGCCTATGTAAGGGCATGAGCCCCATAGCTAGGTTATACTGGGGGTTTTTGTAGAGTACACCTCGTATACTCCACAATTTTTGTAAGTTGTACATGATAGTGTAGCTATCGGGTTGCATTTTTTGGCAATATACTTACCAATTTCCAAAAAAAAAAATGAATAATAAAGGGCACATGATCTTAGTAGTATTAATCTCAATGGCAAGTTGGGTGAATTTACTCCTTTATAAATGTTGTATGACTATTAACTTTAATGAGCTCCCCCCAATGCAAGATAATTGTATTTAAAAAGAGTAGGGACATACAAGTGTAGAGGGAGATCCAATATGTAGCCATGTAACCACATGTCTAGGAATCTCCTCTGTTGGCTTTAAGGTGGGGTACCAATCCCAGACAGCCAAGCAGCATCCAAACGGTTTCGAAGGGCCTCCAATCATAGTTGTGTTGTAATCTTCTCTGCATGAAAGCTTCACTATGTAGTTCCCAAGTCAAGTTCATACATATTAAACCGCCCTTTAGGTTTCCAAAAGAGCTGGATTCTATCACACATGGTCATGAACCCCACATCTGCCCCTAAGAGTCTGATCACTACAACATACATCCAGGGGAGGGCCAAGTCTGCCTTTGCATTTAGGTCAGTGTAAATGGTTGGAAAATCCTCCATGGTCTTGTCCTCGAGGTGATTCTCAAATCAATTCTCTAAAAAGAAAACATTAGATCCCTTCTGTTGTCTTCGTTGATTATTGGATCCACTCACATTACTATTGTAGGTTTGTCTGTTACTTCCCTATTGATCTGTGGTTACAAACGCCCCATCGAGTGCTTTTGAGGTGTGGCAATCCTGGTTGTTAATACCATGGGAGCCCTCATTGTCAACTTCTTCTCTGATGCCTCCATTACTAGTAGAGACATGATTCCCTGTTAAATGGAACTCAGACCCAACAAGTGGCATTGAAACCCTAACACTGTTGTGGGGAGGTTCACTGCTACCTATGCTTTCCTTGTGTGGGTCCTTCCTCCTCCCCCTTCTAGATCTGGGCCCCTCCATGCCCCCCTGTGATTTGTCCTCCATCATCTTCTCCATGACCTTGGCCCATTGTGCCACCACCACCTCATATCCCCCTCTTCCCCCACTTGTCATCGTGGAAATGACATGGAGCTTTTTTGTCATAGAGGATCTCCATCATTTAATTCATTGTGACTGCCAAAACTTTTTGGTGCCCTCTAGTTGTTTCCCTAGATTCAACTAGGGTTCCACCAATCCTACCTCAACACAGATTTGGTACTCCATTCAAACACATGTTAGACTTGGATCATTAAATTTAAAACAAGGAGAAAACCCAATTTGTTTAACTATAAATTAGAACCCATGTTGACCGAAATCTCAACAACATGCACGTCTGGTTTGTCAAAATGTTAGTTCTCTAAAATATTTTATTTTATAGTCTAACCCAAAACTAATTCAGATCCTGATGCGTCTGAATCCAAATATGACCCAAATTAGGTATATTGGAGCTCTATACTGACCCAAACTTGAATTATTATCTTTTTGACTGAATCTAGAACCAAACCAGATTGTCAAAACTAGAATTAAAATGGATTTTTACATGGATTTAGACATGCCACAGTCAATCATATGGATTCTTGGAACAAACAATATTCAAAAAATTAAGACAAACACTCACTTTGTCACAAAAATATTGCTTTTGGTGTAGGTATTGATCATCTTAAATAAGATGCAAAAATAATAGATTTATCTAAATGTATATGTAGTTATTGTTTTCATATTTTCAAGAACAAACATGTTAGAAGAGATAATTTGAAAATTTCATATTTCAATTTATCTTATATTCAATAAAATTATAATACATTCATTTTTATAACTATTTAGGAGTTTTCATAATTCCAATGACACATGTTCAAAAGAAAGTGTACGCCTCATTAAGTAATAACAAGATAAGAGTCTTGAGTATCAAACTATCTGGCAGTTGGGCTGTTAGAATTAAAAAAAAACTAAAATTAATCAGCTAGGCTAAGAAAAGGTTGAAATTGAATTTACTTAATTAATTCACAAACTAACAATTAACTATTTTTTAAATGACATGTTTTTTGGAACACTGGTTTCACAACAACAATCCTTTATTGTATTTATTTAGAAGGCAAGATATTATATATTATTATCTATTCAACTTCACACGTGTTGCACATGATTGTTAAGTCTTTCTGGATCATAAAATCATATTTAAAAGTGATGAATCCAATTTTTTTTATCAAACACAATTGAATATATTACAATAACATTCGATAATGGAAATAATTGCCCACACACATAAGGCTACTTCCATTCTGTTATGGATGCATGTTCAAGAAAAAATATGTCAAAATGTGTTTCTTCTAAATCTACCACATAGGATAAGGTAGCTAATCACAAATAATGCAAACAATCCTTCCATGCATATAACTAAATACAATAACCAATATAGTAATCAATAGAAATCTAAATACAATACTTTCATACCAATATACTGTAAGATCCTAGACAAAAGGATTCAATTCCTAATGATAATAAGCTATTTTATTCAATCAATTCATAACACATTGAATTATATGTAAAAATATAAAAGAGAAAAAAATATTGGTGCTAGAACATGTTGCGACAGGTCCTCAGGGTTTGTGGCTGACTTTTTTCCATCTAATCGGCCACTAGCTTCTACATGCACATCATGAGAACCTCTTTTCTTCTCTCATCCTTTTCTAGTAATTTGGAAATGTGAATAATGAGAAGCATTTGTTCTCTCATGAGTATAGGTCTAAAGAGACCTATCTTGCATGATAACTCTTGACTACCATATCATCTAGACTGTCTTTAAAACTACTTTATATTCATATGGTCAATGCTTCCACGAGAAACTTTTAGGCTAGTATTACTGAAATTTACTAGTGTTATTCACCAACAAGAATGCTATTTTCTCCTATAAACATCATTCCCGTGTCAATGTTGTCAAATTTACATGTTAAATCATCAATTGGGAGAATGCATATTCCATAAAAACACAGCATTAAATTCATACCCATCAAAACTTCCTATATTTTTGGATAATAAATGATAGAAACAAACATAAAAATTTGCAATTGATGCTTGAATAATTAGTTATCTATTGAAAACTAATCGAGTCAAATATAGTACAAGGAGTTGGAGACATCATCCACCATGTGGATGGATGAGGGAAATTGGTGAGGGATTCTCATGACTTATTTTGGCATCTTGGTGACATGAATGATGGGTCCTTTTTATGGAGGTCGTGTCCTTGTATTTATAGGAGGAGGTTAGGTTGTGGACCCCCCTATAGATAAGTTTTAATTATGAAATTGAAAGAAATTCTCATGTTAAATACATGAAGGTAGGTCCTAGATGTCTCTGGTCGTGTAACACATGCCCAATTATATAATACACATACGATATGTGGAAGCATTGGAACTCATATATATATACTTAAAATATGGGCAAGTGTCACATATCTGGCATACTAAAGCATTCAAATAACCAAAGTAACTGAATCCAAATAAAAGTCTGACATAAAGAAACTAAAGGTTTGGGGTCCCATCATGAATTAAAAAGGAAATAACTGAAAAAAAATCTCCAAGCTGGAAGGATCATCTAAGATAATGTCCCATCAGTGATGCATGTTCTCTACTCTATAGATCTTCATGCTACTTCTCATCCATCTACTGACTGTCTATGGACGTCACATCCCTAGCCATGTATGAAAAAGAGAAATCTAGGGGTTAGAGTAAGTGGCAGTAAATTCTAAAATCAAAGATAAGACATAAGACTAACTAAAAGAGATACTATAGAAACTGAACTAAGATCTTTTAATTACACATTTTATCTAACTTGTGGCCGCCATTATACAATAAGTCCTCCTGAGTTAGCATATCTACACCCTGAATTGGTACCAAGGTACCTATGAAATGG
Organism: Alisma plantago-aquatica; assembly: GCA_963693085.1. Taxonomy (NCBI): domain Eukaryota; kingdom Viridiplantae; phylum Streptophyta; class Magnoliopsida; order Alismatales; family Alismataceae; genus Alisma; species Alisma plantago-aquatica. Next base: position 653,036,330 of record OY856411.1, read on the forward strand.
CACTACATGCCTCTAAATGACACCAAGGTGTCTTTGAATTGGTGTGGTTACACCCTGAATTGATGCCAAGGTACCTATAAATTGGAGTAAACACTCCTCTAAATTGGCAAAAAATGCCTCTTAATAGTCTCGAGACTACTAAAGTAAAAGGTTGTTACAGATACTTTCAGGGATAAATAGAAAGGTAAAATAAAAGGTGAGTGTGATGTAGGTGAATGCTTGTGTATCAAGAATGTTCTCTTTGTGGATGGCCTACATCACAATTTAATAAGTGTTAGTATATTATGCGATAATGGTTACCTTGTTCTATCTACTTCTTTTGAATGCTTGCTCCTAGATTCCCTAACTTACAATGTCATATATAAGGGAAATAGGAATGGTAATCATTATGTAATTGTACTTGACTCTATTAAACTTGTGGTTGGTAGATGCCTAGTATTCAAATTTGAATAATATTTCTCCTTGACATCGTCGACTTGGTCATGTAAATATGCATCAATTGAAGAATTTGAGAAAAAAGGACTTGGTCAAGGGACTTCCCAAATTGGAATTGAAAAGGATGAGGAATGCCAACTTTGCACACAAGGAAAGCAAACCAAGTCCTCCTTCAAATCCAAAGGAGTCCTTAGTACCAAGAGAGCTCTTGAACTTCTCCATATTGATCTATTTGGACCTATGAGAACTCAATTGCTTCGTGGTTCCAAGTATTATCTTGTTATTGTCAATGATTTTTCTCAATATTCTTGGGCCTTCTTTCTTGTTTCTAAGAGCGATACTCTTGATGTCTTCTATAGATTTTTCAAACGAGTTGAAAATGAAGCTTCTTGCCACATTGTTTCTATCCATAGTGATCATGGGGGAGAATTTGAAAATAATCTTTTTGAATGTTTCTGTGAAGAATCTTGATATGCACATAACTTCTCTTCACCTTGAACACCTCAACAAAATGGGGTTGTAGAGAGGAAGAACTGGTCACTACAAGAAATGGCTAGGACCATGCTTTTATAGTATGACACTCCAAAGAAGTTTTGGGCTGAAGCTGATAGTACTTCATGTTTTGTGCAAAACTGGGTTTTCACACATCCCATATGAGATATGGCATGGTAGGAAGCCTTCTATCGAGTGTTTTTGCATTTTCATGTTCCCTTGTTTTGTTTTGAACATGAAGGATTCTCTTGACAAGTTTGATCTGAAATAGCACAAGGTTTTCTTTCTTGGTTATAGCACTACTAGCAAGGCTTATAGAGTTTATAATGTTGATCTATCTAAAGTAGAAGAATCTATTAATGTCAAATTTATTGAGACTAACCCCTTTGTTTCCAAGGATATTGCTAATGATGATGTTGCAGATGAAGTAATTCCTATCTTGAAAGAACTCAACATCACCCAAAAAGGAAAAGAGGTGGCCACTTAAGAAGAAGAGACAGATGAAGAAAAGAAGGATCCAACTCCCCATTTTGCAAAGAATCATCCTAAAGAGCTAAGCATTGGTGACTCCTTTGAAAGAATGAAGATGCGGGCTGCCTACAGCAAAGAACAAGACAACAATGCCTTCATCACACAACTTGATCCAAAGAATGTAAAAGAAACTCTTGGGGATGATGAATGGATACTGGCCATTCAGGAAGAACTGGAGCAATTCGAAAAGAACGAAGTGTGGAATCTAGTGCCTAGACCATGTGATAGAAAGATAATTGGCACCAAGTGGATCTATCACAACAAGCTGGATGAAAGCGGCAAGGTAGTAATAAATGAGGTAGGGTTAGTGGCTCAAGACTACAACCAACATGAAGGTATAGATTTTTATGAAACATATGCACTTGTTGCCAGACTTGAGTCCATTGGGATGTTGCTTGCTTTTTCTTGTTACAAGAATTTCCTTCTATATCAAATGGATGTTAAAACTGAATTTTGGAATGGTACAATTAAGGAGGAACTGTATTCTTCACAACCCCCAAGCTTTGAACATGAAAACCTGCCTAACCATGTTTATTTGTTGCAAAAAACTCTCTATGGTCTCAAACAAGCACCTCAAGCTTGGTCTAAGAAACTAAGAACTTTTTATTAGATCATGGCTATATCATGGGCAAAGTAGATTCTACCTTGTTTCTAAATCACACTTCTAACAATTTTCTTATCATTTAAATTTATGTTGATGATATCATTTTTGCTGGAACTGATCTTGATCTTTGCAAGGAGTTTAGTGATTTTATGCAGAGCGAGTTTGAGATGAGCATGATGGGTGATCTTACATTCTTCATCGGCTTTCAATTCAAGAATATTAAAGATGGAAACTTCATCAACCAAGGCAAGTACACAAGTGAGCTACTCCAGTGCTTTGGGATGGAGAATACCATTCGAATTGACACCCCCATGTCAAACACCACAAAAAATGATAGAGATGAAGACTGTGAGAAATTGGATGAAAAGCTCTATAGAGGTATGATTGGAAGTTTATTTTTTTTAACTGTCTCTAGACCTGATACAATGTTTAGTGTTGGCTTGTGTGCTCTTTTTCAATAAATTCCTAAGAAATCACATCTTATAGTTGTTAAGAGGAGTTTGAGGTACTTAGACAAAGCCCAAAATTTTGGACCATGGTATCCCAAGTCAAGGGACCTTACTCTTACTGCTTATAGTGATGTTGATTACACAAGATGTTTGATTGATAGAAAGTGCACAAGTGGCAATTGCTTCTTCCTTGTTCATGCTTGGTATCTAGGTTTTCCAAGAAATAGAGCACACATTGGCTCTATCTACTACCGAGGCTGAATACATTACAATTGGGAGTTTTTGTGCCCAAGTTATATGGATGAAGCAAATGATCCAAGACTTTAACATTTATTTTGATGCTTCTCCTATGTATTATGACAAAACTAGTGCAATTAATTTATCTTATAATCCTATATTGCATAGTAGAGCAAAGCATATAGAGGTTAGTCATCATTTTATTCGTGATCACATTTCCAAAAGGATATTTATATCATGCATGTGGACATGAAAAATTAGTTGGGGGACATTTTACTAAACCTATTGCTAGAGAGCAATTCAATTTTATTAGATCTAAACTACTCATAACTACTTTGGATGACACTAATTTTTCGTATAGGTAGTTGCTATATATCATGTATGCTTTTCTCATGTCTTGATCACCTTTGCTTGCTTAAATGCTAAGTTTTCATGTTCTTATGCCTAGTTTTTTTGCTTATTTTGGGTATCTTTTGCAAACACTTATTTTATCACAAAATTGTACCATATGATGAGTGAAATATGCCTATGCATGTCTAAAATAAAAAATGGTCTAGAAAAATAATTTTAATTCGCACTCAAATGGCTAGAAACTAGAATTTCGAAAGTAGGGACATAACTTTAGTACGTTGAGTTACCAAATCGACCGATTGGTGGCTGAGGGCTTATGCAAAAAGCAATTTGGTCGAGTTTCTTTCTCTTAGAACTTGATCAATGTCTGGTTGGACCATTTCTTAAGTAGGTTTTGGTCAACTATTCTCCCTCTCTACTAGAACAAATTCGACCATTCCTCACTCCAGTTCTCTCAAGCTCTCAACCCTAGCCTCGACCTTCCCTCTCCTAGCCCTATCCAACCCTCATTTGACCTACCTAGCATCTTATCATACCTTCCCTAGGTGGTTAGATGAGACTAGGTGGTGTTTCTATCTGGTTTGGTCTCTCAATCTTCTCCATTTTTCCTTCATGGCCTCAAATAGAATAAAGAGGGCCGCACCTACCGGAACACCATCATCATACTCCAACTCTTGCCTCATTTGTTTCAATTAAATCTCTAAATAGGTACAAGGAGCACCTTCCTAGGAACCATTTTCCTTTCTGTGCCTTGTTTGAGCCTCTTTCATGTAGACAAGAGGTGATACATGAGGTATCCGAGTTGCTCTTGAACCATCACCTAGAAACCTTGAGTGTTGAATGCCAGTGCTTTCATAATTCCATTACAAGCACATGGCGGTCTATGAATTTTACACCAATCTTTCATGGAAATATGAATCTCTTGTACCCCCTCCTAATTCTCAAGTGATTATCACTTCCATGATTTTTGGTAAGAAATTCACTATCTCTGAAGATACCTTGAATATCTTTCTCAATGGTATTGAGGTAACTGACACATGGAGGAAAGATTATCCTGAGTATTTTGACTTGCTTGACCCTGTATATTTCTACAAGCACTACCGTCTTACTCTCCCTGAAATCCATAAGTTCTTGAAGAAGCCTCAGACACCCTATACGAAGAAGTCCACCATCCCATCCTCTTCCTTGGGTCTCAAAAACTACACACTTGCTTTGGAAGTCAATTGCAATATTCACCCCAAGAAGAATCAACCTAAAATTGTGGAGAATACCACAATAATTATGTATTGCCTTTTGAATAACATAGGAGTCAAGTAGTCTAGATACATTCTTCACCACATGACCTACTTTGACTCTGAGAAGAATATCGTGGCACCCACCCACCCTACACAACCCTGATCTGTGGTCTCTTCACCTTTGAAAATGAGAAGTCTCTTTTTCATGATTTGTATTACAAACCCTCTAGAAAAGGATTCTGTATTAGTGACACTACTATCAAGAAAACCTTCTTACCTAAATCTTCTTCCACCACACCTAGATCCTCTACCTCCACCCAATCACCCCCACCTCCACCACCATCCCAACCTACCCACACCTTGTTTCATGTATCCAATGATGCCCTCATGGGTTACATGGTGCATTAATAGCCATAAAACCTATAGGATCAGGAGCACCTGCATCAGGATCTCTTCCAAACCATGTCAACCATGAACCAATATTGTGCCCATCCTTACCCTACCTAACAGCCCTATCCAGGCAGTGGCTATGCTTCCTATGCATATACTCACTTCTACCCAGTCCCTCCACCTCCTGCTTCTCCTGCCACACCCTCTGTTGTTGGTGGACCTACCCCTGGAGTGCTACCTCTGCCTGCTAGCCCCATAGCTACCCTGCTTTTTGGTCTTGGCACTTCTTCTCCCACTTTCCCTCAGGCCAAGGAGCTCCATGATCTTGGCATGTCTTGGGATGAGTAGAATGTCATGGGGCCCAATCCCAACTTTGGTGCTTCTTCCGATGAGGAGATGTCTGACTAGGTAGATGAGGAAGATGCTACTGATGATGAGGAGGCCACTAAGGATGATGGCCCTGCCACTGGTTCTGATGGCTCTGGTGATGAATGTGAAGTTGTTGTCTCTTCTGCACCTTCAGATGGAGATGAGGACTATCATCCTGGAGTTGACGATGATGATGTTGTGGACATAGATAGCCTACACGTTTAGATGTTTTAGTTTTTAGCTCTTACCTACTGATCATATATATCTTTCTAGACTATTCTGTACTAAAGACATCTGGGCACATTATCTGAGTTGTACTATTTCTATGACCATATTAGTTTCATCTCTATCTTGTATTTGTTTTGAGAACATGTTTATGTGTTGTAATCTTATATGTATCATAACTCTATGTATTCTTTCTCATATGGGTTATTGGCATGATTTCCATATTTTTATTATGACACATGTTGCTTGTTTCTCTGTCGTCTCTATTTGATGTGTGTTATGTGGTTGAATGTTTTATCTTCTGGCTACATGTTTTTGGTTGTTCTTGGCGAAGACCTATTTTTATGCTCTTCTACCCCCCTTACTTTTTTATAATGCCAAAATTGGGGAGAAACTTTGATGCTTTGAAGCTCAATTATATTGCTTTTACTTCCTATATGATCCTTTTCTTTTCTAAGTATATGTTTATCATGTGACTTGCTAAAGGACCATGTATTACACATGTTATATAGCTTTGTGTAGAAAGACTAACTATATAGGTAAGAGTGAGCATAGATTGAAGGGGTGCAATTCATATTGTTAAAATTATGAATCCCATTTCAATTCAAAAGGCCAAGGTATAACTTTACATATCCTTTTCAATATGTTGAGGAATGGTTTGTCATTGTCAAAAAGGGGGAGAATGTTGACTTTAGAGTTATACATTGTCCATATTTTTATAATGACTTAACTATTCCATTCATATGTATCTAATATGTTTGTTTAAGATTGATTTAAGGCATTAGGTACCAAAAAAGGATCAAATACACTAAGCCCTAGCTTGTCCAAGTACAAGTCAAAAGCAATGCAAATGCAATTTTGTGGAAAAGACTACAAACCACCTTAAAATATTTTTGTAATCATTTGTGTTGATGATATGACTTGTAACTAAGATGAGAAAAAACCAAGGACACTTAATTCCATCATTTGTTCACTTAAAAATCATTTTGGAAAACTTATCACAACAACTTTATCAATTGAGTTTGAATCTCGACCAATTAGTGATGGATTTTTGGAAATGATTGGATCAGTCGAGTTATCCACTTACATAACTAGACCGACCAACTTTCAGACCAAAGTTGATATTATCTAATTGGTCGAGTTACCCTAGGACAAATTCGAGTAATAGTTTGAAAATTGGCTTTGTTAGATAGTTGATCACTCGAGTTATCTTTATTGAAACTTGACCAAATACACTGTAAAAAAAAATAGAAAAAGTGATTCCAACAGATGGAGAGTTGTTAGAATCGAAAATAGATCTGTTGCAAGTTGTAAAATGACTATTGTTTATTCTTAAGTGATCACACACTCAAAGAAACACCCCTAGCTATAAATAGGACCACTTGGAGTTCATTCCAAGGTTGCTCATTCATGCTATCCTTGGTCCTTGCTATAGTTGAGTGTGCTAAACCCCTTTGAGCCCCTTTCTCTCTCTCATTTATAAAGTATTTCATGATTATGAGTGAGTTAAGTATGTTGTAAGAGACCTACCTCAATGTTACCTTATAAAGCTCTCCATCTTCCCACTCCCGAATCCCCTTTCTCCATGAGTAAAGGCTGAAGTGATCTTTTCTGAGTGAAGGAGGAGTTGCTTTTCTTATTCAAGGATGAAAAAGGTGTGAAGATCTTCTCCAAGTGAAGGAGAAGGCGGAATATCCAAGGGGCTTATTGGGTAAATCCTCAACGTTGAAAACATGTTGCAAGGAGGAGATGTCCTAGGAGAAGGAATCGAGATGTTTGTAAGAGTGGGTAAGACCTGTTGTGAGGTAGAAGACTACCTCTTTTCTAGGAAAGCCCTTGGACGGAAGGTGGTCTTCTTGTATGTATTATAATGGAATATAAGTATACATGGGTTGAAAAGTCTTAGAGGTTGACCTCTGTAGTTTGTAGACTGACGATGTCCTAGTTTGGAGATTGAAACCACTCTAGACACATTGTCCATGTATTTATTTCAATCTCTCTCATACTTGCTATGCTTGTTTAGATGGGACTTCAAATTCACATTTAGATTTTGGTTTCAATTGATATAATTTGAATATCTACTATTCTTGAGTAAGCTTTGAATATCTATTCACCCCCTTCTAGAGCCCTAGATCCAACATATCTGACCCCTTTCTCCATAAAGGTAATGTCTCCATATCTTCAAGGAATGCACTACAAGCTCTAGATCATGCGTTGGGTAGCTCTCCTTGTGTTTATTATGTTGTTGTGAAGAAAAAGAAATCACATTCTTATCTTGCATCAACACAAAATGCAAATCATTATTTGACACATCATAGAAGACTTTCTATTCTTGTCGCTGCTCTGGTAGAACCAACACTGGTGCACTGGTCAGTTTATTCTTCAAAATATGAAAAGAACACTGACACTTGTCAAACGACATACCCTTCCTTGTAAGCTTTATTAGGGGTAACACAACTACACTGAAGTTCTTGATGAACCTTCTATAATAGCCTGCCAAGCCAAGGAAATTGCGAACCTCTATTAGTGTCTTCGGCTGTTCTCACTCTAACGCAAACTAAACCTTCATGAGAACCACACATACACCTTCAGCAAATATGACGTGTCCCAGAAAAGACACCTCCTTCAGCCAAAACTCACACTTGCTGAAATTAGCGTACAACTTGTGTTGTGTCAACAAGGTCAACACCTGTCGTAAATGCTACACATGTTATTTGCTATCCCTGGAGTAGATCGGGATGTTGTCGATGAACACTACCATGAACTGATCAAGATATGAACTGAACACTCTGCTCATCAGATCCATACACGCTTATGGTGCATTGGTTAGCCCAAGCAGCATAACCACAAACTCATAGTGACCATACCTAGTCCTGAAAGCTGACTTGGGGATGCCATCTAACTTGATCCTCATCTGACGGTATGCTAACCTCATATGTATCCTCGAGAACACTGTAACACCCCTCAATTGGTCAAACATGCCATCCATCTGTGGCAAAGGATACTTGTTCTTGATCGTAACCTTATTCAGATGTTGGTAATTGGTGCACAACCTCATAGATCCATCCTTATTCTTGACAACACCGGATCACCCCAAGGGAATGTGTTAGGTCTGATCGATCCCTTCTCAAGCAATTCTTGCAACTACTTCTTCAACTTTTTCATCTCAACTCGTACCATCCTATACGGTGTCTGTGCTATCGACTGTGTACTGAGAGACATATTGATCTTAAAATCAATCTTTGTAGGAGAGAGAACACCTGCGAACTTATCGAGAAACACATATTCAAACTCACTAACAATTGCAGTTCTTGGATATTAGGACTCCTCACCTTGCTATCTGTCACATGTGCTAAAAATACCTCATACTCCTACCTCATCGACTTCTCTTATGTCATAGATGAAACCAAACACAAATCTTTCTATCTCCTTTGAAGACCCACAAAGCATCACCATCAAAGAACATCGTTACTTTGGCACTACAGTCCAAGACCACCTGATACTTCTCTAAAGTATCCATCCCTAGCATCACATGGAATCCATGCATATCATGTGGTATAATATCCACATGAATGTTGCTTCCTGAGAAAGAAAGAATGTGGGATGGACACACCTCCCGCAACTTGGCAGAACCATCCAAAGGGTTTTCTAAGTGAATACTATCTGATCTATGACTAACAGATAAAGAGCAACTAGCTATCACTTTTCTAGTGATAAAAGAGTGTGTCACACCCAAGTCAAACAAAATAGATATAAAATAGGAAGAAGACAAATCAGAATGAAATAAATCCATCTAACTTGTCAAGACCTGAGGGTTGACTACTCCTTTTGGCTAACTCATAGCATAGAATCAAGCTGCTACCTATTGTCATCCTTGTCCTTAGCTATCCTATCCAGAAGAACCGGCCTGTGGTGCCTAACCGCGTCCTCTGCCACCACCACTACTGAAATGACATTGTTGTGACCCTTGTTAACTTTGTCTCGACTATTGTGTCACCTCATCATCCTTCACAAGACATGCCCACCGCAAATTGTCCTGCTTTCCCACACTTGTGGCATGTCCTAGTTTTTTTACTGTGGCCTAGATGGTCTCGTCGCTGACATTGACACCACATTGTGAGCTCCTGCCAGTGGAAAATTGTGGCCTCTACCCTTACTTGGCGATCATTGTGACAGTACCACCGATCTCTGCTATGACTAAGGTGTTGAAAACCTAGGCTTCTTGAAGCCTCTAGAAGACTATTCTTGATATTGTGTCGATCTCTTCTTAGTGTTCACCTCACACTTCTCCACAGTTGACCATTCTATCCTCCTCAAGGACTCTACAAATGTGGCAAACCGGTCCCTGCTCTCAAAATCTGAAACTTTCATCATCAACTCAGAACTCAAACCCTTCTCAAAGTGCCTGATCCTCTCCTTGTCGGTAGTAGGCATATGCGGACAAAACCGCTGAAGTTCCATGAACTTTGCCTCATATTCATTGATTGTCATAGATCCCTACCGGATCTTCTAAAATTGTGATATCTTGTCACTAACTCATGAACTTCCGCTAAAAATCTTCCCAACTAATCACCATTACAGGCCTTTTCTCATCCTTAATGCCCCAACAATGACCAACACTGCCTTTCAATAGGTATACTGCATGCCTCATCTTATCCTCTTCACAGATATTGAGGATCTTGAAGGCCTTCCCGAACTTAGTCAACCACATGTCATCATCCACTAGATCTTCCATGCCTAGATACTTCTATGCTCAAACACATTGAAGCCTCTCAAAGGTCTTCACAGAACATTGGGATTCTGCATTGGGGACCACTTCCCTTGCTTGGGGTACGTGCATTCTATCCACCATATGCGTCATCATGGCCATAAACTATCCAAACATGGACTGAAAAGTGGGATTGGCCATAGTTGATGGGTCAAAATGAGGCACTTCAAACACGCCATCATCTCTTTCCTACCTCCTGGCACCACCACCTACTGCAACAACACTACTATCTGCATGTTCTTTGTGTTCTCCAGACATATATTTTCCCTTCTTTTTCTTCTTCTTTTGTATTAGCAGATATTACCATCATATATGTTGGATGACACTAGAATAGACAAAAACCCTAGTCCTATGTCACTATAGACTCAGCTAACCTGAAGCTCTGAAACCAACCTTTCTATGTGACAACCCGCCACCACATGAGTGAGATAACTCAAAACAAAATGCGAAACTAATTCAAAGCATCTAAATTACCATGAAACAGGGTAAATTAAAACTTATTTCATATTTGCACAAAAGAGAAAACATATTGTATCTGAGTCCATAGACTGAGCCACCCGTATCATATATCATTCCAAAAGATATTACATATATGGTTCAATGGCTAGAGTGCCACAAACCTGTTACGTATGATAAATCACATATACAAGCCATATATTTACAACCATGGCATATTGTGAAAATTTGTATCAATAAACAACATCTATAAAATACCCCAAGGACTTGAGAGTACAAGGATGACACATAGGACTCTACTACAAATACTAGCAACACATTCAACCTTCAAAAACTACTGTTCCTCTTACTTTTCAACTTCAACTACACAATCTCTACCTCATCGACCATCTAAAAGATGAGAAAACACACAAGTTGAGACCAACATCCTAGAAAGAGAAATAACTCAAAAACTATTATTAACACAAAATAAATTAAAATAGAAAGATAGCATTATTACCAACATGAGTAGATTTAGCTAAATGATATGAGTGAAGCTAATAACACAGAATAGACATTTTAAGCATCTACAACTGAGTAGTAGGACATCTTATACTTTTAGAAGGAATATGAAGAGCATGTATAACTTTTATTAATCCAAAAATATAAGAAACAATGCAAGGGGTCATCCAATATGAATTGTGCTTGAACCTAAGAAAATATACTACACGACTGTATTATGTCTTTTATTATGCCCTAGGGGGATGAGGTATACCACTCATTCTCCAACTGACCACTGCTAAGTCAAAATTAGTGTCGTACAAGATCTAGGAGGAGTTCGACCCCTATGAAATCTCACAACCTCAGTCAGTCTTAGTCCGTTTTAGTGACATATAGAGTCCAACTATAGAACAACCTAGTCCACCTTGGTATATAGGCACAACAATAGTGAAAAATGAGTTACGACTGCAACCACACTTTGGCTAAGGTATAACCGCATCCATCCTCCAAATATCATATACAAATATATATATATATATATATATATATATATATATATACATACATACATACATATATGTATTTATATATAGGTTCAACCATTCCCTGCCACAATATGACCACAACCATCCATGTGAACATGCATATAGTCAACAATATCTGACTCTAAGCTTCCACTAAGGCAAAACCCGTTTTACCATCCAAAAATAATGACGCTGAAGATGGATCTATGGCACATGCAAACTACATGATTAGGGTTTCACTTGGTTAGTTAAGCCAATTGGGTGTCTTTTAGCATCAATCAAGTTACACCATACAAACCCTAAAGAAACTCTACAAGGATAAGGGTATACTGCAACTTTAAAAGATATAAACCAAATAAGGTATAAATTTGTCACATCATCACATAATACCACATTCCATATAAGACCATCACCATTATCACATCATCCTAGGATAACCATCCCTCATTACATCACTAGAGGATATCACATCACATTAGGAATTGAGACACTGCCAGGTCATAAGATCCAATCACATAGTTCATGCATAACATCACATTCTCGTTATGCCTCATAAAGGCTCATAATCACCACCCTATGTCATATAAGATATACCATAGAAATCACCAGCCATGATCTACATTCAACCTACAACATAAGGGTTACACAAGTAGGAGAGAGAAAACATCATCTCATGCTTAATCATTTCAAACAAGTTTAGTGTTACATCACATGCAAATTAGGGTTAGGGTTCCATAGATTTCCGATTAGGGTTTCCATCGCATTCAATCACCAAACCCTAGGTACATCACTTCCCACATACTTGGATCATATTAGGGTTAAACATAATTATTATTATGATTAACTAACAATTCCAAAATAGCAGTATCTATCGACCATCCATGTAGATTACCATAGGGAGCGAACATCTTCACCTCTATGTGTAGCGACCATATCAAGGACCATAACACTTAGACTACAATAAGGGCCATCATGGGTAGTGACCAAAACATAGCTATCTCTAGAGAACACTCACATAGTGATAGGTAGTGACCATTAGGGTTAGCTCACCCTTGCGACCAAACTAGCTATGTGTAGTGACCAATGGGTAGCGACCATTAGGATGACCAAACTAGCTATGTGTAAATACCAATCAATTGAGCCAAGTGTTGCGACAATAAGAAGACCACATGTAGGGAAAGATCCATGAAAAGATGGATGTCAAAACTCTAAAATAATCTAATTATCAACATTGGGTAAAACCAAACCAAAACCCAAGGAAAGAGAGGAAACACATGCCATCGCCATAGTACCCAAAGCTTTTGATATCAAGAAGGAGAACCGTAAACATGAGAAAATCCAAATGTTTAGTATGCACATACAAGAACCATCATCCGCACCGTCACCACAATCTTGGGTTCATTAATTAGGGTTAAGAGAAAGAGCAATCTACACAAGAACAATTAAAAATATTAAACCCTAAAACAAGATAGCATTGTGCATCAACTGATGAACATGTTTTGGATATTGAATAGTAGCATGGAAGCAAAAATAAGGTGCAAAAATATTAGAGGGGAAAGTTATATAACCTGCCTTAAGATAAAGATCAAGCTCCAAAGCCACAAGCTTCAAGAGAGAGAAGGAATCTCCAACTAGGATCAAATCCATGGCCAACAAGGTCACCCATACAGAAGAAGAACACACTAAGGTCAAAGGAGCTCAAAAGAGAAAGGGTAGAAACCCTAGGCAAAAAAATAAAGAAGAATGAAGAAAGCTTCAGCTCACTTCAATACTCCCATGGAAAACCATGGATTCTAACCTCTGGTGGAGAGAAGTTCCTCAACTTATCCACCATGGTGATCCACAGTCTCATGGATAAGAGGAGAGGGAAATCGATAGGGAGAAAGGGAAACGAGATCAAGGGTATATAACCACTTACCAAGAAGGAAGATCACTAAGAACCACCACAAAGAAGATGATCAAGCCCAAGATCACCACATGCAAAGGTGATTAGCCACCAAGGTCCAAGATCATCACCTTCGCTTGCTCCACCAAGCTCAAGGCTGAACACAAGGAAGAAGAGAGAAAGAAGAGAGCCAAAGGGAATACTTTCATGTGTAAGAGAGGGTTTATATACTCAAGGGTAGGAGGGAGGTAAAGATCATGAGGTGTCAAGATATGAGGGAACCAAAAGGACACATCTCCCTCAAATCCACGACCATGCAAGCACTCAAAACATGCATGCAATAAAGGGTTGTAAAAAAAGGTAGTGTAGTGACCACTTAGGTCCACTACAACCATAAGGTCGAAGAAAAACCAAGGGTATAGGTCACAGCACAACCAACCAAGATATAGGTTACAACACAACCAACCAAGATATAGGATGCAACACATATCCACATTAACAAACCCTAGAGACCCACACAAAGAACAAAGAATCAAGGTCATTGCAAACTCAACCAAGGAAGATCTTCAACTGAAACACAACCAAACATGAAGTACTTTGGTCTCTACAAAGATCAACACTCACATGGTTGACACCACACTCAACACAAGCATCCATGAACCCTAGCTAACACACATGATGCCACCTCATCAAACAAAGTCCAAACAAGGCACCCCTAAGAATCATTCTCTCTATCATGATGCTAACGAAGAAAAGGCATAACCTAGATGTAACAAATTGAAAGATAAATCCCTCGACATGGGTAAATTGCAACTTGGTCCAAAACAAGAATAACTTGCTCAAAAATCAACCAAACAAGACAAAACTAAAAACATAAGCTTGTCACATGTTATTAAGGTGCATCACATGATTATATTAAGGTTAAAGCATCTTATTAAGAAAAAACACAATCAAACACTAAGCTAGGTTAGGGGTCTTACAAGTGGATCCCCTCTCTAGGTCCCACTCCTTACAAGATGGTATCAAAGTCATGGCAGTCAGATTCTGACTACTTTGTTTTTATCTCAATTAGGATTCCCATATTATTATATAAGATTACTAAGTAGGTCCTCACATTACATAATCATCCTCTAACTGAGATGTTTAACCTATAATTGACCTATGCTATTCATGAGATGATGAGCAGTGAATTTAAGATCATACAAGGTACGATAAGAATCTTGATGAGTAAACCCTACTATGAGGAGACCCTTAAATCATATGTAGGTTTGTGGTAGTATATCCCTTTGGAAGTTATGAGTTTTGTGACTTTAGAATGGAGATAGGTATGCAGATGGAAAAGTGGAAGGATTTTATGATGTTACTATGGAATACTTTGTGACTCAAATCTCATAATTGATTTTAGATCCACCTTTTGTGTTGTTTTCAATAATTTTAGCGTCAAAATTTTCTAATATACTAATACATACACAAAATAAATTTTTATGGATTTTGATGTTTTCTAAAACTAACTCACAAGGAAGATATGTATGAAGTTTGGTATAGAAATTCTAGATTTAGTTGGATTGGAATTCATAAACCCTAGCTTCAACTACAAAATGGTAACTAGGAATATGTGGTTTGTTCCTAAGGTTTAGTTGACCTAACCTTAAGTACCCTATGAATTTTGATGTTGATGTGAACTTTAGGGTTGTCAGGTTAGTAGAACAAATACCTAAAACTCAACCCTATGTGAGTATGACAAGTTGGTTGAATGCATGATCTATGAACAACATAAAACCCTATAATATTTGTAGCTAGAAGATACATAACTAACCCTATTACCTTGATGTTTTTGAGGTTGGCATATTAGGTTAAACCTTATAAAGGGTGGAGGGAAGTTGGTTGGTAGTATAGTAAAGATGGTTGGATTTCGGGGACAAAATCCTCTTTTAGGGGTGGAGTGTTGTAACAAATCAAAAATTGAGAATCATACCCTATTCCATAACTAAGGGGTTAGTAAGCCTTGTTCCTTAGAATTGACCAACAAGGATAAAGTTATTCTTTACAAAAGAATAGGCTACATTAGATAATATAATTAATACATTTAGCATGGTTAACCCAATGGTAACTCTAATATATATATATATATATATATATATATATATATATATATATATATATATATATATATATATATATATATATATATATATATATATATATATACCTTGAAAACATATATAATACATTTAGTGGAATCACTTAACATAACATAGTCACTCACACAAGGACTAAGACATGTATAATAAGTGGCATAATGTGATTTTCTATATATATATATATATATATATATATATATATATATATATATATATATATATATATATATATATATATATATATATATATATATATATGTATATCACTAGTACATGAATGGTTTGTAGCGTTGGTTTTTTTTAAGCATGTAGCGTCACTTTATAACCGACTCGTAAGTGGCCGTCTGTCACACCGCGATCTCACACTAACCACTAATCACGAGATTAGGGCGCGACGGAGGGATTATCACATAAACAAATCACTGAGAACTTTTTCTTTTTTTTTTACACCTCGTAATGATATCTGGATATTGCTGTAAACTAAAACATAAAAAACTATTGTGGAAGCATTTCAATTAAACTGGCTATAGAACATAAACAGAGTTTACAACATGTAACATTGTTTAACAGAAAGTAAACATAACAGTTAATTTACATCTTTATACACATTCCCCATACACACTCTCTCTCACCCACGCCATGTCCTAAGGACCGAGGGGAAAGGACTAAGAGACCACTATCTAACTAAACTAACTACATATACCTTCTACAGATTAAGCGTTAGGATGAAAAGATCCTTCTGATTCCTGGAATTGTCGCTGACCTGAAAATGTTTGAGTAGAGGAATGAGCCTACTCGCTCAGTGAATAATATTTCACTTAGCCATCATCGGATAACTCCGTATTTTACCTTTAACAGGAATATGTGAATAAAATAACAAACTGAGAAGTTCTAATTAAACAGTGCAATTATCGCAGAAAAGTATAATGAACATTTAAAGAACAAGTATTATAAATTCTAAATCTGAACATACACAAGTTTCATATTAATCTACCTTAATTCTAAGTAATCATCTTTTAACTTATGCCCTGATCATATGCAGTGTACTCTGCATATAAAGTCTCGTAGCGAACTACGACCCACCGTACAAGACTTAGCGACACACCCGGGAAATGCTAAGTCTGACTGCTGTCCTGGTCTGCGTCAGGACTCTCAGGCGCTCAAGGGCCTCACTTCACTCTCAAAGAGTGTACTCTAGACTCCTCCTCTAACCTGAGCACACAGGCGGAGAGTCTGGGTTACCACCGTGACACACGCACGGATTATTGTTGAATAACCCCTATTTACTCCAGTGCCACCGTGACACACGCACGGATTATTGTTGAACATTGCCTCTCTGTCCTCGTGCCACCGTGACACACGCACGGATTATTGTTGAACACGAGCCACCGACCATCTAGACACACGCTAGGTAGGTCGTTTCACCCCTAAGGAACAGACCTCTCAAAGGGGTTCTACGGTGTCAGGGCATCTAAGTCTAACACATTTTATTATAACAAGAAAACTCTTATAACATTTTGTCTCTCTCTCACATATTTGACTACTGGAATATATTGTAGTTCTGCAATTCACTAGCTGAAACTAGAAGTTCAACTTTCATAACATTTCTATATATAGTGCAACAACTATTCTCTTATATCGCAATAACTCATAACTCAGCTATGCTTTCATGCAAACAGATTCGTTCACTGTAAATAGATTTCATATCTATTCCACGTCTCTATACTGATTTTATATTATTGAACATTCAAATATACTGTATTGAAAGGAATACTCAACCTGAAATACTTTATCACATTTATTCGCATCTTACTGAAATTACTCGTAAACCATACACATTTATTTTACTAATCATTTCATTTTGTTTGAACTATGCAAATTAAAAGTCTAAGGATGCTAACTATGCTCGGCATCCGGGTAATCTCTATTACCCACATATACACATAAACATCATTTGTCATCTATAAACATGACTCAATATCAACTTATCCAGTTTTGATGCTAAACATCCATTTTATGCTCAACGTATACATTGCAGTTGTAATACAGGAAATTCTATCATTTTCATCAATCATATTACGTATTTCAAGTTCCAATGAACCATATAAATTCATTAATTCAATCCACACTGATCAGATGCTAAACTAAATCATATAACGGCATAAGGAAGCAGTTTATGAAATAAAATTCGAGTAACGCCAAATACTGTCCAAAAGCCAAGTATCAACGAAAAATGCACAGTTTACCGAAAAATTCCAACTAAGGAGTTAAATGATGATAACTAAATGAACTCCTACTCACAGCGGTTTGGGATGTTCGGATTCGACTAGAAATGCGTCCAGGGACCAAATTTCCGGGCACACGCAAATCATCATCAACCTCAGTTCAGTTCTGAAGCAACCTGTTCCACACACAGGTTCACACACTCAGCTGATTCATCGCTACTCGTGGCTAATTGGCTACGGATTCGCATTCGGGACCCTTGGCCAAACTCAGGGATGTTGCTTGGGACAGCTGCTCGCGCCCAGGGCTCCTGGAACAAACCTGCTTCAATCCAACAGTGGTTTCCCCACACGTACAGGTTGAAGAAGGTCCGGCTAGGATGCTAGATCGAAGCTAAGGCTTCAGATTTCTGCTCTGGACCCTTGGCCGAGCTCCATGGCGGCCGATTCAGGTGCTAGCTCTGTCAAAACAAGCTCCTAGTTGTTGCCTCATGCATCTATGGTTGCTGCTATGTAGGGGCGCCACCCCCCTTGCTTGGGCGCCGCTTCTTGGCAGTTAAGGTGAGGAAGGAGGGCGTCGTTGAGTAGTTGGTCACTGGCCGAAGCTAAGGGGCCAAGAACCGCCCCGCCCCTCCGCTTATCTTGCTCGATCGGACTGATGTTGCCACTGTGGTGGTCGGCCGGCGCCCTGGCTAGGGCTGTAGATACTAGATAGGGTGAGGTTGGAGGAAGATGGGGGAAGGAGAAGGGTAAGGGAAGGGTGGACGGAGGTCGACGGAGGTCAGGGGCTAGCTAATCCACCCTAAATCACCCTAGGTCGCCCTCACGCGATCCCCCCTTGCTTCTGTTCTGTCGGCGCACTATGCGCCGCTTTTCTAATAAATCGATCGGGTAAGGAAGAAGGAGATAAGGGAGAAAGAAAAAGAAAGGAAATTATAGCCAAAATAAACTGGAAAAATTGCAACCAAGTCCAGGACTTCTTGAAAATACCATAACTCCTGCCTCAAAAGTCTGATTAATGTGATTTCTCTTGCAACGTTTCAAGCGCAAAATCCTCTACAACCTTAACGCATAAAATCACAGAAACTAAGCCATCTGAGCTAGGTTAATCATCTTAGATAATTAACTTAACTATTAACACTTCAGCTAATATGAATTACATCGGATGAATCAATCTCGACTATTGATTCACATGTTAGCTTATATTAATTAACCATGATGTTTAACAAGGCACTTAGCACTGATCAAGGTACTTCACGCTAATCGAGATATTTACTGACTAAGCTTGGAATGGGTCATAACCCCGTCGCTATGAATTTACTCAATATTGTTGGTTTTCTTGACCAAAGAAAACTGACCTTACAGAGTAAACACCGACACAAGAGGTTGTAAAAAATCTGACCCAAGCAAAAAAGAAGAGGCTGTAAGGTCGGTTATTCCAAAAAAGCCGACCCTGTAAACTGTCTCCGTCAAGAAATATTTTGACTGAGATTATTTCAAGCGAGAAAGAAGAGAATGTAAGGTTGGTTATTCCAATAAAGCCGACCCTGTAAACTATCTTGGTCGAGAAATATTTTGATCGAGATTATTTCAAGTGAGAAAGAAGAGCCTGTAAGGTCGGTTATTCTAAAAAAGCCGACCCTATAAACTATCTCAGTCGAGAAATATTTCGACTGAGATTATTTCGGTCGAGAAAATTGTCAACCAAGAAAGTACTGTCTGAAGCATCAGAGATTTATTCGGTCGAGAAAATTGTCGAACGATAGACATTCGGTCGAGAAAATGGTCGACCGAAAAGATTTCGGTCGATAAAATTGTCGACCGAGGAGTGTACACTGAAGTGGTTATTCAATCTTTAGGGTCATTTTTTTATAAATAACCTACCTTATAGAGGACCTATTAGGTCCGTTATTTAGTAAAATCGATGCTAGAAGGCTAAGGGTCAGTTATTTAAGAAATCTGATGCTAGAAGTTACAATTTTTTTTAAATTTCTGTAGAAACAGAAATAGAACAGAAGAACAAGAAGATTCATATATTCTGGGAGATGGGAGCATTGATGCTCAACCATAACCATTCCAAACTACACATTCGTAATAAAAATGATTCATATATTCAATTGAGTTACACATAATCACATCATAATTTACAAAATGATAGATTGCAAGTCTGAGATGATATTAAATGTTAGACACAAAAGTAAATTTGAAAGAGTACTAAAACCACATACATAAATGGAGCTGACATATTTAATCCAATGCTATATTGACTTCATTTAGAAAAGCATCTGACCACTCTTCTCGGAATTCATTTAAGTCCTCACGTGTGTAAGGTTGAGTTGTAAAGATCTGTAACAGAAAATGCACATGCTAATATTTTATAAAATGACTACAATCACTTGTAAATTTATGATGCTATTATTTATTACCTGATCTATAGTATGAATGTCATGTGATGCTTGTTTGACAATAGCTTGCATATATTTCATTACATAGTAGCCACAAGCCCAGTCATTATTTTGTATAGACACTACAAATAACGAATTATACTTAATGTTAGTAAACTACTATAAATAGGAGTTGAGATAAGACTATAAGAGTTGACATATAAGAGTTGAAAATTAATACATATAAGACTAAGCAGTTGTCAAAGTAGCTACTTTGACATTTTTCAAAGTCAATGTCTTTAATTTTGTGGGTATTTGTCCTCCAGCTTCACAAAAAGCCTTTATACCCCTATCAATTAAATGATAGTTGGTAAAATATAAATTCTAAACAGAAATATCATGTTGAAGCATTGACTAAATTTATGTATACTCCATAGCTGGCAATTTCAGTTTGTGAGCCCTTGTTGTTTTACCCATTGGGCCAAGATAATAAAGAGTCATCAATTTTGGGACAATCACCACTAATTCCCAATGTCTAGCTCTAAGTAAGAATAAAACTAACATTAAAATAAATAATTTTATTCATTATTAAAATTATATTGAATAATAATACTTAATGGACGTTAAAAGGAATTAGGATAATTTCCTTCCCCTCACTAGCAAAATATTTGAATGCAATAGAGAAGTACTCATTCACATCCTCAATATGTGTCTCCACTTGACTAGTGATTAGAGGAACTAAGAATCCAACATTTCTTATATCAAAGTTTGTGGTCTCGGTATATAACTGGCTGTAAAACATTTGCAATTATTTCCATATATAGAAATAAGTTAGAAATGTGTATTGTAATTTTCTATATTGATAGATCCTTACCTTATCCATACTTCTATTATCAAAGTATTCAACCAATCATACCGGAACAACTCTATAATATCATCAAGAAAAATATAACAGTCAAAGTCCCTCCCAGTTGTATCTTCTATTAAATTGATCAACATTTGTAATCCAGAGCTTTGGTTGGCTAAGTATCGACACAAACATTTACATTTACTTCCCAACTCATCGAATGTGGATTCTAGAATAAAAGATGGCTTGGGCATAGGAGGATGACTAGTAGAATTTTTACTTTTTGGTTTGCAAACCTGTTAATTAAATTACATACTTATATTACATGAGTTCATATATGCAGTCAAATATGAAAAATATGGTAGAATTAAG
Organism: Alisma plantago-aquatica; assembly: GCA_963693085.1. Lineage (NCBI taxonomy): Eukaryota > Viridiplantae > Streptophyta > Magnoliopsida > Alismatales > Alismataceae > Alisma > Alisma plantago-aquatica. The sequence goes on from OY856411.1 coordinate 653,057,727, forward strand.
GTATATCTTGTCATTGATAACCAAGTGTCTAGGCCCACCCACCATAGCACCCTCAACTTCTTCAACTATACTATATTCAGGATTAGGTATGGGTAGTGGTTTGTCCCCCATTCCGTCATACACAAGATGGATGGGCACATGACAAATGTCATCAGTAATTTGTTGGCAATGCAATGTACCACCAAGGTTGTATACCTTGCCCGCTACCACAACATTATACTCTGGAACCTCCACTGCAAGTTTACAGTTCATACCAACCTAGAATTGAAATAATATAAGTTATATATGAAGCGGTAAACCAGATACCTATTACAACTACATATATATATATATATATATATATATATATATATCATATCATATATATATCATACTAATAACACAACATATAGAACAAAAACTAACTACAGATTGTTGTGGTGGGTCATTGGGAGTTCTCCCATGACCTTCTACAACTGGAGCATGGGCTTCAATTGAGAGACGCACAATATGAATAGGTTGAGAAGGTTGAGTAGGCTGAAATAAATACATTATTTCTTTTACTTTCTGTGCTACTAATGTTTCAACCTCCTCTTGTGTAAGACCTCCTACACGACCTCTTTTATATTGCAAAGGGCCAAAATAAGACTTGAATCCTATGTCAACTCCTAATCCCCTAACACGTCCAAGATGCTCCTTTGTACCAAAAGAAATTGATAGTTCATCCATGTGGCCAGTTGGGATGAACTTTCCTTCCTTTCTTTACTCTTGCAGATCAATCTATTCATAGTCAATAAAAATATTAAATCACAATATCAATTAGATATAAATAAATCTAAGTTTGTGGGAGTTACTCTTTACTTAGTTGGGATAATCCTACCATCTTTTATGCCACCTCCTTAGTTGCAGGGTTGACAATTTCACTTACTCAATTATTTCTAGCATCAATCCACTGCAAGTGTCGGGGTGGACACTCAACTTGAGTTGTACTCTCTTCTCTAGAAGAGAGTTGCTTCTCTTGTAGTTGGTGGAGGAAGGCATAACCACTGGGCCCCAAGCGATGGCCATGCACATTTTTGGCCAGTCTTTCCTTTTGGGCCTTGTGAATAGCCTGACCATTTAAGAGGTATTGCAATTTAGACTTGGCAAACATATATAAAAAGATTCACCTCCTTAATTGTATAAAATTAAAGATTCATACAATACATCACGATCTTTATTACCTAAAACTCTTCTGTGTTCCTAGCTACAACAAATCTTTCCCACACCTCCAGATCTATACAAATATACATATATGTTGCTTTCTTCTTTTGTTTAGGATTATCTATAAATTCCCTTTTGAGATATGTCTTAAAAGCCCTCCATCGCACACCACAATGTTGTAGCACCTTTTTCCTGTGATATTTTTCATTTAGATGAAAAACACCTTATACATACAAAAGAATCAATAATGTTGTCTTAAAAAGGATATGTCTTTCCAAGCAAACTAAATTAGAATCAATAAACAAAAACATATTAAAATAATATCACTTCCACTCACAGATATATCTTTCCATAGGAGTCTTTTAAGGCATTAGAAACATCATGTCAATTTTCTATATCTATTGGAACCTTACTATGCACGGTCTCCCCTACATAATGCTTAAAAGCACTAGCATTTCCCCCAATAGGTTCTCCTATGACATCAAATTGGACTGCCAATTTCTCCCCTTTGGCCCTGAGCTCCTACAACCTACGCATCAGTGTGGGACCTCTACTTTTCTTAGCATCACCACTACCATCCTCATGGTGCTCATGCTCATAATTTTCATCTTCACTTGCCATTTTAGAACCTGCAAGTATACAAGATAAAAGAAACATAAGTGATAATAAAAGCACAAGTAGTTGAATGATATATGATGTATATTTAAAAGATTATGTTCTTGAATGATAATAAAATAAATAATTCAAAGAATACATGCCTCTAGTATTGGTTGATTTGTTAGTCAAGTAAAATTCCTTTAGCATGATCTTGACGTTTATAGTATTCATCTGTGTTATCTTCAACATTTACACTTGGCAAACCAACTGAGAATGGGCTGGAATCATCATACTTTTTGTAGTATTCTTCTTCATTTACAGGATCTATAGTTAGCTATCTTTTTCCATGAAGAACAACAAACCAATTTTTATTTGTTGATTCATCAATATAGAATACTTGTTTTGCTTGGTCTGCCATGATGAATGGCTCATCTTTCTCACCAATCTTTTCAAAATTCACCAATTTGAAGCCCAACTCATCCACTAAAACTCCTTTGTTGTTGTCAACCCAATTACACCTAAAGATAGGAACTTTGAAATTTGTATAGTCCAATTCCCATATGTCTTCAATGACACCATAATATGACATCTCAGCTTCGCGTGGTCTTTTATCTTTGACACTAGAAAAATACAACGAACAAGCTTGAACAGTGACCCCACTATTTTGAACTACACTACTTTCATCTTGATGCTTTGTGTAGTATGAAAATCCATTTATGTCATAACCTTCATATGATATGACATCCATTTTTGGCTTAAAGGCGAGCCATTTTATGTTCTCAACAACATTATTTAGTGATTCATATAGTTGATTAAAGACTTTCTCTTCAAACCAGCTAATAAATTTTCGATTATGCTCTCTTGCAATCCACATTGAAATTGATCACGGATGATTTCTCTTGATAAGATCATTGTGTTCTATGATGTAGCTACTAACTTCATCGATGTTGTATAAAATATACAAATGTTCTTGTTCCCACAACTCACAACTAATTCCTTTCACTCGTCCTCCCAGAGTTCCTTTGCCACAATAAGATTCAGTGTGATGGGAATTTTTTAGATTGCTAGAAGTTTCATTGCAATTCAAAAAATCATTGCAAAAGTCCATCACCTCCCTAGCCACATAACCCTCGATAATACTATCTTTAGGATGATAACGATTCCAAACATCACCTTTAAAAACACTCATGTAGATTTCAAATGGATACATCCAGTGTAAGAAAATTGGACCCAACATCTTCACCTCCCTTGTAATATGTACTACAAGATGAACCATGATATCAAAAAATGAAGGAGGAAAGTACATTTCAAGCTGACACATGGTAACAATTACATCTTTCTATAATTTATCGAGAGTATCAGGATGTATCACTTTGTTGCATATTTCATTGAAGAAGAAACAGAGTCTTGTGATTGCAAACCTTACATGCTTCAGCAATATAGATCCTATCAACTTTAGATCGTGAGATTTGAGACCTATCAACTTTAGATCCTTCATTAAGGTGTGACAATCGTGAGATTTGAGACCTATCAACTTTAGATCCTTCATTGATACCAATCTATGAATATTAGAAGAGTATCTTTGTGGGACCTTAATATTATACAAGCACTCACAGAAAGTCGTTTTCTCATACTTTGACAAAGTCTAATAAGCTTGTGGTAAATATGTGCGGTGACCCTTGATCTCCACTGATTATTCTTTTCTTATACCCATTAATTCTAAATATTTTCTAGATTTGATGCCGTCTTTAGTGTTTCCCCATATATTGAATAGTGTACCAATGATGCTATCACAAACATTTTTTATAACATGCACAACGTCAATGCAGTGTCTAATTGATAAGAATCTCCAATAAGGAAGATCCTAGAATATTGACCTCTTCTTGTATAGAGATTTGTCACATGCGAGAGTAAGACTACTTGAACCCTTTCCAAATTCATTAACAATATCTTTCACCCTGTCATATACATCATTTCCTGGTATAGGTTTAGGAGCATTTCATTCCTCAGTTAATCCATTAAAGGTTTTGCGTTGCCTTCGATAAGGATGCACTTGTGGGAGAAATCTTCGATGACTAAGATATATGATTTTATCACCATATTTTAGTGAGATTGAATCTGTGTTTTCCTCACAAATAGGACATGCTTTGTATCCTTTTATGCTATATCCAGACAAATTTCCATAAACTAGAAAGTCATTAATCGTGCAAAACAACATAGCATGAAAACTAAAGATCTCTTTACATGAATCATCATATGTCATAACACCTTCTTCCCATAGTTTCATTAGATCATCAATTAGAGGTTGAAGGTAAACATCAATATCATTTCCAAGTTGTTTGGGCCCTGATATCAATATTAACAACATGACATACTAAATTTTCATACACAACCAAGGAGGAAGATTGTATATAACAATCATAACAGGCCACGTGCTATGTTGGCTGCTTAATGTATAGGGATTCATTCCATCTGTACAAAGTCAAAGTCTTAAGTTTCTTGGTTCTTTACCAAATTGAGGGTATAATAAATCAATTTTCTTCCATTGTGGTGAATCAGATGCATGTCATAGGATGCCATCATCATTGGACTTTAACTCCCCATGCCAAGAAAAATGTTGTGCATCTTTTATACTAGCAAATAAGCGTTGATATCGTGGTATTATTGGTAGATACCACATCACTTTGACAGGAGAGCCATTTTTAGCCTTAGCTGAATTTGTGGTCTTATACCTTGACGCACCACATTTTGGACAATTATCAAATTACTGTAGTCCTTATGAAATAACACACAATCATTTGGACATGTATGAATCTTCTTAGCCTCCATTTCCATTGGGCACATTATTTTCTTTGCTTGATATGTTGAAATTGGTAGCTTATTGCCTTCAGGAAGAATTTCCTTTAACAAAGACAACAGTGAAGTGAAACTCTTATCGGTCCACCGATTTTGATCTTTAAGAGTAAATAATCGCATCATAGCACCCAACCTTGGGAACTTAGTACAACCCTTATATAACAGTCTTTCAACATCATGGACAATGCTTGCAAATAAAGAAGGTGGATCAATGACATTGTCCCGACAACTACGTAGCATCTCATCAACCATATCATCTTGAATTGGGTCATCCTGAATCGGTTCAGCATTGACATTATCATCATTTTCTATATCTTCTATGCCACAACTATTAGTGTCAACATTTTCTGATCCATAATTAAATTTCTCTCCATGCCAATACCATTCATTATAACCTTGTATGATCCCATTGCATATGACATGATTTTTAATTTCCTCAACAATATCAACTTTCAAATTATTACCACAATTTCTACATGGACAATAGAACCTATCTGTAGGTAGTTTCATGTGTTCCTCAGCAAATCTGATAAATTCATAAAGGCCTTTGGCAAACTCTAGACTGCAATGGTTCTTGATAGACATCCAACTTCAATCCATTTTCTAGATCACATTAAAATTAGTTATAAAACTGAGCATTTTATATTGATACTATAAGTTGTAAGTTTTTATTAATAGGAAGTTAATTACTTTTATACTAAAGTGTACCACCTCTCCCATTTTTGAATATTTAATCTCACTAGTAATTGTATAATGTATATTTAATTTTGAAGAAAATTTCAGCAACATTTCCCCTAAGTTCTCCAAGTATACCGACGTAAATGGAAAATAATCACTCAAATATGTACCCAGAGAACAAATGAGGAAATCCTACTAAAATTTTCTTCAAAACTAAATATACATTATACAGTTACATCCTAAGTGAGATTAAATATCCAAAAATAGTCCCAAACTGGGGACTATCTAAAGTTTACTCCTAATGAGTAAATTTTGAACAGGTTTCTAAGTTAATATATAAATGTATTATTTTCATATTTATATATTAAGTTAAGAATCATGCATCGATGATTCTCATCTATAAACCTTAAAGTGTCAATCTGGGAGTACACATGTCTAATCTCATATTAATTTCTAGAATTTATATAATGATTACATATGAAAAAATACATGTTTTTATTATTGGTTGGGTTATCAATAATATAAAATGGAAAAACAATATAACTTTCTAGTTAAAGGTGCGTAGGTCCACTCTCGGTCGACAATTCATCAACCGAGAGTCCACCTGCGCATAACGTCCATGTCCACTCTTGGTTGACGAATTCTCGACCGAGAGTGGACCAGGACGCTATCGTGGTTGTGGTGGCAGTACCACGACGAGCATAGATAGACCTATATAAACAGAAAGTCTTACTTCTGCGACCGTGGCGGCGACAACTTCGATCTCCACTTCAGTGTCAGCCACTTCAAGCTTCACTCCAAGCTCCTCTTCTCTCAGACGACAACAATGGAAATGAGAGAGAAAGCTTTGGCGGCACGGGAGAGAAAGAAGAAAGAGGTCTCGGCGGCGCGGGAGAGAAAGAAGAAAGAGGTCTCGACGACGTGGGAAAGAAAGAATAAGTAGGTCTCGCGGGAGAGAAAGAAGTAGGTCTCAGCGTGAGAGAGAAAGAAGAAGTAGGTCTCAGCGGTACGGGAGAGAAAGAAAACTAGGTCTCGTGGGAGAGAAAGAAGTAGGTCTCGGCCAATTCAAGCACCGTGCCCGACCTGTAGGGTCGGTTAAAACAAAAAAACAACCCAAGAGATAAGCGGTGCCCGTGTCGGGTAAATAAAAAACACCCATACTTCAACTCGATCGAGAATTTCATCAACCGAGTGAACCTCGGTCGAGAATTTCTTCGATCGAGGGGACCTACAAGGCCGATTAAAATGAAAAACCCGATGCTAGAGGTACTTATTCACACGTGAATGCAAATTGGATCCAAAATTTAACTCGGTCAATGATTTTTTCGACCGAGGTGACCTCAGTCGAGAATTTCGTCGACCGAGAGGACCTACAAGGTTGCCTAAAAGGGAAAAACTGACCCTAGAGGTACTTATACACGCGCGAAGGCAAACTGTATCTAAAATTCAACTCGGACGATGATTTTTTTGAGCGAGGTGACCTCAGTCGAGAATTTCATCGACCGAGAGGACCTACAAGGTCGGTTAAAATGGAAAAACGGACCCTATAGGTACTTATACACGTTCGAAGGAAAACTAGATCCAAAATTCAACTCGTTCGAAAATTTGGTCGACTGAGGGTACCTACAAGGTCGGTTAAAAGGAAAGAACTGACCGTAGAGGTACTTATACACACACGAAGGAAAACTGGATCCAAAATTTAACTCGGTCGATGATTTTTTCAACCGAGGTGACCTCACTCGAGAATTTCGTTGACCGGGAGTTAAAAGGGAAAAATTGACCCTAGAGGTACTTATACACACACGAAGGCAAACTGGATCCAAAATTCAACTCGGTCGACAATTTGGTCGACCGAGGTGACCTACAAGGTCGGTTAAAAAGAAAAAACTGACCCTAGAGGTATTTATACATGCATGAAGGGAAATGGATTCAAAATTCAACTCGATTGAGAATTTTTCAACCGAAATGCCCTACAAGGTCCTTTTTTAAGAAAGCCGACCCAAGAGGACTTAAATGGTGCCCACATTTTTGTAGACATATAAGGTCAGTTATTTAGAAAAACCGACCCTATAGATCGAGGCACAAAGCCAAAATCGAGCAAATTTTTTCCACGGGAAACTTTAATGGGATTTCTAATCCCATTGTCTATAAGGTCGCTTATTTTATGAAAACTGACCCTATAGAGATACACTACAAGGTTGGTTATTTTAAGAAAACTGACCCAAGTGGTCTTAAGTCGTGTCCGCATTTTTTATAGACATATAAGGTCAGTTATTTGGAAAACTGACCCTATAGAGTTAAACTACAAGGTCAGTTATTTTAAGAAAATCGACCCAAGAGGTCTTAAGTGGTTCCCATGTTTTTTGTAGACATATAAGGTCGGTTATTTGGAAAAACTGGCCCTACAGACAGCGACGTTATTGGAAAAAAATGTAGTAGTTTATATATGTATATATGAGTGAGAATAATAATTAGTGTTCCCATATCCATAAATATGTATAATGTGACATTATTTAAATAAATGTTGATTTAATGGACTCGATATGTTGAATAAGAAAAATATGGAAGCATAATAGTATAAGGAATATCTTGTGTAAATGAATTGAAGATAATAGGATTCAACTAAGTGAAAATTGACAATAAAGATATAAGATTTTGGCAAATATAATGGTAATGAGTCAAACATACTAATGGTGTTATAAGTCATAAAATTAATTCTCAAAACCCAAATCTAATGTGAAAAACATGTACCTTGGTTCCCAATTAGCTTGGGATCCAAGTTTCACATTAATTAACTAATCCTAGATGTATTATTTTTATTGAAGATAGAAAGTATAATACCAACTCTAAAATATTATATAAAATAATTAATATCCTCAAATGTGAGAATTAAAGGTAGAATTAGATTCTCACACTACGATTATATAATATGTAAAATTTCATTACAAATGGGCATTAACTACCCTTTCTATTTAGTAAGGAAAAGGGATTAATTTGCCAAAAATATAGATGGCATTTAAGTTTAATGAATGGTTTCTTGTAGTTATTCATTCTTTCATGTCACACCATTTATTTTACCAATTTCTAGATTCCTTTCCTTGTTTGGACTCCATGGTGACCATACGATCCTGATCGAGGGGCCTAGACATCTTATTCCTCGTTCAACATGTCTTGTTTGCTGACACTATAGACACAATAATATATTTTCTTCCTTTCTATGCCATTACTATATCTTAGCTTTGGATTTAAAATCCTAGACACTTGACTTTCTTCTTTGAGTAAATGACCCCTAGCTTGGGAACTATTATGGGGTTATAAGGAATCCCTATTTTTGTGTCTCCATTCTCATCGATCTGGTCATCAAATTGGGATATCCTATATACTGGATCGTTGTGAAATTCCTTGAAGAAGGATATTCTCCACATCATCATAGATTCACCCATACCCTTAGTTTCCTCTAGTGTTGGATGAGTCATCCTCCCCAATTATATGAGTCGCCGCTAGATTGATATCTCATCAGAAGTAAATTTTGGGTGCCCTTGAGACTTCAAAACAACACCTATAGATCTATGAAGGTCTGTTGAGGCATGTTCTACCCTCAAAACTTCTTCTTGCTTGGTTTTACACTAAATCCTATTTTCTTCTTCCCACACTATTATTTTGGACGATGCAATTGTAGGCAGTGTTATTGTGTTTTCTTCAATGTTCCCTTGATTGTGAACTCTCTGATAGATTCCATTTTGATTATTCTTGCTAGCCATGAATATTGTGTTCCTCCTCTCCTTTTTCCTCAACAAGGATGAATGTTGGTACTTTCTGTCCTTGACTATGTTCTATCTATGGCCACCACCCTATTTTGGTTCTCTGGTAAACCCCAAGACTTCAGTCTGGGCTCGCTGCCTTCAGTTTGGCTCGAGGATGCACAAGTGATCTCAAATTTTTGTGAGATGGCCAGGTTGTTCCACCATGATTTGAAGTTTGGGGCAACTAACAACGATAGTGTTATTTGCCATTGATGTGTGAGGGAGGAGGATGGTCATCTATAGATTTCCTATTCTACCCCTCTTTGCCTTCTTTGCTTTGTTTTTCCTTTGGGGGTAAAATTGTCTTTTCACATATGAGTTTTACTTTGACATATGTTTCATTTGTCTGGGGTGGTTGTAGGCCTAGACTAGTTGGCATGCTTGTATTGGGTTATGTCAAATGGATAATATGTTTTAGGTGGCTTTACCATTTTTTCATTGATTGATAGTTCTAAAATTCATAACTTTCTCCCTAATTTTAAAAAACTAATACAAAAATACTCATTGGAATTAGAAAATCAGGGGCTATCTATTGGCATAATTTATATAACCTAAATAATGTAACCAAGACTCTAAATTTCTAAGGTTTATAATGTACATTCTAATTAATGGTTTGTATATAAAAATCTATGTTAGCTAAACAAGCACCCTGACTCGGGAGTGGGGTTTGGTATTTGCCAAGTAGACGAACATCTTGGGGTATGTAGCATCAATATTTATCACATTGAGAAACCACCCAAATTTTATCTCTCTCTTTGTACTATGGACAAATTATTCTACACAATTTATCTCACTTTGGAAAATTCATTTCATGCAAAAGTTTCTATGTTGATACTGATCTTGTGATCCACTTAATTTATTGGATATTCTAATTGACACCAAGTTGTACTTTACTTCATCATGAAATCCTAACTATGCCCGCTTTTGTGGTGGATGTTTTACGTAATCCATTTATGTGATGGAAACCACATTAATTGTATTTATATGACTAAACTTATACTTGCCTCCACATTTTGCATGCTTTGTGATTCAGTAGCCCTAAAGTCCACTTGGATAATACTTTCCTCTTCTATGGGAAGCCTTGTTATATGTGATGTTATTTTTCCAGAATGTTTCTAAATTCCCTATTAACATGCACATACCAGTCTTAACCTGACAACTTCTATTTTTCTATTCTCTTATGGGGTATGCTTCCAACCACATGTGTAGAACAAAATATTCAAAAATTATATTGCATATTTGAATTAAATTAAAAAATCTTCATGTTATGTGATGTGTCTCTCAAGGTTATATAGAGAAGTATTGAAGGGGGAGCAATTTGGAGTGGGAAATACCCTGAATTTGAATTCGATCATTGGTTTGATATGAATATATAACATAAATCAGAATTGTTGAATCAAACAACACAACATAAATAAACTAATATGTATCTTTTTCTACAAAGGATATTGCAATCTAATTTTATATGTGAAAGTTGGAATAAACATTTTTTCTTTTTCATAATTTGAAATTTTGATCTTTTTGATTTAATTTGTTAAATTTTACTTCTCATATTTTAGAAATAAAATGTATAGCATTTCATCTTTTCATAACAACATCCCAACCAAAATACTACATATATAAGTTCTTTATATTGATATACAAATGTTATATCCAATACAAAAATAATTACGCAATTTGGATAATGTAAATAAAACTAAAAACATAATAGTCTACATTAGAAAATAAATAAAAAATAAACAACAATTTCAAAAATGACATCAAGTTGTCAAATTTAGAATCTGAGTGTAAATACGATACCTTGGTTTAGGAACAATTATACCATTCTTTTCGAAAAGTGGGAGAAATATACATGACATCATAATATTATTACATAACCTAATTGCATATTTTTGTAGTCTTAATGATGGATAGAATAACATCTATTAAATCCAATAGATTCTTCTAAGATTCACACATTTTTCTTGTAGTTCCTATACATTCTTAGATTTGATTAGTAGGGATAAACAAATGTACCAATAAGTACAAACTTACTATTATATTCTTATGATGCAATATATAGGAGTGTGTGTATGATAAAATATTATGTATCATTATTATAAAGATCATATCAACCCTTATAAACAACTAGTATTTATGAGATGTTATTAATGTAGCAGAAGAAACTATGTCAAAGTAGGGGTTTAGTGACAAGGAAAATGGATCACTTATGACAAGGTCATAAATATTCACATGAAGAATTTATAGTATAACATATCATACAGTGGAATTTATCCATTCTAAGTATTTGTTTTAGTGGATGAAAAATGACAATCCTACATACACGGTAAAAACATTACTTACATTATGCTATAACACTTCACTAGGATCTGACGTATATCTTTGAAATAAGTTCATGTTTGTTGAATGTTTTATCTAGATAACTTTCTACTAGATTACCAACATAAATGTGAAAGTTATAAAATATGCTAATGTAGGTAGATCTGAGAAAGATAGGTAATGCATATGGTGAAGTTGGTTGAGTTGCAATGAATGCATACAGCCAATCTTTTTCAAACAATATCACTGTTGTACATATTCACTACTTGTCAAAATAGGAAAGAAGTTAGGGTAGCTGCAATGCATAGAAGTCACCCTCCAGAAAAGGAAAGAGGAACTGAAAAATAGGTAAAAGTAATGGAAGGTTGAGTTAGAAATAAATGGATTTGTTATCCTAACTGGTGGTATAAGTAAGGGCAAAGAATGTTGGAATATTTATTTATATAATGTATAGTATAGTATTTATGAAAATAGTTTGTATGTTGTAACTTATTTGTATGGCTAACATTATCTAACCCCAAGAACTAGAGTTTCATGGGACAATATGGGAAAATACCATTCAAAATGCAACTTCTTGAATATGGGACTGAACTACGAAGCTTGTGCTATATAGGAATCTCTTGAACCTTTGCATTCAGATCTTTTCTGGTTATGTTATAATGTGAAAACCTAATTTAGTGTGTTATTATTATTTTTGAAAAAAAAACATGTCACTAACTTTAATCCATATACTTATTGAGATTTAGTAACATAAACTAAATATTAAATACCAAAATAACATGAATTTATGCTAGACCATTGGTTTTTTGTGCAATTGCATCATTAATTTTTGAGTCAAAGATGAGTGTGTAATATGAATCTTAGAATAGATGTAACGAACAGAACTCATTTATCACTAAATAAGTTTCTTAAAAAATTGAAGTATTACATAATTGAATTCTATCACAAAACTTTTCCAAACAATAAATACAAATGGGAAATTGTTGAATGGAGTTACATTGACATAAAGAATGATCTTATACGTACTTATGAATCTATCAAGTATGTATATATATCTGGTAATGGTTTGTCAAATGATGTAAGAATCAAACCTTTGATGTAATTCCTTCATCTTGTTCCTCCATAGAAATAAGGCTTATACAGTGAGACATTGCATCCACTAGCTTTTTAATGTCTTTTCTTGTGTGTGAAGCAGTGAGTGTTACCCTCAACTTGAACATATTTTTCCCATAGTTAATAATTCTCATATATCATACAATTCGTTGTTGTCAATATAAGAAATGAAAATGTTAGCTTAAATTTTTTACCTACAAGCATCTGGTGCAACTGTAGGTGGTCAGATTGTAGTCACATGAAAACCATCATTTAACAAATGCCTACTTCCATTGAATTCAACTTCCTTTGAATCAATTACTAAAGACACAATCAGGCTTGTTGCCCTGACCTTTATTAGGTGATTAAAATATTAAACATGATTCCACACTAATCTCTGACACGATTCCTCTCTTTTTGCTTCATTTACATCTACTGCAACATTGACAATGAAATGATGATTTACATTCTTATAAAAGCATCTATGGGTATAACATATTCTAGAGAAATATACACCTAATGCAGAAACAACAACAAGAACGGGATGTGTCATTGAGAAAATGAATTGTCAACATCTTGTTTTAATGAGATTCTTCCACTTTTTTTCTAAAAATAAAAGTTCAAATAGGAGTTAGATCAAGTTTGTCTTCTTATTATTTTAATTTTCCTTATTTTGTACTTGACAATAATCATAGAAAACAAGTTAGTCATTTATACTATTTCAAATGAGTAACTGATTCATATTAGTAAAGTACTTACAACTAATAGTCTAGATGACCCATGTCCTTGTGCTTGTAGACATAAATCATAGATTCTTGGTGTCTTTCCAGAAGGTGAAGTCCATCAATAATAGAAGCCTGGTTCAATTCATCAAAGAAGATGGCAATCTTTTCTACTTGTGATGGCCATTAATTCTTGGGAAGAAATGATGTGATGCTTCCTAGAGATGATAGGAAAGTGTTGTTGGATGAAAAACCAGTTGGGCACACAACACATTCCAATAAAATGCAGCAGTGCTTCATGTCAACAATTGATAATCTAATAAGTACAAATAATGTTAACTCTATATGAACATTACTAGCAAGATCGATCATAACAGCATATCCTATTTTTCCACCAACTCTTTTATATCCTAATTTTGGTAAAATTGAATTATAAAAATGAATCAATTTGTAAACTCCTCAATGATATAATAATTAATGGAATAATAATGTTGATTACCTTTGTGGAATGGGTTCTTGTGGCACAAGTTAAATAAATAAAAGGATTTCATTCACAATAATCCATTAACAATGTTGGAATGGAAAATCCAATAATGAAAGGATTTCTAAAGTAGTGGACAATTGATCTGTTAAATATGGAATTATGTGGAATACTCAAGAAAGAGATATTTTGTGCATAAATAAAATAGCAATGTCTTTATGAATTGTGGAAAAATAGAATCATGGACAAGTTTCCAAAAGAAATGAGATACATGTTGGTTTATGTAATTAAAAGAGTAATCTTATAACCATTATTGATAACAGAATGTTTGTGGCAATGATTAGTGTTATTCTAATGTAACCTTTGTATATTTACAAATAATAATTGAAAAAGAGAGAATAATAAAGGGGAAGTATTCTTTCCTAGTTAATTATTAAATTGATTTATGAAAAAGGAATATATTTTAATAGATAAAAGAAAAGGGGAAGTAGCTAAGGGATCCCTAAATGAGATGCCATACTTTCCCATAATAGTAGTTGGTGACTAAGTGGTTCAATGAAAAAGATATCTTCTAAATAATTATGGGTACATGTGTTTATATAATAGAAAAATATTGAATATCTTCCATTTCAATTACATGTATAAGTGCTTCGTCATAAATAAGAAAGAGAAAGGGAATACTTTGAATAAACCCAAAGAACAAGTTCCTAGAAAGAGGGTAATGAATATAGAAGGGAAAGAATATACGCCAAGAAAGGCATCAGTTTTTTGTCGATGGTATCAACCCCTCCACATTGATCTGAAACCTTACTGCCCTCAAGTATAAAAGGACTTGGACCCAGGGCATCAAGTCTTGGTGACTTGAGACATCCTTGCCCTAACCACATGCTCAATGTCTACAGAGTAACTACTTGAGAACTGTGTTAGATGTGGCTCTCTTATCCCATCCTCCTCACCTCGGCCTGGAGCCTTGTCATTCTCGGTAGGGGGTCACGGAGGCAAAGGGACCACCTCTTGTTCCCTTCGGGACACTCAAAGAAGAGGCAACACAACAATGTGACCTCGTCCTCAACATGTACGTCTTGGAAAACACAACAGTGACACTACATCTCCCTGCCTACCTCGACCGACTTTAGTCGCACCAAGGATGTGACCGAGTCCAACATAGGAAAGGGAGAGTGTAACACTCGGGCCCACTGCCCTAGGCTCTAGTAGAGTTTTAGGAATGAGGAATGGCCCCACATACCACCACTACCCTTAAATGCGGACTTTTCTGTCACTCACACGCAAGCCGAGGTCAACTTCCCGACTGGTCACCCATCGTAGTACTACTCCAAGCTGAGCATGCTTAAATATGGAATTCTTTAGTGATGGGCTCCCGAAAAAGGTGGGGCACCTTGGTGATATGGGTAGATCAATCATTCCTTTTAGTATCATTATATCCAAGGACTCAAATCCTAGGACGTTACAATCTCCCCCACTTATACTCTTAACATCCTCATCAAGGCTCAACTATGTGGCCTCATAACATTTCCCCATTTCAGTGCAGACCCAACATGGCCATGTACACCTAGCTCCTGACCATGGCTACCAGTGAAAGGGTGGATCCATCACCACGGATAGCCCTTTCCCACACACCTAGACTGCACAGCTCAAAGATAGGCATGTCACTGGCCCATGTGGGCCCCACCTACTGAAGGGGTTATGGATCTGATACCATTTGTAGCACCCGAGCTCACTGCCCAAGGCTCTAGTAGAGTTTCAAGAATGATGACTGGCCCCACAAACCACAACTAGCCTTAACTGCATGCTTTATCCTCACTCATGTGCAATCTAGGATCAACCTTCTGACTGGTCACCCATCCTAGTACTACTCCAAGATGAGCACGCTTAACTATAGAGTTCTTTAGTGATGGGATCCCAGAAAAGGAGGTGCACTTGGTGATATGGGTAGTCCAATCATTCCCTTTAATATCATTTTATTTGAGGCCTCAAATCCTGGGATGCTATAGAGAGTCACCTCAATCTTCATCGTGACCTTTGACCCGAGAGGAAGGGAAGTCAATGACACACTTGGGTCGAAGGTCATGATGAAGATTGAGGTAGATGGCGCCGCAACACATGAACCAGATGCACCAGTGCAGAAGGAAGGTTGGGGGTGAGATCAGGACATGTTGGTGGAAGTGGAAGTGAACACAGTCGCAAGAAATATAGGATATGAATTATACACGGTGAATTATACAAATATAGGAGATGAATTATACACAGACATTATACACGGTGAATTATAAAAATATAGGAGATGAATTATACATGGACATTATACATGGTGAATTATAAAAATATAGGAGATGAATTATACAAGGACATTATACATGGTGAATTATAAAAATATAGGGGATGAATTATACACGAACATTATACATGGTGAATTATAAAAATATAGGAGATGAAAAAACGGACATTATACACGGTGATTTATAAAAATATAGGAGATGAATACATTGTTGGACACAAAATAAACACATACATATTTGGATTATTCAAATAAAATCTATCCAAAGAAGCATGGAGGACATGGATACAAACATGGACATAGGACATAATTTCTCAAAATATAGGACACATACTTAACATGGGATGAAAAGATATATGCTAGTCAAGAGAAATTGTAGATAGATGTGTAATATACATGTATTGTTTCATATTTCTGTTGACTAATAATTATAGTAACAATCCATTTTAACTTGGTTCCAAATTTCTAAAACATTGATCGTATTTGTGACTTATTTTCTAGATGTTAGAGAGTATATATTCACCTATTTAGTTAATAGGTTAATAGATAGTGGGCCTTTGGTATCTCGGCCCATTTAGATTACTTGAGTCCCAAGTCTCAGGGTTTCTCCCTTGATCCTATATATAGGACATGGTTGTACCTCTTTTATTAATTGAATCAGTTCAATACCATATGATTTCACACTAGATATAATCCAAACCTTGTCATTTATATGGATTCGAACTCGAGGAATAAAATTGGATGATAAGATATTGTTTGATCAACAGAGATACAATGTTTCAATGATTTGCTTGGATGTACTTGTGGTTGTACATCCTAGTTTTGTAATAAAATGGGTTGAGGTAATAGGTTTCGAGTTTGGAAAATAATTATGTTCTTCACCCTCCTTCTCAAAGTCTAATATTGGATCATCAAGAGTGGAAAATGTTGAAACATAAGAAGTTGATGGGGTTTGGTCAATGATGTGAAGTGGTTGACACAAAGACACCAACTGAACTACACGGGATCCAAGTTTTTAGAGAAAAGGTTTGAGGCTCTATTGAAGAGATATGGGGTTTACCACAAAGTCACCACTCCTTACCATCCTCAGGCCAGCGGGCAGGTTGAAGTATCCAATAGAAAAATCAAATCCATTCTAGAGAAAACTGTTGGACGCACTAGGAAACATTAGGCGTTGAAAATCAATGACGCTCTGTGGGCATACCGTACTGCCTACAAGACACCCATAGGCACCACCCCTTTCAGGATGATTTATGGAAAATCATGCCATCTCCCGATAGAGTTGGAACACAAGGCCAGCTGGGCCATCAAAAGCCTGAATTTTGACCATTCTGCTACAGGAGAAAAACATCTTCTCCAAATTAATGAACAAGAGGAACTTAGAATGAGCGCTTATGAAAATGTGAGAATCTACAAGGACTGAACTCTACTTTGGCTTGACAGTCACATCAAGTGCAAGGACATTAGAGAAGGAGACCAAGTTCTAGTGTTTAATTCCAGACAAAGACTTTAGCTTGGAAAGCTCAAATCTAGATGGTATGGTCCCTACCTCGTCAAGTGTGCCTATCCACATGGCACCTTTCTTCTTTGGGATAAAGTTTTGGGTGAATTTAAGGTTAATGGACATCAAATTAAAAGATACATCAACACTGAAGACCTTTTCGCTCTAGATACCAACAAACACTCATCCTTAGAAGATCTCAACTTGACCGACCCTCAACCTCCATTAGAATCACAATAAGAACGACGATGCGGACGATGAAACTCTACTGCACAAAATTTTGTAGGGAGGGATGCCCATGCCTTCCGGAGGCGTACTACGTGTGTGATCGTATGAATTTTGATGCCCTGGACGCTTATCACAGAGCATGTGAGGAGAAATGGGGTGCTTTTCCTATACCATGGGCGGAGTCCTGTTCCAGTATTTCGTTCAGCCTGAGACTAGAACGAGATTTTGATTGGTACAAAAATGCGGGGTCAGAGCCCCAAGATCATGACGTTGATAATGATACTTAGGATCCTTAATGTGTATAATCATGTGTATGAGAAATAGGGTTTTGAAGCCAATGTTTATAACATACAATGTGATTAATGAACATAAATTGGATCTAAGTGATCATAACAAAGGGATATGTTGGATATATTAATTAGGGTTACACATGATGTAATGACCCCACTTCCTGATAACACCCAATGAAGGAGGCCCAAGAAGTCAAAGGCATTATCCCAAAAATAGCATCAACGGTTTTGCAATTAACAAATTCTACCAAAGACTAACTGAAAACTGGAATAAAAAAATTCTTTTCACATACCTTTCAAAAATGGGAATCTGGACTTCAACCCACTATAGAGTTCTATCTAACTAAATCCTCCTTTATGATTTAACTTTATTCTTTACAAGTTCTACTTTACTATTTGTCCAATTTCAGATATTCCTAAAATGCTGGTCAATATAATGAATTATACTGGTATGTGATGACAACCAAAATCTTGCACATATGTTCTAACAACTTAATCACATCAAATAGTTGTTAATAATGCAAGATTATGTTTTGCAATATGACTTCCCAACCGCTTTTACTCATACTTTGGGATACCCTCTCTTACGGTTTTGTAACATCCCTGACCTGGGTTATGTACTAACTCTAGGTGTTTTGCTTAAATATGTGATTAAATGATTGTGGTTATCTTTTGATATGTAATTAAAGTTTTTGAGGAACATATATTTCTGTTTTAGTCCTTTTTGAACAATGTTGTAATATTGTTTTGTTATATATGGACTAATGTGCAAATTACCCAATTAGAGGGGTTAACTTGCAAATTGCACATGTTGAGATGTTCCTCTGATGATAAGACATCATAATAATGCATATGATGTAGTGATGTGGATTCCCCAAGCTTGAGCACTAATATATAGCATGTAGAGTAATCCTTGTGCTTTAAAACCTAGTTTTGGTGTAAAATGCAATTTACCCAAAACATAGGGTGCAACATGTAAAATGTATGCTCTATAGAATCTTTCATGACTCTTGGCATCAAGTAGAGTAAAGAAAATGAGGAGGGTGCCTCATTTGAATGATCAAATAAGAAAGATAACCTTAATATCTAAATAACCAAGTTTTAAGCAAAATAGCCTTTTTATACATGTATAGCTTAATAAGGTGTTTGGTTTCTTTTCCTTTTAACATGGGATGAGAGAGAGGTTTTGCATGACAAAAGGAGGAAGAAACGTGGCCAAGGGTGTAGTGAGCATGAGTGGATGGGTTTAAGAAATAAAAGAAATAGCTATCTTTTTCTTTGCTTTGAAAATACCCATAAAATATATAAGCATCCTTTTTACACAAAGCAAGGGAACGTTTCCCTTAGTTTCTTTTCTCATCTTCTTGCTTTGGCCGACCAAGGAAAAGCTCAGGAGCATAGGAGGATGACCAATCTGGTTTGGGTAAGCTTTGATCATCACCTAGCTCAAATCCTTGGAGGAAACCCTAATATAAGGTTGGTTTGTTAGTTTTCCTTACACAACTCTTCTTTCTAGCCATCTTCTCCATCCAAATCTTGAAGAACATACCTTGGACAACCTTTGGAGCTTCATCCACCATTAGAGATATGAAGCTCGGAGCTCTATATCAGATCTAAAGGTGGGTTTTATAACTCTAACCCTTAAGCTTTGCTTTTGCATCTTCCTTCCTAAGAACCATTGCTTGTTTTTCTTCCTTTAGACACTTCTAAGTGTTCTTGCTAGCAATTCCGTGAAGAACAACCCCTGTTCTTGAGGTAGAATATGATGACGTTATTTCCAAAGTTTATCCTAATATTGCTTTAGCAAATGGTCTTCCACCTCTTGCTCAAACGGTTTCCCAAACCGTTTGAGAGCAAACGGTTTCAAACCGTTTGAAAGCAAACGGTTTCAACCAAGAACGCATGGAAGCAAACGGTCCAAGACCGTTTGGATGTGTTGACCAGGCGTTGACCATTTCGAAATCTGTTGTAAATATTATGGACTAATCACCCCCTAAAAATCATCAAGTAATTCCAAGAAAATCACCAAGTGAAGGCCCATTAGTCACCTAAACCCTAATCGGGTCTATTGTTGATTTCAATAATATAATCATGTTGAAGTTTGGGTTGAGTGACCCAAACATTTTCAAAACCATTTGGGGATCACCCAAACGGTCTCAAGACCGTTTGGTGATCACCCAAGACCGTTTGGAGGTCTAGGGTTAAGAGGGTTTGACCAATTGAGGGTCCAATGATATCAAATTGTTAAACAATTAAGTGCTGATTGTGTGACCAAATCTAGGGTTCAACCCTTAGGAGAATGACTTGGGTTTTGATGAAATAATGGGAAAATGGTCTCAAGACCGTTTGGAGGATGTCCAAATGATCCCAAGACCGTTTGGGGGTCTAAGGTTGACCATGGTTAAGTGGTTGAAGATTGAAAGGCAACAAGTTGAGGTATAATCGATTAGTGACCTAATGATCAAATCTATGAGCCAAAACTTAATAAGTTGAGTTAGTTTTTTATGTTTACTTGAGAAAACGGTCTCAAGACCGTTTGGAGGTCATCCAAACTATCCCAAGACCGTTTGGGGTCAGGTCATGACCCAATTGAATGATGGTTCAATGGTTTCAATGTCAATTGGACTCATGTTGATGTAGGTTGAAGAGTGATCAATTCTAAACCCTAATTCAATTGATCCAAGCCCTAATTGGTGATCAATTGAGGGTCAATTGAGGGTCAAATCAGTTGAAGGTTGATCTAATTGACTCAATTTATAAGTGGCTAACAAGTGCATGAACGATTGAGGGGTTCAACATTGGAAACCCTAACTCAATTGGAATAGTTGAGACACTTTTTGGTCCATGCGGTTTTGAGGTGGTTTGGACCAAATGGTCTCAAGACCATTTGGGACCAAACGATACCAAACCGTTTGGTTCCCATGCAGTTTCAAGATTGGTTTGCCCATGCGATTTCAAAGTCAAAGTTGGCCAAACGGTCAACAAGACCAAACGGTCTTCACTCCACCTTGGGCAAATGGTTTTGAGTGTGCACTTTATCAAACGGTTTCAAAAGTCAAAGGGACCAAATAGTCAACACCACCAAACGGCTTCAAGGATTGTTCAGGACAGTTTGGGGAGTTTGTGTGCAAGACCGTTTGAGGTCTAAAAAGGTCAAGAACTTTTGATGCCTTAGTGGTCAAGATAGTTTAGTAGTAGATTAACCTAAACCTTATAGATACCTAAAGTGATTAAGGGACCAAGTAATTAGTGGATTAATGCATAATATGATCAATGGTGAACATCACCAAGGTACCCTTGATGGGATAGATTAACCTATAACCTTTGATCAAGTGAATCTTAAAGACCACAATAGTAATGACACAACCCATGATGTCAGTATTGATTTGATTTAACCTAATCAAGGATGATGTAAATATCATCTTATAGTAAGAGGAGAGAGAAGACTCCTTATATAAATGAGAATCAAGTAACAAGCTTCCAATATGTATGAATATACCTAATTAGGGTATGATCCTTTATGGTGAGATCATGGAAACCCAAATTATGATGGTTAATGAATCTTAACCTAATTTGAGGACATTAATGAAAGTAATCCTCATACATGATGATGGTATGATCTTAATTCATTATAAATGTGAATAGTAAACCCTAATTCAGGGTAATGTGATATAATGTGAATAGTAAACCCTAATTTAGGAAATGTGATGGTATGAACCGTAAACCCTAATTTTTGGGTTATGCTTTTAAGCATGATACTCTATACCTGATTATGGAATGAGTGATCATTATGCCTTTAGTTAAAGGGGTTGAATAACCCTAATTGAATTAAAAGGAAATCTAACCCTAGAAACCAGCTGTGGTAATGTGACACGGTCGTGGTATTTTGTCTGTAGCACGACCGTGGTGGCTTACTTTTGCACGACTGTGTCAGATAGCACGACCGTGGTGTTCTATATTTAATTGGAAAGAACTTGTATTGTGCTGATATTTTTACAATGTACATGTTATCAATGATGATAAACATGCATGTCTTTATAAGAAGTGAGCATAACCAGGTAAGGGTTATGATGCCACATTCATTGAAAGCACTTTATGAGTTTGAAAGTAATGATTTAATATGTTGCCTAGTGAGAAGTAACATATGAAATTAATAGGATGTATGAGCCATGAAAAATATCTGCATTGCTACAATCAAGGTCATACTGTTAAATGACTTGATGTCAATATCTTACTTGGTAACAAGTGACTCAATAATCTGAGGGTTTGAACACCCATGTTCCTAAATCACAATGATGAGATGGTTAGGGATTGATATCCCAATGTTAACAATATGTGATATGAACTTGATAGAAATAATACTCTTCCTTTATAGCAATTGTCTTTTTTATTTATGTTTGGAAACATGCCTGATGCTAAAAGAATGCCATAATGTACTTAAAATAATCAAGTATAATGATATCATGTAGAGCCCTGACCATAGATCCATCATTAACAGAAGTTAAGTGATGGTGAAACAGGTTTTCCCAAGGGAACTCCTGGAGAGCATACTTTTGAGTATGTGGGGGTTATGGACTTGAATATCCTAACGTCCTAATGTAGGATTTGATGTGAGATGTACATGTAGTCTCCTAATCCTTCATTATATGTTTATGTTGGGATGATGTAACACTAATCTCCCGATGATGTTGTTAATGCCGCATCGATGTGAGATAGACAAGAAATCCCTCGATGGCGAAGAGAGTACAGAACGCCATTGTAACTCTAATAGCAAAGTTGCCAAAATACCCTAGAAAGCTATTATGGTAGAGACTCGAGATGTCCTGCATGTTGCCAAAACACCAGGGACATCAGTGATCTTCATGTGGAGACATTGACTGTCAAGTGTTGTAGATAGTATGTCCTATGTGTCGTCACTATACTCTCAGGTCCTAGGAGTCAGTAAATGTTTTATATAGATCTGAGATTTTGGCGTGATGCCTCGAGAATTTTTGTATCTTGCCTTGTACAGTCAATAGGGCAATTGATGTTTGTAACCCTCGAGATGTGCTTATTACAGAGAATGTAATGATGGACCAGTCTGTAGATAACTTATCATGCTTTCTTTATGAAAGAGTTTTATCGTTAAAAATCTCTTTACAAAATTTTTAATTTTTAGTGATTTTCCATAATTCTGCTGCTAATCAATCGCTTCCGCTTTCGTTGATCTTATTTTTCTGAGAAGTTGAGACGCATCATCACAATTTAGTGGTATCAGAGCTCTAGGTTCGCTGAGTCTACAGAGACATAGGACTTAGGTTGTTGAGTATGTTCTTGTGTCTTCCAGTATGTCTGATAGTGTCTTCTGCTCATCATGAGGAGAAGATAAAACTAAGGATGTATGGACCACATGAAGAACATGAGGAAGACGTTGCCGAGAGTAGTTTTGTTGCACCCAGAGAAGGTGCAAGAGACCCAGATAGAGAAGAACCTGTGCCTGAACCACCCCAGTTCAATCCAACTAACATGGGGAACCCAGTCGTCCAAGCCATGTTTGGGCAGTTTATGACTGCCATGACACACATGACTGATAGGATGCCTATACCTGCACCTAGGGCACCTACCCATCCTGAAGGACAAGGAATCAGCAAGGCGTTTGAATGACTTCTCCGAGTTGGAGCCACAGAGTATGCTGGAATGGCTGACCCAGCAGATGCCGACTTTTGGTTAACTGAACTAGAGAAGGCTTTTAGAATCCTGAACATCCCATAAGTTGAGAAGGTTAAACATGCTGTTTATCTTCTCAAAGGGGGTGCTGGTCATTGGTGGACCATGGAAGAACAGAAGAGGCCTGGTGTAGAGGTTGCATGGGAAGTTTTTTGATGGGAATTTATCAACATATATTTCCCTAAGATGTTTTTGGATGAGAAAATCTCTCAGTTTGAGAGGTTAAGACAAGGTCCAATGAACATTAGCGAGTATGAGGCTAAGTTCATGGAGCTGTTGCGGTTCTGTCCGCACATGGCGACCACAGATGAAGAAAGTATTAGGCATTTTGAGAAAGGGTTAAACGCTGAGTTGACTACTCCTGTGTCTGCCCTAGAGAATAGAGAAAGGTTTGATACCTTTGTGGAGTCTGTCAGAAGGGTAGAGAGGTTTGTATCAAAGAAGAGACAGACCCAGAATAAGAGGATGTATCCTCAATTCCAAGGATCTTCATCTAAAGGTTTCAAGAAACCTAGGTTTTCTGCGTCTACACCACCACCTAGATTTAGTACCCAGACATAGTGGACGTCGAATAGGGGTAGAGGACAAAGCCTACCACTAGAAGGAGCTCACAGTTCAGCATCTATGTCGGTTACAGGACCACCCAGACCACAACAACTGAACAGAAGTTGTTACATATGTGGAAAGATGGGACATCTGATGAAGGATTGCAGAGCTAGAGAAGTAAGTGTGACACAACCCTAGAGGCAAAGTCAGCAAGGATCTCAAAGGAGATAGTTTCCAGGAGGAGCTAGAGGACGTGGACAAGCGTCCCAAGTTGGATCATCCACACCTAGTCAACGAGCACCGAATCAACCGCAGGCAACAACAAGGTTTTATGTGATGAATCCACCTGATGTAGTGATCAACCCTTGGGTTGTGGTAGGTCAGATGGAATTGTTATATTCTGATATGTCTACATCTTGCGTTGTATCTGTTTTAATTGATCCGGGTGCTATGCACTCCTTTATCACTCGAAGAGTGATTCTTGACTACAATCTGACTATAAGTCATAGAGCAGATAGTTTGTTGTTAGAAACTCCGTTAAGGGGATCTGCTGTGCTGCAAGAGGTATGTTCCCCCTGCATCCTCTTCTTTTCTGATCATTGCATTCAAGTGGATCTTATACCACTTGAGATGCACGGATTTGATATAATCCTTGGGATGGATACCTTAGAAAGGTATAATGTTGTCTTGGATTGTGAGTCCAAGCAAGATGTGTTCACTGATGGTAGTAACACATGGATCTTTCAAGGAGAAAGAAAGATTCTACCCACATGTCTTGTGTCATCTATGGTTGCTGAGAAGCTGATGAGTCAAGGATGTTGTGCATTCTTGGCCCATGTGGTAGATACTACCATGGATAGTCCTAACCCTATTGAAGTTCATGTAGTTAGGGAATTTGAAGATGTATTTCCTGAAGAACTTCCAGGTGTACCACCGCCTCGAGAGATTAATATTGAGATCAATCTAATCCCATACATGCAACCCATAGCACAAACACCATATAGGATGGCGCCTGCTAAAATGGAAGAACTCAAGAAACAACTGTAAGAGTTACTTGAGAAGGGTTTTATCTGACTGAGTACTTCACCCTGGGGTGCTCCGGTCCTCTTTGTTAAAAATAAAGACGGTTCAATGCGGTTGTGCATTGATTATAGATAGCTAAATAAAGTAACAATAAAAAATAAGTATCCTCTACCGAGGATTGATGATCTCTTTGACTAGTTGTGTGGTGCAACCATCTTCTCAAAGATAGATTTGAGGTCGGGATACCACCAGTTGTGTATTAAGGATGGTGACATACCTAAGTCTGCCTTTAGGACAAGGTATGGTCACTATGAGTTCACAGTTATGTCATTTGGACTAACTAATGCACCAGCTGCATTTATGGAACTCATGAATAGAATCTTCTGACCTTTTCTCAATCAGTGTGTTGTTGTGTTTATAGATGACATCCTGATTTATAGTAGAGATGCTCAGCAGCATGAAAAACATCTTCGTCAGGCTCTAACCTTACTAAGAAAGCATAAGTTATATGCTAAGTTTACCAAGTGTGAGTTCTAGTTACCGGAAGTTTCTTTCCTTGGACACGTAATATCTGCTTCGGGTATTCGTGTTGATCCTAGAAAGGTAGAATCAATTCTTCCATGGGAGTAGCTGAAGACACCGACGGAAATCCGTAGTTTCTTAGGGTTGGCAGACTATTATCGAAGGTTCATTAAGAACTTCAGTTCTATCGCCTTACCCTTGACTAAGTTGACCAGGAAGGATGTTCCTTTTGTTTGGAGTGATAAGTGTCAACAATCTTTTCAGCTATTGAAGGAGAGGTTGACAAGTGCACCTGTACTTGTGTTACCTGAACAAGGAAAGGGGTATATAGTTTTCTGTGATGCTTCTAAGAATGGACTAGGATGTGTGTTAATGCAGGATAAACAAGTGATTTCTTTTGCTTCTCGACAGCTTAAGAAACACGAGGGGAATTATCCGACACATGATCTAGAGCTATCTGCTGTAGTTCATGCCTTGAAAATTTGGAGACATTATCTTTATGGAGAGACATTCTAGATTTTCACGGACCATAAGAACCTTAAGTATATCTTTTCTCAGCACGAGCTTAACATGAGGCAACACCGTTGGATGGAGTTAATCAAGGACTACAATTGTACAATTGATTACCATCCAGGGAAGGCCAATGTGGTTACTGATGCTTTCAGTAGGAAATCAGCAACACCAGCCCTAGATAGAGCACAACTGAATTCCTTAGTGTGGTCAAGGAGAGATATGCTTATCTCCTTAAGACAAGACAATGTACAGTTAAGAGTATCATTATTAGCAAGGTTCTTAGCTAGGATGCATATAAAACCTACTCTGAAAGAGAAGATCAAAGAGGCACAACAAGTTGATGCTACAATTCAACTGATTAGATCGGAGTATGGTAGCGAGAAACGAGATGGTTTCCATGACTCAAATGATCAAGTAGCCTGTTATCATGGTAGGATGACAGTGTCGGATGTGGATAACTTAAGAAAGTTAGTCGTGGAAGAAGCTCATTCTTCAATGTATGCTACGCATCCAGGAAGCACCAAGATGTATTGAAACTTGAAAGATATGTATAGGTGGCCTGGTTTGAAGAAAGACGTTGCTGAGTTTGTTATGCGGTGTCCTGTGTGTCAGCAAGTTAAAGTTAAACACCAGAAGCCTGCAGGAACAATGCAACCATTACCCATACCACAGTGGAAGTGGGATCATGTGAACACGGACTTTGTTGTTGGCCTACCCAGGACAGCCAAAGGACATGATTCCATCTGGGCAATAGTTGATAGGTTGACAAAGATAACACATTTCTTGCCTATCAAAAAACCCTATTCTGCTGAGAAGTTAGCACAGTTATATGTTGATGAGATAGTGCGACTGCATGGAGTCCCAGTTACCATTGTTTCTGACAGAGGTCCCTAGTTTACGAGTCATTTTTGGGAATGACTTCATAAAGCTTTAGGCACACAGTTAAAGTTTAGTACAACCTTTCATCCTCAGACTGATGGACAGTCAGAAAGGACTATACAGACCTTGGAGGACTTGCTTAGAGCATGTGTTCTTCAGTTTATAGGAAGTTGGGATCTACACCTAAGCTTGATAGAGTTTGCCTACAATAACAACTATCAACATAGCATTGATATGGTACCTTATGAAGCTTTGTATGGTAGATGTTGTAGATCACCCCTATGTTGGTATGAAACTGGTGAATACCAACTTTTAGGTCCTGATCTTGTACAGCAGACCACTGAGAAGATTAAAAAAATACAACAACAGTTGAAGACTGCACATGATAGGAAGAAATCCTACGCGGATAATCATCATAGACCTTTATAATTCCAGTTTGGAGACAGGGTATACCTCAAAGTCTCACCTTGGAAAGGAGTTCTAAGATTTGGAAGAAAAGGGAAGTTAGCTCCTAGGTTTATGGGACCTTATCCAATCATTGAACATATTGGAAAAGTAGCTTATAAGCTAGAGTTACCACCAGAGTTACAGAAGTTACACCCTGTGCACCACATTTCCATGCTTAGGAAATGTCATCTTGATACTGAATAAGTTCTGCAACCTATGGAAATAGAACTGAATGATGATGTATCTTATGAGGAAGGACCTGTGTCAATCCTTGATAAAAGAATTAAGAAGTTGAAAAAGAAAGACATAAGTCTTGTGAAAGTTTTCTGGAATCACCGTGGTGTTGAAGAAGCCACATGGGAATTAAAGGAAGAGATGAGAAGGAAATACCCTGCTCTTTTCTCTGAATATGTTTTGTTGATTTCGGGGACAAAATCCTTGTAAGGGGTGGATAATTTGTAACATCCCTGACCTGGGTTATGTACTAACTCTAGGTGTTTTGCTTAAATATGTGATTAAATGCTTGTGGTTATCTTTTGATATGTAATTAAAGTTTCTGAGGAACATATATTTCTGTTTTAGTCCTTTTTGAACAATGTTGTAATATTGTTTTGTTATATATTGACTAATGTGCAAATTACCCAATTAGAGGGGTTAACTTGCAAATTGCACATGTTGAGATGTTCCTCTAATGATAAGACATCATAAGAATGCATATGATGTAGTGATATGGATTCCCCAAGCTTGAGCACTAATATATAGCCTGTAGAGTAATCCTTGTGCTTTAAAGCCTAGTTTTGGTGTAAAATGCAATTTACCCAAAACATAGGGTGCAACATGTAAAATGTATGATCAAATAAGAAAGATAACCTTAATATCTAAATAACCAAGTTTTAAGCAAAATGGCCTTTTTATACATGTATAGCTTAATAAGGTGTTTGGTTTCTTTTCCTTTTAACCTTGGATGAGAGAGAGGTTTTAAATGACAAAAGGAGGAAGAAACGTGTCCAAGGGTGGAGTGAGATTGAGTGGATGGGTTTAAGAAATAAAAGAAATAGCTATCTTTTTCTTTGCTTTGAAAATACCCATAAAATATATAAGCATCCTTTTTACACAAAGCAAGGGAATGTTTCCCTTAGTTTCTTTTCTCATCTTCTTGCTTTGGCCGACCAAGGAAAAGCTCAGGAGAAGAGAAGGATGACCAAGCTGGTTTGGGTAAGCTTTGGTCATCACCTAGCTCGAATCCTTGGAGGAAACCCTAATATAAGGTTGGTTTGTTAGTTTTCCTTGCACAACTCTTCTTTCTAGCCATCTTCTCCATCCAAATCTTGAAGAATGGACCTTGGACAACCTTTAGAGCTTCATCCACCATTAGAGCTACAAATCTTGGAGCTCTAGATAAGATCTAAAGGCGGGTTTTATAACTCTAACCCTTAAGCTTTGCTTTTGCATCTTCCTTCCTTAGAATCATTGCTTGTTCTTCTTCCTTTAGACACTTCTAAGTGTTCTTGCTAGCAATTCTGTGAAGAACATCCCCTGTTCTTGAGGTAGAAGATGATGACGTTATTTCCAAAGTTTATCCTAATCTTTCTTTAGAAAACGGTCTTCCACCTCTTACTCAAACGGTTTCCCAAACCGTTCAAACCGTTTGAAAGAAAACGGTTTCAACCAAGAACGCATGGAAGCAAATGGTCCAAGACCATTTGTATGTGTTGACCAGGCATTGACCGTTTGGAAATATGTTGTAAATATTATGGACTAATCACCCACTAAAAATCATCAAGTAATTCCAAGAAAATTGCCAAGTGAAGGCCCATTAGTCACCTAAATCCTAATCGGGTCTATTGCTGATTTCAATAATACAATCATGTTGAAGTTTGGGTTGAGTGACCCAAACGGTTTCAAAACCATTTGGTGATCACCCAAATGGTCTCAAGACTGTTTAGTGATCACCCAAGACCATTTGGAGGTCTAGGGTTAAGAGGGGTTGACCAATTGAGGGTCCAATGATATCAAATTATTAAACAATTAAGTGCTGATTTTGTGACCAAATCTAGGGTTCAACCCTTAGGAGAATGACTTGTATTTTGATGAAATAATGGGCAAACAGTCTCAAGACCGTTTGGAGGATGTCCAAACGATCCCAAGACCGTTTGGGGGTCACCCAAGACCGTTTGGGGGTCTAGGGTTGACCATGGTTAAGTGGTTGAAGATTGAAAGGCAACAAGTTGAGGTATAATCGATTAGTGATCTAATGATCAAATCTATGAGCCAAACCTTAATAAGTTGAGTTAGTTTTTGATGTTGACTTGGGAAAATGGTCTCAGGACCGTTTGGAGGTCATCCAAATGATCCCAAGACCGTTTGGGGTCAGGTCATGACCCAATTGAATGATGGTTCAATGGTTTCAATGTCAATTGGACTCATGTTGATGTAGGTTGAAGAGTGATCGATTCTAAACCCTAAATCAATTGATCCAAGCCCTAATTGGTGATCAATTGAGGGTCAATTGAGGGTCAAATCAGTTGAAGGTTGACCTAATTGACTCAATTTATAAGTGTCTAACAAGTGCATGAACGATTGAGGGGTTCAACATTGGAAACCCTAACTCAATTGGAATAGTTGAGACACTTTTTGGTCCATGCAGTTTTGAGGTGGTTTGGACCAAACGGTCTCAAGACAGTTTGAGTCGAAATGGTCTCAAGACTGTCTGGGACCAAACTATCCCAAACCGTTTGGTGCCCATGCGGTTTCAAGATTGGTTTGCCCATGCGGTTTCAAAGTCAAAATTGGCCAAACGGTCAATAAGACCAAACGGTCTTCACTCCACCTTGGGAAAACGGTTTTGAGTGTGCACTTTATCAAACAGTTTCAAAATTCAAAGGGACCAAATGGTCAACACCACCAAACGGTTTCAAGGATTGTTCAAGACCGTTTGGGTAGTTTGTGTGCAAGACCGTTTGAGGTCTAAAAAGGTCAAGAATGTTTGATGCCTTAGTGGTCAAGTTAGTTTAGTAGTTGATTAACCTAAACCTTATAGATACCTAAAGTGATTAAGGGACCAAGTAATTAGTGGATTAATGCATAATATGATCAATGGTGAACATCACCAAGGTACCCTTGATGGGATAGAGTAACCTATACCCTTTGATCAAGTGAATCTTAAAGACCACAATAGTAATGACACAACCCATGATGTCAGTATTGATTTGATTTAACCTAATCAAGGATGATGTAAATATCATCTTATAGTAAGAGGAGAGATAAGACTCCTCATAGAAATGAGAATCAAGTAACAAGCTTCCAATATGTATGAATGTACCTAATTAGGGTATGATCCTTTATGGTGAGATCATGGAAACCCTAATTATGATGGTTAATGAATCTTAACCTAATTTGAGGACATTAATGAAAGTAATCCTCATGCATGATGATGGTATGATCTTAATTCATTGTAAATTTGATTAATAAACCCTAATTTAGGGTAATGTGATATAATGTGAATAGTAAATCCTAATTTAGGAAATGTGATGGTATGAACAGTAGACCCTAATTTTTGGGTTATGCTTTTAAGCATGATACTCTATACTTGATTATGGAATGAGTGATCATTATGCCTTTATAAGTTAGAGGGGTTGAATAACCCTAATTGAATTAAAAGGAAACCTAACCCTAGAAACCAGCCGTGGTAATGTGACACGGTCGTGGTATTTTTTCTGTAGCACGACTGTGCTAGGTAGCACGACCGTGGAGGCTTACTTTTGCACGACCGTGCAAGATAGCACGGCTGTGGTGTTCTATATTTAATTGGAAATAACTTGTATTGTGTTGATATTTTTACAATGTACATGTTATCAGTGATGATAAACATGCAAGTCTTTATAAGAAGTGAGCATAACCAGGTAAGGGTTATGATGTCACATTCATTGAAAGCACTTTATGAGTTTGAAAGTAATGATTTAATATGTTGCCTAGTAAGAAGTAACATATGAAATTGATAGGCTGTATGAGCCATGAGAAATATCTGCATTGCTACAATCAAGGTCATACTATTAAATGACTTGATGTCAATATCTTACTTGGTAACAAGTGACTCAATAATCTGAGGGTTTGAACACCCATGTTCCGGAATCACAATGATGAGATGGTTAGATATTGATATCCCAATGTTAACAATATGTGATATGAACTTGATACAAATAGTACTCTTCCTTTATAGCGATTGTCTTTTTGATTTATGTTTGGAAACATGCCTGATGCTAAAAGAATGTCATAATGTACTTAAAATAATCAAGTATAATTATATCATGTAGAGCCCTGGCCATAGATCCATCATTGTCAGAAGTTAAATGATGGTGAAACATGTTTTCCCAAGGGAACTCCTGGATAGCATACTTTTGAGTATGTGGGGGTTATGGATTTGAATATCCTTACGTCCTAATGTAGGATTTGATGTGAGATGTACATGTAATCTCCTAATCCTTCATTATATGATTATGTTGGGATGATGTATCACTAATCTCCCGATGATGTTGTTAATGCCGCATCGATGTGAGATAAACAAGAAATCCCTCGATGGCGAAGAGAGTACAGAATGCCACTGTAACTCTAATAGCGAAGTTGCCAGAATACCCTGGAAAGCTATTATGGCAGAGACTCGAGATGTCCTGCATGTTGTGCCTCATGCTGACTGAGGAGAATGAGGTCATAGGAATTTGGATCTTTTGATGACCTATGTATGGTACCGATTGCGATTTCGTAATGGTCGGTTGGAGTATGAGAGGTGTAACTCATCTCCTCAGGGCATAAATTTGTTTGAAAAACATAATCAGCCGTATAGCATAACTGCTTAGGTTGAACTATGAGAAACAATGATTGATGTTACATTGTTTATAGTGCTCTAGTTAAATAACTAGTATACATGTTCTTCATATTCCTTATTGATATATGTCTTGTCATTCAATTAAGTTATAATTGAAATGATTGCTTAAAAGAATGTTGCTTCACTTAGTTACACAATGTTAAACCTTTTGTTGAATGATTACAGTTCTACTGCTTAATGTTATTTCATTATTGCAATAACAATGCTTCTGGCAGAGAGTTATAACTCTTGCTGGGACAATTATTCAAATTGTCTCACCCCTGTGGGATTTGACTTTTTAGGTAGACGCCGAGGACCAAGGAACCCGTCAGTGGGTGAGCAGCAGCAGCAGCAACACCAGGGACATCAGTGATCTTCAGGTGGAGACATTGACTGTCAAGTCTTGTAGATAGTATGTCCTATGTGTCATCTCTGTACTCTCAGGTCCTAGGAGTCAGTAAATGTTTTATATAGATATGAGATTTTGGCGTGATGCCTAGAGAATTTTTGTATCTTGCCTTGTACAGTCAACAGGGCAATTGATGTTTGTAACCCTCGAGATTGGCTTATTACATAGAATGTAATGATGGACCAGTCTGTAAATAACTTATCATGCTTTCTTTATGAAAGAGTTTTATCGTTGAAAATCTCTTTACAAAAGTTTTAATTTTTAGTGATTTTCCATAATTCCGCTGCTAATCAATCGCTTCCACTTTCGTTGATCTTGTTTTTCCGAGAAGTTGAGACG
Organism: Alisma plantago-aquatica; assembly: GCA_963693085.1. NCBI lineage: Eukaryota > Viridiplantae > Streptophyta > Magnoliopsida > Alismatales > Alismataceae > Alisma > Alisma plantago-aquatica. The sequence continues at coordinate 653,091,017 of OY856411.1, forward strand.
CATCGTCACAGGTTTAGTCCTTGAAAGGGACTTAATACTACCTTCTCCATCCTGAGATTGGTACCTGGGGTCACCTCTCTGGGTGCCCAACTGTCTTCCCTCCATGGCTTGACCACCTCTGATCTTTCCTATGGGGCTTGGTCTCTTATCCTACATATAGAGATGGTATGTAGGTTCGAGCAAGTCATATTTATACTTAAATTAAGTTAATCATATTCACTTTAAAGATTGCAAAAATAAAAGCATCCAAATAGTTTATTTCCATGCAATCAATAAATTGAGAAAATGCTGGAAAACTAAAGCGTGTACTCATAAATAACCACATACCTAATTAGGAGATTTCACAAGAAATAAGCAAGTCTAATCAAGCAGGAAATCCAATCCAAGCAAGGAAGTCAACCACAAAAAAGCACATAGTCCTAAATATCATATGCAACCTATTTACTACGTACTCATCAAGAATCTACTTTATTGACTTGGAATTACTTTCTAGGGTTTCTAATCTGAATTATGGTTTCATTAGGGTTCCTTTAGATCTACTTACATCTTTCCTCTTTTACATCCACAAAACCCTAACACAACAGTTCTAGGTTCAAAACCCTAATGATCCTGTTATCCATATTAAAGCCGTCTTTTCATAAATTTGGGTTAGAATTAACTTAATATCACTTTTATGCAAAGAATCCCGAAATATACTTCATTAAAACCCATTAACACTTAGATTTGGTTTTCTAAGCCCATTAATGCACTTTAACATATCAAACCCTAAATTAGACTATTAAGCACATGGATCATCTATTTAGACATCAAAACATCTTTTGATTAACAATAGGTTAATGTGCTCATAGATCATCCATATGAATCTTCTCAATTTCATAGAACATCAAATTAGGGTTTTTCTTAGTTATAAAGCATTAAGGTTAGCAACTTTAACCACTTTTCAAACTATAATCAGATTCAGCCTCTAAAACTATTTTTAATGGATTCCTCACATTCTTGTAATAAAATTTCATACATAACTTGTTCATATCTGAGATATCAATAAATTTCTAGAATATTCACAAGATTAAGTACCTTTAGACCAATGGGAGAATGCCACATCGACATAAATGGATTTTCATCCCTTTCCACTCAGATAAAATTTCAACGAATGAGTGGATGCCATGTCATCCTTGTGCGTTGAGTCTTTGTTACCAGAGAAATGGCGCTAGGGCCCTTGCCCTAGTGTACTAGATTCAGGGGCCATGAGGTCATTTTGTTGTCTGTCATCTTCAACCTCTCGCCCCGACACATCTTGCGAACAAGCAACAGGGCCCGATTAACCATCGGGTTGACCCTGCATTGTAGGGTGCCACTGATCCAGGGAGAGATGCAACTTCCTCCACCACGCCTGGACGAATTCATGGATGGTCTCGGAACTACCAGGGGAGAAGGGATCCTAGGAGAATAAGATCCGCAACAAAGCACCATATTGGAAACTAGGGAGGGGAAAGGAACCAAAGTGTGTGACCAAATTGGAGGCATCACACGATCCTAAGGGTTCTGTTAAGTCTCCCAGTACTTCTATACACCTCACATAAAGGGTAGCACGCCCTTTTATTGGTCTAGAATGAAGTATGTCCCTCTAATGGAGTCTGACTCTAGGAACATCTTGAGGATAGTGTTATTTCCTTCCAAAGCCCCACAAAACTAGGGTCGATTAAGTCCGAAACTTCCTACCAAATATGTTGGGAAATAAATCCTCTCAAGCCAGAGACTGTGAAGCAAGAGAGGGGTGTGAGAAGATTGCACATCCTGTTCTCCCACCTTCCCAATTAGACCTAGGTAGGAGATAAATGAAAGCCATATGATCTCACGATCTAATAGTCTCAAATGTGTGCACCAACTACAAGGGCTAGAAAATATATTTCCAAAAGGAATAAAAAAGTGACATTTAATGATGTCCTTCACACTTTAGGAAATCTTTCAAAAATCAAATATTCTAAACCACTTATATGTTTTATCCCAAATTTTAGAGGAAAGTCCATAATGATTCAAACTACTTGTGTGCCAAGTTTGGGAATCAAATTCAAAAGTATGAGAGTTTTCTTCATATGTAAGTTATTACTTAAAAAGGCATATTTTATACATATCTTCTCTCTTTGACTATTTTATATTCTTTATTTGGATTCCTTTTACCATTAGAAACCATGTGGACTTGAAACCTCATCCAAGATGATTCCATTATCCATAATTCCACATATTTCTTATCTTTTCCTCATTATCTCAAATTTCCTTCTTAATAATGCATAATTTGATTTCTTCTTTTTCTTTTAATCATATTGGACTCATTAGCATATTATGATCCACAAAATAAGATGCACAAAGGAAATATTTCAAAGGAAATCCATTCAATACAAATAAATCATACAATTCCCATAATCATACATTTATTGGGGAAATTGCATTTCCCACCATATGAACCCAAAAAATTGGAGTTGTAACACATGATGTCTAACATGGAGTAATAACTCTAATAAAGCATTGTGCGATGGAATTAGAGTCTGTACCCTTAATCCTAACCTCAACCATATATAAGCCTAAACCCCAGTCTCAGACGTAGGTTAGGTTCCTTTAGTATGTTATAATTGTATGGTGACACTTTAGGGTTGTATACAATTACAAATCATGTTGATTGATTGGATGTACGCTTGCTTGCTGACTATACTTGATGATTGGATTGCATAAGTACACCTAAAATATTCTACATGACAAATGTACATGGTTACACTTATGATTATATGTATCGACTCCCAACGTTTGCTGAGGTTTCTTGAAGATTGAATGAATGATATTTGTTGGATGTTTATTTATTTCATGCAAATTATAAAGTCTCTATGAGCATCACATAAAGTAAGTAATGATATTCTGAACCTAGGGTAACACTGATCGAAGGGTAACACACATAAGTCCAATGATGGATAGTGGATACACCTAAGATAGTAGAGCAGATGCGGGTTAGAATATGAAAGAAAATACATGTTCATATGTGAAAATAATTGCTGGTTGATTATATTATATGTACTTGTGATTATTGGATGAACCCATGTAGTAGTATAGGAATATACTGATCACATTTTGTTTGTCGACATTTTAAGTAGTTCATACACAAGATACAAATATGAAGATAAAGGTGAAATCCATCAAAGGTATTAAAGCTAAGAAGGAGGATTAGATAGATGATACTTCTTCTCAATAGGTTTTAGTTCCATGAGGTATATCATTTTACAATTTGTAAACAATATTTGAAATTTAATTCTAATTATTTTCTATTATTTGTTATTTGACTAATCTGGATCCTTGGGAATATAGGTAATGACTCTCAACTTGAAGGTTTTTCCTTAATTGGGGGATGTTGAAAGTGAGGTCATTATATTTGGTATTCGAGCCCCAAAATTTATCAAATAATATTTAACTATTTATAATTTCAAGTGATCTGTAGAAATATGAGGGAATTATTAGGTCATTTTCTAAAGCCTGAGGTGTCTAGAAGGGACCACGACCGGGGGCTGGAATTTTTTTCCTCCACACTGCTATTCGTCTTACGAGGACTCCCGAACCCGTGCATCCTGCCTAGCCAAAGTCTGAAATCTTTGACTGAAGTAAAATACCTTTGGGGTTTCTTCTCATATTGATTCATCCACTTCTCATCAAGTTAGGGTTTTTGAGAAGAAGTAGGATTAATGCATCCTCCGCCAATTAATGTAATATAATCTGAAATGATAATGTATATGTAATCTGGAAATTGTAACGTACACATAACATGGAAATAATGATAATGTAGAGAAAAATGTTTTATGGGTTTTCCTTGTGTGGGTAACCCTAGATAAAATTAGGGTTGTTTAAGTAAAACCCTAGTGGGTCAGGAGATATAAAAACCCTAAGAGGTAGGGTGTACGCTCGAACCATTACATAAAACTCTAATCCTGGAAAAAGGGAGTAGAATGGGTAAGATGGAAACCCTACCCATATGAACCATAATTAGGGTAAGAGTAATAGAATTAAGGAAAATGTAAATAAGTCTATGTGACCTAGATGTCCACTTATGAATGTGGAGAAATATATGCATGTTGCATCTAAAAAAAGGAAAGATTGGAATATTCATGAGAGACACAGAAGACCAAGGGTTATATACGAATATGAAAATATGAATATAACTTGCTCATTGCCCTAAGGTTATCTCTAGAGGAATAAATGGATAGAGAATATCCCAGTTGGTGGGTATGAATTGAGATCACCCCCAGAGAGTTGGTAGATCATTGAGAATACTCTGAGTGAGTGAGTATGAATACCCCAGTGAATGAGTATACCACAAAGATTGGGAAAATAAAGGCGTGAGAAGTCATAATATAATATGAATATAAATGAGTTAAGTGACTCAGTCTCCCATCCACGTGTCCATATGAAATAAGACATCAATAAAAAAAGTTTTAAGGAACTTATGAACAACATGTGATATTATATAACTTGCTCAACTAACTCTGATGGATGATTACAATACATGTGGGATGTATGGTTGGGCCTATCTAATCACCTTAGGTCAAGGGAGCCTATATATGATCGCCGTGGTGGTCGGTGATCTGGCCTAGAAAAGATAATCACCTCAGGCAAAGGCCTATGTATGATTGCTACTATAGTGATGGGTGATTGGGCTAGGGCTTATGTATGATGTCCACTACAGGGACATACCCTAGAGAGAGGGTTCCCCACATGAATACTCCAACGAAGGAGTTCCCACATAGAATAAGTGAGAAGTTAGAAAGAAAATGCATGAGTATATACATGAGAAACATAAGTAACCAATGGTTATATATATAAAAAACAAAAGTCTGAATATAACTTGCTCGAACCCCTCATGCTATATCTATAAGTTTGGATGAGTATGATCAAGCCCCTGGAGGGGAAGGTCAGAAAAGATCAAGCCCCTAAAAGGGAAGGCCTACATAGTACCAAAACCCTATAGGAGAAGGTCAAGTAAGGTCAAGCACTGGAGGGGAAGGCCGGCATAGGCACCAAGCCTTTGGAGGGGAAGGTGGCCCAAGTGCACTGCATGGACAAATCCCATGAGAGGGTATCCTAGAGATTGAGCAAACAAGGGTTGAGAAGTTATAACTATAAAAGTAATGCATAAAGATGAAAATATGAAACCTTTAGGGCTAGTGTGCCAACTTGGGGTGAGTCAACCCAAGAGTCAGAAGATGACCTATGGGGGAGGCAAAACCTTACACCTTGGGGTCAGGTTGGGGCTAGAGAGTCTAACTTCCTCCTATGCGCCGGAAGGCACCCTAGTAGGACCTTCACTAGAAAGGTAAGTTGGCTAAATCAATTTAAAGATTGAGACAACCTTAACTATCACCTAAAGGGTGGAGAATTAAGGATGTAAGATATGAAAACTCATGTATTGAGTATTGTTCTTTGAACCTAAGTATGCCATCTCTGAGGAACATGAGGAAAAGTCACTATGTATGTGACTGATGGTGTGAGACCGAGCTCACAAAATAAATGTTTCCTTGAAATGTTGCCATGAGTCCAATGAGGGTACATAAAGTGAATAATGAGCATCATAAGAGATGGAGGAAATCTGACTTAAAGAATTACATATAAAAATAATGTTCTTGGAAATGGTTAAAGTGTGACATCTCAAAGAAACCCTTGGGAAGGGTAGAGTCCTAAGTCAATCCTAGGTCAAGAAGGGTTTATAAAGGGTACATATGACTGATGGAATTAGGATTTGATTGTGCCCTAAATGCAGAAGATCCTATGGTCGGGAGGTAACAACTAGGTTTTCCCAAGGTCCATGGCTCATGAGATTAGCTACCTTCATGATGATCATGTGGCCTAGTAGGCCAATATTTGAGGTGCTCCCTAGATGCATAAGGATGAGATCACTCCAAAAGTACATGTACCCCTAGATACCACGAGGAAGTGACTAAGGCTCATAAAACATGAGGTGTAAATATAAAATATATAAGAAGGTAATGAAAACTTTAGTGAAGTTGTGCCCAAACATAAGAGTGAGAGAGGGTCACTTGACTTCATGAAATATAAGAAAGATGTGGAATAAAAAAAAAGATGTATGCTTTAGAGTCATGTTGAGAATGATTTGACCTAAAATGTGAGATTTTGAGATAATGTGTGAGTACACCATCTCTACTCTTGGAATGGGGTGAATCTTGTAGTTGGTCTGTAGTCAAGTGCTCATTTCATCCCATTATGAGGGAGAGAGATTGAGTAGACACATGTTGTTCTTAAAACTGACATATGACATTGAATACCTTAAGTGGAGGTTAATGATATGATCCAGTGTTTGAGATGTTACCTCACCCTTATGTGAAAATGAATGTGTAACAGGTTGAAGAAACAACATGAAAAAGTTTATTACCAAGTGAAATTGAAATCACACATGAAAATACAATCACCAAAAGGATGTTAGTATGTAAAGACTAAGGGTGTGGATATATCTTGAATTGGAATCAAGTACCAATCCTAGTCATAATATGTGGATTTTCATATTGATAAAAGATGTTAAGGTAATCTAAGAAAGGTTGTTAACCTGTGTCGATATATCTTGAATTGGAATCAAGTACCAATCCTAGTCATAATATGTGGATTTTCATATTGATAAAAGATGTTAAGGTAAACTAAATTGAGTTACCAGTTACCTTAAAGCTTACTAGGTGTGAATTTTGGGGACAAAATTCCTTTCAAAGAGGGGTGAATGTTATATGCTCAATTTTGGTAAAATTGAACTATATAAATGAATTGATTTGTAAACTCCCCAATGGTATTATTATTAATGGAATAATAACTTTGATTACCTGTGTGGCATGGGTTCTTGTGGCACAAGTTAAATGAATTAATAGATTTCATTTGCAATAATCCATTAACAATGTTGGAATGAAACTACTAGGATGTGACCATGGATGAGGTAAAAGGGAGTTGACCATGCTGGGGTGTCAGCATGTGATTGGCCAAATTATCTTTAACTTGCAAAAATCATAGAAACTACTAGGATGCTCCGATGAAAATAAGTTTTATATGAAAATTGATCAGGAGAACATGCACAATCCAATGAAATATGTTTAAAACTTCAATATGAACCTAATTTTAAAAGTGGTGCAATATGTGCTAAATTGGTAATTAGTATATGAAAGCCATAATTTTGAATATTAACATATGGAATATAATAGTTATTTGAGATGATCATGATGCTTATAATGATATTTAGGATCCTTAATGTGTATAATCATGCATATGAGAAATAGGGTTTTGAAACCAAAGTTTATAACATGCAATGTGGTCAATGAACATTAATTGGATCTAAGTGATCATAACAAATGGATATGTTAGATATATTAATTAGGGTTAGACATGATGTCTAAAATGGAGTAATAACTCTAATAAAGAATTATCTGACAGAATTAGGGTTTGTACGCTTATTCCTAACCTCAACCTGATATAACCCTAAACCCCAATCTAAGACCTAGGTTGGGTTCCTTTGGTATGTTATGATTGTATGGTGACACTGAAGAGTTGTATACAAGTATAGATCATTTTGATTTACTAGATGTACGCTTTCTTGCTGACTATACTTAATGATTGGATCGCATAAAGTACACCTGAAATATTTTTCATGACAATGTACGTGGTTATGCTTATGATTACATGTATCGACTCCCGATGTCTGTCGAGGTTTCTCGAAGATTGAATGAATGATATATGTTGGATGTTTATTTATTTCATATAAATTATAAAGTCTCTATGAGTATCACATAAAGTAAGTAATGGTATTTTGAACCCTGGGTTACACTGATCGAAGGGTAACGCACATAAGTGCAATGGTGGATAGTGGATACACCTGAAATAATAGACCAGATATGGGTTAGAATATGAAAGAAAATACATGCACTTATGTGCAAATAAATATCAATTGATTATATTATATGTACTTGTGATTATTAGATGATCCCACATACCAGTATAGAAATCAACTAATTGTGTTTTGTTTGTCAGCATTTTAGGTAGTTGATACATAAGATACAAATATGAATATAAAGAAGAAATCCATCAAAGGTAGTAAAGCTACACAGGACGATTAGATACTTGATACTTCTTCTCAATAGGTAGTTGTTCCATGATGTATATAATTTTATAATTTGTAAATAATATTTGAAATTTAATTGAAATTGGTTTCTATTATTTGTTATATCACTAATCTGGATCCTTAAGAATATAGGTAATGACTCTCAACTTGAAGGTCTTTCCTTAATTAGGCAATGTTGAAAGTGAGGTCGTTACAAACTCATTTAGGGTTTACTAAAACATATGGTGGTAGTTGGTTTACCTGCATATCACGGAAGATCCTCTTGGTCCCATACCATAAGACATTGAAGTTTTGGCAAAGTGGAGTTCACAAACAAGGAATAAAATAAAAAGTAACACTTATGACAAGGTAACAAATATTCACATGAAGAGTTTATAATATATCATATCATACATTGGAATTAATCCATTCTACATATTTTTTTGGTGGAAGAAAATAAAAAATCCAACAAACAAGGTACCATAATTACTTACATTTTGCCATAACACTTCACTAGGATACAACATATATATTTGTAATAACCTCATGTTTGTTGAATGTTTTAGCTAGAGAATTTTTTTGCTATAACACCAAAATAAATGTGGAATTTAAAAAGATACACTGATGTATGGTAGATCTGAGAAAGAGAGATAATACATATGGTGAAGCTGGTGGAGTTGCAGTGAATATCTTTCTCAGGATATATCATTGTTGTATATATTCTATATTTGTCAAAATAGGGAAGAAGTTGGGGTAGGTGCAATGTCATAGAAGGAACCCTCCAAAAATTGAAAGAAGAGTTGAATATAGTTAAAAGCAAGTGAGGTTTTAGTTGGAAATAATAGGATTTATTATCCTAATCTGGTGGTAAAAGTTAGGGCAATGAATATTGGTATACTTATTTATATTATGTATAGTATAATATTTATGAAAATATTTGGTATGATGTAGGCTCTATGTATGACTAACATTACCTAACCCAAGAACTAGAATTTCATGGGACAATATAAGGCAAAGACCATTCAAAATACAAATTCTTTTATTTGGGAGTGAGATACTAAGCTTGTGTTATATATGAATCTCTTGAAACTCTTCCTTCATATCTTTTCTAGTGATATTATATTGTGAAAACCTATTTTAACGAGTTATTATTTTAGAAAAATCTTGTCACTAACTTAAATCCATATCCTCTTGGAGATTTAATAACATGAAACTAGATACATACCAAAATAACATGGATATGAGCTAGATTATTCGTTCTTTGTACAATCTTTTCATTAATTTTTATAGATAAAGATAAGGGCATAAAATGAATCTTAGAATACATGTCATGAAAAGAACCCATTTATCATTAGACAACTTTCTTGACAAAATCTAGGTATTACATAATTGACTTAATATTACAAAAACCTTTCCAAACAATAAATACAAATGCAAATTTTGTTAAATGAAGTTACATTGACATAAAGAATGATCTTTTACACACCATATGAACCTATCAAGGATGTGTGTGTGTGTGTGTGTGTATATATATATATATATATATATATATATATATATATATAGTAATGCTTTGACAGATGATGGATTCAAGAACTACAACTTTGATGCAATTCCTTCATCTTGTTCCTCTACAGAAGAAAGGTTTATGCAGTGAAACAGTGCATCCACTATCTTTTCAATGTATTCTCCTGTGTGTTCAATAGTGAGCGTTACCCTCAACCTGAACATATTTTACAATAGTTAATAATTCTCATATATGATACAATTGGTTGATTGTCAACAAAAGAAATGAAAATTTTAATTTGATATTTTTTGAAGCCTGCAAACATCTGGTGCAACTACAGGTGGTCAGATTGCAGTCACATTAAAACCATTATTTAGCAAATGCCTACTTCCATTGAATGCATCTTCCTCTTAACCAACTACCAAAGACACAATTAGGCTTGTTGCCTTGATCTTTGTTAGGTGATTAAAATATTGAACATGATTCCACACTAATGTCCTACACCATTCCTCTCTTTTTGATACATTTATAGCCGCTGCGATATTGACAATGAAATGATGATTTAAATTCTTATCAAAATCATCTATTGGTATAACATATTGTAGAGAAATATACACCTAATTCAGTACCAACAACATGTATGGGAAGTGTCGTCGAAAAAATGAATTGATGGCCTCTTGTTATGATGAGGTTCTTCTACTTTTTGCTGAAAAGAAAAGGTCAAATTGGAGTTGAATCAAGTCTATCTTCTTATTATTTTAGTTTTCCTTAATGTCTACTTGGCATTAATCATTGAATCACCATTATAATGTAAAACTGGCTACCTACAGGCAATGAATCTTACTATACATCCAACTGTCTTGCTTAGTGTGCTTATACATATGTCTACTTGATCCTCAATTCCATACACCTCTACAATACCACCATCAGTTTTACCACAAACCAAAGTTGCATGAGCCTGAAAAAATGAAATGCATATTAGCGCTACAAAACATAAAAATGTTCCATTGGTGTGGATTTCAAGGTGTTACACCTATGAAGGTGTTACACCTATGAAGATATTGTGATGTTCTCTATGTATAAACCATGTATAGTTCCATTGGTGTGGATTTCAAGTTGGAGTTTGATTGTCAATTAGTTGGTATGATATAGTGAGAATGGTAATCTGATGTTTTTTTTTCTTTTGTCAAAATTCTAACAAATTTCAAATGTGTACTTTAATTTGTCTTTCTGATGAAAGATTATTTTTGTGATTTTTCTCTACATATTAGGTTTATCTAGATTATTTTAGTTTGACTAGGGACCTCCCACTGCCCCCAATACCCTTCATATGAAATTGTCATTTTTGGAATTTCTCATCATAGAATCACTCCTTTACAATGACAACATATTATCTACATCACGTTAACTCCCTCCTTTTGGGATTGCATCCCCATAATTACATCATGTTGAGCCTTTTCACTCTTGTTACTGCTAATATAAGCTCAACAAACATCATTATATTTTAGAACATATATTCAACTGTCATCACATTAAGCCTCATTTTGGAAGTACACTCAACCGATTGTTCTTTTGTATTTTTTAAAAAATATTGGATATAGTTTTTTATTGGTAAATATGTCGTGCTAGCATCAATTCTTCTAACCACATTATCATTTTTATACTTCTCATTAAAAAATCATGTGAATAGATAAACACATTGTTAAATACATGCAGTACCATATAAAAGTTTTGTATTATGCTAAAATCACCTTCAATCAATTGAATGGTACCACAAAGCCTTCTAAAAACCGAATGGCACCACAACAAAAAAATACAACGAATTGTAGTTTTTTTCTTTTCTTTTATATTATTATAAAATTAGTTATTATAACGTTTATCTTAAGTTTAAATATTTTGACATAAAAAAGGAAAGAATTCAATTTTAGCACATAAAAAATCCTTATAGACTATTATAATAAAAATCCACTAATTTTGATTTTCACATGCATGGCACGTGTGTGTTAACTAGTAAGTATATATATATAGACATATATATGTATATACATATATATATATATATGGGCCCATCTTTATTGCCCGCGCGGGTAGCTACCCGTCCCCCATTTCGGTTACTTTTTTTCAAGTTGGTTATTTTTGACATGTAGAGGGTTACTTTACCTTGCAAACTGCTAAGTTTTGTGCATAGATAGTTACGTTTGCAGCAGCAGATTTTAAAACACGGGTACATATATATATCTGCTATGTATTTTGTACGGGATTACTTTTTAGTCGCATAGTTACTTTTTGATCAATATAGTTACTTTTTTTTATAGCAGGGTTACTTTTCTGGCCAGAATAGTTACTTTTTTGGCTGCCGGGTAGCGAAATCCAGGCTACCCACGCAGGCAATGAATGAACGCCCTATATATATACATATATATGTATATACATATATATATACATATATATGTATGTATATACATATATATGTATGTATGTGTGTATATACATATATATATATATACATATATGTATGTGTGTATATACATATATATATATGTATATACATATATATATGTATGTATGTATATACATATATATACACATATACGTATGTATATATATACAAATATATATATATATATATATATATATATATGAAACATCCCATCTCGAACAAAACACAATTACATACTAACCAGCGGATCACCAAAAATCACAGAAAATTAAAATCGATTTACAACAAGCACCATAAGATGAAACATGTTGCTTCTGCGCCAACACTTTCTTTTCATAACATATTTTCAAGGTGCTACAACATAATTTCCTATCACCTCATTACACGAAATAACTGTTCCACATGTTGATTTATTACATCAAGGTACAAAAGCAAAAAAAAACACATATCGATCATCTTATCAGAAACATCGAAAAACTCTCCCGAAGACCTGAGTGCACAAGGATGACACATAGGACTCTACTGTTAGACACTATCTATTCCACCAGGTATGATACCTCTGCATATCATCTTAGCCACATGATCTTCATCTCACCAGGCACGTCCACCTAAAAAGGTTTATTAACCAGTGGGGTGAGACACACAGTCCCAACGAGAAACATAACCCTCTACCAACTTTATTATTATCACAGATAACTGAGCAAATAGATCAATTTAAACAACATGTAATAATTAACTAGTTATGTGAGAAGGAATATGAAGAACATGTATATGAAAAACTTATACAAAGATCATAGAAGAACATTACAAGGCCTCATCCAATGTTTCATATTTTCCCTAAGAAAAGATTCTATAAGGCTTGATTATGAATTATTATGCCCTGTGGAAGTGAGTTGTACCGCTCAAATACAACCTTCGATTGTGAAACCCAAAGCCGGTGCCATACAAGGTCAATGGAAGAGCCGGAATCCACGACCTCTACCCTCGTGGTCAGTGCACGAGAACCAAAGAAGGACCGTAGTCTCTTACTTAAGTGACCTCAGTCAGAGGGTCAGCTCCGCAAGCTACCCTTTCTCTAGCCCACCTTGGTACATGTCTCGGCGCTAGTATATCTTGAGCCATGGGCCTGTTCACTGTGCTCCCGAGCCATGAAAACATTCATGCTCCATCACACTGAGCCATGAGCATGTTCACCATGCTCTTATAGACATCTTGAGTCTACAACCGCAGTTGCACTCTAATCCTCCTATTTTTGGCTAGGAGAAACCCCACATATTCAACAATATGCGCTCCGGGTTAACTCGCGGGAGAAACCGTTTCACCATCACCAACTCCTGACGATGATGGATCTATGGACAAGGCAAACTACATGAAAGTTCATCTGTATTTAGTTTAATGTATATTTAAGTGGATTGTTAGGGTAACCAAGTTGTATTAAACAACCATATATAAAACATAAACAACATTAAATTTCATTATCTTGTATCACATTGTTATTGTTATTCTCAATGCCCTCAACAATCATCATATTGCCATGGGATATCAATCCCTCAGTTCATCACATAATGCTATTGCCTCTCAAGGCTTCATCATCATACATCATCATGGGATAGAAATCCCTCATATTAAACCTAGAGGATAACACCTCAATCAGACACTCAGCCTTTATCAGGTCATTAGACCTTTTTCATCATATGGTGATACATGTTATCTCATCATCAAGGAACATTGTCATTTCTTATATATCTCACATATACCAGGTGCCACACAAGACACATATTCACATAAGCATCATAGCCCTTTCTTGGCTATGTATTTCAATTAGTAATACATGCATGGTTAGATTGCACAACAATAGAGATAACTTAATCTCCAACAAAATAACATGATTATCTCATCATTAGGATGTGGAACATCATCCATTATCATGAACACATGGATCATAATATCTTAAATGGTATATCAAACAATACACATTACTATCACCATACCAAGGGTATCCTACCATACCCAACTTCCCACATCACCATGAGTACCATCCCTAAGGATTCATCTTTTAAGGATTATACAACCATGATATGTCATCAACCATAGGTAACCACCATACTAAGGTTTACCACCTATTCATCATACCTCATCATCATGACCAAAGATATGGCCCCAAGGTAACAAGATAAGCATATTAACATCTAGGGCTCCAGATAACACTTAGGGCTATCGGGTTAAGGTAAAACCTTCACGAAAGGTGTCGCCTGCCCTCACCAAAAGCAGGTAGCGACCAAACAAACCCTCACTAAAAGCCGGTATCAGCTACAAAGCTTCAACACCACAACTCAAGGTGATATCAGACAAGATACATATCGGGTAAGACCCACAAGCTCCACCTATCCCTGGTATAGGGCAAAGCATGTCGTGCAAAGAAGCCACCAAGGTTATATCGTTCAAACACACCTTATCCCATCATGGTCAATGGACCATCTTCTAGGTTATCGGGAAACTCATGACTCTAACACATCTCACTTCATATCGGGTTAGGCAAGCTTCCAACCATGTCGGCCAAGAACCACATAACCTTATAGTAACTTAGGTATCCTCTAGGTCAACCCCAGCATGGTCAACTCCCTTTTACCTCGTCCATGATCATTGTTATTATGCATACTACCTAAGCCAGTAAACTTCAAACCCTAGGCTGCATATTTTCATAAGGATGAGTATATGGATCTCATATTTAATGCCATACCATCAAAGCCCTTAATAGGTGTCATCCTAGACACCATATCGCCTAGGCTCAAAGATATAACAACCTATACCTCCCTATGTGTCGGATAACCAAACATATATCGGGAAAAGGCATCATAACTTCATATAGGGTATCAGCCAAACACTCAACCCTTGAGTCGCCCAAGCTATCATGTACTCAACATGCTTATATCGGGTTAGTGTTGATGATATCATCCAAGACCTCTATAGGTGTGTGTGTCAGGTAAGAAAAGGTGTCGGGTTAGGTCCTTCACCAAGGCATATCGGGAAAGGATACTTAGTATCACCCAAAAGCTTACTCAAGGGTAGGGCTCTCATCCAATGTATCGTGCAAAGCACATCAAAGCCATATCGCCCAACACATCATAACGGGCAACATATCATATCGGGAAATGCGTAACTAACCCAACCGTAAAGCACCATATCAGGTAAGGGATCAACAAGGCATCTACCATATAACCCCCAAGCCTCATGCTACTATATCGCCCAAGCTATGACTCAAGGAAGGAGAGGGATATCGGGCTGCACTACCTATAAGGGTATCACCCTCATTAAGGATCAACCGATCGGGTTCCCTATACCAAACTAAGGATACCCATCACCAAGGAATAACCACCCCATACCGCCCAAGGTACCAACCAAGGGTTCACCCCTAAGAACATGTCGTGCAACTAGGGTAGATCATCATCTCAACACTAACGTCAACACTTCTATCGGCCAAGGGACCAACTAGGTGTAAACCAATTATAACATCCAAACCCTAACCCTAGGGTAGGAAAAAGGATATCAATCACCACACTATATCGCCCAAGGATACCAAGAGTGTTGGATCACATCTCAACAACCAAGTGAGAGGGGTTTTGCACAACCTCTAGCATATTGGGCAACAAGGGTAGAGCAACACCCTATCGGCCAACCATCTCAACATATCACCCAAACATCTAGGCCATAGGCTCACCTTTCAACAACCAAGGAGAGAGAGGAGTTTTACCCAAGCTACTAGAGCATAGACTCATATATCAAGTACAAGGAGAGAAAGGGGTATTGCTCATGATCCATCAGCCAAAGCATGACCTATCGGGCAAAGCACTATATCGTGCAAACACTATATCGGGCAACCTATGCATATCGGGTTGGTCATCTTCAACCTCAAGACACCCTTCACCAACTTGAACAAGGAAAACAAGATGAGGACAGTAATAAAACGTGACCATTTCCATTAGAATAGATCTCATGTTCCACATACACAACCATCATAGAGAAGGGTATCGATTTAAAGACAAGAATCAATGTATGCACATATGGAAAGTGGACATAATAGAGATGGTTAAGAGTTATGTAACCCGCCTTAAGAGGATCTCCATGAAAGACATCAACCTTCCTGATCCAAGCTGCAAACCCACGCTCCTCACCATGAAGATCATCCATCCCATGCTCCAAACTTGCTTTCGACTCCATCATCATCACCTCAAGAACCAAAATATGAAGAAGAAGAAGAAGAAGAAGCCATGGTTATGCTTAGCTCAAGAAGAAGTAAAGAGGGAGAGAACCACGGACTTGGCTACTCTCATCAAGGCTCTATCCATGGCTGAGAGGGGAGGAAGGAGGTGAAGAAGAAAGCACAAGGAAAAGCTAGTAAAGAAGCATGACTCACCAAGGTCAGATCTTGAACAAGAAATCTCCATGGGCAAGGAGCTCGGCCTCCCAAGCTCCATGGAGGCTTTCCTTTAGCTCGCAAAGCTCCCAAGCTCATACCATATAGGAAGGGGAAAGAGGTGGCCGAAAAGGATCACTTGGGTAAGGAAGAAGGGAGTTATATACACCAAGGAAGAGAGAGGTAGCAAAGGAAAGGTGTCATACCCAGATAAACATAGATGCCACTTGCCCATGCTCTTAACGCCACTTGTTGCCACCCAAACTCCACATGCACGACTTGGTGATACACTCTAGGCTGTGTACAGTGCAGCTGGGCACCCTTCACACATCACATCACACATCTCCACAAAAGCTCTTGAGTGTCATAGATCTATGACTATCATACTTTGTTTTCTTCCAGAGTCAACACCGGGATTCCTGTACTAGTCACAAGCTCAACCCTCCGTCTCATCATCCTTTATCCAGTAACACTCTTTAGATCCTGGAACATCTCATGCAACTTGTATTACTTAGGTATCAGTTCCTTTATTGATAGTTTGCCTTCCTTACTATGCTTTCGCTGTGCTATTCTAATCTTACAGGCTCAACTCTTAAGCTTCTCATGACTCATATCACTATCTTTCTATTATGTATTAACTGTTCCTTCTCCTTTTATAAAGGATGCCTCTAACCCAAGAGAGATCTATCTTAGAAGGGATTATCACACATAACAAGGCTCATAAGGTACTGCACTGGGTATCACTCAGGACTTAACACAAAGGAGCTATCAGGCAACTAAGGAACTAAACATCTCGGGTCGGAACAGATATGCACTATCTCAACAGATCTGGATAAGAATCTCAAACCTCGTTCATCCATCTCTAACCGATGAACATCCTGCCTGGACCTTCCTTTACTCGAGACTTAGCTAGGAGTATTCCAAGGAATCAGGCTTAACTTGATGAACTTTTCCCAAGATGATCTTACAACAGTTCCTTTCCTTGTGTGCATACCTTTTGTCATCATGTTTATGCAAAGCATAAACCCCTAACATGTGATAACCATACTATAAGCACTTGGCCAGGTCGACCAAAGCCAACTTCTCCATCCGGGATCACTTCACGCCTTTCTAAGGATATCCATTCCCAGGGTTATCTCAATCCTCAACATGTCACGTGGAAAGACGTTAACTTGACTGTCTTGTCCTGGAAAGGGAAGGACACGAGAAGGATATACTTCATCCAACACAACCAGGTCATCCAACAGGGCGTTCGACAACAGGCTATCTCTCTTCTGGCTAACAAGAAGGAAAGATCTGCTACACATCCTATAAGTGTTCAAAGGAGGGTACCACCAAAATTGGGTCGTCTAGAGCAGATAGAAGGCAAGAAGAAGACAAAGTGGATTGGAGTGACTCCGTCCGACCTACCATCAAACATGCAGGTCAACCTACCGTTCTGGATAACTCATCTCACAAGATCTAACTATTGTCATCAATATTTGAATACCTGTCCAGGGCATCAAGTATTGAGATTAGGTAGTATGCACCATATTTTATGTCACGGTCCAACCTTAGACACCATCCTAATCCTAGTCCTAGTGTCCTTGTAGACTCCGTGAACCTAGATCTCTAATACCAACCACTTGAAACATACCATCTCAAACAAAACACGATTACATACTAACCAGCGGATCACCAAAAATCACAAAAAATTAAAACCGATTTACAACAAACACCATAAGATGAAACATGTTGGTTATGCACCAATACTTTCTTTTCATAACATATTTTCAAGGTGCTACAACATAATTTCCCATCACCTCATTACATGAAATAACTGTTCCACATGCTAATTTATTACATCAAGGTACAGAAGAAAAAAAAACACATATCGATCATCTTATCAGAAACATCGAAAAACTCTCCCGAAGACCTGAGTGTACATGGACGACACATAGGACTCTACTGCTAGTCACTATCTATTCCACCAGGTACGATACCTCTGCATATCATCTCAGTCACATGATCTTCATCTCACCAGGCACGTCTACCTAAAAAGGTTTATTAACCAGCGGGGTGAGACACACAATCCCATCGAGAAACATAACCCTCTACCAACTTTATTATTATCACAGATAACTGAGAAGATAGATCAATTCAAACAATATGTAATAATTAACCAGTTATGCAAGAAGGAATATGAAGAGCTTGTATATGAAAAACTTATACAAAGATCATAGAATAACATTACAAGGACTCATCCAATGTTTCATATTTTCCCTAATCAAAGATTCTATACGGCTTGATTATGAATTATTATGCCCTGTTGAAGTGAGTCGTACCGCTCAAATCCAACCTTCGGTTGCGAAACCCAAAGCCGGTGCCATACAAGGTCAATGGAAGAGTCGGAATCCATGACATCTACCCTCGTGGTCAGTGCACAAGAACCAAAGTAGGACCACAATCTCTTACTTAAGTGACCTCAGTCACAGGGTCAGCTCTACAGGCTACCCTTTCTCTAGCCCACCTTGGTACAGGTCTCAATGCTAGTATATCTTGAGCCACAGGCCTATTCACTGTGCTCTCGAGCCATGAATGCATTCATGCTCTATCGCACTGAGCCATGGGCCTATTCACCATGCTATTATACACATCTTGAGTCTACAACCGTATTTGCACTCTAATTCTCCTATTTTTGGCTAGGAGAAACCCTGCATATTCAACAATATGCGCTCCGGGTTAACCCGTTTCACCATCACCAGCTCCTGACGATGATGGATCTATGGGCAGGACAAACAACATGAAAGTTCATATGTATTTAGATTAATGCATTTTTAAATGGATTTTTGGGGCAACCAAGTTTTATTAAACAACCATATATAAAACATAAACAACATCAAATTCCATTATCTTGTGTCACATTGTTACTGTTATTCTCAATGCCCTCAACAATCATCATATTGCCATGGGATATCAATCCCTCAGTTCATCAAATAATGATACTGCCTCTCAAGGCTTCATCATCATACATCATCATGGGATAGCAATCCCTCATATTACAACTAGAGGATAACACCTCAATCAGGCACTCACCCTTTATTAGGTCACCAGACCTTTCTCATCATATGGTGATACATGTTATCTCATCATCAAGGAACATTGTCATTTCTCAGATGTCTCACATATACCAGGTGCCACACAAGACACATATTCACATAAGTATCATAGCCCTTTCTTGGCTATGTATTTCAATTAGTAATACCTGCATGGTTAGATTGCAAAGCAATAGAGATAACTTAATCACCACCAACATAACATGATTATCACATCATTCGTATTTGGAACATCATCCATTATCATGAACACATGGAGCATAATATCATAAATGGTATATCAAACAATACACATTACTATCACCATACCAAGGGTATCCTACCATACCCTACTTCCCACGTCACCATGAGTACCATCCCTAAGGATTCATCTTTTAAGGGTTATACAACCATGATCTGTCATCAACCATAGGTAACCACCATACTAAGGTTTACCACCTATTCATCATGCCTCATCATCATGACCAAAGATATGGCCCCAAGGTAACAAGATAAGCATATTAACATCTAGGGCTCCAGATAACACTTAGGGTTATCGGGTTAAGGTACAACCTTCACTAAAGGTGTCGCCTACCCTCACAAAAAGTGGGTAGCAACCAAACAAACCCTCACTAAAAGCCGGTATCAACTACAAAGCATCAACACCACAACCCAAGGTGATATCAGACAAGATTCATATCAGGTAAGACCCACAAGTTTTACATGTGCTTGGTATAGGGAAAAGCATGTCATGCAAAGAAGCCACCAAGGTTATATCGTTCAAACACACCTCATCCCATCATGGGCAATGGACCATCTTCTAGGTTATCGAGCAACTCATGACTCTAACACATCTTACTTCATATTAGGTTACGCAAGCTTGCAACCATGTCGGCCAAGAACCACATAACCTTATAGTAACTAAGGTATCCTATAGGTCAACCCCAGCATGGTCAACTCCCTTTTACCTCGTCCATGATCATTGTTATTATGCATACTACTTAAGACAATAAATTTCAAACCCTAGGCTGCATATTTTCATAAGGATGAGTAAATGGATCTCATATTTAATGCCATACCATCAAAGCTCTTAACAGGTGTTGTCCTTGACACCATATCACCTGGGATCAAAGATATAGCAACCTATACCTCCCTATGTGTCAGATAACCAAACATATATCAGGAAAAGGCATCATAACTTCATATAGGGTATTGACCAACCACTCAACCCTTGAGTCGCCCAAGCTATCATGTACTCAACATGAATATATCGGGTTAGTGCTGGTGATATCAGCCAAGACCTCTATAGGTGTGTATGTTGGGTAAGAAAAGGTGTTGGGTTAGGTCCTTCACCAAGGCATATCGGGAATGGATACTTAGTATCACCCAAAATCTTACTCAAGGATAGGGCTCTCATCTAATGTATCGTGCAAAGCACATCAAAGCCATATCGTGCAACGCATCATAACATGCACCACATCATATCGGGCAATGCCTAACTAACCCAATATGAAGCACCATATTGGGTAAGGGATCAACAAGGCATCTACCATATAATGCCCAAGCCTCATGCAACTGTATCGCCCAAGCTATGACTCAAGGAAGGAGAGGGATATCGGGTTGTACTACCTCTAAGGGTATCACCCTCACTAAGGATCAGCCTATTGGGTTCCCTATACCAAACTAAGGATACTGATCATCAAGGCATAACCACCCCCATACCGCCCAAGGTACCAACCAAGGGTTCACCCCTAAGAACATGTCGTGCAACTAGGGTAGATCATCATCTCAACATTAAGGTCAACACTTTTATCGGGCAAGGGACCAACTAGGCATCAACCAACCATAACATCTAAACCCTAACCCTAGGGTAGGAAAAAGGATATTAATCACCACACCATATCACCCAAGGATACCAAGATTGTTGGCTCACCTCTCAACAACCAAGTGAGAGGGGTTTTGCACAACCTCTAGCATATCAGGCAACAAGGGTAGAGCAACACCCTATCGGCCAACCAACTCCACATATCGCCCAAACATCTAGGGCGTAGGCTCACCTTTCAACAACCAAGGATAGAGAGGAGTTTTACCCTAGAGAATAGGCTCACCTCTCAAGTCCAAGGAAAGAAAGGGGTATTTCTTATGATCCATCATCCAAAGCATGGCTTATCGGGCAAAGCACTATATCGTGCAAACACTATATCGGGAAAACACTATATCGAGCAACCTATGCATATCAAGTTGGTCATCTTCAACCTCAAGACACCCTTCGCAAACTTGCACAAGGAAAACAAGATAAGGAAAGTAATAAAACATGACCATTTCCATTAGAATAGATGTCAAGTTCCACATACACAACCATCATAGAGAAGGGTATCGATTTAAAGACAAGAATCAATGTATGCACATATGGAGAGTGAACATAATAGAGATGGTTAAGAGTTATGTAACATGCCCTAAGAGGATCTCCATGAAATACATCAAGATTCCTGATACAAGAAGCAAACTCACGTTCCTCACCATGAAGATCATCTATCCTAGGCTCCAAATGTGCCTTCGGCTCCATCATCATCACCTCAAGAAACAAAAGATGATGATGAAGAAGAAGCCATGGTTATGTTTAGCTCAAGAAAAAGTAAAGAGGGAGAGAACCATGGCCTTGCCTACTCTCATCAAGGGTATATCCATGTCCAAAAGGGGAGGAAGGATTTGAAGAAGAAAGTACAAGGAAAAGCTAGAAAAGAAGCATGACTCACCAAGGTCAAATCTTGAGCAAGAAATCTCCATGGGCAAGGAGCTCGGCCTCCCAAGCTCCATGGGGGCTTTGCTTTAGCTCCCAAAGATCCCAAGCTCGTCCCATAAAGGAAGGGGAATGAGGTGACCGAAAAGGATCACTTGGGCAAGGCAGAAGGGATTTATATACACCAAGGAAGACAGAGGTAGCAAAGAAAAGGTGTCATACCCACATAAACTTCAGATGCCACTTGCCCATGCTCTTAACGCCACTTGTTGCCACCCAAACTCCACATGCACGGCCTGGTGATACACTCTAGGCGGTGTATAGTGCAGCTAGTCACCCTTCATGAGTGACACACCCCCTAAACTGATACATACTCCAAGCTCTACTCGATACACTAAAGGACAAGAAAGCACATGTGACATATAAGGCATTAAGACTATATAGAGATGTCACTCTGCAACTAATATCCAAACACGGTGCCCAAACCTGAATCCAAGTTCTAGATGATGCCAAACTGAAGCAAGAAAATTATATAACAGATAAATTGCATATTGACCCTCCAATTTGGGTAATTTGCAATTTGCACCAAAACTAGCTCATAAAGCACAAGCATCATCCAACCAAGCTCAAACTTGGAACATAGTTCCTCCACAAGGCGCCCCACATCATCATTCTCTTTCTAATGGTGCTAGATAACTAAATACATGCTTTAAATGTGACATATTTCAATATAACCCCTTACCTTGGGTAAATTGCACTTTGGTCCAAAACAAGAAAACATTGTTCAACCAACATCCAAACATGACCAAACTGGAAACATAAGCTTGTCACATGATATCAAAACATCTTGAGGGATTATATTAAGGTTCTAAGCACCTTTATTAAGCAAAGAAATCAGGGTTAGCCCAAAATAAGGGTCAGGGTCTTTACAATATATGTATATGCGAATCATACTTGTCACCCGTAAATATGTCTTGATGGTGAATGTATGCATGGTTATGGCCAATACCCCTTGGATGGTTGTGTGCTTGAATTGTTTAATTACTACTTTATGAATTCTATTTGCATACCTAGTATTATCTTTTATCTCCAAATGTAATAAATGCTTAAACCCCTATTATTCCCTCGAATGTAAAATGTAACTCAAGGTATTTACATTACATCATGTAATAGTATATAGGAATAACATTTATTTAGAGGTCTCATTAAAAGAGGTAGTGCTGTATAAACCAGTTGAACGATTGGAGTCCCATCAATCAAATGGAGCATGATACAGATGATCGACTGGAGGTGTCCAACCAACCGATTGAGCAAGGTTCCAATCGACTAACCAACAAGAGTCCATGCAACTGACTAGAGGACCAATTGGTCAACTATAGAGTCTAGTCGACCCACCGACCTATTTCAAACACAAATTTTTGTATACAAGTTGATACATATGATGCTTGACCTTTGATTGACAATGATTGTTTATGTCTCAAAAGAATTACATTATTATGTCCATAACCATTGCTCCTATGTCTGTGAAAGAATGTTTCATTAGTGGATATAGTATGTATAGGATACATATTACGGATGTGGTGATTGAATATGCATATATTTATATATAAATAAAACCCTTTAATCATATATTAAGCCTTATATTCTTTCCAAAAACAACACACATGAAAAGCATGATCGACTATGCATGAGCATGCCAAAGCGTGGTGCACTATCTATCTCATATAAGTGTGAGGATGGATATGTGGGTCTACCAAAGTAAGGTGCATATTCAATTGTGTGGTATTTTATTCCATGCTTAACTAGGTGACCTTAATAGGATTAAGTGCCTAGATGCATGGAGATGGAATGATAAAGAGTTGCACATACCATCTATCAAGAGTATCTTGGAATGCAATTTCCAAATGTTGCCTACCTAAATAATTAGGTTGTGGGTGATCAACCAAAGATGACTCATTATTTGATGAAATATGGATCTTGACCCACAAGAAGATAGTCCCAAATTTATAGTGAGGGCTACTATTTCAAAATAAAACAATGTGAGCAATTGTTGATTAAAGGCCTAATTAACGTCTACAATCTTTTGAAACCAAATCAAATCAAGAATATTTTAATATGTGCAAATTTTCTTTTGTAGAAACAAACGACAAACAACACTTTTTCTTTTTTATCAATCCTTGAGAAGGAAAAATTGAATAGGAACACCTTCCATGGTTGTTTCAGGACTATGATGCACTGAGATTTTGTTGCTTTTCATAGGCTATTTTCCATGTATTTAGTGCATAATTACCCATTTTGATAGTACCTATGCATTGTTTATCATTACTAGATGTGAAACACCATTGCATCAATTAATAAGAATTTTCACTGAATTATGTCAAATTATCAATTTTTATTCAGATTTCTATTTGTTTTTCCTTGTATCAGGAAATTTGAGCACTTTGAACACATCTTTGTGCTACCAACACAAAAGTTGGTGGAACACCATCAGGCAAAATCCAACAGGGAATTTTGGAAATCTTAGTGATATAGAGACAACACTCAATGCTACTGAGATGATGTTTGATGCTACCAAAAAGAGGAGTTGGTGCTACCAAATGATCACCCAAAAAGAAACAATAACAGAATTCATGGCTTCAGTGGCAATGACAGGCGAGTCAGCAGCCCTGACTTTTGCATCCAGAGAAAGTCAAAACTCAAAAGAATCAACTTGGTGCTACCAACATACTCATTAGTAAAACCAACACTTATCAAGAGTTTCAAGTAAACTAGCAACTCAGTGCCATCAACATCCAGTAGGTGGTACCAATTTTGTGTGATCAATGTAGATTAAGGTTAACGAAAGATATAATGACTATGACTTACTGATATCCTGAGTCCCACTTATGACCTAATGGATATTAGACAATAGAATATATATCACATTCTATATCGTTACAATGGAGCATGGTGCCGAGAGAGGAGGAGGCGAAGGAGATAATCACATTTTGAACATTTTGGGTACTTCTGGGAGGTAGATTTTTAGCTGAAATGTTGTGGATAGAGGTGTCTACCAGGGATGATTGTCAAGACCGCTTCTCCAAGGATTTTCATTGATTCTTCTAATGTTTAGCTCACTTTTTTTCTCTTCTTTTTGTATTTGATGAAATAAATCATGCAAGCCTAACTCCCTTGTTCCTTAGGACCCAAGCATAGCTTGGTTTTGGCATTGCATTTGACTCTTATGAATTAATATATACATATTTCCTTTAGTTCTATACTTAAATATATGATTGCTTGATGATTTTTTTGTGCTTGATCACCATAATCAATGTTTTAGACCATTAATTGTTTCGAGAGAGGGATTAAGGGTTGGACAAGTCATAAATTTATATAGCCAATGTTGTGCCTCAGAAGAAGGCTTACGACTATGAAGGGAATAATATAAAATTATCATTAATGCACCTCTCAAATTACTAAATTTCTACGATAGTGGGTTTTTTTATAAGTAGTGTATTATGCTATGAGCGCGGGTATACTTGCCACATGTCCTTAGTCCAGAGTTAAGGGTAAATGATTATTGATGAAATGGAGTTAAATGTGATCTATACCATGGTGAACTATAATCCTAGTGAATCCATCAATTCCTTATCACATTCCACTTAATTTAGATTCTATTCTTGTGTTTAGTTATAAACAAACAACCAACCACTTTTTGTAGGTCCCTGATTAGGTTTTTATAGTATTAGTATCTAGAGTACATATATTTAGGTCATCTAAACTCACCACATCTCTAAAATCAGTATTATGTACCCCTTAATAACACTAAGATTATACCAAAATTCCCTAATTGCTATAATGGTGTATATGATTTGAGATGCTTTGAATGCGACCTCTTGATGCTGATGCTAAATAATACTTGTTTCAAATGTCATGTTTGACCTATCTTGCACCTCAAACTCCTTTATATTCTTGAAATTAGTAACTTTATGCCATTAGAAGATGCAATGACTATTATCTTCCTCTTGTTGTGTTATTATGTTACATGGACTCAAAAAAACCCCACATGGAACTAGCATGACTTAAGTGGCCTACTTGGTTTGATCATTCCTTAATCAAAAAATGGATGATATTGTTGTGCCCTTCTTTCCCAAATCAAAGTTGTCCAATTATTCTTTACTCCTTTAAAGTGAATGTTCCTCTTAGGTCATATGATGGACCCTATTTATATGAGTTGCATATGTTAGATATTGAATGTATGCTAATGTGGTGATACAATTTTAAACAATGATGCCTTAAACTCTAGGGGACATCCTCTCATATATTAATGAGATTTATATCAAATACAGTACTAATATAATATCATATCTTCTCTAAATCTCATGTCTTGACAAACCCTTGTCTTCTTTGCTCTTTTATGAGTCTTATAACCCTAAAATGTGCATGACATGAATATTGAAATGTTCATATAAAGTAAATGGAACATCGATATGACTTGAAACCATAAAAAAACTTGATGATGACCTCTAAATAAGTAAAAGATCACCAGACTTGTAATTAAGCAACTTTGAATCTAGCTTGGCCAAATCCCTAAAATGGAGCTAGTTAGGGTTCATGTGAGAATCTAATGCTTTCATGTAATCTTATAGGTAATCAAGTCTTTCTTGTGACTAGATAGTCAATGACAAGTTAAGTTAAGAATCTCTAAACTAGGTACGAGCTTTCATAATTGTATGACTATGGATTTCTTGTTTGAATTGTGATGCATATGTATGCTTGTTTACTTGCTCAAATATTGCCATGTACTATTCTAGTATTATACTCAATATTTGTTGCATTGTTGATGTTTATAACTTGCAAACATAATATAGAACTCCATTTAAAAATGTTGAAACAAGGTTTTTATCAATGACTTTGGTCAATGAGGTCCCTCACGTAGAAAAAGGGTTATCCCTTGGTGATGTCCTTGAGGTCTCTCATGTATAAAAGATTTTGCTAATCTTTAGCACCCTCATAGTCTCTTCAAATGGGAAGTTAGTCAAAACGTTCTTATGAGTACATGATATTGATAGATACATGATATGATGGTATAACTGGAGTAAAATGACATAAAACATGGGCTCTCATTTTACTAAATACTTAACTTGTTTATTTTTATTCATTTTGCAACTCTTTTCAATTTATGCAAAACTTATATATATGTATAATTTTGCCATGTACTCAACACCTTGTGTGTTAACCCACATTGTTTCACATATTTTATAGGTTTAGAGATGGATAAAAGTTGATAGGCTTGGTAAGCTATGACGAATATACTTGTTGTAAAATACCTAGTGTACATAAGCAGACTTGTACAATTTGACTCTTTAATATGTAACTAAAATCTTGTAATAAAACAATGTTGTTAGTTATAATACTTGTGGATTGTAGAGAATATGTTGGTGCATTTACTTTTTTATTTGTTCATTTCTGCTATGATATTATGCTTCCACATTCACACTTTGATAATACCATGCTAGGGATGGATGCCTAGGCCCTATTGCCATTGAATTTGTAGTCATTTGGAGTTAGGGTTTGGGTAATAAACAGTTCCATGACACTAACGTTACTTCATATGCTCTTTGAGATTTAATAATGTAAGACAATATACATACCTAAATAACATGAATATGATCTATCCATTGGTTCTTTGTACAAGTATATCATTAATTTTTGAGATAAAAATGATGGTATAACATGAATCTTAGAAGAGATGTAATTAAAATAACCCCTTTATCATTCATCATGTTAATTGAAAAAAATTTAGGGATTGCATAATTAAATTCTATTACTACGAGTTTTCCAAACAATAAATACAACTGAGAAGTTTGTTGAATGAAGTTATATTGACATAAAGAATGTCTTATACACACTATATGAACATATCAAGGATGTATATATATACATATATATACATATATATACATACATATATATACATATATATATATATATATATTCAATAATGGTTTGCTAAACAATGTATTCAAGAATCAAAGTTTTTGATGAAATTCCTTCATCTTGTTCCTCTATAGAGGAAATGCTTATGCAGTGAGACAATGCATCCACTAGCTTCTTAATGTCTTCTTTTGTGCGTGCAGCAATGAGTGTTACCCTCAACTTGAACATATTTTTACCATAGTTAGTAATTATCATATATATTCCAATTGGTTGATCTTCAATATAAGAAATGAACATCTTAGTTTGAAAGTTTTTAGTGCCAACAAGCTTCTGGTGTAACTACAGGTGGTTAGACTGCAGTCACATGAAAACCATTATTTAACAAATGCCTACTTCCATTGAATGAAAACTTCCTCTAAACCAACTACCAAAGGCACAATTCTTCTTGTATCCTTGACCTTTGTTAGGTAACAAAAATACTAAACATGACCCCACACTGATCTCCTACACCATTCCTATTATTTTTCTACATTTACATCCACTACAATATTGGCAATGAAATGATGATTTACATTCTTATCAAAAACATCGATGGGTATAACAAATCTTCTATTTTTGTGAAAAAAAGTGACATGCCCCCAATCTAGAGAAAATCTACAGATATGCAAGTTATTCGTGTTGGTTTCTTTAATCTTAGACACCTTTTTTGGGAAGAACCACTGTGATACAATGTTGGTTTTTCCTTCCTCTATAAGCATCGCCTCTAAACTGACATTAAAAGACTTATTAACAGAATTTATAGGACATGTGTATTAGTGAGAGAAAATATACAAATTTTTTCAAATTTCATTAATATCATTTATTACTAACTCAAAATATAGTTAAACAATAATATGGTTTTAAGTACTACATGATTTTTCTATTGATATCACATTAATTAATAAATCCTTATATCATTTTACTCAAAATCCCCAGTTTCAAATTTGTATGGGATAAAAATGAATCCCTTTCTATTAACTTACTTTGTTAATTGACTCTTATGCTATATTTATTGACAAATAACTTCAATCTTTTACATTTTTTACCCATCTCTCTAAAATTGATGATGTTCCACGTAGTATATAAAAAATGATGATTACTCTATTGATGAAGATGCTTATTACATATTTTAATATCTAGTTTCATATAATTCTAATTACTAGTCTGGATTACAATATGTAAATCATGATATACACTTCGATATTACACAAGCATGTGTAGGTGATAGTATTTGTTAGTATGAAGTTATCTTATATAGATGTAAATGCAAAATCTATTCTTTATTAAATTTGTGTCGATAATATAATAACCTATAATATTACATGTCCATATATTAAAAAATTATAGACATTGAATGGTGTCAAATGTTCCATCAAAGGCACTTCCCTTCATGGTTTCATCTTTAATGTGGACATTGGTTGTATCTTGAGCATACTTTTTGTTCATCAAAAAGTTTCAATTTTATACAACATCACTACTAGTCATTTTCTTTTACAAATGTGGTATTATTGATATTGATGCATAAAATTCAATAATAAAATGTGAGAGTAGAGTATGTCTTAATATATGTTCAAGTACATGGGCACTTATGCATTTACTAGTTAACTAAAGCACCAAGGATTATCTTCTGCATGAAAACAAAAATAGTTTGACAAAGAGCAAGGATGTGGGAAATTCTACGATCTGGTCATCAACAAGATGCCCAATAATTATATTTAGATAAATTTTGAAGTATGATACACTATTTTATGTTTAGTTTAAATAATTAGGTAAGTATGAGTCTTTTATGTCAACTAAGTTAGTCTATTATTACACATATGCTTCTATTTTCCTACATAGCTTGAATGGGATAAATTGTAAAGCTCTTGATTTCACAAAACTTACAATCCTTCATCAAACCCAACCTCCTAGTCTTGCTAGATATTTTATCACACACATCAAGAGCACAAGGAATCTAAAGTCCTATTAAATGGTGTATCCTATTAGGTTAACTATGCTCTAACGAATGACAATTTTGGTTGAAAATAGGCAATACACATTTAATGAATCTTGAGTCAATAAAAAAATATAAATGATCGTATCGAATTTCTATGAAGGTCACAATATTTAATTTTTTTATGTAGACTAGTACAAAATTGTTGCTTGCCTATTGAAAGCATGTTGTGTTAATAAAATTTTCTACCTCATGTCATCTTCATGTTTGCAGTATCATTCAAAATTTAGATAGTAAATTCCTAGAAATTTGTGTATATATATTTAACAATGGAATGTCATATCCTTGTTCATGATATGTTTTTTTCCACAATTCAACTTCTGTGACTTGTTTCTTAATATCAAATGGAATTGCATATTTGAATTAAATTTGAAAATATTCAAGTTGTGTGGTGCTTGTCTCAAGGTAATATGGAGAAGTATTGAAGGGGGTGTCGTTTTGTATGGCCAATACCTCACATTTTAATTCAAACATGGATATGATAAGATTATATGACAAAGATCAGAATTATAGAATCAAATAATACAAAATAAATAAATTAATATGTATCTTTTTCTACAAAGGATCGTGCAATCTAATTTTATATGTGAAAGTGGGAAAATTCATTGTTTCTTTTTTAGAATATAAATTTTTATCTTTTTGACTTGATTGATTGAATTTTATTTTACATATTTCACAACTAAAATGTATAGCATTTCACCTTTTCATAACAAAATCCCAAACAAAAACACTAAAAATAGAAGTTCATTATATTGATATGAAAATGTTATATCAAATACAAAAATAATATAAGAATATGGATAATATAAAGAAAACTAAAAACATAATAATCTATTTAGAAAACAAATAAAAAAGAATCAACAATTTCAAAAATCACTTCAGGTTGTCAAATTTAGAATCTGAGTGCAAATGTGAAACTTTGGTTTTGGAGTGGTTGTAAAATTCTTATCCAAAAGTGAGAGAAATATACATGACCACATAAGGTAATTACATTACATAATATAATACTTATAATCTTATTGATGGATATAATAACATCCATTAAATCCAATATATTTTTCTATGTTAAACACATTTTATTTTGTAGTTACATAAGGTAATTACATTACCAATAACTACAAATGTATGTTATCTTCACATGATGCCATATATAAGACAATGTCTGTATATGATAAAATATTTTGTATTATAATTAGAAACATCATATTAAACAATTTAAAACAACTAGCAATTATAAGATGTTGCTAATGTAGAAGAATAGACTATGCCAAAGTGAGGTTCACTAACAAGGAATTAGTGAAAATGAATCACTTATGACAAGGTCATAAATACTCACATGAAGAGTTTATAATATATCATATCATATATTGGAGTTAATCCATTCTAAATATTTTTTAGTGGACAAAAATGAAAAATCCAATACACAAAGTACCATAATTCATAAATTATGCTAAAAAACTTCACTACGATAAAACACAATCTTTGTAATAACTACAAGTTTGTTGGATGTTTTACTATATAACTTTTTTCTATAATACCAAAATAAATGTTGAAATCAAAAAATATGTTGATGTATGGTAGATATAAGAAAGTGAGATAATACATTTGGTGAAGTTGGTGGAGTTGCGGTGAATATATTTCTCACACTATATCATTGTTGTAGATATTCACCACTTGTCAAAATAGGGAAGAAGTTGGGGTAGATGCAATGTCATAGAAGGAACCCTCCAAAAAAAGAAAGAGGAGTTGAAAATATTTAAATTAAGGGAGGTTTTAGTTGGAAATAAAAGGCTTTCATATCCTAATCCGGTGGTAGAAGTTAGGTCTAGGAATCTTGGTATGTTTATTTATATAATGTATAGTGTGGCATCCAACTTATAAAAAAAATTATTTACTTAAGCAGAAGCAATCATTATCAGCGGAGTTTATGAAAATCACTAAAAATTAAACTTTTTGCAAGGAGATCTAATTCCAAAAATCTCTTTTAACAAGAACCAACATATTACATATACATTCTGGTTTACAAGTACATTCCATGTACCATCTCTTCTCAAGGATTAAATACAACAGTTGCTTTACCAAACTATACATAAGAAACATAAAACCTCGAGGCGTTCAAGCTGAAATCTCAGATCGACGATAAAAGCACTATCTACTGACTCTGAGGACCTGAGAGTACAGAGACGACACATAGGAATTTCTACACAAAACTTGACAACCAGTGCCTTTACCTGAGTTATCACTGTTGTCCTTGGTGCAGCCGTTGTTCTTCCCTTACTATAGGGTTCCTGCTTCTTCTTCTGCGTTTACCTGAAATGTTGGATCCCACGGGGGTGAGACAATTGAAAATTGTCCCAGTGCGAGATATAACTCTCCGCCAAAAACATTATTATTGCAGATTGATAAAATAAAACTGAGCAGGAGTTCTTTTATATTAATAAAATAAAATTGAGCATGAGTTCTTTTATATTAACAGCAGTATTAATCATTATATAAACATAATAGTATAATCTCCTTTCTTAAGAAAAACATTCCATCTACCCAAGGTAGAATTATACATCATCTATCTACTTTGCAAGGAATGCAAGGAAACATTAATATATCATCTATCAACTAAGGATGCATAAAGAAATGTATCATCGGGCAATGATTATCATATTCAATCCTTATGCAAACATGTTATATACCTAATTACATTTTATAATCACACTTATGCCCTGAGGAGATGAGGTATACCGCTCATACTCCAACTGACCACTGCGAAGTCAAAATCGATGTCATACAAGGTCAAGGGTAGAGCCGGCTACCATGACCTCCCTTATCTCGGTCAGTACGAGATTCCATGCAGGATATCTTGTGTCTCTGCTAAATAGCTTTCCAGGGTATACTGATAACTTAGCTATAGAGTTATAGTGCCGTGCTGTACTCTCTTCGCAATCGAGAGACTTTATAATAATCACACATCGATCCAGTATTAATATTATTGGGAGATTCATGATACATCCATCCCATTATCAGGGGATTAGTGATACATCCACCCTAACATACATATAATGAAGGAAGAGAGATTTAATGTTTATATCGCATCAATTCCTCCATTAGGGCGTAAGGTATTCACGCCCATCACCCCCACATATTCAAAATATGCATTTCGGGTTATGCCGCGGAGCAACCCGTTTCACCATTCAACAAATTCTGACGCTGATGGATCTATGGACAGGTTACTACATGACGAGATTTCACTTAATTAATTATATGCATTACTGTATTCTTTTAGCACCAGTCAAGTTCTTAAACATTATTATGACAAATGCTACAAACAGAAGTATAATTTATCTATCAAGTACTATTCAACACTTTGTAGAACATTGGGATCTTAATCCCTTGTCACATCATGGGCATTCTCATCCCTTGACATCTCATCATCATGATTATGGAATATGGGTATTCAAACCCTCAGTTCATCAAAGAACACTTGTTACCACTTATATGGTAACTAATACCTTCAGGTCATCTGACCACGGTAAACATGATACTTGATGCACAAGCATTCCACATGGCTGTCAAAGCCCATTAATCTCTTGTTACCTTTTACTAGGCAACAATACATAAAATGACTCACACTGCCCATAAAGCATTTAATGCAATTAACACATTCATAGCTCATACCTGGCTATGCTCATCATCTCATGATCACCTATATGATCATTACATAATAACAATTATATCAATTACATATCATTACTATGCAATGTAAGAGTAGCATCCCTATTCCCTTGTCTAGGGTTAGGATTTCTCTTACATATCATCACAATTCATTAGACTTAGGGTTTTCCATAATTAACCATTTAGGTTCTCAAGATCATATTATTAATGATCAAACCCTAATTCATCACTCCACCAACTAGGATCCAACCTTGCTAACATAAGTATTCAATCATGCTTATTTATTCTCATCATTTATCATTAAATGAATTATCAACACAAGATATAAGTTCTTCTCTTATATTTACCATAATATGATTGCATCATTCATTATTAGCTTGGCTTAACCTTGTCTTAAGGTATGTTAGCCTACACTTATCAAAATGCATTTCATCTCCATGTAACAATTGACATGGCATACTTCATGTGTTAGTCATCCAAGTATATTGGATTTAGAATACATCAAGGTATATAATTCTTGAGGTTCTAGATGTGATATCTATCATTTCTTTATGCATCACTTCCCTCATCACCTTTATCTTACTTGAGTTCATCAACTGATCTCGTATTAGGGTATTTCCCATCCTAATACTTTATGCACCAATTCAACATATTTATTATGTAATGCATTAGTCATAAATCACTTAGTCAAGATATGCATCCATTATCAATGATATGGACTCATCTCAAGTTAAGTCATTATTGATATAAGGTCATTCATTACCAATCCCATTAGGTATTTCTCTTATCAATATTTAGTCACTATTCCATTATTAGGAATATGGTTTCCCATCCTTATCAATTAGGGTTTACATAGCATCACCCTATATTAGGATTTCACATAATGTCACCCTACATCAGAATTTCTCATAACTTCATCCTTGTATTAAAGTTTCACATAGCATTACCTGAGATTAGGATTTCTCAACCCATAGCCCAAAATTATAGTTATGGTTAACCATCATATTGCCCAAAAATTAGGGTTCATGCACTATAACCCAAAATTAGGGTTTCACATACCTTCACCCTATATTAGGGTTAAGATTTTATGCTAAGGTTTCAGAAAACATTACATAACATCACCTTAGTTAGAGATTCATATCACATCATTGCATAAGGGTGTTACATAACCCTTGATTATGATTCCACATGACATCACCCTCACTTAGAATTTCATATGACTTCACCCTTGATTAGGGTTTCACACGTCATTACCCTTGATTGAGGTTAGGGTTCATCAACCTTATTAATTAGGGTTTCATGATCTCTTTATCAAGGATCATACCCTAATTCATATTTTATTCACGTTATAAGTGTTGAGGCTTATCCACTGCATGATTATTATACATGTATGAATTCCTCTCTCTCATCCTCTCTAAGATGTTGATTACTCCATACTCATCAACTTGGATTAACCCATTATTCTAGTACATACATCTATGCTTATCATAGTGTATTAAGTTACTACTTTCATAAGCATCAAAGGTTAACCACTTTAATGTACTAATCACCTAAGTACTTTAGGGATTCCACCATTGTGCTTATATTTGATAATCATCATTATCATTCATGGAATCAATTAATCTTTCATCACTTTAAGTTTTCAAATGATTTTGGTTAATTACTTTCCAAACGGTCTTGGTCACTTAGACCCCAAATGGTCTTGACCAACCAGACCCCAAACGGTCTTGCTTGAATGACCTCTAAACGGTCTTGGTCATTTGAGGTTCTAACAGTTTGAAACTATTTAGCAATTTTGTACTTGAAATGGTTTAGCCAAATGTTCATGAGATCGATTGAGTATTCCAAATGGTTTGGGATGATTTGATCCCAAATGGTCTTGAGACCGTTTGGACTCAAACGGCATTGAGACCGTTTGCTCCAAACTACCCCGAAACCGAATGGACCAAAAATGGTCTCAACCACTCAAATCGATTCTAGGGTTTCAATGGTTGATCCTATCATCAATTGGACCATTGAACCACTCATCATTTGAACCTATGTATCATCCTTCAATTGAATTAATGAATCGCCCTTCAATTGATTCACCCTTCAATTGATCATCAATTAGGGTTTTGAATCCAATTAGATTAGGGTTCGAAATCGATGAACCTTCAATATTGGTCATTGTGGAACTAATTGCTTTGAAATCATTGGACCACCATTAAAATGGGGCATTACCTAACCTCAAATGGTCTTGAGACCATTTGACCCATCCCATCATTGAAATTTGTGAAATTCAGTTAGGGTTTGCATCATTGAATCGATCATCAATGGAGCTATTGATTGTATTTCAATTTGATATCACTGGATCTTCAACCATCCAATCATACTCAACCATAGGCCTCCAAACGGTCATGGTTGACCTCCAAAAGGTCTTGAAACCGTTTGGGTGACCCCCAAATGGTCTTGAGACCGTTTGGGTTAGTCAACCCAAAAATTGAATCCATCAATTGAGAATTTCAACACTTCAACCTGATTGAATTTTGTAATTGAAAGATCTTCCATTCTTGGTACCTTCAAAATCAAATTAATTGAAACCATTGGATGAACATCCAATTACATCAGAATATTTATCCAAACAGTCAACTGTTGGTCAGCCTCTCCAAATGGTTTGAAACTGTTTGGTTTCTAACAGTTTGTTGAAACTGTTTAACAAATTCCATTGAAACCGATTGGTCTCAAATTTTGAAACTGTTTACCTATGATATTAATTGAGATGTGTGGTTGAGATGATGTCATCATCATCAATCTTCAACCCCTCGAATTCTACTACCATTCTCATGGTAGTTTCATCAATTAATCAAAGGAATTTCAAGAAGAACAATTGAACCAAATGAATTAAAGAATTGAATTCAATAACAATGATTAAGGGTTCAAGTTATATAACCCACCTTCAATGAAGCTTCAAAGCTGAAAACTCCACGTCTTTAATGGTGGAAGAAGCTTTCTCAACTATCCCAAGCTCGTCCTCAAGCTTTTGAGTGAAAAGAAATGTCTAGGATTGAAGATTGAATGGAGAAAAGAAGAAATCAAGCATTGATTTGTGATTTCCACCATGAATTTGAGGTTGAAGATGATCAAGGAGCTTACCTACAGGTTGGGGGTCGTCCTCCTGTTGCTCCTAAGCTTCCTTGGTCGTTTTGCAAGCAAGGAGAGAAAGAAGGACGAAAAAGCCTTTGAATTGAGTTGGAAGTGGTGTTTTTATAAGGAAATTCAATGAGAGAGAAAGTAGTAATTAATTCCTTTAATTCTCAAATTGATGCCACATCTCCCCATCAACTCCTTGTCCACAAAGCTATCCTATTTCCCTTTGCAAACCTCTTCATTATCCATGAATTTAAAGGAAAATAAATTAAGCACCTTAACCCTTATAATAATATCCAAAAATTAGTGGATATTGCTTTTTCTTTATTTAATGTGAGTGGGTTATCCACTTGCTTGAGATATTTTCGTACCTTTGCAAGGATCATGGTCGTACATTCTTTTGCAAAATCATCCCTCACCTTTTGGTTGAAGGTCTCTTCAATTAATATATTTATTTTTGCATTAAATTGAATTATGTTTCCAATTATGCTTAAATCTTGATTATTTTAATATCAAGATTCTCTTTCTTCCAAAATGATTCAAATGAGGCGCCCCTCTCATTTTATTTTATCTAAATGATGCCAATAAACATTAGATACTCTCTAAAAGTGAGATTTTGCATATTGAACCCTAGGTTTTGGGTAAATTGCACGTTACACCAAAACTAGGTTTTAATGCACAACATTACTCAACAAGCTTTTTCTTGTTATTCAGGCTTATGGAAACCATATCTCAATATCATCCTCATTCTTATGATGCTTCAGTACTATAGGAACATTTTTCACGTAACATTTGCAAGTTAACCCTTCATATTGGGTAAATTTCACTTTAGTCCAAAATAAGCAAACATTGCTTCAACATTATTAAAAAAGGATTGAAATTGAGATATAAGTCCCTCTTGAGCCTTAATTACTTTTCAAAAGATAAGAGCAAGCATATAATCAACCTTATTAAGCAAAACATCTAGGTTTAAGGCTTAACCCAGGTCAGGGATGTTACAAATTATAAACCCCTAACAAGGATTTCATCCCCAAAATCCCAAGTAAAAGAGAGACATATATTATTCATTTTACCATACCATAAAGTCTCCACATAACATCTTAATGTCATGGAGATGCCATAGAACTTTGATCAGCACAAAGTTCTTCCACACAAGGTTATCTTAAAATAGGTCACACATGATACATATCTTTCTATCTTTTCATTATTGACTATAGAGTCAACTCTGTGTCAGGTAACACTTTTCTTATTCAGACAAATATTATACATACCTTATTAATGTTATGTTTATGCAGAGCATAAACCCCTAACATATGATGTCTGTACTATTTTATGTAACTAAGCTGATTTCTTAGTTGACCATTTTAGGTAATCAACATAAATAATGTAATTAGGAGTTATGCTTTTGCTTTGCCATACCACCTGATATTTCTTAGATACCAGAATTCCTCACTTTGGTATCCATCACATGTGTCAAGCACATCACATCCTCATTATTTCCATTTCTATGTTGTTTTTATCAAAGTCACACATGTAAGAAGATATTACTTTCATCTTTGAAACATTATTTGTTACACATATCTTGATTTTAGAACCAAAGTCCAAAATAAACTGATACTGTTCTAAGTATCCATCATTAGATTATTTCTAATCCATGTACATCAAGTGTCACAGTACTCACTTGATTGCTATGACCCTAAAGGGAGAGAACACAAAGGAATATATTTCTCTTATCACCCCATCATCTCCCAGGGTTGTTTATCAAAGAGAGAAGATTATCATTTCCTCTAATTATTTCATGAATTTTTGACTTTTCATGAATCATTTACTCTTTGTCTCATCCTAGGTTCCTTGCCCTCAGCATAGGAATTTATAAGGATGATTACATAACATTATTCCTTTTTTTGTTATTATTTAACATGTTCATGAGCATCTTGTGATCTCATCACATTTCCCATTTCCACATTACGGGAAAAGATCTTTATTATACACACAAACTTTATCGAACAGGGATCACCTCCCTTGTTCTCATTCTCATCTTATGAGAAGTATACTTTTTACTTCCTCATACACACATACTTATCTGAGATCATCTCATATTTCATTTAATGCACTTAGTATGTGATACAAATATCCATACCATATTTCTAGTTTCTTTATGCCCACTAGATTGTTTTAGAATTACTACTTGATCAGAGTAATCAGAAAGATAACAATCTAAGAGTCCCATACTTACCCTATCTCTAATATTTATATACCTGGCCAGGGTATACAAGTACTAAGATTAGGTAGTATGCACTTTATTTACTATTATGTTCCTCACTTTTTATATCATTATAAACACAAGATTCAACATTCTTGGATTTTCTTCAGACATCACTTCTATATCTCATCCTTTTTCACACAGATAAGAGAAATTATAAAGCATTTAAAGGAATATTGAGTAAAATGTAAGTTCTCATCTCCTTTGTGTCCTTTTAGGACTAATCAAAGGAAACTCAAAAACAACTACTTTCTTATACTTAACACATGAAATTATTAAATGACATATCAGAATAAAATTGTTTTAACTGACCTGTCTCATCTTGCAGTTTGTTTACTACCTCAGGCTGATTCTTTTCATAGAATCTTACCGTTGCTGGTTGCCGACTATGCTTTCGGGTATTGTATGCAGATGAGCCAGTTTTGGGACATCTTTCCACGTCCTCGGGTGCCACTACTAGACCACTGCCTATGAGAGTCCTGCTGACTCTGTCCTGGCGGCTGGGTTACACTCACATCTCTAGCCCAACAATCTTTCATCAGATGCCCCATATTCCCACATTGGTAACAAGTTCTTAGCTCTTGGTATGGTCTAAAAGGTCCCTTACCCTTTCCGAGTACTCCTTTCCCTAGTGTAATAGACCTTGGTTGTACCGATGGTACCAAAAACTCCCCTTTTTCGAACTACTAGGCCTCTGATCCCGAGTTTGGATAGCCCTTTTCTTAATTCTTTTCTCATTATCCTTTTCTGGATAGTCTTTTCTGATATGTCCAGGCTTCCTACACTTGTGGCAAATCTTGGTTTCAGGTTGTATCCTATTCCTTCCATCATTTCCTATTGCTTCAACCTGCTGATGTTGATTACGAATCCTGTTGATGTCCAAAACTTCATCATTGGGGGCTGGTAATCTAGGTTGCATTGCTAATGTTGATCCACTATATGCGTCATAGTTGCCCTAAATTGCCCAACAGTGATACCTAAGGAAGGATTTCTTATCATAGTTGGATCATCTTGGGGGTTCTTAGGAAGTCGTTCCTCTCTCGCCTGATCCCTTGCACCTCTTCCTGGTGTAGCAATACTACTTTCTGCAGTATGTTCTTCATGTGACCCTGCCATCTTCAGCTTTACTTCTTCTCCTATGAGCAGAAGTCACTATCAGATAGACTGGAAAACACTAGAACATACTCGACTACCTTAGTCCTATGTCTCTGTAGACTCAACGAATCTAGAGCTCTGATACCACTAAATTATGGCATCCAACTTACAAAAACATGATTTACTTAAGCGGAAGCGATCATTATCAGCGGAGTTTATGAAAATCACTAACAATTACAACTTTTGCAAGGAGATCTAATTCTAGAAAACTCTTTTAACAAGAACCAAAATATTACATATACATTTTGGTTTACAAGTACATTCCATGTACCTCTCTTCTCGAGTATTACATACAACAATTTCTTTACCAAACTATACATAAGAAACATAAAACCTCAAGGCGTTCAAGCCAAAATCTCAGATTGATGATAAAAGAACTATCTACTGACTCCAAGGACCTGAGAGTACAGAGATGACACATAGGACTTTCTATACAAAACTTGACAGCCAGTGCCGCCACCTGAGTTATCACTTCTGTCCCTGGTGCTGCCGCTATTCTTCCCTTACTATAGGGTTCCTACTTCTTCTTCTGCATTTACCTAAAAATTTAGATCGCACGGGGATGAGACAATTGAAAATTGTCCCAGCGAGAGATATAACTCTCTGCCAGAAACTTTATTATTGCAGATTGATAAAATAAAACTGAGCAAGAGTTCTTTTATATTAACAAGAGTATTAATCATTATATGAACAGAATAGTATAATCTCCTTTCTTAAGGAAAACATTGCATCTACACATGGTAGAATTATCATCATCTATCTACTTTGCAAGGAATGTAAGGAATCATAAATATATCATCTATCAATTAAGGATGCATAAAGAAATGTATCATCAGCCAATGATTATCATATTCAATCCTTAAGAAAACATGCTATATGGCTTATTACATTTTACAATCACACTTATGCCCTGAGGAGATGAGGTATACCACTCATACTCCAACTGACCACTGTGAAGTCAAAATCAATGCCATACAAGGTCAAGGGTAGAGCCGGCTACCATGACCTCCCTTATCTCGGTCGGTATGAGATTCCATGAAGGACATCTTATGTCTCTACTAAATAGCTTTCCAGGGTATACTGGTAACTTCACTATAGAGTTACAGTGGCGTGCTGTACTCTCTTCACAATTGAGAGACTTTATAATAATCTCACATCGATCCGGCATTAATATTATTGGGAGATTTGTGATACATCCATCCCATTATCTGGGGATTAGTGATACATCCACCCTGACATACATATAATGAAGGAAGAGAGATTTAATGTTTATCTCTCATCAATTCCTCCATTAGAGTGTAAGGTATTCACGCCCATAACCCCCACATATTCAAAATATGTGTTCCGGGTTATGCCGCGGAGTAACCCGTTTCACCATTCAGCAAATTCTGACGCTGATGGATCTATGGCTAGGGCACTACATGATGAGATTTCACTTAATTAATTATGTGCATTACTGTATTCTTTTAGCACCAGTCAAGTTCTTAAACATTATTATGTCAAATGCTACAAACAGAAGTATAATTTATCTATCAAGTATTATTTAGTACTTTGTAGAACAATGGGATCTTAATCCCTTGTCACATCATGGGCATTCTCATCCCTTAACATCTCATCATCATGATTATGGAATATGGGTATTCAAACCCTCAGTTCATCAAAGAACACTTGTTACCACTTATCTAGTAACTAATACCTTCAGGTCATCTGACCAAGGTAAACATGATACTTGATGCACAAGCATTCCACGTGGCTGTCAAAGCCCATTAATCTCTTGTTACCTTTTACTAGGCAACAATACATAAAATGGCTCACACGTCCCATAAAGCATTTAAATAATTAACACATTCACAACTCATACCTAGCTACGCTCATCATCTCATGATCACCTATATGATCATTACATAATAACAGTTATATCAATTACATATCAGCACTATGCAATGTAAGAGAAGCATCGCTATTCCCTTATCTAGGGTTAGGATTTCTCTTACATATCATCACCATTCATTAGACTTATGGTTTCCCATAATTAACCATTTAGGTTCTCAAGATCATATTATTAATGATCAAACCCTAATTCAACACTCCACCAACTAGGAGCCAACCTTGCTAACATAAATATTCAATCATGCTTATTTATTCTCATCATTTATCATTAAATGAATTATCAACACAAGATACAAGTTCTTCTCTTATATTTACCATAATATTATTGCATCATACATTATTAGCTTGGCTTAACCTTGTCTTAAGGTATGTTAGCCTACACTTATCAAAATGCATTTCATCTCCATGTAACAATTGACATGGCATACTTCATGGGTTAGTCATCCAAGTATATTGGATTTAGAATACATCAAGGTGTATAATTCTTGAGGTGCTGGATGTGATATGTGTCATTTCTTGATGTATTACCTCCCTCATCACCTTTATCTTACTTGAGTTCATCAACTTATATCATATTAGGGTATTTCCCATACTAATACATTATGCACCAATTTATCATATTTATTATGTAATGCATTAGTCATAAATCACTTATTCAAGATATGCATCCATTATCAATGATATGGACTCATCTCAAGTTAAGGCATTATTGATATCAGGTCATTCATTACCAATCCCATTAGGTATTTCTCTTATCAATATTTAGTCATTATTCCATTATTAGGAATAGGGTTTCCCATCCTTATCAATTAGGGTTTAAATAGCATCACCCTATATTAGGATTTCACATAATGTCCCCCTACATCATAATTTCTCATAACTTCATCCTTATATTAAAGTTTCACATAGCATTACCTGAGATTAGGATTTCTCAACCCATAGCCCAAAATTAGAGTTATGGTTTACCATCATATTGCCCAAAAATTAGGGTTCATGCACTATAACCCAAAATTAGGGTTTCACATACCTTCACCCTATATTAGGGTTAGGATTTTATGCTAAGGTTTCATATAACATTACATAACATCACCTTAGGTTAGAGATTCGTATCACATCATTGCATTAGGGTGTTACATAACCCTTGATTAGGATTCCACATGACATCACCCTCACTTAGAATTTCATATGGCTTCACCCTTGATTAGGGTTTCACACGTCATTACCCTTGATTGAGGTTAGGGTTCATCAACCTTCTTAATTAGGGTATCATGATCTCTTTATCAAGGATCATACCCTAATTCATATTTTATTCATGTTATAAGTGTTGAGGCTTATCCACTACATGATTATTATACATGTATGAATTCCTCTCTCTCATGCTCTCTAAGATGTTGATTACTCCATACTCATCAACTTGGATTAAACCATTATTCTAGTACATACATCTATGGTTATCATAGTGTATTAAGTTACTACTTTCATAAGCATCAAAGGTTAACCACTTTAATGTACTAATCACCTAAGTACTTTAGGGATTCCACCATTGTGCTTATCTTTAATAATCATCAGTATCATTCATGGAATCAATTAATCTTTCATCACTTTAAGTTTTCAAACGGTTTTGGTTAATTACTTTCCAAATGGGCTTGGTCATTTAGACCCCAAACGGTCTTGCTTAAATGACCTCTAAACGGTCTAAGACCGTTTAGACCTCCAAACGGTCTTGGTCATTTGAGGTTCGAACGGTTTGAAACTGTTTAGCAATTTTGTACTTGAAACCGTTTAGCCAAATGTTCTTGAGATCGATTGAGTCTTCTTGAGACCGTTTGGACTCAAATGGTCTTGAGACCATTTGGTCCAAACTACCCCAAAACCGAATGGACCAAAATGGTCTCAACCACTCAAATCGATTCTAGGGTTTCAATGGTTGATCCTCTCATTAATTGGACCATTGTACCACTCATCATTTGAACCTATGTATCATCCTTAAATTGCATTAATGAATCACCCTTCAATTGATTCACGCTTCAATTGATCATCAATTAGGGTTTTGAACCCAATTGGATTAGGGTTTGAAATCAATGAACCTTCAATATTGGTCATTGTGGAACTAATTGCTTTGAAATCAATGGACCACCATTCAAATGGGGCATGACCTGACCTCAAACGGTCTTGAGGTCATTTGGATGACCTCCAAATGGTCTTGAGATTGTTTGACCCATCCCATCATTGAAATTTGTGAAATTCAATTAGGGTTTGCATCATTGAATCAATCATCAATGAAGCTATTGATTGTATTCCAATTTGATATCACCGGATCTTCAACCATCCAATCATACTCAACCACAGACCTCCAAATGGTCTTGGTTGACCTCCAAACGGTCTTGAGACCGTTTGGGTTAGTCAACCCAAAAATTGAATCCATCAATTGAGAATTTCAA
Organism: Alisma plantago-aquatica; assembly: GCA_963693085.1. Classification (NCBI taxonomy): domain Eukaryota; kingdom Viridiplantae; phylum Streptophyta; class Magnoliopsida; order Alismatales; family Alismataceae; genus Alisma; species Alisma plantago-aquatica. The sequence goes on from OY856411.1 coordinate 653,135,806, forward strand.
CACTTCAACCCGATTGAATTTTGTAATTGAAACATCTTCCATTCTTGGAACCTTCAAAATCAAATTAATTAAAACCATTGGATCAACATCCAATTACATCAGCATATTTATCCAAACGGTCAACTATTGGTCAACCTCTCCAAATGGTTTGAAACCGTTTGGTTTCTAACGGTTTGTTGAAACCGTTTAACCAATTCCATTGAAATCGATTGGTCTCAAATTTTGAAATTGTTTGCCTATGATATTAATTGAGATGTGTGCTTGAGATGATGTCATAATCATCAAGCTTCAACCCCTCGAATTCTACTGCCATTCTCATGGTAGTTTCATCAATTAATCAAAGGAATTTCAAGAAGAACAATTGAACCAAATGAATTGAAGAATGGAATTCAATAACAATGATTAAGGGTTCAAGTTATATAACCCACCTTGAAAGAAGCTTCAAAGCTGCAAAATCCACGTCTTTAATGGTGGAAGAAGCTTTCTCAACTATCCCAAGCTCGTCCTCAAGCTTTTGAGTGAAAAGAAATGGCTAGGATTGAATATTGAATGGAGAAAAGAAGAAATCAAGCATTGATTTGTGATTTCCACCATGAATTCGAGGTTGAAGATGATCAAGGGGTTGGGGGTCGTCCTACTGTTGATACTAAGCTTCCTTGGTCGTTTTGCAAGCAAGGAGAGAAAGAAGGATTGAAAAATCCTTTGAATTGATTTGGAAGTGGTGTTTTTATAAGGAAATTCAATGAGAGAGAAAGTAGTAATTAATTCCTTTAATACTCAAATTGATGCCACATCTCCCCCTCAACTCCTTGCCCATGAATCTATCCTCTTTCCCTTTGCAAAACTCTTCATTATCCATGAATTTAAAGGAAAATAAATTAAGCACCTTAACCCTTATAATAATAATATCCAAAAATTAGTGAATATTACTTTTTCTTTATTTAATGTGAGTGGGTTATCCACTTGCTTGATTTATTTTCGTGCCTTTGCAAGGCACATGGTCGTCCATTATTTTGAAAAATCATACCTCACCTTTTGTTTGAAGATCTCTTCAATTAATATATTTATTTTTGCATTAAATTGAATTATGTTTCCAATTATGCTTAAATCTTGATTATTTTAATATCAAGATTCTCTTTCTTCCAAAATGATTCAAATGAGGCACCCCTCTCATTTTATTTTGTGTACATGATTCCAAGAAACATTAGGGACTCTCGAAAAGTGATATTTTGCATATTGAACCCTAGGTTTTGGGTAAATTGCACATTACACCAAAACTAGGTTTTAATGCACAACATTACTCAACAAGCTTTTTCTTGTTATTCAGGCTTGTGGAAGCCATATCGTTGCATCATTATCGTTCTTATGATGCTTCAGTACTATAGGAACAATTTTCAAGTAACATTTGCAAGTTAACCCTTCATATTGGGCAAATTGCACTTTAGTCCAAAATAAGCAAACATTGCTTCAACATTATTAAAAAATGATTGAAATTGAGATATAAGTCCCTCTTGAGCCTTAATTACTTTTTAATAGATAAGAACAAGCATATAATAAACCTTATTAAGCAAAACATCTAGGGTTAAGGCTTAAACTAGGTCAGGGATGTTACATATAGTATAATATTTATGAAAATATTTAGTATATTGTAGGTTCTATGTATGGCTAACATTACCTAACCCAAGAACTAGAGTTTCATGGAAAAATATAAGGCAACTACCATTCAAAATACAATTTATTGTATATGGGAGTGAACTACTAAGTGTGTGTTATATAGGAATCTCTTAAAGCTCTTCCTTCATATCTTTTCTTGTGATGTTATATATTGAAAACATGTTTTAACGTGTAATTATTATTTTATAAAAATATTGTCGCATAAATCCATATTCTCATAGAGATTTTCTAACACGAAACTAGATACATACGAAAATAACATGAATATGAGCCAGATCATTGGTTCTTTGTACAATTATTTCATTATTTTTATAGACAAAGATAAGGACATAAAATGAATCTTAGAATAAATGTAATGAAAAGAACCCATTTAACACTTAAAAACTTTCTTGACAAAACTAGGTATCACATAATTGAATTTCTATTACAAAAACTTTTCCAAATAATAAATACGAATGAGAATTTTGTTGAATGAAGTTACATTGATGTAAAGAATGATCTTATACACACTTTATGAACCTATCAAGAATGTATATATTTAGTAATGCTATGTCAGATGATGTCTTCAAGAATCACAACTTTGATGCAATTCCTTCATCTTGTTCCTCTAAAGAAGAAAGGTTTATGCAGTGAGACAATGCATCCACTAGCCTTTCAATGTCTTCTCTTGTGTGTGCAGCAGTGAGTGTTACCCTCAACCTGAACATATTTTACAATAGTTAATAATTCTCATATGTGATACAATTGGTTGATTGTCAACAAAAGAAATGAAAACATTAATTTGATATTTTTCGATACCTGCAAGCATCTGGTGCAACTGCAGGTGGTCGAATTGCAGTTACATGAAAACCATTATTCAGCAAATGCCTACTTCCATTGAATGCATCTTCCTCTGAACCAACTACCAAAGAAACAATCGGGCTTGTTGCGTTGACCTTTGTTAGGTGATTAAAATATTGAACATGATTCCACACTAATCTCCTACGCCATTCCTCTCTTTTTGCTACATTTATAGCCGCTGCAATATTGACAATGAAATGATGATTTACATTCTTATCAAAAGCTTCTATGGGTATAATATATTATAGAGAAATATATACCTAATGCAGCAGCAACAACAGGAACGGGAAGTGCCGTTGAGAAAATGAATTGCCGACCTCTTGTTATGATGAGGTTCTTCCACTTTTTGCTGAAAAGAAAAGGTCAAATAGGAGTTGGATCAAGTATGTCTTCTTATTATTTTAGTTTTCCTTAATTGCTACTTGGCAATAATCATTGAATCACCATTATAATGTCAAACTGGCTACCTGCAGGCAATGAATCCTCCTATACATCCAACTGTCTTGCTTAGTGTGCTTATACATATGTCTACTTGATTCTCAATTCCATACACCTCTGCAATACCACCACCGGTTTTACCACAAATCAAAGTTGCATGAGCCTGATAAAATGAAATGCATATTATCACTATGAAACATAACTCGAATTGGAGAATCATAATAAATTTATATTTGAAAAAAGTAAATGACTTTCAGTGTTGTATGTGTTTCGTACATCGTCGATGACAAATAAGAATCCATATTTTTTACGTAGCTCCACAAGTGCTAGCATTGGTGCAAAATCTCCTTCCATGCTAAACAAGCTAAAATATAAACAACAAATTTAGAAGCTGATTTTGGCATCATAACTATAGATAAATCACTCGAAGAATTTGGATATTACCTGTCAGTGAACACAACTTTTCTTTCGTTAGGACAGTTTGACCTGTCAATTACCAAATGATCATATATAATGTCATCAAAAAGTTAGTCATTTATACTAATTTAAATGAGTAACTGATCCAAATCAGTAAATGACTTACAGCAAATAGTCTAGATGACCCATGTCCTTGTGCTTGTAGACATAAATCACAGCTTCTTGGTGTCTTTCTAGAAGGCGAAGTCCATCAATAATAGAAGCATGGTTCAGTTCATCAGAGAAGATGGCAATCTTTTCTTCTTGTGATGGCCGTTTAGTCTTGGCAAGCAATGATGCGATGCTTCCCAGAGCTGATAGGAAAGCGTTGTTGGCAGCAAAACCAGTTGGGCACACAACACATTCCTATAAAATTCAGCAGTGATTCATGTCAACAATCGATAATCTAACAAATACAAATAATGTTAACTCTGATTGAACATTACTAGCAAGATGGATCATAAAATCAGTACCTCTTTTTTCACCAACTCAGCAAGGGTTGACTCAAGCTGACGGTGGTAGTTGGTTTCCCCGCATATCATAGCAGATCCTCTTGGTCCCATACCATAAGCCATTGAAGCTTTGGCAGCTGCCTTCCTCACAGAGGGGTGTGAGCTCAGCCCTAGGTAATCGTTGCTTGAGAAGATGAGTAGCTTCTTATTTTCTTCAGCTATGGTTCTTCCTTGCAACTCCACGTCCACTAGCGTCCGATCCCACGGCCCAGGACCATCATACACATCCATGTCAGCAAGGATGTCCTCGGAAACGTTGACTGGTTTCGGAAGCGAAATGTGAGGCAATGCCTCGAGGGCATGCTTGGGAACCCACCTCGAGAAGGCTCTCTCGGCCAATTCTTCCCACATCATAGCACTAGTAGCCGCTGCCATTTTTCTGGTCTGGCGATCACAACGAGAGGGTCGTGAAGTGATGGATCGATCTAGAGAAGTTGATGCTCTACGTAAATAGCTTCTCTGGATTGCTATATTTGTTCGAAGAAGGGAGGTTGATTTTGCATGAAGGACGAAGAGAAGGCTACCCTTATTTATAGAAAAGGTGTATGGTCTCGCCGTCTCCTACAGCATGAAGATCAAGCAAGAGCAGCCACACGCTTTAGCTGACATTGATTCATAAATGGCTGCGGTCTAGTGTCTTGTTAACAATTATTTACGGCTGTACTCTTTAGATGAAAGAAAGGCTTCTAAAACAGCATAACGAAGTCAAGTCCACATGGTCTGCTACAAACAGGACAACCAGAACATAGTATGGCCCGCAACTTGCAACTGCTACATGCTTATGTCAATTGGATATTTCGTTTAACCTTAAGTATCCACTTTAATTTGAAGACGGCGTGCCAAACAGGAACCAATTCCAGATGACGATACTCTTGTCTGACCACAACTTGAAGACGGTGGGCCGGGAGGCCGTTACCTGAAGCCGTATAACGTATTCAAGTCCACGGGCAATTACGAAACGAAGGAATAATAAAGGTCCAGCTGCCACATCCTTCTTATACATTTTCTTATAGAGTTCTTTCCCAAACAACCAAACATTATGGAATTTAAAATTATTGTGTGCACAAAATATTAAATTATATAAAATTTCAGCAGGGATCTTTGACATGTCGGTTTTAATTCTTAACAATCAATGAAAAATAAAATTGTGTTGAACATAAATCAACAAAATAAATATTATCATCATCATTATTTTCTTGACAAATACAACATGTTCAATTTTTTTGCAATTATATCAATTATGACATGATGTCGGCTGTGCTGAGTTTAATGAGAATTTGTCACTTCATACTTGGATGCAATTTTTTTTGGAGAATTTTGTCTTGTAGGGAAAACGATTGTGTGGGAAAATAATCTTGTAGAATTCATTAAATTCTATTATTGAATTTGATCATGATAGAAAATTAAAAGAGAGTCAACTTTCTTATCAAAACTTTCTTCACTATCTCATGCCATGTTATTTCATACGGATAAAAATAGACCGATTTTCCTATAGATTTCTCATGAAAAATTCTCCTCTCCGTCACTTTTCCTACCAAATTCACTTTTTTATTTTCCCACCATTCCGACTTTAAGTTGTATATTATGTTGACATACGTAACTTTGAAATATTTATGCATCATAGTGTTAATCCATTAAAAATAATATTAATCATTATTGACAAATTATATCTTATAATAATGTTTATATAAATAATATTTTTGATATTAATCAACCTCCGCTTGACCCAACCTTATAAGAAAAATGTTGAGACCAGAGATGAGTATCTATCTTATTTATTTTTTGCAGAGCAAAGCCGAAAGTCAGTACTGAGATGTAGAACAATTAGTATGGTTGTCAAATTTTGGGCTTAAAGTCAATTTAAGGCTAGAAAATGTTGAAAAAAATTCTAGCTAGTCACGACTGCGATTTAGTCACTCTATTCAAATGCATATCAGACTTATATTGTTGAATTTAAAACAATAGACCCGATTTATTTAACTATAAAGTGGAGCCCACGTGGACCAAAATCTCAATAACATGCACACCTGGTTAATAATACTGCCAACTCTCAAAAATATTTTTTTAATAATCTAACCCAGAACTAACTTAGATCCAGGTGTGTCTGAAGTCAAATTCTGATCCAGATTGGGTATATTGGATCTCTATACTGACCAATACCTAAATTATTGTCTTTTTGACTGAATATGGAACCAAGCCAGATTTTCAAAATTGGAATTCAAATAGATTTCTACACAAGTTTATATGTATCACAACCAAACATATGGATACCAGAGATGAGCATCTATCGTATTTATTTTTTGTAGACTAAAGTGGGAAAGCCATATTGTACCAAGACGTAGATCAATTAGTTTGGTTGTCAAAAATTTGGGCTTTTTTTTTGTTAAGCCAGGGGTCGCTTTTATTCATCCCACACCCCTCTTGTGGGCATAATCATCAAAAAAATTACAACTCCCGCTTATATCAAACGCAGGTACTAAAAGGAAATAACAAACAACATCATGATCCAAACTCTCGAAGTCTATCCCCTTCCTTCAAAATTGAAGCACGGCCCTGCCCTATTTCTCAGCCTAGCTAACTATTTTGTGCATTACTATGTACGGGACTCGAAGCTTCTCCAAAGCCGCCATACCCCTTACTCTGCATGGCATATTCAGGATATCAGAAGAAACATATGGCTCATCCAACCTGCTGCCCCATTTTCCTAGTTCACGAGGTATCGAGTTGATGACCTTGTGAACAAGGGATCCATAAATCATAGCAGCATGAAGCTCCTCTCGCAGCTCCCGAACGAAAGGTGTCGACCTCCATGGTTCCTTTCCGTTGTTCCATATGATGTCATACACGTACGCCTCATCAAGTTCAACACACGAGATGCCCAACACATGATCTCTCGCTAACTTCAAGCCGATTGCACACACTTGAATTTGATCATGATAGAAAATTAAAAGAGAGTCAACTTTCTTATCAAAACTTTCTTCACTATCTCATGCCATGTTATTTCATACGGATAAAAATGGACTGATTTCCCTATAGATTTCTCATGAAAAATTCTCCTCTCCGTCACTTTGCCTACCAAATTCACTTTTTTATTTTCCCACCATTCCGAATTTAAGTTGTATATTATGTTGACATATGTAACTTTAAAATATTTATGCATCATAGTGTTAATCCATTAAAAATAATATTAATCATTATTGACAAATTATATCTTATAATAATGTTTATATAAATAATATTTTTGATATTAATCAACCTCTGCTCGACCCAACCTTATAAGAAAAATGTTGAGAACAGAGATGAGTATCTATCTTATTCATTTTTTGCAGAGAAAAGTCGAAAGTCAGTACTGAGATGTAGAACAATTAGTATGGTTGTCAAATTTTGGGCTTAAAGTCAATTTAAGGCTAGAAAATGTTGAAAAAAAATCTAACTAGTCACGACTATGATTTAGTCACTCTATTCAAATGCATATCAGACTTATATTGTTGAATTTAAAACAACAGACCCGATTTATTTAACTATAAAGTGGAACCCACGTGGACCAAAATTTCAATAAAATGCACGCCTGGTTAATAATAATGCCAACTCTCAAATATTTTTTTAATAGTCTAACCCAGAACTAACTCAGATCCAGGTGTGTCTGAAGTCAAATTCTGATCCAGATTGGGCATATTGGATCTCTATACTGACCAATACCTAAATTATTGTCTTTTTGACTCAATATGGAACCAAGCCAGATTTTCAAAATTGGAATTCAAATATATTTCTACACAAGTTTATATGTTTCACAACCAAACATATGGATTATTGGAACAAACAATATTTAAAAAAAATAAGACAAACTCTCACTTTGTCACTAAAATACTACTTTTGGTACATATATTGATCATCTCAAATAAGGTGCAAAATTTATAAATTTTTCTAAATGTATATGTGGTCATTATTTTCATATATTCAACCACAAACATGTTAAAAACATAATTTGAAAATTTATATTTAAATTTATCTTATATTCAATACAACTTTTATATAATCATTTTTTGTGACTATGTTAGGAGTTCTCATAATTCCAATGACACATGTTCAAATGCAAGTGTATGCCTCGTTAGGTAATAATAGGGTAAGAGTCTTGAGTTATCAAACAATTTGGCAGTTGGGCCATTAGAATTTAAAACGGACTAAAATTAACCAACTAGGCTGAGAAAAAGGTTATAATTAAATATATGTAATTAATGTTCAAACTAACTGTGACGCTCTGTTGCGCCACAAACAAGATTACTCAAAATCAAACTATAGAACTAAACTAAACAAGCGAATTACTAGAAAACACATAAAATTAAAACTGATTTCATAAAAGTACCATAAGGTGAAAACCATCACATATAAGTGCACAACAAGATACCTAGATCACATAAGACGTATTATAAGGTGCTTACATAATTGTTTTCGACCTTTTTGTCATCAACCCAATACATGAGAAGTATGTTCATTATATATATACATATACACATGCCATATGTCTACAACAAAACGCACACAAACCAAAAACCTGGTATCTGTGACATCTCTACAAAACACATCGAAAACACCCCTAAGATGAGTTTACATGGATGACTCAAGAACTCTACCCTAAAAAACTAGAAGTACATTCAACCTTATCAAATACTGCTCTTGTTGCTCTTCCTCTATTCACGATCTCCACCTCATCGTGCACGACCACCTAAAAGATGTCGAAACTCAAGGGGTGAGATCAAATATCTTAGCAAGAGATATAACTCTCTACCAACGTCTATTTAAACACGGATAAAATGAAGAAGATAGATAACATAATTACTAAATGAGTAGAGTCAATTAAACAATATGTATCCAGCAGGTAAGGCAAGTTAATCAATACTAGTCAGTTATCAATGAGCAGTAGAACAATTAACATTCTAAAAAGAAATATAAAGAACATGTATATTTTCTATCAATCAAACCATACAAAAGCAAGGCAAGGCTTCAACTAATATTCTTCACATTTTGTCCATATGCAAATACACAACACAGCTATATTACGTCTTTTATTATGCCCTAAGGAGATGAGGTATACCACTCATACTCCAACTGACCACTGTTAAGTCAAAATCTGTGCCATAAAAGGTCTATGGAAGAGTCAAAATCCACAATCTCTCTATACCTCCCGGTCAGAATGAGAGAACACCACAAAGACATATCAAGTCTAACTACAAAACAACCTAGCCTATCTTAGTATATAGGTTTAACACTAATGAAACTGATCTACAACCCATAGTCACACTTCTGCCAGAGTATGGCCCACAACCAATCCTATGAAAGTATATACTGAGTCACATCACGGAGTATGGCCCGTACCCGTACTCCTGCGTGTCGTTTATATCAAAATTCTCCCTGCTCATCTTAAATTCTTATAACGTCTTCCAGCCAACTCCGTTAGTAACAAATATATATTTTGTTGTTCGGTTAAGGTGCTTTTGATAGCAGTGATAAAATAGATGAGAAAGGGGAAGGGGATTGCGAACGGAAAAGGGACGAGAAGGAAAAGTTATTTAAAAAAATTATTTGGTAACACCTCAATAGAATATGGAGAAGGGATGAAAAAATATTTAAAAATCATTAAGTTTTATACGAAGGTAGTGAATTTCATTTATAAAAAGCTTATTATACAAGTATAAATTTACTAATTAAATTTGAGGCAAATTTTTTTGTTATAGAACTAAATTTTTTATGCAAAAAGTCTTAGAGGGAAACTTATTTACATAAAGAAGGAAAACTTATTTTACATATGTGTTGAAATAATTAAATGAGAGTTAACTTTTTTATAGAAACTTTCTTCACTATCCCTTGCAATGCTCTTTCATCGGGATAAAAATCAAATGAATCTCATGTAGATTTCTCATGAAAAATTCTCCTCTCCATCACTTCGACAACCAAATTAGCTTTTTTATTTTCCCACCATTCTGATTATAAGTTGCATGTTATGTTGACATACATAGCTCTAAAATATTTATGCACCATAACGTTAAGCCATTCAAAATGGTATAAATCGTTATTGACAAGCTATATTTGATAATAATGTTTGTATAAACAATATTTTTTATAATAATCAACCTCCGCTTGACCCAACCCTATAAGAAAAATGCTGAGACCAGAGATGAGCATATATCGTATTCATTTTTTGTAGACTAAAGTGGGAAAGCCATATTGTACCAAGATGTAGATCAATTAGTCTGGTTGTCAAAATTTTGGGCTGGAAGTCTATATCAGGTTAGAAAATTCTAAAAACATTTGTCGGGTAGTCACAACTCAGATTTGGAACTCTATTCCTTTTTTTAAGTAAATTAGGAGGCATTCTTATTCATGCCGCCCTTTTTATGTGAGCTAAGCTTAAAAAAGTATTACACTCACTAATTAAAGTAGAAATAAAAAATATGATAGTACTAATACCATTACATAGATCCTTGACTAAGAGATCAAGGATCCCTCTAGGGAGTTGGACATACTCAGTGTATGTCGAGGTGTTTTTAAGTTTGGATTTAGTTAACTCATCATCAACATAATTTCCATCTCTTCTAATATAGTTTACATGTCATCCTGGTTGCATCAGTCTATGAATTTTTCATAATTTCTTCGCATATTTGGGGCGATCCAGGTCGTATCAGTGCATCATTTTTAATGCAAATTGTGAGTCAGTCTTGAAGATAATCTTTCTCAAACTGTTACTAGTAGCAAGCTCGAATGCTAAGAGAACCCCCTCAAGCTCATCCTAAAGTACATATGTAGTTTGTAATCTCTTCGCAACACCTCCTGCCCATTTTCCAAATTCATATATGGAGACTATGGCATAACATGCATTACACTGTTTCACTACTGCATCAGAATTCATTTTAATAATTTTTGGCATGGGTTTACGCCATCTATTTGTATCAGTAGTCCGAGTTACCATTGGAGCTTTTACACACATCTCCACATGAGCATTAACCTCCGTCTTTATAAATCTCACCTACTATATTGTATGAGGTTTATAATGTTCTCATGTGCTTGTTTATTTCTGGTGGTCCAGATATGCCAGTAGGTGACCAAAAAAAGAATGACGGTCTCCCCCCAGGTTTCAACTATAGGTGGATCCATTTCTTAATGTCACATGAATTGCTAAATTATTGGCTAATTTCTCTAGTAAAGATCAGATTCCAGACAACTCTGGCTAGCCTGCTATCATAGATAGAGTGTAAAGTTGTCTCCTCTTCAACACGACACCTGGAGCATAAGCTGCAAGTGGAAATTTTCTATTGCACTTTCCAACTGTTAGTAAGGAGTGCATCATGCATCATGAGCTAGGCAAAAGTTTTGATGTGTGCCGACACCTTTGACTCCCATATCTCAAACCATCTTCCAGTAACTCATGTCTCTTTTCCTTCTCTCAAAATGTATGTATAGTGATTAGTAGTATATTGACCTCTCTATGTATGAACCCAAACCCTTACATCTTCTCTGTCATCCTCCATCAGGGGCTTAAGCTTCATGATATTGTCTTCTAAGTGATCAGGGAGCCATTCCTCAAGAAATTTGGTGTCCCACCCCAAATTAAGGGTGACCATGCTAGCCAATTTCAGATCTAGGAGCACCTCAAGGTCATGTTTTAATGTATGATATTTGAGAATAGGAGAATCCCTCCACCATCAGTCATTCCAGGCACTTATACTAGACCCATTCATCGGTATAAGGTAAGAGTTATCCTCTATGAACAATTTCCCGACTAACACAACATTACCTAGCATGGATTGATTGCAATGCCTTACCATCGGGTTATTCTTTTACTATGGCCTCATACTTCTATTCCAAGTGGAGTGTCAACCATTTCTCAATTCCCATGAATGTTTGTAAAGGAGGGCCAAGTTTCAATCTCACATAGTTTTCAGACCTAGCGCACCATCCTGATCTGGCACGCCATTTTATCCTAGCCCCCCAAAGCATGGGGGTGAGCTTTATGATTTCCTTCTCAAATAAACCTCTAATAGAACCTTCAACTCTGTCACATAATTGAGGGGGTATCACTGTGGTTTCCATGGTGTACGTAGGTATGGCCTACACAGTGGCTTTGGCACAACAAATCCTACCTACAAGTGATAAACTCCTGGATGACCAAGATGATATTCTCCAAATCATTTTGTCCAAGATCTCACTATAGGTAAGTTTATTTAGTCGCTTATGAATGATCGGGAATCCTATATATTTTCCCAAATATTTGGTACTTTGGTTCCCACTCAAACTACTAATGTGCATTCTCAACCCCCGATCCACACTCTCAGAGAAGAAGTTCCTTGTCTTGGTAATGGATACATATTTTATAGAGGCCTTCTCAAAAAGTTGGAAGCAATCTTCGATTGTCTTTATTTGTGCTATACTGGCCTGAGAAAAGAGAATCAAGTCATCTGTGAAATAGATGTGGGACACTTTGGGGCCTCGCGCTCCCATCCTCACTGGCTTCTAGGTCCCCTCATCCACTTTTTACTATATCAGTTGGCTTGCTCGATCTAGGTAGAGGACAAATAGATATGACGAGAGGGGGTTGCTTTGATGAATACCAATGCTTTAAACACGTTGGTCATTTTGCCATTCCAAACAATATTTGTCTCACCTTTGGTGATGGAAGACATGATAAAATTGACAATGTTATGCAAAATCCCTGTTCTATTGATAGTATCTTGGATGAAGTCCTAGGCCATTTGATGGTAGGCCTTAGTCACGTCTATCTTTATAGTCATAGTTTTGGTAGCTTTCTTCCATTTCATGGAGTGTATAATATCCTGGACTAAAGCTATATTATTTGTGATACATCTCCTCGATACAAAGCTAGTTTGGGTTTGTGATACCCATTTAGGGATGAGAGGCTTCATAAGTTCCACTAATTATTTGGAAATAATCTTAAGGGACACATTGTTTAAATAAATGGGTATTATATTTTCACATTTCCCCGACACTCTAACTTTTAGTATGAGCATGATGGTTGAATTGCATAGCTCATCAGTTACCTACCCCATAGTAATAGCATACTGCATTGTCTTGATAATACTAGGGCATACAATGTTCCAGTTCCTTTGAACAAAAGTGTCGTTAACACCTTCAGACCTACAAATTTAACCGGCTCGAGTGCCTTAGTAATAGAGGGCATCTCAACAGGTGTTGTACATTCACCAAGTCAGAAAGTTGGCTGTCAGTGAGCCCTTTGAACTTACTAGGGATGTTCACACACTCCATATGTTCATAATGCTTGGGTGTCGTAAGAACACTATGGAAATGATTGGTAACTAATTCCATAAGCTCAATTTCCCCTATAATGCAATCACCCATATGATTCTTCAAAGTTGTAATGGTATTGCTCCTTTTATTTTGATTGACATAATTATGGTAAAATCTAATGTTGTTATCCCCTTTTGAAAGCCAGCTAATGTGGCTCCTACACTTTATGTTATAACCCCAATTTTTTGGTACAATTAGCGAGAAATGTGATTTCTCATATTAAAGATAATTGAACAAATAATGATATGATTTGTTTTGAATAAATGGATTCCTTTCATAATAGCCTTGATTGGTTGCTTTGTGGGCTATATTGGCTATTGGGCCCAATAACAAGGAAATTCAAATAGTAAATGGATAATTGAATTTTTGAGAAAAGAAATATATAGAAACCTCTAAAAGGCAAATCCAAAGAGGATTTCGTGCCTCTTGGGTTCCTTGGGTACCAAGGAGACCAAGGTTGCAAAAAGAAGGTAATTAGAAAAGAAAAGGTTGATTAAGTATTTCTTTATTAAGAAAGAAATTGAAAATGATGATAAAATGTGGAAAATGAGTGGAAAGAAGCATAAATGAGTTTTCTTGGTGATAATTCGTATCCATGAGGTTTATAATGATAAAAGGAATACCCATGAGGAAAATAAAAGGGAAATAAAAAGAAATCTTCAAAAAGAGATATTTTAATAATCAAGATAATATGAAATAATGCATATAGATGCATCTAGAAGGATAATAAGTATCCTTAAAAAGTAATTTCGAAATCATAGAGTTTCTTGGGATTCAAGGAGTCCCAATAAAGAGGAAAGAAAGAGAAAATACTAAAAAGGCAAAATAAGAGGATAATGTGTTGCATTATTAATGAATTATGAGGTATTGTTAAAAAGAAAGTAATTTTGATTAAAAGAAATAAAAGTTCGTATCAATGGATTAAAAAGCAAGGAAAGAGAGAATAAGTAAGAAGAAATTCGAATTCCTAATTATTCAAGAAATAGGATATACCAAAGGAGAGAGAGAGAGAGAAGAATTGCTTCTCTTTGAAGGGAAAATGATTGCTATTAGAAGAAGGACTTCGTTTCCTTAAGGAAAGTCCTCACAGGGCTTCGTTGGCTTCACCTATAAAAGGGGTGAGACTTGGGGCCGAATCCAGAGAGATCTCACGTCTCCCACCCTCTTCCTTATCTTCTTCTTACTTCCTTATGTTCTAAACCCTAATCAAGGAAAAATAGTACAATCAAAGTGCAACGAGGAGCCATGGAGGGTTCGTGATGGAAGCTTAATACCCCACGTTGCTGAAGGGAAAGAGAGCCTTCGTCCCCAGGCCCTAGACGAGGTGCAGTAGAGGCCGATCGACCTGCAGGGCAGCCGCACGTCGCCGGTCTGAGGGGCGTGAAGGCAGCCCTGTTGGCTGAGATCGGGCAGCGCCCCAGGTGCGGGGAGGTCCAGCGGAGGTCTGGGACCCTTTTCTGGAGACCGACGAGGTCCAGGAGAGGGAGGAGAAGGGCGCAGCTGCAGCTAGGGTTGCTGCGGCGCGAGCCGCAGCTTGATCGTGAGGAAGAAGAAAGGCGGAGGCCTGATTGGACATAATTGCCCTCTGTGGGCCAAAAGAACTGAGTTTTAAGTCTAGGGTAAAACCGCAATTCGGTTATATTTATCAAACGATCTGCGTTGCATGAGCTGGATGACGTGGCGCCATCCGATTGGTCAAGTAAGTGTTTTAATGCAAAATTTATAGATAAATAACCGTAGCTCGGATTAAAACAAGTTATATATGAATTTTGATCAGGAGAACACAAGGAATCCAATAAAAATAGATTTATAGCCTGAATCTGATCATAGTTCGAAATATAGTGTAAATTACCATCTTTAATGAATTAAAGATTAAGAAACCATATTTTGATATGATTAATGTGTTTAATAGGGTTTAATGGATCTTTAGAGGTGATTGAGTTCAAAAAGGAAGAAATTTGCACGTGATTAGTCTAATTTAGGGTTTATGTGCTTAAAATGCATGGAATTTGAAAAGGGCATAAAGTTATCATCTTTAATGATTCAATTAAGGAAAAACCCTTAGATTTGACGATAGATGGATAATTCAAGCTGATATTAACCTGTTGTTAATAAAAGTGAAATAGGATTTAAAAAGATGATCTTTTTATATAGTTGGTTTAATTTAGGGTTCTATGTACATGAATATGCCTTAATGGGATTAGAAACCCTAATTTATGTTGATATGAATTCTAATGGTTTTAATTGTACAAATCGAAGAATAAAATAGAGATATGATGATTCGAAGATAAATTGAGTACCAAAGATATTTAATTGAATTATTTGGATAATTAGTGTTTCCTAGTGTATAAAAGTGGAAATAGTGATAAATAAGGTTCATATATGTGAGTTGAACTATAATGAAATATGATTTGTCAATTTGAAAGAAACCGAAGATGATAATTAGCCTTAATGTTTTGGATATGACCTAAAAGGATAAAGATAATAGTTTTAGTGTAAAAGAAACATATTAGACTTAATTGAAATTCAATTGTGCCTATGATGCAGAAATTAAGGTTGTGAACTAAAAGAGCATTAAAAGTGATAAATGCATAATGAAGGCTAAAACCCTAATAAAACCCTAAAGTTGGCCTAGAAATCATAAGGTGGAATCCAAGTTGATCTTGAGGATGTTTTGAATAAAACAATGACACTTGAATGTTATGCATTATTTTCAGGATATTGTTGATTGCTTGTTAATTGTGTTGAATGTTAATGCATGGACATCAAGTTACTATGGATCAGGTATGTGGTTACGATTATGAATAACCGCTATAGTTTCCCGATGGATTCTCAGATGTTTAATCGCATTGAATGCAACTAAACTGTTGGATGTTTATTTATTTCATGCCACTATAAAGTGACTATGATTATCACCATAAATGTGCATATATAACTGGCTAGATCCGGGTCCACCTATGTTACTTTGAAAAGGCTAAAAAAGAGGTAATCCTAGAGTAAGGTCTAGGTTACCGTGAGTTAGAAACTGGGCTACCTACGTGTAGTGCCATGAGACTCTTTAGCAAATCCTGAGTTAAGGAGTGGTCTACTAATGAGTAGTTCCATGTGACTCAACCCTAGAAGCGGGTTCACTTATAGGTGGATCAGGAGGGGTTTAATGGGGACAACACAGAGGATAGGGTACTCTTGGATCACGAAGTTATATCTAAAATGTAATATTGGTTGTTAAATAAGTAATTGAATGATTACATTGTTATCGTAGTTGCATGTTTATTGTTTCCCCCACATACCAGCTACAACTGACCGACATTTTGTTTGTCGGCGTTTTAGGTACAATGAAAAGAACAAACAGTAAAGTGGCACATGTGATACTAAATGAGAATTAAAGTGAAAAGGAGGATTAGATAGATTAGTATCGGTGTGGATAGAAGAATAGAGATCCAAGTTTTCAAAAGGTATGCAAAATTTTATTTTCTTACAGCTTTCAGTATAGTATGTTAAAATTTGATAATTATTCTTGGTTAATTGCCGAACCTTTGATCCGGAAGTCATGGGTACGGCTTCGACCTCTCGGTCTCCCTTAATTGGGGGTTATCAGGAGGTGGGGTCGTAACACTTTAGGTCCTCCTCCTCAGCTTTTAGGATGTCATATAACTCTCATTAGAGGTTCATGCATAAGGCGTTAAAGATATCATTATATTGACTGGCTACTTTAGTCTGTAGAGCATTGACGTTCTTTATACGATGCTTTTTTTATTCTCCTCTTTTTCCCTCCTTATGTTCCTGTCCCACTCCAAAATGGACTCTTGGACCTCCTTTAGAGCATCATTGATCTACAACCCTACCTTCCACTTGCTCTCGAGCATTAGTGAGAAACCCTCATTAGTTTTCCAATAAGATCGAGTAATAAAAGGACTAGCACGATTAGTGCAAGAGCGGACCTTCAAAGTAAGGGATGATAATTAATTAACTATTTGTCATGGACCTATCGAGCCTCTTCTGAAGTAACCCGTGCATGTACATGAACTTCATTCCTGAGAATCCCAAGTCGGTTAGATCTGCCTCTATCAGCGTATTTTGGAAAATAGTATCTTTCGAACTCTTATAACATTCACTGCCACTTCTTTGACTGGGTTCGAGGATCATGTTGAGATGCCCTACAACGATCCAAGTTGTTTTGAAATGGTTGCCCATTTTCACTATGTGTTTCTAGAGTTACTTTCTCATGATTATTTGGGGACTAGCATACACAAAGGTAATGTAACACTCATCGTTCACATCACAGCCAATGAGTTATTTGTGACTACTGACGATATCCACCAAACATTGGTCAACTTCCCAACAAAGCTAAATGAACCCCGAGAAGCCCCTCACTTCACCATGGTAAAATCTCATGAAACCCATGCGAGTTATATTATTAACACCATTATATGTGCTTATCCTAGAATCAAGGATGGCCACAATTATAGGCTTGTGAATCACCTTTAACTAATTTAGGGATCGATATCTGATGTCTCTACTGATCCCTATCATATTCTAGCAAAGCAGATCAACCATCACATGGGTGGAAAGGAAATAATAGAGCCTACATATCTTGACCCCTTAGGCATCATCTCCATTTTCCCTATAATTGTTGGCTTCTTTATCAACATTTGACTCCTTTTAAGGATTTACACAAGGACTCTTCCTCCTATGTTCATATAGAAGGGTGGCCCTCAGTTCATATAGAGAAGTGGCCCTCAATTTCTTCATTCTAGGACCATTACCTTTTTCCTTCCTCCCTGTTGGGAGTGGTGTCAGATGGGGAATGTTACTTGTGGTTTTCTTGGCCCCTTCCCTATTTGTATCATCATCCATGGGGGTGTGTCATCATCCATCATTATCTGATAAACATGTGCTACTTCTATTTATGCATTGGAAATTGCAACCTCAATTATCTCCTCACTCTCCTATGAACAATTTACATCAACTTTGTCTGTTGGTTTATCATCGGTGGTAGTCCCATCATCTTCCATGTCCTCCTCCATTACTTGAATAACTTCATCCACATTCAGGTGGATAAATTTGTGGTACTGTTCTACAAAAGTGGTCCCACTATTATCTTTGACAGATGTCACATTGACTTGATTTTTTATATCCTTCAACACTTCTCTTTTCTTCTCAACAATGTTAATCAATCTCTTAGGGTGCCATTCTTTGGTGGCTTTTTCACTACTTTTTTCTAGCACAGATGGCCCTGGTGTATTAGTCACCGAGTCTGAGGTATGGTTGTTAGGATGTTCTTGTTTTCTTAGATATTTGAGGCTACCAAAACTATTTCCAAATATAGTGGACTAATTCCCTTTATCCATTTGTTTCACCTTCCTATAGATCTTCTTTGCCATCTTCCTTTACTTCTTTGATGTTTCCATCCTCCCTCTTTCCCCTCTTTGTCACAAGATTTGTCATTTCCTAGGGGTCCAACCTCTCCTCTAGGATAACTTACTTGTTTAGATCGGAAATATAGTTCTTTTTTACCCACTTTACCGCATAAGGAGTAGGAGTTCGACGCTACCTCATACTCTATAAGATATTCTATACCATTAATGAATAATAAAGGACACATGTTCTTAGTAGTATTAATCTCAATGGCAAGTTGGGTGAATTTACTCCTTTATAAATGTCGTATGACTATTAACTTTAATGAGATCCCCCCCAATGCAAGACTATTGTACTTAAAAAGGGTAGGGACATACAAGTGTAGAGGGAGATCCAATATGTACCCATGTAACCACATGTCTAGGAATCTCTTCTGTTGGCTTTAAGGTGGGGTACCAATCCCAGACAGCCAAGCAACATCCAAACGGTTTCGAAGGGCCTCCAATCATAGTTGTGTCATAATCTTCTCTGCATGAAAGCTGCACTACGTAGTGCCCAAGTCAAGTTCATACATATTAAACCGCCCTTTAGGTTTCAAAAAGAGCTGTATTCTATCACACATGGTCATGAACCCCACATCTACCCTCAAGAGTCTGATCACTACAACATACATGTAGGAGAGGGCCAAGTCTGCCTTCGCATTTAGGTCAGTGTAAATGGTTGGAAAATCCTCCATGGTATTTTCCTCGAGGTGATTCTCGAATCAATTCTCTAAAAAGAAAACTTTAGATCCCTTCTTTTGTCTTCATTGATTATTGGATGAACCCACATTACTATTGTAGGTTTGTCTATTACTTCCCTATTGATCTGTGGTTACATATTCCCGATCGAGTGCTTTTGAGGTGTGGCAATCTTGGTTGTTAATACCGTGGGAGCCCTCATTGTCAACTTCTTCTCTGATGCCTCCATTACTAGTAGAGACATGATTCCCTATTAAATGGAACTCAGACCCAACAAGCGGCATTGAAACCCTAACACTGTTGTGAGGCGGTTCACTGCTACCTATGCTTTCCTGGTCTGGGTCCTTCCTCCTCCCCCTTCTAGATCTGGGCCCCTCCATGCCCCCCCTATGATTTGTCCTCCATCATCTTCTCCATGACCTTGGCCCATTGTGCCACCACCACCTCATATCCCCCTTTTCCCCCACTCATCATCCTGGAATATGACATGGAGCTTTTTTATCATAGAGGATCTCCATCATTTAATTCATTGTGACTACCAAAACTTTTTGGCAACCTCTAGTTGTTGCCCTAGATTCAACTAGGGTTCCACTCATCCTCCCTCAACACAAATTTGGTACTCTATTCAAACACATGTTAGACTTGGATTGTTAAATTTAAAACAAGGAGAAAACCCAATTTGTTTAACTATAAATTAGAAACCATGTTGACCGAAATCTCAACAACATGCACGCTTGGTTTGTCAAAATGTTAGTTCTCTAAAATATTTTATTTTATAGTCTAACCCAGAACTAATTCAGATCCTGATGCGTCTGAAGCCAAATATGACCCAAATTAGGTATATTGAAGCTCTATACCGACCCAGACTTGAATTATTGTCTTTTTGACTAAATCTAGAACCAAACCAGATTGTCAAAACTAGAATTCAAATGGATTTTTACATGGATTTAGACATGCCACAATCAATCATATGGATTCTTAGAACAAACAATATTAAAAAAATTAAGACAAACACTCACTTTGTCACAAAAATATTGCTTTTGGTGTAGGTATTGATCATCTTAAATAAGATGCAAAAATTATAGATTTATCTAAATGTATATGTAGTTATTGTTTTCATATTTTCAAGAACAAACATGTTAGAAGAGATAATTTGAAAATTTCATATTTCAATTTATCTTATATTCAATAAAATTATAATATAATCATTTTTATGACTATTTAGGAGTTTTTATAATTCCAATGACACATGTTCAAAAGAAAGTGTGCGCCTCATTAAGTAATAACAAGATAAGAGTCTTGAGTATCAAACTATCTGACAGTTGGGCTGTTAGAATTAAAACAAACTAAAATTAATCAGCTAGGCTAAGAAAATGTTGAAATTGAATTTACTTAATTAATTCCCAAACTAATAATTAACTATTTTTTTTAAATTACATGTTTTTTGGAACACTGGTTTCACAACAAAAATCCTTTATTGTATTTATTTAGAAGGCAAGATATTATATATTATTATCTATTCAACTTCACATGTGTTGCACATGATTATTAAGTCTTTCTAGATCATAAAATCATATTTAAAAGTGATGAATCCAATTTTTTTATCAAACACAATTGAATCTATTACAATAACATTCGATAATGGAAATAATTGCACACACACATAAGGATACTTCCATTCTGTTATGGATGCGTGTTCAAGAAAAAATATGTCAAAATATGTTTCTTCTAAATCTACCACATAGGATAAGGTAGCTAATCACAAATAATGCAAACAATCCTTCCATACATATAACTAAATACAATAACCAATATAGTAATCAATAGAAATATAAATACAATATTTTCATACCAATACACTCTAAGATCCTAGAGAAAAGAATTCAATTCCTAATGATAATAAGCTACTTTATTCAATCAATTCAAAACATGTATAAATATAAAAGTGAAAAAAACATTGGTGCTAGAACATGTTGCGACAGGTCCTCAGGGTTTGTGGCTGACTTTTGTCCATCTAATCGGCCACTAGCTTCTACATGCACGTCATGAGAACCTCTTCTCTTCTCGCATCCTTTTCTAGTAATTTGGAAATGTGAATAACGAGAAGCATGTGTTCTCTCATGAGTATAGGTCTAAAGAGACCTATCTTGCATGATAACTCTTGACTATCATATCATCTAGACTATCTTTAAAACTACTTTATATTCATATGGTCAATGCTTCCACGAGAAACTTTTAGGCTAGTATTGCTGAAATTTACTAGTGTTATTCACCAACAAGAATGCTATTTTCTCCTAGAAACATCATTCCCATGTCAATGTTGTCAAATTTAAATGTTAAATCATCAATTGGGAGAATGCATATTCCACAAAAACACACCATTGAATTCATATCCATCAAAACTTCCTATATTTTTGGATAATAAATGATAGAAATGAACATAAAAATTTGCAATTGATGCTTGAATCATTAGTTCTCTATTGAAAACTAATCAACTCAAATATAGTACAATGAGTTGGAGACATCATCCACCATGTGGATGGATGATGGAAACTGGTGAGGGATTCTCATGACTTATTTTGGCATCTTGGCAACATCAATGATGGGTCCTTTTTATGGAGGTGGTGTCCTTGTATTTATAGGAGGAGGCTACGTTGTGGACCCCCCTATAGATAAGTTGTAATTATGAAATTGAAAAAAAGTCTCATGTAAAATACATGAAGGTAGGTCCTAGATGTCTCTGGTTGTGTAACACATGCCCAATTATTTAATACACATACTATATGTGGAAGCATTGGAAGTCATATATATATACCTAAAATATGGGCAAGTGTCACATATCTGGCATACTAAAGCATTCAAATAACCAAAGTAAATGAGTCCAAACAAAAGTATGACATAAAGAAACTAAAGGTTCGGGGGCCCATCATGAACTAAAAAGGAAATAACTGGAAAAAAAATCTCCAAGCTGGAAGGATCACCTAAGATAATGTCCCATCAGTGATGCATGTCCTATACTCTACAGATCTTCAAGCTACTTCTCATCCATCTACTCACTATCTACAGATGTCACATCCCTAGCCATGTATGAAAAAGAGAAATCTAGGGGTTAGAGTAAGTGGCAGTAAGTTCTGAAATCAAAGATAAGACATAAGACTAACTAAAAGAGATACTATAGAAACTAAACTAAGATCTTTAAATTACACATTTTATCTAACTTTTGGCCACCATTATACAATAAGTCCTCCTGAAATAGCATATCTACGCCCTGAATTGGTACCAAGGTACCTATGAAATGGCACTACATGCCTCTAAATGACACCAAGGTGTCTTTGAATTGGCGTGGCCACGCCCTGAATTGGTACCAAGGTACCTATAAATTGGAGTAAACACTCCTCTAAATTGGCAACAAATGCCTCTGAATAGTCTCGAGACTACTAAAGTAAAAGGTTGTTACATATACTTTCAGGGACCAATAGAAATGTAAAGTAAAAGGTGAGGGTGATGTAGGTGAATGCTTGTGTATCAAGAATGTTCTCTTTGTGGATGGCCTACATCACAATTTAATAAGTGTTAGTATATTATGTGATAATGGTTACCTTATTCTATCTAATTCTTTTGAATGCTTGCTCCTAGATTCCCTCACTTACAATGTCATATATAAGGGAAATAGGAATGGTAATCTTTATGTAATTGTGCTTGACTCTATTAAGCTTGTGGTTGGTAGATGCCTACTAGTCAAATTTGAATAATATTTCTCCTTGACATCGTCAGCTTCGTCATGTAAATATGCATCAAATGAAGAATTTGAGCAAAAAGGACTTGGTCAAGGGACTTCCCAAATTGGAATTGAAACGGATGAGGAATGCCAACGTTGCACACAAGGAAAGAAAACCAAGTCCTCCTTCAAATCCAAAGGAGTCCTTAGTACCAAGAGATATCTTGAACTTCTCCATATTGATCTTTTTGGACCTATGAGAACTCAATCGCTTTGTGGTTAAAAGTATTATCTTGTTATTGTCGATGATTTTTTCTCAATATTCTTTGACCTTATTTCTTGTTTCTAAGAGTGATACTCTTGATGTCTTCTCTAGCTTTTGCAAATGAGTTGAAAATGAATCTTATTGCCACATTGTTTCTATCCATAGTGATCATGGGGAATAATTTGAAAATAATCTTTTTGAATGTTTCTGTGAAGAGTCCAGATATGCACGTAACTTCTCTTCACCTTGAACACCTCAACAAAATGGGGTTGTAGAGCGGAAAACTGGTCACTACAAGAAATGGCTAGGACCATGCTTTTATAGTATGACACTCCAAAGAAGTTTTGGGTTGAAGCCGATAGTACTTCATGTTTTGTGCAAAACTGGGTTTCCACACATCCCTCTTTGAAGAAAACCCCATATGAGATATGGCATGGTAGGAAGCCTTCTATCGAGTGTTTTTGCATTTTCATGTTCCCTTGTTTTGTTTTGAACATGAAGGATTCTCTTGGCAAGTTTGATTTGAAATAGCACAAGGTTTTCTTTCTTGGTTATATCACTACTAGCAAGGCTTATAGAGTTTATAATGTTGATCTATCTAAAGTAGAAGAATCTATTGATGTCAAATTTATTGAGACTAACCCATTTGTTTCCAAGGATATTTCTAATGATGATGTTGCAGATGAAGTAATTCCTATCTTGAAAGAACTCAACATCACCCAAAAAGGAAAAGAGGTGGCCACTTAAGAAGAAGAGACAGATGAAGAAAAGAACGATCCAACTCCCCATTTGGAAAAGAATCATTCTAAAGAGCTAATCATTGGTGACTCCTTTGAAAGAATGAAGATGCGGGATGTCTACAACAAAGAACAAGATAACAATGCCTTCATCACACAACTTGATCCAAAGAACATCAAAGAAGCTCTTGGGGATGATGAATGGATACTGGCCATGCAGGAAGAACTAGAGAAATTCCAAAAGAACAAAGTGTGGAATCTTATGCCTAGACCATGTGATAGAAAGATAATTGGCACCAAGTGGATCTATCACAACAAGTTGGATGAAAGCGGCAAGTTAGTAAGAAATGAGGCAGGGTTAGTGGCTCAAGACTGCAACCAATAGGAAGGTATAGATTTTTATGAAACATATGCACTTGTTGCTAGACTTGAGTCCATTGGGATTTTGCTTGCTTTTGCTTGTTACAAGAATTTCCTTATATATCAAATGGATGTTAAAAGTGAATTTCAGAATGGTACAATTAAGGAGGAAGTGTATGTTGCACAACCCCCAAGCTTTGAACATGATAACCTACCTAACCATGTTTATTTGTTGCAAAAAACTCTCTATGGTCTTAAACAAGCACCTCAAGCTTGGTCTTAGAAACTAAGAACTTTTTATTAGATCATGGCTATATCAAGGGCAAAGTAGATTCTACCTTGTTTCTAAAACACACTTCTAACAATTTTCTTATCATTTAAATTTATGTTGATGATATCATTTTTGCTGGAACTGATCTTGATCTTTGCAAGGACTTTAGTGATTTTATGCAGAGTGAGTTTGAGATGAGCATGATGGGTGAGCTTACATTCTTCATCGTCTTACAATTCAAGAATATTAAAGATGGAAACTTCATCAACCAAGGCAAGTACACAAGTGAGCTACTCAAGTGCTTTGGGATGGAGAATACCAATCGAATTGACACCCCCATGTCAAACACCACAAAACTTGATAGTGATGAAGACGATGAGAAAGTGGATGCGAAGCTCTATAGAGGTATGATTGGAATTTTTTTTAACTGTCTCTAGACTTGGCATAATGTTTAGTGTTGGCTTGTGTGCTCTTTTTCAATAAATTCCTAAGAAATCACATCTTATAGCTATTAAGAGGATTTTGAGGTACTTAGCCAAAGCCCAAAATTTTGGACCATGGTATCCCAAGTCAAGGGACTTTACTCTTATTACTTATAGTGATGTTGATTACACAAGGTGTTTGATTGATAGAAAGTACACAAGTGGCACTTGCTTCTTCCTAGGACCATGCTTGGTATTTAGGTTTTCCAAGAAATAGGGCACATTGTCTCTATCAACTACCGAGGTTGAATACATTACAATCGGGAGTTTTTGTGCCCAGGTTATATGGATGAAGCAAATGCTCCAAGACTTTAACATTTATTTTGATGCTTCTCCTATGTATTATGACAAAACTAGTGCAATTAATTTATCTTATAATCCTATATTGCATGGTAGAGAAAAGCATATAGAGGTTAGTCATCATTTTATTCGTGATCACATTGCCAAAAATGATATTTCTATCACCATATTGGTTTCATCTCTATCTTGTATTTGTTTTGAGAACATGTTTATGTGTTGTAATCTTAATCATATGTATCATAACTCTATGTATTCTTTATCATATCAGTTATTGGCATGATTTCCATATTCTAATTATGACACATGTTGCTTGTTTCTCTGTCGTCTCTATTTGATGTGTGTTATGTGGTTGAATGTTTTATCTTCTGACTACATGTTTTTTGTTGTTCTTGGCGAAGACCTATTTTTATGCTCTTCTACCCCCTTACTTTTTTATAATGCCAAAATTGGGGAGAAAATTTGATGCTTTGAAGCTCAATTATATTGCTTTTACTTCCTATATGTTCCTTTTCTTTTCTAAGTATATATTTTATCATGTGTCTTGCTAAAGGACCATGTAGTATACATGTTATATAGCTTTTTGTAGAAAGACTAACTATATAGGTAAGAGTGAGAATAGATTGAAGGGGTGCAATTCATATTGTTAAAATTATGAATCCCATTTCAATTCACAAGGCCAAGGTATAAATTTACATATCCTTTTCAATATGTTGAGGAATGGTTTGTCATTGTCAAAAAGGGGGAGAATGTTGACTTTAGAGTTATAAATTGTCCATATTTTTATAATGACTTAACTATTCCATTCATATGTATCTAATATGTTTGTTTAAGATTGATTTAAGGCATTAGGTACAAAAAAAGGATCAAATACACTAAGCCCTAGCTTGTCCAAGTACAAGTCAAAAGCAATGCAAATGCAATGTTGT
Organism: Alisma plantago-aquatica; assembly: GCA_963693085.1. Classification (NCBI taxonomy): domain Eukaryota; kingdom Viridiplantae; phylum Streptophyta; class Magnoliopsida; order Alismatales; family Alismataceae; genus Alisma; species Alisma plantago-aquatica. Next base: position 653,162,201 of record OY856411.1, read on the forward strand.
GTAAAAGACTACAAACCACCTTAAAATATTTTTGTAATCATTTGTGTTGATGGTATTACTTGTAACTAAGATGAGAAAAAACCAGGGACACTTAATTCCATCATTTGTTCACTTAAAAATAATTTTGAAAAATTTATCACAACAACTTTATCAGTTGAGTTTGAATCTCAACCAATTAGTGATGGATTTTTGGAAATGATTAGATCAGTCGAGTTATCCACATACATAACTAGACCGACCAACTTTCAGACCAAAGTTGATATTAGCTAATTGGTCGAGTTACCCTAGGACAAAGTCGATCAATAGTTTGAAAATTGGCTTTGTTAGATAGTTGATCACTCGAGTTATCTTTATTGAAACTCGACCAAATACACTGTACAAAAAAATACAAAAAGTGATTCCAATAGATGGAGAGTTGTTAGAATCGAAAATAGATTTGTTGCAAGTTGTAAAATGACTATTGTTTATTCTTAAGTGATCACACACTCAAAGAAACACCCCTAGCTATAAATAGGACCACTTGGAGTTCAATCCAAGGTTTCTCATCCATGCTATCCTTGGTCCTTGCTATAGTTGAGTGTGCTAAACCTCTTTGAGCCCCTTTCTCTCTCTCATTTATAAAGTATTTCATGATTATGAGTGAGTAAGGTATGTTGTAAGAGACCTACCTCATTGTTACCTTATAAAGCTCTCCATCTTCCCACTCCCGAATCCCCTTTATCCATGAGTAAAGGCTGAAGTGATCTTTTCTGAGTGAAGGAGGAGTTGCTTTTCTTATTTAAGGCTGAAAAAGGTATGAATATCTTCTCCGGGTGAAGGAGAAGGATAAGGCGGAATATCCAAGGGGCTTATTGGGTAAATCCTTAACGCTGAAAACATGTTGCAAGAAGGAGATGTCCTAGGAGAAGGAATCGAGATGTTTGCAAGAGTGGGTAAGACCTATTGTGAGGTAGAAGACTACCTCTTTTCTAGGAAAGACCTTGGATAGAAGGTGGTCTTCTTGTATGTATTATAATGGAATATAAGTATTTATGGGTTGCAAAGTCTTAGAGGTTGACCTCTTTAGTTTGTAGACTAACGATGTCCTAGTTTGGAGATTGGAACCACTCTAGACACCTTGTCCATGTATTTATTTCAATCTCTCTCATACTTGCTATGCTTGTTTAAATGGGACTTCAAATTCACATTTAGCTTTTGATTTCAATTGATATAATTTGAATATCTACTATTCTTGAGTAAGTTTTGAATATCTATTCACCCCCTTCTAGAGCCCTAGATCCAACATATCTGACCCCTCTCTCCATAAAGGTAATGTCTCCATATCTTCAAGGGATGCACCACAAGCTCTAGATCATGCGTTGGGTAGCTCTCCTTGTGTTTCTTATGTTGTTGTGAAGAAAAAGAAATAACATTCTTATCTTGCATCAACACAAAATGCAAACCATTATTTGACGCATCATAGAAGACTTTGTATTCTTGTCGTTGCTCTAGTAGAACCAACACTAGTGCACTGGTCAGTTTATTCTTCAAAATATTGAAAGAACGTTGACACTTGTCAAATAGCATACCCTTTCTTATAAGCTTTATTAGGGGTAACACAACTACACTGGAGTTCTTGATGAACCTTCTATAATAGCCTGCCCAACCAAGGAAAGTTTAAACCTCTATTAGTGTCTTTGGCTGTTCCCACTCTAACACAAACTAAACCCTCATCAGAACCACACACACACACCTTCAGCAAATATGATGTGTCCCAGAAAAGACACCTCCTTCAGCCAAAACTCACACTTGTTGAAATTAGCATACAACTTGTGTTGTGTCAACAAGGTCAACACCTATCATAAATGCTGCTCATGCTATTGGCTATCCCTATAGTAGATCGGGATGTCATCGATGAACACTACCATGAACTGATCAAGATATGAACTGAACACTCTGCTCATCAGATCCATGCATGCTTATGGTGCATTGGTTAGCCTAAGCAGCATAACCACAAACTCATAGTGACCATACATGTCCCTAAAAGCCGACTTGGGCATGCCATCTAACTTGATACTCATCTGACGGTGTATCCTCGAGAACACTGCAACACCCCTCAATTGGTCAAACAGACCATCCATCTGTGGAAAAGGATACTTTTTCTTGATCGTCACCTTATTCAGCTGTTGGTAATTGGTGCACAACCTCATAGATCCATCCTTATTCTTGACAACACTGGATCACCCCAAGGGAACGTGTTAGGTCTGATCGATCCCTTCTCAAGCAATTCTTGCAACTACGTCTTCAAATTTTTCATCTTAGCTCGTACCATCCTATACAGTGTTTGTGCTATCGACTGTGTATTGAGAACCATATTGATTTTAAAATCAATCTCTGTAGGAGAGATAACACCTAAGAACTCATCGAGAAACACATATTCAAACTCACTAACAATTGCAGTTCCTGGATATTATAACTCTCGCCTTGCTATCTATCACATGTGCTCAAAACACCTCGTAGTCCTACCTCATCGACCTCTCTTATGTCATAGATGACACCAAATACGAATATTTCTATCTCCTTTGAAGACCCACAAAGCATCACCATCAAAGAACATCGTTACTTTGGCACTACAATCCAAGACCACCTGATACTTCTCCAAAGTATCCATCCCTAGCATCACATGGAATCCATGCATATCATGTGGTATAATATCAACATGAATGTTTCTTCCTGAGAAAGAAAGAACGTGGGATGGACACACCTCCCGCAACTTGGCAGAACCATCCAAAGGGTTTTCTATGACTAATAGACAAAGAGTGTGTCACACCCAAGTCAAACAAAATAGCTATAAAATAGGAAGAAGACAAATGAGAATGAAATAAATCCATCTAACTTGTCACAAACTGAGGATTGACTACTCCTTCCGACTAACTCATAGCATAGAATCAAGCCTCTACCTATTGTCATCCTTGTCCTTGGCTATCCTATCCAGAAGAATCGGCATGTGGTGCCTAACTGCGTCCTCTGCCACCACCACTACTGAACTGACATTGTTGTGACCCTTGTTGACTTTGTATCGACTATTGTGTCACCTCATCATCCTTCACAAGACATGCCCACTACAAATGTCCTTCTTTCCCACACTTGTGGCATGTCCTGGTTTTGTACTGTGGCCTAGATGGTCTCGTCACTGACATTGACACCACATTGTGAGCTCCTGCCAGTGGAAAATTGTGGCCTCTACCCTTACTTGGTGATCACTGTGACGGTACCACCAATCTCTTCTATGACTAAGGTGTTGAAAACCTAGGCTTCTTGAAGCCTCTAGAAGACTATTCTTGATATTGTGTCGATCTCTTCTTAGCGTTCACCTCACACTTCTCCACAGCTGACCATTCTATCCTCCTCAAGGACTCTACAAATGTGGTGAACCGGTCCCTTCTCTCTAAATATGAAACTTTTGTCATCAACTGAGAACTCAAACCCTTCTCAAAGTGCCTAATCCTCTCCTTGCCAGTAGTAGGCATATGCGGACAAAACCGCTAAAGTTCCATGAACTTTGCCTCATATTCATTGATCGTCATAGATCCCTACCAGATCTTCTAAAATTGTGATATCTTCTCATCCAGACAGGTCTCCAGGAAGCATCGACTCATGAAATTCCACTAAACATCTTCCCAACTAATCACCACTCCAGGCCTTTTCTCATCCTCAATGCCCCAACAATGACCAACACTGCCTTTCACAGATATTGAGGATCTTGAAGGCTTTCCCGAACTTAGTCAACCACATGTCATCATCCACCAAATCTTCCATGCCCAGATACTTCTATGCTCAAATAGATTGAAGCCTCTCAAAGGTCTCCATAGAACCTTGGGATTCCTCATTGGGGACCACTTCCCTTGCTTGGGGTACGTGCATTCTATCCACCATATGCGTCATCATGGCCATAAACTATCCAAACATGGACTGAAAAGTGGGATTGGCCATAGTTGATGGGTCAAAATGAGGCACTTAAGATACGCCATCATCTCTTTCCTACCTCTTGGCACCACCACCTTCTGCAACAACACTACTATCTGCATGTTCTTTGTGTTCTCCAGACATATATTTTCCCTTCTTTTTCTTCTTATTTTACATTATCAGATCTTACCATCATATATGTTGGATGACATTAGAATAGACAAAAACCCTAGTCCTATGTCACTGTAGACTCAGATAACCTGAAGCTATGACACCAACCTTTCTATGTGACAAACCGCCACCACATGAGTGAGATAACTCAAAACAAAGCGTGAAACTAATACAAAGCATCTAGATTACCATGAAATAGGGTAAATTAAAACTTATTTCATATAAGCACAAAAGATAAAACATATTGTATCTGAGTCCACAGACTGAGCCACCTGTATCATATATCATTCCAAAAGATATTACATATATGGTTCAATGGCTAGAGTGCCACAAACCTGTTACGTATGATAAATCACATATACAAGCCATATATTTACAACCATGGCAAATTGCAAAAATTTGTATCAATAACAACATCTACAAAATACCCCAAGGACTTGAGAGTACAAGGATGACACATATGACTCTACTACAAACACTAACAACACATTCAACCTTCAACAATTATTGTTCCTCTTACTTCTCAACTTCAACTGCACAATCTCTACCTCATCGACCATCTAAAAGATGAGAAAACCCACAGGTTGAGACCAACATCCTAGAAAGAGAAATAACTCAAAAACTATTATTAACACAAAATAAATTACAACAAAAAGATAGCATTATTACCAACATCAGTAGATTCAGCTAAATGATATGAGTGAAGCTAATAACATAGAATAGACATTTTAAGCATCTACACCTGAGTAGTAGGACATCTTATACTTTTAGAAGAAATATGAAGAGCATGTATAACTTTTATTAACTCAAAAATATAAGAAACAATGCAAGGGGTCATCCAATATGAATTGTTCTTGACCCTAAGCAAATATACTACACGAATGTATTATGTCTTTTATTATGCCTTAGGGGGATGAGGTATACCACTCATTCTCCAACTGACCACTGCTAAGTCAAAATTAGTGTCGTACAAGATCTAGAAGGAGTCAGACCCCTATGAAATCTCACAACCTCAGTCAGTCTTAGTCCGTTTTGGTGACATATAGAGTCCAACTATAGAACAACCTAGTCCACCTTGGTATGTAGGCACAATGGTAGTGAAAAATGTGTTACGACTGCAACCACACTTTGGCTAAGGTATAACCACATCCATTCCCCAAATATCATATACATATATACATATATATATATATATATATATATATATATATATATATATGTATGTATGTATGTATTTATATATAGGTTCAACCGTTCCCTGCCACAGTATGACCACAACCATCCATGTGAACATGCATATACTCCACAATATCTGACTCTAAGCTTCTACTAAGGCAAAACCCATTTCACCATCCAGAAATAATGATGTTGAAGACGGATCTATGGCACATGGAAACTACATGATTAGGGTTTCACTTGATTAGTTAAGCCAATTGGGTGTCTTTTAGGATCAATCAAGTTACAACATACAAACCCTAAAGAAACTCTACAAGGATAAGGGTATACTGCAACTTTAAAAGATATAAAACGAATAAGGTATAAATTTTTCACATCATCACATAATACCACTGGCATATAAGACCATCACCATTATCACATCATCCTAGGATAACCATCCCTTATTATATCACTAGAGGATATCACATCACATTAGGCATTGAGACACTGCCAGGTCATAAGATCCAATCACATAGTTCATGCATAACATCACATTCTCGTTATGCCTCATAAAGGCTCATAATCACCACCCTATGTCATATAAGATATACCATAGAAATCACTAGCCATGATCTACATTCAACCTACAACATAAGGGTTATACAAGTAGGAGAGAGAAAACATCACCTCATGCTTAATCATTTCAAACAAGTTTAGTGTTACATCATATGCAAATTAGGGTTAGGGTTCCATAGATTTCCGATTAGGATTTCCATCACATTAAATCACCAAACCCTAGGTACAACACTTCCCACATACTTGGATTATATTAGGGTTAAACATAATTATTATTATGATTAACTAACAATTCCAAAATAGCAATATCTATCGACCATCCATGTACATTACCACAGGGAGCGACCATCTTCACCTCTATGTGTAGCGACCATATCAAGGACCATAGCACTTAGACTACAACAAGGGCCATCATGGGTAGTGACCAAAACATAGCTAGATCTATAGATCACTCACATAGTGATAGGTAGTGACCATTAGGGTTAGCACACCTTTGCGACCAAACTAGCTATCTGTAGTGACCAATGGGTAGCGACCATTAGGATGACCAAACTAGCTATGTGTAAATACCAATCAATTGAGCCAAGTGTTGCGACAACAAGAAGACCACATGTAGGGAAAGATCCATGAAAAGATGGACATCAAAACTCTAAAATAATCTAATTATCAACATTGGGTAAAACCAAACCAAAACCCAAGGAAAGAGAGGAAACACATGCCATCGCCAAAGTACCCAAAGCTTTTGATATCAAGAAGGAGAACCATAAACATGAGAAAATCCAAACGTTTAGTATGCACATACAAGAACCATCATCCGCACCGTCACCACAATCTTGGGTTCATTAATTAGGGTTAAGAGAAAGAATAATCTACATAAAAACAATTAAAAATCTTAAACCCTAAAACAAGATAGAATTATGCATAAACTTATGAACATGTTTTGGATATTGAATAGTAGCATGGAAGCAAAAATAAGGTGTAAAAATAGTAGAGGGGAAAGTTATATAACCTGCCTTAAGATAAAGATCAAGCTCCAAAGCCACAAGCTTCAAGAGAGAGAAGGAAGCTCCAACTAGGATCAAATCCATGGCCAACAAGGTCACCCATATACAAGAAGAACACACCAAGGTCAAAGGAGCTCAAAATAGAAAGGGTAGAAACCCTAGGCAAAAAAATAAAGAAGAATGAAGAACGCTTCAACTCACTTCAATACTCCCATGGAAAACCATGGATTCTGACCTCTGGTGGAGAGAAGTTCCTCAACTTATCGACCATGGTGATCCACAGTCTCACAGATAACAGGAGAGGGAAATCGATAGGGAGCAAGGGAAACGAGATCAAGGGTATATAACCACTTACCAAAAAGGAAGATCACTAAGAACCACAACAAAAAAGATGATCAAGCCCAAGATCACCACATGCAAAGGTGATCAACCACCAAGGTCCAAGATCATCACCTTCTCTTGCTCCACCAAGCTCAAGGATGAAAGAAGAGAGCCAAAGGGAATACTTTCATCTGAAAGAGAGGGTTTATATACTTAAGGGTAGGAGGGAGGTAAAGATCATGAGGTGTCAAGATATGAGGGAACCAAAAAGGACACATCTCCCTCAAATCCACGACCATGCAAGCACTCAAAACATGCATGCAACAAAGGGTTGTAAAAACAAGGTAGTGTAGTGACCACTTAGGTCCACTACACCCATAAGGTTGAAGAAAAACCAAGGGTATAGGTCGCAACACAACCAACCAAGATATAGGTTACAACACAACCAACCAAGATATAGGATGCAACACATCTCCACATTAACAAATCCTAGAGACCCACACAAAAAACAAAGAATCAAGGTCACTACAAACTCAACCAAGGAAGATCTTCAACTAAAACACAACCAAACATGAAGTACTTTGGTCTCTACAAAGATCAACACTCACATGGTTGACACGACACTCAACACAAGCATCCATGAACCCTAGCTCAACACACATGATGCCACCTCATCAAACAAAGTCCAAAAAAGGCATCCCTAAGAATCATTCTCTCTATCATGATGCTAATGAAGAAAAGGCATAACCTACATGTGACAAATTGAAAGACAAATCCCTCGTCATGGGTAAATTGCAACTTGGTCATAAACAAGAATAACTTGCTCAAAAATCAACCAAATAAGACAACTGAAAACATAAGCTTGTCACATGTTATTAAGGTGTGTCACATGATTATATTAAGGTTAAAGCATCTTATTAATAAAAAAACACAATCAAACACTAAGCTAGGTCATGGGTCTTACAAGTAGATCCCCTCTCTAGGTCCCACTCCTTACAAGATGGTATCAAAGTCATGGCAGTCAGATTCTGACTACTTTGTTTTTATCTCAATTAGGATTCCCATATTATTATATAAGATTACTAAGTAGGTCCTCACATTACATAGTCATCCTCTAACTGAGATGTTTAACTTATAATTGACCTATGCTATTCATGAGATGATGAACGGTGAATTTAGGATCATACAAGGTATGATAAGAATCTTGATGAGTAAACCCTACTATGAGGAGACCCTTAAGATCATATGTAGGTTTGTGGTAGTATATCCCTTGGGAAGTTATGAGTTTTGTGACTTTAGAATGGAGATAGGTATGCAGATGGAAAAGTGGAAGGATTTTATGATGTTACTATGGAATACTTTGTGACTTAGATCTCATAATTGATTTTAGATCCACCTTTTGTGTTGTTTTCAATAATTTTAGCGTCAAATTTTTCTACTATACTAATACATACGCAAAAGAAAATTTTATGGATTTTGAAGTTTTCTAAAACTAACTCACAAGGAAGATATGTATGAAGTTTGGTATAGAAATTCTAGATTTAGTTGGATTGGAATTCATAAACCCTAGCTTCAACTACAAAATGGTAACTAGGAATATGTGGTTTGTTCCTGAGGTTTAGTTGACCTAACCTTAAGTACCCTATGAATTTTGATGTTGATGTGAAATTTAGGGTCGTTAGGTTAGTAGAATAATGACCTAAAACTCAACCCTAGGTGAGTATGACAAGTTGGTTGAATGCATGATCTATGAACAACATAAAACCCTATAATATTTGTTGCTAGAAGATACATAACTAACCCTATTACCTTGATGTTTTTGAGGTTGGCATATTAGGTTAAACCTTATAAAGGGTGGAGGGAAGTTGGTTGGTAGTATAGTAAATATGGTTGGATTTCGGGGACAAAATCCTCTTTCAGGGGTGGAGTGTTGTAACAAATCAAAAATTGAGAATCCTACCCTATTCCATGACTAAGGGGTTAGTAAGCCTTGTTCCTTAGAATTGACCAACAAGGATAAAGTTATACTTTACAAAAGAATAGGCTACATTAGATAATATAATTAATACATTTAGCATGGTTAACCCAATGGTAACTCTAATATATATATATATATATATATATATATATATCTTGAAAACATATATAATACATTTAGTGGAATCACTTAACATAACATAGTCAGGTATACTTCGAAGAATGGCATAGATCGGTAGGAAATACCATTATCATACTTTATTATTTTGGCTTGACCCTTTCTCAAGGTAGGTTATGAAAAAATACTAGAGGGGGGGTGAATATGGTTTTATGATATTTTAATAATAATTCAACCAAATTAAGCAACCACAAAAAGATTGGACAAGGGGACAATGATTTAGAGTGGTTCCAACCTTAGCAAATATTAAGGCAGTCAATCCACTACCCGGTTGCTTACCCAACCGGGATTTTGAAAGAATCAAATTTTATTACCTCGCAAGGACTTTACATAAAATTACAATTCTTTCACCAAACCCTTCGAACAGCCTTCACCTAGAAGTAGTTGCACCAACTTTGAAGCAGCCTTCTTGAAGTAACTTCAAGCTCCCCTTGAAGTAGCCTTCCTCTTGAAGTAGCTTCCCGTTGCAACAGCCTTCTGGAAGTAGTCTGAAGTCCACCTTCTCCACCGATAAGAACCTTCTCCAATCCGCAGCCTCCAACCCTAGGAGTAGCAAGGAGAATACAAAAGATACAAAGGAACAAGAAGGAAAAATAGAAATTACAATACCACTTTGCAGCTCAAGGCTTGATTTCCTATATCAAGCGTTTTGATCTCCTAACCAATGTATATAGAAGTGTAATTGCTGTGGATAGGCGATGCTAGCCTATAGGACACGAAATTGGAGCAAGGAGAAGAATAGCCAATGCAAGTGTTGCTCAATTTCTCAAAATAGATTGCCAATTGCAAGTGTAAGCTCAAGTATAGCACAAGTGTATATGAGTTAGTTTAGGTGTCCTAAGGCATGTCTTATTTATAGGAATGACCTACAAGTGCTTAAGGACGTTCTAGACACTTTCTAGGGGGTTCTTAGTGCTCAACTAGCCGTTATGTGTCCACTAATTGCATTTACAACGGCTAGTTAATTGACCTTGAAAAGTGCAGACAGAACTCTTCTCGGTCGAAGATTTGTCGACCGAGAGTCCTTCTCGGTCGAAGATTTGTCGACCGAGGGACTTCCTGGAGCAAGTGTTTACAACGTTCATTTCCAACTCCCAACCACCTTGTCTGTTGGGTCTAACGGCTAGTAGGGTCTATTCTCGATCGAAGATTTTGTCGACCGAGAGTTTCTCGGTCGAAGTTTTTGTCGACCGATATTTTCTCGATCGACGATTTGTCGACCGAGAGTATTACTAACTCAATGTATTCATTTACTAAGCGTGTGTATCAATGTGCAATTGTGATACTATCTTGGGGAAAGACCTATCTAAGTGTTGTGAGTGGATAGGGAAGATCTAAACGCTTGATTTACATGATATCTAATTACTTGTACATTATATACTTGTACAAGATTTTACATTTGATTACAATCATGAAAATAAAGCGATTTTATCAAATTATTCTTCCAAGTCTTTGTTATCCACCACCTTATATACTTGTTCCTGAAATACTCAAATAGCACGTTAAAACCACAAGAATGAAATGTTTGTCATTTATCAAAACAAAGGGATTAACATAATGTCCAATTTAGCCAACAATCTCCCCCTTTTTGAAGATGACAAACATTTCCTAAATATAAAATAAGGAAATATAAATCATATGAGTTTCATACCTGAAGTTTACCTTTTGTAGCCATTCTTGTGTTTTGCAAGTGGGTGCTGGCTAAGATATTATGAAACTCATTTTATTTTATGTTTTTGATTTATATTATTTCTCCCCCTTTGTCATTTCAAAAAGATATCCAAGTTTACTTTGTATTTCCCCCCCTTAATTTTATGCTATGCTCCCCCTTAAAGAGATATTCAATTTAAAGTCAAGGGATTAATATAAATGTAAGCCATTTATTGTCGAATTTAGCCATAATGTATCTCTAACTTTCATAATAGTATCATAATCTAGATGTGTACACAAAACGGGTTGTTTTTTAAGATCATTTACTTGGGTTTGCAAATTTATCTTTTCTAGGGATAGAAGATTGCAATCTGCTTCTACTGATTTTAGCTTAATATTATGATCTTCAATAACCTTTTTGAGATCTTCATTTTCAGATGTGAGAGCAAGAATTTTAGCATGTAGCTCATCATTTGCTTTATTTGATTTCTTTAATTTCTTCTTACACTCAATATATTTTTCATGTGTTTCTTGAAGACTAGCAATTAAATCTTCTTTAGGTAAATCAAAAAGGCTTACCTCTTCTTCATCTTCACTTATTGTAGCAATAAAGCATCCTTTATGCACATCTTCCTTCTTTGACTTCCATGGACAGCTAGGTGTTGTATGGCTTGTTCCTAAGCACCAATTACAACTTGTTGAAGATTTGTCCATGCTTTGCCTTTTCTTGCGGTTGTAGACACTATCACCCTTTATTCTTCAAGACTCGATTAGAGCTCCTTGAAGCCTGCTCTGATACCAATTGAAAAAACACTAGAGGGGGTGAATAGGGTTTTATGATATTTTAATAATAATTCAACCAAATTAAGCAACCACAAAAAGATTGGACAAGGGGACAAGGATTTAGAGTGGTTCCAACCTTAGCAAATACTAAGGCAGTCAATCCACTACCCGGTTGCTTACCCAACCGGGATTTTGAAAGAATCAAATTTTATTACCTCGCAAGGACTTTACATAAAATTACAATTCTTTCACCAAACCCTTCGAACATCCTTCACCTAGAAGTAGTTGCACCAACTTTGAAGCAGCCTTCTTGAAGTAACTTCAAGCTCCCCCTTGAAGTAGCCTTCCTCTTGAAGTAGCTTCTCGTTGCAACAGCCTTCTTGAAGTAGTCCAAAGTCCACCTTCTCCACCGAGAAGAACCTTCTCCAATACGCAGCCTCCAACCCTAGGAGTAGCAAAGAGAATACAAAAGATACAAAGGAACAAGAAGGAAAAATAGAAATTACAATACCACTTTGCAGCTCAAGGCTTGATTTCCTATATCAAGCATTTTGATCTCCTAACCAATGTATATAGAAGTGTAATTGTTGTGGATAGGAGATGCTAGCCTATAGGACACGAAATTGGAGCAAGGAGAAGAATAGCCAATGCAAGTGTTGCTCAATTTCTCAAAACAGATTGCCAATTGCAAGTGTAAGCTCAAGTATAGCACAAGTGTATATGAGTTAGTTTAGGTGTCCTAAGGCATGTCCTATTTATAGGAATGACCTACAAGTGCTTAAGGACGTTCTAGACACTTTCTAGGGGGTTCTTAGTTCTCAACTAGCCGTTATGTGTCCACTAATTGCATTTACAACGGCTAGTTAATTGACCTTGAAAAGTGCAGACAGAACTCTTCTCGGTCGAAGATTTGTCGACCGAGAGTCCTTCTCGGTCGAAGATTTGTCGACCGAGGGACTTCCTGGAGCAAGTGTTTACAACGTTCATTTCCAACTCCCAACCACCTTGTCTGCTGGGTCTAATGGCTAGTAGGGTCTATTCTCGATCGAAGATTTTGTCGACCGAGAGTTTCTCGGTCGAAGTTTTTGTCGACCGATATTTTCTCGATCGATGATTTGTCGACCGAGAGTATTACTAACTCAATGTATTCATTTACTAAGTGTGTGTATCAATGTGCAATTGTGATACTATCTTGGGGAAAGACCTATCTAAGTGTTGTGAGTGGATAGGGAAGATCTAAACGCTTGATTTACATGATATCTAATTACTTGTACATTATATACTTGTACAAGATTTTACATTTGATTACAATCATGAAAATAAAGCGATTTTATCAAATTATTCTTCCAAGTCTTTGTTATCCACCACCTTATATACTTGTTCCTGAAATACTCAAATAGCACGTTAAAACCACAAGAATGAAATGTTTGTCATTTATCAAAACAAAGGGATTAACATAATGTCCAATTTAGCCAACAGGTTAGCCTACACTTATCAAAGTGCATTACATCTCAATGTAACAATTGACATGACACACTTCATGTGTTACTCATCCAAGTATATTGGATTTAAGGTGCATCAAGGTGCATCAACCTTGAGGTGTTGGATGTGGAATTTATCATGCTTTGATGTATTACTTCCCTCATTGCTTTTAACTTACTAAAGTTCATCAAGTTATCTTGAATTAGGGTATATCCCATCCTAATACTTTATGCACTAACACATCACATTTATCATGTAGTTATTGTACATAAGTCACACATTTGAATTACCCAACTATCATCAAGTGATATAGACTCATATCGAGTTAAGGCATTGTTGATATACCATTATCAACCACTTTAGGTGTTCTACCTATCAAGGTATTAACCCAACCACATCATTACTTGGTGTTATACTCATCACTCCTAAGAGTGTTTTACCCTCACCTTTATAAGGTGCATCATATTGAATCATGTATGTCAAGTTGAACACATGTATTGGGTTAGGTGTATATTGAGCTAGACATCATCATATCCATCATGCCCTTACCCATCAAGGTATCATACATACCAATCATATGGTGTATCATCTTCACCATACTTGAGTGTAACGTCCTCACCTCACTTGAAGATATTGGCCACACCATACTTTAGTGTATTGTCCATCACATGTTCTAGGGTATTAACCACCTTACCACTTTTGTCATCTAGTGTATTGGGTTACCCACCATATCATTCTAGAGATATGTGCTCAACACCATATCGTCCAACAGGTGTATGCTTTCTACCCATATCACTTTAGAGGTGTATGTATGCTTACCATATCGGGCAAGAGGTGTGTGTGTGTGCTTCACACCATATTGGGCAGAGAGGTGTGTGTGTGCTTCACACCATATCAGGCAGAGAGGTGTGTGTGTGCTTCACACCATATCGGGCAAATAGGTGTGTGTGTGCTTCACACCATATCAGGCAGAGAGGTGTGTGTGCCTCACACCATATCGGGCAAAGAGGTGTGTGTGTGCTTCACACCATATCGGGAGAGAGGTGTGTGTGTACTTCACACCATATCGGGCAAAGAGGTGTGTGTGTTCTTCACACCATATCGGGCAAAAAGGTGTCTGTGTGCTTTACACCATATCGGGCAAAGAGGTGTGTGTGCGCTTCATACCATATCGGGCAGAGAGGTGTGTGCTTAACCCAATATCATTTTGGAGGTGTATGATTGACCTCCTATTGTGCAAGAGGTGTATACTACACCACCATATCGTGAAGAAGGTATAAAATCATATCCATATCATTTTAGTGAAGTAGGTGCATCACCATATCGGGTTAGAGGTGCTTGCTTGTGTGCTTGAACCCCGTATCACTTTATAAGGTGATACCATCTTCTTCAAGATCTAGACCTTCTTTCTAACTGTTATAGTTCATGGCAACAGGTATAAGCAACTACTAGAACTCATTATGTCATCAACAATTTTAGAAAATTTTGGAATTAAAAGTAGATCATTAAGTATAGCAATTTAGGTGATGAATAATAACATGGTAGAGTTCAAGTTATAAAACCCGCCTTAAGAACAACTTCAAAGCTCCAAGCTCCAAAGCTCCACGTTCCTAAGGTTGAATATGACTTATCAAAAGTCCAAGGATCGTTCAAAACTCCTTCATATACAAGGAATCACCATGGATAAACAATTGGTGAAGAAGAAAAGAAAGGAAGATCATAACCCTAAAATCATGCTTCAATCCAAGGTTGAAGATGATCATGGCCTCACCTTAGGGTTAAGTATGAGCTCCTTCTTTATCCTTAGCACCTTTTCACGATACCCTACTACCCTTTCACGATATTCCACCACCCTTGGCCGATATCCCCCTCACTTGTGATCAAAACACTTCACTATGGCCGATATCACCTCACTAGGCCGATATCACCCTACTTGGCCGATATGATCTTTCTATGGACGATACCCAAGGCCCTATGCATGGTACCAATTCACTCCTCCATGATACAAGGACCCTATGCACGATACCTTAGGGAAGGAGGGTGGTAAGATTCGAAACTTTTCACTAAGGGGTGAAAGTAGGGGTATATATACTTGTTCTTGAAGAAGTGTGAAAATGAGGTCTCATCAATTTGAGCTACTAGGTGCCACGTGTCCATGCATGGTTGACACATGTAAATGCATGCATTAACATTTATCTTGACATGCAAAACACTTGAGGATAATCTATGGATGAATTTTCGTCCATTACTTATCCCTTTGAATAAAATATATCAACTAAATCACCACTTTATTCACAACCCGATACAACTTTTCTAAGGAAGTTGTAAACCAATACACTTCACCTCCTTGAGGTTCTCTGCACGTTATGGGCTTTTCCAAGAGTCCACAAAATGATATGGGACTCCTCCTATGGCTCCTTGGCCGATAGGCACTCATATATAAGCTTTTCAACTTGATATAACTCAAGTTAAGGTTTCATATTCAACCCTTTTCTTGGTCATTTCATCACCAAGATTACCATCACTCATAATTGATTCAAACATGGTGTATACTTATTTCTCTATCTTATAAATGATACATAGAGAAAGTAGGAACACTCTAGAGGTGGTAATTTGCATATCAACCCCACATTTTTGGTGAATTACAATTTGAACCAAAATTGGTGTACACGATACTAACATTATTCAAACAAGTTCAAACTTGGAATTTAGGCTTTCCACAAGCCACCGCTTAGCATCAATCTCTATATTATGATGCTAAAACACTTAAGGCATTTCAACATGTGAAACTTTGCAATATAACCCCTCGTCTTGGGTAAATTGCATTTTAGTCCAAAACAAAGGAACATTGCTCAAACAACATTCAATCAGGACCAAACTTGAAACATAAGTGTGTCACATGATAACAAAATTCCTTAGAGGATTATATTAAATTTCTAAGCAACTTACTTAACCAAAACAAATAGGATTACCTCATAACCTAGGTCAGGGTCATTACAATCAAGGCATAATAAAATGAATGAGAGGTCAAACAAGTGTGTACAGTTATTCAATTATTCTTTGTATGTTTCTGAATTATTAGTTCTCTTTATGATCAATCAAGCATTTCATATATTGATTCACTCTTATAGATATTTAGAGTATCCTGCCATATTTATGATTGTCAATTATTAGATTCTTTAAAGCTTACTTCTATTATAATTGATATCAATTTCTCAAAAGTATATCTGTAATTATATTAGTGCTTTAGATTGTTTCTTTGAAGTAATCATTAACTGAGTGAGTAGGTTCACACCTCTACTCACAATTTTTAGGGAAATCACATGGACTTGAAGAAGATATCATTGCATCAGAGTAGATCTACCACAAGAGTTAAGTCTGAGTATAGTTAAGTTCAGTCAGTCATTGTCACTCTAGGTCCTTGTAAAGAAATAAGAGAGAGTTGTAAATGATGATGTATAACAGTATTCCTCTTTTAGCAATATGTGTGAATCAGCAAGTCTTATGTGCATAAAAGTATAAGGAACATAATTAATGTTCATACATGCATTTTTACTGTTGAAATCAGATTAGAGAAATCAATATTTAGATTCCCTTGTAAAGTTGGTTTATGTGGTTCAATGCGATAAAACAAAGAGTTTTGAAAGAGAAGAAAAAGTTAAGGGTGATCTTTATATTACATTAAATCCTCAATTTATGCCCTAATCTCATGATTAGTGGAAATTGTGAGATCGGGGTGTAACAGTTACAGTCATCCATCTTGTTTTGTCTTGCATGAGTGTGTTGCAGCTTCCCAATTCTGTTCAAATGTTTCAATTAATGAGCTCTCATAAATAGCATTATAGATGAGTTTGGATGAAAGAGAGTTTTTCCCTAAATTGTCTGATAATTTTTTCATTATGTGCCGTAGACATAGTCTATGCCTAGCATCAGGAAACACAGACCTAATATTGTTTATTATAGATTGGGCTTGATCAGTTACAATACCCTTTGGTGGAGTACTTGAAAACAATAAACAACACAGGCACATATGAGATGTTTGTTATGCAATTAAAATAACGTCATTAAGCTATAAAAATTATGAAATGAATCAGACAGATTTATCAAGAAATTTGTAGGAAATATGAGCTATAAGTTGGGAATGTGAGCATGGAATCAAACTCCTTAATCTGTAACAATGGAGCAGTCTAGTGTGTAGTTGTTGCATGGTACACATTGAACTACTTCACACAAGGATATATCACAAAAAGTAGAAATTAGTGAACAGATTGATAACAGTGGATATATTCGTTCTTACCCATGCATTGGAACCAAGTTTGTAATGGCCATATATAATTATATGTTGTCTCTTCACATAACAGGCCACACACGAGCAATATAGATTGTCCATGTTGGTTAATACTAAAGAAGGGTGCAAATGACATTTCATATCTATTTTTCAAGTATGTTGTATCAAATGTAATAGCATCACCAAAAGTGTTTGTATGCCATCTGAGACCTCACATAAGCCTTAAAGACATTTTGAAGTACCCCTTCTTCATTCAAGTCTAGAACATAGAAGAAGCCAGTGTTTTCCTTTTGCTTATGAACATAATATATTTGTATTGAATGGTCATTGTCTTCCCCTATTCAGAGTTTTTGAGATTGAAGCAGATGGTTATTCATGTCCTTCTGTGTGAATGAGAGATTATGATATCCTATAGATTCACATACTAAGGATGTCATTGTCTTAGATGCACCAATGTCGGCTGGATCATTGAAGTCAATACGCCTTTGTATATCTAACAAGATTTTTCACTTTCATGGGAGTAGCCTAAGCATGTGCTTGGCCAGCAAGGTGGTTGTGTTTTAGATTAACATGAGAAATCTAATATTCACCTGATAGAGTGTGTTTTATCTTAACAAAGGAGGGACATTATGTATGTGTAGTTGGCTTGTACTGGTATAGAGTATCCTTGCATTTTGATGGTGGCTTACCACCCTTCAAGTGTATGTGATCCTTGAGGTCTCATTGCAATGTCTTTCCTTATCTGAGTGGGAGATTTTATACCAAAGTTACCAGTGTATGGATACGCTTCATAGAACTGCCTTGCTTGTTCTATAGAATTGAATGTAAGACCTACCTCGGGTCTTGTGTTGTTAGCTTTTGTAGTCAGGACGTTGGATGAGTTTGGTGTTGTTGAATGTGTTTGACTTGTAGATGAATGCTCAACATCATCTTCTAACAGTAGTACAACATGAGTTTCTTGTGCATGTTCGGAATGTTGACTTCAGCTACATTAATCCCTTCATTGACATCAATGTACTCCTGCTCAGGGTCTTAGTTCAAATCTATCACAATGACATCGGGACTCTATGACATTTAACAATGTACTTAATGTAACCAACCTAAAATCATAAGGGAATAGATAACTGGAATAATATTAACAGTATATCTAGATGTTTGTGGGTTTAAGATGTAATTTGGCTTTGGATATTTGATAGAGTGAGTACTCTAAAATGCAACCTTTGATAGCAATGTAGATTTGTCCCGTTAGGTGAGTGATGATAAGCTGTTGGTAGGCAGGGTTTTTGAGAATGGCTGGGTCAAGTTGGGGAACCTCAGGCACCCGATCTCCATGTACCTGCCCTCTAGCTCCATCAACTGATGCAGCCTCACTGCTCTCGGCAACATGTTCTTCATGGTTTCTAGACATCTTGGGCTTTTTCTTCCGCTGAGGGAAGAAGATTATTGTAAGAAAATATGTGAATCCCACTATTTATTTTCATTTCATTAGATTATTTATGTTATTAATGTAATCATATTAATAATTTGATCCTAAGAGATTCAAAGCATTATGCAACATAAGAAAAATGAGGTATCATAATAAGCCATCAAAAATCATAAACAAATTTTGGAAACATCATATACTGTAGCAGATGCATCATATTTAAAAATCATATGATTACACTAATCTATGAAAACATACTGAGTAAAAAACCCGACTCTCTCATTCTAAGTCCCAAGCCATAGAGTTAAAGGCATCCTATCTTCAGGTACATTTCCTCCCTTTCTTCTGTCCCTTTCCTCCACTCACACTTGGCCTCTCCTTCCCCTCCTAGCCCCCTCCTAGCCCCTGTCCTCTTCCGTCGGATGACCTAGAGCAAGTTGCACATAAGCTTCTTTCCATCATAACCCCGACCCTCTATCCCTTTCCTCCCTTTCTTACGTCCCTTTCCTCCACTCACACTTGCACCTCTCCTTCCCCTCCTCGCCCCCTCCTTGCCGCTCTCCTCTTCCGCCTAATGACCTAGAGTAAGCCGTACACTTCTTGGCATCATAACCCTCGATGATGCTAGCAACCGCGATGCATGTCGTCTCATACGACGGGCATGATGGATTGGTAGCTTATGGTATCCTCGAAAGAGTAATAATGTTGCATCAAGCTATGATTGTTGATGAATTTGCAAAGGTCCATTTTTGGATATCTTCCGCCCCCATTAAATTAGGTTAGTATGATAATGCTAGTAGCAGGAACTTTGTTTACATAGCGGAAATCTACTGAATGAACTTGTGTTTTTAAGTTTTCGACCTAACATACAAACAACATGGGCATTAACACATAGTTGTTCTTGCATTTTATTCTGTTTCTACAATTACATTGCATGTTGGTCTAGACCCAAATGGTTTTCTAAGAAACATCAACATGCATTTATGTAAGTCAGCCCCTTGTTCACTATAGTTATCCCTTCAAAGAGACTTCATTAAAACCTTGTTCAGTAGCTAAATTCACACATCGATTAACTTCTAATTATTTAAAATCAAAACAAAACCCCTTGGCGGTTCCATAATAGTTGTCCTAAACCTAGCTGTAACATAACCTAGCAAATTACAACTTCCCCTCGTCACTCATCTTGTTGTTAATCTTATTATTTAGCCACAACACATAACACACACTCTTATGCCACACACACAGGACAACAAGCTTGCTGTTTAGCAGGCCAACAACATTATAACACCACGACAAACTAGTGCAACATCAACTTACCTACATTTGGGTTGCACTTCCACATCCCATAACACATGCAAATTAGAAATGAAGTTGCCATGCTCGAAGAACATGCCTGCCATGCTAACTATTTACAACATGGTGCTACTTTGTTAAGACGCCTTTTTTTAACAAAAAAACTTGTCATAATTTAAGTACATTGTCCCCACCCCCATTATATTAGGTTAGTATGATCCTACTGAATTATGTTGCATTTTAAATTTTGGATCTAACATTTTATAAACCTTAGCATTAAAATTTACCGCGCACCCTTCTCCCCCAACTACAAAATGATATGCATACTTTGCTTCATAGGACACTCCATACTCTAGTTGCTACACTCATTTATAGTCCGTGTTTGGTTCAGTTATATCTTGCTATAGTGTAATAAATGTATGTATTCTGTTCACTTAGCTTGTTGTGTTATGTTCAACTGACTACACTCATCTTGTCATTTATCACAACAACTAGACTACACCGCCATGGTAATCTGGTTCAACATCCTTTACCTACCTTTATGAACAACCTAACATCCCCTGTTGGTCCAGACCCAAATGGTTTGCTAAGAAACACCAACCTGCATTTATGTAAGTTGGCTCCTTGTTCACTATAGTTATCCCTTCAAAGAGGCTTCACTAAAACCTTGTTCAGTAGGCCCATGTTGATTAATAATAAAATATACTTCTTCAATATTGACCATTAGTTAGATTCACACACTGATTAACTGCTAATTATCTAAAATCAAAACAAAACACCATTGTATTTGGCGGTGTCATAATAGTTGTCTCAAACCTTACTGCAACATAAGTTAGCAAATAACAGCCCCCCACATCACTCAACGAGTTGTTCATCTTACTGCTTGCCACAACACATAACACACTCTTTTACCACACACACATGACACCAAGCTTACTATTTAGCACGCCAACAACATTACAACGCCACGTCAATTGAAAACAAAGTTGGACTTACACATCCCATAATACATGCAAATTGGAAACAAAGTTTCCATGCTGGAAGAACATGCCCCTCACGCTAAATGTTTACAACATGGTGCTACTTTGTTAAGACGTCTTTTTTTAACAAATGAACTAGTCATACTTTAAATACATTGTACCCCCCCATTATATTAGGTTAGTATGATCCTATTGAATGATATTAGCCGCATGAAATTTGGGTTGCACTTCCACATGCCATAATGCATGCAAATTAGAAACAAAGTTGTCATGCTGGAAGAACATGCCCGCCATGCTAACTGTCAACAACATGGTGCTACTTTGTTAAGACTTCTTTTTTTAACAAGTGTTGGAACTAACATTTTATAAACCTTAGTGTTATTGTTTTACGCACTCCCTTCTCACCCAACTATGAATTGATATGCATACCTTGCTTCATAGAACACTCCATATTCAAGCTGTTACACTCACATAACAGTTTGTGTTCTATTTAATTATATCTTGTTGTAGCATAATAACTATCTGTGTTTTATTCACTCAGCTTGCCGTGTTCTATTCATCTTAGCACACTCATCTTGCCATTTAGCACAACAACAAGGTTGCACCGCCATGACAAACTGGTTCAACATCACCTTATCTACCTTTGTGTGGAAACTAGTTATGTACAATGAAACAAAGTTTCAATGTTGGTTCACCATCAACCCAATGCTTCCCATTGACATCATTGTACATACTAAGCATCAGTTGGACATGTCACTCATTTTTTTCCCACCTACACCAATTAGATATTCAGTAACAACACTCACCTAATGAAAACTCTACGGTTCAGTTAGATCTTTTTGTCAAGGTTTCCTTATATAGACATTCTCTTACATAGCATGTTGTTTTGCATTCAATACAAAATTGCATTTAACACTTCTTGGCTATGCGATGAAAGTCATATGGCCAACACACCTATTTATTTTCTAGGCATACCTTGCTCTGTTCAATTATATGTTGTTGTCAACGTTGCGATTCTAGAATATTCTAAATGTCATGATAGTCCACAAATGGTCCCTTTTAAATACATCTATAGCCTTTTGTTTGTCAGAGATTTTGGGAAACTCTGCTTCCTTTCCTCTCCTATTTATAGGGACATGATGGCCATATTTTATAGACATGTTGTTCTACATAAACTCTAGCAATGAGGAAAGGAGAGAAACCACAATGCTAGCACGTTGTTGAGCAAATGGTTTCTCCATCCCACTGGATTAGGCAGCGTAATGACGAGTTCCAATCCAACCGCATAGACTATGTAGAGATGCAGACACTGAGTGTCTATGTTTGGAGGACATCAACAAGGATCGTCTATGCACATGAGGAGTGACGGACACCACCACGCCAAGGGGACACCACCAAACTTGCTTTGTGACAATGTATATCTTATGCAACCTCTTTTCAAATATGTTTTTGTCGATGAGATCTTCTTATATGATACGTTAAGAATTTTTGTTTTTATGTTGCAGATGTCGCCTCTACAAAACCTAATATTCGTAGCTCACCTCACCTTGTCATGATGAGCTGAGTCAACTTAAACCCATGCACTTTCTATCTTATTTGTGTGTATAAGAATGAACATAGAGTCAAGATTGTCTGGTATATTTTTGAGAGATGGTGGAACCTAATGGGGTGTAAGAAATAAGACTTACTGGATAGTTCATTTACTTATTTTTCTTTATTGCTCATTATTAACCTATCCATCCCTAGTTTTATCCTCAATCTTTTACTGTCCATTTCCTGGTTGTTGCTTGTTGAGATTTCTACTCTTGTTTGAGTCAAAAAAAATCCTTATGTCTGCCTGCTTCAGAGATTTTAATTAATTGGGTGGTGGTATCTAAAAATCATTGATCTGTGTCATTTTCATTTCTTGATGTCTTCCCACTCATGAGATGAAAAACTTCAACGCATGCCCATTGGTTTTTGATGGGATTAGATCGTTTTGGACAACAACTTGGTTTTCCTTCAACATTGGACAGTCAATTTCTCTAAATAACATCCTTTACAAAGAACAGATATGAAGTTTTTGTTAGCTTTTTGATATGCCACACTAATATTTTGATGATGCAAATATTTTCAAAATTTTATTACTAACATGTGTGTCAAGTATTTCAGTTGATTAAGGAACTAAGTCAAAATCCAACTACAAAGACCTTGAAAATTGTATATGTTTGGATGCTAGCAAATCAAGGTACACCATGTATTTGACTGTACATATGTATTTTTGCACAACTTGGTAGATATGACGTAAGGACAAGTTATGATCTTCCTAAACCTATCCAAAATCCTATTCCCATACTCATATGAAGCCTTTAGGGTTGATAGGTTTTAGCAGTAAATTCATTCGATAGCTTTTCACACATTTGCATATTCCTTCACAGAGTCTATCTCGATCAAAATCTTTGTCAATTGAAATCCATTCGGTTGAACTCTTTGTCAACTGGGAAATAACCATTGCATAGTTTGTGTTTTGGGTCATTCTCGGTCAAAGAAAATTTGGAATGGAAAAGAGACATTGTGCTAGTTTGGACCAAGTAGTTAGACCGACACTTTATTGTTAGACTCAGTTGCAAGATAGAGTACTTCTCGATCGATAATGAGTTCAGCCAAGATAGTTTTCAGTCAAATAATTTCTTGACTAAAAATGTTTTGGAACCAAAAATATTAACAATCAAATTAGCAGTTGAAACTTAGTCAATTTCATCCTAACAGAGAAGTGACCATCTAGAATACTCTAGACTCTCCCCACAATTTCCCGAGCCACTTGTAAATATTTACTATAAATAGGAATAGTCTTAGGATACCTAATACTTAACAATTGACAACAATTGAGATCATATACACATACTTGAGCATACTACATACTTGCCATCATTCTCAAAGAGTTTAGGTCTAATACTTCAAGTTGCTATTATTCTATTCTAAGCCCTTAGCTCATATATAGTATCATCTCCACCTAATACTACTTTGCATAAACCTTTTTGGAGTCAAACATCATCACTTTTCCATTAGATATTGATTGTGTATCCTGTGAGCTTATTTTGTTACTTTCTTTCTCCAATCTATTTCTTTATTGTTGTATTACTCTCGAGCTACTTCTTGGAGTGAAGGTTGTCTAAGAACCTATGAGAAGGGGGAGTCTTCTCAACTTCATGCTCTTCCACTAGACCTTAAAGAAGAGGTGAATAATAGTATTCTTCCTCATCCATCAAAGAAGAGTTGGTTTGGTTCTCTTCTACGTCTGTCCAAGAAGAGGTGTAGAGGGTGACCTTCCAATGGCTCGTCTAAGAAGGTGGTAGTTCTCCTTGAGCTAAAAAGGAGAGTTTTTCTTGACCCATAGAAGACACCGATAAATTTTGTGTATTTTGTATCTGTATATAAAAGAAATAAAATATAAGGTTTAGAAATCCTAGTTAGAAACAACTAGGTAGCAGACTGACGTCATTTAACTGAACCACTCTAAATATATATCTCTTGTAGTTGCTTCTTTTTCTTTATATTTATGTTGCACTTTAAGTAAAGTAATTTTATTTGGTTAAAATTATCATAAATCTCTATTCACCCCATATAGATCTTTCATTTGGTATCAGAGAAGGTCTTCAAGGAGCCCTAATAGGTCTTGAAGAATGGGCGATGGCATGCTTGGCAACCTGAACTTGGAAGGAACACATGTGAGCCAACCACTAGTGTTCAGTGGATCAAACTACACATACTAAAAAAGAGGATGCAATTCTACTTTCAAGGAATCAATTTTGAACTTTGGAAGATGATAGCTCATCCATACATACTTCCAACCACTAAGTTAGAACAATGGAATCCTAACACAGTAAAGCAAGCCACACTCAATGGAAAGGCAGTAAGCATTCTTTATTGTTCTTTATCTACTAGTGAATTTAATTGTATATTCTCATGTGAAACTGCTCTTAAAATTTGGCACAAATTATCTATAACACATGAAAGAACTACCCAAGTTAATAACACAAAAATTCATATGCTAAAATACAAGTTTGATTATTTCATATGCAACCTAAAAAAAACATTGCAAAAATGTATGCTATATTTTTTAATAGTGTTAACATCCTAAGTGTGTTGGGAAAGAACATAGGTGAGGAAGATCAAGTATCCAAGATACTTAGATCATTGCCTCCCATATACAAGTCAAAGGTTATTACTATCGAGGAAGCTAATGATCTTACAACACTAAACATGGAGCAGCTCATAGGAAATCTAGATACGCATGGTCACCCTTGAGGAGGAAGAAAAATATAAGAGATGCACGTGATGAAGATAATGATGGCACCTTGATTGTAGATGGTAAGAAATATAAAAGATTTTGATCTAACAAAACTCGTAGTGCCCCTTCCTCTTCTTCTAGGTGCTTTGAATGTGGAAAGAAGTCCACTTGGTTTTTGAATGCCCACAACTTAAGAAAGGCAAGAAGTCATCATTTAAGAATAAAGACAAAGCCTACTTAGATGCATGGAATCAATCAAGTGAAGATGGTGAAATCAACAAAGTGGAGGAGGTAGAATGTCTCATGGTAATAGCAAATGAAGAAGAAACTAAGGAGGTAAATATATCTTTATTTATCTAAAGAAGAATTAGTTAGCAGTCTTGAAGAATTTCATGAAAAATATATTAATTGCAATAAACAAAATAAGAATCTTTCCATAATTTTTTATGAACTTAATGTTAATCTAAATAATCGTAATTCTCAAAATTATGCCTTAAAACTATCAAATAATGCATTAATAGAATCTTTTGAGGATTATAAGGAAAAATTACTTGTTCTTTTTTTTTATTTGTGAGAGAACCACCCCCACACGAGTGCCACTTTTGTGACCCCCGCAGGCGGCGTAAACTCTCGGGGACCCTAACCCGCCCATAAGGGTGGCCCCAACTAGTAGCATCATTGGCCGGCTGACGCTATGGGCAAATCATTTCTGAGGCCATAGCCAGGAGTCAAACCCGTGACCTCTCGCAGAGGCCTTGCGAGCCGCACCGCCTGAGCTATGCCTCACCAACTTTAAAATAACAATAATCTTCTCTCTCACGAAAAAGGTTGATATGCTTGCTAAACTGAATGATTATCAAACTCAACATATTCTATGCACACACTCAGATTAAGATGTCTTGATAAAAGAAAGAGATAATTTAATATCGAATCTTTCTCAAGTAAATTTAGATATAGCTAAAAAGTTTGCTGAAAATGTTGAATTACAAAAACAATTTTCTAGATTAATTTAAGGGAAAAAAGTCTTGATAACTTCTTATATAATGTTTCTAAACAAGAAGGAAGGATATCTTTAGGATATATTCCAATTAACAAATCCCCACATATGCCCAAAACAAAAAAGGCATATGCTTCCAAAACTAGAACTACATATGTACCTAAGATTAAAGTTGTAAATTCTCAAAATGTTGAAAAGAGAAATGAAATATCTTTTATCTCATTTTATTATCACCAACGTCTTGGACATTATTTCTTTTCATGTGAATATCATAAGAAAGGATCCCTTGACATGGTTTGGGTTCCAAAATTCCCAACTTAGAATAAAAAGGAAACCATGGACCTATTCTTAATTTTGATAAATATATTTATGTCTTATCTCAGCCTAATTTGATGTAGATGTTCATATATGTTATTCATTTAGTTGAAAATTAATTAGGTAATACAATCACAAAACCCCTTGCTTTAACTTAGAGTAATTGAAGAAAAATTAAATAGTGTTCCTCTTGAATACATATATTTTGATCTTTTTCTAAAATGATGTCACTCATGCTTTCAAACTTTTCAAATTTATTTTATTTATACTTTGAATACCTCTAATCATCATATGACATTTTTTTATCATTTAAATCATTGATTACTTTGGCCAAATCTATTTTCTTTTAAATTGAGTCAGAAATTTTTTGGTCAAGAAAAAATTTGAACGGAAAGTACTCAATCAACAATAATTGGACCGATTGATCCCTCGGTCGATGTTTAATTTGAATCCAATAAAAGTATCGGTCCACAAAAAGTTCGATTGATAGGTCTTTGGTCGAGAAAAAATTTCAATCGAGAATACACAATTGATGCTCCCCTTGATTGAACTAGCCATTTTTAATTGTTGAAGAACTCAGTCGAGAAAAATTTCGACCGAGAATTTTCTAATAGCCTATAAAATTAGCCCATTTTGGCCATTCTTCACATCTCTCATATCCAAACCTCCTTAGGTAATTTTATCTACTCCCATTCAACTTTGTGAATTGCACTACACCACCAAGCTTCTTTCTACTCATTACTTCTCTACTTTTGAGTATTCTTCTCCTCTATACCACCACAACTTCAAATGGCATCATCTTATTGCAATAAGAGCAAGAAGAAGCTGATCAACTAGTGATCATCAGGGACATCACCTTCATCAACTCTTTTGTTGCCGACAAGTTCTTCACCTTGTCTTCAATGACACATCTTCCCAGATGATCGTTGGATGTATAATTGTTCTCATGGGTGATTCAACTTGTTCCTCTTTTCAAGTTCCAATATCTTGAAGAACATCTAATACCAAACTATTGTTTTTGGTCCTCCTGAGCTATCCATGAACTCTTTGCTAATCTCATTTGCTAAGACAAAGATGTTTTCTCCTTCTCTTCCATGGTAAGTGGTCATAGTTTTACTTTTAATGAAGATACTATCTATACCTTGCTTGAAATCAACCAAATTGATTTTGCAGACCATATCGATGTCACCACCAACAACCCTCTAAATAAGTTTTCAGCTCATTTATAAGAAAAAAATTCCCTAACTTCTGTTAAAACATTTCTTCTTCTCCCTGGTGCTACTTATCATGAGACAAGAGGTACTCTCTATGCCTCTTCTCTCACTCAAGAAGATTGAATCATTAGTCTTATTATTTGTTAAAATTCACTTTTCTCTCACTCAAGAAGCTTGAATCATCAGTCTTATTATTTGTCAAAATTCCCAATAATCTTATGAAGATTCTCTTCCATGAAATGCTTGACTTTAAGGGGTCACCACCCTTTGCCAATTTCATGTGTCAACTCATTGAGCATTCCATTGATGAATCTCTCTCTGACTTATGATATTTTTCAAATCGTCTTCCCCACAAAATAAATCTTCAAACTGTTAAAAAAATGGGAATTGAATTTAGTCACAAATGGTCCAGAACTACAGAAGAGGCTCCACAAGAACTCCTCCTCCACCACCGTCCTCTTGAACTCATGAGAATTACTTTGCATATTTCAAAGGCGTTGCCCTTGAACTTGGAAAATACATGGATTATCAACATCATGCAATGACATGTCTCACTGGACGCGTGCAAGCCTTAACATTGAATACATGGGATAACTATCCCTCTCAACTTTATCTCGAGAGCATCCTTCCATACAATTCAAGCTTCAAATATTCACAGTCACTAGCACCACCATCCAACCTTCATCACAAATAGTTTTCTACATCCCAACTTCAAGACATCATTGCCCACTTCAACTTTCCTAGAACCCTACCTTTCTTGAAGCCTATGCTTTGGTGACCAAACATGCTTTAACTTGGGATACACTTCTACAGTACTATGGTGATGCTACTTTTAGAGGACATGACCCTGATGTGAACTAAGCTATTGATCTCGTTAAGAATATGTAAATATTTTCTTAGGATCTATGTTGTTTTTATGTATTTCCTTTTACTTCAAGAACTGTACTCTTATCGGCATTATCATGAATGAATTAAGAAATGCCATTTTATGTCTCCCAAAGTTCATAGTTCTTGTAGATAAATTTGATATCATTTTTACCTTGTATGATATTCTTTGGAAGGAGCATTATATTAAGAGAGAGGGTTACTCCACCAAGGGATAGAAACAATTCAGCAATTCCTCTTGATCTTAACATGGATATAAATAGCATATGCTATCACATTCATGATTAATGTACTAAAATTAGTTTTTTGTAGAAATATATGAGAATCTCAGTCGACTAACACTTGGACCGAGCAGCAACTTGGTTAAAATTATTCTTGAGCGAGATGTGATCAGTAACATAATTCATTTCAACCTTTCAAATTTTGGTTTACATATTCGAATTTTTACTAATTTCTTGGTTTCTACATCTAACATGAATGATTTATCATGGAATTTTGATTCTCAAATGCAATTTTTTGTGAATATTTTTCTTATGTTGGACCTTTTTACTCTGTATGAGATTAAGGCGAAGCTCAAAATATTTTAATATATTTTGCATATCTTTTATGATCTTAGTTGATTCTCTATATCAATAAAGGCTTAACATCCTTTGACATTTGGTTTAGAGATTCTCTTAGATCTTTTTTATGATGCTTAATGGCTTATATATACCAATATGGGCTTAACATCCCTTATATTTAATCTAGAGATTCTTTTATTTGTCTCTTTTTGTGCTTAAGCATCTAGGCTTAATATCCTTTGAAAATGATTGAGAATAGATTTATCTTTGTCTTTTGATTTTTATGGAAAATCCCTATATCGTGGAGGACTTAACATTCTTTACATTGATATTGAGATATCCTTTGAAATATAGTGTTTCTCATGGAATATGTTTACCATGGTGGACTTAACATTCCCTACCATTAGTTTAGAGTATCACTTTAACAGTTTATGCTAATTGGGTCTTCTTATCATGAGAGAGTTAACATTCCTCTTATTGGTAATTTGACAATATTTTAAAATCATTACTTGATCATAACTTTCTATCTTTTTGAGATAACAAGGGGGGAGAAAATCAATGAAATAAATTGGTTATCATCTATCATCATAGCAATTTATAAAGGGGAGAAAGTTCATGAGATAAAGTTAAAGGTAGGAAGTTCTTTATTGACTACTTTCAATTTCTCTTAAGGAAACATTTGTCTCATAAAAAGGGGGAGATTGTTGGCTTTTCAATATGCCACACTCATATTTTCATGATGCAAATAGTTCCCAAATTTAATTACTAACATATGTATCAAGTATGTCAGGTGATCAAGGAACGAAGTCAAGATCCAGCTAAAAATACCTTACAAATTTTATATCTTTGAATGTTTGCAAATCAAGTTTTACCATGTATTTGATTGTACATGTGTATTTTGTACAACTTGATAGATATAATGTAAGGACAAAATTATGATCAATGGAGTGCCTTCAAAAAGATTATACCCTACTAGAGGTATAAAGCAAGGAGACCCCTTAGCTCCTTATCTCTTTGTGGTTGCAATGCAGGGTCTGTCCTCAATGCTTAAACCTACTGAGGAGAGCAAGTTGTTTAAAGTGTTTAAAGCTCCCCATCTGTTTTATGTGTCCCATGTCCTTTTTGTGGATATTGTTGTTATTTTTGTTGAGTCCGATTTCAAGTTGATTGAAACTATTGCAAAAGTGGTGAATGATTTTGGGGAGATATCGGGGATGGTAATTAGCAAAGAGAAAAATGTTGTGTTCTATAATGAAGTTGCTAATAAATATGTTCTAGTTGATACCTTGGGAGTACATATTGATGTGTTGCCTAAGAAATATCTTGGGCTCCCCTTGTTTAAAGGAAGGATTACTAGGAGTTTGTGTGCCTCTATTTTGGACAAATTGGATGCAAGAATTGAGGGATGGAAATCTAGATTACTCTCCTTTGCTGGAAGATTGGAACTTTCCATTTCTACCCTATCATCTTTTCATATGTACTGGGTGGCTGCTTTCCCCTTTCGTGCAAGTGTTACTACTGATATTGATAAGGTGTGTAGGGATTTCTTGTAGGGTGGTCCAATCTTGGACAAGAAGATACATATGGTTGATTGGAAGAGTATATGTACTTCCAAAAATGAAGTGGGTCATAGTATTAGACATACTAGTGATATTATGGTTGCTAGTATGGTGAGAAACTTGTGGAATGTTGTAGGGAAGAAGGGCGCTCTATGGGTACAGTTGGTATATGAAAGATACCTAAAAGAAGAATCTATGTGGAGTATTACATTCCAATCCAATAAAACTTGGATTTGGAAAAAACTCATCCTTTTTAGGGATAAGATTCTACCTGGAGTGAGATACTCTATTGGGAATGGTGATAGTACCTTGCTATGGAGAGATCCCTAGTTAGGGGATGGTTTATTTCTAAATGATCCTATATCTGTGAATTATATGAGCAGTTGTGGAGTTAGTAAATTTGAAAAAAAATAACTGCTATGTGTTAGATAAGAATGATTGGTTAGTTACCAGATCGAGGCATATCACTTATGTTATAAACTTTGTTAAAGAAAATACTGGTTTCTTAAAAGATAAGAAGGATACTATTCTGATGAAAGGGGAGAATGTTAGACATTTGAAGGACTTCTGGGAGGTTCTAAGGGATAGATATCCTTTGTGTCCTTGGGCCACATGGCTTTGGAAATCTAAAGGGCCTAGGAAATGTACTCTTACCTTATGGAGATGTTTCAAATGTGGGTTGTTGATAGTGGAATGTCTGAAAAAGGGGATTTTCAGTGTGCCTCCAGATGTGTTTTGTATTATGAGGATGAGGAAACTCTAGATCACATTTTCTTCTTGTGTGAGTTTGGGAAGAAGCTTTGGAGGAATTTGTGGACTACAAGACTGTAGAAAGGGTGCCTATGAATTTTCATGATCTGCTGAACAGAAGGAACATGAAGGAAAGGACATTGATTATGTTTTTGGTGTATGAAATCTGGAGGGAGTGGAATCTAAAATTTTTGAAGGTAGGAGTAGAGATATAGATAAAGTGTGGAGTAATGCAAAGATATGTTTTGATAGATTTTGAGTAGTTTCTTGTTGCTTTTTCTTCTTATTTTCATAGCTTGTCTATGCGTTTGTACAGAAACTTCTTTGGTCATTAGTAAAAAGGACAACCAGCTTTTATGGATCAAAAAAATATAATGTAAGGACAAGTGATGATATTCCTTAACTTACCCAAAACCCTATACCATAATCATATGAAGCCTTTCAGGTTGATAGGTTTTAGTAGTAAAGTCATTACATAGCTTGTCACATATTTGTAAATTCCTTCATAGACTTTATCTCATTCGAAACCTTTGTCAACTAAAATCCATTCGATTCGATAAAACTCATTGTCAGCCATGGAATAACCATTACATAGTTTGTGTTCTAGGTCATTCTCCATCGAAGAAAATATCGACCGAGATGCTCGGTCAAAGAAAAGTTTGATCAAAAAAGAGTCATTCTGCTTGCCTAGACCAAGTAGTTAGGCCTACAATTTACCATTAGACTCAGTTGCAACATAGAGCACTTCTCGATCGACAAAGAGTTTGTAACGACCCCGACACCCGGTATCCCCCAATTAAGGGAGACCAAAAGGTCAGAGCCGTTAACCAATAACCCAGATCAAAGGTTCGAAAAATAATCAATAATAATTAATAAACTTTACCAACTAAACTGAAAATTGGTATAAAATAAAATTTTGCTTACCTTTTTAAAATAGGGACTTCTAAACTTCTAACCATGAAGATAATGATCTAACTAATCCTCCTGTGTGTGTTAATTCTCATTTAATTCCACATATGCCACTTTACTATTTGTTCTTTTCATTTTACCTAAAATGTCGACATACAAAATGTCAGTCAGCAAGAAGCTGGTATTTGGGAGAAACAATAATTGTACAACTATAATAACAAAGTAATCAGCCAATTATCATTTAACAGCCAAGATTACGTTTTAAACCATACTACTCAATCCTTTCCTATCCCCTATTTTTGTGTTGTCCCTGCAGTGGACCGAGATACTACCTCTCTCTAGGTAGATCCTTATTAAACCCCACATGATCCTACCTAGCAGGTAGATCAATATCTAGGGTTGAGTCGCATGGCACTACCCATAGGTAGTCCAATCTCTGACTCCAAGTGACTTGATTGTCCTACCCCATTGGTAGCCATGTACTGAGTCATTTGATGACCTGATGGGCCTACCCCATTGGTAGCCATGTACTAGGTCAACCCATTAAGCTATAGAGGGGACTAGGATCTGAGCTAGTAGGCACATCTCTTATGTGATAGTCATATTCACATTATAATTTACATGAATTAAATTCATCCAACAATTAATTCAAGCCACGAAGTAAACATCGATAAAATCCTTGGAAAACTAATGCGGGATAATCATAAGCGTAACCACATACCTGTCAAGTTAATGTGAGACAGAAATATTCCAATCAACCAATAGGCAATCAAGCATTCAATAAGATCCTGAAACAATTATACAAATTCCTTTTATTATTCATGTCATTAAGATCTATTAAATCTAGCTCGCTTCTTAGGGTTTCTAGTCCACTTTCAGGGTTTCCATTGCAATTAAGGTTTCCCTTCATCTTTTACTATTTCAAACCCTAATTTAACGCAATTGATCACCAACCCTAATTATGTCAACATCTAATCCACAGTTTTGGACTAAAGGCATATTTAACCATTAAATAAGTCCATTAATCCTCTTTTACATTAAAGCTATTTTTTATCCTTCTAACCCATGACAACATCATTATGCTCAATTATCATCAATTCAAAGTTCATTATAGTCTAATTCTCATATGAACTTGATTTACCATTAATTCTATTTTTTATTCATTAGAAAACCCTAATTACTGCATTTAGGGTATTTAACCACAATTAGGAACTTTAATGCTCAAAATAGATTAAAATCATCATCCCTTAACTTTATTCACAAATTTAAATAATTAATGTCATTAAGAGTCAAATTTTCCAACATTAGAGTTTCAAGGCCCATTAAAGTATATTCATGCAAATGAAACTCAAATTTAACTAATTACGTCAAAAATTCATCTTTTTCGATCTTAATGTATCTCTTTATGATTAGCAGGTTATTATCAACTTTAACCATCAATTAAACCCTACTTATCACATTAATCATATCCAAATAGGGTTTCTTAATCACTATTACACTAAAGTTAACAAATTCCATTACTTTTCAAATTCCAATCAGAATTAGGCCTCAAATATATTTTTATTGCATTCCTCTCATTTTTCTGAGCAAAATTCATGTATAAACTTTTGTCATCCGAGCTAATATTAAAGAGTTATGATTTTCAGAAGAAATACCTTAATTGGGCCAATAGGGAGGTGTCATGTAGCCTCTCCCATGCAACGCATGCTTTTCTTGTTCAGAAATATTCCGTTCTGCCCTCCTTTAAGTGGGTCGATGCTTCATACCCCGGAGGGGTAAAATAGTCCAACACCACCCTGCTCCTTCCTCGCGCAAACTCCAGGCCGCCACCCTTGCTGCCGACCTGTAGCGCTCCGTGGGCTGCTTCTTCCTCCCCCGGCCATGGTTCTCGCCAAGAAACCCTACCCTACCTCAATTGTGCCCTCACGCATGTGGGGCGCTACCGAACTCGCGTCCAGCATGACCGTTTTGAGCTGGCCAAGCGCATGACCTGCAACATGGATGTCGGCCTTCCGTAGGCTCTGCTCGACAGCCACAGCCATGGAGATGATGGTCGACCATCTCGGACCATTGTGGGGGCTTCGTGCCTCCGACGAGACTTCCTCCCTGCTCCTTGGTGCCCTCGGGATAGGTCTAAGC
The DNA here is from genome assembly GCA_963693085.1 of Alisma plantago-aquatica. Taxonomy (NCBI): domain Eukaryota; kingdom Viridiplantae; phylum Streptophyta; class Magnoliopsida; order Alismatales; family Alismataceae; genus Alisma; species Alisma plantago-aquatica. The sequence goes on from OY856411.1 coordinate 653,197,028, forward strand.
TCTCGTTAGGGTTTTGATCATGAGGAAGCAATAAGAAGATGAGGAAGAGAGTGGGAGACGTGGGATCTCTCTGGAAATCGACCCTGGGCTCTACCCCTTTTATAGGGGAGGGTTATCCACGCCCCAGACTGCTTGCCCACGAAGCAACCAAGCCCTTTTCCAACTTGGAATCCTATTCCTTCATGAAGAAGAAATTTTATCTCTCCTACTTATCTCCTTCACATGCTTTATTTCATGGATGATTGGAAATATGAAAATCCTCTCCATTACTCTCTATATTCTTGGCTTTTCACCTATTAGCCATGAAATTATATTTCCTTAAGTAGAAAATACTTTCTTCTTAACAAAACCACATAATTTATTAATAATGTATCACATTATGCTCTTATTTTGCAATTTTGGTATTTTCTCTTTCTTTCCTCTTTATTGGGGCTCCTTTGACCCCAAGAAACTCTAAGAATTCGAAATTCTTTTTATTGAATACTCATTATCCTTCTAGATGCATCTAAATGCATTATTCTTCATTATCTTGTTTTATTTCTTATTAAAATATTTCCTTTTGAGGATTTCTCTTTATTTCTCTTTTATTTTCCTTCTTGGTACTCCTTTTATCATTAGGAATGCTTGGGATACGAAATTCCACCAAGAATAACTCAATTACACCTCTTTTCACTGGTTTTCCACATTTTACCATTGTTTTCAATTTCTTTCTTAATAAAGAAATACTTAATTAATCTTTTCTTTTCTTATTGCTTTTTCTTTGCAACTTTGGACTCCTTGGAATCCAAGGAACCCATGTGGCATGAAATCCACCTTTGGATTAAGTTCCTTGCCTTCTAGAGGTTTCCACATCTTTCTTTTCTCGATTTCTTAATTAATTGAATTCCCTTGTTATTGGGCTCAATAGCCAATAAAGCCCACAACACAATCACCAAGGCTATTGTAAATGAAATCCATTTATTCAAAACAAATTATATCATTTGTTCTTCAAATATCTTTAATATTAGAAATTACATTTCTCACCAAATGAACCCAAAAATTGGGGTTGTAACATCCTTCCCCTCTTATAAGAATTGTGTCCTCAAAATTCCACCAAGCAAAAAAAAACAAATCAGGATAAACATTTCTTATATCCATAGTGGCTCCCATGTGGCCTTACCCTTTCCATGGTTCTTCCCAAGAACCTTCATCATCTCATATTCTTCCATCTGAGTTCTTTCTTACCTTAGTATATCGTACCCTCATAGGTGACTCAGGACATTTCAGCCTCTCAAAAGTTGAATAGGTTCAGGGCTCAGCACCTGGCTTGGGTACCTCACACAGTGCTCTAGACTGGACTCATGTAACACCTTATACATCATGTTATCCTGAGGGGTAAGGCTAAACACAACCTTCTCCACCAATCCATCTCAAATGGACCCATATACCAGGGACTCGGCTTTCTTAGTTGTAGCTTAGAGGGGTGGTATTTTCACATCACATATTCTCCCACGGTGAACTGCAAGTCAGTCTACTTTGCATCAGCTCATGACTCATGTCACCACTGGGCTCTCTCTCATCCACTGCACGATCAAAGCGACTTCATCTGCACGCATTGTAGTTCTTTTTTGACCTTCGTGAGGCCTCCTTCACCAACATCACCTTAATGAAGTGGTGACTGACACAACCTCCTTATATAAATTTTGACATCCCGATAAAGGCTATGGTGGTTAACATCACATCTTAAGAATTGTCTCTATGTATCACCCTAAATGAGCATGCATGCTCTCATCAGACCCTCTAGTCTGGATCATATTGTCCATTAGTACGGGGTGATAAACTGTACTATTTTTGAGTTCTTCATGTATCTACTTCCACCTTATGGAAGTGAACCTTGGTCATACCCAAGAACTTTTAAATTCACATCATGGTGTGGTTGAACCATCTTCTCTCTTAAGTAGTTCAACCAAATATGTCTCATGACAGTACTCTTCCTTTCTCATGTCATCTAGGTAAGGTGATCTACCATAACCCATATTGGATTTTGACCTTCCTTGGTCCAGAGGAGACTCACAACATCCACAGTGATGAGCTCCCAATCCCTCTTGGGAACTCTTTATACTTTATATCCATGCACTGGGTTACTGGAGTTCGTCCATCACCTCCTGGCTTGCATGGCCACATGCTACATGCAACTTCACATCAAGTCGCTAGAGTGCAACTATCACTTACTATCTTTTGGTGATTTTAAAACCATGATTCCCGGTATGTCATGATTCCTCAAGATCGATACCTTGGAAACCCTAAACCACTCTCATTAAGGTTTTCAACACTTTCCTTTCCAAAGAATTACATCTGAGGTTCGAAAACCATCCTTTCATTATATCACGGACTTAATTGGCTAACCAAACAATCATTTACTTGATTAACTGCTATTGATACATCTGTGTGTTAGCCAAACTTATATCTTTTCCTCAACTTAAGGTTAGCCTAACAACGTCACCTTCTTCTAGATTCCAGATAAACTAGGCAACTATATCTCAACTAGAGCATTCATTACCGCCTTTCATCCTCCATGTATTATACTTATCATCTCATCTCAAACTCTAAGTTTATCTTCATCAAGAAACTCTGAGCTCATCCACCTGGTGATCAAACTCAACCTTGTATAACTTGCAAATTCCACAAAGCTTCTACTAGGAACATCCTTACAAGGTGATTATCTTAATACTTTTATCGTTTGTACATGTCCATGTATCATTCACTCCACCAGGGCACATTATCATCTTTGTCCTCATTCCTTATAGCAATGTTCCAACTCACATCATCTTTACCCTTGGTGTATGGCATGTGTACTGTCCTATCTCTCACTCGCATAACAAGAAGAAATAAGCATTTGGCGGCCATCCAAATACAAAGTTCTTCCTATTCCAAGAGTAGAGATGGTACAACCCACATTGCCAGTACACCTTCAAATCTAAGTTGAAACATGAAACTTATGTCTCTACATCACAATCATCTCGATATCAAAGTTACTTCCATGGAAAACTGGTTTCGAACCTACTTTGGTCACCACACAATCCTTGGTCATCTCCTCTAGGTCTATAGGGAGCCGGCACTTTTGGGGTCATCCCTCTTCCCTCATGCATCAGAGAGTGCCCTACTCATCTGCCCTTTGGGTCCCATGAGTTCATGAAGGTGATCAATCTCCTAACCCATGGCCCTCAGACAATGATAGCTATTACCTCCCGACGCTATGGTCATGTGCAACTAGGGAATTAGGAAACTCCTACTTCCATAGGCCTTATCCCTACCTGACCCTAGGTTAGACTTAGGATTATATCATAGTACATGTTCAACTTAGAACCTTACCCAATCCTTCATCATCTCTCTCTGCATTCTTGGGTTGTCTTTCATCCTTTCTCAGGGATCATGGCGACCTGCCTACCTTGGTCAGGCCCCATACCGGTTACCTCCATGGTAACACATCCATATGCACAAAGAGATGGTTATCTATGGGTCTATAGGTTCATTCTCATGCCATGTACTCTTCACTTAGCTTCTCAAGATCCTCTAAAACCTCAAAAAAACTGGTATACACCCTACAAAAGGGTCCCTTGTAACGACCCTCAAAATTCAGTCCAAAAAATTTCTTGCGTTTAATAAAGATGGAACCCTAAGTTGAAAGAGTTTGTCTTTCATTTGTTGACTTAAGTCGAGACCATGCTTAATTTATATTCCAATGTGAGTTAAATATGCAAAGTGGACCTTGAATTGAATCTTTTACATCAATACTTAATCACATTAATGTCATGTATAATGCACAAAAACATAACCCTAATTATGCAATGGTGACTAGTTGGGATTGAATGATAATTTGGACCCACATACATGTATAATGTATCCCACTATTTGGTATATGAGTAAATAATAGGATAATGGAGTTTCCCTTGGATTTTGGTGATAAAATTTCTTTTTAATGATTATTAATGTGCTAATTACCCTAAGTACCTAATGATGTAAAACACATGTTTACCTAACTCATATCCAAAATCTGAGTGGATAATTGGATTCCTCATGGTCTAATTAGCTTATCTATCAAGTTTGGTTAGATTTGAATAATCCTAGATGCCTCAAATGATAGTAGGAATAAAATAGAAGATAATTACATTCTCTTGATTAATTAACTCGATAATACAGTCGATTATCTTAGTTTTAGCCATGCCCGTCCTGTCGCACACTGCTTTAAGATGATCGGGCTCTTTGTGAGCTGTTGGATAACGATCGGAGGTAAAGCTTTCGTCCCCTTCCTCACGCTAAATCTGTGTGTGAGGTTCTATGGACTGCAACAAATCTGGCCGATCGTTCTCTCTCTCTCCCCTCCATGTTTGCCCTTTTTCTCACCACGAACGGAACCATGAGGTCTTTCTGAGTTAAAATAGCCCCCACTCGAGCCCTAGATCCCCTCACAGCAGAAACGCCCAACTGACCTTCCTCCTCCAGTCAACGACGCCACCACCCCAAGCCACGAGGGCCCTTCAGACCTAGAGAAATCGATCCAAAAAGCAAGGACGACATCTGTTAGACCCTGCTCTCCCATCAATTTCACTTGATTCAACGCGAGCTAGTACCGCAAGCTTGACCTTCCTTGCTGACGTCGGTGAGCTCAAGTGGGAGGATCAGTGCCTCCCAGTTCGATTCTTCTTCAGGTAACCATCGCCGTGCCCTGTTCTACGATTTCCTCATATCGTTAGGTCGTGCGATCCACCCCAGTGGTGTACCCTTGAAACTGGATTTCTGGCTATACAACTCCATCTCCATCCAAGCTTCTCGGCCATGCTTAATCCAAGAGAACCCCTTCACTATCCTCTATAGATCAATTTGAAGCTTTTCATGCCCTCAGTTATATAGTTATGTTATTGTTTGATCGGAACCCATTTCCGAGTTGGGTCCCCTGCTGTGGACATGGCGGCAAGGACAGGGGGAGGTTATGTTTATGGTTTTCTGTGGTTTTGAAGGTATGAGCTTCGGTCTGGACTACAAGGTGAAATTCAGTTCTTCTTTGCCCTTCCCATTCGTTCACTTCCACTTTCCTTTTGGGAGACCAAAGCTCCAGTAACGTTGGTCGATGCCATGGCTTAAACCATGAAGAAGCCTGGTGTCTACTTTCCTTGGTTGCCCCCATGAATTTTCAATCGATGTATCGTAGGTCCAGGGGTATTATGGGTGTTTTGAAATTTATATATATCAGTATAGTTGCGAGTATGCTAAGGACTATTTTACTCATATGCCCTATCATGCCTCCTGTCTCAGATTGATAATGCAAGGGCAAAATAGTATATTGATTGCCTGTTTTAAATCGACTCCTGGATTTACTGAATTAGCTTTGATCGATTTTTCCTCGCCTCTGATTGGTCAGGATATATCTAATCTTGACAAATTCATAGAAAATGCTACATGTGTCAGATGACAACGACCCATATATGAATTTTGCTCAGTTTTTGAGATCTAGATGATGGACAAGGTTCCAATTCTTGTTTTTTCTTGCTTTTCACAAAACATCAGACTTAGTGTAATTAGGATTTAACAAGCCATTAAACCCTAGAAATGAAGTTATGGATTATTCATTAATGGATGATTATTGAATTAACAGGGTGATTAGGGTTCCATCAACCCAAAGAAAACAACTAAGATCTCTCCTATGAGAGAGGTAAGTGGATTCATGCACTTTGAGTATTTAATATAAATTTTCAATCGCTTTATGTTTATTAAATCATGATGATCAAGTTAAACTATCTGTGTAGCCGTGTACTTCAATTGGGGTACTTCTTGCTATAATGTTATTATATGATTATTATGCTTTCAAGTTCTGTCGCCAAGAATTCATGTTATGATTATGGAAATCCAATTAAAGTTAATTATGTCAAGTTAATGACGAATCATGTAATAGGTTGTATTATTTTGTTCTCATCGTGATAATGTTGATCCTACGTGCCTTATGAACACCATTGGTGCAAATAATATCGAGGATACTATAATCAACCACCAAGATTTAGTTATGTGAATCCAAATCTATTGTTCAATTAGTATCATGTTTTTGTTTTCTTTTTCCCAATTATTATTTTGTCACAATAATATTCAATGTCTCTTACTCTAACGTTCTTTTATTGCATGCATGGCTGGGGGCGTGATGCCCGCAGGTACAAGGCAACCTCCAAAATAAATCCCTATGAAGGTCAACTGAAGGAATAGATTGAGGTTGTTAAGATACTCACATGGTGGGGTGCCATCTACGATAGGAGAACCTAAAGAGTATATATAATCTCATGTATGTCTTCAATAATCATGTATGTCTTAGTTAGTTTCAGTTCAAGAACTCACTTATGAACAATGTGTACATTAAGTTTAATATCTATGCACGGTTATTGTTTACTTTATTTGGAACGGTTATTATGCTTGTGACATCCCTTTGAGCAAAAATACCCCATGTTATGCAAAACATGGGAGTTGCTTCCATTGTTATATGTATGCTTAATGGGGGTGTTACGAAAATGGTATCAGAGCAAATAAGTAGATGGCCACCATGTAGAAATCACATCCACATGTTCTAATCCATAGGTATAGAATATTAAGTTCAAGATATGGGAAACCAAAGTAGGGTTTAGTCAGAAAACACAAGTTAGATAAGAGTTAGGGTTATGTGCCTAGATTTTTTTAGATTTTGTGTTAACTTTGAATTTGTACATAGCATGCTCTCTCTTCTTCCCACGTGTTTGTGGTATGGGACGCGGGCTCATGGGGTTTTGCAGAGAGAATGTTATGTGCAAAATCGTACTTGTCTTGCCCTCTCAAGTGCATGTGGTATGGGACATGTGCATGAGGAAGGTGTTGAGACAAGAGTTGACAATAAAGTTTGAGACATATAGACATCTAAACATAATTAATTACATAATAAGACCAAATATGCATACAAGGGGTAAATAATTTGATAGGGATATGAAAGAAAAAAATGATGCACATGCTACTGAACAATGTTCTCTTCCATTTTATGATTATGTGTTCGGATTGAACATCATGTGTTATTTCTATGCTTATGAATTATGAAATTATGAAAAATCATGTCTACATATAAGAAATCATGTTAAGTTGATAATTGTCCTCTCCACCATGTTATATGAGCCCTAATTGGCCTTATGAGCTCTGTGGGAGCATTATGTGAGCCCTAATCGGCCTTGTGTGAGCCTTCATTGGCCTTATGTGAGCCTTAATTGGCCTTATGAGCTCTGTGGGAGCATTATGTGAGCCTTAATCGGCCTTATGTGAGCCTTAATCGGCCTTATGTGAGCCTTAATCGGCCTTATGAGCACTGTGGGTGCAATCCAGGAGAGTGACTATATCAACTCAAGTAAAATTCATGTCTAATGTGAATTCATGTCAAGTTAATTAAGTTCTCATGTAATTATGTTAACTATGAGTAAGTCATGTCTTAAGTATGTTAATGAGACTCTACGATGATATCACAAAATTAACATGTACATATATGTGAAACCCTAAGGTGGGTAGTACCTTAATATGACATGAAAATTTTGGGGATGAAATTTCTATAAGGTGGGTAGGTTGTAACGACCCTCAAAATTCAGTCCCAAAAATTTATTACGTTTAATAAAGATGAAACCCCAAGTTGAAAGAATTTGTCTTTCATTTGTTGACTTAATTCGAGACCATGCTTAATTCATATTCCAATATGAGCTAAATATGCCAAGTGGACCTTGAATTGAATATTTTACATCATTACTTAATCACATTAATGTCATGTATAATGCACAAAAACCTAGCCCTAATTATGCAATGGTGACTAGTTGGGATTGAATGATAATTTGGACCCACATACATGTATAATGCATCCCACTATTTGGTATATGAGTAAATAATAGGATAATGGAGTTTCCCTCGGATTTTGGTAATAAAATTTCTTTTTAATGATTATTAATGTGCTAATTACCCTAAGTACCTAATGATGTAAAACACATGTATACCTAACTCATATCCGAAATCTGAGTGGATAATTGGATTCCTCATGGTTGAATTAGCTTGTCTATCAAGTTTGGTTAGATTTGAATAATCCTAGATGCCTCAAATGATAGTAGGAAGAAAATAGAAGATAATGACATTCTCTTGATTAATTAACTCGATAATACAGTCGATTATCCTAGTTTTAGCCTTGCCCGGCCTGTCGCACACTTCTTTAAGATGATCGGGCTCTTTGTGAGTCGTTGGATAACAATCGGAGGGTAAAGCTTTCGTCCCCTTCCTCGCGCTACACCCGTGTGTGAGGTTCTATGGACTACAACAAATCTGGCTGATCGTTCTCTCTCTCCCCTCCACGTTTGCCCTTTTTCTCACCACGAATGGAACCAGGAGGTCTTTCTAAGTTAAAAGAGCCCCCACTCGAGCCCTAGATCCCCTCACAGTGGAAACGCCCAACTGACCTTCCTCCTCCAGTCAACGGTGCCGCCACCCCAGGCCACGAGGGACCTTTGGACCAAGAGAAATCGATCCAAAAAGCAAGGACGGCATCCGTTAGACCCAGATCTCCCATCAATTTCACTGGATTCAACACGAGCTAGTACCACAAGATTGACCTTCCTCACTGACATCGGAGAGCTCGAGTGGGAGGATTAGTGCCTCCCAGTTCGATTCTTCTTCAGGTAACCATCTCCATGCCCTGTTCTATGATTTCCTCATCTCGTTAGGTCATACGATCCACCCCAGTGGTGTACCCTTGAAACTGGATTTCTAGCTGTACAACTCCATCTCCATCCAAGCTTCTCAGCCATGCTTAAGCCACGAGAACCCTTTCACTATCCTCTACAGATCAATCTGAAGCTTTTCATGCCCTCAGTTATTCAGTTCTGTTATTGTTTAATCGGAACCCATTTTCGAGTTGGGTCCCCTACTGTGGACATGGAGGTAAGGACAGGGGGAGGTTCTAGTCATGGTTTTATGTGGTTTTGAAGGTATAAGCTTCGGTCTGAACTACAAGGTGCAATTCAGTTCCTCTTTGCCCTTCCCAGTCGTTCACTTCCACTTTCGTTCTGGGAGACCAAAGCTCCAGTAACGATGGTCGATGCCATGGATTAAACCATGGAGATGTTGGTATGTATGCGCATAGAGCAAGTCATATGATGATTGTAATGGGATACTTTGTAAATGATTTGAATAATAATAAAGGCAATTTTCAATCTATATGTTTAAACTGTTTTTGAGATGATGGTGTAACATGATAGATGTCTAAAGAATGGTTTTTACTCAATGACGTATGCTTTTAGGTTCATGACCTAAACGATGAGATCATACGGATGTTAAGAGTATACATTCTTGTTTTGTCCCTAGTTGGTTGTTATTGTGGAAATAACCATAGACAGCAATAACACTAAAGACTAGATTGTGTGTTGGTTGATGACAGAATCTCATTAGTCATGATATAGTGATATCAAACCAAGCACATAGGTACTTGTTAGAGAACAAGGTACCGGAAAGACCCACCGTGAGAGTGACACATGGAACCATGACTTGGTAGTCACTGTCATCTCTCACAGTGATGGTGGTTAGTGTGATTCTTTGACCTAAAATCACTACACTCAACACATGTCGTTGGGTACACTTTGACATCATCAAACGCAGTCCTAAAACATGGGTTGTTATAAAGGTGATGATTGGGTGGCTTTGATACATGGGGCTTTTGAGGGGTGAGTGATAGATATGGGATTTGTCCCTCCTGAGGGAGTTTGATATCCTTGGCCACTTGATGAGTAGGATTGAGAAAGGCATGTGCATGCACGTGTGAATCAATATGTGATATTGATGTCATACACATCTCACTCGGTCTGCTCTGAGATCAAGGAAATGAATGAACATTGACAGGATGACTGTTCCATGCCTCGAGTTCATTCAGGATATCAGTGACAAAGGAATTATACATTCACTGTAATACCATTCACGGATTGTAGGATTGAAAGTTGTTCTCCAACTTTCTTTTTCACTTGGGTAGCAATGATGTGTGACTAGGCACCGCTCTTTGCTTGTGAAGTCATAAGTGTTATGGACTTTCACTGCCAATGTGAAATGGACCTGCCAGATCACACACATAGGATTTAACCTGGAAGAGGAGTTTAATTACAAGCCATGTTTAGATTGATTACTAAAGGAGTTTAGTAGTTCAATTAAACACTCAATTAATCGATAGCTCAATATCATAATGTTCAAGGTGTTGGACGCATTGATTGGAGTATCGGATTGATTGAAATCGCATTTGACTGATTCTGCACAACCTGCACTCCCAACCGATCGGTTCATGTGATGAACCGATCGGCTGAGGTTGCTGAATTGGTCGGCTCAATTGTTGAACCGATCAGCTCATGCACAGAGTGAAACGAGCAGTTCAAGTGTTGAACCGATCGATTCAACTGGTGCAACCGAGCAACTTGGGAAAGTAGGATTGGTGAGAATTTTCCTTGCGTTTCACTTGCCCAATTTGATTGGAACAAGCATTAGTATTCGATACCAATTAGAAACAAAAGAAGGAAAGTCAATCTGGGATCGACCAGGACCACCAACCGACCGGTTCACTTGTGAACCGACCGGTTGAGGTGTCCCAACCGATCAGTTGGTGCTCCAACTGACCGTTTTAGGTCCCCAACTGACCGGTTCACTTGTGAACCGATCAGTTCAGGTTGCGAGTTGGTTTCTTTTGTGGAAAATCTCGAACCCTTCTACTCCTGCTTTGAGTCCCATATTGTCGGGGATAGAGAACCTTGTCCCATGACCCGCCTATATATATAGGGGTATTGGGGGCTTCTCATAGTACAACTCAGTGCAAGCCGGTTGCTCTGCAAAGTTGTCATTCTCTCTGGTTTTGGTAACCGAGAGAGAGCCCGAGCAAGTGCTTCCCGCAAAGGGAGGTGCAGCAAGGGAAAGACAACTGCAGCTGCAATTGGCAGCAGGAGAGTGTGTTGGCGACTAGTATGTCAACAGAAGGGTGCGACTCCTTCCACTTCCTTGTGGGACAAGGAGTGTGGAGTTCTAGGTGGTCCGTGTGGACTACTTCAGAGGTGGGAGGTCACTGCCTCTTAGGAGGACAACTGTCATCTGACAGTCCGGTAGGAGGAGGAGTCTTCAGTCGCGGTGCGACCAGGAGCTACATAGACACCGTCCAAGACCGGAGGTGAAGACCGCGCAAGGCGCGAGGTACTGTCGCCGAGCAAGCCTCGAGACAAGGTATGATTCACAAACCATCTTTCCTATTATATAGACGTTGACGCGATTCCTTTCGTTCTGGGTTTTGGGGAGAAAATTTTTGTTTCTGCTATTTCTCTGCCTCCTTTAAAACCCAATAGTGGTATCAGAGCCATGTCAACTGTTCTATATTTTAGGATTATCGATGTGATCGATTTTGGTTTGTCGCCTTTATTCATTGCATGCGATGCGAATAATATCGGCTTTATACATGTCCAATCCACAAATCCCAAATATACATATATGATATGTAATATTAATGCAATCGATACGCGTCGCCCTTAAACGAGTTTTGTGGTGGATGTGTAGCATGACTATGGCCTATAAAACCCCTATATCTGTGTGTGGTTGTTTGTGTGGTTGCTTGCATCTTGGTCTGCGCACCGCGTCCCTTCTCCTATTCCCGATGTAACTCAAAATAATTCGAGAATTCTTTTTCTACCTTTGCTCCCCCCGAATGTAACTCGGGGTTTCACAATTAAATTGTAAATAGGATAGATTTTATTTCTTGTTATGTCAAAGAACGGCGGACGACCAGAAGACGACCGGTTCAAGGCGTGAACCGATCAGTTGGTGATCCAGACAGACGGTTCGAGGAGAGAGACGAGCGGGTGGCGACCTGAGGAGATGCACGACGATCGGTGAACCGATCGATTGGAGGCGCCAGTCGATCGGCTGGTGGCACCCGAACAACCAACCTGATGGTGAGCCGATCGGTCATGGAGATGAGCTGATCAAACCCAAAAAGGCAGGCATAGATTTCATCTTGTACAGGTTGCATGTGATGTAGACCTAGATGATCGTGATTCCTTCTGGCTCGAGGAATCACAAATAGGATGGCCATAATCATTGCTTTTTATCATTTTGCATGTTTTCTGTGGGATATAGCATGTATATGATACTTACTATATATTGTGGTGATTGGATATGTATATGTATATAAAAACCAAATCCCTCATTAAATATTAAGTTTTAGATGCCTTCCAAATGCGACACACGTGAAAAGCTTGATTGACCAAGTGTGGGCACGCCCTAGCGTGGTGCACCATCTATCTCGTGGAAGCATGAAGGATGAATGTGTGGGTATGCCCTAGCAGGGTGCATGTTCATCGTGTTGGCTTTGGGTCGGACTTAACAAGGTGACCTAGATAGGATCTAGCGCCTTGAGGCATGGAGATGATCATTGCAAGGAGTTACATATGACATCTTTCAAGAGTTGCATATGATGCAATTGGCAAGAGTTTCCTACCTGAGAGATCTGAGTTGTGGGTGACAGCCCTAGCTGGTCCATGGCTCAGAGGATTTTAGGATCTTGACCCACTAGAAGATTGTACGCTGCAATCTTCCGAATTGATGGTGAGGGCTATCAATTTGAGTAAAAATAGTGGGAGCGGTAATTAATTAAAGGCCTAATTAACTATCGTCAAATTTATTCAAATCAAATCAAAAGGAGTTTTGACAAATGCAAATTTTCTCTTGTAGAATGGCAAAAGAATCATCTTTTGAAATGGGCAAATTAATTGAGAATAAATTCCATAACTGGTTGAGGACTGTGAGAAGTGTTCTGCACAATCCAGATATACCAGGAGCCTTAGAATCCACTCTATGTATGCTTAATGCTTTAGTGAAGAAGAAAGAAGGTAATAGAGAGAAGTGTTCTCTCGCCAAACCAATTTCTTTGACATGGAGAGGATGGAAGGAACAATGGAAGAAAAAGTCAGAGATAGAGATCTCTACTTCTGGTGTATACGTGATAGAGATTAACTTTACTACTTCTTTGTCATGGGTACTTGATACCGGATGCGGATCTCACATTTGTTCAAATGTGAAGGATCTTAAGAGAAGTAGGCCTTTAGGGAAAGGTGAGGTTGAACTACGTGTTTCCAATGGGGCAAGAGTTGCCGCCAGCGCCGTAGGAACCTATGAGTTAACTCTACCAAGTGGGCTAATAATAGAGTTGAAGAACTGCTATTATGTACCTGCCATAAATAGGAATATCATTTCCGTCTCTTGTTTGGACAAAGATGGATTTGAATTTCTTATTAAGAATGGAAAATGTTCCATTTCTAAAGATGGGATCTTTTATGGCAGTGCCCCAATGTCTTATGGTCTATATTTGATAGACTTGGAGACAAATGTATACAACGTAAACACCAAAAGGCAAAAACTCAACGACTCAAACAAAACATATATCTGGCATTGTCGTCTAGGGCACATAAATGAGAAGCGCATTTCTAGACTCCATAAAGATGGTTATCTAGACTCTTTTGATTATGAATCAATAGAGACATGTGAATCTTGTTTGTTGGGCAAGATGATCAAGACTCCCTTTTCAGGTAAAGGTGAGAGAGCTAGTGATCTATTAGGACTCATACATACTGATGTATGTGGGCCTTTTAGATCTAATGCCAGAAATGGGTGTCAGTACTTCATTACCTTCACTGATGATTTCAGTAGGTATGGCTATGTGTACCTGATGAATCATAAGTCAGAAGCCCTTGAAAAGTTCAAGGATTTCATGAATGAAGTACAGAACCAACTTGGTAAAAGTATTAAGGCACTTCGATCCGATCAAGGTGGAGAATACTTAAGCCAGGAGTTTGAGGACCTTCTGTGAGCCCGTGGTATTGTATCACAATGGACTCCTCCTGGAACACCACAGCATAATGGTGTGTCTGAAACAAGGAATCGCACATTGTTGGATATGGTGCGATCAATGATGAGTTTTACTGATCTTCCAATTTCCTTCTGGGGTCATGCTCTTGAAACCGTCGCGTTTACGCTTAATCGTGTACCATCTAAATCGGTTCAAAAGACACCATATGAGATATGGTACGGGAAGCGTCCCGATTTGTCTTTTTTGAAGATTTGGGGTTGTGAGGCTTACATCAAGAAAACGTTTCCTGATAAGCTTGGACCCAAATCTAATAAATGTTATTTTGTTGGATATCCCAAGGAAACAAGGGGATATTACTTATACCACCCTACTGACAACAAAGTGTTTGTTCCCAGGACAGCTGTGTTCCTAGAGAAGGAATTTATTTCCAAAGGAAGCAGTGGGAGGAATATAGAGCTTGAAGAGGTTCAAGCCCAACAAGAAAACATTGAATCGGTAGATTTACCAAAGGAAAATGCAGATTCACAAGGTGTTGTGGAAACTCAGTCTCCTCAGGTAACACAAGTACCTCGTAGATCTAGTAGGACCCGCCTTGAACCTGAGAGGTTTGGATACCTTGTGACTCGGGAAGGTGGTGAGTTGATCATAGATGATAATCCAACTACCTACGTAGAGGCTATGGAGGGACCAAATTCTGAGAAATGGCTTGAAGCCATGAGATCCGAGATGGAATCCATGTACTCCAACAAAGTATGGACTTTGGTGGAACCACCCGAAGGGGTAAAACCCATAGGGTGCAAGTGGGTCTTCAAGAAGAAGACTGACATGGATGGCAATGTGCAAACTTATAAAGGAAGATTGGTTGCTAAGGGATTTCGACAAGTTCAAGGTGTTGACTATGACGAAACCTTTTCTCCAGTTGCCATGATTAAGTCCATCAGGATCATGCTTGCTATTGCAGCTTATTATGACGATGAGATTTGGTAGATGGATGTTAAAACCACAATCCTTAATGGGAATATAAATGAGGATGTGTACATGACACAGCATGAAGGTTTTGTAGATCCAAAGAATGCCAATAAAGTCTGTAAGCTGCAACGGTCAATCTATGGATTGAAGCAAGCATCTCGGAGTTGGAATCTTCGATTTGATGATGAAGTCAAAGTGTTTGGCTTTATTCAAAATGAAGATGAACCTTGTGTGTACAAGAAGGTTAGTGGGAGCTCAACCACATTCCTTATATTGTATGTGGATGACATACTTTTGATGGGGAATGATGCCTTAGCCTTAGAGAAGGTAAAGACTTGGCTTGGGAATACTTTCTCAATGAAGGACTTAGGAGAAGCATCCAACATTCTAGGAATTAAGATCTATAGAGATAGATCTAGAAGGCTTCTCGGACTAAGTCAGAGCACGTACATTGACAAAGTGTTGAAGCAGTTCAGCATGGAGAACTCAAAGAGAGGCAACATCCCCATGCTACATGGAGTCACCGTC
Source organism: Alisma plantago-aquatica (assembly GCA_963693085.1). Classification (NCBI taxonomy): domain Eukaryota; kingdom Viridiplantae; phylum Streptophyta; class Magnoliopsida; order Alismatales; family Alismataceae; genus Alisma; species Alisma plantago-aquatica. The sequence continues at coordinate 653,212,416 of OY856411.1, forward strand.
TCTAGAGCTCAATGTCCCCAATCTTGTGAAGAGAGGGAGTGTATGAATGGGATCCCATATGCATCAGCCATCGGATCCATCATGTACGCTATGTTGTGCACATGCCCAGATGTCTCGTATGCTCTCAGCATGACGAGCAGGTACCAGTCAGATCCCCGGGATGCTCACTAGACAGCCGTGAAGAACATCCTCAAGTACTTGTGAAGGACTAAGGATCAGTTTCTTGTGTACGGCGGCGAGGAAGAGCTGGTTGTAAAGGGTTACACCGATGCAAGCTTCCAAACTGATAAAGATGATTACAGATCGCAATCAGGATTTATGTTTTGCCTTAATAATGGAGTTGTGAGATGGAAGAGTTCCAAGCAAGAAACAGTTTCCGATTCTACTACTGAGGCCGAGTATATTGCTGCTTCGCACGCAGCAAAGGAGGTTTTGTGGATCAAGAAGTTCATTTCTGAACTTGGTGTAGTTCCCAGTAGATGTGATGCAATTGAGCTTTATTATGACAATAATGGAGCTATTGCACAAGCTAAGGAGCCCAGATCACATCAGCGGTCCAAGCACATACTGCGGCGCTTCCATCTCATATGAGAGATCGTACAGCGAGGAGATGTGAAGATTTGCAAAGTACCAACTGAAGACAACATAGCTGATCCACTGACGAAGGCCCTTTCTCAGCAGAAGCATGATGGTCATGCTAGGTCACAAGGACTGCGATTCCTTGGTGATTGGCTCTAAGTGCAAGTGGGAGTCTGTTGGTATGTATGCCCATAGAGCAAGTCATATGATGATTGTAATGGGATACTTTGTAAATGATTTGAATAATAATAAAGGCAATTTCCGATCTATATGTTTAAACTGTTTCTGAGATGATGGTGTAACATGATAGATGTCTAAAGAATGCTTTTTACTCAATGATGTATGCTTTTCGGTTCATGACCTAAACGATGAGATCATACGGATGTTAAGAGTATACATTCTTTTTTTATCCCTAGTCGGTTGTTATTGTGGAAATAACCATAGACAGCAATAACACTAAAGACTAGATTGTGTGTTGGTTGATGACAGAATCTCATTAGTCATGATATAGTGATATCAAACCAAGCACATAGGTACTTGTTAGAGAACAAGGTACCGGACAGACCCACCGTGAGAGTGACACATGGAACCATGACTTGGTAGTCACAGTCAGCTCTCACAGTGATGGTGGTGAGTGTGATTCTTTGACCTGAAATCACTACACTCAACACATGTCATTGGGTACACTTTGACATCATCAAACGCAGTCCTGAAACATGGGTTGTTATAAAGGTGATGATTGGGTGGCTTTGACACATGGGGCTTTTGAGGGGTGAGTGATAGATATGGGATTTGTCCCTCCTGAGGGAGTTTGATATCCTTAGCCACTTGATGAGTAGGATTGAGAAAGGCATGCGCATGCACGTGTGAATCAATATGTGATATTTATGTCATACACATCTCACTCGGTCTGCTCTGAGATCAAGGAAATGAATGAACATTGACAGGATGACTGTTCCATGCCTCGAGTTCATTCAGGATATCAGTGACAAAGGAATTATACATTCACTGTAACACCATTCACGGATTGTAGGATTGAAAGTTGTTCTCCAACTTTCTTTTTCACTTGGGTAGCAATGATGTGTGACTAGGCACCGCTCTTTGCTTGTGAAGTCATAAGTGTTATGGACTTTCACTGCCAACATGAAATGGACCTACAGGGTCACACACATAGGATTTAACCTGGAAGAGCAATTTATCCATAAGCCATGTTTAGATTGATTACTAAAGGAGTTTAGTAGTTCAATTAAACACTCAATTAATCGATAGCTCAATATCATAATGTTCAAGGTGTTGGACGCATTGATTGGAGTATTGGATTGATTGAAATCACATTTGACTAATTATGCACAACCTGCACTCCCAACCGATCGGTTCATGTGATGAATCGATCGGCTGAGGTTGCTGAACCGGTCGACTCAATTGTTGAACTGATCGGCTCATGCACAGAGTGAAACGAGAGGTTCAAGTGTTGAACTGATCGATTTAACTGGTGCAACCGAGCAACTTGGGAAAGTAGGATTGGTGAGAATTTTCCTTGCGTTTCACTTGCCCAATTTGATTGGAACAAGGATTAGTATTCGATACCAATTAGAAATAAAAGAAGGAAAGTCAATCCGGGATCGACCAGGACCACCAACCGACCGGTTCACTTGTGAACTGACCGGTTGAGGTGTCCCAACCAATCAGTTGGTGCTCCAACCGGCCATTTCAGATCCCCAACCGACCGGTTCACTTGTGAACCGATCGGTTCAGGTTGCGAGTTGGTTGCTTTTGTGGAAAATCTCGAACTCTTCTACTCCTGCTTTTAGTCCCATATTGCCGGGGACAGAGAACCCTGTCCCATGACCCGCCTATATATAGGGGTATTGGGGGCTTCTCATAGTACAACTCAGTGCAAGCCGGTTGCTCTGCAAAGTTGTCGTTCTCTCTGGTTTTGGTAACTGAGAGAGAGCTCAAGCAAGTGCTTCCCGCAAAGGGAGGTGAAGCAAGGGAAATACAACTGCAGTTGCAATTGGCAGTAGGAGAGTGTGTTGGCGACTAGTACGTCAACAGGAGGGTGCGACTCCTTCCACTTCCTTGTGGGACAAGGAGTGTGGAGTTCCAGGTGGTCCGTGTGGACTACTTCAGAGCCGGGAGGTCACTGCCGCTTAGAAGGACAACTGTCATCTGACAGTCCGGTAGGAGGAGGAGTCTTCAGTCCCGGTGCGACCAGGAGCTGCACAGACACCATCTAAGACCGGAGGTGAAGACCGTGCAAGGTGCAAAGTATTGTCACCGAGCAAGCCTCGGGACAAGGTATGATTCACAAACCATCTTTCCTATTATATAGACGTTGACGCGATTCCTTTCGTTCTGGGTTTTGGGGAGAAAATTTTTGTTTCCGCTGCTTCTCTGCCTCCTTTAAAACCCAACAGAAGAAGCCTAGTGTCTACTTTCCTTGGTTGCCCCCACGAATTTTCAATCGATGTATCACAGGTTCAGGGGTATTATGGGTGTTTTGAAATTTATATATATCAGTATAGTTGTGAGTATGCTAAGGACTATTTTACTCATATGCCCTATCACGCCTCTTGTCTCAGATTGATATTGCAAGGGCAAAATAGTAAATTGATTGCCTATTTTAAATCGACTCCTGGATTTACTGAATTAGCTTTGATCGATTTTTCCTTGCCTCTGATTGGTCAGAATATATCTGAACTTGACAAATTCATAGAAAATGCTACAGGTGTCAGATGACAACGACCCATATATGAATTTTGCTCAGTTTTTTGAGATCTAGATGATGGATAAGGTTCCAATTCCTGTTGTGTCTTTCTTTTCACGAAATATCAGACTTAGTGTAATTAGGATTTAACAAGCCATTAAACCCTAGAAATGAAGTTATGGATTATTCACTAATGGATGAGTATTGAATTAACAGGGTGATTAGGGTTCCATCAACCCAAAGAAAACAACTAAGATCTCTCCTATGAGAGATGTAAGCGGATTCATGCACTTTGAGTATTTAATATAAATTTTCAATCGATTTATTTTTATTGAATCATGATGATCAAGTTAAACTATGTGTGTAGCCATGTACTTCAATTGGGGTACTTCTTGCTATAATGTTATTATATGATTCTTATGCTTTCAAGTTCTGTCTCCAAGAATTCATGTTATGATTATGGAAATCCAATTAAAGTTAATTATGTCAAGTTAATGACGAATCATGTAATAGGTTGTATTATTTTATTCTCATCATGATAATGTTGATCCAACGTGCCTTATGAACACCATTGGTGCAAATAATATCGAGGATACTATAATCAACCACCAAGATTTAGTTATGTGAATCCAAATCTATTGTTCAATTAGTATCATGTTTTTGTTTTCTTTTTCCCAACAACTAAGATCTCTCCTATGAGAGATGTAAGCGGATTCATGCACTTTGAGTATTTAATATAAATTTTCAATCGATTTATGTTTATTGAATCATGATGATCAAGTTAAACTATGTGTGTAGCCATGTACTTCAAATGGGGTACTTCTTGCTATAATGTTATTATATGATTCTTATGCTTTCAAGTTCTGTCTCCAAGAATTCATGTTATGATTATGGAAATCCAATTAAAGTTAATTATGTCAAGTTAATGACGAATCATGCAATATGTTGTATTATTTTATTCTCATCATGATAATGTTGATCCAACGTGCCTTATGAACACCATTGGTGCAAATAATATCGAGGATACTATAATCAACCACCAAGATTTAGTTATGTGAATCCAAATCTATTGTTCAATTAGTATCATGTTTTTGTTTTCTTTTTCCCAATTATTATTTTGTTACAATAATACTCAATGTCGCTTACTCTAACGTTCTTTTATTGCATGCATGGTTGGGGGCGCGATGCCCGCAGGTACAAGGAAACCTCCAAAATAACACATCATGTGTTATTTCTAAGCTTATGAATTATGAAATTATGAAAAATCATGTCTACGTATAAGAAATCATGTTAAGTTGATGATTATCCTCTCCACCATGTTATGTGAGCCTTAATTGGCCTTATGAGCTCTGTGGGAGCATTATGTGAGCCTTAATTGGCCTTATGTGAGCTTTCATTGGCCTTATGTGAGCCTTAATTGGCCTTATGAGCTTTGTGGGAGCATTATGTGAGCCTTAATCGGCCTTATTTGAGCCTTAATCGGCCTTATGTGAGCCTTAACTGGCCTTATGAGCATTGTGGGTGCAATCCAGGAGAGTGACTATATCAACTCAAGTAAAATTCATGTCTAATGTGAATTCATGTCAAGTTAATTAATTTCTCATGTAATTATGTTAACTATGAGTAAGTCATGTCTTAAGTATGTTAATGAGACTCTAAGATGATATCACAGAATTAACATGTACATATATGTGAAACCCTAAGGTGGGTAGTACCTTAATATGACATGAAAATTTCGGAGACAAAATTTTTATAAGGTGGGCAGTTTGTAACGACCCTCAAAATTCAGTCCCAAAAATTTCTTATGTTTAATAAAGATGAAACCCTAAGTTGAAAGAATTTGTCTTTCATTTGTTGACTTAAGCCGAGACCATGCTTAATTCATATTCCAATATGAGCTAAATATGCCAAGTGGACCTTGAATTGAATCTTTTACATCAATACTTAATCACATTAATGTCATGTATAATGCACAAAAACTTAACCCTAATTATGCAATGGTGACTAGTTGGGATTGAATGATAATTTGGACCCACATACATGTATAATGTATCCCACTATTTGGTATATGAGTAAATAATAGGATAATGGAGTTTCCCACAGATTTTTGTGATAAAATTTCTTTTTAATGATTATTAATGTGTTAATTACCCTAAGTACCTAATGATGTAAAACACATGTTTACCTAACTCATATCCGAAATCTGAATGGATAATTGGATTCCTCATGGTCGAACTAGCTTGACTATCAAGTTTGGTTAGATTTGAATAATCCTAGATGCCTCAAATGATAGTAGGAAGAAAATAGAAGATAATGACATTCTCTTGATTAATTAACTCGATAATACAGTCGATTATCCTAGTTTTAGCCTTGCCCGGCATGTCGCACACTGCTTTAAGATGATCGGGCTCTTTGTGAGCCGTTGGATAATGATCAGAGGGTAAATCTTTCATCCCCTTCCTCGTGCTAAACCCGCGTGTGAGGTTCTATGGACTGCAACAAATCTGGCCGATCGTTCTCTCTCTCCCCTCCACATTTGCCCTTTTTCTCACCATGAACAGAACCAGGAGGTATTTCCAAGTTAAAAGAGCCCCCACTCGAGCCCTAGATCCCCTCACAGCAGAAACGCCCGACTGACCTTCCTCCTCTAGTCAACGGCGTCGTCACCCCAGGCCACGAGGGCCCTTCGGACCTAGAGAAATCGATCCAAAAAGCAAGGACGGCATCTGTTAGACCCTGCTCTCCCATCAATTTCACTGGATTCAACGCGATCTAGTACCGCAAGCTTGACCTTCCTCGCTGACACCGGCGAGCTCGAGCGGGAGGATCAGTGCCTCCCAGTTCAATTCTTCTTCAGGTAACCATCGCCATGCCTTGTTCTATGATTTCCTCATCTCGTTAGGTCGTGCGATCCACCCCAGTGGTGTACCCTTGAAACTGGATTTCTGGATGTACAACTCCATCTCCAGCCAAGCTTCTCGGCCATGCTTAAGCCACCAGAACCCCTTCACTATCCTATACAGATCAATCTGAAGCTTTTCATGCCCTCAATTATTCAGTTCTGTTATTGTTTGGTCGGAACCCATTTCCGAGTTGGGTCCCCTGCTGTGGACATGGCGGCAAGGATAGGGGGAGGTTTTGTTCATGGTTTTCTGTGGTTTTGAAGGTATGAGCTTCGGTCTGAACTACAAGGTGCAATTCAGTTCGTCTTTGCCCTTCCCAGTCATTCACTTCCACTTTCGTTTTGGGAGACCAAAGCTGCAGTAACGATGGTCGATGCCATGGCTTAAACCATGAAGAAGCCTTGTGTCTACTTTCCTTGGTTGCCCCCATGAATTTTCAATCGATGTATCGTCGGTCCAGGGGTATTATGGGTGTTTTGAAATTTATATATATTAGTATAGTTGCGAGTATGCTAAGGACTATTTTACTCATATGCCCTATCATGCCTCCTGTCTCAGATTGATAATGCAAGGGCAAAATAGTAAATTGATTGCCTATTTTAAATCGACTCCTGGATTTACTGAATTAGCTTTGATCGATTTTTCCTCGCCTCTGATTGGTCAGAATATATCTGAGCTTGACAAATTCATAGAAAATGCTACAGGTGTCAGATGACAATGACCCATCTATGAATTTTGCTCAGTTTTTTGAGATCTAGATGATGGATAAGGTTCCAATTCCTGTTTTGTCTTGCTTTTCACGAAACATAAGACTTAGTGTAATTAGGATTTAACAAGCCATTAAACCCTAGAAATGAAGTTATGGATTATTCATTAATAGATGATTATTGAATTAACAGGGTGATTAGGGTTCCATCAACCCAAAGAAAACAACTAAGATATCTCCTATGAGAGAGGTAAGCGGATTCATGCACTTTGAGTATTTAATATAAATTTTCAATCGATTTATGTTTATTGAATCATGATGATCAAGTTAAACTATGTGCGTAGCCATGTACTTCAATTGGGGTACTTCTTGCTATAATGTTATTATATGATTCTTATGCTTTCAAGTTCTGTCTCCAAGAGTTCATGTTATGATTATGGAAATCCAATTAAAGTTAATTATGTCAAGTTAATGACGAATCATGTAATAGGTTGTATTATTTTGTTCTCATCATGATAATGTTGATCCTATGTGCCTTATGAGCACCATTGGTGCAAATAATATCGAGGATACTATAATCAACCACCAAGATTTAGTTATGTGAATCCAAATCTATTGTTCAATTAGTATCATGTTTTTGTCTTCTTTTTCCCAATTATTATTTTGTCACAATAATACTCAATGTCGCTTACTGTAACATTCTTTTATTGCATGCATGGCTAGGGGCGCGATGCCCACAAGTACAAGGCAGCATCCAGAATAAATCCCTATGAAGGTCAACTGAAGGAATAGATTGAGGTTGTTAAGATACTCACTTGGTGGGGTGCCATCTACGATAGGAGAACCTAAAGAGTGTATATAATCTCATGTATGTGTTCAATAATGTCTAATCATGTATGTCTTAGTTAGTTTCAGTTCAAGAACTCACTTATGAACAATGTGTACATTAAGTTTAATATCTATGAATGGTTATTGTTTACTTTATTTGCAACGGTTATTATGATTGTGACATCCCTTTGAGCAAAAATACCCCATGTTATGGAAAACATGGGAGTTACTTCCATTGTTATATGTATGCTTAATGGGGGTGTTACAGTCCCTCTCCTAGGATGGGAGGGAAACTATACCTTGATAACAATAGTCACAAACGTCCTTATGTTTAGGGTATACATCCACATGAGCATTCTTAGCACTAACAAGCTACCAAGGCATAAGCAGACACCTACGAAACCATGCTAGGTCATACTTGTTTTCATCCTCAACATTAGATCAACTAAGTCGTGAGGGGTTCATCAAACATACCCTTTCCTTTACTTCTACACATGAGGAGTATCATGCTCGAAACTATAGAGACTCAAATCTCATCATGAGCATCAGATACACTACTTCCCCTCTTAGGCCTAGGAACCCTAGGTTCACCTTTGGGTGTCCGACTGCATGCTCAATCTCTTAACCACGAATCAAGCATGTCCAAGGTATGTCATGTACTCCCATGGTCCTTTTATCTAAGCAGCACCTCAGAGTTGAATCCTCCCCAAGGACAACCAACTAGGTATAAAGCCTCACAACTGATTACTTAAACCTCCTCAGGGTCTAAAGCACTCTTTATCTCATCAATTAGGTAATCACTTATACCATAGGTACTAGAAGCATCCACTATCATCCACTTAGGTCGCATCATCCTCGACTCCCCACTATTCCTCATGTCTCAGAATCTAAGCTTCCAACCTTCTTTCTTGGGTCCTACTTTCTCTCTTTAGATCTAACTCCACATCCAGCCTCACTACATGAAGTTGGATCAAGCTTACCAGCATATCCCTCAACTCATGTTTGGCTCAAGATTATCCTTATCTCTTTATGTTTGTCACATAAACTATCCAGCATACTTACTTGACCAGGGTTTCAATCTACTTTCAGCACTACTGACGCACTCTGGGTGCAAGCTATACCCTACTTGCATAAGCCTATAGGGTTTCTATAGGTTCTTTACTAACCTCATCAATGAAGGATCTATCCTTCACTCAAACATGCACGACCCTTCCCAGGGTTGGGTTGCCAAAGGTGCTAGGTCACCAACTTCTCATGGCTCATATGGCATCCAAGGCATGTCTATCCAAACACTTGGTCTACCATGACATCTAACTCTTCATGTCATCTCCCACTCTAACCTTCACTTAGGGTTAGGGTTAACCTCATCCTCAGAGGATGTGCTAGGTCTCCACTTTTAATGGAGGTCTCTACCTCCAAGTCTAACTCTCTCTACTCATCCTCCTGACAAGGAGGTCTAGCCTCAGGTTTCTCCTGAATGCAATGACAACTCGTGTCATACGACCTAAGCATGTATCTATTCTTTAGTTTGTGCTTAATCAATTAAGCTTATGTCCATGACATCTTATTTACATGCTTTTCATTAATTTGGTGGAGGATTCCTTAGACCTTAATAACCCTACCCATACCTCAAGAGGGTGAGGAGAAGAGAGGAAACCCTAATCCTTAAGGTCCTTAACTGAATTTGAGTTGAGAAGGGATGAACAAGATGAGAGAGTCTTAAAGGTATCTTATTTTGAGTCATATCCTAAGACATCGGCCAGGCAGTCACACAATCTGGGAGTCCTCGTATTCTAACTAGCGGTGCGGAGGAAAATATTTCCAGCCCCCGGACGTGATCCTTTTCTAGACACCTCAATCTTTTGGACAATCCTCTAATAACTCCCTCGGGTTCTATATGATTTGTAAAATTTAATAATTATTAATGATTGGATGAGGAACCTATTCTCTGATACCAATTGTAACGACCCTGACTCCCCGTAACCCCCAATTAAGGGAGACCGAAAGGTCAGAGTCGTTGACCAATAACCCGGATCAAAGGTTCAACAAATAATCAATAACAATTAATAAACTTTACCAACTAAACTGAAAACTGGTATAAAATAAAACTTTTCTTACCTTTTTAAAACTGAGACTTCTAAACTTCTAACCATGAAGATACTGATCTAACTAATCCTCCTGTGCGTGTTAATTCTCATTTAATTCCACATATGCCACTTTCTTGTTTGTTCTTTTCATTGTACCTAAAATGCCGACAAACAAAATGTCGATCAGTAAGAAGCTGGTATGTGGGAGAAACAATAATTGTGCAACTATAGTAACAAAGTAATCAGCCAATTATCATTTAACAGCCAAGATTACATTTTAAACCATACTACTCAATCCTTTCCTATCGCTTATCTCTGTGTTGTCCCTACAGTGGACCGAGATACTACCTCTCTCTAGGTAGATCCTTATTAAACCCCCGCATGATCCTACCTACCAGGTAGATCAATATCTAGGTTTGAGTCACATGGCACTACCCATAGGTATTCCAATCTCTGACTCCAAGTGACTTGATGGTCCTACCCCATTGGTAGCCATGTACTGAGTCATTTGATGACCTGATGGGCCTACCCCATTGGTAGCCATGTACTAGGTCAACCCATTAAGCTAAAGAGGGGACTAGGATCTGAGCTAGTAGGCACATCTCTTATGTGATAGTCATATTCACATTATAATTTACATGAATTAAATTCATCCAACAATTAATTCAAGCCACGATGTAAACATCGATAAAATCCTCGAAAAACTAGTGCGGGATAATCATAAGTGTAATCACATACCTGTCAAGTTGATGTGAGACAGAAATATTCCAATCAACCAATAGGCAATCAAGCATTCAATAAGATCCTGAAACAATTATACAATTTCCTTTTATTACTCATGTCATTAAGATCTATTAAATCTAGCTCGCTTCCTAGGGTTTCTAGTCCACTTTTAGGGTTTCCATTGCAATTAGGGTTTTGCTTCATCTTTTACTATTTCAAACCCTAATTTAATGCAATTGATCACCAATCCTAATTATGTCAACATCTAATCCTCAGTTTCGGATTAAAGGCATATTTAACCATTAAATAAGTCCATTAATCCTCTTTTAAATTAAAGCTATTTTTTATCCTTTTAACCCAGGACAAGATCATTATGCTCATTTATCATCAATTCAAAGTTCATTATAGTCTAATTCACATATGAACTTGATTTACCATTAATTCTATTTTTTATTCATTAGAAAACCCTAATTACTACATTTAGGGTATTTAACCACAATTAGGAACTTTAATGCTCGAAATAGCTTAAAATCGTCATCCCTTAACTTTATTCACAAATTTGAATAATTAATGTCATTAAGAGTCAAATTTGCCAACATTAGGGTTTCAAGGCCCATTAAAGTATATTCATGCAAATGAAACTCTAATTTGACTAATTACATGCAAAATTCATCTTTTTCGATCTTAATGTATCTCTTTATGATTAACAAGTTAATATCAACTTTAACCATCAATTAAACCCTACTAATCACATTAATCATATCCAAATAGGGTTTCTTAATCACTATTACACTAAAGTTAACAACTTCCATTACTTTTCGAATTTCAATTAGAATTAGGCCTCAAATATATTTTTATTGCATTGCTCTCATTTTTCTGAGCAAAATTGATGATAAACTTTTGTCACCCGAGCTACTATTAAAGATTTATTATTTTTGGAAGAAATACCTTACTTGGGCCAATAGGAGGTGCCACGTAGCCTCTCCCATGCAACGCATGCTTGTCTTGTTCAAAAACATTTCAAACTGTTTGTTCAGTCCTCCTTTAAGTGGGTCGACGCTTCATACCCTGGAGGGGTAAAACAGTCCAACACCACCCTGCTCCTTCTTCCTCGTGCAAACTCCAGGCCGCTGCCCTAGCTGCCGACCTGCAGTGCTCTGTGGGCAACTTCTTTCTCCCCCGGCCGTGGTTCTCGCCAGGAAACCATGCCCTACCTCCGTTGTGCCCTCACGCATGTGGGGCGCTACCGAACGCGCGTCCAGAATGACCGTTTTGAGCTGGCCAAGCGCATGACCTGCAACATGGATGTCGGCCTTCCGTAGGCTCTGCTCGACAGCCACAGCCATGGAGATGATGGTCGACCATCTCGGACCATTGTGGGGGCTTCGCGCCTCTGACGAGACTTCCTCCCCGCTCCTTGGTGCCCTCGGGATAGGTCTAAGCTCTCGTTAGGGTTTTGATCATGAGGAAGCAATAAGAAGATGAGGAAGAGAGTGGGAGATGTGGGATCTCTCTGGAAATCAACCCTGGGCTCTACCCCTTTTATAGGGGAGGGTTATCCACGCCCCAGACTACTTGCCCACGAAGCAACCAAGCCCTTTTCCAACTTGGAATCCTATTCCTTCGTGAAGAAGAAATCTTCTCTCTCCTACTTATCTCCTTGACATGCTTTATTTCATTGATGATTGGAAATATGAAAATCCTCTACATTACTCTCTATATTCTTGCCTTTTAACCTATTAGCCATGAAATTATATTTCCTTAAGTAGAAAATACTTTCTTCTTAACAAAACCACAAAATTTATTAATAATGTATCACATTATGCTCTTATTTTGCAATTTTGGTATTTTCTCTTTCTTTCCTTTTTATTGGGGCTCCTTTGACCCCAAGAAACTCTAAGAATTCGAAATTCTTTTTATTGGATACTCATTATCCTTCTAGATGCATATAAATGCATTATTCTTCATTATCTTGTTTTATTTTTATTAAAATATTTCCTTTTGAGGATTTCTCTTTATTTCTCTTTTATTTTCCTCCTTGGTACTCCTTTTATCATTAGTAATCCTTGGGATACGAAATTCCACCAAGAATAACTCAATTACACCTCTTTTCACTGGTTTTCCACATTTTACCATTGTTTTCAATTTCTTTCTTAATAAAGAAATACTTAATTAATATTTTCTTTTCTTATTGCTTTTTATTTGCAACTTTGGACTCCTTGGAACCCAAGGAACCCATGTGGCACGAAATCCACCTTTGGATTAATTTCCTTGCCTTCTAGAGGTTTCCACATCTTTCTTTTCTCAATTTCTTAATTAATTGACTTTCCTTGTTATTGGGCTCAATAGCCAATAAAGCCCACAACACAATCACCAAGGCTATTGTAAATGAAATCCATTTATTCAAAAAAAATTATATCATTTGTTGTTCAAATATCTTTAATATTAGAAATTACATTTCTCACCAAATGAACCCAAAAATTGGGGTTGTAACAGAGTTCGACCAAGATATTTTCCAGTCGGATAATTTCACAAATGAAAATATTCTGGAACCAAAAAATTTTAATGATCAATTTAGTCTTTGCAACTTAATCACTTTCATCCTAATGGCTAACTGATCATCTAGAACACTCTTGACTATACCCATGGTTTCCCTAGCCACTTGTAAACATTTTTTATAAATAGGAGTGGTCATAGGACACCTAATACACAACAATTGAACAACAATGAAAATCATGTATGCATACTTGAGCATACTACATACTTGCCATAATTCTCAAAGATCTTAGGTCTAGTACTTTAAGTTTCTATGATTCTAGCCTAAGACCTTATCTCATATATAGTATCCTCTCCACCTGACACTACTTTGCATAAACCTTTTTGGAGTGGATCATCATCACTTGTCCATTAGAGATTGATTGTATATCATGTGACTTATTTGGTCACTTTATTTCTCCAATCTATTTCTTCATTGTTGTATTTCTCTTGGGCTTCTTCGAGTGAAGGTTGTCCAGGAACATGTGTGAATAAGGAGTCTTCTCAACTTGGTGTTCTTCCATTGGTCGTTAAAGAAGAGGTGAAGAACGGTGTTCTTCCTTGTCTGTCAAAGAAGAGGTTGTTTGATGCTCTTTCTCTTCCGTCAAAGAAGAGGTGGTTTGGTTCTATTCTGTGACCATCAAAGAAGAGGTGCATAGGGTGACCTTCTAGTGGCCCATCAAAGAAGGAGGTAGTTCTCCTTGAGCTGAAATGGAGGATTTGTCTTGACCCACAAAATACATCGACAAATTTTTTGTATTGTGTATCGGTATATAAAAGGAATAAAATACAAGGTTTAGATATTACGATTGGAAACAACTAGGTAGTAGACTGACATCATTTGGAAGAACCATTCTAAATTTGTGTCTCTTATGGTTGCCTCCTTTACTTTATATTTTTGTTGCACTTTAAGTAAAGTAATTTTATTTGGTTAAAATTAGCATATATATTTATTCAACCCCACCCCCTCTAGATCTTTCATTTAGTATCAGAGCAGGTTCAAGGAACCCTAACGGGTCTTAAAGAATGGGGGATAGTGTACTTGGCAACTTGAACTTGGAAGGAACACATGTGAGTCGGCCACCAGTGTTTGATGGATCAAACTACACATACTGGAAAAAGAGGATGCAGTTCTACTTCTAGGGAATCAACTTTGAATTTTGCAATATGATAGCTTGTTCATATGTGCTTCCAACCACTAAGTTAGAATATTGGAATCCTGACACGGTAAAGTAAGCCACACTCAATGCAAAGCGGTAAGTATTCTTTATTGTTCTTTATCTATTAGTGAATTTAATCGCATATCCTCATGTGAAATATTTCATGAAATTTGGTTCAAATTAGTTGTAACACATGAAGGAACTACCCAAGTTAAGAATACAAAAATTAGTATGTTGAAACACAAGTTTGAAATATTTTGTATGTAACCTAAGGAAAGAATTGCGGAAATGTATGTTATATTTTCTAACATTGTTAACAGTCTAAGTGCATTGGAGAAGAACATAAGTGAGGAAGATCAAGTATCCAAGATACTTAGATTATTGCCTCCCAGATATAAGTCAAAGGTTATTGCTATCGAGAAAACTAATGATCTTACAACACTAAAGATGGAGCAACCCATTAGGTATATGAAAATGCATGAAGTCACCCTTGAGGAGAAAGAAAAAGTGGAAGGCAAACAATAAAAGGAGAGAAGGAACGATCTTGCTTTCAAAGTCATCACTAAAGCATCATCAAGAAATATTATTCAAGAAAGCAGTGACACAAGTCATGAAGATGATGAAAGAACCTTGATTGTAGATGGTAAGAAATATAAGAGATTTCAATCTAACAAAACGCGTAGTTCCCCTTCCTCTTCTTCTGGGTTCTTTGAATGTGGAAAGAAAGGCACTTGGTTTTTGAATGCTCAAAACTCAAGAAAGGAAAGAAGTCATCATTCAAGAAGAAAGTAAAAACCTACTTAGCTGCATGGGATCAATCAAGTGACGATGGTGAAAGAAAAAAAGAGGAGGAGGTAGAATGTCTCATGGAAATAGTAGATGAAGAAGAAACTAATGAGGTAAATATAGTTGATTTATCTAAAGAACAATTAGTTAGCAGTCTTGAAGAATTTCATGAAAACTATATTTGCATCATCAAAAATGAGTGTGGCGTATCAAAAAGTCAACAATATCCCCCTTTTTTATGATGACAAATATTCCATAAGATAAATAGAAAGTAGTCAATAAAGAGCTTCATACCTTTGATTTTATCTCATGAATTTTATCCCCTTTTTTAAACTTCTATGATGATAGATGATAGCTAATTTATCCAAGGATTTTTCTCCCCCTTTGTAAAGTTATAAAATGATTTCCCCTTAGTGATATACTCTTGTAATTTATTTTGATTATACTAATTTGGCCAAATTAAATATGGTGATATAGTATTGCAATAGCATGTTTATTTCTTGTAAGGCTCCCAATTCCCACCATCATCGAGAAATGAACTTTTTCATGGTTGATATTTTTGGTCAGGAATCCATGTGTAGATAGGTTAACATGTCAGGGATGATTGATAATTTCAATATGTGCAGCTAGGTTGATAGGTCAACGTAGTAGATAATGTAGCATTGTGCAAGGAAAGAGAAAGACTCTTGAAAACAAAGTGTGCACATCATATTTTGTGTGTCTTATTTACATTCTGTTTATTTTAGAAACAAAATAGGAAACCAAAGATAAAAGAATAAAAAGGTAAAATAATTGAAAATAAACTTAGAGAAAATTAAAATAATACAAGAACAAACATGGATTTTCTAATGTCCACAATTGAGTCGTTGGACTATTTTATTTTTTGAGCAAAAGAAGAATATAACTATGAGTGGTTGGCACAAAACTGAGATAAAGGTGAAAATAAACAAAGATAGATAATTTATTATCACCACACCACATTTTTAACAAAAAACCAAATATAGATGCAAAATTGAATCCACCTAAGGGTGGATAATGTATGAGAAGTGTAACCAAAGACTGAGTTAAGCAATCCTTTTACACTCAAGGAAGGTGTTAGGAATTCCCTACTTCCTCAGAAAATCAATAATGCATGCATTGAATCCAAAGTAGATAATAGTGACGATTTGGGTTAGGGTTTGAGGTCAAAAAGCACACGATAAACATGAAACATTTTATGTTGGTGGTTCTTGGGGCTTTAAGATGAACATAAAAAATTTATCATCATCCCTAAAGAGTCTAGAAGATTAAGGATCTCAATTGCCTCAATGCCTCCCACAATAGAGATTCATCACAACTAAAAGGGGTGAGATGAGTTTTTGTGGTACTAGAGAGACAATAGGAAAATAGGTAGGTCAAATTGAGTGAATCGTGGTAGGTTGTGTGACAAGAAAGGTTACGATGACATAAACCAACCAAATAGATACAAGATAATCATGTACATGTGATAGTTCTTAAGATAGTTCAAGTATAGATTTGTCAATTAGATATAGAAATTAATATGATATGTTTTCATTAGTCATGTATGAAGATATTCATTTTAAATTCCCACTCCAGGAAATTTATATTGCTTCAAACAATTCTACAGGGCAAGACTTGATCATTGTTGAGATATTGCCCTGATCACAATTATTGAAAATGACTCTAGCCAAATCTTGTTTGTCCAGACAATGTGCTATCAGAAATTCATGGCAATTGTGATTTAAGATACATATGATTAGGTCATGCACAAAATGTATACTCCATAGAAATTAGGCTAACAAAGTGAGTTTGATAGATAATCATGAGATGATAATGGAAATAGTATCTAGCAAACAATCGAGATCAATAGAGATACATAAATTTTGTGATTAGGGTATCTAGATGGTCATATAATAAGATCATTGTAGCAGTATTAGTAGTCCTAACAAGATAAATGTATGTTTAGATCATGTGCAAAAAGTGATTGAAGAAATTAAAACAAAGATAAGATGAACTAGTTACTCTGACATGCATTATAAAGGCTACTGAAAGCATCTTGATCATGTTAGATACCCATTTAGATCTGAACGTGCACAAGAAATTAAGACATTTAATTCTATAAGAGGCCCCTTGTGCCTACTTACCATTATGCAATTTCCCAACATGATGGATAGTATATTGTCAAGTGTGGATGCTACTAGTAAGATTACGGTCGAAGTATGGAATAGAAAGGTAGTTTTCTCTTTATATTTAGGAGAGTAAAAATGGGTAAGCTTTAATGTAGATATAGGGGTTTATGAGGGCATGAACAAAAATAGAGAGGATGTTTCATGTGTTAACCCTGAATCATATATTAAGTTTAATAGTAGCAGTTATTTTATAGTTTGTGGTGTTGATAGTGTGATAAAAAGGGCATTTATTATCATTCCTTACTCTAAGTTAGGGTCAGCCTTTGTATATGAACTAGGTAAATTATATTCACAAAAAAAGTTAGAAGAGACAATGGAGATTGTATTGATTTTGTGTGTATCTTTCCATACAAATAATTGTATCTAGTTGGATATGTTTGTATACATTTGAAAACTATTTCCAGTAAAGCACAATAATTAGTGTTTGCTACTTTGTAAAAGCTAGCATGGGCAGTACATGTAAACAAGAAAGAAATAGTTTTTATCGTTCCTCCATGTAGAAGGAGAGTTTAATCTCACATTTCTCACAACCAAGGAGGCACAATACCTAACATATGGGAGGCATGTAAATATTTTTTAATGAAAACTTAATTTGGATATCAAAACACACACTCGTGCATGCATTCACACCACACCTCACCTTGTCGGGACGGGTCGAGTCTTGGTCAACTTAAACCCACACCATTCCTATTTTTTTGTGCTTATAAGAATGAACATATACTCTTGATCGTCTAGTAGATTTTTTGTGAGATGGGGGACCCCAATGGTGTATTATAAATAAGGCTCACTGGACAATTAGTTTAATTCTCTTACTTTATTGCCCATTATTAACCTACCTCCCTAGTTTTAGACTTAATCTTTATTGTCCATTGCCTTGCTGTTTCTTGTGGGGAGTTATGCTCATGTTTGAACCAAAACTAATCTTTGCTCCTGCTCTCTTCAAATATTTGATCAATTGAGTTGTGGTACCTAATAATCATTCATTTGTGTCATTTTTGTTGCTTAATGTCTTCCCACTCATAAGATGAAAACCTTCTACACATGTCCATTGGCTGTTCATGGGATCATATCAACTGGAACAACATATTGGTTTTTCTTCAACATTGGACTATTGATTTCTCTAAATAACATCCTTTATAAAGAACATATATGAAGTTTTAACTCAATCTTACATTTTCTTTTGATTATGCTAATTTTCCCAAATTAAATAAGGTGATTGTTATTGCAATAGCATGTTCATTTCTTGTACGGATGCCAACTTCCACCATCATCCAGGAATGAACTTTTCTCACGGTTGAATTTTTGGTTAGGAATCCATGTGTAGATAGGCTAACATGTCAGGGTGACTGATAAGTTCAACATGTGTATCTAGGTTGACATGTCAAGATACTTTACATAGTATCATGAAAAGAAAGAAAAAGATTCTTAAAAGTAGAGTGTTTGTTATAATGTATATATCTTCTTTACATTCAATTTACTTGGCAAACAAAAGAGAACCAAAGAAAAAAAGAATAAAAATGTAAAATAAAAAAAGGAAAACTAAAAATAAACTATAGAAACTTCAAATAACACAAAAACAAACATAAATTTTCTAATATCCATAGTTGAGTCGTTGGATTATTTTATTTGTCGAGAAAAAGAAGGATCTAACTACAAGTGGTTGGCATAAAACTAAGAAAAAGAGGGAAATAAACAAAGATAGATCTTTCAGATTTTGCACACCACATTTTGAATGAAAAACCAAATACATATATAAAACTGATTCCACCCAAGGGTGGATAAAGTCCGACAAGTGTGGCCAAAGATTGAGTAAAGCAATCCTATTACCCCCCTCTTCCGAGAAAATCAATTACGCATCTATTATATCCAAAGTAGATAAGAGTAACGATTTCAGTTAGGGATTGAGGTCAAAACCACACGATAAACATGACACTTTTTATGTTGGCTGGTTCTTGGGGCTTTAAGATGAACGTAAAATTTTCATCATCTACCCTAAAGACTCTAGAAGATTAAGGATCTCAATCGCCTCAGGGCCTCGCATAGTAGAGATTCATCACGGACAAAAGAGATGAGAGTTATAAGTAACATACAAGAGCTCATAGATGTTTTTCATCCTCCATGCAAGTTCGGGAAAGCATGAACAAAAATAGAGAAGATGACACTTGTGTTAGCTCTAAAACATATATAGGTTTAATACCACCACTTATTTTGTAGTTCTCGGTGTGGATACTGTGGTAAAGAAAATTTATAGTACCATGTCGACCTCTAAGTTTTGGTCAGTCTTTGTATATGAAAAGCCTAGTCAAATTATGCTCAAAAACTAGAGGAAATGAAGACCATATTGCTTATATGTGTATAACTGGATGCCAGGTTTGGAATTGAATTTGTATCTGGTTAAAAACAAAAAGTCGTGTGGTTGTATCAATTGATTGTAGCCGGTTGGATATTTTATCCAATCTAATATTATTTCTAATAAAGCATGATAGTTAGTGTTAGCTACTTTGTAAAAGTTAGCATGGGTAAGTCCAAAAGTAGGTGTAGCTCGTACATGTGAATAAGAAAGAAGCATTTTTTATCTTATCTATACTACTATAAAAAGAGCGAGTTTTACAGGCAGTTCAAATACGACTGTCCAAAGTCATATTGACCAATCACATACCACGATAAAAAGAGCGAGTTTTACATGCAGTTCAAATACGACTGTCCAAAGTCATATTGACCAATCACATACCACGCAACTTCTCCTACCAATCCTGCCAACAACCTCATTACCGCCTGCGTTGACGGCCTACTCGGGTACCTTCCCTTGCCCATCCCTTCAGTGGGCGCGCAGGAAAAGTGGCACCACACACGCCGCCAACGCCCTCCGTCCCCTTCCGCCGCCGACTCACCAACCCCGTCACCCTACCGCCACTCACGCACACCGCCCCCTTACCATGCGCCGACCAAAGGGAAGATGATGCCCCCGATCCGGCCCCACACCCATAGGAAGGAGGCTAACGGTGACGATTTTCGAGGCTCCGGAGACGCGGCTGGAATCGACGACGACGCCGTCGCCGGCAAGGCCGTGATCGCTGCGCACGAAGATGGGAATGGGGCTTGGGCTAAACAAGACAAATCGTACAATTGGATGACCTTCTCGTCGTTGGAAGCTGATTCATTCCAAGGTCGAGGAGGGTTCCAGTAAAACAGGTTTAAGAAGAAGAGGGTGGTATCTTCGAGGAAACCAATTTGTGGACGTCGGTGGAGGAGGAGCCAACCACCACGGGAGGCGACGCAAGTGCACCCCTCAAGTTCGGGGACCTCCATTGACAAGGATCGAGAGGGGCATTGCATGTTGAACAAGAAGCAGCTGCTGGTGCTTCTGATGCCAGATGGTTGTGCAGGATCACGTCGGCCATAGAAAAGGAGCAACGGCCGGTGAGGCGTGAACGAGAAGACTGACGCTGACGGAGCGCGCCACCATTGTCGGGAGACGCTGCGGAAGATCAGGAATTCTGGGAGGCTAAGCCGGGAAGATATATACTCCAACAGATCAGGAGGTAGATCATACCATTGTCTTCTGCCCTTGCTACTACAATCGCCGCTGGTACTTTGCTCTGTCAACAACATATCATCGCCGCCGTCCTGGTAGGTTTTACAACAAAGGCCACTCTCTATGTCGCGCTGCTCGTCAGGGACTTCTGTCGACGTCTGGTCCGGAGACGGCCGAAAGAATATGGAGAGAAGGCCAATAACGCGCGCGCTCGTCGACGGCTTTAGAGGGAAGACAACTCTCGCCTACAGGTTAGGGTATAGAAATTTAAGAAGGCTGGCTTTGCGTGAAGAATAGTTAGGTACGGAATTCTTAGTTACCTTATACGATGGATATCTTACCGTCATCAATGGTCAAGGATTTATCACACTCCCAAAATTGTATCCTGAACCTCTTTCCTTCATGTCATGTCATCACATGGGATAATCGATACATAAGAATTAAATACAAGATTAATTAATGCATCATTTTCGAAGGATGTATATTATGTAGGAGTTCTCTTATAGAAATATGGTAGGAAATCAATCAAAATTCACTTTGGTAAAAAAGAGTTTGTTCTATTATAAATCAATAATTTCTCTCTCAGTTATTTTATTTCAAGAGTTGAATTTGGGTGTTAATGTTAGACTGTCGTTGGTTGTCCATAGAACAAGTATAAAAGGCCTCCTGTACTACCATTGTTTAATTTGAGATCACCAAATATGCAAATAAGATAGTTTCCATACATTGAATAATATACACACATGAAGTAACTAAGCTCCTCTCAATCACAAAAATATAATTATCTCAACAAAAAAACAAGTAGGATATTATGTGGAAAGAAAATGTAAGATCCCATGAGACGACCGAAAATGAAGAGAAAAAAATAGCCTCTTTTATACTAAAAAATAACTATGTGAAAACAAAAAATTGATTAACAAACTAAGAAAAACAATAGAAAGAGAAACTAAATGAATTAGGAAAGTAGGTGTAAAGTAACATATGATCCCATAAGACAACCCAAAATGAGGAGAAAGAAAGGGCCTCTTATATTTTGAAAAAATAATCATATTGATTAAAAAACAAAGAAAAACCAATAAGGGAAGCAGACGTAGACCACATAAATTCATATGTAATTGAAGAATCAAATTGTGATATGATTATAAAAAATAAGTATTCTAATTTAACATAAAATAGTAAAAAAAAACTATATCTTGCATTATCCAAAATTGTATTATAATATCTGTGAAATAACTGCAATATCCAATTATTGCTTCCTACATTAAACTTACACAAACCAACTAACAACTTAACAAAAATCATGATGTAAATATTCTCAAATAAAGAGTATATTTATTAACTTTTAATTTTTTAGTTAGAAAAATATCTCAAATTGTATTCATCCCACAGATATCAATGTAGTATAGTGTATTCCAAAAAAACGTCTTATATGAATAATTGTAACATGAAATAGAATCGACTAATATTTTTCATATCAATATTTACAAATATAATATGTATAATTTTAAGTTGCCTAATGAAAATTCAACTAATTTTTGTTTTCACGTGCATGGCACGTGTGTGTTTACTAGTGTTTATATAAAAGGAAAATTCAATCTCAGATTGCTCACAACCAAGATGGCACAATACCTAACATATGGGAATACATGTAATATTTATTAACGAGAACTTAAGTCTGATATTAGACAACACACTCTCTAACACAGTTGCACCACGCCTCGCCTCCTCGGAACAGGCCGAGTCGGGTTCGACTGGGCCCAAGCCCTTCTTATTTTGTTTGTTCATATAAAAACAATTATATAGTCATGATTGTCTAATAAATGTTTATTGCGAGATGGGGGACCCTGATAGTGTGTTATAAATAAGGCTCCATGGATAATTCATTTAATTATCTTGCTTTATCGCTCATTATTAACCTAGACATCGCCAGCTGTATCCTCAGTATTCCGCTTCCCATTTCCTTGTCGTTGCTTGTGGAGAATTTTATTCATGTGTGAGCCACAACTTTGCTTATGATCGCTTGATTCAGAGATTTTAATATATTAGGTGGAGGTTCCTAACAACATCCGTTGAGCCGCGTCATTTTTTCATTTAACATCTTCCCACTCACGAGACAAAAATCTTCTACATGATTGTCGGTTGTTCTTGGAATCAAATACGAGTTTGTTTTCCATCAACATTGGAGTGTCAGTTTCTCTAAATATCATCCTTTATAAAGAACGGGTATGAAGTTTTAACTCATACTTTTAGTTCTCTTGATTTGTTTACTCTTGAAATTTTGTTGATTATGCTAACTTGACTAAATTAAATCACTAGTACAGTGTTCTCCTATAACGTCGTAAAAAATAATGTTATTTTGTGACATTATAATTTTGGTTGTATAAGACAAAGTGTCTCTATAAGACGGCATTGTTCCTTGAGGAAAAAATTCGAGTACCTCTTGTAATGTAGTATCAATTTCTCAAGGAAAAAACGATATCATAAGTAGTCTGAAAAGTTTAATTTCTTGGGATTTTTTGTGATAGGGATATACAGTATTAGTTTGTGAACATCAACATCAGAGACTTCTTGAGATGCTAGACACTAAATAAATGCTCCCACCAAAATAAGTTTACTAGATGGTATCCTGATAAAATCAACACTAAAGCAGCAATTTTAAACCAATGTTGCGGTGGTTTTTAGTAGGAATCCCTTTAATATTTATTTTTCTTGTGATACAAACCCAGTGACATAAAAGATCCATTCATGGAGACTTAGTGTGTCAGTTCGCCTATAGCATCTGGCGCAACAGTCTTGGCTAAAATGCACTGTTTTTGCAGAGTTTTGGCATCAATTTTTACACAAAGTGACATACTAGTATTCCCGTGGTTCAAATTCGTCAAATAAGTAATACCTCCAAAAAGCCTTACTGCGTCGGTTTGTTCTAAGAAATTGGCACTAAAGTTTTGGCCAAAACTAGGATTTGAAAGAATGGAACATCAGTTTCTGTTGTAGACGGTCTAATAATGTGTGGCTGTATTGTCGTATATGAAAAGGCTAGTCACATAATGTTCGCAAAAATTTGAGGAGGGCATGGAGACCATATTGTTTGTGTGTGTGATGTCAGGCTCGCGATAGATTCATATGATCGTATCTGGTTAAACACATTAAGTCATGTGATTGTAGCCAATGATTGTAACGGGTCTGACATCTTTGTATTTGTTTGAATACTATTACTAGTAAAGCACAATAGTTAGTATTAGAGACGGAAAACTTAATATCACATTGCATACAACCATGTTGACACAATATCTAACATATGGGAGTACATGTCAATATTTGTTAACAAGAACTTAAGTTGGATATTAGACCACACACTCACACCACACCATGCCTCATCAGGTTGGCTACTCGGGCTCAGACCCTTCTTGTTTTGCTTGCACGTATAAGAATGAATTTGTGATCATGAGTGTCACTATACTTTTTTGTGAGATGAAGGACTCCAATGGTATGTTATAAATTAGGATCTCTAGACACTTAGTTTAATTATTTTAATTTATTGCTCATTATTAACCTAGCCACCGCCAGCTAGCCTTGTCCTCCTACCATCCATTACGTCATTGTTGCCTGTGGAGAACTTTACTCATGTTTCAGTAATTATTTTTTCTTATGCATGCTCGCTTCAGAGATTTTAATCTATTAGGTGGTGGTACTTAGGTGCATGGCACGTGTATGGAATATAAAGGTAGTTTTCTCTCTAGCTTTAGGGGAGTCAAAAGGGGTAAGGTTTATGTTATTCATGGGGGTGTATATATGTGTTTATCGTATTAGAGTGCTCAAAATTGAAAGGGGAGGTTTAAATTGAAGGAACCTTTCTCATATTCAATCAGAACCAAAATAATATTATGCTCCCTAAGAGAGTTGGATTCCTTCAGGTAATGGAGATGCACATGGAGAAAACATGGTTCCTTCCATGTGGAACCTCTGAAGGATTGTGTATCCATTGAACTAGTTCCCAAGGTAGTGAATATAATTTCCTTATTTGATTTCTAAATCCTAGAAGGTTCTCAATTATCCTATTCATGGAATTTGTTTTTTATTATAAGAGTAATGTATCCAAATTGTAAAAGCAAAAGTGGGAGAGAGGTGAAAATTTGAGTGTCAAGTATTCACATTTTTTTGTATGAATTTGGAAAAATAGGTCTTTGGAAGTGAGTTAAACTAGGAATTCAATTAGGATATGGAATTTTAATATTTATTTTCCTTTTGGATAATGACAAAGAACTTGAAATATAATTTGGAATGTAAATTCAGATTTGGGATATGAATAAGTGTAAATCAAGAATTTATTTTGTAAATTCATAAAAAGGGGCTTATAAAGAGATGAATTAATTCCAAAATGTGTTTCAATGTATAAAACAAGAAAAAATGTTTGTACAAGTAAAAAAAATGTGTAACTGGGTGGGTTAAATATGTCAGAAAATGTGGCAAGTGGTAAAGTGGAAAATATTCCATCATTACCTAGAGAATTGATTTCATCATGATTGTTGACTGAGTGACCACAAATGCAGTGTCAACAAAAAGCCATTTAGAATATGATACAATGAGTTTGTCATGAACTATGCCATTGAAATGCATGTAAAAATGAGATCCTAGGGGATCAGAAGTGAAATATAAGGAGGTCATACATAACATAGAGTTTAAATATATCCTCATTTGTAGTTAATGCAAAATTATAAACTACGCAAGAAGAATGAAAATTAGGGTATTCTCTTTTTTGGGAAAAGCATTGACATTTGATTGAACCTAGTCAAAAATGAGTAGACACCAATATTATATACAATACAACATTAGGTACTTGTAGGTTCATCACTACAATTAATAAAATATGAAATGCAAATTAAAAGTTTATATCTAATCTAAATCACCATATTGTGGTGGTTGATAAATTAGCTTCATTAACTTTTACTACCTAGTTGGTCTGAGGAATGCCATATGTATGCCTATTTTTCTATTGATTCAATGGACTTAGATAGATTATGATTGTTGCTTCAAAAAATTAAAATAGACTACCATGTTTGGTCTATCTACCTTTGAATTATTATTTCTATGTGTCAAACTAACTATAAATATTTGTGTTAATGTAATATATGACATAAGCACCAATCATCTGAAATGTTGTCATTTGCTTATGCAAATCTTGCCTTTTGACCTAGATATGGGTATGATAAGGTGCACTTTTCATATTGCTATATTGTTTTGATGTTCTCGAACTCTTTTACTTGTTGGGCCTTGTGGTTGATCAATAGGCAAAATATCTTTTGTGGAAGCAACATGATGATTATTTGTATTTGGTATTATTATTCTACACTGGATATCCATATGTGATTTCAATCAGTTTATTATAACTTCATTACTCATTGGGTCTACTATAGTGTGCATATTCATAATGTTTATCATGTTGCATACAAAAAAATAAGACTCATGTTGAGATTGAACATCAAGATCTACATCAATGTTTTGGTGTATACTTGATTCCTTCTCTATCACTGAGTGCGTACATGTGTTGTGTTCACTTGATAATGCTTCCTCATCCATATTTATTTCCCTATTTATGAATTGGAAACCTCCTTAGGGAATCACAATTCATCTGCATGTATCGTGTCTATAGCATCGTTCATAAAAGAATAAGGCCTTTCCATAATCACATTTTAGAGGATGTGATCTTTTGAATCCATTACATCAATATTTTCAAGAAAAGCATGCATACTAATATGTGTTGTAGGGTTTTCTTTTATTGGAATAGTGTTGTCATTCTTACTCTCCTTGTGTGAATGTTTTTCAAAAAATAAGTTTTCCATCCTCAGGCCTTTGAGTGGGAAATCCAATATCTAAATGAACACATGCAACCTGTAAATCTTTTTAGCATGACCCATCATTCCACACCCATTACAGATTGTTGGCAAGGATTCTTACTCCACACAAAAATCAAAACAAATAATAACAAATCTCATATGAACCAATATAGTTGTATCAATTTCCAATGCAAGCCTAAAAAATCTACTTGTTGTGTAGTTACTCGTATGCCCATCTACCTTGACAAGTTTGTCTAAATCTTGACATATCTTTCTAAAATAAATGCAGCATCATAGCCAAAAATTGATAAGGGTGGGCACAGCCTAACATATTAGCTGGAAGGGAAGAATAACCTGTAATCGAGGGGGCATTGAAAGGAACTACAACTAAAATCTATAGACCATATATTACATATTAGTCTATAGTTATGAAGTTGGGTAGGGTACATGCCCCCCTTCTTTGTTTGTGGCTCGGTCAGTGTATAAATGGATTGTAAAGGTGTGAAGGCAAATCCAAAATTTGTGCCCATGTGATAATTCACAAAGTAAAACCATCAGTGGGGACAAAGTTATTGTTCCATTAACACACCATCAAACAGGACCCAAATATCAACTGCATACCTTAATTCAAACCATTGAGAAAATCATGTTAGCGTGACAATTTAATTACAAAATGGTTCAGACTGGTCTCACTTACTTTCTGTCTTCAAATTATTCTACACAAAAGCCTCAATTGATCACATAGAGTCATATATCCAATGTACTTGCCAATTAATTTGACAATCATGGTAAATTTTTAGGATTTCTGAAGAGATGCATAAGCTATCAGTGCAATCAAGAGTACAAGGAATGCTCTTTCATGTACCAGTAGAACATCATCAGGGTTGACAGTCTCAGGTTCATCATCTGAGAAGGAGTGGCCTTGTGATTGTCCTCCTCTATTTTTAGCAACTATGAACGCCTTATTTGTGTGTATAACTTCCTGTGACATTTCAAAAGTAACTTCTGTTCTTTGTACCAAACATTGATCCCATCTCTACTTTGATGATGGATATCAATATGTTGACAATTTGATATATCTTGATTGGTTCCTTGGAATCCTAAATAGGTGAATTCAAATCTACAATTGTAATTCCCATAGTTTAATTATCTTTCCTCTCTATCTATCGCATCATTGTCAATGCACCAAGGTAACTTTTTGTACATGTTGGTAATGTGGTATCATGATTCTTCTCATTAGTTTTCATGTTGGATTTCTCATTACTGTTTGGTTGTATCTTCTCTAGCGACTCACTAGACTTGCTTTTCAATAACGATGATCTTGTACCATCATGATTGTCTAGGCATAGTCTGCATTGATGATTCCTAGCACTTCAGATCCACTAGATCCTCTCATAGCATTATCCTTTACTATCATCTCCAGGTACGCCTGAGACACCCCTTCCATTGTCATCCAATCAACAAAACCCAGGATGCGTCTGCCTTGCCCCAAGAGGTTAAAACCATCATGGTTTCCTTTTCTCATATGTACATGTGTTCTCTGAATTACTCCATGGATAAGATATCAAGTAGAGTCTACATCTGGCGAACGTGTGATTCTTCTGTCATCCCTCGTGAGCTCCAATGTTGTCCATCTTTATTGCTTGAATCACCATTGAATTATTCCTTACTTGATAATTGTTTTTGTCACCTTACAGAGCTTCATCCCCTCTCGCCTATGTCATGTTGTCTTAGCAATTGGGTATTCTGACTTAAGGTGGCACATAGTAATAAACAAATTATAGTTATCATGAGGAATGGTACTTATGTTGGTACAAATGATGCATGATTAAATATGATGTGTTTATAAAATGGATTCATGATATTATATTACATTTTATCATTTTATATCCTTCATTTCATACTCTCATATATTTTGTGCACTTTTTGAATCTAGAGAAATAAAAATACTTCATGTGTGTTATATCTAAAATGTGAAGGAGAAGCTAAACCTAAATTTGGGTGATACATAGGAAAAGAATGTTAAGGTGGAGACCGAATTGTGAATGTTTTTGGTCCAAGTCAATTTATTAAATTATATATCCTTTTTATGTTATTGGGATCATTTCAATATACTAGAATGGTTTTGGGTCATGAATAGTGTGAAATTTTATTCATTACTTTCTATTGTGTTTTTATGATCCTAAGAACAAACCAATTCTCATCATTTTTTATTCATATGTGGAATGTAGTTGAATAATGTTCTTAGGACAAATACTACCAAAGAATTCACAGAAACACTTTGGTAGTAATTAACCATCACCTATTTTTTACTCCAATTCTAATATTTTTGATATCATTTCATAGATAAATAAGGAGAAATGTTGGAGTGGTATTTGAGGTTTAGACTGGGTAAAATTAGAGAAATAATTTTCAATAAAGTTCTTCATTCTTATATTAGCTTTCCTAAGATGAGAAAATTATGATTTATTATTAGAAACATTAGCATTTGTCTTATTCATGAAATGTATGAATAAAATCAATTTGTTCATGGTAGATTTGTTGTTGGTGATAAGTCCTTTTATATAATAATTGTTTATGGTCACAATAGTGACAATGATAGAAGCATATTGTGAGATGATATCAAATATTGAATCATATTATTAAATAATATTGGGTTATTATTGGTGTTCTAAAGGAGGAGAGAAAAGGTTGGGGAAAGGGACTTTCCTACAAGAAAGTCCATGGAAAACTTCAATGATTACATACTTAATTGTGGATTCTATGATCTTAAGCTTTTTGGGCCTTTCTCTTGGGTTATTAACCAAAAGAGTGGTGACTTAATCACTTCAAAATTTGATAGGATTTGTTAAAATGAAGATTTCTAAAAGTACTTCTTTGATTTTTCAAGGATCTATTTTTCTAACCTCATAAGTGATTGCAAGATTATGAGTTGAATATAAGTGGGGGGGATTTACATAGTTCCCTTTGGGTTTATCAATTCTTAGTTAGAAAAGTATGACTTCTTTGAGGAGGTTACAAGAGCTTGTCCCATTGTGGAAATTGTTTTGCAGTGTACAAATTATACACAAAGAGGAGAATTCGAAGAACATGGCACAATATCCAAACAAAAACAAACAAGTGAATTTCTCTAAGAAAATTAAAATCTTAGCGACTGACTAGCGGCACAATGGAGAAAATGGATCTCAGAGTGGTGGTGGTGGCAATGTCTATCCATCTCTATTGGAGGGAGATGGGAAACATCCTCTCACTCTAAGGACCATTATGGATATGGAGGTCACACATATGATACTTATAAGAGAGGCACTAAATCCTGGATGGAGATTCTAAAAACAAATCAGTCGAACATATCTTTAGACAAGAAAGATATAGAGGTAAGAGGTCAGATGTTGATTTATCCAAGAGAGGAGGCTGAGAAGAATGTGGAGAGATGGAAGAACTACTTGGCGGGTTATGTCATTGGTTTCAAACTATTTTTGTTGTTTTTAGAGAGATATCTCTCCGAGATCTAGATTGTCAAGGGATCCATTGAAGTGATGAATCATTGCCAAGGCTTCTTCCTAATTAGATTCTCAAATCACTCATGTAACATCCCTGACCTGGGTTATGGCTTAACCCTAGAAGTTTTGCTTAAGTAAGTTGTTCATAAACTTGTTTTACTATTTTGAAAAGTAAATAAGACTCTTGTAGAGTTTAATTTTCAAGTTTGAGCTTAATTGCAAACTTTTTGTGCATTATATGATAGTTTGAGCATAAAGTGCAATTTACCCAAGATGAGGGGTTATATTGCAAAATGTCACATGTTTAATGTACCTCATATGTTTTAGCATCATAATAGAGAGAATGATGTTAAAGGATGTCTTGTGGAAAGCCTAAATTTCAAGTTGCAACCTGTTTGAATAATGTTAGTGCATTGTGCACCAATTTTGGTACAAATTGGAATTTACCCAAATTGTAGGGTTAATATGTAAATTACTACCTCTAGAGTGTCCCTACTCCCTCTTAGTATCATTTAGAGGATATATAAAGTATGAGACACCATGTTTGAATCAATTATGAGTGATGGTACTCTTGGTGATGAAATGACCAAGAAAGGGGTTGAATATGAAACCCTAACTTGAGTTGTATCAAGTTGAAAAGCTTATATATGAGTGCTTATCGACCAAGGATCCATAGGAGGAGTCTCATATCATTTTGTGAACTCTTGGAAAAGCCCATGACGTGCAAAGAACCTCAATGAGGTGAAGTGTATCAATTTACAAATTCCTTAGAAAATTTGTATCGGGTTGTGAATAAAGTGGTGATTTAGTTGATATATTTTATTCAAAGGGATAAGTAATGGACGAAAGTTCATCCCTAGATTATCCTCAAGTGGTTTGCATGTCAATATAAATGTTAATGCATTCCTGTAAATGTGTCAACCATGCATGGACACATGGCACCTAGTAGCTCAAATTGTTGACACCTCATTTTCACACTTCTTCAAGAACAACAAGTATATATACCCCTTCTTTCACCCATTAGTGAAATTTTTCGAATATTACCACCCTCCTTCCCTAAGGTATCATGCATAGGGTCCTTGTATCGTGCAGGATAGAAGTGGTATCGTGCATAGGGCCTTAGGTATCATCCATAGCAAGTTCATATCGGCCAAGTAAGGTGGTATCGGCCAAGTACGGTGATATCGGCCATAGTGAAGTATTTTGATCACAAGTGAAGGGGATATCGGCCAAGGGTGGTGGCATATCATGCATGAGTGGTGGTATATCGTGCAAGAGTAGTAGGGTATCGTGAAAAGGTGCTAAGGAGCAAGAAGGAGCTCATACTTAACCCTAAGGTGAGGCCATGATCATCTTCAAACTTGGATTGAAGCATGATTTTAGGGTTATGATCTTCCTTTCTTTCTTCTTCATCAATTGCTTATCCATGGTGATTCTTTGCATACAGAGTAGTTGTGAAGTACATCTTCAACCTTAGATCCTCTCAACCCTAGCGGATACAAGAAGAGAAATATATCTCTCAAGGTGACAAACTTGCACACCAACCCTAGAACTTGGGTAAATTGCAAGTTGCACCTCAACCTCTCAACAAAGCACAAACAAACTCTAACCACAACTTCAGGTGATTAGGAAAGCCTCTAAGCATAGGGTTTAGGCAAATAAAATAGGGTAAGCCCAAAATGGAGCTTAGGGTCATTATAGAATCTCTTCATATTGTCACCTAGATTCCACTTCATCAGCACAAGAGGGCTTCCCCTGACAAAACAAATGTCATTATCAAGCACATTCTCTGAATCTGAGTTGTGACGATCTGACAACAAATCAAACCATCACCAGTAAATAATTGCGGAATAACCATAAGCAGCAGATCAACAAAAATCACTAAAAATTAAAACCATTTGCAAAGAGATTCACTTTCAGGAAACTCTTAAGAAAAGAACCAAAGTACTACATACATCATGGTTCATATTATACATACCATGTACCATCTCATCTCGAGGGTTACATACAACAGTTGCTTTGTCAAAACTATACATAAGCAACATAAAACCTCGAGGCATACAAGCCAAAATCTCAGATCGATCATAAAACCACTAAGTACTGACTCCAAGGACCTGAGAGTATAGAGACAACACATAGGACTTATATCTATAACACACGACAGACAGTACACTCAACCTGAGGTGTTATTGCTACCCCTGATGTTATTGTCCTCCCTCTGATGTATGGTCCCTACCTCCTCATCTACATCCACCTAAAAATGTTGGTGACCAATAGAGTGAGACCCATGTCCCAGCGAGAGATATAACTCTTCGCCAACAATATTATTATTGCAGATAAACAATAATAAAATTGAGCAGTGGATTCTTTTATATTAATAAGTAGAATAGAGCAATATCATCTTATGAAACATTGCATCTATATATGATAAAGTAGTAATTCATATATTCATTTTATAAGGAATATGAAGAACATGTATAATATCTATCCAATTAAGATGCATTAAGAAATGTAACATGAACCAATGATTTATGTATTCTACCCTTAAGCAAATATGCTACATGGCTGATTACATTTTACAATCACACTTATGCTCTGAGGAGATGAGGTATATCGCTCATACTCCAACTGACCACTGTGAAGTCGAAATTGGTACCATACAAGGTTAATGGAAGAGTCGGATTCCATGACCTCTACCGTCTCGGTCAGTGCAAGACCACAAGCAGGACCATGTCAACTACTTCATAGCTTTCTAGGGTATACTGTCAACTTTGCTATAGAGCTACAGTGGCAGATGCACTCTCTTCAGAATTGAGAGATTTCATGTTTATCTCCACAGCGATCCCGACATTCATCATCATCAGGAGATTCATGATACATCCATCCCAGCACATATAATGAAGGATTGAGAGATCTCATATTTATCTCACGTCAATCCCACATTAGGGTGTAAGGATATTCGCACCCATCACCCCCACATATTCAATAATATGCACCTCTAGAGATCCCGTGGGAAAACCTGTTTCACCATCTATAAAGAAGTGAAACCACTTCCTTACTAAAAATTTGAACAATACAACCTCCAATCCAAACACACTCAGAAGGTATGATGGAGTGAGTGTAAAATTTTCAAATCTTTATTTAATGGTAACAAAAGACCAAAGTATAGCAGCGGAAGAAAATATTTGACTATTCAATTATAAAACAAAGGGTTACAACTTAAACTTACATCAAGAGGATCCATGTAGAGGAAATCTAAACCACCTCAAGATTGTCTCCAAGTTTCAACATCACAAACTAAGTCTAGGTCACCATGTCATGCATCCAACTCTTCCACTTAGGGTTGGAAGCATACCCCATCAAAATAGAAACAATAGGAAACATCAGCAAAGGATGGTATGTGCATACTAAAAAGAAAACTGAGAAATTTATAAAGAATAGGGGACGTCAAAATAAAAGGCTTCTCATGCAAGAGATAAGTACCACCCAAACGGGTATCAAGAGAAAAGAATCATAACAAAAGGGATACTTGCCATAAAATAACATATAAATGGATTGTGCCATAAATAAATCCACTACCATGGTGGGAAACAAAGCACAAGTAGGGCATACACCCCACAATCAATATCCTGCATGCATGTGAGATAAACATAGCCCTAGAACAATATAAACACAATTGGTGGCCAAGGCTTCACATCCTTGCAAACCTGATAGAGAATGACTCACCGCCAAACTCCCAAATATATATAAAATGGGTCAAGACACACATCTTGCCCTGGGTACGAGGTTCCTTGTCATCCCAAAAAGGGCAGGAAATATCACATCTACTATAAACAAAACCAATGCACTTACACTACTCTAGTGCTATTGAATCACATAGCATGTTTAATGTAGAGGCAAGTAGAAAGTATAGTCAGAATTATCAAGGTTGCCATCACACAATGGACAACACAAACATATAAACAAATCCACTTCAAAGTGGGCATATATCACCAAGTAAACTTCCACATCACAGTGGGTATATATCATCAAAAGTCCAACTTGCACCAAGGCATAAGAAATAGAGTCAAGAGAATATATATGATCACAAGATCAATAACAAAACAAGATACTTCACATGAAGCATGATTTCAAAAGAAAAAGATATGATTTGTTTAGGTTATTGTCCACAGGACCAAGAGAAAGACAAATTAGGTTATTGCTCAATAAAGAATAATCGGTGATGCAAACATACATAAGAGAGAAGAATTGCTCAACAAAGAATAATCGGGGATACAACATACATCAAGAGAGATGAATAAGAAATTGCTCAATACATAACTAATGTGGGATGCAATCATACCTCAACTTTAGAGTCAAACATCCAAAGACACATCTAGGTCCAAGCCTAGGACTCCAAAAACCTATGATGCATATATGTGAAATTAGGGTTAGGTTTCCATTAATTATTCAAAACCTTAAAAATTGCCTTTTTATTATTAATGAATTAGGTTAATAAACTATGCCATGTTTTATGTTATATTTTCCTGAGTTCAAAACATATTTTATTATATTTTTATGACTTGTAAATTATTAGTTACGAATTACACAAATTATTAACTTATTAATTAGATCCATTAAAACACATGTTATAAAGCATCAAATTTTCCATCAAAACTTATACCATTAGAAAGATCTTATTTTTCTAAATCCAACGAGTATTTTTCTAGATTTTTATGATGATCCACTAATTAGTTATTGATTTTTAAACATTAGCTAAATAGAGAATTACACGTCAGCAATCGATCTACAAATCGGAGAGAGAGAGAGAGAGAGAGACGATATGTGACTTGGACCAGTGAAAGGTTGCCAAAGCAAAAAACATCAGTGATGCACAGACCCGCTATACAAAGCAAAGAGAGTCGGGTCCAAAAGACCAAAACACCCTCACTCGAGAAAACAAAGTAAAGAAGAGCTAAGGAGGGTAGAAACGAAATTTCTTAGGGAATCACCCCCTTCACCCGCTCACGCCCTGGGAGCAACTGGTGCGAGCAGGTCTCGACGGTGATTTGGGGGAAAACCAAACGGAGCACTAAACATCGAATTGAAGCCAAATCAAGATACGAAGTGCCATGAGGAAATACCTGAAACCAATATGGGACCACCGTAGTGGTGTCCGACGAACTGGAACCCAACTATGATCCTGCGGCGGCCAACTGACCCGGCAGAGCAGAAGCCCCACCCTCATGTGCCTATGAGATCAAACCAGTAGGTAGAAACAAAGCGTGGGGAGATGATGAGAGGCTGGGAACCAAAATTTGACAGTCTGATCGCCTGGGGTGAAAAGGAGAAGGCTTGAAGCGGGAAACAGGGGCACGAACAGATCAACTGTGGGGTGCCCAACGATGGTAGAGAAAGGGCAACCAAAACCCTGCTTATATAGGGTTACCAGGTGCGGGGAAAGGTAAGGAAGGTGAGGGAGAAGGAAACAGAGGTA
Organism: Alisma plantago-aquatica; assembly: GCA_963693085.1. Taxonomy (NCBI): domain Eukaryota; kingdom Viridiplantae; phylum Streptophyta; class Magnoliopsida; order Alismatales; family Alismataceae; genus Alisma; species Alisma plantago-aquatica. The sequence continues at coordinate 653,247,964 of OY856411.1, forward strand.
GAGGAATACGAGAGAGGGAGAGAGAATCGGGGAACGAATGCCCCAGGAGTCCATGTACAAGATGCATCGGGCTGGACTCGTACCCAAGGTGGGAGATGAACTGAGCACCGTCCGATGCCAGATCGAAGGGTCCAGGTTAGAACCTGAAAACTAAAGGAAATCAAATAGCGTGACAAGGAAATCGAGAAATTATATTTGCAGTTAAATAAGGTTTGATTAAGTTTCTTTCCAAAGCAAATTGAGGGTCCCAACATTAACCAAATTAGGTGAAATTTTGCACAGAGGCAAATTAAAGCATGTAGATTCTGATTATGCACTTAGTTTTTCCTTTTGGAAACTTTTAATGTGTTAAATAAATCAAAACCTATTTTCTCTTTCCTCCTTCATTAATGACCATTAGGATTATCCAAATTTTATGAAACTTGACACACAAATCATATTTAATGTGTTGGACAAGAATTTGCCATCCATTTTACATATTGGAGTTGTTTGAGTATTTATTTAATATTTTGAAGGTTCTACACACTTTCTCTCTCCTGATTTTACCTTTTAAGCAAACTTTATCCAAATTGGATAAAAATTTACCCAAAGGCTATATTTATTATGTAGATCACGAATATAACATTATTTCCCTCTTTTGGAGTCAATTATTATATTTATATATTAATTACACTTTTTAGGCAATTTCTCTCTCCTAACTTATCATATTATTTCAAGGCGGTTCAAATTAGATGAAAATTGACATGTAGGCTTATTTTAATGTGTAAATTACGAATTTGAAGTCTATTATTTAATTTGAGGCTTTCTTACATGGGTTATATCATCTAGCCCATTAGAGGCCCATTAACCATATTATGCATGAAATTAAGTTATTTATAATTTTATTATCACCAAATGAATTATGTGACATATTAGATTACATTATTCATGCATTAGATTATTAGGATCACTCTATCCTCAACCTTGTTTGGCTAAGACCAAAAGGTTAAACTTCTAGGGTAGGGTTCGAGATCCGGTATGTTACAACACTCCACCCCTTAAAAAGGATTTCATCCTCGAAATCTATAGATCAAACATCAACAACTAACTAATCTCCACCCTTTAAAAAAGGTTCAACCTAACAAGTCAAACTAAACAACATCAGTGATGCACGGACCCGCTATACAAAGCAAAGAGAGTCGGGTCCAAAAGACCAAAACACCCTCGCTCGAGAAAATAAAGTAAAGAAGAGACAAGGAGGGTAGAAATGAAATTTCTCATGGAATCACCCCCTTCACCCGCTCATGCCCTGGGAGCAACTAGTGCGAGCAGGTCTCGACGGTGATTTGGGGGAAAACCAAATGAAGCGTCGAACATCGAATTGAAGCCAAATCAAGCTACGAAGTGCCATGAGGAAATACCTGAAACCAATATGGGACCACCGTAGTGGTGTCCGACGAACTGGAACCCAACCATGATCCTACGGCAGCCAACTGACCCGGCGGAGCAGAAGCCCCACCCTCAGGTGCCTATGAGATCAAACCAGCAGGCGGAAACAAAGCATGGGGAGATGATGAGAGGCTGGGAACCAAAACTCGACAGTCCGATCGCCTGGGTGAAAAGGAGAAGGCTTGAAGCGGGAAACAGGGGCACGAACAGATCCGCAGTGGGGTGCCCAACGATGGTGGAGAAAGGGCAACCAAAACCCTACTTATATAGGGTCACCAGGTGCGGGGAAAGGTAAGGAAGGTGAGGGAGAAGGAAACGGAGGCAGAGGAATAAGAGAGAGGGAGAGAGAATCGGGGAACGAATGCCTCAGGATTCCCTGTACATGACGCATCGGGATGGACTCATACCCAAGGTGGGAGATGAACTGAGCATCGTCCGATGCCAAATTGAAGGGTCCAGGTTAGAACCCGAAAACTAAAGGAAATCAAATAGCGTGACAAGGAAATCGAGAAATTATATTTGCAGTTAAATAAGGTTTGATTAAGTTTCTTTCCAAAGCAAATTGAGGGTCCAAACATTAACCAAATTAGGTGAAATTTTGCACAGAGGCAAATTAAAGCATGTAGATTCTGATTATGCACTTAGTTTTTCCTTTTGGAAACTTTTAATGTGTTCAATAAATCAAAACCTATTTTCTCTTTCCTCCTTCATTAATGACCATTAGTATTATCCGAATTTTATGAAACTTGACACAGAAGTCATATTTAATGTGTTGGACACGAATTTGCCATCCATTTTACATATTGGAGTTGTTTGAGTATTTATTTAATATTTTGAAGGTTCTACACACTTTCTCTCTCCTGATTTTACCTTTTAAGCAAACTTTCTCCAAATTGGATAAAAATTTACCCAAAGGCTATATTTATTATGTAGATCACAAATATAACATTATTTTCCTCTTTTGGAGTCAATTATTATATTTATATATTAATTACACTTTTTAGGCAATTTCTCTCTCCTAACTTACCATATTATTTCAAGGTCGTTCAAATTAGATCAAAATTGACATGTAGGCTTATTTTAATGTGTAAATTTTGAATTTGAAGTCTATTATTTAATTTGAGGCTTTCTTACATGGGTTATATCATCTAGCCCATTAGAGGCCCATTAACCATATTATGAATGAAATTAAATTATTTATCATTTTATTATCACCAAATGAATTATGTGACATATTCGATTATATTATTCATGCATTAGATTATTAGGATCACTCTATCCTCAACCTTGTTTGGCTAAGACCAAAAGGTTAAACTTCTAGGGTAGGGTTCGAGATCTGGTATGTTACACCATCACCAACTACTGACGATGATGGATCTATGGTCAGGGCTCTACATGATAAGATTACACTTGATTAGTTAAGTGCATTACCGTATCTTTTAGCATCAGTCAAGTTTTCAAATATGAATTATTATGACAAATGCTATAAAGAAAGGTATAATACATCTATTAAGTATCTTTCAAATCTTAAGAACACATATAAATTTTAGGATTTCAATCCCTTATCTCATTACTGGGAATTCTCATCCCTAACATTATTATCATCATGATTACTAGATCTGGGTATTCAACCCTTAGTTCATGACTGAATATTGTTACCACTTTTTAGGTAACTATTACCTCTAGGTACTCAGACCAAGGTGTACATGATACTTGTTACACAAGCATCTCACATGGCTCACAAGGCCCATTTAAAATCTTTATCATATAAAATATCATAGCTCATACGTGGCTATACTCATCATCTCACGATTCTTGTAGGGTTAGTATACATGATAACAACCATATCAAATACATATCAACACCATGCAATACAAGGATAATACCACTATTCCCTCATTAGGGTTAGGGTTTCCCTTTCTTATCGATTAGGGTCACTACTACAGAAATGACTTATAACATCACTTTTAAAGGCGTCGGTCGTATAAATACACTGAAACCTAACCCATAAAGCATCGTTTCAAAAAAAACCGACATATATCTATGAAGGGAGACCAGACACGAGTATCGCTTTTATTCAGTGTCGATTCCTTATTAAGAAATCAACGCCTAAAATTAACTGCCAAATCCAAAATTTCCAGCGAAAAAAATTACCTCCAAAATTTAACATATGGCGTCGGTTATTAACTCTTAAACTGACGACGAAAGTTTTTTTGCGAGATAGAAATGGGGCCCATTTTTATCGTCGGTTTGCTTGCAGTAATCGGCGTCGATATATTTTCGCGCATTGTCCCCGCGAAAATTTTCACCCCCCTTTGGTGTCGGTTTGCTATGGAAATTGATGCCTATGGTTAGAATGCGAGAACATTTTGTTTTGTCGGCATATGTAGATAGACGTCAGTTTTTACTAGAAAAACTGACGACTATCATTGATCATATGTGTCGGTTTTTGTGTTGTAACTGACACCTATACATTTATGTGTCGGTTTGTTTGAATAACTAACACCTATTATTAACTTAATAGCACCCGCACGACCTAGACAGGCTCTTCCTTCTCTATTTCATTCCTGCGATTGAGAGGTTTAGTCTGGCGATTCTGCTGCTCCGCCGCTGCTCGCTGCCACTGCCTCCACGCCTGCTGCCGTCACCGCTCAAGTTGTTGCCTCCCTCCATTGCCGCTATGTTGTTGGATACATGTTGCTCACCGTCATCGTGTGATACCCACCGATCGCCCTCACTTCTCACCGTCGCTCAACACCTGCTCGCCGTCGCCGCCACCGCTCGACAGAGGAGGTAACCTCTTCGCTTTCTCCCTCTCTTTTTCTTGCTCAACACCTGCTCGCCCCGCTGTTCTACCCTTAGATTTCTAGTGCCCGATCCTCTATCTAGAAGCAACATGAGGAGGTCACGACCATGTGGGCCTCCACCTCTTCTTCTTCCTGCTCCCTCTCCTTACCAAATGGATTAAAGCAAGGCCACGACTGTGTGGCCTTGCTTTTATCCATTTGGTAAGGAGGGAGCAGGAAGAAGAAGATACATTTGCAATTGAATACTAATGCTTGACCTAATTCTGTAAATTTTGATCCATGTTGAATTAAGATATTAAAACCCTAATACACATTTCACCATAATCTTGAATTAAGTATATTGCTGAAATCTTGTGATCAATCTATGTAAGATATTAAAACCCTATTATTAAATCTCTGATTTTGTAGTGATGTGTCACCCTAACATCTACATGAATCCTTATTGTATGATGTAGATTGATGATAATGCATGAGCTAGTTTGAAATTTTGAAATCAATTATGAATCTCTCCATCCCTAGGTCATACTAATTTATGTGTAATCTTTATCTTGATGATGAACATGCATGGACACTCAAAATATTGAAATCAATGTTATAGAATGACAACACATGTATTTGTTGGCCTAGAAACCCATTCAAGATTTACTCATTAGGAGTAAATCTTGGATAGTCCCCGGTTTGGGACTATTCTTGAACACCTAATATCACTTAGGATGTAAGTGTATAATGTGTATTGGGTTTTCGAGAAAATTTCGGTAGCATTTCCCCCTTTGTTCTCTAAGTACATATGTACTTAGAGAACAGCGGGGAAATGCTGCCGAAATTTTTTTGAAAACCCAATACACATTATACACTTACTAGTGAGATTAGGTGTTCAAGGATGGGATAGGTGGTACACATTTATTATATATAAGAATGACATCACATGTATTTGTTGGCCTAGAAACCCGTCCAAAATTTACTCATTAGGAGTAAATCTTGGATAGTCCCCGGTTTGGGACTGTTCTTGAACACCTAATCTCACTTAGGATGTAAGTGTATAATGTGTATTGGATTTTCGAGAAAATTTCGGTAGCATTTCCCCATTTGTTCTCTAAGTACATATGTACTTAGAGAACAACGGGGAAATGTTGTCAAAATTTTCTTTAAAACCCAATACACATTATACACTTACTAGTGAGATTAGGTGATCAAGGATGGGATAGGTGGTACACATTTATTATATATAAGAATGATATCACATGTATTTTTTAACCCTAGACCCTAATCTTGTTGTAATATATACTTGTTTTCTCTTTGATCATGGATGTCCATTCGCAATCGCTGCACCCCAGAATTTATATCTGGTCTTGACCAGTTTATTAGATTTGTCGAGGAACATAGGAAACAACCTGGAGATAGGTTCTACTATCCATGTAGGCATTACGGTAACAACTTGAAAGTCAGCACTGGTGACGAAATCAAAAGTCATGTCATGTGCAACGGGATTATACAAGGCTATACAGAATGGCACTGGCATGGAGAGATTTCAAACCTGAAACTAGTGGATGTCGATAGCGGTGCTTGTGTGGAAGAAGAAATTGCCTTCGATGACGTAGATGTGAATGAACCAGTTCCAGTAGACATCGTTGATGCAATGCTGGATAGTTGTGGGGTAGAGCACACCGATCCACCTCCCATTTTTAGAAACATTGTGCATGATGTTGAGATATCATTATACACATGTTGTACTAAGTTTACGAAGCTTAGCGTTGTGTTGAGATTGTATAAGCTGAAAGCTAACAATACATGGAGTGACAAAAGCTTCACGACATTGTTGTCTTTGTTGAAAGAAATGCTTCCTGAAGGAAACGAGCTGCCAATATCAACATACCAGGTAAAGAAATTGTTGTTCCCAATGGGAATGGATGCCAAGAAGATACACGCATGCTCGAATGATTGTGTATTATTTCAAAAGGACTATGTGGATTTGAAAGATTGTCCAAAATATGGTGTGTCACGATATAAATTGACGACTTCGGGGGAGTCCAAAACTGGTTCTCCTGCAAAGGTGATGTGGTATCTACCTATAATATCATGGATTCAACCCTTGTTTGCCAATCCGATAGATGCGAAGAATTTGAGGTGGCATGCAGATGTTAAGAAAAATAATGATGGGATCCTACGACATGTGTCTGATTCCCCACAGTGGAAGAAGATTGATCTATTGTACCCTGAATTTGGTGAAGAAGTCAGGAATCTAAGACTTGGGCTTTGTACAGATGGGATGAATCCGTACGAGACATTGAGCAGCCAACATAGCACTTGGCCAGTCATGCTTGTTATATACAATCTTCCTCCCTGGATGTGTATGAAAAATAAGTACGTAATGTTGTCGTTGTTGATATCGGGCCCTAAACAACCTGGAAATGATATCAATGTTTATCTTGAACCTCTGATTGATGATTTAAAGAAACTCTGGTGTGAAGGTGTGATGACCTATGATGCTTCACAAAGAGAGACATTTTGTTTGCATGTTATGTTGTTTTGCACTATTAATGACTTTCTAGCATATGGGAATTTGTCTGGATATAGTGTCAAAGGAGCTAAAGCGTGTCCTATATGTGAAGAGAACACTGATTCAACAAGACTAAAACATGGTGGTAAGACTGTATATCTCGGTCATCGAAGGTTTCTTACAAAATTCCATCCATATCGTAGGAAGCACAAGGCATTCAATGGATTGAATGAGGAACAGAGTGCACCTAAACATATACCAGGGGATGTTGTTTATGAAAGAGTAAAAGACTTTGTCAATGAATTTGGTAAGAGATCACAATGTACTATGGCCACTCAGAGTGACAAATCTTTATTCAAGAAGAAGTCAATATTTTGGGATCTTCCTTATTGGAGTTCTTTGACAGTCAGGCATTGTATCAATGTCATGCACATTGAGAAAAATGTTTGTGATAGTGTCATTGGTACTTTGTTGAATATACCAGGTAAGACTAAATATGGGATAAATTTCAGATTGGACCTACGTGAAATGGGAATAAGGTCAGAATTAACATAATTACGTGAAATGGGAAATCGGAGAACATACTTACCTCCCGCTTGTTACACATTGTCTAGAAAGGAGGAGAAAACTTTTTGTGAATGTTTGGTAAATGTTAAGGTACCACAGGGTTACTCATCCAACATCTGTAGATTGGTATCAATGAAAGATCTGAAGTTGATAGGTCTTAAATCTCATGATTGTCACACTCTAATGCAACAAATATTGCCTGTGGCAATTCGATCTATATTGCCGAAGCATGTAAGGTTTGCAATCACCAGACTTTGTTTCTTTTTCAACAGTCTTTGCAGCAAAGTTATTGACCCTGATACTCTCGATAATTTACAAAGAGAAGTGGTTGTTACCCTATGTCAGCGTGAGATGTATTTTCCTCCTTTGTTCTTTGATATCATGGTACATCTTGTTGTCCACTTGACTAGGGAAGTGAAAATGTTGGACCAGTTTTCTTGCATTGGATGTATCCCTTTGAACGATACATGAGCATTTTTAAAAGTGATTTTCGAAATCGTTATCGGTCTGAAGGGAGTATTATTGAGGGTTATGTGGCGAGAGAGGTTATGGATTTTTGCAATGACTTTCTCAGCGGTAATGACACTCCTGGTAATGACAAGAATATTGAGGAGCAATTTGGCAAAGGAATTTTGGGATCACTGGTGAAAGTAATCAGCCGTGAGCAGTTGGAACAAGGTCACTTGTATATTTTACACAACATGGATGAAGTGAGTGTTTATATCGAGGAACATACCAATTTCATCAAGAGACAATATCCTCGAGCCAATACAATGTGGCTTGCTAGAGAGCATAACAAGACATTTATTAAGTGGTTTGAAGATAAAGTCTTACATCAACTATCTCAAACACGAGATGATATTACTGAAACTATCAAATGCCTCGCCTTTAAACCAAAATTGAATGTTATGTCTTATGAAGGGTATGACATTAATGGATTCACATATTACACAAAGTGCCAAGATGATAAGAGTGTCGGCCAAAATAGTGGGGTCACCCTTCAAGTGTCGACTATGTTTTTTTCAAGTGCAAAGGATAAGAGTCCACGTGAAGCTAAAATGTCATATTACAGTGTCGTTGAAGGCATATGGGAGTTTGACTACATAGATTTCAGAATTCTGCTCTTCAAATGTAATTGGGTTGATAACACCAAAGGAGTTATTATGGATGAATTGGGTTTCACTTTAGTGAACTTTGAAAAGATTGGCGAGAAGGGTGAACCATTCATATTGGAATCACAGGTGAAACAAGTATTTTATATCGATGATCCTGCAAATAATAAATGGTCGGTTGTTCTTCATGGTAAAAGATAGTTCATTGAAGATCCTATAGATGAAGAAGAGTACTATGATAAGTATGATGACTCCAGTCCATTCTCAGTTGGGTTGCCAACACCAGCAAATATTGAAGCTAATGATGACTTGTATGTGCGTGGAGATCACAATGAAGGATTGTTCATTGATAAAAATCCACAATATTAGAGGCATGTTTATATTTTTTTATATGTTTTATTTTTCTGAATGTGAACTTTACAATGTGAATTACTTTACAATGTGAATGTGAACTTTACAATGTGTATTTTACAATGTGAATTACTTTACAATGTGAATTACTTTACAATGTGAATGTGAACTTTACAATGTGAGCTTTACAATGTGAATTACTTTACAATGTGAACTTTACAATGTGAATGTGAACTTTCAGATGGTTGAGCATTCTCCTGATGACCGTGTTGATGATTACCGTGAGGGTGAGGACATCAATGCGTCGCCTCACAATGTAAGTTTTAAAAATATATCATATATTTATATCTACATGTCAATTTATAGTTATATCATGTAAGTGTGTTTATTTTGTCAAATTTTAGGTTGATGATGCACATGTACCCTCTGAAGCACTTGAGGCACTTGATGACCAGCACCAAAAAGTTGACAAGAGAAGGGGCATCACTATGATGAAGAAGTTAATAGTGAAAAGGGGCAATGGACCCAAACTTGTTGTGGATTTTGATAATGCAGGAAATGCAATTGGAGTGAATCACAATTCGTTTGTTTCATATCTTAGGTATGTTACTCGTAGCCATTGTGGTTGTAAGATAGATTCTTGGCATAAAGTTCCTAAGGGGAAGAAAGACGTAATATGGAAGGATTTATGTGTGAGTTCTTATTAATTTGCAATTCTATTTTGTAGATTACTAATTTTTTGGATACTAGTTAATAGAAATTCTATTTTGCAGAGTATATTTGAATTGGATGAAAAGCTGCATCATAAATGCATGATGCAATGCTGTGGGAGAGTCCTAAGGAACTATAGGACAAATCTCACCCGAGAATACATAAAAGAAGGTGACAAGAGGAAGAAGATAGCCACTGAACAGTGGAACTTCCTGAACAAAGAAGAATGGGATGTGTTTGTTGCTTCAAGAAAAACTGATGAATTCAAGGTATTAGGCGTCACTCCCAATTTAATTAATATACATTGTATTCACCTATTCAAGATTAACATTTAGTGTTACTAACCAAATCATTAATGTGCATACTAACTAGGCCCTCAGTGAGGCACAAAGAGCAAGGTGTGCACTGAATGTGCATGACCACACAATGGGTCCAAAGGGGTATGCAGGCATTTGCCAAAGACTACAGGATGAGTCTACTGCTTAGTCTACTGCTACTCGGGAGTCCTCTACTATAGGTACCACACCTCTGCCTCGCCATGATGTCTGGATAGCTGGGAGGCAAAATAAGAAGGGAGAAATAAGGAAGCCCACAACTACTGAGGCGGCTGCAAAAATGGTAAAATACAATTCTTAGAGCAATCGTTCGAATATTGATTATTTGTGGTGTTTACTTAATTACAAATTTTTGTTTTGGTGATTAGCGGGAGTTGCATGAGCTGAGGAAACAAGGCAAGTTCATCTCTAAGGGCACAAGGGATGAATTGACAGTTGCTCTGGGTAACCCAGAGCATCCTGGACGTGTTAGGGCTGCAGGCGTTGGTGTGGGCATCAAAGCATTCTTTGGGCCATCCCAGCGCACACATGTCCCAAAAGTGGGAATTTCACAAGAAGAGGTAACCTATTATTTCTTTATAATGTTACTGTAAAAGAGAATTCAATAATCAGAAGCTAACGTTTCTTTTATCCATGTATAGGTAGATAAGATAGTTGATAGGAAAATTGAAGAAGCAATGAGCAAGTGGCAGGCATCTTTGACTACCACTCAACAGACAGTACCTATGGCGTCCCGCTCTACTCCTACTGTAGAGGTTGGGAGTAATCCTGTAGACCCAACACCTAGCACATCCGTTGTAAGTATTTTTATGACATAGTAACTAGTCTTTTCAAGATGATATGTTTTCAAGATGATATGTATATATGTATATAACATTCTTCACACAAAAATTTGCAGGGGTTGAAGCCATGTCGTCTAAAAAGTAAAGAATTTGTCATTGAAGAGGCGTCGGCTTACCCGTCCCTACCAGGTGAAATGTTTCATGGTTCTCCATTACCAGCTGGTTGGGTTCGTGTGAGCTCGGTACATATATTCCCCAATTAGATGGATCTTCCATTGCCATATGCCCACCCAGATTGTGAAATGCTTGGTGAGGCAGAAGGTGGAGTGATATTGTGGCCAAAAGTGGATGTCCTCTATACTGAAATTGTATGGTAAATTTACATTATGTTAAATTTTTAGTGTGTGTATATGATGTCAATTGATCTGAAATTATATATATATACAGGTTAAAAAGAAGACACCCAGAGCATCTAGGCCTCCACCTCCACCTCCTACATTACCAAGTTGGGTTCCACATGACCTACATGTCCCGTTATGTCCTAATTGTAGGGTATGGCAATATGGTTAGGCGAACATGATATAAATTTCCCTATAACTATTTCTATAGATGCGGATGTTGCAGGTCAATCATACGAAAGCAAACTATTCATACAAGATATTTTGGAGTTGTTTCGATATGATTGGCTGAATACATCTGTGATAGAGCTATGGATAAGGTGAGATCTTCTTTATACATCCATATACCTTGTGTAGGATCTGGTGATCTGGTTTCTTATTTATTAATGCATATGTAATACATGTTTTGTAGCTACTTAGACAAGATATGTGCAGATTTTTCATTCGAACATGTAGGATTTTTTATTCCATCTTTGATTAGTCTAGTAGCTAAAGACCCTCCGTCAGTTCAATAATATTGTTGTGATGCTTTTACAAATTTTGCTCAAAATAAGAAGTCGTTGATAATAGCTCCATTCAATGTGGAGTAAGTTTACTTTGCTTATAATTTGGACTTAAGAAAATTACATTTTTTTGTGGATTTTAAGTTATTAATTTTTAACTTTTTTACCTCTAGTGGTATGCATTGGGAGTTACTAGTTATTGTCCCTGAGACGTTCACTGTCTATTATCTAGATACAAAGGGGACTAAATTGAATTCAAAATATGGACACAAAATGAAAATGGCATTATTTCGGTGAGAAATATTTCATTTTCATATCTGTTAACATATGTTATTACATTACTATTTAATTATGCAATGTACTGTGTTACATTAACATGTAGGGGTTTAGATGAGTTCAAAAAGGCTGGAGGAAAGGTCCCTAGGAAAAAGAACCAGCCAACAATTTGGAAGAACGTGGAAGTAAGTTCCCGACTGCAATGTATATATTATTTATGTGAACAGTGCCTATTTAGTTATATTTTTTAATATTTTGTATGTTTCCATTTATAATGTGCTACACAAGACAACGGATGAACATGTGCATACTATGTGATGCGATTTATGCACATGATTATCAAATATGCCGCAGTGGACATCGATACCATTCTTGAGGTATTATATATAGTCTCATTAGATAATATGAAATATATCAATCTTATTTATATATTATTAATTATATATATACATCATTCTCTTTGCAGGTGTTTAAAACAGACCACACTACAGGAAAGGCCTTACTAGATGTACATGCTCCCTATACGACGGAAGAATTAAATGATGTAAGAGAAGAATGGGCAACAGCCATAAAAGTAGTGGGGTTTTAACATATAATTGGGATGTTGATAGCGAATAATGACTAAAGAATGATATTTTGTAAATGAATTTCTGAATTATAATATGTGTGAATGTTTCTACATGTCTGAATGTTTCTACATGTGTCTGAATATTTATACATGTGGGGAGGCCCCGACCGTCGTGGACTGATGTTGTCGTCGCCGATGTGTAGGAGGCACACGCGTCAAAGCTTCAAAAGGGCGCAAAGTTTTTTCGTCGATAGAAGGAACTCTTTCAACTCCACCTTCACACCTGTGGATGCGGTGATACCAGATATCAGGAATATCCTGCGATCGCCTGCGCCTGCGCCTCAACCGGTCCAAGAACAAGAAACAATGGTTGTTATGGAGGATGAGACGAGGCGTTCGTCTCAGACGAGGGAAGAGTCCCCTCCCACAGATACCATTCAGGGGGTGTCAACGCAGATGTTGCGGGACGCGCATGCTATGAGTGGAGATGCGCGACATCCTACAGAAGACTCGTTGGAGACAGGCCGAATTGAAGAGGATGGGTGTCATGGGGGGACGCCACCTATGAACGCCGGAGGGACTTGTGACCATGCCCGCTTAACACCGCCTAGTGCTATGAACCCACCTCCTCGGGGAGATAGCAGTTTTGAGTCTGTCCGGGATCGAAGAAACCTTGCTCCTAGATCCATCTATGGTATACCTAGTGATACTTGCTTTCGGTGCATGAGAAAGGGTCACTGGCAGGCCAATTTCCACAGTCTTAAGGTCCGTTACGTGTGTAAATGACCGGGGCATACTGCAAGGAGATGCAGATCGGGTACTATACCCCCGCCGGATATTCTATCCATGGAAGTTTTCCCCCCTTTACAGCGAGGAATCCCGGCGCGAGGTGGATCAATACATATCCCAAAGCGCATCTCTGTGGACATCGGCCCTGATGATGAAGACAGGAAACAAAGATCGGATTCCCTCAATCATGCAACGGAGATATCTTGGCCGACAAGGATCACGTGGGAAGAAATAGCTCCTTTTATTAAAAACAGATGGCCTTATCTCGTAGATCTATACAAGTTCTCTTCCAACAAGGCGGTTGGATTCTTTCCAAGAAGTACTGATGCTTTAAGGGCTATTGAAGAGGGTTGTGGAGATGTGAGAGGTTTTAAGATGTCGCTGAGACACTTGGCGGAGGGCCAGGAAGCTATACGTAGGGAGGCCTACTGGTTCTTGATGAAGGAGATTCCTATTATCTGTCGTGACAAAGTTAACATCCAGAAGATGATTGCCTCCTTTGGAAAGTTGATAAGAATTTCGGATTGGAGACAACATGAAGATGACATGTCCGGGATGCTAGTTCTAGTTGAAGCTTTCAATGAAGATGTACCCAAATTCATCTCGCTGACATATGGTCATAGACGTACGGCTGTGAGGCTGGACATGATGGCTAGAGGTCCTATTGAGCAAGATGCTTTCATTATTACGGAGGAAGGCAGGGAATTCGGGGTGCCTTTAGAACAGCTGAGTTATGAGATACCTACGAGCAACAAAGAACCGATCTCTACATCACAACAGCCCCCTATCTCCGCATGGGATGACGATGAACAACAGATACATCAGGAGAGAAGTAGATCACGAGATAGAGCTGTCTATAATAAGGAGGGTTCCAGAACCATGCTTCCACACCACAGCCTGGAGGAGTTTTTTGCTTTTATTGATTCTAGAAGATCTCCGTCTGCTAGGAGGGGCCGTTCCAGGGCAGTGTCGATCGAAGGAAATGAAAGAGTCTTCAGATCTTTGTCGAGACACAACAGACGATCTCTTTCGAGATCACCTCGAGGGTGGGGGGATCGTGAAGACTTTGATAGGGTTGAAAGGGGGAGAGAAGACAGAAGGGGGAGGCACTAGTCTTGCTGATAAGTTGATAGCTGATCGGAGGTTGCTGTTGTAATAAAGTTCTATGAATTTTCTTGTTTGGAATATTAGGGGGGCTGCAAATAACCAGACACGTTGGGTTTTGGGTCATTTATGCCGACAGCACAAACCACATATTGTATGCCTTCTTGAGCCTATGATACAGGCTGTGAGAGTGGAGGAGCTCCTAGACATCGTTCATTTGGACTGGTCCACTAATAATGAGGCAGATGGAGGGAAGATCTGGATGTACATTCACGAATCTTTTCAACCTGAGGTTATCTGTTACCATCAACAACACATTACCATCAAAGCGTCGGATGATCAAGGAGACGTTTTCTTCTTCACTTCGGTCTATGCGAGCTGTGATGGTAGAAATAGGAGAGATCTGTGGTCGTCCCTTTTGCTTCTAGCTGACATCATTGGGGATAGTAGATGGCAAATTTCAGGGGATTTTAACATTGTTAGGAGGAGCAGCGAAAGAAGAGGAGGTTCTAATCCTAATTTCCAGGAGATGTTATACTTTAATACCTTCATCCATGATGGTGGTTTTTCTGAACTTCCTTTTGAGGGAAGCCGCTTCACGTGGGTGGATAAACAGCACCTATCTCCAGCTATCTGGGAGAGATTGGATCGAGCTCTTGTTAACAACGTGTGGTCCCTTGCTCACCCGTCTGCGCGTTCGTTACATTTAACTCGGTTCCGAGTTTCGGATCATTGTCCGGTGCTCACTGAGGTGGGACGGGCAGTGATGTTTAAACCGGCATCACATTTCTCTTTCCTTTCTGCCTGGTTATCGGATAGTTCATGCTTAGAGACCATCGAGACAGCATGGTCGGAGGAATTTTATGGGGACCATTCGTACAGGTTTTATGCTAAGCTTAAGAATACGAGAGCCGCGCTCAAGTCCTGGAATAAGGAATCTTTTGGCAACATACAGCAGAGGAAGAAGGATCTTCTTGATGTTATTCACATTATCCAGATCACTTTCGATGAGAACCCATCACCTACGAATGAATACAGCTTGCGTAGGGCTGAGGCTGATCTCCAACAGGTTTTAGACCAAGAGGAGGCCCTTTGGAAAGACAAAGCTAGGGTGAAGTGGTTGATAGACGGGGAAAGGAACACGGCTTTCTATCATGCGGTGGTGAAACAAAAGATTAAACGGAGAAAAGTGGTGAGACTGATTTTAGATGATGGTACCGTTGTTACGGAACCTAGCCAAATGGTTAGAGTGGCGGCTGAACATTTTAGTAATTTTTTTTCTGATGTGCCAAGGGTAGATGAGGATCTATTGACCTCTTTCCTGCATGATATTCCGGAGGTTCTTTCTGCTGATGATAGTTTGTCTCTTACAGCCGTTCCTTCATAGGAAGAGGTCGTGAACACTATTAAGGGTATGGATGATGGTTCTGCTCCTGGTCCTGACGGCTTTATGATTTCTTTTTACAAATCCGCATGGAACATTATTAGAACGGACCTCATGGCTCTGACGGCCGATTTCTTCAGAGGCTTGCCATGTCATAGAAGTATTTTTTGCTGCAGGATTGTCATGATCCCCAAAGTTGACAACCCGGAGAGGCTTGAGTCAGACTTCCGCCCCATTTCCATTGAGAACGTGATTTTAAGGATTTTTGCTCGCATTATTAACAACCGTCTTGTTCTTCTTCTGCCTAAGATCATCAGTATGGAACAAGGAGCTTTTCTCCCAGGTCAAGATATTTCACACCATATTAGAATGACAAAAGAACTTGTTCATGATATCAAACAAGGTAGGGGATCTCATAACCTGATGGTGAAATATGACATGTCAAGAGATTATGATAGAATTTCTTGGGAGGTTCTCGAAAAGATTATGGAGAAGTTTGGATTTATGGCAGAGGCGATTAAGATATGTTTGAGTTTTTTCAAGCTGAGTTGGGCGACGGTTACGATAGGGGACCGATCTGATGGCTTCTTTCCTTTCAAAAGAGGCATCAAGCAAGGTAATGCCATCTCTCCATCATTGTTCATTATTTTCGAAGAGTTGCTTTGCAGAAGGATGCACAGATTACACGCTGAAAACATGATAGCGAGGTTTCACACTCGAGGTAGAGGAGTTGCTCCTCCTTTTCTTTTCTATGCCGATGATGTGATTTTTTTCTTGAACTCCGCTGGACAATCTACTGTTATTTTAAATCGTACGTTGTCAGATTACTCGAGAGCCACGGCACAGACGATCAACAGATCTAAATCACGATGCCTCACTGGTTGCGAGGATGAGGTGGAGGCGAGTTCTTTGGCTCAATCTCTGGGTGTGAATGTCATTTCTGATTCGTTTACGTATTTGGGTACCCCTATATCGTTTGGAAGAACTAAGCTTGCTGATTTCGAGTATCTCATTCAGAAGGTGAACAGGAAGGTTGCTTCATGGAAGGCCCGTTTCTTATCCTTCGCTGGTAAAAGAATCCTTATCAAGCATGTGCTCGCAAGCACGTTGTTATACACAGCATCGGCGGTGGGTATCCCTTCTGGGATTGGTGACAGAATTGAGAAAATCTTCTCTAATTTTCTGTGGAGAGACCGTAAGGACCAGAATAGGAAGGCTTGGGTGAGCTGGAAGAGGGCGGCTACACCCTTTGTTAATGGTGGTCTTGATATTACACCCATTCATGTCCTCAACGACGCCTTCACGGCAAAAGCCTGTTGGGATTTACTTAAGAAAAATTCATTGTGGGCAAACTTCTGCCTTATGAAATACACGAGTAGGCATAATTGCAGGTCCGGAACACACCCTCCGTTCATCAAGCTCAGCAGTCACGCTTCCCCATATTGGAAGAGGATTTGGCACATGTTTCCTAGGATATACCCTTATTGCCAATGGGTAGTTGGAAGAGGCGAGGTTTCTTTTTGGGATGATATATGGTGCGATGAGAGGCTGTTTGAACATGCACGACTTAACAGTGATCGAAATCACGCTTTCACAGTCCAAGATTTCTGGAATTGGGACTATGGTTGGGATTGGAATATGCTAAATGAGGTGCTTGTTGAGCAAGGTGTGGAGTTGATTAGAAAATCTGGAGCGGCCCTTGCGGATGAGGATGATCTTTTGATATGGTCGTTGGAGCAGAATGGCAAATTTTCTTTTAGATCGGTCAAACGGATGCTTGCAGGTGGTGATACTAATCAAGAAACAACGCTGAAAAGAATTTGGTGGAATAGTGACCCGAAAGCGTGCTCTTTGATATGGAAAATGCATCATGGGGATGTGTCCACTGATGACGCGATCCAAAGGTGTAATATTTCTTTGGCCTCTAGATGTTCTTGCTGTAATGATCCGCAGACGGAGACCATATCACACCTTTTTTTCTATGGTCATAAGGCGAAAGAACTGTGGAGAAGGTTTTCTATTTTAGTAGATGTTACTGCTCCTACGAATCTTTCATCTGTGATCCACATTGCCGCTGCGTCAAGCAAGGGATCGGCGAAGAGGTGGCTTGCTAGCTTTTTGGCCCCGATGATTCTGTGGAGTATTTGGAGGATTAGGTGCTCGGATCGATATGATGCTAAGACCTCTTCATATGCGGCGGAGTGGAATAGGCTGATGTATCAAGTTAGTCATCTGATGGATAGACAACACTTCTCCAAGATTGAAGACTCAGATTTTTATACTCGGTTGAATGATAACAACATTCCACAACCCCTTCAGAGTTTGAGGACTATATCGTTGATGAAATGGGAACCTCCGGATCTTGACAACCTGAAGTTGAACATTGCGGTGGGTAAGAATCATGACCCGAATGGTCTGATGAGATGGTGGGGGGCAGGTATAATCCGAAATAGACATGGTGATACTCGACTTGCTTTCAGATCATGGCTTACAGGTGACCATTATACTCAGGCTTTTCTTCAGACATGTGCTATTGGTCTTAAAATGGCGGATGATAGGAACCTTAGCATATCAACTATGGAGATAGACAATCGTTACATTTTTGGCATTCTGTGGAACAGAATGCTGGCACCATGGAAGGTATCGTCTATGGTTAGAGACCTTAGATCAGCCATTCAGGATTGGGATATTAGAGGTGATCTTGTCCACAGAGTTGTTAATTCGACTCCCAGGGAGCTTGGTAGATGGGGTATACATCTACATGGCCCTTTCCTCTGCTATGATTCAGCAGATTTGCATATGAGATTGCGAGGTATGCTCAGCATGGAGAAAAATGGTTTTCCCTATGTTGTCTTGAATGGGGATGTGAGGACCTGAGGTGTTAGGGTTTGGGGTCTTTCGACCTGCGTTATATAAGCAGGAGTTGTAATGTTTGAAGTTTATTGCCTACAAGAGAGGGGTGGGATGAATAGAATGCCCTCTGACTTAACCTAAAAAAAAAAAAGAATGTTTATACATGTGTGAATGTGAAAATGAACGAAACTTCTGGCTGCTATATGAATGTTTCTACATGTGTGAATGTGAAAATGAATGGAACTGCAAATTGCTACATGAATGTTTCTACATGTGTGAAAATCAAATGGAACTGCAAGTTGCTAAATGTGTGAAAATTAATGGTGTTAATTTTGCAAGTTTGTGGCCTGTTGTTGGCTGATATCAATGGATGTCGTAAAACTTGCAGTTCATAACTGAACTGCAGGTTTCTCATCCTACGACCAGCCATAGCAGGCCTGTAGACTGATAAGAAAAAAAACATGAAATAGGCGTCGGTTATTTGTTTAAAACTGACGAAAAATTATTACCACATCGGATAAATAATTATAACTGGTGCCTAATGCATGTGATGTGGCGTCGGTTATCAATAATAAATCGAAACTTATGGTTTTGGCGTCGGTTTCCCTACTAGTAACCGACGTTGATTTCCCTAATGAGGCCAGGCTAGCACGGTCATGGCAGCGGGCCAGACACCATGGCCGTGCTGGCCAGCACGGCCGTGGCAGCGGGCTAGACAACACGGTCGTGCTGGCCAGCACGATCGTGGCAGCGGGTGAGATGGCGTTGGTTAGCACTAATAACCGACGTTGATAGTGCCCCAGATGGCACCCTTTCTGTGGCGTGAAGGTTTATGGCGTTGGTTTCAAAACTACTAACCGACACCTATACCCCAATGTTGGTGCATTTTCGGTGGCGCACGAAGGGTTGTGGCATCGGTTTGGAAACCAACGCCTAATGGTTGGCCTTTTAGCGGTGTCCACATAGGTGTCGCATTAAAATTGACGCTAAAGGCCTTAAATAACCGACACTAAAGGCCGGTTATGTACTAGTGGGTTTCAAAATCATACCATCACCCTACATTAGGGTTAGGGTTTCCCTTATTAACCATTTAGGGTTTCAAGATCACATTATCAAGAATCAAACCATAATTCATACCCTACACATATTAGGAGTATTAATGTATACCCATTGCATGTTTATCACAAAAGTAGGAATTTCTCTCTCATACTTACTAATTACTCCGTCCTTTATTAAGTTCGCTCAACCTTTCCTTCAAGGTACATTAGCCTACTTAATCATTATTCATTAAACTCCATACTTCTTAATGTATGACTTGATATAATACACTTCATGTGTTACTCCCTCAAGTATATTGCATTTAAAGTGATTTCCTTCATATGGATTTTGAGGTGCTTCCACCATATTGGGTATGAGGTGTGTTCTTGCTACCCATATCGAGTTTGAGGTGTGTGTGTGCTTCCCACCATATTGGGTTAGACCCTTATGCTCATGCCTCTTCAAACCTTCATGACATCGATCTACCCTTCACCATGGATTAAGTGACAAGATAGACAACTGGTTGAACCTTTGTCAACCCATTGTACAAACCAATGCACAACACTATCAGTTTCCAAGTCATTTAGGGTTACTTCACCATATTGGGTAGAGAGGTGTATGTGTGTATGTTTCACACCATATCGGGTAGAGAGGTGTTTGTGTGTTTCACACCATATCAGGCAGAGAGGTGTGTGTGTGCTTGCTTCACACCATATCAGGCAGAGAGGTGTGTGTTCTATCTTCACACCATATCAGGCAGAGAGATGTGTGTGTGCTTGTGTGATGGAGTGGACTTTTATAATCCAAAATGTCCAATGACACAAGTGAAGTCACACATGTTGAGTTGTTTTGAGAATCCCAAATGTTTTACTAAATTTGGAGTGTTGTTGAGGTTTATACAATGTTTTGGATCCATAATTTTATTCCTTCTTGAGGAATTTAATTGAATGGTCTAGTAGATGATTTTTATCATCAAATTCGTGTACAAGGTACCTTGAATAGTGAGGAAGCTGTGGTCAAAATTTGGTGGCAATTGGATATTCCTAGAAGGAGTTATCTAGGTTTGAATTTTGTGAAATGATATGATTCATCGATGATTAATAGAACTAAGTTTGCTAGCTTCAGCCTAAGGAAGGCTGTGTCACGCCCCTTGGCTTTGGGCTGGGTCTGCGTGGCCTACTTGTAGCCCTAGATTGCTGATCCAGCTACTATAATCCTTGAGAAAGGAATGCCACGGATTGGCTGTGTGGCCTCCTATCAACCTTTGGATCTGAAGAATAATCGACTGACATCCTCTCCCACCCTGTAGTTACGTGGTTAACGTGAGGAGGTGAGTGATCCTCCATGAAGGCACGACTGATGATCGTGGGGTGAAAGGAGCTAGAGACCAGGCAGTTGGCTTCACCTAATCAAGCACCTCCATCCTAGCCTAGATAGCATAGCTTTGGTGATGAATAGAGAGAGAGCGAGCCCCCCCATCTCTCGCTGCTTCTCCTCCCGAGTGAGCCGACTAGTGAGGGGGCGAACCAGGAGCAGCGACAGTTGCTCACTGGGGTTGCTAGGATTCCTAACCAGTAAGCCCAGCCTCAGTGGCGCCATAGAGAAGAGGCCAGAGGAGGCAACACCATGGATTCCTGTCACAGCGACACCCTCAGCAAAGCCAGTGGCGGCGCCCTTGCGGAGCAGAGCCAGTGGCGGTGCCCTTGCGGAGAAGAGCCAGTGGCGGCGGTCTACGTCGCAGGGAACCGAGAACGCAAACTCGCCTAGGCTGCGTCACGAGAGGAGATGGAAGCGATGATGGGGTCCTCACCAGAGCAACTGGACCAAGCGGCGTCGACACTGGGACCAGTGACGCACTCCAGGCGGCGTTGTAGGCTGCTCTCACAGCTCAACGAGGAACCTGCCTTCCATGTCAAGAAGGAGACGGAATAGCAGTAGCAGCCTGATAGGCCGAAGGTGTGTGCTTTTCTCATCGGAGGCATGGGCTGCGGCAGCGGCATCTCGGAGGTGCAATCGCTGGAGGAGATCCATAGGCGTCCAACATCCTTGTGCGGTGGAGAAGTTGAGGAAGGCCAGACGCTATACATGATTTTCACACCAGAGCCAACCCTAGCAGCAACACTATAAATTGCAGGGGAAGGATGGGGCGTCGACGGCGGTGCCTTGGGTAGATCGCTGCTGACGGCGTCGTGCAAGGAAGTGGAACCCATACACGCAGGCATAGCGCTGGATCACATGGAAAACGAAGGAGAAGAGAGGGCAAAGAGAGCCTGAACCGGCTGATCAGTAACCGGTAAACCAACCGGCTCAGCGCGGGCCAGGAGAAGATGCGCCCATCCCAGTGGAGACGTGGCGAGCTCCTATTCGCCCAAAAAGGTAAAATGCCCAGTCTTTCAATAATTCCTAGTAATTAGCCTCGTTGTCAGAAAAATACAAACAATATACCAAAATGTTCAGAAAAATGCGTAGAACAAGATGGAAGCAAAATATCAGGCTTTTGATGCACTAATATCAGTGATATCTTGTTAGTTGTGAAATGCTTAATTGATGGATAATAAATATCGAACGTTGGCCTAAAATTATGGAAAAATGTCAGTAAGTCCATAATCTTGTTTATAACCCAATTGAAGTCATAAATAATGATGTTGATGTACGAAATCATGTAGATTACCTAATGTGGCTAATTAGGGCTAATAATCCTAATTAATATGCATAAATACATTTATGATCAATAAATGGTGAAATTTACAGAGCAAGCTCATATCCATATTTGGAACCTCAGATTTAATGATGAGATCATGATGATGCATATAATTCATGCTATATGAAGTTGACCTTTAATACATGGTTTAAAACCCTAATCTAGGTTGATGATGTAACCTAGGGTTAATTAATGTGTACAAAAATGCTATGGAAGATAATGATCAGATTATGTATCTTAATCTGTAATATAAGATCAGTAACCTAATTACAAGATGATAAGACAAGTAATAAAGTACATATACTAATGAGATAAGAGAAACCCTAATGGACACGATAGGGTTAAGATGAGATGTATGATGATGAGAACCTGATGATAGTATATGGTCTTGTCTTGATCAGGTTTGACCAAGCTTATAGATGACATCAGTGATATGTGTTTAGTATGATCTATCTCTTTGGAAGGTACGCCATTACCTCTTACTTGGCTTATTATATAATATGCTTGTGTTATATGTGTAGTAAAATACTTGGCATATGATATTGGATGAAATGATTGTTCTTGCATGATATGTTGCTTGATTTTCTGTACTTATGGCTATGAACACATGAAACATAAGATATCGGATCCATCATATGATAGCACTAAACTCTTTGGTAGTACAGTGCATTGAAGTGATCTCAAACTCTTTGGTAGTAGATCACATGTGTTAGATCTCAAATTCTTTGGTAGTAGATCACACGTAAAATGATCTCAAACTCTTTGGTAGTAGATCATAAGGCCTAAAAACATCAAAGCCCTTGGGGGCAGATGTACGAGATATATGATGGAAATGTGATTAAAAATATGTGTTCTCTTTTGCTAATGAATATCTTTGTGCAAGTATACGCTTTTCTTATATTCTTATGTCTCTGCTAAGTATTAATTTTATCTTATTGCCAAGATATGATGAGAGGTATATAAAAGACACGTAGGCGTACTCAGTACAATATTCTTGAAATATTGTGCTGACGTGTACCGCATGTAATCTTTTGTTTAGGTTGTGGTTATGCTCTTGAAGATCCAGGATAGTGAGAGTTGTGTGGCGAGCTGATGTACAGGTGGACTTGTTGTCTTAAGATCCTGTAGTTTAGTGGTAGTACATGTGTATGTATAGTTTGTTGTTCAATATGTAATATCAAATGTTGTAACAATTCATGTTGTAATTATATGTTGAATGGTGAACATGTGTGTATGGTTTTATTATTGTTCATGTGCATGTGCTACTGTGTTTCCTTCTGACTCCCTTGATTTTCTTCTTCTTAGCCTAGTGTGGGATGTTTAAATTGGGATTCTCGCTGAGGTGAGGGTTTCAATTTGGACGTCACACATCAGATTAAGTTTTAGAAAATCTGGGGACGTCACAGGTGGTATCAGAGCATGAACAATAGCAAAGCCTGACATATGCTCATTATGCAACTCAAAACTAAAGAACTTGAACTTAATAATCTTTAGGGTTAGATTAGTCGTCTTTTAGAGACTAGATCTGACCTAGCCTCTAGGTTATCACCTAGATGTCTGAGAACTAGGTCTAGACTAGTGCTTGTGACATAGCAAGTCCTTAGATGTCGTTCTTTCCTTGTAGTGCAGTGGTATGGGACGTTGCACTATTTGGAAATGACGTGCATCAAGGGAAGAGAAACCCTAGACATATTGTGCACGTTGTCTGGAGTAGCTACACTAGTCTACACCATGTTCTCACCCTTTTCACTAGTTTTCATGACACTGGACTCTCTACTATGTGTGGGACACTTGTTTTCAGGATTTGATTTTTGATTCCAAACGGATCGAACCTCGATAGTTTTCTCTGACGCTTGCTTTATCGGAGAAAAACTATATAATATTTTATTATATATATGTATTACAAAAATGTGTCCCCACACATGTACGAGTAGGAGGTGATCATGTAACCTATGTGAAAGTGAATGACATCAGTCTAGAAGAGAGCGTAGTTATAGATTAGATGTCTAGAGCCTTGTTTGCAATATATGATAGATGGAATATACGAAATAAACTTTGATGTAAGTCTTATATAGATGACATAAGAAGGTTATGATGATACATGTTTGTCTTTGAGGACTTAAGTTCAGTTTGAGGATTTGAGATAAGTTTTGATGATGCAAGTATGCGTCCTTTTATGAGATGAGATAGGTTAAGTTAAGACAAGTTGTGAGTCAGCATGAGCCTCAAGCTCTTTTACAAAGGAGGACCTCTAGTGTTAGGACCAGTTTGGGGATTAGCTCAAGAGAGAGCGAGACCCACAGGGAGAAGGTCAGAGAACCTAGACTCCATGATATGAGAAATATGAGATATGTGATATGATATGTCCTAAACTAGAATACTCCTGAGTGATTGAGTTGAGTTGCTTTATGCATGATTCCTATAGTTTTGGTGATCCATAGATGTCCTTGGGAAGACCAAACCCTAGAGACAAAGAGAGGCTAGTTATATGTGCATATATGAATATGAATATGAGTGCCTACCATCAGGGTGAGGGAGAGAGCCCAAGACCCTAGAGGAGGTAGCTATGTTAGTTTCTGTGAAGCCTCATGATCGGGTTGGTGGTTTCCCACATAGGAAACTAGTGGTGTATATAAGAGTGTTTTGGGTAAGCATGTTTCATGGTTAGAGATCTATGAAGAGTATGGCATATCATGTTTTTGTTTTGTGCTATGTGGCTAGAGCTAACGAAGTTATCACTAGTGTCAACGAGGTAGACCAGGTAACCCTAGATGAAAGAGGGAAGATAAAGTTTTTTTTATGAGATACTCATAGAGTTGAGTTAGCTCAAAGAGTTTGAACATGATAGTACCCTCATGATATGGGGCAAGAGAACCTCAGTTGGACTAGATAAAGTTTTGATATATGTTTAACAAGTCACTTGTATAAGTTTGTTAGCACAACCATGATATAATATATGTAAGGATGTGATCTAATTTCGAAACGTTATATATAGACATGATATGATGAAAACCTAGAGATGGTTTAATTGATATCAAATTATAAATGGTTAACCATATATATGTGAATAATGATGCTAATGTGAAATTGCTAGTTAATCTTGTGATGAAATCATTAGTTAACGTTGTAATTTAGTATGAATAAGAAATAAGATCATATGAATGAAACATGTTACATGAGGTGTTAATCTTAGTGCTTAATAAGATGAAAAATAAAGTCTGACAATTAGCACAACATAATGATTATGACACCTTGATATGATCTAGATGGATAAAGTGAGTTAATGATAGTTAACTCCCTCCTAAATTGCATATGTTAATGTTGAACATGTTCTAACAATGAGCTAAATAAAATGTTGAGGACACCTTAATATAATGGGTTAATGTTAGTTAACTCCTTTAGAACATGGTAATATGATGTGGGAACCCTAATTCTTGAGTAAAATAAAGATGCAAATCCTACATATGGAGGACGACCTTGAGTTGTCCTTGGAGTATGAGTATGGCTTAATTTCGAGGACGAAATTTCTTTTTAGATGTATATGATGTGAAAGACTGGATTTTTTTTGGCTTAATTCTGAGGACAGAATTTCTTTTAAGGTGTGTAGGATGTGATGGAGTGGACTTTTAGAATCCAAAATATCCAATGACACAAGTGAAGTCACACATGTTGAGTTGTTTTGAGAATCCCAAATGTTTTACTAAATTTGGAGTGTTGTTGAGGTTTATACAATGTTTTGGATCCATAATTTTATGCCTTCTTGAGGAATTTAATTGAATGGTCTAGTAGATGAGTTTGGTCATCAAATTCGTGTACAAGGTACCTTGAATAGTGAGGAAGCTGTGGTCAAAATTTGGTGGCAATTGGATATTCCTAGAAGGAGTTATCTAGGTTTGAATTTTGTGAAATGATATGATTCATCGATGATTAATAGAAATAAGTTTGCTAGCTTCAGCCTAAGGCAGGATGTGTCACGCCCCTTGGCTTTGGGCTGGGTCTGTGTGTCCTGCTTGTAGCCCTAGATTGCTGATCCAGCTACTATAATCCTTGAGAAAGGAATGCCACGGATTGGCTGTGTGGCCTCCTATCAACCTTTGGATCTGAAGAATAATCGACTGACATCCTCTCCCACCCTGTAGTTACGTGGTTAACGTGAGGAGGTGAGTGATCCTCCATGAAGGCACGACTGATGATCGTGGGGTGAAAGGAGCTAAGACCAGGCAGTTGGCTTCACCTTATCGAGCACCTCCATCCTAGCCTAGATAGCATAGCTTTGGTGAGGAATAAAGAGAGAGTGAGCCCCCCCCATCTCTCGCTGCTTCTCCTCCCGAGTGAGCTGACTAGTGAGGGGGTGAACCAGGAGCAGCGACGGTTGCTCACTGGGGTTGCTAGGATTCCTAACCAGTAAGCCCAGCCTCGGTGGCGCCATCGAGAAGAGGCCAGAGGAGGCAACACCACGGATCCCTGTCACAGCGACACCCTCAGCAAAGCCAGTGGCGGCGCCCTGGCGGAGCAGAGCCAGTGGCGGCGGTCTACGGCACAGGGAACCGAGAACGCAAACTCGCCTAGGCTGCGTCGCGAGAGGAGATGGAAGCGGCGATGGGGTCCTCACCAGAGCAACTGGACCAAGCGGCGTCGACACTGGGACCAGTGACACACTCCAGGAGGTGTTGTAGGCTGCTCTCACTGCTCAACGAGGAACCTACCTTCCATGTCGAGAAGGAGACGGAATAGCAGTAGCAGACTGATAGGCCGAAGGTGTGTGCTTTTCTCATCGGAGGCACGGGCTGCAGCATCGGCATCTCGAAGGTGCAATCACTGGAGGAGATCCATAGGCGTCCAACATCCTTGTGTTGTGCGGTGGAGAAGTTGAGGAAGGCCAGGTGCTATACATGATTTTCACACCAGAGCCAATCCTAGCAGCAACACTATAGATTGTAGGGGAAGGATGGGGCGTCGACGGCAGTGCCTTGGGTAGATCGCTGCTGACGGCGTCGTGCAAGGAAGTGGAACCCATACACGCAGGCATAGCGCTGGATCACATGGAAAACGAAGGAGAAGAGAGGGCAAAGAGAGCCTGAACCGGCTGATCAGTAACCGGTAAACCAACCGGCTCAGCACGGGCCAGGAGAAGATGCACCCATCCCAGTGGACACGTGGCAAGCTCCTATTCGCCCAAAAAGGTAAAATGCCCAGTCTTTCAATAATTCCTAGTAATTAGCCCCGTTGTCAGAAAAATACAAACAATATACCAAAATGTTCAGAAAAATGCGTAGAACAAGATGGAAGCAAAATATTAGGCTTTTGATGCACTAATATCAGTGATATCTTGTTAGTTGTGAAATGCTTAATTGATGGATAATAAATATCGAATGTTGGCCTAAAATTATGGAAAAATGTCAGGAAGTCCATAATCATGTTTATAACCCAATTGAAGTCATAAATAATGATGTTGATGTACGAAATCATGTAGATTACCTAATGTGGCTAATTAGGGCTAATAATCCTAATTAATATGCATAAATACATTTATGATCAATAAATGGTGAAATTTACAGAGCAAACTCATATCCATATTTGGAACCTCATATTTAATGATGAGATCATGATGATGCATATAATTCATGTTATATGAAGTTGACCTTTAATACATGGTTTAAAACCCTAATCTAGGCTGATGATGTAACCTAGGGTTAATTAATGTGTACAAAAATGCTATGGAAGATAATGATCAGATTATGTATCTTAATCTGTAATATAAGATCAGTAACCTAATTACAAGATGATAAGACAAGTAATAAAGTACATATACTAATGAGATAAGAGAAACCCTAATGGACACGATAGGGTTAAGATGAGATGTATGATGATGAGAACCTGATGATAGTATATGGTCTTGTCTTGATCAGGTTTGACCAAGCTTATAGATGACATCAGTGATATGTGTTTAGTATGATCTATCTCTTTGGAAGGTACGCCATTACCTCTTACTTGGCTTATTATATAATATGCTTGTGTTATATGTGTAGTAAAATACTTGCCATATGATCTTGGATGAAATGATTGTTCTTGCATGATATGTTGCTTGATTTTCTGTACTTATGGATATGAACACATGAAACATAAGATATCGGATCCATCATATGATAGCACTAAACTCTTTGGTAGTACAGTGCATTGAAGTGATCTCAAACTCTTTGGTAGTAGATCGCATGTGTTAGATCTCAAACTCTTTGGTAGTAGATCACACGTAAAATGATCTCAAACTCTTTGGTAGTAGATCATAAGGCCTAAAAACATCAAAGCCCTTGGAGGCAGATGTACGAGATATATGATGGAAATGTGATTAAAAATATGTGTTCTCTTTTGCTAATGAATATCTTTGTGCAAGTATACGCTTTTCTTATATTCTTATGTCTCTGCTAAGTATTAATTTTATCTTATTGCCAAGATATGATGAGAGGTATATAAAAGACACGTAGGCGTACTCAGTACAATATTCTTGAAATATTGTGCTGACGCGTACCGCATGTAATCTTTTGTTTAGGTTGTGGTTATGCTCTTGAAGATCCAGGATAGTGAGAGTTGTGTGGCGAGCTGATGTACAGGTGGACCTGTTGTCTTAAGATCCTGTAGTTTAGTGGTAGTACATGTGTATGTATAGTTTGATGTTCAATATGTAATATCAAATGTTGTAACAATTCATGTTGTAATTATATGTTGAATGGTGAACATGTGTGTATGGTTTTATTATTGTTCATGTGCATGTGCTACTGTGTTTCCTTCTGACTCCCTTGATTTTCTTCTTCTTAGCCTAGTGTGGGATGTTTAAATTGGGATTCTCGCTGAGGTGAGGGTTTCAATTTGGACGTCACACATTAGATTAAGTTTTAGAAAATCTGGGGACGTCACAGCTTGCTTCACACCATATCGGGCAGAGAGGTGTGTGTGTGCTTGCTTCACACCATATCAGGCAGAGTGGTGTGTGTATGATTCACACCATATCAGGAAGAGAGGTGTGTGTGTGCTTGCTTCACACCATATCGGGCAGAGAGGTGTGTGTGTGCTTCACACCGTATCAGGCAGAGAGGTGTGTGTGCTTGCTTCACACCATATCGGGCATAAAGGTGTGTGTGTGCTTGCTTCACATCATATCGGGTTAGAGGTGCTTACTTGTATGCTTGAACCTGATATCACTTTACATTTGATGATGTCATCACCATCAACCTCTAGACCTTTGTTCTTACTATTCTAATTCATGGACAACAGTCCCATGAAGCTTTTAGAACTCAAAGGATCATCAATTATTCAAGAGAAATCGAAATTACAAGTAGATCAACAAGTATGACAAAATTGAAGGTGCATAAGAATATAATTGGGTTCAAGTTATATAACCCGCCTGAAGAACAACTTCAAATCTCCAAGCTCCGAAGGGCGCCTTGCTTGAGTTGTTTTGGGCCTCGTTTGAGCTTGTTTAAGCTTGGGCTTGATGTTGGGCTGGAAGCCCTTCCTCCTTGCTTGAGTGTGTCAGGCAAGGGAGAGTTTGGTGCCTTGTGTCGGCCATGTTGTGTCGGCCAGAGAGGTGTATCGGCCAGAGGGTGATGGTGGGTATGATGGGTTGCCATGTTGGGCAACACACACCCCTCCACCTAGTGTTGTTTGTGTCACCCCTTATGGATACTTGGTGCTTGTTGCTAGCAAGGTGGAAAAGGCTATGGATAAGTGTTCTTAGGGAGGATGACACCTTGCTTGTTCCTACCCCTTACTCGCTTCTATATATATCTCTCTTTTCTCTTGCTTGGGATCTCTTTGCCCCTTAGCCGTTTGCTCCCCCTTGATGGCCGAGATCAAGAAGAAGAAAGGAGAGGAGGTAGTCGATATAGCTATTGCTACTGCTTTCTTCTTCCTTGGTGGTGGCTGATACATCCTACTAAGGTGGTGCTTGGATCTTGGAGCTTGGAGCTTGGAGCTTGGAGTTGTTCTTAAGGCGGGTTACATAACTCCTAACCCTAACTATACTACTTCCTTACCATTTTGCTTTGTTATATGCTATCTTGATTGGCCATGTTATCTCGCTAAATATGTTCTTGCCTTAATGGTCATGTTGTTGCCCTATATGTTCCTTAGAATAGGTTGGGCAATATGGGTAGTTACCCTTGTGTAGGTCGATCCTTTGGGTTGCAGAACCTTGAGCAATACCCCTCTCTCGTTTAGTTGAGAGGTGAGCTTAGGGTTTCTTATCCCAAAGAGGTATGGTGGTGTGTCCATGAGGCACTACCCCTCTCTCTTTGGTTTTGAGAGGTGATCCTGTGGACTACATGTTTGGGTGATATGATGAGTTGGTTGGCTGATAGGGTGTTGTTCTACCCTATTTGCCTGATATGCTTGAGGTTGTGCAAAACCCCTCTCACTCGGTTGCGGAGAGGTGAGACAATACTCTTGGTATCCTTGGGCGATATGGTATGGATGGTTGTGGTGAGGTTGAGACCTTCTAACCCTTGTAACCCGATATGGTTGGTTGACACCTAGTTGGTACCTTGGCCGAGATGTGTGTCCTGGAGGAGTTGAGCTCTTGGGCGTTATGGCCTTGCCTTGCACGATACCCATGATGCGTAGTGATGCTCGATATCCCTCTCTTCCCTTGAGTTAGGGTTTGGGGCAATACATTAGGTGGGTGCCTCATTGATCCCTTGGACTCTATGGGGTTTGTGTTGGGCAATAGGTCTGATTGGTTCCTTGCACATCATCCTCCTAGATGGTGTTGCCCGACACTTTTTTATGACGCGTTGCTCGTTATGACGTTAACCATTATGGCGCTTGATCTTTGCCTTGGGCGATAGAGTGGTGCATCAGGCGTTGCACAGCATTGCCCGACATGGTGTGTTGTGTTACCTACTGTGATGCATTGTTGAAGGGTGTGGCCCGGCACGGTTTTTCCCATCATGGGGCATTGCACGTTGTGGTTCTTTCCCGGTATGTTGTTGTGACGCTTGGGTGATACAAGTTGCTCGCTATGATGTTGCACGTTACAGCTTGATAGGTGCCTTACCCGATATGGGTGTCAACCCAAAATACATGTTGACCGATATCCATGTCAGCCCCTTTATGTAGTGTTAACCAAGATAGTGATGATTGTGATACCTTTGGTGAGGGTTGTCCCTTATCCGATATATCTATAATGAGGGTTGTACCTTGTGTTCAGTTAGTAACCCTAATGTTTGCTATGCTTTGGTATATGAGGCTATTATACTTGATATGTATAGGAATAATATGCTTTGATACACTCTTCTATGTTGCATGGTTGACTCTCATAATAAAGTAAAGGGTTAAAAACGGTCCTTGTACAAGTACCATTGTTCCTCTATAATTATGCTAACCATGCAGGTTCCATGTGTATGGATATGAAATCAGGTAATAGCCATAGTGATGGCATGGCAATGATATGATGTGGAATATCAAGGGTTGTGATGAACCTAGTGATATATGATGGATGTTACCCATGGGATGGCAATGTGTGCATTAATGATGGGATTGAGTCCCTATGATTTTGATCCTTGAAATGGATCTAGATGATTGGCAAGAGGCCAAGTGGTAACATGTGACGTTGGATCCTTGTGATGGATCAGGATGATGTCAATGGCACTGAAGGCCTTAGTGACAATGTAACACGAGATAATGTGTTTTATGTTTATTCATTCTTGTATAGTTGCTTGTTACATAACTTGGTTGAATCGTGCAATCTGCTTAAAATGAATTAATTAATTACAGATGAACCTTTCATGTAGTTTTCCCTGGCCATAGATCCATCATCGTCAGGAGTTTGGTGATGGTGAAACGGGTTCTCCTAAGGGTTAACCTGGAACGCATATTGTTGAATATGTAGGGTGTCCTACGCCCTAAGTAGTAGTGCATGTTTAGAGCACAGTTTTAGGCTTATGGCTCAGTGTGGTTAGAGCATGGTGAACAGGCCCATGGCTCAGGATATGTGATAGAGAATGGTGAACAGGCCCATGGCTCAGTGATGATGGAGCGCGCTGAACAGGCTCGTGGCTCGATTTTCTAGTACTGATACCTGTACCAAGGTGGGCTAGGTAGAGGGTAGCCTGACCCTGTGTGACTGAGGCCACTTAAAGCAAGAGACTGTGGTCCTTCTTTTGTTTTCGTGCACTGACCACGAGGAGGTGAGGTCATGGAGTCTGGCACTTCCATTGACCTTGTATGGCACCGGTTTTGGGCTTCGCAGCTGAAGGTTGGATTTGGGCGGTACGGCTCACTTCCTCAGGGCATAATAAATCGTAATCCAACCATATAGTATTTTGCTTAGGGCAAACACAGAACATTGGTTGAGTCATTGTTTGTATAGTTGCCCTAGTTATATCTTGCAGTTAATTACATCTTCCTTAGATGTTATGATAAGATCCTATAACACTTGTCTTGTCAATCATGTTCCATATAGTTATCTGTTTATATGCCTCTTAGATATCCTGGTAATATGTTATAAAATTAGTTCTGTTCGGTATGTTGCATATATGATCTGCTTATATCAGTTACCTTCTTTATCTGTTCTAGCTCTCCTTTGACATTTTATAGTTTCGGCGGGGTTTATGTTTCTTGTTGGGACTGTGTGTCTCACCCTGATGGTTTAAAACCTTTTTAGGTGATCGAGCTAGATGTGGTGGTGGTCGTGAGGTTGCGGTTGAGCAGCAAGAAGAATAGTAAGAGGCAAGAGATGGATATGCTGCTGTTGTTGGGTGCTTTGTAGTAGAGTCCTAGAGTCATCCATGTACTCTCAGGTTCTTGGAGGTGTTTTATGAGGTTTCATGATGTAAAGTTGATGTAGTTTGTTTATCCTGATGTGGCATGTTCTGCATTTAAATAAGTGGTGAACTCTTATGCTTATGGGATAGCTAGATCCTATGAGATGTGGACATGTATCAAGTTTATGTATATTTATATAAAATGTTCCC
Organism: Alisma plantago-aquatica; assembly: GCA_963693085.1. Lineage (NCBI taxonomy): Eukaryota > Viridiplantae > Streptophyta > Magnoliopsida > Alismatales > Alismataceae > Alisma > Alisma plantago-aquatica. The sequence goes on from OY856411.1 coordinate 653,281,135, forward strand.
TTGCAGGATAAGGATCTGGATGTAATAGTTCCATTATTATCTGCTTTCTGCAATTGGTTTTAATTAACTCGTGTTTTTGGTAATGCAATGTTTATGACGGTTCTGCATGTTTTCGCGTGGTGTTTCGTTGTCTGTGTGATAGAGGGATGTCACAATAAGTTTTGGTATCATAGCTCTAGGTTCACTGAGACTATAGGGATCTAGGACTAGGTTTGTGTCTGTTCTTGTGATTTTCTCTAGATTTTCTCATAATGACTTCTACCCATAGCAAAAGATAAAGCTTGAAGATGTCTGGAAATCACGAAGAACATGCTGCCAAGAGCAGTGTTGCTGCATCAGTTGATGGAGCAAGTATACAGGCACATGAAGATCGGGTGCCTGAGGTCCCCCAAATCAACCCAACTATTCTTGAGAATCCTGTCTACCAGCACCTTATGGGACAGGTAATGGCTGCAATGAATCTCATGGTGGAAAGATTGCTAGTGCCTCCGCCAAGAGCACAGGCTCCCCATGGCGAATCTTCAGGTATTAGGAAGACCTTCAAGCGGCTTTGCCGAGTTGGATCTTTGGATTATGTTGGTATGGTTGATCCAGCGGATGTTGATTTGTGGCTGATAGGTCTTGAGAAGGCCTTCTGGATTCTCGACATCCCCGAAGCAGATAAATTTAAGCACGTTGTCTACATTCTGAAGGGTAGTGTTAGCCATTGGTGGGCCATCGAGGAGGAGAAGTGACCCGGTGAGGTGATCTGTTGGGACGTCTTCCGATGGGAGTTTGTGAGTCGATACTTCCCGAAGACGTATCTGGATGAGAAAATCAGTCAGTTTGAGCATCTGCGCCAAGGATCTATGAGCATCACCAAGTATGAAGCCAAGTTTATGGACCTGCTAAGGTTTTGTCCTCGCATGGCAGTGACAGATGATGAGAGGATCTGACGGTTTGAGAAAGGTCTGAGTGTTGAGCTGTCGACACCTAATGCTGCTTTAGAAAATCAGGAGCGGTTTGCCACGTTTGTGGAGTTTGTCCAAAGGATTGAACAGTCAGTCAAGGAGAAGAGAGACCATGTCCAAGAAAAAGCTTGCTCAGTTCCATAGGAAGATGTTTGATGGCTTCAAAAAGTCGAGGTTTTCTGCACCTTCTGTGATGTAGAGCTCCAATGCGCCATCACAGTGGTCTCCGAGGTCATGCTATCACTGTGGACAGACATGGCATTTGAAGTCAAACTGCCCAAGAAGAGATGTCGAAGTGACACAACAACCAAGACAGAATCAACAAGGGTCAGATAGACAGCAATCCAGTGGTAACAGAGGGTGAGGACATGGTCAAGCATTGCAAGCAAGATCATCTGCTCAAGGGAGCAGAGGACGTGGACGACAGCAAGCAACGGCTCAATTCTATGCTATGAGTTAGCCGGAGGCTATAGTCAACCCACGAGTAGTTGCAGGTCAAATGAAGTTATTTCATTCTGATTTGTCTTCTTCTTGCTTTATATCTATTCTGGTTGACCCGGGTGCTACGCACTTTTTATCACTCGTAGTATGCTTGATAGCTGTCTTTTACCTGTTAGTTGTAAGAAAGAAATAGCATGTTGTTATAAATCCCTCTTAATGGTTCCTTGATGCTTCGAGAAGTGTGTCCATCTTGTGTTCTATCCTTCTCGGGACACAACATACAAGTGGATCTCATACCACTTGATATGAATGGATTCGATGTAATCCTTCGGATGGATACCTTAGAAAAGTATAGGGTTGTGTTGGACTGTGGTTCCAAGAAAGTGGTGTTTGTCGACAGTGGTGAGAAGTGGATCTTTCAAGGAGATAGGAAGATTCTTCTGATGTGTGTGGTATCAGCTATGGTGGCATAGAAGTTGTTGCGGCAAGGTTGTAGAGCGTTCTTGGCTCTTGTTGTGGATACCAAAGTGGAAGGTTCTAGCCTTGAGGATGTGCTTGTTGTCAGAGAGTTCATGAATGTGTTTCCCGATGAGTTTCCTGGTGTTCCCCCACCTCGAGAGATTGACTTTGAGATTAATCTAGTACTAGGGACACAGCCAATTGTTCAGACACCATACAGCATGGCTCCAGCCGAGATGGCAGAGCTGAAGAAGCAGTTACAAAAGTTGCTGGATAAAGGTTTCATCAGACTGAGCACATCGTCGTGGGGTGCTCCAGTCCTGTTCATAAAGAAGAAGGATGGATAGATGTGGTTGTGCATAGATTACTGGCAATTGAACAATGTTATGATCAAGAACAAGTATCCTTTGCCGAGGATAGATGATATGTTTGATCAATTGTGTGGTGCTACAGTGTTCTCAAAGATCAATCTATGATCTGGATATCATCAGTTGAGTGTCAAGGAGGATGACATACCAAAGTCAGCTTTTAGGATGAAGTATGGTCACTTTGAGTTTGTGGTTATGTCGTTTGGGCTAACCAATGTGCCTACTGCTTTCATGGATCTGATGAATCAGGTGTTCCAACTATTTCTAGATCAGTTTGTTGTGGTCTTCATAGATGACATCTTGATCTATAGTCAGGACAGTCAAGAGCATGAACGTCATCTTTGACAAGCATTGACTCTCCTTCGCCAACATCAATTGTATGCCAAGTTTAGTAAGTGTGAGTTCTATTTGAAGGAAGTAACTTTCTTGGGTCATGTGATATCAGCAGAAGGAGTCAGAGTGGACCCCAAGAAGGTGGAGTCAGTTGCGGAATGGGAGCAACTGAAGATGTCGACTGAAGTTTGTAGTTTTCTAGGTTTAGTCATATACTACTGAAGGTTTATAAAAGATTTCAGTGTGATCACGTTGCCATTGACGAAGTTGACTAGGAAAGATGTACCTTTCATTTGGGATGATCATTGTTAGTGAGATTTTCAGAGCTTGAAGGAGAAGCTGACTAGTGCTCCAGTGTTGGTGCTGCCAGAGCCTGGGAAAGGCTATGTTGTTTTTTGTGATGCTTCCAAGAAAGGCTTAGGTTGCGTGCTGATGTAGGAGGATCATGTGGTTTCTTTCACTTCGTGACAGCTTAAGAAACATGAGGAGAGTTATCCGACACATGATTTGGAGTTGGCAGTGGTGGTCCATGTGTTGAAGATTTGGAGACACTATCTTTATGGGGAGGTGTGAAATCTTTACGGATCATAAGAACCTGAAGTATATCTTCTCGTAGAGTGAGTTGAACATGCGACAGCATCGCTGGATGGAGCTGATCAGTGATTATGATTTCACCATTGAGTATCATCCTGGTAAGGCAAATGTGGTAGCTGATGCGCTTAGCAGGAAGTCTTCTTCTCTTCATACGAAGAAGGCACAGTTGAGTTCTTTGATATGCCATAGGCGGGATATGTTCATCTCTTTGCGGCAGATGAATGTACAGTTGGAAGTGTCCTTGTTGGCAGGATTGTTGGCACAGATGCAAGTGAAGTCTATGCTGAGGCAGAATATCAAAGAAGCATAATAGGTAGATGTTGCAGTACAGTTGATCAGATCAAAGTTTGGCAGCGAGAAGCAGGATGGCTTCCATGAGTTCAAGGATGGACTAGTTTGTTATCATAACAGGATGATGGTTCCCAATAATGATGATCTGAGGAAGTTCGTGCTCTAGGAAGCACACCCATCGGTGTATGCTATTCATCCAGGTGTCACCAACATAATTCATAATTTAAAGGACTTGTATTAGTGGTCTGGCTCAAAGAGAGATGTGGATGAGTTTGTGGCTAGGTGTGCGGTATGCCAGCAAGTTAAGGCTAAGCATCAGAAGCCGGTAGGTACATTGCAACCCATGCCAATACCGTAGTGGAAATGGGACCATATAACCATGGATTTCATAGTTGGTCTGCCGAGGACAGCTAGAAATCATGATTCCATTTGGGTAATAGTGGATAGATTGATGAAGTCTGCCCATTTCATACCTGTGAAAACAACATATACAGCAGAGAAGCTTTCTCATGTGTATGTGGATGAGATAGTATGTTTACACGGTGTGCCAGCAACGATAGTCTCTGAAAGAGGTCCCCAGTTCATGAGTCATTTTTGGGAACAGTTGGACAGAGCGTTGGGAACGAAGTTAAAGTTTAGTACCACTTTCCACCCGCACACAGATGGATAGTCTAAAAGGACTATTGATGAATGCATATTCATCATGGAATTTAATTACCATCTTGGGCTCATTTTGACTCAACATATCAAATTTCACTCATTAAAATCAAAATATATCATAATGTGCAAAATTACTTAACTGATTCGATTATCAAGATTTTTATTGAATTTATGTTGATTTGATGCAGGTCTTGATAAGGTTGAATAATCAGTTGGGGCCCACCTTCACTCACTTTTGAACTTGACCAATCGGTCTTAACCAAACGGTTTGCTCTAACGGTTCTGACCTCTCAGTTTTAAGATATTCACCTATACGGTCTCAAGACCGTTTAAGCCCATTCGGTTTCAAGACCGCATGAGCCTAAATGATCTCAAGACCATTTGAGTCCATACAGTTTCAAGACCGAATGAACCCAAACGGTCTCAAGGCCGGATGATGTCTAATGGTTTTGAAACCGTTTGGACCAAAACCGTATGGACAACAAAACCATTTGACAATGGGATCGAATGGATTACAAAGCTGAATGAAGCAGCGAGACCGTTTGAGGAGTTTTTGGTCCGTAGGACCGTTTGAATTTCCAAAACTGAATGGAGCTGGGCCAATGCAAGACTGAATGAGCACATGCACGAAGATCGCTTGAGCATGCAGCAACGCAGACCGTTTGCTTTAGCAGTGCTACGAAGACCGTTTGCATGCATACATAACAAAACTGTTTGGTTTAGTGCAATGCAAACTATAACATCCCTGACCTGGGTTATGAACTAACCCTAGGTGTTTTGCCTAAATGTGTAATAAAATCCTTGTGATTATCTTTTGGCATGTAATTAAGTTCCTAAGGAACATATATTCCTTTTTCTGTCCCTTTTGAATAATGTTGTAATATTGTTTTGTAATACAGGGACCTTGTGAAAATTACCCAGTTAACGGGTTAACTTGCAAATTGCACATGTTAAGATGTTCCTTTGATGATATAGCATCATATGAGTGAATATGATGAAGTAAGAGGGATTTCCCAAGCTTGAGCACCAAGGTGCATCTATGGAAGCAATCCCTGTGCTTGAAAACCCTAAATTGGAGTAAAGTGCAATTTACCCAATTTGAGGGGTGCAACTTGTAAAATACACCATATAGAACATCTTTTAGATCTTTTGTCATCATTTAGAGAAGAAATGATGAAGAGGTCACTTCTTGTGAATAATCATATCATGAAAAACATCTTTGTGATTGAATAATCAAGGTGTATGTATAATAGCCCTTTTATGTGAGTGCTTTAGTGATGAGTTAACTTTATTGCCTTCAAACTTGACCTTAGAAGGAGTTTTTCCTTAGAAATAAGAGGTACGGACGTGCAAAGAAGAATGGAAGGACTTAGATGAGAAATGAGGAAAACATATGTTTTTATATTGAATTCTCACCTAAGTATATATGCCACTTTCCTCACTTAGCAAAGAACGATCCTTTTCATTTCTGCACTGTTCCCCTTGCTCAAAACCGACTAAGGCTAAGCTCTGGAGCAGAGGAGGACGACCAGGGGTCCTAGGTAAGTTTGGATCATCCCTTTTGCTTGAATTCATGGAGGAAACTCGATTTCAAGGTTGAATTCATGGCTAGCTCACCTAGCTTCATCTTTCTAGCCATTCCTTTCCAACTTTCCTTGGAGAATATACCTTGGCTGACCTGTGGAGCTCAAAGACGCCATTAAAGGCTTGGAGCTTGGAAGCTTGGAGCTCAAGGAACAATCTTTAGGTGGGTTGTATAACTCTAAACCTTAAGCTTTGTTATACCTTTCTTTCTATGCATTTAGTTGCTAGTTCTTCTTCGTCCCTATCTTCCCTTGCATCCTTGCAAGAAAATCCGTGAGGAACTGCTGTTGTTCTTAAGCTAGAAGATGAGGGCGTTATTTCCTATGCTTATCCACGATTTTCTACTTTATGAAACGACCTTGGGTCAATAGGCCAAACGGGTTCATACTCGTTTAGAGGCCAAACGGGTTCACCAAGGTCGGTTTGCCCAAACGGGTTCCAGCCCGTTTGAGGGCATTGACCAAACATTGACCATTTGGGATTCCTGTTCATAATTATGTAGGCTAATGACCCATCAAATTTGAGAGGTTAACTCCAAAAGAATCGTAGGTTGAAGGCCAATGAACTAAGCAATCGATTTGAATTAAGTGCTGATCCACCAAATTGAATGACTTGAACTTTTGCCCAAACGGGTCCCAATCCGTTTGGAGGAGTTGACCAAGCATTGACCGTTTGGGATTCCTGTTCATAATATATTTAATTTCATTTCTACCAAGAATCATCATCTAATTCCTAACCAATTAAGAGTTGAAGGCATTTCAACACCTTAACCCTAATCGGGTTGAATGTGCTGTTTGAAAGTATAGTTTGTGTTGAGTTTTGGGTTGAAGGACCCAAACGGGTTCCAAATCGTTTGGGGGTCCTTCCAAACGATCCCATACTCGTTTAGTGACACTTCATACTCGTTTGGAGGTCTAGGGATAAAGGAATTTTATGATTTGAGGGTTCAATCACAAGATGTTGATAATTGATGAAAAGTGCTGATTTATAATCCAATTAGGGTTCAACCCTTATCAAATCAACTTATTTTATGGTCAAACTTTAAGCAAACGGTCTCGAGGTCATTTGGATTTCATCCAAACGATCTCAAGACCGTTTGGGCCAAGTTTGAGCCCAATTGGAGTTCAATTGATAGGTTCAACTTTGTATTGATGCACATTGTTGAAAGTTGATAAGTGATCGATTGGAAACCCTAATTAAATTAGATTTAACCCTAATTGACTTGCAATTGAAGATCAAATTGGTGACCAATTGATTGAGGCTCATCCTATTTGACTCAATTTGTAAGTGGTTAACATGGCTTGGGCCAATTTAATGTTTCAACATAAGAAACCCTTTTCAATCTTGACATTTGTATCAACTTGCATGTCCATGCGGTTTGGACCCAATTGAGTCCACACCCGTTTGATTTTCAAGGGGGTTCATACCTGTTTCATCCAAATGACCCCACACTCGTTTAAGGTCAAATGACCTCACATTCGTTTAAGGCCAAACGAGTCCACACTCGTTTAAGGCCAAACGAGTCACACCCGTTTAAGGATCATTTGTGTTGAAGGTTGAGGGTTAAACCCTAACCAAGTTGAAGATGTTCAAGGATGTTTGTACTTAACCACTTGAGGCCATATATGGGTCAGTGATGATCTAATCTAACCCATAATGGTAACCTAATTCATTAAAGGAATAAGTAACTAATGATGTGACCCATGATGATGATCAATGGGCAATTTACCAAAATACCCTTGAAAGGTTCAAATGAGTGATACCTTGTTCTAATCAATCCATAATCACATGATAGTGATGTGATTGACTTGTGTTAATCAATAAGGACTTAACCCAACCTAATATAGAGTGGTGTAATCACCATCTACCAGTTAGAGGAGAGATAAAGTACCAATTATGGTGGAAACTCAAGTAAAATACCTTCAATATACATGAATGTGCATGAATAGGGTATGATCCACTATGTGAAATCATGGAAACCCTAATTATGATAATTGATGAATCTTAATCTTATCTGAGGTCTTTAATGATGATGTTTCTCATACATGGTGATGTTATGAGATCAATTCACCATGAGGTGAATAGTAAAACCTAATTAATGAAAATCAGGGAAACCTAGCTCTTGTATGAGTAGGGAGATACAACTTCTTTAAAAGAGTTATTTATTGTTATCAGTTGATTTAACCATGCAGGTTCCTTTATGAGGATGATCATATCCAGGTATGGATGATGATACTATATTCATTAAAAGCATGTTGTTAGCTTTATGAATAGTGACATATATCCTGATGCCTTGTTAATAGCATCTTATGAGATTGATAGGCTGTGAGAGCCATGAATACCATCAAGGTCATGCTTTAAGAGATGACTTGTGATGAGAGTATTGAGAAATGATAATTGATGAGAGTCAGGCTTGTTACATTTAGTATTCTTCCTTCATAGTTGCTATGCTAATGATTAATGTTTGAGAACTTGTATGATGATAAAAGAATACTAAATTTACCTAACTAATCAAGTATAATCATACCATGTAGAGCCCTGATCATAGATCCATCATAGTCAGAAGTTATATGATGGTGAAACAGGTTTTCCTAAGGGAACTCATGGAGCACATACTTTTGAGTATGTGGGGTATATGGATGTGTAAAACCTTACATCCTAGTGTAGGAATTGATGTAGATGTATCTTAATCTATCAATCCTTCACTATGTGTTTATGCCGGGGTGATGTAACACTAATATCCCGAGGAAGTCTTTTGTACCGCATCGATGAGAGATAAACAAGAAATCTTTCGATGGTGAAGAGAGTACAGAATGCCACTGTGACTCTAATAGCGAAGTACCAGAATGCCCTGGTAAGCTATAGAAGCAGAGACACTAGATGTCCTGCATGTTGATCCTCACATTGACTGAGGAAGATGAGGTCATAAGAATTCGGCTCTTTTGATGACCTATGTATGATACCGATGCGACTTAATAGTGATCGGTTGGAGTATGAGTGGTATACCTCATCTCCTCAGGGCATAATGATGTTTGTAAAACATAATCAGCCGCGTAGCATATCTGCTTAGATTAAAATACAAGATACATTGGTTGAAGATACATTACTTAGTATACATGTTCTTCATATTCCTTAAATGTTGTTGTTCTAATTGATAACAATCTGATGTTGATTACCTTAAAGCTTTTATTGCTTATAATGTTCTTGATTTCTATAATAAAGCTTCTGGCGAAGAGTTATAACTCTCGCTGGGACAATTATTTTGAAATTGTCTCACCCCGTAGATTTCAACTTTTTAGGTGGTCGTCAAGGACGAAGGAACCAGTCTGCAGGTGGTCAGTATCAGCAGCAGCAGCACCAGGAGCAGCAGTGAATCTCAGGTGGAGATACTGACTGCTGAGTCATGTAGTTAGATGGTCTTATGTCATCTTTGTACTCTCAGGTCCTTGGAATCTTTTGGTCTAAGATTTTGGGTTTTAAATCTTGAGATTTTGTATCATGTTGTATATAATTACTCAAGCAGTAATTATCTGAGATGTAACAGTTTATCTCCTTTTTATGAAAGAAGTTTTTATGAATTCAAGCCCTTATCTCGAAAAGTTTTAATTTCCCGTGATTTTTGTCTTCCGCTGTTAATTGATTGCTTCCGCTAAGTTTATATCGTGGTTTGGAGATCGGAGCCCACACAAACCGAATGAAAAAGGCATGTACATGCCGGACGTTTGGGCACTTGATACCAAACCGAATGGAAAAGCATGCATCTGTGAAATCATTTGCACAAGCACTACAAAATTGTTTGTTGGATCGAATGAAGGAAATCATCCCAAGACCGAATGATCGGAAGACCGTTTGAATTCTCAAGACCGAATGAGCTAAAATTATATACATGAATGTACCATGCATGCACACGCAGACTATGTGAGTTGCTGGAATGAAGATCATTTGGGTCATTATCCACTCCAAACCATTTGGATTATCATGCATGCAAACCATTTGAAGCACACATGAAGACCGTTCAAGCCAAACCGAATGGCATGCAAAACCATTTGGGTAGTCAACTGCATGAAGACCGTTTGGGAAATGATAATCGCGAGACTGTTTGGTCTCTTGCTGGCTACGTGGGATCGTTTGAGCAAGTCACTTATGAAGATCGTTTGCTGCTAAGATTGAAAACCGAATGAGTCATCACGTGAAGAACAGCATACCATGCAAACCGAATGAGTGGCACATGAAACCGTTTAATCACCCCGAGACCATTTGCCAATGCAATTGCATGAGACAGTTTGCATGATATCACATGAAGAATGAACAATGCAGTAAAGCCATTTGGGAAGAGTGGCCAGCAGCAAACCGAATGTCACGAGACCATTTGATAAAGGATGATCCAAGACCGAAAGGAGTGAAAATTGCATGCAATACATATCGATTGGAAAAGGCAACGCATGCAGACCATTTAATAAAGTACTCAGCTATGAAGACCGTTTGCTTCCCTACGTGAAGACCGTTCGGATTAGATATGCATGAAGACTGAATGGATCACTTATGTGAAATGCAAAATTGTATGAGTATGCGTACTATCCAAATCGATCAAGATATTAATCAAGACCATTTCATTTGGATTCACACTAAGGGCATGAGGGATAGATTTGTGCCTATAAATAGGACCCCAAGGGTCTTCATTTAGGCATCAGTTTTGGGACACCGACAGGCTGCCTGTACACAGGTCCGATCCAAATCCAGTGTCGTCCACGCCAGTTTCATTCCACCTACTGCCCGTGTTGCAACCAAGGAGGTTGAGGAGAGAAAGAAGATGGAGCGAGGGAGATTGTCCGGTCTGTCTTGGCATCTCCCGTTCGCGTCCAGATCTGCTCCAACATGATGTAGAAGGTTGTATCTTATTCACCGAGCTGTGACTACCTTCTGCACCGAGTTCATGGCAAATTTCTCTCTCTTTCTTATTCTTCTTGTTTCTCGCATCATGAGCGAGTAGTACCTTTTTGTTGGGGTGCACGGACTAGCCCCGCTGCCCATGCAAATCATGTTCTTTGGTTAAACTCTCCATGGCAATGTATGTAACTTTCCATTTCATTGTTAATTGGTATGTTTGTAGTTGATTATCTCCTAGCTTTCGTCTTGTTCTTTCCTATATTGTGAAATCTTCTATATGTGGGATGGAATGGCGGTTTACAAAGTTTGACTCTTTGACGAGAACTTTTGATAAGATTCCTTGAGGTCGAAAGTGTATGCTCTGTGAGGGGACGAGACATCTAGCCTACGGTGACACTTATGTGGTCTAAACATCCCTCAGGGAGGACCACAGCCTTAGTTGGATTTTGTATCGTCTTTGTTTATCGTCGATGTTAGTTCGTAGATCTATCACCTGCTTTCTTATTGATTAATGTGGTTGACTCCCAAACTAGAAATAGAATGGGATTTCTTTGAGGTCGTAAGTGTATGATCCGTGAGGGGACGAGCCATCTAGCCTTCGGTGACACTTCTGTGTGCCTAACGCTTGTATAGGGGGCTCACAACCTTCGTTGGATTTCTATATCTTCAGAGCCATAAGTAAGTGATCCGGTTGGTGATGAGACATCTGATGCCTAAGGTGATGCTTACGCAAACCTAACGTCCGTATGGGGGGTTCTACAGCAGCTCTATTTGGATTGTTATATCTTTCCTGGATGGTTTCTGTTGGAATGTGTTTGCATGCATAGCGGTGGTGAAACCCGATACCATCCCGGCAATTCCATATCATTGATCTACATCCAACTTTAATTCAGCTTTACTTTCTTGTAATTAGTTTAATTAACCTCAAATCAACCAATCGTTCTAAATATTAGTTTTACGTGAGCTAGATTCGACTGACAAGGATTCTTAAAAATGTTGTCCTTTGGGTTCGATCCTTAACTATACTGCGATAAGACCCGTCCGCTTGCGGGTGGTATTATTGCACATTGGTTTTGGTAAAAGCTCAGGGATTTCAACCCCGAGTGAGTTTGTTAGTGCGATAAAATTCCACATCAAATTCCAACGTTGTTACCGGGGAAAACGGAATCAGTTAGTCAAAACTAGTTCTTTTAAGACTAATTAGGATTTTTCTTTTTCTTTTGACACAATCGATCATCTACTTGAATTTGATTCTACTCTGTGGTTCTCACTTTTGACATCTTTCTATCTCAGGTACAATCCAAGGCATAGTGCATGCACCGTTCGGACAGCCCCGGACTAACAGCGAGCTTTGATCCCGAGATAGATAGAACTTTCCATCATCATATCAGAGAAAATCAAGCAAGGATGGCTCAGGAAGAGGAATTAGCCCGAAGAGTAGCTCAAGCCATCAATGCACAGAGAGAAAGGCTCATGTAAGAAGCCAGAGCTATGGTATAGTAAGAAATCCAAGCAGCACAAGCAGCAGCACAGGCAGCAGAACTACAAAAGGATCTTAGGGAGTTCTCAATCCCTAAAGTTGTTGATGTACATCACCCAATCCTACCTCCTCCCATCCATGCTCCGAATTTAGAGATATGAGCACATTGGATCACCTTGCTCCAAAATAACCCGTTCTATGGCAAACAAGGTGAAGATAGTCAAGAACACCTTATGAGATTCATCGATCTATGTGCTATGACAAAACAAAATGGAGCGTCTGACAATGCCATCCGAATCCGTCTATTCAAGTATTCTCTTGCCGATAGAGCCACAAGTTGGTACAATTCGTTACAATGTGAACCTATCACCACATGGGAACAACTGCAGAATGTTTTTCTAGAAAAGTTCTATCCTCCATCTCTCACTTATGAAATTAGGGGGAAAATAACAATGTTCACTCAAGTTCCTAGAGAAACCTTTGCTGAAGCCTGGGATAGATACAAAGAGCTTCTATGCAAGTGTCCACACCACGGAATTCCCAAGAACCAACTCATTGAGATTTTCTATAGGGGTGTGGATGATGATATTAAGAGATTCCTAGATTCCTCGTCTGGAGGAAACTTCATGCGTCAAAGTTATGACAGTGCATGGAGAGTCGTCACCCTAGGAGCAGAAAATCAAGCCAATTGGGGTAGATCTATAGGTAAAGGAGTTTTGAAAGTAGCAATGGCCGAAGCTACTCCCGAGTACAAGTCTATCGCTAAAACCTTGAAACTCTTAGTTGCTAAGCAAGACCATATTGAATCATCTCTTGCTACTATTGGAAGAGGACGTTCACCCACACGACAACCAGAATAGGTCAAGTCCGCTTCCCTGTTCTGTGAAGCATGTAAGAGCACCGATCATTCCACTTTATCATGCAATGTTCTCTATGATGTTGTTCTGAGCAATGTATGTGGCCAAGGAGATAATGGTCAGATGGAAAATATTAATTCTATCAACACCATTCCTGGTCAAAGTTATTACAATCTAAATCATAATAGGAATCATCCCAGTTTTTAATATGGAAACCCCTCTGGAGCAGTAAACTCGCATCAATTTGGTTCAAACAATCAACCAAGAGGCCCACCAGAATTCCAGTATAATCAACAACAGAATTTTGGGAATCAAGGAAATTTCAAGGGGAACTTTCAGAATAGGAACTACAATAATTACAAAAATAACTCTTAGTACCATAATCTTAATCAACAGCAAGGACAGCAAGCAGGTCCAGTTTCTCCTTATGACAAGCTATCAGCCATTAAAAAGATGTTGCAAACTCAGCAAACCATGATAGCTAACCAACAAGCTCAGCAAAAGGCTATTGAATCTCAATTAGCTCAACTCGCAGCTAGCATAAAGCCACCTGCTGGAGTCTTTGTTGGCAAACCCGAGAACAATCCTAAGCATCTTGAACAGTTGAAGGCAGTCACCACTAGGTCAGGGAAAGACTATTTGGATCCCCCTGAAAAGACATCTATGGTTATTACAGACGAGGATGAACCTATGATTGCCCAAGACTCAACAGTACAAGAGACTCAATCAAAAGATGATAAGTCAGAAAAAGGAAATTTTGAGAAGCCTGCTCAAGAAGATGAAGAAATTGAGACTCCAGAACCTGATATCCCTATGTACAAACCTCGTATACCTTTTCCAGCTTGTCTAAGGCAAACAAAGCTTGATACCAGATTCAATAAGTTTAAAGAAGCTATGAATAAACTTCATGTTGATATACCCTTTTTGGATGCTCTGACTGAGATACCAGCATGGACAAAGTACTTAAAGTCACTCCTCACCAGGAAGTATATAACTGAAGAGTATGAGATAGTAAAACTGGTAACAACTACATCTGATATCATATTGAGCAAGATGCCCAAGAAACAAAAAGACCTGGGATCCTTTAGAATTTCATGTCACATTGGCGACTCATCATGCAAGAAAGGATTGGCAGATCCCGGCGCAAGCATCTCTATTATGCCACTCAGCCTGTGCAAAAGACTAGGGTTTGCATAATTGCTTCCTACTGGCATGACTATACAGCTTGCAGACAATTTGATAAAACATCCGTTAGGAGTCCTCGAAGATGTCCCAGTCAAGGTAGGCAAGGACACATATGTTCCATGCAACTTTGTCATTATGGACATAAAAGAAGATGACAGATATCCTCTCATCTTTGGTCATCCGTTCCTCGCCACTGTGAGAGCCCTGATTGATGTTGAAGCTGGTACCTTACTGCTCAGATTAGGCAAAGAAACTCTCGAATTTAAAGTTTTTGAAAGTATGAGAAGACCAAGTATGCAAGAAGAAGTTTATTTGATTGAATGCATTGAACAAATGTCACTTCTGACTCAAGAGCATCATGAATCAGACGATCCTTTAGAAGTTGCTCTAACAAACCCATCAGTTGATGAACCAATTAACGAACAAGTAAAGGATTGCATCGAATCCCTCAACTCTGCTAAAGAAGATGTTGAAGCTACTAGTGAAGAACTCAAAGCTATGTAAACTATAGAAGAAACATGTGAAAACCTAGAGGCTCCCGAAATGAAGCCCCTTCCCGAGGGACTAAAGTACGTGTTTTTAGATGATCTCAAAGTTTCCCCAGTTATTATAAATTCTGATCTAACAGCTGAACAAGAAGATAAACTCCTGAAGAAATTAAGGGAAAGAAAGAAAGGTGTCAGTTATAAAATGAGTGACCTCATTGGGGTCAGTCAAGCGATGTGTATGCACAAGATCCCTATGATGGAATATCACAAGCCTACTATTGAGCATCAATGAAAATTGAATCCAAATATGAAGGAAGTGGTCCGTCGTGAGGTCATTAAACTGCTCACAGCTGGAATAATCTATCTGATATCAGATTCACCATGGGTGAGCCCAGTGCATGTAGTCCCGAAGAAAGGTGGAACAACTATTATACGGAATGAAAACAATGAACTCATCCCCACTCAAACAGTCACAGGGTGGAGGATGTGCATAGATTATAGAAAATTAAACAAGGCAACTCAAAAAGATCATTTTCCAATGCCTTTCCTTGATCAATTCCTAGAAAGGTTGGCTCACCAAGAATATTTCTATTATCTTGATGGTTACTCTGGATTCTATCAAATACCCATACATCCAGATGACTAAGAGAAAACAACTTTTACCTGCCCATTCAGAACATATGCATTTAAAAGAATGCCATTTGGTCTCTATAATGCACCCGCAACTTTCCAATGTTGCATGGCTGCCATATTCGCTGGTCTTATTGAAACAATTATGGAGGTTTTCATGGATGATTTTTCTATATACAGAGATTCATTCGATTCATGTCTAAAGCACCTCTCCCTAGTCCTCAAACGTTGTGAAGAAGCACATCTTGTGCTGAATTGGGAAAAGTGTCACTTTATGGTAAAGGAAGGCATTGTCCTCAGTCATAGAGTCAGAAATAGAGGAATTGAAGTAGATAAAGCCAAGATTGAAGTGATTTCTAAACTGGCTATCCCAACAAATTTAAAATAAGTCTGTGCTTTCCTAGGTCATGTAGGATTTTACAGAAGATTCATAAAGGACTTTTCCAAGATAACGAAGCCAATGGAGAATCTATTACTAAAGGATATTGATTTCAATTTCAACGAAGAATGTGTCAAAAGCTTCAACACACTGAAGCAGGCCCTTACAACCACCCCCATCATTAGAGATCCCAACTGGGACCATCCTTTTGAAATTATGTGTGATGCTAGTGACTATGTTGTGGGCGCTATTTTAGGGAAATGTATAGAGAAGAAACGTTATGTGATCTATTATGCATTGAAAACTCTCGATGAAGCCCAGAGAAACTATGCAACTACTGAGAAAGAACTTCTAGCAGTTGTGTATGCCTTTGACAAGTTCAGATCCTACCTAATTGGTTCGAAGGTCATTGTCTACACAGACC
Organism: Alisma plantago-aquatica; assembly: GCA_963693085.1. Taxonomy (NCBI): domain Eukaryota; kingdom Viridiplantae; phylum Streptophyta; class Magnoliopsida; order Alismatales; family Alismataceae; genus Alisma; species Alisma plantago-aquatica. The sequence goes on from OY856411.1 coordinate 653,297,145, forward strand.
ACGCTGCCATTCGTTACCTTCTGGCAAAGAAAGATGCAAAACCCAGGTTGATTAGATGGATCCTCCTGTTGCAAGAATTTGATTTAGAGATAAGGGATAAAAAGGGTACAAAAAATGTGGTAGAAGATCACCTCAGTCGCATCCACACTCTGGATACTGAGAAGATTCCTATTAATGATTCCCTTCTAGATGATCAACTAATGAAGGTCTCAGAAGTTATACCGTGGTACTCAAATTTTGTGAACTACCTCATTGTTGGGGTTGTTCATCCTCAATGCACCGGAAATACACTAAAGAAATTTATGCATGATGTGAAACGGTACTACTGGGATGAGTCGTACCTTTTCAAACTATGTGTTGATGGTCTTTACAGACGATGTGTCGCTGAGGAAGAAACCAAACTCATTCTAGAGCACTGTCATTCTGGCCCAGTTGGAGGCCACATGAGTTCTAAGAAAAATACGATAAAGGTTTTGCAATGTGGATTCTTTTGTCCAACCATATCCAAAGATTCCTATGACTTTGTCCTATCATGTGACAAATGTCAAAGATCAGTCAATATAACAAAGAGAGATGAGATGTCGCTGAATCTATACCAAGAAATAGAGATATTCGATGTTTGGGGGTTGGACTACATGGGTCCATTCCCATCTTCTAATGATTTTTCATACATTCTAGTGGCAATGGACTACGTATCAAAATGGGTTGAATTCATACCAACCATCATTAGTGATTCCAAACCCGTCATCAAATTATTCAAAGATATTATGTTCCCCCGTTTTGGAGTACCACGAACTGTGATATCTGATGGAGGGTCTCATTTCCTTGAAAGAAGCTTCGAAGCACTGCTAAGAAAGTATGGTGTTACTCACAAGGTAGCCTCACCCTACCATCCATAAACATGTGGACAGGTAGAGGTTTCTAACAGACAACTCAAGGCTATATTAAAAAAGATGGTAGGTCACAATTGGAAAGATTGGTCAGTGAAAATCAATGACGCATTGTGGGCCTACCGTATTGCTTTTAAGACTCTTAGAACTACACCATTTCGGTTGATCTATGGAAAGTCATGCCACCTACCTGTCGAATTGGAACATAAGGCATGGTGGGCAATAAAACAACTAAATTTTGACATGAAGAAAGCAGGCCATGCCAAGATGTTGCAACTTCAAGAGCTAGATGAACTCAGGATGACAGCCTATGAGAATGCATGAATTTACAAAGAACACACCAAACTTTGGCGTGATGGTCATTTGAAAAGAAAAGACATACAAGTGGGAGACCAAGTTATACTGTTCAACTCAAGGTTGAAATTATTCCCAGGGAAACTCTGCTCCCGCTGGTCTGGACCGTACATTGTCAAAAGCATCCCCCCACATGGTGCTTTCTCTTTATGGAGTGAAAAGTCAAGTGAATTTGTGGCGAACGGCCAACACTTGAAAAGATATTTCACCACAGCAGATATGAGCACTGAAGAAATAATAGATCTCTCCAATCCAAAGGAACCACCATGAAGTCGAAGATATCAAGTTGAGCCATTGACATAAAATAAAGGCACTTGTTGGGAGGCAACCCGATAAATAAATTTGAATTTAATTTTAATTTTGAAACTAGAATTTTTTCCTTAAATTTGTTTTCACCTCGAAGATAATTTGGCACCTAATAAAATTCACATCGCGAGATGCTATCTTGAGTTCTGATTGATCTTTCTTTAGATTTTCAGATAAGAGGATGCGCGCTGACTGGAACGCTACCACATCTGGTGGTCAATTTGGCATGAATTTTCCCCTCCATCTTGGATTTAGGGTTTGCTCAGGACGAGCAAATTTCTAAGTTCAAGGTGGAGGGTGGGTGGTACGTACCTCACTTTCCACCTACACCCATCCTTTTCATACTTAAGTTTTCACTATCACATTCTTGATTAAAAAAATTTCAAATTTTTCAAAATTCTTTAATATTTTTCAAAGAAAATGAAAAGATACTTGATGAATTTTTGACACTTCCTGGTTTCATTAAAAGTCACTAACTAACCTTCTATGCATTTTGAATCATTATATCCTCCTTATTTGAAGTAAATCCTTAAAAGGACCACTTTTTGAAACAAGCCTTTTGATTGAAATCATCTTGTGAAGCTTATGATTCCTAACATCATGATACTTTTGCAAAAATGATAAGTGTCTTTCAAACTGATAGGGATAAAACACATCGTGCTTCCTAACTGATTTGTGGAACAATAGCATGGAATCCCCACCGGATCCTCATCAAGTCATTATTTGAGCAGAGTTTGATAAAGAGAACAACCCGGTGCACTGAATTGTAAATCAAGTTGCATTCTGATCTGAACTCTCTGCTACACTTCTTCTATCATCTTCGTACCCCTCCATCTATAAAAAAGAAACAAAAATAGCCAAAATAGTGCCAAACCCTAAGTTTGGGGTGGCACACCACACTACAAAAAAATTGGCCTTTATTGAAGAACATTTGTGAGGAACCGAAAATCGTGAATAATGATGTCTATTTGTGAGGGATCATCCTTCAAACATGGGACCAAATCCCTCAACCATGTTTTTTACATCCTTAGACCTTTTATGTGAACACTAATCCCTCACAAATACATTACTCACTAATCACCCCGTGAAAAATACCATGCCAAATATTTCCCTCCATCTCATAACCCTTCCCACCCGGCCCAAATTGATGGCGGGCAATTTGCCTATCCAAATGACCATTCCTCCGCTGAAGCGCAAACCAATTTTCAACCTAAATGTCTCCACCTCCCACAACCCCTCTTCCTCCCACGGCACCCAACTTCCATCCTGCCGCACGCAATCCCCATCCCACTGCACACAATTACCAGTCCACGCTACCAGCTTGTCCTTCGGGATCGCCCTTTCTTGCCAACCCCCTAAAGTGATTTGATAAGCCAGCTTCTTACTAGAAGCCTTCGGCATGATGATGGGGCGTCAGCACCGGATCGATAGAGGACGACATTAACAAGAAGCTGCTCACCAATGTTGACGGGTTAGGGCAGCACGAAGACGAAATCGAGTGAAAGAGGCCAGGTGATATCTCCGAATCTACCGGCAACTTGTATCACCTCAACTCACAATCGTCAATGGTTGTTGCTGACTTTCCCAAAGAGTTGACGATGGCTGGCGGGACGCGGATTCCGCTCGCTCGGCCTGGGATGGGTAAGTCGTGCCCGCCTATAGATAACGCGGCGTGGTGTGATCGACCGTGCTCGCCTTGTGGAGCAGAACGAGAGAGCGGAGGAGAGGCGGATTTGGGATTTTCTCTGCTACGGGCGGCGGCGGCCAAAAGGGGGAAGAGAAGTCTTTGACGCGGAGCGGCGATGGGGGGTGGCAACACGCAGAAGTCCAAGATGGCCAGGGAGAGGAACCTGGAGAAGCTGAAGAATGCTGGCAAGGGTACCGTACCGACCAATTTTCCCCTCATAGATTGCTTACCTACCCTAATTAACCACCAATAACCCTCTACCTTTGCCCTTTCCATCTTTTTCCTTTCAATTTCCTCATCCGATTTAGGGTTTCTGTCGATTAACCTCTCGGATCTGTTGCTATGTGCTTTTGACAGGGAGCCAGCTCGAGACCAACAAGAAGGCCATGTAGATCCAGGTTTGTCCGTCCGACTCCTGCCGGAAGACTTGCTTTTTCTTTAGCTGTAGTTTGGTTTTCGTGTGTATATCTCTTTGCTGCTTGGTTACGGCCCCGTTCGTTATTATTACTCATAGTTCGGAGATCTCTTAATTCGGTGCTATTTGCTGATATTCCTGATCCGTTGTCCACTTGCATCCTGATAATCTTCCAGTATGTAGGTTGCTCATTTGATCTACTAAAAAAGTTCTTGGTCAGTTGCCTAGGAAGAATCTAATTCTAGCATATCAAAATCATCCAGCTTGGTAGAAACACTGAATCTGGCTTTCAGCTTGCTTTAAAGTCGTGATTGCTTTTCTGTATCGAACAGTTCTATCCTTGTATATGTTTAGATGTGTTTGGTTTAAATTTGCTTGAATCGCACTGTGTTTCTAATCCTATAACCAGGCCCTTCATTTGTGTTCCAAAAGCTATGCCTGCTTGTTTTATTTGGTCTGTTATAGGGGGAGAAGCTTCGTCAGGGAACACGAAGTAATGGATTTTTTGATTGCCGATCTTATGCATGTAGCTATGTTAGTTTGTTTCATATTGTGACCACTTGGTTATGTTGGTTCAACATGTATAAAATACCTGGATCATTAATCACTTAACTTTGATGACTGGTTTTGAGGGTCCTTTCTTAAACAGATGCCTATGACTGTTTTGACCAATAACCATGTGTTGTTGCCATTATGAATATGGCTTCCTGCATCGTATCTATGTCAGTAGAGTAGCATAGCGGGTCTGTGGTAGACGATTAATTCATATTGTTTTTGGAATTCTAGGTCTCGCGATAGAGTTTGTGTGGTCTCAAGCCCTTCTGGCTTGTAATTTATTTTAGATGACTCTCTAGCACAATGCCTTCTTTTGTCTTGTCCAATTGCTGCGCGTTTCTTTTCTATTTTGTTCTTTTCTTCTTTGGTTGTTACTATTTGCCATCTAGCAGGTGTCTAAGTTTTACATGATTCTTGACTTTTTGTTTTCTCCTCTCTCAATGCAAGGTCTGCATGCAAACTTTCATCTGTACCACATCTGAGTCGAAGTGCAAGGAGCATGCTGAAGCCAAGCACCCCAAGTCAGACCTGGTCCAGTGTTTCCCTCATCTCTAGAATGCCCATATGAATTTTTTAAGCTCATGGGTTACTGAAACCAAATATATTATTTACAGTGTTACATAGTTGTTTTATTTGCTTGTGAACAAGAGTAAGAGTCTATTCTTATATTTTGAGTTTTTTTATAGGAAGTTCTAAATGGCTAGTGGCCCTACATCCAAATTCAAATTGTAAAAAGTCAGGCTGATTGGACACTTGAATCAAATTTGGAGGTGGCAACCTCATGGATGCAATGTGTCGAGGTATTCTTCTTTTGCACTTTATCAAAGAATTTAACTATGATATTTTCATACTAGAATCTGTCTACTTAGTGTGAATAAGAATAGTAATTATATGTCAGTGAAGCTAGTTGTAAGTTGAATACATCAGCTTTACATTGTCATTTGTCGATATCTTATGGATTTTATGTGATACCAATGAATAGCTCTCTTTTCATACCAATGTATTCTTATGTCCTAGTCCCACTTTTTGAGTGACTCAATCTAGTTTTTCCATACTAAATTCGTCTCGTCTTATGGTTTATAGAAAAACAAAGATACATTCTATTTAATCTTACATGTTGGTTTCGTTTTCTAAGAGATTGAAAGAGACGTCACACTTAACTTGAGCTTCTTGTTCACTAGTGGTATATTTTTTGGGGGTACGCCAATCGTCCTTTTTATTCATTCTGCCCTTCTTGTGTAAACATAAACAACACATTATAATCATTGTCCCCGTTGCCTTCCTCAAGATGAGATTGCATTTCAATTCTATTTAACATATCTGGATCAATGAGGCTCAAGAGACCCTCAGGAGTCTATCATACCGTGTCTGTTTAGATGGAATTTATCCAGGTTATCTGCCACCCTATTGGCACTTCTTACAAATATGAACACCATAGTCCCAATATTGCTTAGTGCCTCATGAAACCCAGTTATCCTCCCACTCATCCCTGAACGGGGTCCTCATGTTGTATATCTTGTATGCATGATATTTTTAGACCATTTTCCACTTGCCTTCCTCATAGATCCACTTCACTCCACATTAACTTCTCTCTTTGGTTCTCTATCTTCAGGCTTCTTAGTCCCACCTTGAAGGATTCAATTATATGCCTCAATAGCCTGTAAGTTAGGCATAACTCTGACCAGGTGCCCCAGAGCTGTTCTGACAGCTTCAAAGAACACCTTATCATACAGGTAGAGGGGGAGGTTCACTATTTTCACCCAGGTAACTATACAGTCAGGTAGCTGGTCACTTGCTAGAATTGGGCATCCCAATGCCACACCATGAGCAACCGCCAAATATGGACCAAGGGCCTCCAGACATGGCGTCCTCACAATCCGTTATCCTTATCTATCATATGGCCACGCCCCCCTCAATAGCAATAATAAAATTTGATCTACACTTAATACGAAGGTGCGTATTTTGTTGAATTATTTACTACATGAGGCATAGAAAAGGTAAGAATTGTGGTCTCATAGATTGATGCTCACAATAGGATTGGTAGTGATGCTTATTAGTATTTTCCTAGAGGTTCCAAGTGGCAAGAGAGCACTGGTATTATGTCTATTGATTAAGAATTCAAAATATGGTATATTTTACTTGGGTTGTTGTCTTCTATTAGTGAAGCAAAGATTTAGGAACAATCATCCTGGATAGAAGCAACAACATCAACTATCCATCCGTCTTGCCAGATCTATAGTAGTGTGCCCACATGATACTTAGTGCAGCTAGTGGGTACCTAGGTGCCAAGGCATATCCTGTGTGTATCTGTGTGTGTGGGTTACCAATCGGCATAAGAAATGGAAAACCTTTTGGTTCCTAGAAAGGTCACCAAAGTTCCTTCAGATAAAAGAAAAATAAAAAATAATGTTCATACACACAAATCTGGGATGTGTGGGGTGGGTGGGGCGAGGTAAATTAACAATTTTTTTTCTTGCGGCTCGAACCTCGATACTTCATCGGCAGTCCTTCAACTGAACCACCTGTGCCCCTGTATGTCTCTTGCAATTTAATCTTTTATATTATGCTAATTACTGTTGGCACGGGCTAATAGTACAGTTTCCATTGGCTAATTAGGTTGTTCACACACCACTCTCTCAGTGTATATAAGGCATGTTTGGTTGACGTCTAAGTATAATTCATAATATGTTCTCTCACACTCATGGTAGTGCTTCTTGGCATATTTTCTACTACTATTACTACCAACAAGTGTTGCAATCTTTCTAGCCATATGCACACATCAGGATCTCATAAGATAGTTCATTCTGGTCTAGAAGGGTAGGAATACAATATCCCTTTTAACTGTTAGACAATACTAGAAGAAATTTGAATAGGAACAATTACCTTAATAAGTTATCCTAAAAGTAAACATTTGGAATGGGGCTTGAATGTTAGGGAAGCAATTTGAAATTAATTTCTTTCCTTAGGGGTAGATGTGATGTACCATGAGCAACCGCCAAATATGGACCAAGGGCCTCCAGACATGGCATCCTCACAATCTGTTATCCTTATCTATCATATGGCCACGCCCCCCCCCTCAATAGCAACAATAAAAGTTGATCTACACTTAATACGAAGGTGCGTATTTTGCTGAATTATTTACTACATGAGGATAGAAGCAACAACATCAACTATCCATCCATCTTGGCAGATCTATAGTAGTGTGCCCACATGCTACTTAGTGCAGCTAGTGGGTACCTATACCATATTCCATAGCTAGCCCTATTACATGTTGATAACGGTGCTAAAACTTTTAGACAATAATTTTATTATTCACGAGAGAGCAAAACACAGAGAAGTGGACTTCCATTTTGCTACTGATCCTATTGTTCACAAGAGGACAAAACACAAAGAAGTGGACTGCCATTTTGCTACTGATGTTGTATTGTCAACGGTCAATAGATTCATTACTTTCTCCACTGTGATACAAAGACCAGGTTGCAAATCTCTTTAGAAATGCTTTGATAAGTATAAGGGTTCATGTTTTATTTAATATATTGGGGATGAGTGATACACAAGCTCAAGCTTGAGAGGAAGTTTTATATTTCATTTTTGTTAATTTATTCACCCTTTCTATAGAATGGGAACCAATTTCTCTATGTATAATTTGTCATTGTGCCTTTTGTTGCTTTTTTTTATAATCTCGTCATGCATATATTAAACCAAAAAAATAGGAGATAGAGAATGCGCACACATACTCTACTCAAAAAAAGACAACCGATGAGGTTGCGGGAGGGGTAGCACCAGGAGTGCCTCCCAACCAAGAGTATGAAGAGGTGGGATCTCTTCATATAGCAACCCATAGCCATTGACCAGACCCTATGGAAAGTCAGAAAGAAAGCCGTTGAGAAGGCCAAAATGATCAGAGTTTTGTTGCAAATAATGAGGGTGGGATCCCCTCAGAATAACCTACATAAAGATTTCTACAAAAAAACAAGGGGATGATTAAGAAGATTTTAATGTTTTTCAAATTCTGAACAGAGGTTATGTTGTCATGTTCCCCTAGCATAGAAATCCAACCATTAAGATAATCTAAGAATATATCAGGAATAAACTTCAACATGAAGCTTCTAAAAGACTACGAGAAATTCTGGATACCAAAGGTTGTATTCCATTCATTTACTGCAACAATGAGTAGATTGTAAAACAATTCTAAGGATGGAAAAAGTTTGGTTGCACTTTTTCTTGTAAACTACAAAGCCATGACCAAGTACAACTTATAGGAACCCCAAGCTTTATAAAAAGGATGAGTAACTATACTTGAATATAGTAATGAGCCAAAGCCAATCCTGTTTGGTACAGGCATATATCAGACATGCTAAGACCGAAAGCCAGGCCACGGATGTAATATCTTTGGTCGTTACAGACACTTTTTGGGTTCCACGCTGCAGTGAGTAGACAAACCAGAAAAAAGGCAATTTACGTCAAATCTTAACTAAAGAATTATAAACTGCAATGATGCACTGCAAAAATTAACTCAACTCACTTCATAAATTAGAACCTGATACAACGTAAATCCTATCAATAAAACAGCATGTATTGAGAATGCTACATCATTTGCAGCCACAGGAATCATCTGCAAAGCAAATACAAACATCATGAAATGCCTGCAAAATGGTTACATTGCCTATGTTATCCATAAATGCCATGCTGGCAACAGGAGGAAATATATTTTTATAATGTGACACAACAAAATTGAAGGTTATAACCAAGTATTGTTTAACATTGCCTGATGAAGAAAGGCTGCATTTTTGGGAGATTTGGATATTTGTAGACATTATTAGGTGTTTCCTTAACCCGAGATGGATAATGATGCATCGATTGATGGTTTGTAAGCCATTTATTGGCGATGTGCCTAATCTCTTAGTAGATAAGATGTAGGGTAAGGGTTTGTTGAACGGTTAGATCCAAGGCTATAAACTAAGAAGGTTCTGAAAACATAACATAGCATTCTTAAAAACTGCATTAGTTGTCCATTTCTCCGTATCTCACATCCCTTCCTCTACACTACATGCAATCTATAGGAAATGCACCTGTTTCAGTATATCAAGGTTCAAAGTTTGTGTTGGTTGCTTTAGTTTCATTACAATACATCTTCCATACTCCATAGAAAGCACTTCCAAACATGTTTTGGTGAAACCAAGCATGGAGGATCTGTTTACATACTTGGACATCTCTTGCATTAGTTTCATTTAAATCATGTAGCCATTTTGTATATGGTTTTGGCATCTACAGTTGGGTGTTCAACCTCATTATTCAAACCATTTTTCTACAATCACTTGGTGTTGTTCTCTTCTAGTTTTTTAGTTTTATGAAAACTTAGCACTTATACATAGTTGTTCTCTTTCTTCTGAATTCTCATTATGATGACTGGCTACAAAGTTCTATTCTACAGCATTTTCTCATCTATGATTAGTAAACATGTTCATATTTTTGTTGATTTCTGCACTTACTTTCTAAGTTGATCCCAGGTGGCATGATGCTGTTTTGAAGATCAATCTGAGTGAATATCTAGTTCTGATTTAGAAAAGGTTTAATTTTGATCCCATGGGTGGGTTAGTTTTGAATTTTTTGAAAAGGTTTAGAAATCTGATGTTGTTTTGATTACATGAGCATGTGTGGCACTCTTGGGTTCTGTTTATGCATTTGTCTTTATGACAATGCTGATTTTTCTGTGCTACAATTTTGCGGTCTCCTATTTTCTATGATACAGTGACCGAATAGTGAAGCTACTAAGACATGTAAGTTCTAACTAATAAATGTTAACGAAGCCCATGACATTTTCTTAAATTTGTGATCATTCTTGTCATTGTGTTGCTTAGGTAAGAGTAATTAATTATGATACAAAAATGCAGACTAAATTTCCATATTCAAGTTTGACTTCAAATCTAATTTCCACAAGGACCATGATAATTAATTTTAGGATAACTATCACTCACTCTGATTCCTTTTTGTATTTATATTGATAGGGTAGAATTACTTTTAATGATGGATTTTGACGGATAATGCACCTTGGAGTAGACCAAAACCGAAATATAAGGGTAAGTTGTTTGTTGTACTATGATTTATGTATTAACTTTAAATTCTATTAATATAATGATTTGTCATTTTTAGGAGAAGAATATTCAAGTACCTAATCGTATGAGGCCTGGCATTGATGAAGAGCACCATACCATTTGAAGGAATATGGAGACATTATAGATCTTAAGAGTTTCTAGCATGATATGTTGATTGTCATCAATCTCAAATTTTAGAACCATATGTACTCTTTATTTATATCAACGTTGAGCATGCAATGTATGGATAATATTTTGCTTCAATAACAAAAATTGGTTTGAGGTGATTTAACATTTTAATGTTTCATTTTGGTGTTGAATCTTCTTATGATGTCATGTGAATTAGTATAAAAATATTGTTTGAGGTTATGTATACAAAGTTTTCATTTAAAATTTGATATTCACTATAGTAACAATTAATTAACATTTAATAAATCATTCAATAATCAATAACCAAATCATTTACAGTAGTCCCTCATAAATATATTGACGAAGGTCCAGATTGACCATCAAAATTGCATTGATGACGACCACATAGCCCCTCAAAATAATATTAATGAAGGCATTATCCCTTCAAAAATATATTCTCCGGGACCATCAAGTCCCTCAAAAATGTATTTATGAGAACTAAACATGCCCTCAATAATGTTATTATGAAGGCTAAATAGTCCCTCAAAAGTGTATTTATGAAGGCTAAATAGTCCCTCAAAAATGTATTTATGAATGCTAAATAGTCCCTCAATATAACATTCTTGAGGGTCAGTTGGTCCGTGACAATTGTATTCGTGAGGGCCACTGGTATTTGTCACGTGAGTTCTCTTCATGGACCATTTGTGAGGGCCAGACCCACAACCATCCCTATTTGTGAGGGCCTGTAGAGAGGGGTTTGTGACAGGACTCACTCGTGAATAATGGCCCAATTTTTACTAGTGTCACTTCCCTCTATATCCACTTCTTCCATCCCCGTAACAAATAAACAGGGGCGTACCACAAAAATGCAATCTCGAGTCGAATAGAGGAGAGATTCGTACAAAAAAATTGCAATAAATGAAATTGCAAATCATAAAATAAAAATCTCGAGTCGAATAGAGGAGATATTTATTTCTTCCTTCCATACCACCATTCACTCCATTTTCTACCTAATGGCACAATGAATGCCTACCCTATCCTGAAAAACACCAGTGTCAAATCAAATGCACACTTGTTATTATGCGGGTGTCTCTGGACTCTTACAAAACTTTTTGACATGCTTGTTGTTGGAAAAAGTGAGGAGGAAGTGATATTGGAAAACAAACTCAGGAACGAAGATATGGTAAGATGTGTTTAGTGGTCTCAGGAGGTTGAAATACTGAGTCATATTGAGCAGAAAGAAAATATTCGTGATGTGAAGATGAAGCAATCACACAAATTGAAAGTATTCATTTGGCGAACGTTTCAGATTTTGTGTTACTCGAGGATGAGCAATGTTAAAGTTAGGGGTATTTTGATGAATGCATATTCATCATGGAATTTAATTACCATCTTGGGCTCATTTTGACTCAACATATCAAATTTCACTCATTAAAATCAAAATATATCATAATGTGCAAAATTACTTAACTGATTCGATTATCAAGATTTTTATTGAATTTATGTTAATTTGATGTAGGTCTTGATAAGGTTGAACAATCAGTTGGGGGCCACCTTCACTCACTTTTGATCTTGACCAATCGGTCTTAACCAAACAGTTTGCTCTAATGGTTCTGACCTCTCGGTTTTAAGATATTCACCTATACGGTCTCAAGACCGTTTAAGCCCATTCAGTTTCAAAACTGCATGAGCCTAAACGATCTCAAGACCGTTTGAGTCCATACGGTTTCAAGACTGAATGAATCCAAACAGTCTCAAGGTCGTATGATGTCTAACGGTTTCGAAACCATTTGGACCAAAACCGTTTGGACAACAAAACCGTTTGACAACAGGACCGAATGGATTACCAAACTGAATGAAGTAGCGAGATCGTTTGAGGAGTTTTCGGTCCGCAAGACCATTTGAATTTCCAAAACCAAATGGAGTCAGGCCAATGCAAGACCGAATGAGCACATGCACGAAGACCGCTTGAGCATGCAGCAACGCAGACCGTTTGCTTCAGCAGTGCTGCGAAGACCATTTGCATGCATACATAAAAAAACATTTGGTTTAGTGCAATGTAAACCGAATGAAAAAGGCATGTACATGCCGGACGTTTGGGTACTTGATACCAAACCGAATGGAAAAGCATGCATGCGTGAAATCATTTGCACAAGCACTACAAAATTGTTTACTGGATTGAATGAAGGAAATCATCCCAAGACCGAATGATCGGAAGACCGTTTGAATTCTCAAGACCGAATGAGCTAAAATTATATACATGAATGTACCATGCATGCACATGCAGACTGTGCAAGCTACTGGAATGAAGATCATTTGGGTCATTATCCACTCCAAACCATTTTGATTATCATGCATGCAAACCATTTGAAGCACACATGAAGACTGTTCAAGTCAAACCGAATGGCATGCAAAACCATTTGGGTAGTCAAATGCATGAAGACCGTTTGGGAAATGATAATCGTGAGACCATTTGGTCTCTTGCTGGCTGTGTGGGATCATTTGATCAAGTCACTTATGAAGACCGTTTGCTGCTAAGCTTGAAAATCGAATGAGTCATCACGTGAAGAACAGCATACCATGCAAACTGAATGAGTGGCACATGAAACCGTTTAATCACCCTGAGACCATTTGCCAATGCAATTGCATGAGACAGTTTGCATGATATCACGTGAAGAATGAACAATGTAGTAAAACCATTTGGGAAGAGCGGCCAGTAGAAAACTGAAAGTCACGAGACCGTTTGATAAAGGCTGATCCAAGACCGAAAGGAGTGAAAACCGCATGCAATACAGATCGATTGGAAAAGGCAACGCATGTAGACCGTTTAATAAAGTACTCAGCTATGAAGACCATTTGCTTCCCACATGAAGATTGTTCAGGTTAGATATGCATGAAGACCAAATGGTACACTTACGTGAAATGCAAAACCGTATGAGCATGTGTACTATGCAAACCGATCAAGATATTTATCAAGACCGTTTCATTTGGATTCACACTAAGGACATGAGGGACAGATATGTGCCTATAAATAGGACTCCAAGGATCTTCATTTAGGCATTGGTTCTGGTACACTGACAGGCTGCCTGTACACAGGTCTGATCCAAATCCAGTGTCGTCCATGCCAGTTTCATTCCACCTACTGCCCGTGTTGCAACTGAGGAGGCTGAGGAGAGAAAGAAGACGGAGTGAGGGAGACTGTCCAGTCTATCTTGGTGTTATGACCCACTCTGAACTTAATCAGTAAGTATCTTCATTAGTGTTAAGTATCTTGTTAACATCATGGTTAATTAAGATAAGCTAATATGTGAATCAATAGTTGAGATTGAATCATTTGAGGTAATTAATGATAATAGCAATGTTGATCGTTAGGTTAATTAAGTAGAATTAAGTACTCGCTGATGAGTTTAGTTCTTTGATCAAGTGAGACAATCCAATTAGGATGATTTCTTGCTTTGAGGGTGTAGAGAACCTTGCGTTTGAAACATTTCAAAAAGAATCAGTCAAATTGGACCATTGAGGCAAGAGTTATGACGTTTTCAAGATCTATGGGTTAAAGATGCAATTAAACCATTTAATTGATCTTTATTTCCTTTATGTGGGCCGTCTACCCCCTCTTCTCCCTTATCTCTTCCCGATCGATACCCAGCGCTATCAAGCGGCGCCCAAGTAGCACACAGCCGTGCTGGATCGGCCACATCAGATGGGAGAGGAGCAAGGCGAGTTAGGGCGATTTCTCGACTTTCTCACCTCCGACCATCTTGGGTGCCCTGCCTCCGTTCTCCTTCCTCCACTTTTCTTCCCCTTCCTCACCCAACCTATCACTGATCTGCTAGGGTGGCCGACCTGTTGCAGGTGCGGCGCCCAGCGGAGCTTCTTGACCAGCAAAGGAGGAAGGATGGCAATCTAGGCCTAGATAGGGAGAAGCGCTCACCCTCTACCTTTCTCACCTGCCACCGATCAATTGAGAAGCTAGGGGTTGCGCCCCCAACCAGAGCAGTAATAGTAGCTGCTGTTCGGAGTAGCGGCAACGGACATGGGCCATTTGAGCATGAGCAGCAGCATCTAGTGATAACATTAAGCTTTATTCATGAGGTCCTAGCAGCAATCTGCAGCCATCAAGCCTTGAGCAGCATCTAGCTAGCTCTGTCTGTTTTCAATCTGTGCATGTGTGTGTTATTGCTTGATAGTAGATGGTCCGTCCAGAAACAACTTGGGTGCAAGAGGCACCAAAGAGAGGTAGCTTTGACTTCGGCTTGAGGTCCCGATCAGGATTCCGTAGCTAATAGCCTTGATTAGGCACTAAATCGAACTCCTTTCCAACATGTGTGTGAAGCACGTTCCTTCCAGAACCGAAGTGAGGTAGAAGATTCAGAAATCACTTAGAAACTGGTCTCTGGACGCATCTCCGGACCAATCCAGACATTCCAAATCGCTGTGAGTAGGATTTCATTCATTTATCATTAATAAACTCAGGCGTTTGAATAATTTCTATTTTGTGCACGAATTACGCTGATAACATGCGTTATCAGGCGTAGGGCAGCGTTTGGCGTCGCCCGACTTTTTATTTCATAAACTGCTTCTAGACACTGTTAAATGATTAAATTTAGCATTTGACCAGTGTGAATTGAATCAGTGAATTTATATGGTTCATCGGAACCTATATTGTTCAGTGTGAACGTTGAAATTAGAAATACACGCCTGAAAATGGTACGGGTTGGGTATAAAGTCAGACAGTATAGATTTTAGTAAATTAGCAGATGCATGATATAAGGATAGGGTGTTGCCATGTGATAAGTGAATGAGGTAACTGAAACCCTAAGGATAGGGTGTACAATGAATCAAGTATTTTGATATCAAAATTCTCAATATGAGATGTGGTGATGCTTAACTATTGAATTGTATGTTTCTTGTGCATTTAACTTTACATGCTTATTCTCTTTGAGTTGGTATATATATACTACAGGGTTTCTTATTTTCACAATACATATCTCGTGAATTGCAGGTGATGAGATATGACATGCCCTAGAAAGGGATGTTACTGAGATCATGCATATATGTATGAAATGTTAGAATGAGAATACTTGTTGGGCAGACATGATATATGTTGAATACATGAGTTATGATGTTTCTTATGATATGATAACAGGCCGTGTGAGCCTTGTGAGAAATGTTAAATGAGTTATGATTTCTGTTTAAAATGTACCTATAATGTTAATGTTAGACTTAGGTGCCCTGAACACCGTAGAACCCCTTTGAGAGGTATGTACCTTAGGGGTGAAACTCGTGTCCAACATCAACCGGTTGAGTAATTCTGGTGGCACGAGGACAGAAGGGTTATCCAACACCAACCGGTTGAGTAATTCTGGTGGTAACCCAGTGTTGACTCCCTGCGCCTGTGTGCTCAGGTTAGAGGAGGAGTCCAGAGCACTCAGGATGAGTGCAGAGAAGGCCGGAGAGCCTGTGGGTCCTGTAGCAGACCAGGACTGGCAGTCAGACTTAGCATTTCCCGGGTGTGTCGCTAAGTCTTATACGGTGTGGCCGTAGTGCACTGCGAATCTCATATGCAGAGTACACTGCATAAGATCAGGGCATATGCTAAAATATGATCATATAGGTTCACAGAGTTCCTTATAAATGAAAGAGTTAAGGAAGACTAGAGCATAGTCTTCTAGTAGTTATTCTTTGGATGCAATATTTACATTCTTTGTTATTTCAATTATATTGTTTTAGAATTGCTCAGTGTAGTATTTATTGTATATTAATCTGAATAATAAACTTGACGAGTTGTTTAGTGATAGTTAAATGAAAAACTATTCACTGAGCGAGTAGGCTCACTCCTCTACTCAAACATTTTTAGGTCAGCGACAGTTTCAGGAATCTGAAGGATCTTACCACCCTAGTCAATAGAAGGTATATGTAGTTAGTTAGATAGTGGTCTCTTAATCCTTTCCCCTCAGTCCTTGGGACATGGTGTGGGAGAGAGAGAGTATGTATGGCGAATGAGTAAAAGATGTAAATTATATATTATGTTTTACTTTCTGTTAAACAATGTTACATGTTGTAAACTCTATTTATGTTCTCTAGCCAGTTTAATTGAAATGCTTCCGCAATAGTTTATTATGTTTTAGTTTACAGCAATAATCCGGATATCATTACGAGGTTTTAAAAAGAAAAAGTTCTCAGTGATTTGTTTATGTGATAATCCCTCCGTCGCGCCCTAATCTCGTGATTAGTGGTTAGTGTGAGATCGGGGTGTGACATCTTGGTATCAGAGCATAGGTTGAGTATGCAGTTACTCTAAGTCAAGGTCAGGGGACGATAAGAGACCAATAGGATTAGGACTTAAGTGTCTTCCTTCTAACTGTAATTTTCTAACAGGAAGTGTTCTGTTATACTATTGCAGATGGCAGGAAGAGGACGTGGTCACGAGAACCAAGTAGAGAGCTTAGGCTGAGTCATCAGGAATCATTAGGATCAAAAGATAAAGTTATAAGTGAGGTAAATAGGAAATGATGTGTTTTTAGCTCTGGGAGGTCTGAGTGTTTAGATACCCTGGCCAGGTGTCTGAGTACTTAGATTGACCAGTATCAAGCTACTATGTCTATTCTTCCCTGAATACCCTGGCCAGGTATGCAGAGGAAGGATAGGCTAGAGAGAAACCCTAGAAATTTTAGGGTTAAGAAATCGAAAATTAATGTAGGAGTAAGAGATTAAATATAGGATGTGATACAACTCTTTCCTTACATTGCTTATTTGATTAGAGATCACTAGAAATGCTTTTATATGTATGAAATTAGATTTTCAGTTAGTAGAATAAATATGATTCCTTTATATTGTTGTGTGTCATGAAGTGATTTGTTTAGTGTTTGTATTCTTTGTATTAAGCAGACCAGAAGTTATGTTTAAATGAGTTTGCCCTAAGTGGATATTATTTCCACATGTTTGAGATTAATAGGAGTTGGTTAATCCTGTGTAGCTCTTGGCTTCAGGACTGCAGGTTCGGCCTGGTCCGGCTGGCAGGATGCATTACTGGGATCTAATGACTCCTATTAACAGTATAATAAGAGTAGACTCTGGATAAATTAGACACACATCATAGTGAGAATGTACACACTAAGATGTTGAGATAGAAGGGAAAGATTAGAACAACATAGAATTAGTTGGAACCTCAAATGAGCAATCCTTAATTGGAAATAAAGGAACACGATGTAAGGTTCAGATTAAGTTTAATGATTAGTATTATATGATTTCTAAATATGAGAATATGGAAAAGATATGAGAATAGTATGTAAGGGCTAAGATAGTAAGAATCAACCATGGAATGGATCATGTAATAGAGTAAAATAATTTTGATGTACTTCAAAGCAAAGGGAAAATAGAAGAAAAGAGTTGTGTATACAATAAGTACATAGAAATAAAGAGTCTTATGTAAATCATAAGACCAAGATAAGGAACTTAGTTGAATCAAAAGAAATGTTAGAAATGATGACTTTGATTAAAGAATGAGGAATGCATGACATAATTGAGAGTATGGAATGTATATCTTGATTATAAAGTTTGATACATTCATACATACTACCTTTGGATTCTAAGTCTCTATGGACTAATAAACTAGTTCCAAAAATAAAGAATAAATGTGTAATTTAGAAAATGAATGCATCATATATGATACATAACTACCATGGTAGATACGTCTAAGTGAATGAAATAATGACACACAATATGATGATGAAAACCTAGCAAGGTAAATTGAGAATGAAATGTATCTGAATGCCCAAGTAAGAGAAAGGAAATTCCAATGATAAGATAAGGAAGACTTTAGTAAAACTTATGAGATTTAAAGTTTGAATTTCAAACTAAGGGAGTAAAGTCATATCATAATAACATTATGCTACTGATAAGGATCAAACCCTAAAATGTTTAGAGTTGTAGTAGTTCAAGGGATGTCGCTAGTGATTTGACCTTGAATACTAGCATCTCTATAAAACAAGATCATGAGATTTGCAATATGAAAGGTAAACTAGCACTAATGAAATCCAGAGTTTAAAGATAGCTAATCTGAAGGGTAGATAGACAATATGAAAATGACTCGGAGAAAAGAGTGAGATATAAATTTGAAATGTAACAAGTGTGTTTTGAACAAAATAAGAAATATAATATAAGTGAAGTGTGTTATGAAATATATTTTTATAGTAATAACATGAAGTGAGTAACATAGAATGCAGAGTATTACCCGATATATGATCTGAAGTTAGTTGTTGTAGTTCATGCTCTTAAGACACGGCGTCACTATCTTTACGATGTGACGATAGATTATCATCCTAGTAAGGTGAATGTGGTGTATGATGCCCTCAGCGCGAAGTCAAGTTCAACAGTTGATGCATTCTCTATGGCATGTTTTGAGAGAGACATACTAGTAGAAATGTGAAAGTTGAACTTAGACTTAGGGGTGACAGAACAGAGTGGTTCGATTGCACAGATGCAAGTCAAGCCTACTTTTTATGATCAAATCAAGGGACTACAACAGGGTGGCAGTGAGTTACAACAGATCATGCAGGACATGACAAAAAAAGAGACCAGAGTTCAAGTTTTCAGATGATGGTATGTTGTATTAACATGATAGGTTGTGTACCTCGGGATAGTGATTTGAAAGAAAAGATTCTTGAGGAAGCACATGCATCGATGTATGCTATGCATCCAGGCAAAACTAAGATGTACATGAATCTCCACGAGTTGTATTGGTGGCCTGATATGAAGATGATGTAGTTGAGTATCTAGGTGTAGTATGTGTCAGCAGGTAAAGACTGAGCACCAGAAACCTGCAACTATCTTGCAATCTTTTCCTATACCAGAATGGAAGCGGGAACATATCACAATGGATTTTGTGATAGGGTTTCCCAGGACACCTAGAGGTTGTGACTCGATATGAATGATTATGGATAGACTAATTAAGTCTGCTCACTTTCTTCATATTAAGTCAACCTTTGATGTCCCAAAACTGGCTAAGATATGCGTGGATGAGATAGTCAGGTTGTATGATATTCCAGTTTCAATTATATCATATAGGGATCCTAGGTTTATATCCAGGTTTTGAAATCAGTTGCATTGTGCTTTGGGCACAAAGTTAAGATTCAGTACTTCTTTTCACCCGCAGACGAATGATCAGTCAAAGAGGACCATTCAGACTCTAGAGGACATGCTGAGAGCATGTGTCTTGCATTTCAGTGAAAGTTGGGAATAACACATGAGCTTTATAGAGTTGACATACAATAATAGTCATCATTCCAGTCTTGGTATGGCTCAGCATGAAGCTCTGTATGGAAGAAAGTGTAAATCACCCATATGTTGGTGTGAGGTAGGTGAAAAGCATATTCTTGAACCAGAGATAATGGATTTGACCACTGAAAAGATTACTGTGATCAGAGAGAAGTTAAAAGCTACATAGGACAGGCATAAGAGTTACGCTGAGAAGAGACGTAGACCTCTTGAGTTTTAGGTTGGTGATGAAATGTACTTGAAGGTTTCACCATGGAAAGGAGTGCTGAGGTTTGGTAAGAGAGGCAAACTGATTCCTAGTTTTATGGGCCCATATCCTATCATTGAGAGGATTTGACCTGTATCCTATAGGTTGGAATTGCAATCTGAGTTGGCTAATTTACATGATGTGTTTCATGCATCGATTTGAAGAAGTGTTATCTTGGTACAGAGAGGATAGATGATCCAAAGCCTGCACAGTTCAGATCAGATGTGTCCTATGTTGAAGGATCAGTACAAATAGTTGATCGGAGGATCAAGAAGCTTAAGAATCATGAGATACCATTAGGGAAAGTTCTGTGGATGAACCATAACTTAGAGGAAGTTACGTGGGAGCTTGAGTCTGAGATGCGTAATAAGATTCCTTTTCTCTTTTAGGAATTTCGGGACGAAATTTTTATAAGGGAGGGAGATTGTTATGACCCACTCCGAACTTAATCAGTAAGTATCTTCATTAGTGCTAAGTATCTTGTTAACATCATGGTTAATTAAGATAAGCTAATATGTGAATCAATAGTTGAGATTGAATCATTTGAGGTAATTAATGATAATAGCAATGTTGATCGTTAGGTTAATTAAGTAGAATTAAGTACTCACTGATGAGTTTAGTTCTTTGATCAAGTGATACAATCCAATTAGGATGATTTCTTGCTTTGAGGGTGTATAGAACCTTGCGTTTGAAACATTTCAAAAAGAATCAGTCAAATCGGACCCTTGAGGCAAGAGTTATGACGTTTTCAAGATCTATGGGTTAAAGATGCAATTAAACCATTTAATTGATCTTTATTTCCTTTATGTGGGTCGGCTACCCCCTCTTCTCCCTTATCTCTTCCCGATCGATACCCAGCGCTATCAAGCGGCACCCAAGTAGCACACAGCCGTGCTGGATCGGCCACATCAGATGGGAGAGGAGCAAGGTGAGTTAGGGCGATTTCTTGACTTTCTCACCTCCGACCATCCTGGGTTCCCTACCTCTGTTCTCCTTCCTCCACTTTTCTTCCCCTTCCTCACCCAACCTGCCACCGATCTGCTAGGGTGGCCGACCTGTTGCAGGTGCGGCGCCCAGCGGAGCTTCTTGACCAGCAAAGGAGGAAGTATGGCAATCTAGGCCTAGATAGGGAGCAGCGCTCCCCCTCTACCTCGCCCACCTGCCGCCGATCAATTGAGAAGCTAGGGGCGGCGCCCCCAACCAGAGCAGTAGTAGTAGCTGCTGTTCGGAGCAGCAGCATCTAGTGATAACGTTAAGCTTTATTCATGAGGTCCTAGCAGCAATCTGCAGCCATCAAGCCTTGAGCAGCATCTAGCTAGCTCTGTCTATTTTCAATCTGTGCATGCGTGTGTTATTGCTTGATAGCAGATGGTCTGTCCAGAAACAGCTTGGGTGCAAGAGGCACCAAAGAGAGGTTGCTTTGACTTCGGCTTGAGGTCCCGATCAGGATTCCGTAGCTAATAGCCTTGATTAGGCACTAAATTGAACTCCTTTCCAACATGTGTGTGAAGCAGGTTCTTGCCAGAACCGAAGTGAGGTAGAAGATTCAGAAATCACTTAGAAACTGGTCTCTGGACGCATCTCTGGACCAATCCAGACATTCCAAATCGTTGTGAGTAGGATTTCATTCATTTATCATTAATAAACTCAGGCGTTTGAATAATTTCTATTTTGTGCGCGAATTACGCTGATAACATGCGTTATCAGGCGTAGGGCAGCGTTTGGCGTCGCCCGACTTTTTATTTCATAAACTGCTTCTAGACACTGTTATATGATTAACATTAGCGTTTGACCAGTGTGAATTGAATCAGTGAATTTATATGGTTCATCGGAACCTATATTGTTCAGTGTGAACGTTGAAATTAGAAATACACGCCTAAAAATGGTACGGGTTGGGTATAAAGTCAGACAGTATAGATTTTAGTAAATTAGCAGATGCATGATATAAAGATAGGGTGTTGCCATGTGATAAGTGAATGAGGTAACTGAAACCCTAAGGATAGGGTGTACAATGAATCAAGTATTTTGATATCAAAATTCTCAATATGAGATGTGGTGATGCTTAACTATTGAATTGTATGTTTCTTGTGCATTTAACTTTACATGCTTATTCTCTTTGAGTTGGTATATATATACTACAGGGTTTCTTATTTTCATAATACATATCTCGTGAATTGCAGGTGATGAGATATGACATGCCCTAGAAAGGGATGTTACTGAGATCATGCATATATGTATGAAATGTTAGAATGAGAATACTTGTTGGGCAGACATGATATATGTTGAATACATGAGTTATGATGTTTCTTATGATATGATATGGCAGACCGTGTGATCCTTGTGAGAAATGTTAAATGAGTTATGATTTCTATTTAAAATGTACCTATAATGTTAATGTTAGACTTAGGTGCCCTGAACACCGTAGAACCCCTTTGAGAGGTCTGTACCTTAGGGGTGAAACTCGTGTCCAACATCAACCGATTGAGTAATTTTGGTGGCACGAGGACAGAAGGGTTATCCAACACCAACCGGTTGAGTAATTCTGGTGGTAACCCAGTGTTGACTCCCTGCGCCTGTGTGCTCAGGTTAGAGGAGGAGTCCAGAGCACTCAGGATGAGTGCAGAGAAGGCCGGAGAGACTATGAGTCAGGCCGGAGAGCCTGTGGGTCCTGTAGCAGACCAGGACTGGCAGTCAGACTTAGCATTTCCCGGGTGTGTCGCTAAGTCTTGTACGGTGTGGCCGTTGTGCACTGTGAGTCTCATATGCAGAGTACACTGCATAAGATCAGGGCATATGCTAAAATATGATCATATAGGTTCACAGAGTTCCTTATAAATGAAAGAGTTAAGGAAGACTAGAGCATAGTCTTCTAGTAGTTATTCTTTGGATGCAATATTTACATTCTTTGTTATTTCAATTATATTGTTTTAGAACTGCTCAGTGTAGTATTTCTTGTATATTAATCTGAATAATAAACTTGACGAGTTGTTTAGTGATAGTTAAATGAAAAACTATTCACTGAGCGAGTAGGCTCACTCCTCTACTCAAACATTTTCAGGTCAGCGACAGTTCCAGGAATCTGAAGGATCTTACCACCCTAGTCAGTAGAAGGTATATGTAGTTAGTTAGATAGTGGTCTCTTAATCCTTTCCCCTCGGTCCTTGGGACATGGTGTGGGAGAGAGAGAGTATGTATGGCGAATGAGTAAAAGATGTAAATTCTCTGTTATGTTTTACTTTCTGTTAAACAATGTTACATGTTGTAAAGTCTGTTTATGTTCTCTAGCCAGTTTAATTGAAATGCTTCCGTAATAGTTTATTATGTTTTAGTTTACAGCAATAATCCGGATATCATTATGAGGTTTTAAAAAGAAAAAGTTCTCAGTGATTTGTTTATGTGATAATCCCTCCGTCGCGCCCTAATCTCGTGATTAGTGGTTAGTGTGAGATCGGGGTGTGACACTTGGCATCTCCCGTTCGCGTCCAGATCTGCTCTGACACGATGTAGAAGGTCGTATCTTCTTCACCGAGTTGCGACTACCTTATGCACCGAGTTCATGGCGGATTTCTCTCTCTTTCTTATTCTTATTATTTCTCGCATCATGAGCGAGTAGTACCTTTTCATTGGGGTGCGGGGACTAGACCCGCTGCCCTTGTAAATCATGTTCTTTGGTTAAACTCTCCATGGAAATGTATGTAACTTTCCATTTCATTGTTAATCGGTATGTTCGTAGTTGATTATCTCCTTGCTTTCATCTTGTTCTTTCCTATATTGTGAAATCTTCTATATGTGGGATAGAATGGCGGTTTACAAAGTTCGACTCTTTGAAGAGAACTTCTGATAAGATTCCTTGAGGTCGAAAGTGTATGATCCATGAGGGGACGAGACATCTATCCTACGGTGATGCTTCTGTGATCTAAACATCCCTCAGGGAGGACCACAGCCTTAGTTGGATTTTGTGTCGTCTTTGTTTATCGTTGATGTTAGTTTGTAGATCTATCACCTGCTTGCTTATCGATTAATGTGGTTGACTTCCAAACTAGAAATAGAATGGGATTTCTTCGAGGTCATAAGTGTATGATCTGTGAGGGGACGAGCCATCTAGCCTTCGGTGATGCTTATGTGTGCCTAACACCTGTATAGGGGGCTCACAACCTTCGTTGGATTTATGTATCTTCGGAGCCGTAAGTAAGTGATCCGGTTGGTGATGAGACATCTCATGCCTAAGGTGATGCTTACGCGAACCTAATGCCCGTATGGGGGATTCTGCAGCAGCTCTATTTGAATTGTTATATCTTGCCTAGATGGTTTTCATTGGAATGTGTTTGCATGCGTAGCGGTGGTGAATCCCGATACCATCCCGGCGATTCCATATCATTGATCTAAATCCAACTTTAATTCAGCTTTACTTTCTTGCAATTAGTTTAATTAACCTCAAATCAACCAATCGTTCTAAATATTAGTTTTACTTGAGCTAGATTCGATTGACAAAGATTCTTAAAAATGTTGTCCTTTGGGTTCGATCCTTAACTATACTGCGATAAGACCCGTTCGCTTGCGGGTGGTATTATTGCACATTGGTTTTGGTAAAAGCTCAGGGATTTCAACCCCGAGTGAGTTTGTTAGTGCGATAAAATTCCACGTCAACTATTCATACTTTTGGAAGATCTTCTCCGAGCTTGTGTTTTGTAGTTCCTAGGTAGTTGGGACGTGCATCTCAGTTTGATAGAGTTCGCCTACAACAACAGTTACCAACAGAGTATTGACATGGCACCTTATGAGGCTTTATATGGTAGGAAGTGGATATCTCTTTTATGTTGGTATGAGTCTGGGGAATATCAGCTTTTGGGTCCTGAGTTAGTACAGCAGATGACAGAAAAGATCAAGGTGATACAGCAACAGTTGAAAATGGTACAGGATAGACAGAAGTCGCATGCAGATAATCGTCAATGACCTCTGGAGTTCCAAGTGGGAGACAAGGTGTATCTCAAGTTCTCTCTATGAAAAGGCATGTTGAGGTTTGGTCGTAAAGGCAAGTTGTCTCCCAGGTATATGGGACCATATCTGGTGATAGCACGTGTTGGAAAAGTGGCTTATAAGTTAGAGCTACCTCCAGAGTTACACTGGTTGCATCTAGTGTTCCATGTTAATATTCTAAAAAAGTCATTCGGGCACGGAGACAGTGATTCAACCAGTTGAAGTTGAGCTTGATGAAGATGTGACATACGAGGAAGGTCCAGTGATGATCCTTGATAGAAGAGTGAAGAAGCTAAAGAGGAAGGACATGATTCTTGTGAAGGTTCTTTGGCATCATCGTGGCGTTGAGGAAGCCATGCGGGATCTTGAGGAAGGGATGTGAAGGAAGTATCCCTCACTTTTCTCTTCGGATTTCGGGGGTGAAATACTTTTGTAGAGGTTTATGGCTTGTAAGGACCCTAACCTCCGTTTTGGGCTTACCCTATTTTCTTTGCCTAAAGCCTATGTTTAGATGTTTGCCTAATCACCTGAAGTTGTGGTTAGGGTTTGTTTGTGCTTTGTTGAGAGGTTGAGGTGCAACTTGCAATTTACCCAAGTTCTAGGGTTGGTGTGCAAGTTTGTCACCTTGAGATATATCTTTCTCTCTCCTTGCATCCTCTAGGGTTGAGAGGATGGGTTGGGGCACCTTGCTTGAGTTGTTTTGGGCCTCGTTTGAGCTTGTTTAAGCTTGAGCTTGTTATTCGGCTTGAAGACCTTCCTCCTTGCTTGAGTGTGTTGGGCAAGGGAGAGCTTAGTGCCTTGTTTCGGCCATGGTGTGTCAGCCAGGGAGGAGTATTGGCCAGAGGGTGATGGTCAGTGTGACGGGTTGTCATGTTGGGTGACACACACCCCTCCACCTAGCATCGTTTGTGTCACCCCTTATGGACACTTGGTGCTTGTTGCTAGCAAGGTGGCAAAGGCTATGGACAAGTGTTCTTAGGGAGGATGACGCCTTGCTTATTCCTACCCCTTACCCTCTTCTATATGTCTCTTTCTTTTCTTTTGTTTGGGATCTCTTTGCCCCTTAGCCGTTTGCTCCCCCTTGTTGGCTGAGATCGAGAAGAAGGAAGGAGAGGAGGTGGCTGATATAGTTGTTGTTGTTGCTTTCTTCTTCCTTGGTGGTGGCCGATACATCCTGGTGAGGTGGTGCTTGGAGCTTGGAGCTTGGAGTTGTTCTTAAGGTGGGTTACATAACTCCTAACCCTAACTATACTACTTCCTTACCATGTTGCTTTGTTATATGCTATCTTGATCGACCATGTTATCTCACTAGATATGTTCTTGCCTTAATGGTCATGTTGCTGCCCTATATGTTCCTTAGAATAGGTTGGGCAATATGGGTAGTTACCCTTGTGTTGGCCGATCCTTTGGGTTGTAGAACCTCAAGCAATACCCCTCTCTTATTTAGTTGAGAGGTGAGCTTAGGGTTTCTTATCCCAAAGAGGTATGGTGGTGTGTCTGTGAGGCAATACCCCTCTCTCTTTGGTTTTGAGAGGTGAGCCTGTGACCTACATGTTTGGGCAATATGATGAGTTGGTTGTCCAATAGGGTGTTGCTCTACCCTAGTTGCTTGATATGCTTGAGGTTGTGCAAAACCCCTCTCACTTGGTTGTTGAGAGGTGAGCCAATACTCTTGGTATCCTTGGGCGATATGGTGTGGATGGTTGTGGTGAGGTTGAGACCTTCTAACCCTTATAACTTGATATGGTTGGTTGACACCTAGTTGGTCCCTTAGCCGAGATGTGTGTCCTCGAGGAGTTAAGCTCTTGAGTGTTATGGCCTTGCCTTGCACGATACCCATGATGGGTAGTACTGCTCGATATCCCTCTCTTCCCTTGAGTTAGGGTTTGGGACGATACAGTAGGTGGGTGCCTCATTGATCCCTTGGACGCTATGGGGTTTGTGTTGGGCACGTCATCCTCATGGATGGTGTTGCCCGACACTCTGTTGTGACGTGTTGCCTGTTATGACGTTAACCATTATGGAGCTTGATATTTTCCTTGGGCAATAGAGTGGTGCATCAGGCGTTGCATAGTGTTGCTCGTCACAGCCTTGAGGTGTTGCCTGACAAGGTGTGTTGCATTGCCTGCTGTGACGTGTTGCTAAAGGGCGTGGCCCAGCACGGTTTTGCCCATCATGGGGAATTGCACGTTGTGGTGCTTGCCCGGTATGTTGTTGTAACACTTGGATGATACAGGTTGCTCACTATGTTGTTGCACGTTACAGCTTGATAGGTGCCTTACCCAATATGGGTGTCAACCCAAAATACATGTTGACCGATATCCATGTCAGTCCCTTTATGTAGTGTTAACTAAGACAGTGATGATTGTGATACCTTTGGTGAGGGTTGTCCCTTACCCAATATATCTATAATGAGGGTTTTACCTTGTGTTTGGTTGGTAACCCTAATTCTTGCTATGCTTTGGTATATGAGGCTATTATGCTTGATATGTATAGGAATGCTATGCTTTGATACACTCTTCTATGTTGCATGGTTGACTCTCATAATAAAGTAAAGGTTTATAAATGTTCCTTGTACAAGTACCATTGTTCCTCTATGATTATGCTAACCATGCAGGCTCCATGTGTATGGATATGAAATCAGGTAATAGCCATAGTGATGGCATGGCAATGATATGATGTGGAATATCAAGGGTTATGATGAACCCAGTGATATATGATGGGTGTGACCCATGGGATGGCAATGTGTGCCTTAATGGTGCGATTGAGTCCTTGTGATGTTGATCCTTGAGATGGATCTAGATGATTGGCAAGAGGCCAAGTGGTAACATGTGACGTTGGATCCTTGTTATGAATCAGGATGATGTCGATGGCATTGAAGTCCTTAGTGACAATGTAACACAGGATAATGTGTTTTATGTTTATCCATTCTTGTATAATTGCATGTTACATAACTTGGTTGGATCTTGCAATCCGCTTAAAATGCATTAATTAATTACAGATGAACCTTTCATGTAGTTTGCCCTGGCCATAGATCCATCATCGTCAGGAGTTTGGTGATGGTGAAACAGGTTCTCCTAAGGGTTAACTTGGAACGCATATTGTTGAATATGCGGGGTGCGCCTACACCCTAAGTAGTAGTGCATGTTTAGAGCATGATTTCAGGCTCATGGCTCAATGTGGTTAGAGCATGGTGAATAGGCCCATGGATCAGGATATGTGATAGAGCATGGTGAATAGTCTCATGGCTCAATGATGATGGAGCACGGTTAATATGCTTGTGGCTCGGTTTTCTAGCGTCGATACCTGTACCAAGGTGGGCTAGGCAAAGGGTAGCCTGACCCTATGTAGCTGAGGCCACTTAAAGTAAGAGATTGCGGTCCAGCTTTGGTTTTCATGCACTGACCATGAGGAGGTGAGGTTGTGGAGTCCAGCTCTTCCGTTGACCTTGTATGGCACCAGTTTTGGGCTTCACATCCGAAGGTTGGATTTGGGCGGTATGGCTCACTTCCTCAGGGCATAATAAATCATAATTCAACCGTATAGTATTTTGCTTAGGACAAACACAGAACATTGGTTGAGGCCTTGTTTGTATAGTTGTCCTAGTTATATCTTGCAGTTAATTACATGTTCCTCAGATGTTATGATAAGATCCTATAAGACTTGTCTTATCAATCATGTTCCATATAGTTATCTATTTATATGCCTCTTAGATATCCTGGTAAGATGTTATAAAGTTAGTTCTGTTCGGTATGTTGCATATATGATCTACTTATATCAGTTACCTACTTCATCTGTTCTAGCTCTCCTTTGAGGTTTCATAGTTTTGGCAGGGTTTATGTTTCTCGCTGGGACTCTGTGTCTCACCCCGTTGTTTAAAACCTTTTTAGGTGATCGATCTAGATGTGGTGGTGGTCGTGAGGTTGCGGCCGAGCAGCAAGAAGAACAGTAGGAGGCAAGAGACGGATATGCTGGTATTGTTGGGTGCTTTGTAGTAGAGTCCTAGTGTAACACCCCGATTTTCATAACACATGAGCGGAAGAAATAATTTTTTTTTCTGGGAGTGTCACAAACATGATAATCATTGCAACAAAAGCAAATGAAACACTTTGCATAATTGGAAAACTGATTCATACATAGTTTTGATAAAGAAAAACAAGTCATATAACATACTCTACTAAGAAGACTAAGCATAATAAAATATGTCTAAACTCTGGATCGTCTCGGTAGATGGAACCCCACTAGGCAAGTTTGAAAGTCTCTTAAGCCTTTGTTGGTCCCTTTGTTCTTCAATCGCTCCAAAAACCTGCGGACATCACGTCCCCAGCCATGCATTGGGAAAAACAGTCGTTAGAGTAAGTGGCATGAGTATTCTAAATTGTACATTACTGAAGAGCTGACAAGGTTACAAAATATTCTTGGACATTATAACACTGATAGCAAAAGCTGATTAAAATCTGAAAACATAATATCTCTCGACTTCTTTAACTCTTATCTTTCTACTCTATCTTTTCTGGAGACCTATATCATGGGTCTCATGACCTACACCAAAGTGTCTAGGTCGTACTTATCTCATCTGAACTCATCTCATCACACTCATGGATGATATTACAGATATGTTCAAATCTAAAGTATCTTTTACTTACAATTTTTATCTATTTGTGGCCACCATTATACAATAAGTCCTCCTGAATTGGCGTATCTACGCCCTGAATTGGTGCCGCAACACCTCTGAAATGGCACTACATGCCCTGAATGACACCGAGGTGTCTCCGAATTGGTGTGTCTACGCCCTGAAATGGTGCCGCAACACCTCTGAGTTGGAGTGAACACTCCTCTGAATTGGCAACAACTGCCTCTGAAACATCCCGGGACTACTGAATGAGGACTTATCATACAATGTCTTATGTGAAGGTTTCAACTTATTTATCTTAAGTCTAAACTTACTTAATTCTTAATCCGAACTGAAGCTGAATACTGATAGCTTTACTGAATACTGAATCTGAACTTATCTTATATTAAAATTGAATACTGAAAACTGAACTTATCTAAAACTGATTACTGAGTACTGAGCATGTACTGAATTCTGAATCTGAATTTAAATCTGAATCTTTTATTCTTAAGGGATAAAATGAATCTACAACTGAATGTGGATATGAATCTTAATTACTTCATAATTAAGATTTGGTCTAAAACCCTTATCATGTATCTTTATTCAACATCTGGCTACTCACACAGTGAGTAGTCTAAGACTGAATCTAAATCTCTTATTCTTGAGTTCTAAACTGAATTTATTATTGGATTTGATCATGTATCTCATTATCTTGGTAAACTTTATTCTAAAACTCTGATTTGGTAAGATTACTTAATTATACCAATTATATCACACATGAGTCTAATGTCTTATGAGACAAGACCTGAAATGAGTATAGAAATACTAAATATACAAAAGTAACTTAAGTAATGTGTATAGCTAAAGTATGAAATCTGATTCTTGGCAAGATAATTTATTCTCTGTTAAAACCTCATCCAAATCTGATCTTAATGGACTTAAGTCTTAATATCATAAACCATAGAATAGAACCTTAGAAAATCTTAACTTGCATCTTAATCATACTCAATTTAATCTCTTTAAGTCTGTTCTCAATACATTTGTATGAACTTAAATCTTAAACCTTAAGGTAGAAATCATATAGGTTCTCATCGTGCAACTCAATCATGGCTTAATATCTCATAATATGATAATATCATCACAAACTCATGTTACAATATCTTTAATGCCACTAGTACATTTATCCTAGAAATTGGGCCATGGTCTACCATGTGCAACACCCATATTCTCACATAATACTTAACTTTTAAACATCAGCCTTATTAAGGAATCTATTTTACTTCTTAATTTCTTAGATCGCTACATATATAAGAAACCTTGATGACATGTTCCTATTTGAAATCTCAATACATGGTTACATCTATATTTAAGAGATATGATAGAACTATATTTTCGTATCCTTCTTATGAACTTAACTTCATGATCTAGAATCATTCCATGACACATCACTACTTAAGATATTGAGCATATGAATTTCTACAATCATAAGAACATAAAATCATTCTTACATATTTAACTTAGAATGTAGGACATGAATGTCTTACCTAAGAAGCATGTAAATGTACTTGGTTTGATAAACATAAATACTCATGGGCACGAACCACTTACCTCTTGTGTTGATGACGTCCTTAACTCAGTCTTGATTTCTTGTCTCAAATCTTAACCACCTGGATATAATCAAAGTTCTATAAGTCCAAGTACATGTTCCCTCTTTCTATTTCTAAATCTCAAAACCCCATCCTCCTAATTATATATACCAACTTAGAGTTCTTATTTAGACTAAACATAACTTTAATCTGAAATCACCATAAAATATTGGTGTTGAAATAAAATAAAACTCATACTATATAATCAATATCATCTTTATACTCAAATAAGACATAAGTCGTCTTATGAACTCATATGAACATATAGATCAAAGAAAATCTCAAACATAGTCATATATACTAATCTTACTTGACTTTGTTATGAAATCAAATTAAAAACCATTTAAATAAATAATATAAGACTTAATTAGACATATATATCACTTATTGTCTTAAGATAATCATCTATTGTTGTAGATAATGGCCACTTAGGTCCAAAAGTACATACTAACCTAATAACATAAGAAATCCATCAAATCTATAGAAAAGTAATCATATAATATAGGAATGATCACATATTAAAATGTCATGTCATTTAAAAAAATCATATCATGGGTGAAATACCCAAAATACCTTTATTAGGGTTTACATTAAAAATCTCATTAAAACTTCATATATGAAAGATCAAGATCTGAAGTAATGTTAAACATATCAAAATATACATTCCATAAAATTTGTATGAATTTCTAAATTCGTTTGCTATTTTTAATTGACCAAATATCAAAATCATATAGTTTTTAATACACTATTTTTAATAAATAACAAATATCAAAATCATAATCTGGAAGTATTTTTATGTAATAGTACTCATCATGAGCTTTGTATACGTATCTTGTTTGTCCCAAACTGAGCTCTACATCTCAAGTTATGAATTTTTGAAGTTACCTTTGTTTGGATCAATGTCAGCCGTCGATTTGTGATCCAAAGGACCCAGACAGCGGCACCCCTTCCCTTCTTCTTTCTCAGTGCGATACAGGGACTGCGCTCCCCTATTGCACCGTGAAACAGGGTGCTGGCTGTGGAGCTCCTCTCCGGCCCGCCTTGCTCGTCCCTTGGCCACCGCAAGTCCCTCCACGATCGGGCTTCTCTTCCTCCAAGTGGGCGACACGCCCTCGTTGCGAGCGACACGTCTGGATGAAGCCCTAACCACTAGCACATCTAGCCGCCTCCAGAAGCGCCGCCCTCTCCTTCGCCACTAGACAAAATCGTAGATGTGAACTCGGCAAACCCTATCTTCTTAGAAACCAAGGCTTTTATAGCCACCTCCACCTCTCCACCCAACTCTCTCGAACATTACTACAAACTTACTTTCTTTCTCCTCAACTTAATGCATCCTTTCAGTAAACTCATTCTTGACGACAATCAAAAATTCTCTTTTCAAGATACAAGGACACTCATAAACAAATATCTCACACACTTCCACTCTCAAATTTTCTTAGTCCAATTGTGACACCCATAACTAAATCGTCGCATAAGCAAACTTTACAAGTCTTATTTTCCTCTTCTTGCTACGACCATAATTGTACACCACAAATGTCTCTCCTAATTTATTATGCTCATCTTCAATCACTGTGCCAACTAACTACCGATCAACATTTATCTTCCAAATAATTCACATAAATACGTTTATATCACTCAACAGCCAATACATGTAAACCATATAATTGTTACATTCTACCGACTCTTATCTGGTTATTGTATTGTGGCTTGATTTCTTTTCAAAAGAAGAAAAGTGTCGTCCCACCCAAC
Organism: Alisma plantago-aquatica; assembly: GCA_963693085.1. NCBI lineage: Eukaryota > Viridiplantae > Streptophyta > Magnoliopsida > Alismatales > Alismataceae > Alisma > Alisma plantago-aquatica. The sequence goes on from OY856411.1 coordinate 653,330,086, forward strand.
TAATGCCAAAATATGTTATCTAAATTTATCGTTGTTGATGTCTATTATATTATTAATTTCTTTATGTAATATTAACTGCTGATCTTTCTGCAATACTGTTAAACATAATACTTGCGTCCCTAAACTCCGTGCAATCAATGTATCAGTCGCTCTTTCCTTTTCTTAGTCATAATTCACGTATGGTGAATTGGGAAGCAAGAGGACTCAGCAGGGGTAGGTGTACAATCATTCTGACCAATATTACTTGTTCCTATTCTCATCTTTTACTTAAGATATAACACTACTTCTTTAACCCATTAAGGATATTGTTCTGTCATTTTCCATGGATTCCGATTTATCAAAGCAGCAAAAAAAACCCACCATTCTTCTTCATATGAATTTGATGATAAAAGAGGATCTGGTAAACTAATTAGTACCAATCTAATCAGGGAAACGAGTTCCTAGAGATTATATTTATAGAATATTCATTTTAGTGCAGCACATACAATAGCAAGCAAACGTTGATGATACACGTAGGAATACATATTCCATGCTTGTAGAAAAAAATATCAAATTTGTTATTATCCAAGTTTAGCTGAAGCAAATATTAAATGCTCTAAAAAAATCTATTGTTGTCCAACCTCCAATGAGAACTGGTCAAGGTGCGTTGCGCTATGCTGTCATCAAATCCCTCAAAAAAATCTTTTCTTGATTTGTAGGTCTTATTAAGTAATAATATAGATTTCAAGAGCAATGGCTAGTGGGATGTTTCACCCATAGTAACTTTTAAATTTTCAAGTCATCTATTCGTAGGTTACCGATAGAATTGGCAATGTTTCTACTAATTTGACGAAGACTTACAAAGTGACCACCCATTAATCATATGCAATTGTTGATCCGTTATTAACAACAACAAACAAACATATTATTTGGTAGGGAGTTTGAACAAATCATTCCATAAAAAGTATTACGGTGTAGCATAGCAAATGTTAAAATATCTTATGCAAATATCGTGCTGAAATTCGACGCTACCTCTCGAAAAAATAAGAGCGGCAGTTGTGATGGCAGCACTGACAGTTTCTGAGTCGTTATACCTCCGGGCTGTGAGATAGAAAACGCTAAGCAGGAGGATAGTCAGACTCACCATTTGTTTTAGGTGCATTACCAACTAGTCATACAAAAACTAGTGTCAAATCAGATAACGAATTCCGATAAATGATATAGATAGGTTGGTATTTTGCTCAGACTAAAATCAGCTTCATCTATCATGAATTATCTGAAGCAGAACTGGCGTATTGGAAGCTACATTAGATCATCACTGCAGTAGATTATCTACAAAGGGCCACTACACAGGACGAACGAAAAGAATCGATTGCAGTTGGCTCAGGAATCAGCTTCTTCTGTCAAGAATTCTCAGAAGCAGAACTGGCTATTTATTCGCTGTAGCAAATCATCACTGCCAACCAGGACAAACAACGCACACCATCGTTAACGAAAAAGGTTTGAATCACAGGAGTCCGCCTAACGAACAGAGGAAACATAAAATACGGAAATCACATCATCAACGGTTGACATCCATTTCAGATCACGAACAAAAATCGAATAGAAAAGCTGGACAGAAACGGGTAACACTATAGGCTCAGAGTAAGAAATTCAACCATAATTTTACCAAGTGCTTCATCGAGGTGAGCCCCTCAGAAGCGCGGGTAAGTTTTTAATCATTGCCCGAAGTAATTGCGATACGAAGATAAAAACAAAACTGGTCCGATCAGTTATCTAGAATTAACCTACAGAGGAAACATGAATCGTGTACATGTGGCCGTTTCTTTGACACGGATCAGCTCACTGCGCGCACGCTAGCCGGACCCGCAACACTGAACGGCTGGAAACCCTGGATCTGGCACGAGCATTGGGGCCGTTTTCCTCACGCCTTAACAGATCGGAGCAGCCCGGGGTTGCGACGTGCGGATGTCGGATTTCGCTGTAATTAGAAAGGGGTGTGGTAACGAAGAGGATGTTGGGGCGGGGGATCTCGGCGACAGATGCATAATTAAATAATTAGGATCACCGGAGGGGGAAATCGTCTTACAGAAAGAGAGCTACAACGACGAACAGAAACTAAGAAAGTAGGAGGAGAGACGCCGGAAAAGAATGACGAAGGGCTGTAGCGGCGCCGGATGAGAATGAAACATGTAGGTTGTGGGTATATAATAGCCTCTAGTAAACGCCAGAGACCCTGATGCTAGGGTTTTGCCGAGAGGCGGGTTGGGATATTTACGCAAAAGTCCCCGCTCCCGAATTCGTAGCCCCGTCTGGCCGTTTCCCTACTTGTACATATTACTATAAAGATTTTTTTTTCAAACAAGCCAACACACAAGTACCATACGAAAACAAAATTAGAAATATTTTATTAGATTTTTATTTATATCATTATTAAAAAATATTTATTTATCTAAAGATCAAATTCAATTTGTTAAGTTGTAGCCTTTACTAAAATGTATTTTCTAAACATATGACACTATATTTGTACTGGTTTAAAGAAAAAAAATTGTGATGATGTTGTTTGAAATGAAGTTTTAATTATATTATAGCAAGTGATATCAAATTAGTAGGAATAGAGCATGAGGTATTACATTTTAGATGATAATCTATTTGTATAATAAATACATGATCTTAATTTTTAGGAGGAAATATATTTGAGAGAGAGAGAAAAGAAAAATTATAAGATACAAATAATAGGGTGTGGCTTCAAAGGAGGAGTCAATTGGATTTAATTTTCCAAAGAGATGATTTAATAAGAAGATGGAAGCTAATAATTCAAAATTACTAATAAACAAATATGCGCCATCACATGAAAATTTATACTAATATATGCTAGATTGACTATATTATATTGAAAATTTTGAGAAAAAAAGCGAAAAGCATAAAATACCATATGAAGCCATAGAATGTAAGAGATGTTGTTCATGAGAATCTTATTATAGTCGTGCTAAATGAAAAAAAAAAATCAAGACACATAATTAGTAAAAAAAAGTTATTCTCCCATTATATTTGTTCTTAATGGTTAAAATACCATTATGTTTTGTTCATTAACATGGAATTAAAATGCATAAATCGGAATAGTATTCTTTATATATGGAGTTGGTTTCCCTATCCCTAGATGACAAAAAAAATCATAACTAAAAAACATAGTGTGTATGAAATGTTTAATAATGTTTGGATACAAATTGAACATCATTGTGGTTATGTCCTTTTATGCCGAATCAACACAAGTGAATCTACAAATTTATGATCAACCATTTGCTTTGATTTAGGGCTTGTTTGATACATGGTGAATGTAGAAGATGGGAAGGTAGGGGGTAATGGTTAAGATGTTTGGTTAGACAAACTAATGGGGAGAGGAGGGAATAGAGGGGAACAAAGGGGAGTGAAGGGGAAAGTGTAGGGAAATTTGGTTACGTATATGGCAGCGGAAACAAAATTTTACTTGTCATATTCCCTTTGGAAAACAGATCCCATCAACAACTATAGATTGGGAAGGAAGGTTGTAAGGCATATACCTGGTCTTGGAGCAAGTCCAGCGACTTCTCCTTGCAGCAGTGTGCTTCTTTCTCAAGTAACACCTGGACCGTTGTCGGCGGTGGCATCCTGGTGTAGCACCACAGATGGCAGTTGTCAGTGTCCTCCTAGCAGGTGGCAAAGGCCTCCACACCTCTAGGTAGTCCATGCAGACTACCGGGAACTCCTCACGTTCTTTAAGAATAGATAAGGAGTTCTCCCTTGTAGTCAAAGTGCTAGCGTTAACTTGCTCTCCTTTATTGTCTCTCTCTTATTGTCTCTCCTTTTTACGAGTAAGACTTTCTTGGATTATCACGTTACCAAAATTGTGACAAAACAAAATTTGTCAGAGCTTATTGTTATATCTTCTGAAAGTCTCAATTACCCCTCTATTTATATGAGGGTCATGGCCCGGGTTTCCAGATCAACTAAGAGTCAAAGAGACCGAATTTCATCAATTTTCTGGAACATATGAACCGTGAATCAATCAATTCACACCTGAATTAATTGGTTCACATGTGAGTCGATCGCTCCAACACTTGAATCGATCGGTTCACTGTAAGGACCCTGACCTCCGTTTAGGGTTTACCCTATTTGCTTTGCTTAACCCTGATGCTTAGTTGCTTGCTAATCACCTTTAGTGGTGATTAGGGTTCGGTTGTGCTTTGTTGAGAGTTGGAGGTGCTACTTGCAATTTACCCAAGTTTAGGGTTTGTGGGCAAGTTGCCACCTTGTGAGGTGTTCTTCTCTCTCCTTGCTTCCTCTAAGTGTTGAGGGGGAGGTTTGGGCCCGTTGCTTGAGTTCCTTTGGGCTTGGTTGAGCTTGTTGGGCCTTGTAGTGCCTTGCCTTTGTTTAGTTGGACCTTATGTCGGGCAAGGGGAGGGTTGTGTCGCCCATGGACCTTTGACCTTGTTTGTGTCACCACTAGTGGACACTTGGTGCTTGATGCTTTCATGTGGCAATGGCCTTGGACATGTGTTTAGGGCATGCTAGAGTGGTGGTTTTTGCACATGGACAAGTGTCCCTAGGTGGGCGACACCTTGCTTTGCTTTGCTTTGGTTTCTCCTCCAAACCCTTCTATATATGTGCTTCCTTTCCCTTGCTAAGGATCCCTTTAGTTCCTTAGTTTCTTCTCCACCTTGGTGCACGACACATTGTCTTCTCTTGCAAGCTTGGTGGCTGATCCTCCTTGGAGTCTCCTTCTTCCTTGGTGGTGCGTGGAGCTAGGAGCTTGGAGCTTGCTTAAGGCGGGTTACATAACTCCTAACCCTAGCTACATTACCACCTTCTATGTTCTTGTTCTTGTTGTTTATGATCGGCTACGTTGTTGTTAGTTTGGTTTCCTTGCTTAGTTGCACCTTGTTGGCCGAACCTATGATCTAGGGTTTCTTGGTGAGCAATACTCCTTTCTCTCCTTGGTCTAGAGGAGTGAGCTTGAGTTCTAGTAGCATGGGCAATACCCCTATCTCGTTTTAGTTGAGAGGTGAGCTTGTGTTCTAGTAGCTTGAGCAACACCCTCCTCTCACCATGGACTTGAAGGGTGAGCTTGGTGGTAGTTGTGGACCTCATTTAGGTTTGTTACTTGTGTTGCCCGATTGGTGATAAGAGATGTGCAAGACTCCTCTCTCGTTTAAGTTGAGAGGTGAGCCATTCTCCTGATCCTTTAGGGTTTTGACACCCTTGAGCTTGAGTTTGGTGGTGACCCTGTCGGGATGCATCTTGCCTGATATGGTGTTGTTGGTGGTGTTGCCCGATATCTTTTCCTTGGTCTGACCTTGGACGACATGTTATGTTTGTGTTGAACGATACACCTTGGTCCTTGAATCTGTGTCTGACGGGCGTCACTCTATGTTGCATGTTCTGCCCGATACCCTTATCCCCTTGTTATGACCTGATGTTATGGAGGCGTTGCCAGTTAGTTGTGGTGACGAGCGTCACGCTAGTCATGTGTGTGTCGACCGACAGCCCTACACATGACAGGCGTTGCGCGACACCCTGTCGCCCGATACCCCTGGTTGCACGGCAGGCCCTGTGGCCGTTATCCTTGTTACACGATGCAGCGTTGCTTGACACAGATGTGCACGGCAGGCATTGCACGATACACTTGAGTGCGTGGGATGGTCTGGTTTCTTGGTTGCACGATACTACTTCTAGTGAGAGTAGTGGATGTTTTTAGTGAGGGTCCTACCCCTTATAGAAACCTATATGCTGATCTTGCATCACGTTTGGTTTTGATAGTAACCCTGGATATGCATGATATAATAGACCACATCTATTCTAAACCTTGTGCATGTATCACGTTTAGTCATGACGGTGGCTTTTGATATACTTAATGGTAATCGTTATGGTATAACTCATGTCTTTACCTATGTATGTGATCATCTTGATATTATGAATAATGTTGAGCAAATGATAAGTGTGTAGAATGCCTTGCTTAATGATGTAACCTATGCTCATGATCACAAGTTGAGGCACGATTGATAAAGAATATAATCATTAATGTCACCTCATACTGATAGCATGGTCTTTCTGTTAAGCCTATGATTATTGTGTATACTAACCATGCAGGTGATGCATAGCCAAGTAAAAGGTTATGAGGTATATATATGATGTGTTTTGGTCTGAGGACCTGAGTTTGGCTAGAGTGCCTGAGTTGATAAGAATGCCTTGAGAGCAAGTGATATCACATGATGAGGGATTGAGATCCCATGGCAATGTGACGATCCTTGAGATGGATCTAGATGATTGGCAAGAGGCCAAGTGATAACATGTAAAGGTTGGATCCTTGTGATGGATCAGGATGATGTGATTATAATAAAAGCATAACATTGAGTTTTATGTTGTTTATTCTTGTTATAGTTTGCATGTTATACAACTTGGTTGAATCTTGCAATCCATATAAAAGATACTAATTAATCACAGTGGAATATATCATGTAGTTGCCTTGGCCATAGATCCATCATCGTCAGGAGCTGGTGATGGTGAAACAGGTTCTCCTGTGGGTTAACCCAGAGCGCATATTATTGAATATGCAAGGTTTCTCCTAGCCTAAAATAAAGAGAGAATCGAGTGAAGCTGTGGTTGCAGACTCGGAATATGTGATGAGCATGGTGAACATGTCCATGGCTCAGGATATGTGATATGGGAGCATGAATGCGTTCATGGCTCAGAGCACGGTGAACTGGCTCGTGGCTCAGATGTACTAGCGTCGTAACCTGTACCAAGGCAGGCTAGAGGATGGGTAGCCTATGGAGCTGACCATGTGGCTGAGGCCACTTAGGCATGAGATTGCGGTCCTGCTTTGGTTCTCGTACACTGACCACGAGGGGGAGGTCGTGGAGTCCGGCTCTTCCATTGACCTTGTATGGCATCGGCTTTGGGTTTCGCAACCGAAGGTTGGATTTGAGCGGTACGACTCACTTCCTCAGGGCATAAGAATACGTAATCCAGTCGTATAGTATTTACTGCTTAAGACAAAATACGGAACATTGGTTGAGGTCTTATTTGTGTAGTTAATCTTGTTATACCTTGCAACTATGTATATGTGCCTCATGTTATGTGGTAAGCCCTTATAATTCTTATCTTGTTAATCATGTTCCATAAAGAAATAGTTGGATATATGCCTTCCGTACATCTGGTAAGCTTGACGGTATGAATAGCCTTACTTTATAACTGCTCTGGTTATACTTCTTATCAGTTATGTGTTGTTGTTGCTTTATCTTTTGGGGGTTCTGTAGTTTTAGCGGGGAGTTATGTTTCTCGCTGGGACTGTGTGTCTCACCCCGCTGGTTTACACCCTTTTTAGGTGGTCAAGCTAGGCGTGGTGGTGGTCGCGGAGTTGCGGCCGAGCAGCAAGACGAGCAGTAGAAGGCAAGAGACAGATATGTTGTTGTTTTGGATGTTTGTAGTAGAGTCTTAGAGTCATCCATGTACTCTCAGGTCCTTGGAGGTGTTTTGACGTTGTTTCACGATGTGTAGTTATGATGTTTTGTATATCCTACTGCTGGTCGGATGTGGGCGTTTATGTATATATAAGCAGGTGATGAACTCATGTGGTGACAGAACAGCTGTTCCTCTAAGCTGTGAACACGTATCAAATTTTGTATATGTTATATAACATGTTTCCTTACAGGATGAGGACCTAAATGTAATAGTTTCTCAGTTTATCCGCTTTCTGAAATTGGTTTTAATTAACCCGTGTTTTTGATCATTTGTGGTTATGCTGATTTCACTACAAAAAATTTGGCCTTTATTGAAGAACATTTGTGAGGAACCGAAAATCGTGAATAATGATGTCTATTTGTGAGGGATCATCCTTCAAACATGGGACCAAATCCCTCAACCATGTTTTTTACATCCTTAGACCTTTTATGTGAACACTAATCCCTCACAAATACATTACTCACTAATCACCCCGTGAAAAATACCATGATAAATATTTCCCTCCATCTCATAACCCTTCCCACTCGGCCAAATTGATGGCGGGCAATTTGCCTATCCAAATGACCATTCCTCCACCGAAGCGCAAACCAATTTTCAACCTAAATGTCTCCACCTCCCGCAACCCCTCTTCCTCCCACGGCACCCAGCTTCCATCCTGCCACACGCAATCCACATCCCGCCGCACACAATTACCAGTCCACGCTGGCAGGACTCGGATTCCGCTCGCTCGGCCTGGGACGGGTAAGTCGTGCCCGCCTATAGATAACACGGCGTGGTGTGATCGACCGTGCTCGCCTTGTGGAGTGGAACGAGAGAGCGGAGGAGAGGCGGATTTGGGATTTTCTCTGCTACGGGCGGCGGCGGCCAAAAGGGGGGAAGAGAAGTCTTTGACGCGGAGCGGCGATGGGGGGCGGCAACGCGCAAAAGTCCAAGATGGCTAGGGAGAGGAACCTGGAGAAGCTGAAGAATGCTAGCAAGGGTATCGTACTGGCCAATTTTCCCCTCATAGATTGCTTACCTACCCTAGTTTACCACCAATAACCCTCTACCTTCGCCCTTTCCATATTTTGCCTTTCAATTTCCTCATCCGATTCAGGGTTTCTGTCGATTAACCTCTCGGATCTGTTGCTATGTGCTTTTGACAGGGAGCCAGCTCGAGACCAACAAGAAGGCCATGTCGATCCAGGTTTGTCCGTCCGACTCCTACCTGCAGACTTGCTTTTTCTTTAGATGTAGTTTGGTTTTCGTGTGTATATCTCTTTGCTGCTTGGTTACGGCCTCGTTTGTTATTATTACTCATAGTTCGGAGATCTCTTAATTCAGTGCTATTTGCTGATATTCCTGATCCGTTGTCCACTTGCAGCCTGATAATCTTCCAGTATGTAGGTTGCTCGTTTGATCTACTAAAAAAGTTCTTGGTCAGTTGCCTAGGAAGAATCTAATTCTAGCATATCAAAATCATCCAGCCTGGTAGAAACACTGAATCTGGCTTTCAGCTTGCTTTAAAGCCGTGATTGCTTTCCTGTATCGAACAGTTCTATCCTTGTATATGTTTAGATGTGTTTGGTTTAAATTTTCTTGAATCGCACTGTGTTTCTTATACTATAACCAGGCCCTTCATTTGTGTTCCAAAAGCTATGCCCGCTTGTTTTATTTGGTCTATTATAGGGGGAGAAGCTTCGTCACAGAACACGAAGTAATGGATTTTTTGATTGCCGATCTTATGCATGTAGCTATGTCAGTTTGTTTCATATTGTGACCACTTGGTTATGTTGGTTCAACATGTATCAAATACCTGGCTCATTAATCACTTAACTTTGATGACTGGTTTTGAGGATCCTTTCTTAAACAGATGCCTATGACTATTTTGACCAATAACCATGTGTTGTTGCCATTATGAATATGGCTTCCTGCATCCTATCTATGTCAGTAGAGTAGCATAGCGGGTCTGTGGTAGACGATTAATTCATATTGTTTTTGGAATTCTAGGTCTCGCGATAGAGTTTGTGTGGTCTCAAGCCCTTCTGACTTGTAATTGATTTTAGATGACTCTCTAGCACAATGCCTTCTTTTGTCTTGTCCAATTGCTACGCGTTTCTTTTCTATTTTGTTCTTTTCTTCTTTGGTTGTTACTATTTGCCATCTAGCAGGTGTCTAAGTTTTACATGATTCTTGACTTTTTGTTTTCTCCTCTCTCAGTGCAAGGTCTGCATGCAAACTTTCATCTGTACCACATCTGAGTCGAAGTGCAAGGAGCATGTTGAAGCCATGCACCCCAAGTCAGACCTGGTCCAGTGTTTCCCTCATCTCTAGAATGCCAATATGAATTTTTTAAGCTCATGGATTACTAAAACCAAATATATTATTTACAATGTTACATAGTTGTGTTATTTGCTTGTGAACAAGAGTAAGAGTCTATGCTTATATTTTGAGTTTTTTTATAGGAAGTTCTAAATGGCTAGTGGCCCTACATCCAAATTCAAACTGTAAAAAGTCAGGCTGATTGGACACTTGAATCAAATTTGGAGGTGGCAACCTCATGGATGCAATGCGTCGAGGTATTCTTCTTTTGCACTTTATCAAAGAATTTAACTATGATATTTTCATACCAGAATCTGTCTACTCAGTGTGAATAAGAATAGTAATTATATGTTAGTGAAGCTAGTTGTAAGTTGAATACATCAGCTTTACATTGTCATTTGTCGATATCTTATGGATTTTATGTGATACCAATGAATAGATCTCTTTTCATACCAATGTATTCTTATGTCCTAGTCCCACTTTTTGAGTGACTCAATCTAGTTTTTCCATACTGAATTCGTCTCATCTTATGGTTTATAGAAAAACAAAGATACATTCTATTTAATCTTACATGTTGGTTTCGTTTTCTAAGAGGTTGAAAGAGACGTCACACTTAACTTGAGCTTCTTGTTCACTAGTGGTATATTTTTTGGGGGTACGCCAACCGTCCTTTTTATTCATTCTGCCCTTCTTGTGTAAACATAAACAACACATTATAATCGTTGTCCCCGTTGCCTTCCTCAAGATGAGATTGCATTTCAATTCTATTTAACATATCTGGATCAATGAGGCTCAAGAGACCCTCAGGAGTCTATCATACCGTATCTGTTTAGATGGAATTTATCCAGGTTATCTGCCACCCTATTGTCACTTCTTACAAATATGAACACCATAGTCCCAATATTGCTTAGTGCCTCACGAAACCCAGTTATCCTCCCACTCATCCCTAAACGGGGTCCTCATGTTGTATATCTTGTATGCATGATATTTGTAGACCATTTTCCACTTGCCTTCCTCGTAGATCCACTTCACTCCACATTAACTTCTCTCTCTGGTTCTCTATCTTCAGGCTTCTTAGTCCCACCTTGAAGGATTCAATTATATGCCTCAATAGCCTGTAAGTTAGGCATAACTCTGACCAGGTGCCCCAGAGCCGTTCTGACAGCTTCAAAGAACACCTTATCATACAGGTAGAGGGGGAGGTTCACTATTTTCACCCAGGTAACTATACAGTCAGGTAGTTGGTCACTTGGCTAGAATTGGGCATCCCAACGCCACACCATGAGCAACCGCCAAATATGGACCAAGGGCCTCCAGACATGGCGCCCTCACAATCCGTTATCCTTATCTATCATATGGCCACACCCCCCTCAATAGCAACAATAAAATTTGATCTACACTTAATACGAAGGTGCGTATTTTGCTGAATTATTTACTACATGAGGCATAGAAAAGGTAAGAATTGTGGTCTCATAGATTGATGCGCACAATAGGATTGGTAGTGATGCTTATTAGTATTTTCCTAGAGGTTCCAAGTGGCAAGAGAGCACTCGTATTATGTCTATTGATTAAGAATTCAAAATATGATATATTTTACCTGGGTTGTTGTCTTCTATTAGTGAAGCAAATATTTAGGAACAATCATCCTGGATAGAAGCAACAACATCAACTATCCATCCGTTATGGCAGATCTATAGTAGTGTGCCCACATGCTACTTAGTGCAGCTAGTGGGTACCTAGGTGCCAAGGCATATCATGTGTGTATCTGTGTGTGTGGGTTACCAATCGGCATAAGAAATGGAAAACCTTCTGGTTCCTAGAAAGGTCACCAGAGTTCCTTCAGACAAAAGAAAAATAAAAAATAATGTTCATACACACAAATCTGGGATGTGTGGGGTGGGTGGGGGGAGGTAAATTAACAATTTTTTTTCTTGGGGCTCAAACCTCAATACTTCATCGGCAGTCCTTCAACTGAACCACCCTTGCCCCTGTATGTCTCTTGCAATTTAATCTTTTATATTATGCTAATTACTGTTGGCACGGGCTAATAGTACAGTTTCCATTGGCTAATTAGGTTGTTCACACACCACTCTCTCAGTGTATAGAAGGCACGTTTGGTTGACGTCTAAGTATAATTCATAATATGTTCTCTCACACTCATGGTAGTGCTTCTTGGCATATTTTCTACTACTATTACTACCAACAAGTGTTGCAATCTTTCTAGCCATATGCACACATCAGGATCTCATAAGATAGTTCATTCTGGTCTAGAAGGGTAGGAATACAATATCCCTTTTAACTGTTAGACAATACTAGAAGAAATTTGAATAGGAACAATTACCTTAATAAGTTATCCTAAAAGTAAACATTTGGAATGGGGCTTGAATGTTAGGGAAGCAATTTGAAATTAATTGCTTTCTTTAGGGGTAGATGAGTTGTACCATGAGCAACCGCCAAATATGTACCAAGGGCCTCCAGACATGGCGTCCTCACAATCTGTTATCCTTATCTATCATATGGCCACGCCCCCCTCAATAGCAACAATAAAATTTGATCTACACTTAATACGAAGGTGCGTATTTTGTTGAATTATTTACTACATGAGGATAGAAGCAACAACATCAACTATCCATCCGTCTTGGCAGATCTATAGTAGTGTGCCCACATGCTACTTAGTGCAGCTAGTGGGTACCTATACCATATTCCACAGCTAGCCCTATTACATGTTGATAACGGTGCTAAAACTTTTAGACAATAATTTTATTGTTCACGAGAGAGAAAAACACAGAGAAGTGGACTTCCATTTTGCTACCGATCCTATTATTCACAAGAGGACAAAACACAGAGAAGTGGACTGCCATTTTGCTACTGATGTTGTATTGCCAACGGTCAATAGATTCATTACTTTCTCCACTATGATATAAAGACCAGGTTGCAAATCTCTTTAGAAATGCTTTGATAAGTATAAGGGTTCATGTTTTATTTAATATATTGGGGATGAGTGATACACAAGCTCAAGCTTGAGAGGAAGTATTATATTTCATTTCTGTTAATTTAGGCTGAGTTGGCTTGGGTTTGACTGCAATTGTGATTACTTATAGAAGTAAATCATATCTGATTCTTTATGTGAAGTACTTTGTCAATATCATACAGATTCTAGACTTCATTCCATTGTTATTGTCATATTTAAAACGATCAACAAAAGTCTATCACATTTTGGCAAGAATATGACCGACAATAGAGTGGAACGGGAACTAAGTATCCCTATAGAAAACTCAGCATGGTTAGGATTGTGGCTTAGATAATGATGATCCAAAAGAACGGACTCAACCATTCTTGATACTTCTAATATAGCTTTTGAAATACCTCTTACTGTAATCTTTACCTTGATTTGTGTCCTTGCATCAACTTATCTATGTTGTTCCCACGATTCTAATTAGTTTTCCTTTTGCTCAGGCTAATATCATATCACATGTATAATTTCATTGAGAATAATGAGCTTACTAGTTATTGCCCAATCATCCATCCATTCATGTATACACCCACAGATTCGTTTTGTTTGAATTTTCTTGCTTATCCATCAATACTAACTGCACCGCAATGGATCACTAGGTAGGAACCGAAAATAACTATTAAGGAATCAAGTCTTGAGGTTTATGAACTTCTATGGCTGGTTCACACATCCTTTATTGTGGCTTGACTGACTGCACTTGCTCACAGTAACAAGTTAACGGGTAATCATACAAGGATAAACACAGTTTTTGTCACTCTAGTTGTGGGCTTCATCCTCACTCACCACATATGCCAAATTTGCATGCTTTAAGCTGCTGCAGTTCTCGCATTAGTATTTAGGAATAGCATTGAACGGTCTGCAATTAAGTGCATCTTACATTGTAGTTTTATCAATTACTCTAATTTTGAAATGTTGTACAGGTGCCAGCAATGAACCTCTACTATTATCAAAGCTGTTATTCTAGGTTTTGATCCCCATTGTGATGTATACCGGATAATCATTGTTTTATTTTGGTTTCATCTTGTTGTGTGCTTTTAGGTTGTGAATTCAAATAGAAGCTACTCAACCAATCTTGTGATATACTCATGTTCTCTTGATGTTATGTTTGGCGGAAAACACTGAAACATAATTCCTTTATTTTTGGGGTTGAATTTGTAGGGAACTGAAAGAGGAAAAATATTCTGCTCACAGAGCGATTCTTCCTATGCTGCTGAAATCGCAATGGACAAAAAATATTGGTGTTCGCAACAGACAAAAAAATATTGGTGACCTGGGTTTTGGGCCTCCTTAGTCAATTGTTTTCATTCATAAACTTCTGAACATCATCATTTTAAAGTTCATGTATAACATCACTGTAATTGCCTTGATCTAACTATATTTTTTATTCTTCTACAACCCCTCCACTAAAATTGATTGATCTTCCTGGGCTAAAGCTCCTTGATCTAGCATGCAAAAGATCACTTTCTAGGAGCTTTAGTCATATAAGAATCATTCAATATGAAGAGCAACCCGTTGCATTCCGAGTTGGTGCGTTGAACCCTTTCCAATACCACCTCTAGGTATCTGAATGTTTGATCTGGAATGAATTTTGGTTGCCAAGCTTTATGGTCAAGCAATAATTCCATTATGTGCAATCAAATTCATAAGAGGATATGGTTGAAGCTACTTTTTACAGCTGGTTTATAGTTTAGTTGTTAGTTTGTAAATATTCTAATGAGTATAACAAATATGATTCTTCTTCTATGAAAAATAATCATTGGGCATGTCCTACTTTCTAGGCAATTTTTCTGATTCTTCTTTGACATTTTGTCTTTTGTGTAACTGCAGTTAAAAGACCTTCAAGTTTTTACTGTTGTGCAGGTGATTTTCCAACTTGCAAAAGAAATTCCTTGCATTTCTGTTGTAGTGGTTGCTCTTTTATCTGAGGTATGAGTCTGAATTATTTTACAGGAAATTAAAATCATCATGTTATTCTTTGGAAGTGTTTGACTCGGATACTTCTGGTATTGAATTGGAAGATGAGTAAACCACAAAATCTGCAATATAAAGATTAATTACACTGTTACAAATATTAGGAATGTGGAGCATCAATTTGTCGAATTCCTATGAGCTGTAATATACCTGCATTGATTTGATTATACTAAATAAAAAACTCCTCTGAACTTCTGTTAGGTTTACTTTATCCTAATCCATCTTGTTGGTGATGCTAGCCTATGTTGTCATGGATTCCAACTTCCCTGTTGCTGCTAAGATTTTCTCCTGAAGTGACTTTATAGTGCTAATATGTTCTGCTTTAGACTTAATGCTGATATTCATTATCTTAGGGTAATAGGGACACATCTTGGACCTATGAAATTTGAGATATCACTATGTATTTATCCATGCCTTGGTTAACATGTGTATGTTGTAGATGTTCCATATATATGTGCAAAGTCATAAAAAATTATGAAATCTTCACCAAAACATTAGGAAATTTGATATCCACATTATCACTTTCCATGTTCATAAAATACTGCATCCCCATTCATACATGTGATTCTATAAATGATTTCTATATAGCAACTATTACTTGAATCTAGATCCTTCCATTTAAATCCTGGTCATGTCAGGAGCAATTAAGGGTCATGAACTGATATTTTTCTGACTAATGGATAAGCCACCTGCCTATCATCTGTATCACCACTAAAAAAGAAAATACTCCCAACAATGTGATTTTCTATATAAGAATCAAGGAATCTAGGATATCTAATCCCATTGTAGAAAATAGAGACCAATAGTAGTATGCGACCTGTTATGCCCATTAATTGTGCAAGTATCAGACTACATATAAGTAATTCCTGATGAAGCATGCACAATGTCCCAGTAGTTAAGGCCATTAGAAAGAGAACTACTCAACCACAACATACTACTTAACCAGACCTAGGTTTGCACATATGTGGTTGGAGGAGTTGAAAGGAAGAGACTTAAATGGGGAAAAATTTACTGGAATAAGAAGACAAGGGAAGCTTACTGATATAAGGCTCGAGTGATGTAAAATGGCTGGTGTTTTACTCAGTTGTATCAGGTGTCATAGATTTGGGTCAGTGTCACGTCTTGCTGAATTCGTATTTGTATTAACTCATGTTTGTTTTATCCAAGCTAAAAATGGTTGTATCATGTTTGTTTTATCAAAGATCAGGTTGATCTGTGGTCGTGGTGAACAAGGGAGTATAACTTCCTAACATGCTAAATCAAACAAAAATTATAGATGGAAAGAACTTGAAATTCAACTAACAGTTAATGAAAATATTATATTTATTACGGCAAGATGATGCTAGCAGGTGATTGAGATTGAGGTGGCAGCAGCGCACTAGTTATGAAGAGCATAGTGGATGTTGTTCTCTAGGGCTAGAATTCTAGCAGAAATCCTCAGCTACCATGTTAATAATATAAAAGAATGTAAAAGTTATACTGACAAGAAGCTCCAGCTCCCGCATAGATAGGGTGGGTCACACACAAAAATCAAACAACACTGAATGGAAAATGCGTTACCAGACCAGGCCGTAGCACATGGTACAATTAATGACAAAATAACTCAGAACTAACTAGCATTTGTCTCATGTTTCCATTCAAAGGAATATTTTGGCAGAATCTGTAGCTCTTATTTAGTCATGGGGAAAGCTTTAATATAAAAATACATGTAGAATCATACCATGCTCGCTGCACCAATGTTGTTAGAATGATGTTGTACCACTATATTGTGTGGCGTTAATGCTTAGTTTATTTCTAGGCACTGCCATGTGCTGGATGTTAGGCTTTATTCTATCTGTATACAGTGAAGGTGATGTCAGCCTCTGTTTTCAAGACTAAAAGGTTATGGGATCTGGAGGGAGTCATCCCTTTGGACTCCCATAGGAATATGACTTCCTCAAAAGAAAATTTAAGCAAGCATCGCAGCTAGATTAGTAAATCTCCCATAAGGTAATCATTATAGTTCCCTGCAAATTAGGCTTCAGACCCATTATGTACATATATTTTGTCTGTACTATTTGTCTTTTTGGTATATTGAAATATGCTCTTATCTCTTTCCAGGTGGCAACCGTATGGGGCATGTCATTGATGAAGAAGACCACACAATTTGAAGGAATGTAGAGACATTACAGATCTTAAGAATTTCTAGCATGATATGTTGATTGTCATCAATCTCAAATTTTAGAATCATATGTATTCGTTATTTATATCAACGTTGAGCACACAATGTACGGATAATATTTTGTTTCATTAATAGAAATTGGTTTGAGGTGATTTAACATTTTTATGTGTCATTTTGGTGTTGAAAATTCTTATGATGTCATGTGACTCTTATAAAAATATTGCTTGAGGTTATATATACAAAGTTTTCATTCAAAATTAATTAACATTCAACAAATCATTCAATAAATCAATAACCAAATCATTTACAGTAATCCCTCAAAAATATTTTAATGAAGGTCTTTAGTCCCTCAAAAATGAGATCCAGATTGACCATCAAAATTGCATTGATGATGACCACATAGCCCCTCAAAAATAATATTAATGAAGGCATTAGCCCTTCAAAAATATATTCTCCAGGACCATCAAGTCCCTCAAAAATGTATTTATGAGAACTAAACATGCCCTCAAAAATGTATTTATGAAGGCTAAATAGTCCCTCAAAAATGTATTCATGAAGGCTAAATAGTCCCTCAAAAATGTATTTATGAAGGCTAAGTAGTCCCTCAATATAACATTCTTGAGGGTCAGTTGGTCTGTGACAATTGTATTCGTGAGGGCCACTGGTATTTGTCACGTGAGTTCTCTTCACGGACCATTTGTGAGGGCCAGACCCACAACCGTCCCTATTTGTGAGGGCCTGTAGAGAGGGGTTTGTGACAGGACTCACTCGTGAATAATGGCCCAATTTTTTGTAGTGTTTCCGCACGTTTTCGCGTAACACCTCGCTGTCTGTATGATAGTGGGATGTGTTGCCATAAGTTTTGGTATCAGAGCCCTAGGTTCGCTAAGTCTACAGGGATTTAGGACTAGGTTGTGTCTGTTCTTGTGAGTTTTCCAGATTTTCTTACAATCATCTTCTGCCCTCATCGGAAGAAAAGCCAAGATGTCTGGAAACCATGAAGAACATGCTGCTGAGCACAGCGATGCTGCATCAGTTGATGGAGCTGTAGGGTAGGCACATGAAGATCAGGTGCCTGAGGTCCCCCAACCTGACCCAGCCATTCTTGAACATCCTTCCTACCAACAACTGATGGGACAGATGATGGCTACAATGAATCTCATGGTAGAAAGATTGCCAGTGCCTCCGCCGAGAGCACAAGTTCCCCATGGTGAAACATCGGGTATTGGGAAGACCTTTGAGCAGCTTTGCCGAATCGGAGTTTTGGATTATGTTGGAATGGCTGATCCAGCGGATGCAGATCTGTGGCTGACAAGTCTTGAGAAGGCTTTCCGTATCCTCGACATCCCCAAAGCATACAAAGTAAAGCACGCTGCCTACCTCTTGAAAGGTAGTGCTGGTCACTGGTGGACCATCGAGGAAGAGAAGCGACCTGGTGATGTGATCAGTTGGGAAGTTTTCCGACATGAGTTCATCAGCAGATACTTCCCGAAGATGTATCTGGATGAGAAGACCAGTCAGTCCGAGAGCCTGCGATAAGGAATGATGAGCATCACCGAGTACGAGGCCAAGTTCATGGATCTGTTGAGGTTTTGTCCTCACATGGAAGCAACAGATGAAGAACGGATCAGACGTTTCAAGAAAGGTTTGAGTTCTGAGTTGACAACACCTGTTTCTACGTTGGAGAATCAAGAGCAGTTTGCTACGTTTGTGGAATCCGTCCAGAGGATTGAAAGGTCGGTAAGGGAGAAAAGAGAATCCATGTCTCACAAGAGGCATGCTCAGTCCAGGGACAGCGGTTTGGTGGCTTCAAGAAGCCAAGGTTTTCAACACCTTCAGTGATGAGAGGTTCCAGTGTACCGTCACAGTGGTCTCCTAGTAAGGGAAGAGGATATGTTTCTTCGCCGTCTAAAGCACATAGTACATCATCAGTGGCAGTGACAGGGCCATCTAGGCCACAGTTTGAAGTTAGGACATGCTATACCTACGATCAGATAGGGCATGTCAAGTCAAATTGCCCAAATAGAGATGTTGAAGTGACACAACAGCCGAGGCATAATCTTCAAGGGTCAGATAGACAGCAGCCTAGTGGTAGCAGAGGGAGAGGATGCGGTCAAGCGTCGCAAGCCGGATCATCTGCTCAAGGAAGCAGAGGACGCAGACAGCAAGCAACGACTCGATTCTATGCTATGAGTCAGCCGGAGGCGATAGTCAACCCACGAGTAGTGACAGGTCAGATGGAGTTATTTCATTCTGATATGTCTTCTTCTTGCTTTATATCTGTTCTGGTTGATCCGGGTGCTACACACTCTTTTATCGCCTATAGTATGCTTGAAAACTTTCGTTTACCTATTAGTTGTAAGAAGGATAGTTTATTGCTAGAAACCCCTCTTGATGGTTCCTCAATGCTTCGAGAAGAGTGTCCATCATGTGTCTTGTCTTTCTCGGGACACATCATTCAAGTGAATCTTATACCACTTGATATGCATGATTTCGATGTTATCCTTGGGATGGATACCTTAGAGAAGTATAAGGTTGTTTTGGACTGTGGTTCCAAACAGGCAGTGTTTGATGATGATGGAGAGAAGTGGATCTTCCAGGGAGGTAGGAAGATTCTTCTGACGTGTCTGGTATCAGCTATGGTGGCAGAGAAGTTGTTGCGACAAGGATGTGAGGCATTCTTAGCTCATGTTGTGGATACCGTTGTGGCCACCAAGGCGAAAGGACCTAGTCTCGAGGAAGTGTCAGTTGTCTGAGAGTTTGCCGATGTGTTTCCTGATGAGTTCCCTGGTGTTCCTCCACCCCGAGAGATTGATTTTGAGATCAATCTGGTCCCAGGAATACGACCAGTTTCACAGACGTCGTATAGGATGGCTCCAGTAGAGATGGCAGAGCTTAAAAAGTAGTTGCAAGAGTTGTTGGAGAAAGGTTTCATCCGACCAAGTACGTCTCCTTGGGGTTCTCCTATTTTGTTCGTCAAGAAGAAGGATGGATCGATGCGGTTGTGTATAGATTACCAGCAGTTGAACAAGGTCACGATCAAGAACAAGTACCCGTTACCGAGGATAGATGATATTTTCGATCAGTTGCGTGGTGCGACAATGTTTTCAAAGATCGATCTATGGTCCAGATATCATCAGTTAAGGATTAAGGCAGATGACATACCAAAGTCAGCTTTCAGGACGAGGTATGGTCACTTCGAGTTTGTGGTTATGCCGTTCGGGCTAACCAATGCACCTGCTGCTTTCATGGATTTGATGAACAGAGTGTTCTGTCCGTTCTTAGATCAATTTGTCATAGTCTTCATAGATGACATCTTGATCTATAGTCGGGATAGGCAAGAGCATGAGCGACATCTTCGACTAGCGTTGACTCTTCTTTGCCAACATCAGTTGTATGCCAAGTTCAGTAAGTGTGAGTTTTGGTTGGAAGAAGTGACTTTCTTGGGTCATGTGATATCTGCTGAAGGAGTCAAAGCAGATCTGAAGAAGGTGGAGTCTGTGGCAGATTGGGAACAACCAAAGACGCCGACAGAAGTTCGTAGTTTCCTGGGTCTAGCAGGATACTACCGGAGGTTTATCAAGGATTTCAGTGTGACTGTGTTGCCAATGACAAAGTTGACTAGAAAGGATGTACCTTTTGTCTGGGATGATCGATGTCAGCAAGCTTTCCAGAGTTTGAAGGAGAAGCTGACTAGTGCTCCAGTGCTAGTGCTCCCAGAACCTGGAAAGGGCTATGTTGTTTTCTGCGATGCTTCCAAGAAAGGTCTAGGTTGTGTGCTGATGCAGGAAGATCATGTGGTTTCTTTTGCTTCGCGACAGCTTAAGAAACACGAGGAGAACTATTCGACTCATGACTTGGAGTTGGCAGCATTGGTTCATGCGTTAAAGATTTGGAGACACTATCTGTATGGGGAGGTGTGTCAAATCTTTACGGATCATAAGAATCTGAAGTACATCTTTTCACAGCATGAGTTAAGCATGCGACAATGTCGATGGATGGAGTTGATCAATGATTACGACTGCACCATCGGGTATCATCCTGGTAAGGCGAATATGGTAGCTGATGCACTTAGTCTAAAGTCTTCTTCTCTTTCTTAAAAGAAGGCACAGTTGAGTTCCCTGATATGCCATAGACGGGATATGTTTGTTTCCTTACGACAGATGAATGTACAGATGGAAGTTTCCTTGCTAGTAGGACTTTTAGCATAAATGCAAGTCAAGCCTACGCTGAGACAGCAGATCAAAGATGCACAACAAACAGATGATGCGGTACAGTTGATCATATCAGAGTTCGGCAACAAAAAGTGTGATGGGTTCCATGAGTCCGAGGATGGGCTAGTTTGCTATCGTGATAGGATGGTGGTTCCCGTTGCTGATGATCTAAGGAAGTTAGTGCTCGAGGAAGCACACACATCAATGTATGCTATGCATCCAGGTGTCACCAAGATGTATCATAGTCTGAAGGACTTGTATTGGTGGCCTGACTTGAAGAAGGATGTAGCTGAGTTCGTAGCTAGGTGTGCGGTATGTCAGCAAGTCAAGGCTGAACATAAAATGCCAGCAGGTACGTTACAACCTTTGCCAATACCACAGTGGAAATGGGATCATATAACCATGGATTTTGTAATTGGTCTACCCAGGACAACTAGGAATCATGATTCCATTTGGGTTATAGTGGACAGATTGACGAAGTCTGCCCATTTCCTATCAGTAAAGACGACGTATACCGCCAAGAAGCTCGCTCGTATATATATGGATTAGATAGTGTGTTTGCATGGTGTGCCAACAACGATAGTTTCTGACAAAGGTTCTCAGTTCACAAGTCATTTCTGGGAACAATTGCACAAAGCGTTGGGAACGCGGTTGAGGTTCAGTGCCGCCTTCCACCCACAGACCGATGGACAGTCTGAGAGGACTATTCAGACTTTAGAAGATCTCCTTCAAGCTTGTGTTTTGCAGTTCCTAGGCAGTTGGGACATGCATCTCATTTTGATAGAGTTTGCTTACAACAACAGCTATCAGAAGAGCATTGATATGGCTCCTTATGAGGCCTTGTATGGTAGGAAGTGCAGATCTCCTTTATGTTGGTACGAGTCTGGTGAATATCAGCTTTTGGGTCCTGAGTTAGTGCAGTAGACAACAGAAAAGATCAAAGTAATACAACAACAGTTGAAAACGGCACATGACAGGCAAAAGTCTTATGCAGACAATCGTCGACGACCTTTGGAGTTCCAGGTAGGAGACAAAGTGTATCTTAAAGTCTCGCCGTAGAAAGGTGTGCTAAGGTTTGGTCGGAAGGGTAAGCTAGCACCTAGATATATGGGGCCTTACCCAGTTATAGCATGTGTTGGCAAGGTAGCTTACGAGTTAGAGTTGCCTCCAGAGTTGCACATGCTACATCCAGTGTTCCACATTAGTATGTTGAAGAGAAGTCATCCAGATTCAGGAACCGTGATACAACCAGTTGAAGTTGAGCTTGATGAAGATGTGACCTACGAGGAAGGTTCTGTGGCAATCCTTGACAGAAGAGTTAAGAAGCTGAAGAGGAAGGACGTGGTTCTTGTGAAGGTTCTTTGACATCATCGTGGCATTGAGGAAGCTACGTGGGAGCTTGAGGAAGAGACGAGGAGGAAGTATCCCTCACTTTTCTCTTCGTATTTCGGGGTCAAAATCCCTTTATAGGGGATTAGCTTGTAAGGACCCTGACCTCTGTTTAGGGTTTACCCTATTTGCTTTGCTTAACCCTGATGCTTAGTTGCTTGCTAATCACCTTTAGTGGTGATTAGGGTTCGGTTGTGCTTTGTTGAGAGTTGGAGGTGCTACTTGCAATTTACCCAAGTTTAGGGTTGGTGGGCAAGTTGCCACCTTGTGAGGTGTTCTTCTCTCTCCTTGCTTCCTCTAAGTGTTGAGGGGGAGGTTTGGGCCCGTTGCTTGAGTTCCTTTGGGCTTGGTTGAGCTTGTTGGGCCTTGTAGTGCCTTGCCTTTGTTTAGTTGGACCTTGTGTCGGGCAAGGGGAGGGCTGTGTCGCCCAGGGGCTGTGTTGCCCAGGGGTTGTGTCGCCCATGGACCTTTGACCATCTTTGACCTCATTTGTGTCACCACTAGTGGACACTTGGTGCTTGATGCTTGCATGTGGCAATGGCCTTGGACATGTGTTTAGGGCATGCTAGAGTGGTGGTTTTTGCACATGGACAAGTGTCCCTAGGTGGGCGACACCTTGCTTTGCTTTGCTTTGGTTTCTCCTCCAACCCCTTCTATATATGTGTTTCCTTTCCCTTGCTAAGGATCCCTTTAGTTCCTTAGTTTCTCCTCCACCTTGGTGCACGACACACTCTCTTCTCTTGCAAGCTTGGTGGCCGATCCTCCTTGGAGTCTCCTTCTTCCTTGGTGGTGCATGGAGCTAGGAGCTTGGAGCTTGCTTAAGGCGGGTTACATAACTCCTAACCCTAGCTACATTACCACCTTCTATGTTCTTGTTCTTGTTGTTTATGATCATCTATGTTGTTGTTAGTTTGGTTTCCTTGCTTAGTTGCACCTTGTTGGCCGAACCTATGATCTAGGGCTTCTTGGTGAGCAATACTCCTTTCTCTCCTTGGTCTAGAGGAGTGAGCTTGAGTTCTAGTAGCATGGGCAATACCCCTCTCTCATTTTAGTTGAGAGGTGAGATTGTGTTCTAGTAGCTTGAGAAACACCCTCCTCTCACCATGGACTTGAAGGGTGAGCTTGGTGGTAGTTGTGGACCTCGTTTAGGTTTGTTCCTTGTGTTGCCCGATTGGTGACAAGAGATGTACAAGACTCCTCTCTCGTTTAAGTTGAGAGGTGAGCCATTCTCTTGATCCTTTAAGGTTTTGACACCCTTGAGCTTGAGTTTGGTGGTGACCCTATCGGGATGCATCTTGCCTGATATGGTGTTGTTGGTGGTGTTGCCCGATATCCTTTCCTTAGTCTGACCTTGGACGACATGTTATGTTTGTGTTGAACGATACACCTTGGTCCTTGAATCTGTGTCTGACGGGCGTCACTCTATGCTGCATGTTCTGCCCGATACCCTTATGCCCTTGTTATGACCTGACGTTATGGAGGTGTTGCCAGTTAGTTGTGGTGACAGGCGTCACGCTAGTCATGTGTGTGTCGGCCGACAACCCTACACCTGACGGGCATTGCACGACACCCTGTCGCCCGATACCCCTGGCTGCACGGTAGGCCCTGTGGCCGTTATCCCTGTTACACACTGTAGTGTTGCTTGACACAGATGTGCATGGCAGGCATTGCACGATACACTTGAGTGCGTGGGATGGTCTGGTTTCTTGGTTGCCCGATACTACTTCTAGTGAGAGTAGTGGATGTTTTTAGTGAGGGTCCTGCCCCTTATAGAAACCGATATGCTGATCTTGCATCATGTTTGGTTTTGATAGTAACCCTGGATGTGCATGATATAATAGACCACATCTATTCTAAACCTTGTGCATGTATCACATTTAGTCATGATGGTGGCTTTTAATATACTTAATGGTAATCGTTATGGTATAACTCATGACTTTACCTATGTATGTTGTAACATACCGAAATCTGGGCATTTTGCCTTTTGGTCCTCTTTTTCCATCTTTTCCTTTCATTTCTATCCTCTTTGGCCTTTCTATTTATTTTGTGGAGAATATAATGGCCTAATGAGCATTTGTTCACCTTTTATTCCAATATTTGGGTTTATGCACAAATACCTCAGTAAGACTTTAGATAATGGGCCTAAAATGCAAATTGTACACTAAGCAATAAAAAGAATAAAATATTTCGTCCTAGAACTTTCTAGCACTTACTAGAATAAGAGAAATAAGAGAAAATCCGAATTTGAAATAAAGGAGAAGATAAATGCAATAATTAAAGGTAATATGGGAATTAATAGGTAAAGAAGATAATGAGAAAGATATTGCATCAAATATTATAATTGAAAACCCATCAGGATAATTTGATACTCAAATTCGTTTCCTTTATCAAAAAGTAACTTAAGGGCCAAGTATCATTTAAAGTGGAACATAATATAAATATTAATGACATTATCAAAAGAAAATAGGTAATATGCCAATAAAGTGAAATAAAATACTAAATGTTCTCAAATCATAAAAATAACTCCAAATTCGTATTCTAAACACAAAAATAATCCTTTGGGAAAATTTGCATTTAATTTGGTCAATGTTTAATATTTTATTTTATTCAAGAGAGAGAAAATGACTTAAAGACCAAAAATATTAAATATATGTTTATAAAAATTAATTAATGTCAAAAACGTGTTCCTAACGTTTATTATTACTTGTAGACCAAGTTTTATATTTTTAGGAAGTTTCTAGATGCCTTTAATAAATTAAAAGGTTAAATAAGTGATACAATTTAAATGAATTAAATAAAATAATAAAGTCTTCATAAAAATATATTAATGCTAAATTCGTACTCTACATGTTAAAATAGACCTTTGGATGAATTTTGAATGAATTTGGAAAATATTTGTTGAGAAGATAAATTAAGGAGAGAGAAAGTGTACAAAACTTTCAAATCATTATTTAAAATAACAAAAGACTTCAACAAATGGAAATAATACCAAATTCGTATCCAACATACTTAATACGAGTTATGGGTGAAGTTTTGTAATTTTTGAATAATCATAGAGTCATAGATAAATGAGGAAAGAGAAAATGTGTTTTGAATTATTTAACACATTAAAGATTCTCAAAATGCAAAACTAATTTCATATTTGGATTCTACATGTCAAAATCAGTCGGGATGTCAATTTTGGTTAAGTTTGGAGGTCGTTTGCACCCTCAAATAACAAAAGAGAAAAAGTTAAATGATTAAATAAGAACTTTAGTCCGATTTGTATTTGGCAACCTAATAAATGTCACGCACGTTGACTGTTGGATCTTAATCCAACGGCTCGCGGATCATCTCCTACCTTGGGTAGGAGACAACCCGCCGTGAACAGTAACCGTGGGTATTTAGTACGATATTTTTGACTTTTCTCGCTCGTTTCTCATCCGTTTCTCACGATTTTTGTTGTGTTAGAATCGGGAGAAGATTCCACATCAATTAAACACATATTTGTGGTCTCTTGTTGCCTATTCGAGTAACATACGAAACTCATACAACAAGGCTTTGAGGTCACATGTCTCTTCTTAGTTTAACTCACCCTCACCTATATATATCGGTATCTATGGCTGCGTCGCACCTTGCTCAGCCTTTCTCCTCTCTCAATTTCTTAGCACAACTCCTCTACAACCACGCCCGATCGAGTTTTTCTTCTCGGCTTGCGGCTCTTCTCCCCTGCTCTCGGATGCACCCATGCCTAAATTGTTGGCTTCGGTAAGTTCCTTGCAGCTTGCTCTACGATTTCATGCCCTTAGTTCGTTGTTTTCTCACTTAACTCGACTTTCCCCTATTCGCCCGAGGTACAGCCGTGCTGCTCAAGCAGCCATGGCAGGGCAGAAGGAAGGGGACGATTTCCTGACTTTCCTCTTTTGCCCTTATGCTCTCTTGTACCTTTTGTTTCTCGTGCAAGGGTGCAGAAGTCTTTTAGCCTGGTTTTCTTTTGTTAAGACGAGTCAAACCCGAACGTTGACCGCATGACTTGGCCGCCCCTCATTGGGCCAAGTCAGTAGGTGGGCCCGGTCCCTCGCTCTCTCTGTTTGATGCAAGTGCCTACGTGGCAATTTTTAATGGTCGGTTTTAGAAAAATTGTATCTTTTTACTCGTTGCCCCGAAAATCAAAAATAAATAGTGTTTTGAAATCAGGAGAACGAGATCTATCTAACAAAAATATTTTCGTGGTTTGATTCTGAGTTTTTCGAGTATGTATTTTTCGAGTGGATTTAATTAACTAATAAATATGGAAAATACTCTAAAAAGTCAGTAACTCGAAAATATACAAACATATATGTTATTTTAATCATAAGAACGTAACTAAGACATTAGTGAGGTTTTTAGAGTCTAAATCGATCGTTTGTGGAAAAATTTGATGGTTTTGAGGTTTTAATCCTTAAATGAATATACATATATCTAATACATAAATATGATGATCATATTAGGGAAAGTGGATCTGATCTCGTGTAAAAGTTATGAAAAGCAATTCTAGGATTCTAAAGAATAAGGTATGTGTTTTGTTTGTGTATCTACTTTTCAGTTGGGAAATCATTAGTCCATTACCTATATTTCCTTATGAGGTTTAACTTGATCTAAACCATTGAATCTTGAAACCTAAATTGCTTATTGCCTCAAAAGTAGATGTAGTATTCTCTTGTTTGCGTATTCATACCCCACTTCCATGTTATATATTCTTTTGTTTATCCTTGCCATAACTCTTTGTTAGCATGTAATTAAATGATCTATTTAATGTTAAGTAGTGGTACTTATGTACAACCACCCATAGAGGGCATGTATAAAATCGCCCTAGGGGAATGTTTATTATTCTCCCCATTAAAAATTGTAGGTGATTGGAAATGTTTTTATTCTTCCCTCACCTAAGGTTAGAGGTCCGGTAGGTGCCTCAACCCTACTTAGTTAGGTAGACATATTAATTGACATGCTAGAACCTTTATCTATTTTGTTAATGGCAAGTTTCCTTATAAAAACCTCATACTCTTTGATATCTCTTTTTACACCAAATATCTAGCCTAATTTACTTGTTACAACTTTCTTTGACATTGTTAGAATGTTCTTGTAACACATACTTTTCTTTGTTTTCCCTCTTGCTGGGTGTCTTCCCAACCACCCAGGTGTGAAGCAAGGTGGTTGAATAGGACTTGAAGATCTTGGCTTTGGCTTGGACTTAGATGATGGATATGTTGCTTGGAGACAAAAGTGGAGTAGTTAGATTTCCCTCTACTTAGATCCTCTTTTTGTATAAAGCATGTACACCCATATTGGGAGAATTTTTATGTACACTTTATTTGAAATTGAATATAGTCAAAATTTTATCTTCCGCTGCTATTTCAATTGGATTTTGTTTACCATTGTGTTTTAGTAGAGAGGTGGATTGATTTCCCACTCTTTACAACATGGTATCAGAGCCAATGGTAGTCGGATCTTTGACTATTTTAATTTGTCTCCCTAGTTAGAACCCTAGATTTGCATAGTTTCCCTTAAGATACATAGTTTGCCCTAGATTTGATATATGTAGAAGATAGGTTGATTTAGGACCCTATAGTTTCACCTTAGAGTCTTGATGAATAAAACTCTTATATACTCATAATTAAAATATGCATAACTTAATGTTGTTTAGGTTTGCCTTTAGGCAACTATTAGGGCATGCAGTTGAAGCAAGGGTGTCTAGAAAGGATCAGGGTTTCGGGGGCTGGCAAAATTTTCCTCCGCACCACTAGCTTGGTATACGAGGACTCCCGTGCCCATATGATACCGGCCTGGCCTGCGCTGATACGAATTGTCCGAAATAGTTTGCTTTTAGGCAATAGTGACCTTAGACTTCTATGTTGTATATCTTGGAGAACCCTAAGTTTCATATGTATGATGATTTGTTTGAGGATGGATACCAAGATAGTTTCCTTATGTCCCTTAGGACTATATGCTTGAATGGTTTATCCGTAGAACCTAGACCTTGGAGTTTGGGTGTTTGTGAGAAGATCAGAGTGCGCAGTGGAAGCATGATGGATCTTGATTATGGTTTAGTTAAATGTATCCTTTAACCCTAGTGTAGTAGGTCAAACCCTTTAAGGGGTGGAGTATGGTTAGTTGATGATGTTTAAGTGGTTAGATTTCGTGGACGAAATCATATTTATGGGGATGGAACCCTATAACATCTTGAGGTCTATCTAATCTATCTTTAGAAACCCTAACATCATACTTAGCTGGTTAGTGTGCTTGGATCTTTGGTTTTGACCAAACAAGATATAATTGTAACCCTAACGTGCTTGTTTATATATTAATGAACACATAATGATCATCTGAGGAATAATTCATATGTTCAAACTGTTACGACCTCACCTCCCGATAACCCCAAATTAAGGGAAACCGAGAGGTTGAGCCGTACCCATTAATCCCGGATCAAAGGTTCGACATATAACCATAAACAATTATTAAATTCTAACAGACTATACTGAAAATGGTAATAAAATTTTTCTGTACATACCTTTTGAAAACTTTGATCTCTATATTTCTATCCATGCCGATACTAATCTATCTAATCCTCCTTTATACTTTAATTCTCATTTAGTATCACATGTGCCACTTTACTGTTTGTTCTTTTCATTGTACCTAAAACGCCGACAAACAAAACGTCGGTCAGCCGTAGCTGGTATGTGGGGGAAACAATAATCTTGCAACTATGATAAACATATAATCATTCAATTAATCATTAAACAGTCAAGATTACATTTTACATATAACATCCGCGATCCACGAGTACCCTATCCTCTGTACTATCCCTGCAGTGGACCTGGATCCTACCTTCCTTATGGTAGATCCTCATTAAACCCCTCATGGTCCCACCTATAGGTGAACCAGTTTCTAGGGTTGAGTCACATGGCACTACTCATAAGTAGCCCACTCCTTAACTCATGGCAGGCTAACGAGTCGCATGGCACTACACGTAGGTAGCCCAATTTCTAACTCTCGGTAACCTAGACCTTTCTCTAGGATTACCCCTTTTTAGCCTTTTCAAAGTAACAGAGGTGGACCCGGATCTAGCCAGTTATATATCTACTCATTTATAGTGATAATCATAGTCACTTTATAGTTGCATGAAATAAATAAACATCCAACAGTTTAGTTGCATTCAATGCGATTAAACATTCGGGAATCCACCGGGAAACTAAAGTGGTATATCCATAAGCGTAACCACATACCTGATCCATAGCAACTTGATGTCCATGCATTTAATATTCAACATATTTAACAGGCAATCAATAAAATCCTGAAAATAATGCATAACATCCAAGTGTCATTGTTTTATTCAAACATCCTTAAGATCAACTTTGATTTCTCCTTATGATTTCTAGGACGACTTTAGGGTGTTATTAGGGTTTTAGCCTTCATTATGCATTTATCACTTTTAATGATCTTTTAATTCACAAACCCTAATTTCTGCATCATATGCACAATTGCATGTCCATTAAGTCTAATATGTTTCTTTTATACTAAAATTATTACCTTTATCCTTTTAGGTCATATCCACAACATTAAGGCTAATTATCACCTTCAGTTTCTTTCAAATTGACAAATCGTATTTCATTGTAGTTCAATTCACATATATGAACCTTATTTATCACTATTTCCACTTTGCACACTAGGGAACACTAATTATCCAAATAATTCACATTAAAGATCTTTGGTACTGAAATTGGATTTATAACAACATAACATTGTCTTATTCATGGATTTGCACAATTAAATCATTAAATGGAATATCTTCCTAAATTAGGGTTTCTAAGCCCATTAATGCAAACTTAGATATATGAAACCCTAATTTAAGCCAATTATGTGCAATTATCGTCCTTTTATTATCAACTTGTTAATATTCGTTCTAAATATTCAGAGAACATCACTATATTTAATTATCATCTATTTCAAGGGTTTTTCATTAATTAAACCAGTAAATATGATAACTTTATGTATTTTTCCAATTTCAAGCATATAAACTCTAAATTAAACTAATCATGTGCAAAGTTCTTCCTTTTTGAACTCAATGCACCTTTTTGCATTTAACAGGTTAATATCAACCCTAAAATCTATTAAACCCTTTTAAACACATTAATCATATCAAACTAGGATTCCTTAATCTTTAATTCATTAAGGATGAAAATCTACACTATATTTCGATCTATGATCAGATTCAGGCTATGAAACTATTTTTATTGAATTCCTTGTGTTCTCCTGATCAAAATTCATATATAACTTGTTTTAATCCGAGCTACGATTATTTATCTATGAATTTTGCATTAAAACACTTACTTGACCAATCGGATGGCGCCACGTCATCCAGCTCATGCAACGCGGATCGTTTGAGAATTATAACCTAATTACGGTTTTGCCCTCGACTTAAGTCAGTTAGTCTTTAGCTCGTGGAGGGGCAAAAGTGTCCGACGACACTTGCCTTCTTCTTCCTCCGCGCAGCCCTAACCCGCGCGCGCCTACGGCTGTCCGCAGCCCGTCTCCTCCCCTTCCTGGGGCTCGAAGCTCTTCCCTGATCATCGCCCTGCCTCCGGCCTACCTGGGCGCACCTAAAGAACATCATACTCATGGTCCATATGGCCACTTTTGAGCACAACCTGTCTGCGGTTGCTGCCGCTTTTGCAGCAGACATGCAGGCCGGCGGACCAAGCTGTTGACGCTCAGGGTGCGGGGCGATCTCCGGCCCATCCCTGGGTTGTCGTGGAAGATTCTTTCCTCCAACCCAACGACCCGAAGCCCCTGGTTTGCTCCAGGGTAAGCACCACTCGTGTGTTAGGGTTTACGGGTGTAACCAAAGAAGAAGAAGATAGGGGAGTGAGAGGAAGACTTGGATTTTCTTCTTTGTACTCGACCAGGAGTCCACCCCTTTTATGGGGGAGGATATCCTTGCTCTAAGGCACCCATCTAAGAGGAAATAAGTCCTCTCTTATAAGAAAACCACCTTCCTTCATTATGTAGAAAACCTCTCTCTCTTCTTTGCTCTTTTAAAAACCTTGATTATTTAGATATTACGAAATTCGAAATCTCCTTTCCCTTATTGTCTTTATTCTTGCTTTTTCAACCATTAACACGAAATCATGTTTCCTTTTGATGGAAAATACCATCTTATGAAAATAACATAAAATCCATTAATAATGAAACACATTTATCTTCTTTTTCTCTCTCTCTCTTATTTCCTTAGTCTTCTTTATTCTTTAGACATTAGGAAATCGAAAATAACTTCTTTTATTCTTTTATTTACTTTCCCTTTATTCTAAAGGCACACATTCTATTTTCATTTAATAGGGAGATACTTTCTTTTTATCAATATCACAAATTCACTAATAATGTATCTCTTTATCTTTTTATTTTGCAAATTTGCTATTTTCTCTTTCTTTCCTCTTTATTGGGACTCCTTAGATCCCAAAATACTCCATTATCTCGAAATTATCTTTATTGGATACTTATTATCCTTCTAGATGCATCTAAATGCATTATCTCACATTATCTTGTTTATTTCTCATTAAAAATATATCTTCTTGAGAATTTCTTTTTATTTCCCTTCTATTTTCCTCATTGGCATCCCTTCTATCATAAGAAAACCTTGGGATACGAAATTCCATAAAGGGAAAGTCAATTATCCATCTTTTCACTTAATTTCCACATTTCATCAATGTTTTCAATTTCTCTCTTAATAAAGAAATACATAATTAATCTTTTCTTTTTCTTATTTCTTTTCTTTACCACTTTAGACTCCTTGGAACCCAAGGAATCCAAGAGGCACGAAATCCTCTTTGGATTTTCCTTCTAGAGGTTTCCATTATTTCATTTCTCAAATATCCATTTACTAATTGAATTTCCTTTTTTATTTTCCTTTTTATTGGGCCCAATAGTCAATAAAGCCCACAAATCAAATAACAAGGCTATTTCAAACGAAATCCAATTATTCAAAACAATTCACATCATTATTTGTTCAATTATTCTTAATATGAGAAATTGCATTTCTCATCAATTGAACCCAAAATTTGGGGTTATAACATCCTTCCCCTCTTATAGGAAATTTTGTCCTCAAAATTTAGGCAAGCAAACAAACAATTCAGGATAAGACTTTTCCATGTCTATCATTGGCCCCTATGTGGCTTTGCCGGACCCATGGCATTTTCAAAGAACCTTTATCATCACATATTCTTTTCTCTGAGTTCTTTCATCCTGGCATCTATAAACTACACAGGTGACTCAGGCCATTTCAGCCTCCCTTGGGGCTCACTAGGTTCGTTGCTCAGCACATGGTCGGGGTACCTCACATAGTGCTCTAAATTGGACACATGAAAAACATCTCCCATTACTCTATCCTGATGGGTAGGGTCAAACCTAACCTTGTCCACCCATCCATCTCTAATGGACCCATGTATCGGGGACTCGGCTCTCTTAGATATAACTTAGAGGGGTCGTATTTTCATGTCATACTTTCTCCCACAGTAACTTGTATGTCAGTCTACTTTGCATTTGCTCACGACTCTCATCGTCTCTAGGCTCCTTTCAGCCCTTGCACAACCAAAGTGACTTCATCTACACGTACTGGGGTCCCTTTTTCTAACCATCATGTGGTACTTTTCTAACCATCATGTGGTCCTTTCACCAACATTACCTTACTAAAGTGGTGACCGACACAACCTCCCTTACAGAGCTTCATATAAAACCTGATACTGGCTATGGTGGTTATTGTCACATCTTTCATAGGACAAGAACTGTCTCTAGATATCACCCTGAATGAGCACATATGCCCGCATCAGACCCTTTAGTCTGGATCATACTAACCATAGTTAGGGGTGATAAACTATACTAACATTGAGTTCTTCATGTACCTACTTCCACTTTATGGAAGTGAACTTTTAGGTCAAACTCAAGAACCTTTGAACTTGCTTCATGGTGTAGTTGAACCGTCTCTCACATGGGTAGTTCAACTGCATCTGTCCCTTAACAGAACTCTTCCTTATCTAGGTAAGGCGACCTACCATAACCCACATTGTATCTCGACCTTCCTCGATCCAGGGAAGACCTATCACAACATCCATAGTGTTGAGCTCTCATTCCCTCTCAAGGATTCTTTTATCCTCTATATCGATACACTGGGTTACTGGGGTTCGTCCTTTACCTCTTGGCTTGCATGGCCATACACCACATGCAACTTCATCTTAAGCATCCAAAGTGCTACTGTCATTTTCCACGGTGTAAGATGATCTCCAACCATGACTCCCTATATGTCATGATTCTTTCAAGATCAACTCCTCGAAACCCTAAACCACTCTAGTTGGGGTTTCATCACCTTCCCTTCCAAAGAAGTACATCTGAGGTTTTACCATCATCCTTTCATTGCATCAAGAACTAGGCTGGCTAACCAAACAACCCTTAACTTTTCAACGCATCTTGTTTCATCTGAGTGTTATCCAAACACCTCTCTTTTTCAAACTTAGGGTTGGCCAAACAAACTCTTCTAACTTCTAGTCAACCAAGTCTTAATCAGATCATTCATTATGACTTCACATCCTTAGGTAACATTACACTTCCATGTATTTTGCTTATTATGTCACCTTAAACTATATGTTCATCTTCATAAGTGCACTCTATGATTCCGTCATCATGGTGATCAAACTCAACCTGGTATAACTTGTAAGCTCTACATCCTCATAAGGTGATCACCTCATTCCTCTTAGTGTTTGCAAGCCATCCATCATTCATTCACTTTACCATGGTAAGATATCTTCTCTATCCACATTTCTCGTGGCAACGCTCCAACTACAGCATCTCTTATCCTTGGTGTATGACATGCATAATGTCCTATCTCTCACCCCCATAACAAGAGGAAATAAGCATTTGGCTGCAGTCCAAATACAGAGTTCTTCCTGTTCCAAGAGTAGAGATGGTACATCCCACCTTGCCGGTACACCTTTAAATATAAGTTGCAACGTGCCACATATGTCTCTTCATCACAACCATTATGATATCAAAACTAGTCTTGAACCTACTGAGGTTTATATCCTTAGTCAAATCCTCTAGGTCCATAGGGTACCGACTCTTCTGGGGTCATCCCTCTTCCCTCATGCATCAAGAGAGTGCCCTACTCATCTGCCCTTTAGGTCCCATGAGTTCATGAAGGTGATCAATCTCCTAACCCATGGCCCTCAGACAATGATAGTTGTTACCTCCCGACCCTATGGTCATGTGCAACTGGGGAATTAGGCAACTCCTACTTTTATCGGTCTTATACCTCCCTGACCCTAGGATAGACTTAGGATTATTCATTATAGTACATATTCACTTAGAACCTTACCCAAGTCTTCATCATCTCTCTTTCTGCATTCATGGGCTGACCTTCATCCTTTCATTGAGATCATGGCAACATGCCCACCTTGGTCAAGCCCTATACCGGATACCTCCATGGTAACACATCTGCATGCACTTAGAGATGGATATCTATGGGCCTACGGGTTCATACTCATACCATGTACTTTTCTCTTAACTTCTCAAGATCCTACGAGACCTCTTTAGGTTACCTTGAACCAACAAAACTGATATACACCCTTCCAAAGGGGTTCCTCTCCTAGGATGAGAGGAAAACTATCTCTAAGGTCACAAAAGCTCTTAGGTCTAGGGTTTACATCCACCCGAGCCTACTTAACCCTAGAAAACCATTAAGGCACAAGCAGATCACTTATTGAACCATACTAGGTCATACTTGTCCTCTTTCCTCAATGATGGATCAAAGTCATACCTTCCTTTATCATCAACCTAGCTATGAGGGGTTCATTACACATACTTTAAACTTAAGGGACTTCCCTTTTCCATTATTTATGAGGCGTACCATGCTCGAAACTATAGAAACTTAATTCTCATCATGAGCATTAGGTATACCACTTCCCCTCTTAGGCCTAGGATCCCTAGGTTTACTTTTAGGTGTCCAACTGCACGCTCTATTTCTGAACCATGAATTAAGCTGGAAAAAGGCATCTCGTGCACTTCCTATCATCCTTCTTCTCGATCAACACTTAGGGTTGGGTCCTCCTAAAGATAACCAAGATATCATCAACTTTTAGGGATCGATCATGAGGCAATCCCTGTCATCCATTGTTTAGGGTTTTAGGCTTCCCACCTTCTTGCGGGGTTTCCTGCTCTCTCTAGACCTAACCCTACATCCAACCTCACCATAAGAGGTCCTCTCTTCATGAAGTTTCAACTTCAAAGGCACGCTCTACATAAGTGAAGCCTAGGTTCAAACTTATGGTTGCTCAAGATCATCCATAACCCTTTATGCTCCATCATGATTCCTTAACTAGGGTTTCATCCTATTGTCAGCACTATGACGTGCCCTAGGTGCCAACTATACCTTACTTGCACAAGCCCATAGAGTTTCTAAGGTCCTTTACTAACCTCATCATCTAAGGAGTTATCCTTTACCCTAACATACACGATCCTTCCCAGGGTTGGGTTGCCAAAGGTGTTAGGTCATCCATGGGTCATATGGCATCCCAAAGGCATGTCCTTTCAAACACCTGGTCCAACCATCTCCCTCTAACCATCACTTAGGGTTAGGGTTAGCATCATCCCCATAGGATGTGCCAGGTCTCTACTAGCAATGGAGATCTCTATCTCCAAGACTGACTTATCCTCCTGACAAGAAGGTCTAGCCTCAGGTCTCTCCTGAAGACATGACATCTTATGTCATAAGACCTAAGCATGTATCTATTATTTACTTTGCGCTTAATCTATTAAGCTTATGTCCATGACATCTTATTTACATGCCTTTCATTAATTTAGTGGAGGATTCCTTAAACCTTATTAACCTTACCCATACCTCAAGAGGGTGAGGAGAAGAAAGAAGACCTTAATCCTTTAGGTCCTTATTAGAATTTTGTGATGAGAATGGATGAATAAGATGAGAAGTCCTAAAGGTATCTTATTTCGATTCATACCCTAAGACTTTGGCCAGGCGGTCACACGGGTCCGGGAGTCCTCGTATTCCGACTAGCGGTGCGGAGGAAAATCTTGCCAGCCCCCGGTCGTGATCCCTTTCTAGACACCTCTGTCTTTCGGATACTCCTCTAATAACTCCCTTGGGTTCTATGGAGTTTGTAAAATTTAATAATTATTAATGGTTAAATGAGGAACCTACGCTCTGATACCAAATGTTACGACCTCACCTCCCGATAACCCCAAATTAAGGGAAACCGAGAGGTTGAGCCGTACCCATTAATCCCGGATCAAAGGTTCGACATATAACCATAAACAATTATTAAATTCTAACAGACTATACTGAAAATGGTAATAAAATTTTTCTGTACATACCTTTTGAAAACTTTGATCTCTATATTTCTATCCATGCCGATACTAATCTATCTAATCCTCCTTTATACTTTAATTCTCATTTAGTATCACATGTGCCACTTTACTGTTTGTTCTTTTCATTGTACCTAAAACGCCGACAAACAAAACGTCGGTCAGCCGTAGCTGGTATGTGGGGGAAACAATAATCTTGCAACTATGATAAACATATAATCATTCAATTAATCATTAAACAGTCAAGATTACATTTTACATATAACATCCGCGATCCACGAGTACCCTATCCTCTGTACTATCCCTGCAGTGGACCTGGATCCTACCTTCCTTATGGTAGATCCTCATTAAACCCCTCATGGTCCCACCTATAGGTGAACCAGTTTCTAGGGTTGAGTCACATGGCACTACTCATAAGTAGCCCACTCCTTAACTCATGGCAGGCTAACGAGTCGCATGGCACTACACGTAGGTAGCCCAATTTCTAACTCTCGGTAACCTAGACCTTTCTCTAGGATTACCCCTTTTTAGCCTTTTCAAAGTAACAGAGGTGGACCCGGATCTAGCCAGTTATATATCTACTCATTTATAGTGATAATCATAGTCACTTTATAGTTGCATGAAATAAATAAACATCCAACAGTTTAGTTGCATTCAATGCGATTAAACATTCGGGAATCCACCGGGAAACTAAAGCGGTATATCCATAAGCGTAACCACATACCTGATCCATAGCAACTTGATGTCCATGCATTTAATATTCAACATAATTAACAAGCAATCAACAAAATCCTGAAAATAATGCATAACATCCAAGTGTCATTGTTTTATTCAAACATCCTTAAGATCAACTTTGATTTCTCCTTATGATTTCTAGGACGACTTTAGGGTGTTATTAGGGTTTTAGCCTTCATTATGCATTTATCACTTTTAATGATCTTTTAATTCACAAACCCTAATTTCTGCATCATATGCACAATTGCATGTCCATTAAGTCTAATATGTTTCTTTTATACTAAAATTATTACCTTTATCCTTTTAGGTCATATCCACAACATTAAGGCTAATTATCACCTTCAGTTTCTTTCAAATTGACAAATCGTATTTCATTGTAGTTCAATTCACATATATGAACCTTATTTATCACTATTTCCACTTTGCACACTAGGGAACACTAATTATCCAAATAATTCACATTAAAGATCTTTGGTACTGAAATTGGATTT
The DNA here is from genome assembly GCA_963693085.1 of Alisma plantago-aquatica. Taxonomy (NCBI): domain Eukaryota; kingdom Viridiplantae; phylum Streptophyta; class Magnoliopsida; order Alismatales; family Alismataceae; genus Alisma; species Alisma plantago-aquatica. The sequence continues at coordinate 653,368,219 of OY856411.1, forward strand.
ATAACAACATAACATTGTCTTATTCATGGATTTGCACAATTAAATCATTAAATGGAATATCTTCCTAAATTAGGGTTTCTAAGCCCATTAATGCAAACTTAGATATATGAAACCCTAATTTAAGCCAATTATGTGCAATTATCGTCCTTTTATTATCAACTTGTTAATATTCGTTCTAAATATTCAGAGAACATCACTATATTTAATTATCATCTATTTCAAGGGTTTTTCATTAATTAAACCAGTAAATATGATAACTTTATGTATTTTTCCAATTTCAAGCATATAAACTCTAAATTAAACTAATCATGTGCAAAGTTCTTCCTTTTTGAACTCAATGCACCTTTTTGCATTTAACAGGTTAATATCAACCCTAAAATCTATTAAACCCTTTTAAACACATTAATCATATCAAACTAGGATTCCTTAATCTTTAATTCATTAAGGATGAAAATCTACACTATATTTCGAACTATGATCAGATTCAGGCTATGAAACTATTTTTATTGAATTCCTTGTGTTCTCCTGATCAAAATTCATATATAACTTGTTTTAATCCGAGCTACGATTATTTATCTATGAATTTTGCATTAAAACACTTACTTGACCAATCGGATGGCGCCACGTCATCCAGCTCATGCAACGCGGATCGTTTGAGAATTATAACCTAATTACGGTTTTGCCCTCGACTTAAGTCAGTTAGTCTTTAGCTCGTGGAGGGGCAAAAGTGTCCTACGACACTTGCCTTCTTCTTCCTCCGCGCAGCCCTAACCCGCGCGCGCCTACGGCTGTCCGCAGCCCGTCTCCTCCCCTTCCTGGGGCTCGAAGCTCTTCCCTGATCATCGCCCTGCCTCCGGCCTACCTGGGCGCACCTAAAGAACATCATACTCATGGTCCATATGGCCACTTTTGAGCACAACCTGTCTGCGGTTGCTGCCGCTTTTGCAGCAGACATGCAGGCCGGCGGACCAAGCTGTTGACGCTCAGGGTGCGGGGCGATCTCCGGCCCATCCCTGGGTTGTCGTGGAAGATTCTTTCCTCCAACCCAACGACCCGAAGCCCCTGGTTTGCTCCAGGGTAAGCACCACTCGTGTGTTAGGGTTTACGGGTGTAACCAAAGAAGAAGAAGATAGGGGAGTGAGAGGAAGACTTGGATTTTCTTCTTTGTACTCGACCAGGAGTCCACCCCTTTTATGGGGGAGGATATCCTTGCTCTAAGGCACCCATCTAAGAGGAAATAAGTCCTCTCTTATAAGAAAACCACCTTCCTTCATTATGTAGAAAACCTCTCTCTCTTCTTTGCTCTTTTAAAAACCTTGATTATTTAGATATTACGAAATTCGAAATCTCCTTTCCCTTATTGTCTTTATTCTTGCTTTTTCAACCATTAACACGAAATCATGTTTCCTTTTGATGGAAAATACCATCTTATGAAAATAACATAAAATCCATTAATAATGAAACACATTTATCTTCTTTTTCTCTCTCTCTCTTATTTCCTTAGTCTTCTTTATTCTTTAGACATTAGGAAATCGTAAATAACTTCTTTTATTCTTTTATTTACTTTCCCTTTATTCTAAAGGCACACATTCTATTTTCATTTAATAGGGAGATACTTTCTTTTTATCAATATCACAAATTCACTAATAATGTATCTCTTTATCTTTTTATTTTGCAAATTTGCTATTTTCTCTTTCTTTCCTCTTTATTGGGACTCCTTAGATCCCAAAATACTCCATTATCTCGAAATTATCTTTATTGGATACTTATTATCCTTCTAGATGCATCTAAATGCATTATCTCACATTATCTTGTTTATTTCTCATTAAAAATATATCTTCTTGAGAATTTCTTTTTATTTCCCTTCTATTTTCCTCATTGGCATCCCTTCTATCATAAGAAAGCCTTGGGATACGAAATTCCATAAAGGGAAAGTCAATTATCCATCTTTTCACTTAATTTCCACATTTCATCAATGTTTTCAATTTCTCTCTTAATAAAGAAATACATAATTAATCTTTTCTTTTTCTTATTTCTTTTCTTTACCACTTTAGACTCCTTGGAACCCAAGGAATCCAAGAGGCACGAAATCCTCTTTGGATTTTCCTTCTAGAGGTTTCCATTATTTCATTTCTCAAATAACCATTTACTAATTGAATTTCCTTTTTTATTTTCCTTTTTATTGGGCCCAATAGTCAATAAAGCCCACAAATCAAATAACAAGGCTATTTCAAACGAAATCCAATTATTCAAAACAATTCACATCATTATTTGTTCAATTATTCTTAATATGAGAAATTGCATTTCTCATCAATTGAACCCAAAATTTGGGGTTATAACACAAACTCTAATGGATAACCCCTAATAGATAACCAATGCACATAATATGAAAATCAATGCCAATTGTCAATAAGTAAGATGTTAATGATGTCATGAACCAATAAACCCTAATGATATGATGAGTATGATGATAATTCGTAATTAATGCATGCTAAGGATGGATAAGTGAAATATAATGGTCATGTCGACCTAAACCCTAAGTTGTAATAATCTAACCTAATCTATACATCTTTAATGCCTTTCATGATACATTGATGATGTTAAGTGCCATAATCAGTTAACATACTTTGATACACATAAATCATATATATATAATCATTTAATCACATATTAATCAAGTCATCAATATAAAATGCATGTTAGCTTGTTAACTAATATACATGTTATTAGTCACTTAATGTGAATCAAATCATTAATATGACATATGTTCCACCTTGATCATTAAAATACATATAATGGATTCAATATGAATATGTGATAATTGGAATTCACATAAATATGCAAAATCTATAATATAAGTGAAGACATATTAATAATAATTAATGATGACATTAATGTGAGAAATAAAGATAAAGTGACATTGTGACAACGTTATTATGAATATAAGTAACTAATGTGACATTAATTGAAATAATTATATGCTTAACCACGAATTGATTACAATATCTTATTTCATGTAAAATAATTTGTTATAATTAATAAACTGGTAATATGAGGATAATGAAGTATAAATCTGAATTATTAAGGACAATGATCCAATACAATAATGAATGTTGAGATAATTGAGTAACCTCTAATTGTGCACAATAATGAAATATAATTCTTTTTGGAAACTAAGTGAATGTGACATGACATAATTAAAATAATAATGATAATGTGTTATCATAATTAATATGATGAGTCAAAAATGTAAATAAAGTTAAATCTCTTAAAAAGAATATCTTAATAGTGGAACCCTAAGTGATCCTTGAGAACCCAACCTACGATGAGCTATATGTGAAATTTATGAACCCTTAGGTGTAGTTGAAGTGTATGTTTTGGTGGAAGTTGTATGGTTGGAGGAACAACCTGAAGTTTTGGTGATGTGAGGTTGCACACTCACCCTTCCCTAATTGCTAGTGATTTCGGGGACGAAATCCTCTTTAAGGGGTGGAGTGCTGTAACATACCGAAATCTGGGCATTTTGCCTTTTGGTCCTCTTTTTCCATCTTTTCCTTTCATTTCTATCCTCTTTGGCCTTTCTATTTATTTTGTGGAGAATATAATGGCCTAATGAGCATTTGTTCACCTTTTATTCCAATATTTGGGTTTATGCACAAATACCTCAGTAAGACTTTAGATAATGGGCCTAAAATGCAAATTGTACACTAAGCAATAAAAAGAATAAAATATTTCGTCCTAGAACTTTCTAGCACTTACTAGAATAAGAGAAATAAGAGAAAATCCGAATTTGAAATAAAGGAGAAGATAAATGCAATAATTAAAGGTAATATGGGAATTAATAGGTAAAGAAGATAATGAGAAAGATATTGCATCAAATATTATAATTGAAAACCCATCAGGATAATTTGATACTCAAATTCGTTTCCTTGATCAAAAAGTAACTTAAGGGCCAAGTATCATTTAAAGTGTAACATAATATAAATATTAATGACATTATCAAAAGAAAATAGGTAATATGCCAATAAAGTGAAATAAAATACTAAATGTTCTCAAATCATAAAAATAACTCCAAATTCGTATTCTAAACATAAAAATAATCCTTTGGGAAAATTTGCATTTAATTTGGTCAATGTTTAATATTTTATTTTATTCAAGAGAGAGAAAATGACTTAAAGACCAAAAATATTAAATATATGTTTATAAAAATTAATTAATGTCAAAAACGTGTTCCTAACGTTTATTATTACTTGTAGACCAAGTTTTATATTTTTAGGAAGTTTCTAGATGCCTTTAATAAATTAAAAGGTTAAATAAGTGATACAATTTAAATGAATTAAATAAAATAATAAAGTCTTCATAAAAATATATTAATGCTAAATTCGTACTCTACATGTTAAAATAGACCTTTGGATGAATTTTGAACGAATTTGGAAAATATTTGTTGAGAAGATAAATTAAGGAGAGAGAAAGTGTACAAAACTTTCAAATCATTATTTAAAATAACAAAAGACTTCAACAAATGGAAATAATACCAAATTCGTATCCAACATACTTAATACGAGTTATGGGTGAAGTTTTGTAATTTTTGAATAATCATAGAGTCATAGATAAATGAGGAAAGAGAAAATGTGTTTTGAATTATTTAACACATTAAAGATTCTCAAAATGCAAAACTAATTTCATATTTGGATTCTACATGTCAAAATCAGTCGGGATGTCAATTTTGGTTAAGTTTGGAGGTCGTTTGCACCCTCAAATAACAAAAGAGAAAAAGTTAAATGATTAAATAAGAACTTTAGTCCGATTTGTATTTGGCAACCTAATAAATGTCACGCACGTTGACTGTTGGATCTTAATCCAACGGCTCGCGGATCATCTCCTACCTTGGGTAGGAGACAACCCGCCGTGAACAGTAACCGTGGGTATTTAGTATGATATTTTTGACTTTTCTCGCTCGTTTCTCATCCGTTTCTCACGATTTTTGTTGTGTTAGAATCGGGAGAAGATTCCACATCAATTAAACACATATTTGTGGTCTCTTGTTGCCTATTCGAGTAACATACGAAACTCATACAACAAGGCTTTGAGGTCACATGTCTCTTCTTAGTTTAACTCACCCTCACCTATATATATCTGTATCTATGGCTGCGTCGCACCTTGCTCAGCCTTTCTCCTCTCTCAATTTCTTAGCACAACTCCTCTACAACCACGCCCGATCGAGTTTTTCTTCTCGGCTTGCGGCTCTTCTCCCCTGCTCTCGGATGCACCCATGCCTAAATTGTTGGCTTCGGTATGTATTGGATCATTGAATACATATAATGGATTCAATATGAATATGTGATAATTGGAATTCACATAAATATGCAAAATCTATAATATAAGTGAAGACATATTAATAATAATTAATGATGACATTAATGTGAGAAATAAAGATAAAGTGACATTGTGACAACGTTATTATGAATATAAGTAACTAATGTGACATTAATTGAAATAATTATATGCTTAACCACGAATTGATTACAATATCTTATTTCATGTAAAATAATTTGTTATAATTAATAAACTGGTAATATGAGGATAATGAAGTATAAATCTGAATTATTAAGGACAATGATCCAATACAATAATGAATGTTGAGATAATTGAGTAACCTCTAATTGTGCACAATAATGAAATATAATTCTTTTTGGAAACTAAGTGAATGTGACATGACATAATTAAAATAATAATGATAATGTGTTATCATAATTAATATGATGAGTCAAAAATGTAAATAAAGTTAAATCTCTTAAAAAGAATATCTTAATAGTGGAACCCTAAGTGATCCTTGAGAACCCAACCTACGATGAGCTATATGTGAAATTTATGAACCCTTAGGTGTAGTTGAAGTGTACGTTTTGGTGGAAGTTGTATGGTTGGAGAAACAACCTGAAGTTTTGGTGATGTGAGGTTGCACACTCACCCTTCCCTAATTGCTAGTGATTTCGGGGACGAAATCCTCTTTAAGGGGTGGAGTGCTGTAACATACTGAAATCTGGGCATTTTGCCTTTTGGTCCTCTTTTTCCATCTTTTCCTTTCATTTCTATCCTCTTTGGCCTTTCTATTTATTTTGTGGAGAATATAATGGCCTAATGAGCATTTGTTCACCTTTTATTCCAATATTTGGGTTTATGCACAAATACCTCAGTAAGACTTTAGATAATGGGCCTAAAATGCAAATTGTACACTAAGCAATAAAAAGAATAAAATATTTCGTCCTAGAACTTTCTAGCACTTACTAGAATAAGAGAAATAAGAGAAAATCCGAATTTGAAATAAAGGAGAAGATAAATGCAATAATTAAAGGTAATATGGGAATTAATAGGTAAAGAAGATAATGAGAAAGATATTGCATCAAATATTATAATTGAAAACCCATCAGGATAATTTGATACTCAAATTCGTTTCCTTGATCAAAAAGTAACTTAAGGGCCAAGTATCATTTAAAGTGGAACATAATATAAATATTAATGACATTATCAAAAGAAAATAGGTAATATGCCAATATAGTGAAATAAAATACTAATTGTTCTCAAATCATAAAAATAACTCCAAATTCGTATTCTAAACACAAAAATAATCCTTTGGGAAAATTTGCATTTAATTTGGTCAATGTTTAATATTTTATTTTATTCAAGAGAGAGAAAATGACTTAAAGACCAAAAATATTAAATATATGTTTATAAAAATTAATTAATGTCAAAAACGTGTTCCTAACGTTTATTATTACTTGTAGACCAAGTTTTATATTTTTAGGAAGTTTCTAGATGCCTTTAATAAATTAAAAGGTTAAATAAGTGATACAATTTAAATGAATTAAATAAAATAATAAAGTCTTCATAAAAATATATTAATGCTAAATTCGTACTCTACATGTTAAAATAGACCTTTGGATGAATTTTGAACGAATTTGGAAAATATTTGTTGAGAAGATAAATTAAGGAGAGAGAAAGTGTACAAAACTTTCAAATCATTATTTAAAATAACAAAAGACTTCAACAAATGGAAATAATACCAAATTCGTATCCAACATACTTAATACGAGTTATGGGTGAAGTTTTGTAATTTTTGAATAATCATAGAGTCATAGATAAATGAGGAAAGAGAAAATGTGTTTTGAATTATTTAACACATTAAAGATTCTCAAAATGCAAAACTAATTTCATATTTGGATTCTACATGTCAAAATCAGTCGGGATGTCAATTTTGGTTAAGTTTGGAGGTCGTTTGCACCCTCAAATAACAAAAGAGAAAAAGTTAAATGATTAAATAAGAACTTTAGTCCGATTTGTATTTGGCAACCTAATAAATGTCACGCACGTTGACTGTTGGATCTTAATCCAACGGCTCGCGGATCATCTCCTACCTTGGGTAGGAGACAACCCGCCGTGAACAGTAACCGTGGGTATTTAGTACGATATTTTTGACTTTTCTCGCTCGTTTCTCATCCGTTTCTCACGATTTTTGTTGTGTTAGAATCGGGAGAAGATTCCGCATCAATTAAACACATATTTGTGGTCTCTTGTTGCCTATTCGAGTAACATACGAAACTCATACAACAAGGCTTTGAGGTCACATGTCTCTTCTTAGTTTAACTCACCCTCACCTATATATATCGGTATCTATGGCTGCGTCGCACCTTGCTCAGCCTTTCTCCTCTCTCAATTTCTTAGCACAACTCCTCTACAACCACGCCCGATCGAGTTTTTCTTCTCGGCTTGCGGCTCTTCTCCCCTGCTCTCGGATGCACCCATGCCTAAATTGTTGGCTTCGGTAAGTTCCTTGCAGCTTGCTCTACGATTTCATGCCCTTAGTTCGTTGTTTTCTCACTTAACTCGACTTTCCCCTATTCGCCCGAGGTACAGCCGTGCTGCTCAAGCAGCCATGGCAGGGCAGAAGGAAGGGGACGATTTCCTGACTTTCCTCTTTTGCCCTTATGCTCTCTTGTACCTTTTGTTTCTCGTGCAAGGGTGCAGAAGTCTTTTAGCCTGGTTTTCTTTTGTTAAGACGAGTCAAACCCGAACGTTGACCGCATGACTTGGCCGCCCCTCATTGGGCCAAGTCAGTAGGTGGGCCCGGTCCCTCGCTCTCTCTGTTTGATGCAAGTGCCTACGTGGCAATTTTTAATGGTCGGTTTTAGAAAAATTGTATCTTTTTACTCGTTGCCCCGAAAATCAAAAATAAATAGTGTTTTGAAATCAGGAGAACGAGATCTATCTAACAAAAATATTTTCGTGGTTTGATTCTGAGTTTTTCGAGTATGTATTTTTCGAGTGGATTTAATTAACTAATAAATATGGAAAATACTCTAAAAAGTCAGTAACTCGAAAATATACAAACATATATGTTATTTTAATCAGAAGAACGTAACTAAGACATTAGTGAGGTTTTTAGAGTCTAAATCGATCGTTTGTGGAAAAATTTGATGGTTTTGAGGTTTTAATCCTTAAATGAATATACATATATCTAATACATAAATATGATGATCATATTAGGGAAAGTGGATCTGATCTCGTGTAAAAGTTATGAAAAGCAATTCTAGGATTCTAAAGAATAAGGTATGTGTTTTGTTTGTGTATCTACTTTTCAGTTGGGAAATCATTAGTCCATTACCTATATTTCCTTATGAGGTTTAACTTGATCTAAACCATTGAATCTTGAAACCTAAATTGCTTATTGCCTCAAAAGTAGATGTAGTATTCTCTTGTTTGCGTATTCATACCCCACTTCCATGTTATATATTCTTTTGTTTATCCTTGCCATAACTCTTTGTTAGCATGTAATTAAATGATCTATTTAATGTTAAGTAGTGGTACTTATGTACAACCACCCATAGAGGGCATGTATAAAATCGCCCTAGGGGAATGTTTATTATTCTCCCCATTAAAAATTGTAGGTGATTGGAAATGTTTTTATTCTTCCCTCACCTAAGGTTAGAGGTCCGGTAGGTGCCTCAACCCTACTTAGTTAGGTAGACATATTAATTGACATGCTAGAACCTTTATCTATTTTGTTAATGGCAAGTTTCCTTATAAAAACCTCATACTCTTTGATATCTCTTTTTACACCAAATATCTAGCCTAATTTACTTGTTACAACTTTCTTTGACATTGTTAGAATGTTCTTGTAACACATACTTTTCTTTGTTTTCCCTCTTGCTGGGTGTCTTCCCAACCACCCAGGTGTGAAGCAAGGTGGTTGAATAGGACTTGAAGATCTTGGCTTTGGCTTGGACTTAGATGATGGATATGTTGCTTGGAGACAAAAGTGGAGTAGTTAGATTTCCCTCTACTTAGATCCTCTTTTTGTATAAAGCATGTACACCCATATTGGGAGAATTTTTATGTACACTTTATTTGAAATTGAATATAGTCAAAATTTTATCTTCCGCTGCTATTTCAATTGGATTTTGTTTACCATTGTGTTTTAGTAGAGAGGTGGATTGATTTCCCACTCTTTACATATGTGATCATCTTGATATTATGAATAATGCTGAGCAAATGATAAGTGTGTAGAATGCCTTGCTTAATGATGTAACCTATGCTCATGATCACAAGTTGAGGCACAATTGATAAAGCATATAATCATTAATGTCACCTCATACTGATAGCATGGTCTTTTTGTTAAGCCTATGATTATTGTGTATACTAACCATGCAGGTGATGCATAGCCAAGTAAAAGGCTATGAGGTATATATATGATGTGTTTTGGTCTGAGGACCTGAGTTTGGCTAGAGTGCCTGAGTTGATAAGAATGCCTTGAGAGGCAGTGACATCACATGATGAGGGATTGAGATCCCATGGCAATGTGATGATCCTTGAGATGGATCTAGATGATTGGCAAGAGGCCAAGTGATAACATGTAAAGGTTGGATCCTTGTGATGGATCAGGATGATGTGATTACAATAAAAGCATAACATTGAGTTTTATGTTGTTTATTATTGTTATAGTTTGCATGTTATACAACTTGGTTGAATCTTGCAATCCATATAAAAGATACCAATTAATCACAGTGGAATATATCATGTAGTTGCCCTGGCCATAGATCCATCATCGTCAGGAGCTGGTGATGGTGAAACGGGTGCTCCTACGGGTTAACCCGGAGCACATATTATTGAATATGTGAGGTTTCTCCTAGCCTAAAATAGAGAGGGAATTGAGTGCAGCTGCGATTGTAGACTCGGAATATGTGATGAGCATGGTGAACAAGCCCATGGCTCAGGATATGTGATATGGGAGCATGAATGTGTTCATGGCTCAGAGCACGGTGAATTGGCCCATGGCTCAGATGTACTAGCGTCGTAACATGTACCAAGGCGGGCTAGAGGATGGGTAGCCTATGGAGCTGACCCTGTGGCTGAGGCCACTTAGGCATGAGACTGCGGTCCTGCTTTGGTTCTCGTGCACTGACCACGAGGGGGAGGTCGTGGAGTCCGACTCTTCCATTGACCTTGTATGGCACCGACTTTGGGTTTCACAACCGAAGGTTGGATTTGAGCGGTATGGCTTACTTCCTCAGGGCATAAGAATACGTAATCCAGCCGTATAGTATTTACTGCTTAAGACAAAACACAGAACATTGGTTGAGGCCTTGTTTGTGTAGTTAATCTTGTTATACCTTGCAACTATGTATATGTTCCTCATGTTATGTGGTAAGCCCTTATAATTCTTATCTTGTTAATCATGATCCATAAAGAAATAGTTGGATATATGCCTTCCGTACGTCTGGTAAGCTTGACGGTATGAATAGCCTTACTTTATAACTGCTCTAGTTATACTTCTTATCAGTTATCTGCTGTTGTTACTTTATCTTTCGGGGGTTCTGTAGTTTCGGCGGGGAGTTATGTTTCTCACTGGGACTGTGTGTCTCACCCCGCTGGTTTACACCCTTTTTAGGTGGTCGAGCTAGGCGTGGTGGTGGTCGCATAGTTGCGGCCGAGCAGCAAGATGAGCAATAGAAGGCAAGAGACGGATATGCTGCTGTTTTGGATGTTTGTAGTAGAGTCTTAGAGTCATCCCTGTACTCTCAGGTCCTTGGAGGTGTTTTGACATTGTTTCACGATGTGTAGTTATGATGTTTTGTATATCCTGTTTCTGGCCGGATGTGGGCGTTTATGTATATATAAGCAGGTGATGAACTCATGTGGTGACAGAACAGCTGTTCCTCTAAGCTGTGAATACGTATCAAATTTTGTATATGTTATATAACATGTTTCCTTGCAGGATGAGGACCTAAATGTAATAGTTTCTCAATTTATCTGCTTTTCGCAATCAGTTTTAATTAACCTGTGTTTTTGATAATCTGTGGTTATGGTGATTTCCGCACGTTTTTGTGTAACACCTCGCTGTCTGTATGATAGTGGGATGTGTTGCCATAAGTTTTGGTATCAGAGCCTTAGGTTCGCTGAGTCTATAGGGATTTAGGACTAGGTTGTGTCTGTTCTTGTGAGTTTTCCAAATTTTCTTACAATCATCTTCTGCCCTCAGCGGAAGAAAAGCCAAGATGTCTGGAAACCATGAAGAACATGCTGCTGAGCACAACGATGTTGCATCAGTTGATGGAGTTGTAGGGCAGGCACATGAAGATCGGGTGTGTGATAGAGTGGACTTTTGGAAGTCCTTAATAGTCCAATGACATAAGTGAATTATTTTGAATTATTTGGAGAATTATAAGTGCTTTGGTCAAGTTTGGACGGTGACAGATGTTGATATTATGATTAACTACCTAAAGTTTATACCCCCTTATTATATGCCTTTTTGAGGTATTTAATTGATTGGTCATATAGTTGAGTTATGGTACCAATAGGTTGTGCCTTTAGGTATGATAAAGCCGTGGTTACAATTATATGAAGTATAGAGCATCATATACGAAGCTATTTAGGTTTGGAAATGTGTAATGGTTTGCATTACTGATGGTTGATCGATCAAGTTTAATACACATGCGATGTCAGACATCATGTGCGTGAGCCACAGATCGACTAAGTGGATGGACTGCAAACCTTTAGATTGCCTAATCGAACGACTCTGGTTTTGCCTTCTTTGTAGCAGTAGATATGGCAGTGACCATCCATGACGTGGTGGCGTGTAGGACGTGGTCTAAGAGGGGTGAATGGAGAGCAGGACCGAACAGTTACTCCTGAGTAGCCATAGGATTCTTGCTGGTGACCCTTTTTAGTGGCCTTGGTGGAAGAAACGAGGAGAATAGACATAGCCTCTACCTGCCTTTCCACCTTCACTTGCAGTAGTAGATGAAAGGAGGCGCGAGGAGGAGTAGAGCAGGCAATGGCAGCGTCGGTTCCAGGCATGCCTGAATGGGAACGGACGGGAGATCTCATAGATCCCAGACCAGATGGTATAGTTGGTGATCACGATGAACCAGACCGATGGAGTTCCGACCTGAAGAAGGAGATCTCGAAGCTACCAGTGGACGAGGAGGAGAGTAGCTGCTGTGGTTGCATGCCGGAGAGGAGAACCGGCGGCGGCGAATAGATGGGTGACCGATCACTCATCGCGAGGAGAAGAGGTCGATTGGTTCCTTACTGTGCGGCGACACACAGACCGGTGCGAGAAGACAAGAGGCGGCGAGCCTGCCCAGTGGTCGCTAGCTGGAGTCGTAGCCGCGACGGCGGTTCTAAAGTAGAGAAGCACAAGCCCCGCTACGGAGTCAGACCCGCGAGAATGGAGTCCCGCTGGGGACTCACACAGATCGTGGATGAGCAGGATGCGAGAGGAGTAGAAGACAGCCATGGAGGCGGCTGCGTCATGCGAGACCTGTGGAAACGGAGAAGGAACTCCGTGGCTGAGCTCAGACATCCGAGATGCTGAGAAGTGCTACACTGAGGAGACTTCGACCGTTGTCCTCTTCGTGCTCTGCTTTGCGGCGGCACCCTGGATGAGAGGGCGGTCTAGAGCCAAACCCAGCTCCAGACCAAGCATGGTTGTGCTCAAGCGGCGGCGGACAGGTTGTAGAGAAACAGAAGATGACGCAGAGTCCGCGTCGTGTGAGAGCGAGAAACGAAGAGGATGGAACGGGACCAATGCAAGTCGGACCGGCCGGCCCAACATAAGTCAGTCGGTGAACCAGACAGGTCCAACCAAGAATCGGTCGCAACAAGGAATGGATGCATGCCAGCCCAAGTGGACACATGGCGAGACACTATTGGCCATATGAGGTAAATAATTTGATATTGCTCAGATCTTCAATAAATCATAGAAATTAGCTCGCTCATCAGAAAAATACAAACAATATACTAAAATGTTCAGAAAAATAATTAGAACAACATGAGATCATAATATCAGGCTTTTAATGCTCAAACCTCTGTGATATCATGAAAGATGTGTAATGCTTGTTTAGTGGATAATAAATAGCAAATGATAGCATAAAATTATGGAAAAATGTCAGTAACTCCATAATAATGTTTATAATGCACCTGATGTTAGTTATGGTCATGATGATGTACGAAATCATGTAATTTTCTTAATATGGCTAATTAGGGCTAATAACACTAAAGATAATGCAATAAATGCATACATGGTCAATAAATGATGAAATTTACAGAGGAAGCTCATATCAGTATATTTAAACTCAGTTTTAATTATGAGATCATAATGATGAACATAATTCATATTACATGAAGATGAACCCTAAATACATGGGTTGTAACCCTAATATGTATAATGCATATAAGATATGATTAATGGACACACAAAAATATATGGAACCTAATGTTTAGATGATGAACTTTGATAATGAGATGAAATCTAGAAAATGATATCAGTGAGATAATCACAAGACAAGAATACAAGTAATCATGAGAATATCCTAAAGAGACTACGTAAAACCCTAATGAGCACGATTAGGGTTAATATGAGATGTAAGATGATGAGAACCTGATGATCGTATATGATCTTGTCTTAATCAGGATTGACCTAGGATACATAGTTGACATGAGGATATGATGATTAGGTTTATCTCTTTGGAAGGTACGCCATTACCTCTTACTTGGCTTATTATACAATATGCTTGTGTTATATGTGTAGTAAAATACTTGGCATATGATATTGGATGAAATGATTGTTCTTGTATGATATGTTGCATGATTTTCCATGATTACTTCTATGAACACATCAAACATAATATATCTGTTCCATTATATGAAAGCACTAACTCTTTGGCAGTGTGCTTGGAAGTGACCTAACTCTTTGGTAGTGGTCACATTGTACATATGACCTAACTCTTTGGTAGTGGTCTGACCTAACTCTTTGGTAGTGGTCACCTTGTACAAATGATCTAACTCTTTGGTAGTGATCATAAAGGCCTTGGTATATAATGGAAAATAAGCTTAAAATATGTGTTCTCTTTTGTTAATGAATATCCTTGTGCAAGTATATGCTTTTCTTATATTCTTCTGTTACTGCCAAGTATATTAGTTTTATCTTATTGCCAAGATATGATGAGAGGTATATAAAAGACACGTAGGCGTACTCAGTACAATATTCATGAAATATTGTGCTGACGTGTACCGCATGTAATCTTTGTATAGGTTGTGGTTATGCTCTTGAAGATCCAGGATAGTAGAGTTGTGTGGCGAGCTGATGTACATGTGGACCTGTTGTTTTAAGATCCTGTAGTTTAGCTGTAGCACATGTATATGTATAAGTTTGCTGTTCAATATGTAATATCAAATGTTGTAACAATTCATGTTGTAATTATATGTTGAATGGTGAACATGTGTGTATGGTTTTATTATTGTTCATGTACATTTGCTACTGATTATTTCCTTTTGACTTCCTCTAATTTTCTTTTTCTTAGCCTTGTGTGGGATGTTTAAATTGGGATTCTCGCTGAGGTGAGTGTTTCAATTTGGACGTCACACATCAGATTAAGTTTTAGAAAATCCGGGGATGTCACAGGTGGTATCAGAGCATGAACAATAGCAAAGCCTAACATTTGCTCATTATGCAACTCAAAACTAAAGAACTTTGAACTTAATAATCTTTTAGGGTTAGATTAGTCATCTTTTAGAAACTAGATCTGACCTAGCCTTTAGGTTAGCACCTAGATGTCCGAGAACTAGGTCTAGACTGGTGCTTGTTGAGTAGCAAGTCCTTAGATGTCGTTCTTTCCTTGTAGTGCAACGGTATGGGACGTTGCACTATTTGGAAATGATGTGCATCAAAGGAAGAGAAACCCTAGACATATAGCGCTCGTTGTCTAGAGTAGCTACACTAGTCTACACCATATTCTCACCCCTTTTCCTTAGTTTTCATGACAGTGGACTCTCTACTATGTGTGGGACACTCGTTTTCAGGATTTGGTTTTTGATTCCAAACGGATCGAACCTCGATAGTTTTCTCTGACACTTGTTTTATCGGAGACAAACTATATAATATTTTAATATGTATATGTATTATAAAAATGTGTCCCCATACATGTACGAGTAGGAGGTGGTCATGCAACCTAAGTGAAAGTGAATGACATCAGTCTAGAAGAGAGAGTAGTTCTAGATTAGATGTCTAGAGCCTTGTTTGGTATATGTGATAGTTGGAATAGACGAAATAAGTTTAGATGATATGATGTAAGTCTTATATAGATGATACAAGATGTTTATGATGATATATGTTTGTCTTTGAGGACTTAAGTTCAGTTTTGAGGATTTGAGATGAGTTTTGATGATGCAAGTATGCATTCTTTTATGAGATAAGATATGTTAAGTTAAGATAAGTTGTGAGTCAGCATGAGCCTCAAGCTCTTTTACAAAGGAGGACCTCTAGTGTTAGGACCAGTTTGGGGGTTAGCTCAAGAGAGAGCGAGACCCACAGGGAGAAGGTCAGAGAACCTAGACTCCATGATATGAGAAATATGTGATATGATATGTCCTAAACTAGAATACTCCTGAGTGATCGAGTTGAGTTGCTTTATGCATGATTCCTATAGTTATGTTGAACCCTAGATGTCCTTGGGAGGATCAAACCCTGGAGTCAGAGAGAGGCTGGCTATATGTGCATATGTGAACATGAAGATGAGTGCCTACCATCTGGGTGAGGGAGAGAGAGCCCAAGACCCTGGAGGAGGTAGCTATGTTAGTTTCTGTGAAGCCTCGTGCTTGGGTTGGTGGTTTCCCATATAGGAATCTAGTGGTGTATATAAGAGAGCTTTGGGTAAGATGTTTCAAGGGTAGAAGACCTATGAAGAGAATACCATAGCATGTTTTGGTTTGTGCTTATGTGGCTAGAGCTTGTGAAGCTAGTAGCTAGTGTCAATGAGGTAGACCTGGTAACCCTGGATGAAAGAGGGAAGATAAAGTTTTTGTTTATGAGATACTCATAGAGTTGAGTTAGCTCAAGGAGTTTGAGCATGACAGTACCCTCATGATATGGGTTAGGAGAACCTCAGCTGGACTAGATAAAGTTTTGATATATGTTTGACTAGCCACTCACATAAGTTTGTTTAGCACAACCATGATATAATACATGTAGAGATGTGATCTAATCTCAAGATGTGCTATATGGCATGATGGAAAACTAGAGACAGTTTTATAGATATCAATGTATAAATGATTAACCACATACATGAATAATGATAATAATATGAATATGTGGCTAATCTTGTGATGAAATCTCTAGTAAATGTTGAAATTTTATTATGAAAAATGAAATAAGATCATATGAATGAAATATGTTACATGAGGTGTTAATCTTAGTGCTTAATAAAGATGAAAAATATAGTTTGATAGTTAGCACAACATAATGATGATGACACCTTGATATGATCTATATGGATAACGTGAGTTAATTGCATGTAACTCCCTCATAAGAAGTATATGTTAATGTTTAATGCTTGGGTAAAATGAGGATGAAAATCCTATAATATGAAAGATGTAATGACATTACCTAAGTTTCTAAACCTTGAGTTTAACCTTGAATGGAGTGTTTGTGCACCAAGATGGTTGTAAAACCCCCCTAATAGTGCTTTTGATACATGGTTCTAGGTAACCTTTGTGGATATGTTACCCATAGAATAGTGCCTACATGTGGATGCAGTCATGGTAGT
This sequence comes from Alisma plantago-aquatica, assembly GCA_963693085.1. NCBI lineage: Eukaryota > Viridiplantae > Streptophyta > Magnoliopsida > Alismatales > Alismataceae > Alisma > Alisma plantago-aquatica. Next base: position 653,385,318 of record OY856411.1, read on the forward strand.
TTTCTTTGGAGTACGTGTATGGTTGACTTTCGAGGATGAAAGTTTTTTTTAAATGTATATGATGTGACAAAGTGGTTTTCTGGCTTAATTCTGAGGACAAATTTTTTTTAAGGTGTGTAGGATGTGATAGAGTGGACTTTTGGAAGTCCTTAATAGTCCAATGACATAAGTGAATTATTTTGAATTATTTGGAGAATTATAAGTGCTTTGGTCAAGTTTGGACGGTGATAGATGTTGATATTATGATTAACTCCCTAAAGTTTATACCCCCTTATTATATGCCTTTTTGAGGTATTTAATTGATTGGTCATATAGTTGAGTTATGGTACCAATAAGTTGTGCCTTTAGGTATGATAAAGCCGTGGTTAAAATTATATGAAGTCTAGAGCATCATATACGAAGCTATTTAGGTTTGGAAATGTGTAATGGTTTGCATTACTGATGGTTGATCGATCAAGTTTAATACACATGCGATGTCAGACATCATGTGCGTGAGCCACTGATCGACTAAGTGGATGGACTGCAAACCTTTAGATTGCCTAATCGAACGACTCTGGTTTTGCCTTCTTTGTAGCAGTAGATATGGCAGTGACCATCCATGACGTGGTGGTGTGTAGGATGTGGTCTAAGAGGGGTGAATGGAGAGCAGGACCGAACAGTTACTCCTGAGTAGCCATAGGCTTCCTGCTGGTGACCCTTTTTAGTGGCCTTGGTGGAAGAAATGAGGAGAATAGACATAGCCTCTACCTGCCTTTCCACCTTCACTTGCAGCAATAGATGAAAGGAGGCGCGAGGAGGAGTAGAGCAGGCAACGGCAGCGTCGGTTCCAGGCATGCCTGAATGGGAATGGACGGGAGATCTCATAGATCCCAGACCAGATGGTATAGTTGGTGATCACGATGAACCAGACCGATGGAGTTCTGACCTAAAGAAGGAGATCTCGAAGCTATCAGTGGACAAGGAGGAGAGTAGCTGCTGCGGTTGCATGCCGGAGAGGAGAACTGGCAGCAGCGAATAGATGGGTGACCGATCACTCATCGCGAGGAGAAGAGGTCGATCAGTTCCTTGCTGTGCGGTGGCACACAGACCGGTGCGAGAAGCCAAGAGGTGGCGAGCCTGCCCAGTGGTCGCTAGCTGGAGTCGTAGTCGTGGTGGCGGTTCTAAAGTAGAGAAGCACAAGCCCCGCTGCGGAGTCAGACCCGCGAGAATGGAGTCCCGCTGGGGACTCACACAGATCGCAGATGAGCAGGATGCGAGAGGAGTAGAAGACAGTTGTGGAGGCGGCTGCGTCATGCGAGACCTGTGGAAACGGAGAAGGAACTCTGCGGCTGAGCTCAGACATCCGAGACGCTGAGAAGTGCTACACTGAGGAGACTTCGACCGTTGTCCTCTTCGTGCTCTACTTTGCGACGGCGCCCTGGATGAGAGGGCAGTCTAGAACCAAACCCAGCTCTAGACCAAGCATGGCTGTGCTCAAGCGGCGGCGGCCAGGTTGCACAGAAACAGAAGATGACGCGGAGTTCACGTCGTGTGAGAGCGAGAAACGAAGAGGATGGAACGGGACCAGTGCAAGTTGGACCGGCCGGCCCAACATAAGTCAGCCGATGAACCAGACAGGTCCAACCAAGAACCGGCTGCAACAAGGAATGGATGCATGCCAGCCCAAGTGGACACATGGCGAGACACTATTGTCCATATGAGGTAAATAATCTGATATTGCTCAGATCTTCAATAAATCATAGAAATTAGATCGCTCATTGGAAAAATACAAACAATATACTTAAATGTTTAGAAAAATAATTAGAACAACATGAGATCATAATATCAGGCTTTTAATGCTCAAACCTCTGTGATATCATGAAAGATGTGTAATGCTTGTTTAGTGGATAATAAATAGCAAATGATAGCATAAAATTATGGAAAAATGTCACTAACTCCATAATAATGTTTATAATGCACCTGATTTCAGTTATGGTCATGATGATGTACGAAATCATGTAATTTGCTTAATATGGCTAATTAGGGCTAATAACACTAAAGATAATGCAATAAATGCATACATGGTCAATAAATGATGAAATTTACAGAGGAAGCTCATATTAGTATATTTAAACTCAGTTTTAATTATGAGATCATAATGATGAACATAATTCATATTACATGAAGATGAACCCTAAATACATGGGTTGTAACCCTAATATGTATAATGCATATAAGATATGATTAATGGACACACAAAAATATATGGAACCTAATGTTCAGATGATGAACTTTGATAATGAGATGAAATCTAGAAAATGATATCAGTGAGATAATCACAAGACAAGAATACAAGTAATCATGAGAATATCCTAAAGAGACTACGTAAAACCCTAATGAGCACGATTAGGGTTAATATGAGATGTAAGATGATGAGAACCTGATGATCGTATGTGATCTTGTCTTAATCAGGATTGACCTGGGATACATAGTTGACATGAGGATATGATGATTAGGTTTATCTCTTTGGAAGGTACGCCATTACCTCTTACTTGGCTTATTATACAATATGCTTGTGTTATATGTGTAGTAAAATACTTGGCATATGATATTGGATGAAATGATTGTTCTTGTATGATATGTTGCATGATTTTCCATGATTACTTCTATGAACACATCAAACATAATATAGTTGTTCCATTATATGAAAGCACTAACTCTTTGGCAATGTGCTTGGAAGTGACCTAACTCTTTGGTAGTGGTCACATTGTACATATGACCTAACTCTTTGGTAGTGGTCTGACCTAACTCTTTGGTAGTGGTCACCTTGTACAAATGATCTAACTCTTTGGTAGTGATCATAAAGGCCTTGGTATATAATGGAAAATAAGCTTAAAATGTGTGTTCTCTTTTGTTAATGAATATCCTTATGCAAGTATATGCTTTTCTTATATTCTTCTGTTACTGCCAAGTATATTAGTTTTATCTTATTGCCAAGATATGATGAGAGGTATATAAAAGACACATAGGCGTACTCAGTACAATATTCATGAAATATTGTGCTGACGTGTACCGCATGTAATCTTTGTATAGGTTGTGGTTGTGCTCTTGAAGATCTAGGATAGTAGAGTTGTGTGGCGAGCTTATGTACAGGTGGACCTGTTGTTTTAAGATCCTGTAGTTTAGCTGTAGCACATGTATATGTATAAGTTTGCTGTTCAATATGTAATATCAAATGTTGTAACAATTCATGTTGTAATTATATGTTGAATGGTGAACATGTGTGTATGGTTTTATTATTGTTCATGTAAATGTGCTACTGTTTATTTCCTTTTGACTTCCTCTGATTTTCTTTTTCTTAGCCTTGTGTGGGATGTTTAAATTGGGATTCTCGCTGAGGTGAGGGTTTCAATTTGGACGTCACACATCAGATTAAGTTTTAGAAAATTCGGGGACGTCACAGGGTGCCTGAGGTCCCCCAACCTGACCCAACCATTCTTGAACATCCTGCCTACCAACAACTGATGGGGCAGATGATGGCTATGTTGAATCTCATGGTAGAAAGATTGCCAGTGCCTCCGCCGAGAGCACAGGTTCCCCATGGTGAAACATCGGGTATTGGGAAGACCTTTGAGCGGCTTCGCTGAGTCGGAGTTTTGGATTATGTTGGAACGGCTGATCCAGCGGATGCAGATCTGTGGCTGACAAGTCTTGAGAAGGCTTTCTGGATCCTCGACATCCCCGAAGCAGACAAAGTAAAGCACGTTGTCTACATCCTGAAAGGTAGTGCTGGTCACTGGTGGAGCATCGAGGAAGAGAAGCGACCTGGTGATGTGATCAGTTGGGAAGTTTTCTGGCGCGAGTTCGTCAGCAGATACTTCCCGAAGACGTATCTGGATGAGAAGACCAGTCATTTCGAGAGCCTACGATAAGGAATGATGAACATCACCGAGTACGAGGCCAAGTTCATGGATCTGTTGAGGTTTTTTCCTCACATGGAAGCAACAGATGAGGAACGGATCAGACGTTTCGAGAATCTGAGTTCTGAGTTGACAACACCTGTTTCTGCGTTGGAGAATCGAGAGTAGTTTGTTACGTTTGTGGAATCCGTTTGGAGGATTGAAAGGTCGATAAAGGAGAAAAGAGAATCCATGTCTCACAAGAGGCCTGCTCAGTCCAGGGACAGCGGTTTGGTGTCTTCAAGAAGCCAAGGTTTTCAACACCTTCAGTGATGAGAGGTTCCAGTGTACCGTCGCAGTAGTCTCTGAGTAAGGGAAGAGGATATGTTTCTTCGCCGTCTAAAGCACATAATACATCATCAGTGGCAGTGACAGGGCCATCTAGGCCACAGTTTGAAGTTAGGACATGCTATACCTGCGGTCAGATAGGGCATGTCAAGTCAAATTGCCCAAACATAGATGTTGAAGTGACACAGCAGCCGAGGCATAATCTTCAAGAGTCAGATAGACAACAGCCCAGTGGTAGCAGAGGGAGAGGACGCGGTCAAGCGTCGCAAGCTGGATCGTCTGCTCAAGGAAGCAGAGGACGCGGACAGCAAGCAACGACTCAATTCTATGCTATGAGTCAGCCGGAGGCGATAGTCAACCCGCGAGTAGTGACAGGTCAGATGGAGTTATTTCATTCTGATATGTCTTCTTCTTACTTTGTATCTGTTCTGGTTGATCCAGGTGCTACACACTCTTTTATCGCCTATAGTATGCTTGAAAACTGTCGTTTACCTGTTAGTTGTAAGAAGGATAGTTTGTTGCTAGAAACCCCTCTTGATGGTTCCTCGATGCTTCAAGAAGAGTGTCCATCCCGTGTCTTGTCTTTCTCGGGACACATCATTCAAGTGAATCTTATACCACTTGATATACATGGTTTTGATGTTATCCTTGGGATGGATACCTTAGAGAAGTATAAGGTTGTTTTGGACTATGGTTCCAAACAAGCAGTATTTGATGATTATGGAGAGAAGTGGATCTTCCAGGGAGATAGGAAGATTCTTCTGACGTGTCTGGTATCAGCTATGGTGGCAGAGAAGTTGTTACGACAAGGACGTGAGGCTTTCTTAGCTCATGTTGTGGATATCGTTGTGGCCACCAAGGCGAAAGGACCTAGTCTCGAGGAAGTGTCAGTTGTTTGAGAGTTTGCTGATGTGTTTCCTGATGAGTTCTCTGGTGTTCCTCCACCCCGAGAGATTGATTTTGAGATCAATCTGGTCCCAGGAACACGGCCAGTTGCACAGACGCCGTATAGGATGGATCTAGTAGAGATGGCAGAGCTTAAGAAGTAGTTGCAAGAGTTGTTGGAGAAAGGTTTCATCCGACCAAGTACGTCTCCTTGGGGTGCTCCTGTGTTGTTCATCAAGAAGAAGGATGGATCAATGTGGTTGTGTATAGATTACCGACAGTTGAACAAGGTCACGATCAAGAACAAGTACCCATTACCGAGGATAGATGATATGTCCGATCAGTTGCGTGGTGCAACAGTGTTTTCAAAGATCGATCTACGGTCCGGATATAATCAGTTAAGGATTAAGGCAGATGACATACCAAAGTCAGCTTTCAGGACGAGGTATGGTCACTTCGAGTTCGTGGTTATGCCGTTCGGGCTAACCAATGCACCTGCTGCTTTCATGGATTTGATGAACAGAGTGTTCCGTCCGTTCTTAGATCAATTTGTTGTAGTCTTCATAGATGACATCTTGATCTATAGTCAGGATAGGCAAGAGCATGAGCGACATCTTCGACTAGCGTTGACTCTTCTTCACCAACATTAGTTGTATGCCAAGTTCAGTAAGTGTGAGTTTTGGTTGGAAGAAGTGACTTTCTTGGGTCATGTGATATCTGTTGAAGGAGTCAAAGCAGATCCGAAGAAGGTGGAGTATGTGGCAGATTGGGAATAGCTAAAGACGCTGACAGAAGTTCATAGTTTCCTGGGTCTAGCGGGATACTATCGGAGGTTTATCAAGGATTTCAGTGTGATTGCGTTGCCAATGACAAAGTTGACTAGAAAGGATGTACCTTTTGTCTGGGATGATCGATGTCAGCAAGCGTTGCCAATGATTATGACTGCACCATCGAGTATCATCCTGGTAAGGTGAATATGGTAGTTGATGCACTTAGCCAAAAGTCTTCTTCTCTTTCTTCAAAGAAAGCACAGTTGAGTTCCCTGATATGCCATAGACGGGATATGTTTGTTTCCTTGCGACAGATGAATGTACAGATGGAAGTTTCCTTTCTAGATAGACTTTTAGCACAAATGCAAGTCAAGCCTATGCTGAGACAGTAGATCAAAGATGCACAACAAACAGATGATGTGGTACAGTTGATCATATCAGAGTTCGGCAGTAAAAAGTGTGATGGGTTCCATGAGTCCGAGGATGGGCTGGTTTGCTATCGTGATAGGATGGTGGTTCCTGATGTTGATGATCTGAGGAAGTTAGTGCTCGAGGAAGCACACACGTCAATGTATGCTATGCATCCAGGTGTCACCAAGATGTATCATAGTCTGAAGGACTTGTATTGGTGGCCCGACTTGAAGAAGGATGTAGCTGAGTTCGTAGCTAGGTGTGTGGTATGTCAGCAAGTCAAGGCTGAACATCAAAAGCCAACAGGTACGTTACAACCTTTGTCGATACCACAATGGAAATGGGATCATATAACCATGGATTTCGTAATTGGTCTACCCAGGACAACTAGGAATCATGATTCCATTTGGGTGATAGTGGACAGATTGATGAAGTCTGCCCATTTCCTACCAGTAAAGACGATGTATACAACCGAGAAGCTCGCTCGTATATATATGGATGAGATAGTGCGTTTGCATGGTGTGCCAGAAATGATAGTTTCTGACAAAGGTCCTCAGTTCACAAGTCATTTATGGGAACAGTTGCACAAAGCGTTGGGAACACAGTTGAGGTTCAGTATCGCCTTCCATCCGCAGACCGATGGACAGTCTGAGAGGACTATTCAGACTTTAGAAGATCTCCTTCGAGCTTGTGTTTTGCAGTTCCTAGGAAGTTGGGACATGCATCTCAGTTTGATAGAGTTTTCTTACAACAACAGCTATCAGAAGAGCATTGATATGGCTCCTTATGAGGCCTTGTATGTCAGGAAGTGCAGATCTCCTTTATGTTGGTACGAGTCTGGTGAATATCAGCTTTTGGGGTCCTGAGTTAGTGTAGCAGACAACATAAAAGATCAAAGTAATACAACAACAGTTGAAAGCGGCACAGGACAGGTAGAAGTCTTATGCAGATAATCATCGATGACCTTTGGAGTTCCAGGTAGGAGACAAAGTGTATATTAAAGTCTCACCGTGGAAAGGTGTGCTAAGGTTTGGTCGGAAGGGTAAGCTAGCACCTAGATATATGGGGCCTTACCCAGTTATAGCACGTGTTGGCAAGGTAACTTACGAGTTAGAGCTGCCTCTAGAGTTGCACAGGCTACATCCAGTGTTCTACATCAGTATGTTGAAGAGAAGTCATACAGATTCAGGAACCGTGATACAACCAGTTGAAGTTGAGCTTGATGAAGATGTGACCTATGAGGAAGGTCCTGTGGCGATCCTTGACAGAAGAGTTAAGAAGCTAAAGAGGAAGGACCTGGTTCTTGTGAAGGTTCTTTGGCATCATCGTGGCATTGAGGAAGCCATGTGGGAGCTTGAGGAAGAGATGAGGAAGAAGTATCCCTCACTTTTCTCTTCGAATTTCGGGGTCGAAATCCCTTTGTAGGGGGTTAGCTTGTAAGGACCCTGACCTCCGTTTAGGGTTTACACTATTTGCTTTGCTTAACCCTGATGCTTAGTTGCTTGCTAATCACCTTTAGTGGTGATTAGGGTTCGGTTGTGCTTTGTTGAGAGTTGGAGGTGCTACTTGCAATTTACCCAAGTTTAGGTTTGTGGGCAAGTTGCTACCTTGTAAGGTGTTCTTCTCTCTCCTTGCTTCCTCTAAGTATTGAGGGGGAGGTTTAGGCCCGTTGCTTGAGTTCCTTTGGGCTTGGTTGAGCTTGTTGGGCCTTGTATTGCCTTGCCTTTGTTTAGTTGGACCTTGTGTCGGGCAAGGGGAGGGATGTGTCACCCATGGACCTTTGACCATATTTGACCTCTTTTGTGTCACCACTAGTGGACACTTGGTGCTTGATTCTTGCATGTGGCAATGGCCTTGGACATGTGTTTAGGGCATGCTAGAGTGGTGGTTTTTGCACATGGACAAGTGTCCCTAGGTGGGCGACACCTTGCTTTGATTTTCTTTGGTTTCTCCTCCAACCCCTTCTATATATGTGTTTCCTTTCCCTTGCTAAGGATCCCTTTAGTTCCTTAGTTTCTCCTCCACCTTGGTGCACGACACACTCTCTTCTCTTGCAAGCTTGGTGGCCGATCCTCCTTGGAGTCTCCTTCTTCCATGGTGGTGCGTGGAGCTAGGAGCTTGCTTAAGGCGGGTTACATAACTCCTAACCCTAGCTACATTACCACCTTGTATGTTCTTGTTCTTGTTGTTTATGATCGGCTATGTTGTTGTTAGTTTGGTTTCCTTGCTTAGTTGCACCTTGTTGGCCGAACCTATGATCTAGGGTTTCTTGGTGAGTAATACTCCTTTCTCTCCTTGGTCTATAGGAGTGAGCTTGAGTTCTAGTAGCATGGGCAATACCCCTCTCTCATTTTAGTTGAGAGGTGAGCTTGTGTTCTAGTAGCTTGAGCAACACCCTCCTCTCACCATGGACTTGAAGGGTGAGCTTGGTGGTAGTTGTGGACCTCGTTTAGGTTTGTTCCTTGTGTTGCTCGATTGGTGACAAGAGATGTGCAAGACTCCTCTCTTGTTTAAGTTGAGAGGTGAGCCATTCTCTTGATCCTTTAGGGTTTTGACACCCTTGAGCTTGAGTTTGGTAGTGACTCTGTCGGGATGCATCTTGTTAATCATGTTCCATAAAGAAATAGTTGGATATATGCCTTCCGTACATCTGGTAAGCTTGACGGTATGAATAGCCTTACTTTATAACTGCTCTGGTTATACTTTTTATCAGTTATCTGCTGTTGTTGCTTTATCTTTTGGGGGTTCTGTAGTTTCGGCGGGGAGTTATGTTTCTCGCTGGGACTGTGTGTCTCACCCCACTGGTTTACACCCTTTTTAGGTGGTCGAGCTAGGCGTGGTGGTGGTCGCGGAGTTGCGACCGAGCAGCAAGACGAGCAGTAGAAGGCAAGAGACTGATATGCTGTTGTTTTGGATGTTTGTAGTAGAGTGTTAGAGTCATCCCTGTACTCTCAGGTCCTAGGAGGTGTTTTGACGTTGTTTCATGATGTGTAGTTATGATGTTTTGTATATCCTGCTGCTGGCCAGATGTGGGACTTTATGTATATATAAGCAGGTGATGAACTCATGTGGTGACAGAACAACTGTTCCTCTAAGTTGTGAACACGTATCAAGATTTGTATATGTTATATAACATGTTTCCTTGCAGGATGAGGACCTAAATGTAATAGTTTCTCAGTTTATCCGCTTTCTGCAATCGGTTTTAATTAACCCATGTTTTTTATAATATGTGGTTATGGTGATTTTCGCACGTTTTCGCGTAACACCTCACTATCTGTGTGATAGTGGGATGTGTTGCCACATTCACCATGTTTCATATTCGTGATCATATTGTCTTTTAATAATCAATTTATCACAACATGACTTAGATATTAATCATGGATCCTATCCCATTGATCATCCAATCGGTCAGTTGATAACCTAAATCGATCAATTCATAGATCTCAATCAATCAATGCACTTCCTAAACCAGTCGTTTTAGATTTCTGACAGCCAAACTTATTTAAATTGAATACCTAACACTTTAGTAATCAAGTTTAAACCACATTCATGAGTAAACTCTTATTCCATGTAAATTATATGTGTGTGATGTAAGGACCCAGACCCACATTTTGGGATAACCCTGTTTGTTTTGCTTAAGCATGTTGGTTAGCACCTTACTCTAATCATCTAATATGTTATTAGGGCATGTTGGAAGCTTGAGTTTCTTGTTTTGAGCTTGTTAGGTCGATGCTTGTGTTTTGTTGTGAAGTTTTCATTGCAAATTGCAATTCACTCAGAGTTAGGGGTTGATGTGCAAGTTTGCCACCTATAGTGTGCTCCTTCTCTCTCTTGGAATCATCTAGAAGAGAGAGAGATGGGTGTTGGATCAATGGGCTCTAGAGGAGGGTGAACAGAGCTTCACAAACTTCACAAAATCAATTAGACCACCAGTTTATATTTAGTGCAGAAACTAAACCAAACAGTAGTTTGAAGTCTTAATCTAGCATTCAAAGCAAGGATAAGAGACAAGGAATAGCAAGCACTTAGACAGGTGGTTTAGAGTGGTTCCACATCCTAAACTTAGGAGCAATGTCAGTCCACTACCTAGAGTTGGTTAGGCTCTAAGATTTGCAACTTGGTTCTCTTATATAACATAATAAGATTACAAGATACAATAACCACACATCCAAGGACTTAGTTTCTCAAGCTAAGATCTTCTACCTCACCAAGGACTTACCCACTTTGCAAGTAGTCTTCAGCCTTCTTCAAAGGACTTACCCACTCTTGCTTTAGTCTTCAGCCTTGCAGGAATTACCCATCTTACTTGAGATTTGCCTTGCACCTCTCCTTCTCTTGGAGAGCTTTTGCACCTTTCTCCTTCACTAGGAGATCTGGAGCAACTTGCTTTCTTCACTCCTGAAGAGCAGCAACCATCTTCACCTTTACTCAAAAAAGAGCAGCATCAACTTCTCTTTCACTTGGAGAAGTAGCTTCAATCAATCTTCAAAGGGAATATGAGGTAGGAAGAAGGAATGAAGAGCTTTACATCATACAAGGGATATGTCTCATACATAGGAACCTAACTCACTCATAGCTCACGAATTTGTTTTGAAGGTAGAGAGAGAAAGGAGCTCAAAAGCTTAGAACACTCTCAACTATGCTAGCATCAAGTTTGCAATTGAATGAGCAGCCTTGGAATGAAGCCCAAGGGGTCTATTTATAGTTGAGGGTGCCCCTTTAAGTTGTGGGACACTTGGATACAAAAATAGCCATTTTTTGTTCAAGGAAACGACTCTATTTTTGCCCAAAACACTCACCAACGGTCACATCATTTTTTCTGCAAATTCCGTATAGTGCAATCGTTCAAGTTTCAATAAAGGTAACTCGACCGATAAAGTAAATGACAAAGTCGATATTCAAATGATCGGTCGAGTTTATCTTGACAAAACTCGACCGACCATTTGAACTCGAAATGATCAGTTACATGATCGGTCGAGTTTTGTGAAAGCACAACTCGACTGATGCAATCTTCAAAAAATTGACCAAGAATGATCAGTTGAGTTTCAAGCCAGGGAAACTCGACCAACCAAGTGCCTGTAATCAATTTTCTAATTTGCATCTAAAGTGATCAGCACTTGGTGAATTTTGTCCCAAACATTTTTCTCGTCTAAGTTACAAGTCAATTCATCATTACAAGTGATTACATAGATGTTCTAAGGTCATTTTCATAGAAATCCCAAAAAGCACACTTGTAGCTATTTTGACTTGAACTTGACCCGTTCCAGGGCTTTGGATTTTAGATCCTTTTCATGTACCTAATGTCTGCAAACAATCTTACACACACATATTAGATACATATGAGTGGAATGGTTAAGTCATTATCAAAATATATGTAATGTATAACCTCTAGGTCAACATTCTCTCCCTTTTTGACAATGACAAACCATTCCTCAAACATATTGAAAAGGATATGAAAGTTATACCTTTGCCTTGTGAATTAGGGGCATTCATGATACAAACAATTTTGAATTGCTCCCCCTCAAACTATGCTTCCTCTAACCTGCATGGTTAGTTTCTCTACACATAGCAATACCAATATCCATGTAATGTGTAGTCCTTTGCAAGTTCACATAAAGAACAGTGAATTTGAACAAGAAAAGGATCTCATAGGCAAAAACTATATTCTATCAAAGAGAAAGCAATATGATTGAGTTTTAAGACTGATCTATCACTTGAAATATCTCTTCCCCTTTTGACATTATCAAAAAGATAGGGGGTGTAGAAGAGCAAAAAAAAACAGGTCTTCCCCAAAACTCAACCAAAATAGATATGTAAGGCAGTAAGCAGCAATTTAAAGCATATAACACACAACCACAGAGGAGAACACACAATCCAAGTCATAATAAAAAAATATAGCTCACGATAGCACCAACGTAGAAGATAAAACAGAGTAAATAGCCAAAGTGCATAGCTAGGATATTAAAGCTCAGATATAGGTCCTCATGAAAGCAACTACAACCATAAAGTGATAAAATAGAAATAAGAAACAATACAACTCAGAAGAATGTGACAGGATGTTTCTTATACAAAAGAGTCTAGAAAGATGTATATGATTGGCATGCTAGACTATAAGCTAAGAAACCACCTAAACATTTAAGATATCTATATCTACAATATCATCATCGCCAGGGTTGTAGTCCTCGTCCCCATCAGAAGGAGCAGTAGTGCCAGCATCAGATCCAACACCATTACCACCATCGTCGTCGAAAGCATACTCGCCATCACCTTCCTCAGCATCAACATCATCATTCTCAGCCTGGTCTGGCATCTCCTCATCATCAGGAGGGCCCAAGGAACGAACGGGCCAGCGGGCATTCTGCTAAGCCCACGACATACCAAGAGTAAGAAGCTCCTTGGCTTGTGGGATGGACAGAGCAGAGTCACCCAAGGAGGTGAGCAGAGTGGCCAGGGGGCCAGCAGGTAACGGCAGAATGACGGGAGCATAACAACCAGCAGCAAACGGTGGCGGAGCGGCAGCAGAAGGTTTGGGAGCAGGGAAGTAATGCTTGTATGCATAAGAAGCATAGACACTACCTGGGTATGGCTGGTAGGTGGGGTAGGGTGAAGCACATGATAGGTTCATGGTAGACATGATTGAACATAGATCCTGGTTTAGGTGTTCCTGAACCTGTCGGTTGTATGTCTGTTCATGCATCATATATCCCATGAGGGTTTCATTGGATGCATGGAAGGACGCACGGCTGGGTCGAGGATGTGGCTGTAGAGGTGGAGCACGAGTGGAGGAGGATGGGGCAGCTGAGGCAGGAGAAAACACAGGGAAAACCTTCTGAAGAGTGGTCTCACTAATACAAACACCTTTTCTAGCAACCAGGTAATGGAAGTAAGAAAAGAGGGATTTATCAGTGGCGGACTGGAAAAGACCACAGATCAGAGTTGGGTAGGGAGGGTGAGTGCCTTTGGCGTTCTTGCTGGTGTCGAAACAGGTCATGTGGTGTAAGATATATCTGGCCCATTTGACACCGATATTGTTTAACAAACAATACATAATGATTGTGGTGTTTTCCGCAATGTCCGTTTGATTTCGCTTAGGATGGACATTATAGTTAATCACCAAAGCCAGTATGCACCTCCGAAGGTCAAGAGCAGATGAAAGCACGATAGACTTCTTCTTGTAGACCATGTCAGATTTCTTTCAAAACCAATGAATGTCCGGTAGTGTCAATTCATGGTGTTTGTAAAAACCTTCTGGGTCAAGAAGATCGAAATATTGTCCATAGTCCTTACGCCAAGTGTCGTTTTCCTCGTCTCCGGCAAAAAAGACGTTTAAAGTATCCTCGGAGATTTGGAAACGACGACCGACGATCATCGAAGTAAGAACTATTTCAGTATTCGGCGGGGGAAAAAGCAAATCGTAGTTCCAACGCAAGTTTGCGTAGAACTCGTGTACTGCCTTAGTGCTAGACATGTGATTGTTAAAGCAGTCACGTTCGATCGCAAGGGCAGACAGGTATTGGCTGGTGAGAAGCCTAGAAACAGAGTTAATAACTGCTTGAAAACGATTTGGGTCAAGCAAGGGGTGAAACGGAAAAGGATTTCGGGGAAGAAGATCCATGTACCGATTTACCGCCTCAAGAGATACAAAGGAGGTGTTATCAAAAGGAATCAAATGATTATTCGAGGAAGAGGCTTGAGCATTGTCGGGAGCAACACATTTTCATCTTTGGGAAGCCATGGAAATGAAAACAAGAAGAAAAATGTGCTCACGAGAAAATGCAAACCTCAAACGCAGAAGAAACACCACCATGAGCGCCCGGGGAGGTCAAGAACTGGGTTGCTAGGTCGCCCTAGGGATAGGAATGGGAGGTTTAGGGTTGGGTGTGAGAGCTTAGGGCTTAGAGACAAGGAATCAGTCGGCTATTTTCTAGTTGCAAGGGAAAATAGTCGGCCGATCCTAACTTTTAAGTTGGCTCATCCCGTGGATCGGTCGAGTTTTGAGTGTGGTAAACTCGACCAAACGGTCCATTGAAGAACTGCTCTCGGCTCCTGATCGGTCGAGTTTTCCAGGGTGGAAACTCGACTGAAGGTCAACCTGACCTAACAGTCACATTCTTATATTCTAGCCATATACATACCGATTAAATTCATTTTTCCATTCTATTATGTATAATTAACATACTTAGGCACATTAGGTCATCATTGGCACTATTTAGCGATAAAACATAAAATTCGATAAAAAACCCAAAAGCAAGAAAAACTAAGCATGTTGACAGGCAATTTAGGCACAAATAAGCATATAAAGGCTAGACAAGGTGAAGATAGACATGAGCAAGCATATAGGAAAAAGACAACTAGCTAAATCACATGGCAAGATCATTCAAATCAACAATAAGCAGTTTAGATCAAATAAAATTAAATTGATCTCTAGCTAGAGGTTTTGTAAAGATATCTGCCCACTGATTTTCTGTGTCCACATGTATGATATAGATATCTTTCTTGGCAATGTGGTCATGAAGAAAATGATGGTGAACCTCTATATGCTTTCTCATGTCTATCTTCACCTTGTCTAGCATTTATATGCTTATTTGTGCCTAAATTGTCTGTTAACATGCTTAGCTTTACTTGCTTTTGGCTTCAAAGGAGGCGTCAATTGGATTTAAATTTCCAAAGAGATGATTTAATAAGAATAGGGAAGCTAATAATTCAAAATTACTAATAAACAAATACGCACCATCACATGAAAATTTATACTAATATATGGTAGATTGACTATATTATATTGAAAATTTTGAGAAAAAAAAGTGAAAAACATAAAATACCATATGAAGCCATAGAATGTAAGAGATGTTGTTCGTGAGAATCTTATTATAGTCGTGCTAAATGAAAAAAAATCAAGACACATAATTAGTAAAAAAAGTTATTCTCCCATTATATTTGTTCTTAATGGTTAAAATACCATTATGTTTTGTTCATTAACATGGAATTAAAATGCATAAATAGGAATAGTATTCTTTATATATGGAGTTGGTTTGCCTATCCCTAGATGACAAAATAATTCATAACTAAAAAACATAGTGTGTATGAAATGTTTAATAATGTTTGGATACAAATTGAACATCATTGTGGTTATGCCCTTTTATGCTGAATCAACACAAGTGAATCTAAAAATTTATGATCAACCATTTGCTTTGATTTAGGGCTTGTTTGATACATGGTGAATGTAGAAGATGGGAAGGGAGGGGGTAATGGTTAAGATGTTTGGTTAGACAAACTAATGGGGAGAGGAGGGGAATAGAGGGGAACAAAGGGGAGTGAAGGGGAAAGTGTAGGGAAATATGGTTACGTATATGGCAGCAGAAACAAAATTTTACTTGTCATATTCCATTGGAAAATAGATCCCATCAACAACTATAGATTGGGAAGGAAGGTTGTAAGGCATATACCTAGTCTTGGAGCAAGTCCAGTGACTTATCCTTGCAGTAGTGTGCTTCTTTCTCAAGTAACACTTGGACCGTTTTCGGCGGTGGCATCCTGGTGTAGCACCACAGATGGCAGTTGTCAGTGTCCTCCTAGCAGGTGGCAAAGGCCTCCACGCCTCTAGGTAGTCCATGCACACTACTTGGAACTCCTCACGTTCTTTAATAATAGACAAGGAGTTCTCCCTTGTAGTTAACGTGTTAGCGTTAACTTGCTCTCCTTTATTGTCTCTCTCTTATTGTCTCTCCTTTTTACGAGTAAGACTTTCTTGGATTATCACGTTACCACAATTGTGACAAAACAAAATTTGTCAGAGCTTATTATTGTATCTTCTGAAAGTCTCAATTACCCCTCTGTTTATATGAGGGTCATGGCCAGGGTTTCCAGATCAACTAAGAGTCAAAGAGACCAAATTTCATCAGTTTTCTGGAACCTATGAACCATGAATCAATCAATTCACACCTGAATTAATCGGTTCACATGTGAGTCGATCGCTCCAACACTTGAATCGATCGGTTCACCATGTTTCATATTCACGATCATATTGGCTTTTAATAATCAATTTATCACAACATGACTTAGATATTAATCATTGATCCTATCCCATTGATCATCTAATCGGTCAGTTGATAACCTGAATCGATCAATTCATAGATCTGAATCAATCAATGCACTTCTTGAACCAGTCGTTTTAGATTTCTGACAGCCAAACCTATTTAAATTGAATACCTAACACTTTAGTAATCAAGTTTAAACCACATTCATTAGCGAAATCTTATTCCATGTAAATTATATGTGTGTGATGTAAGGACCCTGACCCACGTTTTGGGATAACCCTATTTGTTTTGCTTAAGCATGTTGCTTATAACCTTACTCTAATCATCTGATATGTAATTAGGGCATGTTGGAAGCTTGAGTTTCTTGTTTTGAGCTTGTTTGGTCGATGCTTGTGTTTTGTTGTGAAGTTTTCAGTGCAAATTGAAATTCACCCAGAGTTAGGGGTTGATGTGCAAGTTTTCCACCTATAGTATGCTCCTTCTCTCTCTTAGCATCATCTATAAGAGAGAGATGGGTGTTGGATCAATGGGCTCTAGAGGGGGGGTGAATAGAGCTTCACAAACTTCACAAAATCAATTAGACCACCAATTTATATTTAGTGCAGAAACTAAACCAAACAATAGTTTGAAGTCTTAATCTAGCATTCAAAGCAAGGATAAGAGACAAGGAATAGCAAGCACTTAGACAGGTGGTTTAGAGTGGTTCCACATCCTAAACTTAGGAGCAATGTCAGTCCACTACCTAGAGTTGGTTAGGCTCTAGGATTTGCAACTTGGTTCTCTTATATATCACAATAAGATTATAAGATACAATAACCACACATCCAAGGACTTAGTTTCTCAAGCTAAGATCTTCTACCTCACCAAGGACTTACCCACTTTGCAAGTAGTCTTCAGCCTTCTTCAAAGGACTTACCCACTCTTGCTTTAGTCTTCAGCCTTGCAGGAATTACCCATCTTACTTGAGCTTTGCCTTGCACCTCTCCTTCTCTTGGAGAGCTTTTGCACCTTTCTCCTTCACTAGGAGATCTGGAGCAACTTACTTTCTTCACTCTTGAAGAGCAGCAACCATCTTCACCTTCACTCGGGGAAGAGCAGCATCAAGTTCTCTTTCACTTGGAGAAGAATCTTCAATCAATCTTCAAAGGGAATACGAGGTAGGAAGAGGGAATGGAGAGCTTTACATCATACAAGGGATAGCTCTCATACATAGGAACCTAACTCACTCATAGCTCATGAATTTGTCTTGAAGGTAGAGAGAGAAAGGGGCTCAAAGGCTTATAACTCTCTCAACTATGCTAGCATCAAGTTTGCAATTGAATGAGCAACCTTGGAATGAAGCTAAAGGGGTCTATTTATAGTTGAGGGTGTCCCTTTAAGTTGTGGGACACTTGGATACAAAAATAGACATTTTTTGTTCAAGGAAACAACTCTATTTTTGCCCAAAACACTCACCAACGGTCACATCACTTTTTTCTACAAATTTCGTACAGTGCAATTAGTCGAGTTTCAATAAAGATAACTCGACTGATCAAGTAAACGACAAAGCCGATATTCAAATGATCGGTCGAGTTTGTCCTGACAAAACTCGACCGACCATTTGAACTCAAAATGGTCAGTTACATGATCGGTTGAGTTATGTGAAAGCACAACTCGATCGATGCAATCTTCAGAAAATTGACCAAGAATGATCGGTCGAGTTTCAAGCCAGGGAAACTCGACCGACCAAGTGCCTATAATCAATTTTCTAATTCGCATCTAAAGTGATTAGCACTTGGTGAATTTTGTCCCAAACATTTTTCTTGTCTAAGTTACAAGTCAATTCATCATTACAAGTGATTACATAGATGTTTTAAGGTCATTTTCATAGAAATTCCAAAAAGCACACTTGTAGCTATTTTGACTTGAACTTGACCCATTCTAGGGCTTTGGATTTTAGATCCTTTTCATGTACCTAATGCACGCAAACAATCTTAAACACACATATTAGATAGATATGGGTGGAATGGTTAAGTGATTATCAAAATATATGTAATGTATAACCTCTAGGCCAACATTCTCCCCCTTTTTGACAATGACAAACCATTCCTCAAACATATTGAAAAGGATATGAAAGTTATACCTTTGCCTTGTGAATTAGGGGGATTCATGATACGAACAATTTTGAATTGCTCCCCCTCAAACTATGCTTCCTATAACTTGCATGGTTAGTTTCTCTACACATAGCAATACCAATATCCATGTAATGTGTAGTCCTTTGCAAGTTCACGTAAAGAACAATGAATTTGAACAAGAAAAGGATCTCATAGACAAAAACCATATTCTATCAAAGAGAAAGAAATATGATTGAGTTTCAAGATTGATCTATCACTTGAAATATCTCTCCCCCTTTTGACATTATCAAAAAGATAGGGGGTGTAGAAGAGCAAAAAAAAAAGGTCTTCCCCAAAACTCAACCAAAACAGACATGCAAGGCAGTAAGCAGCAATTTAAAGCATATAGCACACAACCACAGAGGAGAACACATAATCCAAGTCATAATAAAAAAATATAGCTCAAGACAGCACCAACGCATAAGATAAAATAGAGTAAATAGCCAAAGTGCATATCTAGGATATTACAGCTCAGATATAGGTCCTCATGAAAGCAACTACAACCATAAAGCGATAAAATAGAAATGAGAAATAGTACAACTCAGAAGAATGTGCCAGGTTGTTTCTTATACAAAAGAGTCTAGAAAGATGTAAATGATCGACATGCTAGACTATAAGCTAAGAAACCACCTAAACATCTAAGCTATCTTTATCTATGGTATCATCATCGCCAGGGTTGTAGTCCTCATCCCTGTTAAAAGGGGCAGCAGTGCCAGCATCAGATCCAACATCATCACTACCATCGTCGTTGGAAGCATCCTCGCCATCACCTTCCTCGGCATCAGCATCATCATCCTCGGCCTGGTCTGGCATCTCCTCATCATCAGGAGGGCCCAAGGAACGACCGGTCCAGTGGGCATTCTGCTCAGCCCATGACATACCAAGAGTAAGAAGCTCCTTGGCCTATGGGAAGCATGGAGTAGAGTCACCCAAGGAGGTGAGCAGAGTGGCCAGGGATCCAACAGGTAACAGCAAAATGACGGGATCAGAACAACCAGTAGCAAACGGTGGTGGAGCGGCAGCGGAAGGCTCGGCAGCAGGGAAGTAATGCTTGTATGCATAAGAAGCATAGGCACTACTTGGGTATGGCTGGTAGGTGGGGTAGGGTGAATCATATGATAGGTTCATGGTAGACATGATTGAACATAGATCCTGGTGCAGGTGTTCCTGAACCTGTCGGTTGTATGCCTGTTCATGCATCATATATCTCAAGAGGGTTTCATTGGATGCATGGAAGGACACACGGCTGGGTCGAGGATGTGGCTGTGGAGGTGGAGCACGGGTGGAGGAGGATGGGGCAGCTGAGGTAGAGGTAGAAGTAGAAGCACCGGAGGCAGGAGAAAACACATGGACCACCTTCTGAAGAGTGGTCTCACTAATACAAACACCTTTTCTAGCAACCAGGTAATGGAAGTCAGAAAAGAGGGATTTATCGGTGGTGAACTGGAAAAGACCACAGATCAGAGCTGGGTAGGGAGGGTGAGTGCCTTTGGTGTTCTTTCTGGTGTCGAAACAGGTCATGTAATGTAAGATATATCTGGCCCATTTGACACCAATATTGTTTAACAAACAATACATAATGACTGCAGTGTTTTCCGCAATGTCCATTTGATTTTGCTTAGGATGGACATTACAGTTAATCACCAAAGCCAGTATGCACCTCTGAAGGTCAAGAGCAGATGAAGGCAGGGTAGACTTCTTCTTGTAGACCACGTCGGGTTTCTTTAAAAACCGATGAATGTCTGGTAGCGTCAATTCATGGTGTTTGTAAAAACCTTACAGGTCAAGAAGATCGAAATATTATCCATAGTCCTTACGCCAAGTGTCATTTTCCTCGTCTCTGGAAAAAAAGATGTTTAAAGTACCCTCATAGATTTGGAAACGGCTACCGACGATCATCGAAGTAAGAACTATTTCAGTATTCAGCGGGGGGATAAGCGAATCATAGTTCCAATGCAAATTTGCGTAGAACTAGTGTACTGCCTTAGTGCTAGACATGTGATTATTAAAGTAGTCACGTTCGATCGCAAGGGCAGATAGGTGATGGCTGGCGAGAAGCCTCGAAATAGATTTAATAACTGGTTGAAAATGATTTGGGTCAAGCAAGGGGCAAAATAGAAAAGGAGTTCGGGGAAGAAGATCCTTGTACCAATTTACCACCTCAAGAGACACAAAGGAGGTGTTATCAAAAGGAATCAAACGATTAGTCGAGGAAGAGGCTTGAGCATTGCCGAGAGCAGCATGTTTTCATCTTTGGGAAGCCATGGAAATGAAAACAAGAAGAAAAATGTGCACACGAGAAAAAGCAAACCTCAAACACCAAAGAAACACCACCATGAGCGCCCAGGGAGGTCAAGAACAGGGTTGCTAGGTCGCCCTAGGGCTAGGAATGGGAGGTTTAGGGCTGGGTGTGAGAGATTAGGGCTTAGAGGTAAGGAATTGGTCGGCTATTTTCTAGTTGCAAGGGAATATAGTCCGCCGATCCTAACTTTTAAGTTGGCTCATCCCGTTGATCGGTCGAGTTTTGAGTGTTGTAAACTCGACTGAACGGTCCACTGAAGAACTGCTCTCGGCTCCTGATCGGTCGAGTTTTCCAGGGTGGAAACTCGACCGAAGGTCAACCTGACCTAACAGTCACATTCTTAGATTCTAGCCATATACATACCGATTAAATTCATTTTTCCATTCTATTATGTATAATTAACATACTTAGGCACATTTAGCTCATCATTGGGCACTATTTAGCGATAAAACATAAAATTCGAGAAAAACCCAAAAGCAAGCAAAACTAAGCATGTTGACAGACAATTTAGGCACAAATAAGCATATAAAGGCTAGATAAGGTGAAGATAGACATGAGAAAGCATATAGAGGTTTGCCATACCCAGACCCGCATACAATACGGGTAAGCGGTGCGGTTCCACGGGTATATGGTTCTGTACAAAAAAATTTAAAAAGCATACAAACTGAATTCTGGACACATTTTAAGGCCCAAATTGATTAGAAACTGTCCCAAAATATGTATAAAATAACTACTATTCAAATTTTCCAACTTATTGGCTACTAGAGTAACACGAAGATGTTGTTGGCTGCTAAAGCAACACAAATATGCATAGAACACAGACCACATAATGCATTATAGGCAATCAATGAATAAAGCGCATTCCAGGAAATAAAAATATGAGATACGGATAGAAGGAAGCAATACAAGAAACAAATGATTAACGCGAGACTATAACCAACGAATTGAACAAACATCAACAAAAGGCAATAAAATACCTTTCCATACGGTCTGGGAATCAGCGCACACACATGTGAAGAAGAATATCCCCGTTCAAAGAAGTTGGAACTAGAGCAGAGCAGTAGAGTAGTCTGGGCAGATTTTGGGAGTCTGATCGACCAAGAGGGATTCGCCTAGCGATGGACAAGCTTCGAGCTTGGCGGACTTCTGGAGCAGAATCTAGAGCTGGAGCCGATGGGGTGGGATTTCGGGCACAACTGCTCACTGGAAGCCAAAGTCTGCTCGGCCAGAATGGAGGAGGGGGTGGGTCGACTGGATTAGACTGAGGGTGTGCTTACAGCTTCCTGCTGGGACGGAGTCGAGGTCCCAAGCTACGAAGCAGGTGATTGAAGGAAGCGAGTGGATGAGGCAAGGAACTCATGGTGTGGAGACTGGAGAACGGGACTACGGGAGGCTCTCGAGCAGCCGGGACCCTGGGAGTGGAAGCCTAGCACAAGAGGCAGAGCGTTATGCCGAGCACGGTTGCAGTATGTAACCAAGCCCTAGTTTTTCTCTTGGTGAGTTGCTACTCGCTACTGAGAAGAACGACTGAACTGAGTGAGAGTAGTACTAGTGTGAAGAACAATTGAAAGGGCTGAAACTAAACCAGAGTGCTGAACTGGAAAAATAAAGGTGGCATTTGCTAATGCGGGTACACGGGTAAAGGGAGTATGGGTATGTCTGTACCCATGAGTGGACCTGTAATAATACGGATATGCGGGTAAGCGGGTACACGGGTATACGAGTCTAGAAATCTGGACCCGTGACGGGTTTTAGCGGGTAAGGATTTGCGGGTACATGGGTAGACCCGTATCCATTTACAACCCTATATATAAAAGAGTCTAGAAAGATGTATATGATCGACATGCTAGACTATAAGCTAAGAAACCACCTAAACATCTAAGTTGTCTATATCTACGATATCATCATCGCCAGGGTTGTAGTCCTCATCCCCATCAGAAGGAGCAGCAATGCCAGCATCAGATCCAACACCATCACCACCATCGTTGTCGGAAGCATCCTCACCATCACCTTCCTCAGCATCAACATCATCATCCTCGGCCTGGTCTGGCATCTCCTCATCACCAGGAGGGCCCAAGGAACGACCGGGCCAGCGGGCATTCTGCTCAGCCTACGACATACCAAGAGTAAGAAGCTCCTTGGCCCGTGGGAAGGATGGAGCAAAGTCACCCAAGGAGGCGAGCAGAGTGGCCAGGGGGCCAGTAGGTAACGGCAGAATGACGGGAGTAGAAAAACCAGCAAAAAACGGTGGTAGAGCGGCAGTGGAAGGCTCGGGAGTAGGGAAGTAATGCTCGTATGCATAAGAAGCATAGGCACTACCTGGGTATGACTGGTAGGTGGGGTAGGGTGAAGCACGGGATAGGTTCATGGTAGACATGATTGAACATAGATCATGGTGTAGGTGTTGCTGAACCTTTCGGTTGTACGCCTGTTCATGCATCATATATCTCAGGAGGGTTTCATTGGATGCATGGAAAGACACACGGCTGGGTCGAGGATGTGGCTGTGGAGGTGGAGCATGGGTGGAGGAGGATGGGGCAACTGAGGTAGAGGCAGAAGTAGAAGCACCGGAGGTAGGAGAAAACACATGGACAACCTTCTGAAGAGTGGTCTCACTAATACAAACACCTTTTCTAGCAATTGGGTAATGGAAGTCAGAAAAGAGGGATTTATCAGTGGCGAACTGGAAAAGACCACATATCAGAGCTGGGTAGGGAGGGTGAGTGCCTTTGGTGTTCTTGTCGGTGTCAAAACAGGTCATGTAGTGTAAGATATATCTGGCCCATTTGACACTGATATTGTTTAACAAACAATACATAATGACTGCGGTGTTTTCCGCAATGTTCATTTGATTTCGCTTAGGATGGACATTATAGTTAATCACCAAAGCCAGTATGCGCCTCTCAAGGTCAAGAGCAGATGAAGGTAGGGTAGACTTCTTCTTGTAGACCACGTCGGGTTTCTTTAAAAAACCGATGAATGTCTAGTTACGTCAATTCATGGTGTTTGTAAAAACCTTCCGGGTCAAGAAGATCGAAATACTGTCCATAATCCTTACACCAAGTGTCATTTTCCTCGTCTCCAGCAAAAAAGTCGTTTAAAGTATCCTCAGAGATTTGGAAATGGCGACCGAAGATCATTGAAGTAAGAACTATTTCAGTATTTGGCGGGGGGATAAGCGAATCGTAATTCTAACGCAAGTTTGTGTAGAACTCGTGTACTGCCTTAGTGCTAGACATGTGATTGTTAAAGTAGTCACGTTCGATCGCAAGGGCAGACAAGTGATGGTTAGCGAGAAGCCTCGAAACAATTAATAACCGCTTCAAAATGATTTGGGTCAAGCAAGGGGCGAAACGGAAAAGGAGTTCGGGGAAGAAGATCCTTGTACCGATTTACCGCCTCAAGAGACACAAAGGAGGTGTTATCAAAAGGAATCAAGCGATTAATCAAGGAAGAGGCTTGAGCATTGCCGGGAGCAGCACGTTTTCATCTTTGGGAAGCCATGGAAACGAAAACAAGAAGAAAAACGTGCACACGAGAAAAAGCAAACCTCAAATACCGAAGAAACACCACCACGAGCGCCTGAGGAGGTCAAGAACTGGGTTGCTAGGTCGCCCTAGGGCTAGGAACGGGAGGTTTAGGGCTGGGTGTGAGAGCTTAGGGCTTAGAGGCAAGGAATTCGTCAGCTATTTTCTAGTTGCAAGGGAAAATAGTCAGTCGATCCTATCTTTTAAGTTGGCTCAGCCCGTGGATCGGTCGAGTTCTGAGTGTGGTAAACTCGACCGAACGGTCCATTGAACAACTGCTCTCGGCTCATGATCGGTCGAGTTTTCCAGGGTGGAAACTCGACCGAAGGTCAACCTGACCTAACAGTCACATTATTCGATTCTAGCCATATACATACCGATTAAATTCAATTTCCATTCTATTATGTATAATTAACATACTTAGGCACATTTAGCTCATCATTGGGCACTATTTAGCGATAAAACATAAAATTCGATAAAAACCCAAAAGCAAGCAAAACTAAGCATGTTGACATGAAATTTAGGCACAAATACGCATATAAAGGCTAGACAAGGTGAAGATAGACATGAGCAAGCATATAGGAAAAAGACAACTAGCTAGATCACATGGCAAGATTATTCAAATCAACAATAAGCAGTTTAGATCAAATAAAATTAAATTGATCTCTAGCTAGAGGTTTTGTAAAGATATCTGCCAACTGATTTTCTGTGTCCACATGTGTGATATAGATATCTTTCTTGGCAATGTGGTCATGAAGAAAATGATGGAGAACCTCTATATGCTTGCTCATGTCTATCTTCACCTTGTCTAGCCTTTATATGCTTATTTGTGCCTAAATTGCCTGTCAACATGCTTAGTTTTGCTTGCTTTTGGCTTCAAAGGAGGAGTCAATTGGATTTAATTTTCCAAAGAGATGATTTAATAAGAAGATGGAAGCTAATAATTCAAAATTACTAATAAACAAATACGCGCCATCACATGAAAATTTATACTAATATATGCTAGATTGACTATATTATATTGAAAATTTTGAGAAAAAAAGCAAAAAGCATAAAATACCACATGAAGCCATAGAATGTAAGAGATGTTATTCGTGAGAATCTTATAATAGTCGTGCTAAATGAAAAAAAATCAAGAAACATAATTAGTAAAAAAGTTATTATTCCATTATATTTGTTCTTAATGGTTAAAATACCATTATGTTTTGTTCATTAACATGGAATTAAAATGCATAAATAGGAATAGTATTCTTTATATGGAGTTGGTTTCCCTATCCCTAGATGACAATAAAATTCATAACTAAAAAACATAGTGTGTATGAATTGTTTAATAATGTTTGGATACAAATTGAACATCATTGTGGTTATGTCCTTTTATGCCGAATCAACACAAGTGAATCTACAAATTTATGATCAACCATTTGCTTTGATTTAGGGCTTGTTTGATACATGGTGAATGTAGAAGATGGGAAGGGAGGGGGTAATGGTTAAGATGTTTGGTTAGACAAACTAATGGGGAGAGGAGGGGAATAGAGGGGAATAAAGGGGAGTGAAGGGGAAAGTGTAAGGAAATACGGTTACGTATATGGCAGTAGAAACAAAATTTTACTTGTCATATTCCCTTTGGAAAATAGATCCCATCAACAACTATAGATTGGGGAGGAAGGTTGTAAGGCATATACCTGGTCTTGGAGAAAGTCTAGCAACTTATCCTTGTAGCAGTGTGCTTCTTTCTCAAGTAACACCTGGACCGTTGTCGGTGGTGGCATCCTGGTGTAGCACCACTGATGGTAGTTGTCAGTGTCTTCCTAGCAGGTGGAAAAGGCCTCCACTCCTCTAGGTAGTCCATGCAGACTATCGGGAACTCCTCACGTTCTTTAAGAATAGACAAGGAGTTCTCCCTTGTAGTCAACGTGCTAGCATTAACTTGCTCTCCTTTATTTTCTCTCTTATTGTCTCTCCTTTTTACGAGTAAGACTTTCTTTGATTATCACGTTACCACAATTGTGACAAAACAAAATTTGTCAGAGCTTATTGTTGTATCTTCTGAAAGTCTCAATTACCCCTCTGTTTATATGAGGGTCATGGCCAGGGTTTCCAGATCAACTAAGAGTCAAAGAGACCGAATTTCATCAGTTTTCTAGAACCTATGAACCATGAATCAATCAATGCACACCTGAATTAATTGGTTCACATGTGAGTCGATCACTCCAACACTTGAATCGATCGGTTCACCATGTTTCATATTCGTGATCATATTGGCTTTTAATAATCAATTTATCACAACATGACTTAGATATTAATCATTGATCCTATCCCATTGATCATCCAATCAGTCAGTTGATAACCTAAATCGATCAATTCATAGATTTCAATCAATCAGTGCACTTCCTGAACCAGTCGTTTTAGATTTCTGACAGCCAAACCTATTTAAATTGAATACCTAACACTTTAGTAATCAAGTTTAAACCACATTCATGAGTAAACTCCTATTCCATGTAAATTATATGTGTGTGATGTAAGGACCCTGATAACACCCAAATTAGCGCATATTTTCTATGCATTTTATCTATAGTTTTGTGCCACTTTAGTCTTAATATGCACTCTTTTGTTCATGTTTTATGCTTTCTGTCTCGAATTAGATAAAAGTAGTAAAAATAGCCAATAATGTAGCTAATTAGCCAATTTTTGACTTACACGCACCGAAACTAGCCAATTTTGGGACTCTCAAGTACCGAACCTGAAAAGACAAGAATTCCAGCAGCTGGCCGATATGGTCTGCCCGATACGGTTGCCCGATACGGCCTAGCCGATACAACTGCCTGATATGGTCTGCCCGATACGGTTGCCCAATACGGCCTGCCCGATACAGCTGCCCGATACAGCCTTCCCGATACAGCTGCCTGACACCCCCCCTGCCCGACACGGTCGTCGGGCGATAGTCATATTGGCCCACATGATGCCTCAAGATCGAAGCCACAGATGCAGGACACGTGGACCAATAAAAGCTACAACTCCCATCAACTCACTGCCTATAAATAGCAGTTGCCAACCTACACAGCAAAGGAGGAGCCGGAGGGAGGACCCTGCAAGAGCTAGTGCCTAGACCAAGGAGCTAGTGTGTCGAGTTACCCAAAAGTCTACTACCTGATACGGTTGCCCGATATGGTCTGCCTGATACGGTTTCCCGATACGGTCTGCCCAATACGGTATGCCTGATACGGTCTTCCCGATATGGTCTGCCTGATACGGTTGCCCGACACGGTTGCCTGATACGGCTGCCCGATACGGTCTAGAGAGAGAGAGAGACGAGGAGTCCAGAGGGATGAAGAGAAGACCTAAGGGCCGAGATATGACCTGCACAGAGGCCGAGGAGCGAGAGCCACCTCTCCTCTATGGGCTATATCTCTTCCCTCTTATCTTTCATTCTACTGCATTCCTTTATTTCTTGTACAAACGATGTTTATCCATCTTTGTTCGGTGCCAGCTATGCTTGTCTATGGCTAGTTAGCTCCTTCTTGGCTACATAGCCTGATCTGGGCATGTTTATATACTTTTGCCTTAAGCAAGTAGATTCATATCAGATCTAGTATGTTGCATGTTCTATTTTCTCTTTCCAAGTTATGATTGCTAGTTTGGTTGATCTCTTACTCGCTTGAACTGCTATTTCTGCCTATATCGAGAGATAGGTTGTAGGAATAGCTAAGAGATGATAGTTTGGATCTGAACCTGAGAGGAGGACGGTCTAAGGTATTCTGTTCCTAACACCCTAGAATATCCTAAGACCCGAGAGGGAACTTAGTGTATTCTGAGGTGTTGATATGTCATTCCTCGAGAGAGGGTCATTGACATATTGTTGATGGTTTTAGTCACGCATCGCGAGAGCGAGTGGGATGACCCCACAGGACAAATGCCACTATGCATACTAGATGCTTGCTTTGGTGTTCAAGGGTTGTCTACGCCCGAGAACGAGTGCATAGACTGCCCCGTTTGTGGTTACATAGCCAAGAACTCTCTTTCTCTGTTTAGTAGACTCACGAGCTCTGTTTTGTTTTATTTTGTTTTATATCGTGACAACCCGCTAGACTAGTTCTAGAAATTACTTTTATCGACTATCGTCTTAGCTTATCTAACTAAAGAATGAGATCTGTGGCATCCTAAACGTCACCACGTCCCTGTGTTCAACCCCGTATATCTACTTCGACCCCGTAATAAAGTTGTGGGGGCTAGAAGGTTTCAGGTTATAAATTTAAAGCTTGATTCCTTCCTTTGTCCCGCGTTCATTTCCAGACGTGAGAAAAAGGCCAATCAACTTTTGGCACCGTTATCGGGGAGGTGGTTTTCCACATTTACACGCCTAGTAGATTTTTGTTCTGTCACTATAAGTCTGTATATACATGCATAGTTTTCCTCTTACTTTACACATACTTGTTCATATATACTAAATCCCTTTTCTTTTTCTCATACCTTTTTCAGCCATGGACCTTGCTTCCGTAAGACAAGTCATCTTGTCCACCTGTCCTCCCGAGTTTTTCCGCAGTTCTGACTGCTGGAAAATAATTGAAGGTCATGCTCTACATCTAGTCGAGTTATACTTACCTCCACTGTCGTCATATGTCGAGATTCCAACAACGGAGACTGTCAGTCAGCCATCGACTCCCATGCTATCATGGGATCAAGATTTGATTAAGGAAGTGGAGTTGTCTAGGGGAGGTATTCAAGCACTCACCTCCTTAGCCCCTCATCTCCAAGAAGATGTCGATCCAATGCAACAACTTTTAGACAAGTAGGAGCATCATCTCAAAGTAGCCACCGAGGCTGCAGACCGCAGTAGAAGTCTACATCAAATTGTTGAACAAGGATTCATCCTAAAGCATCAGTTTGATACAGCGAGTTCTGCTTATATGTGCATGGCAAAATTGACGGGTCTCGAAAGCATTGCTTCTCAAGTACAACAACTTCATGATAAAGATGTTGAACAAGGCAGGAGGCTCCAAGAGCTCATCAATTTGGTTAGAAACCGATTACAAATGCCATCACAAGACAATGAAGATGTTAGTCATCAAGACCATTCCATTGGGTCTGAAGTGGAGTATGCATCACCATCCTATTTATACCATCAACTAGATTCATCGGGATTTTTCTGTGAAGACCAACCCACTCCGGGAAGCCCTTCATTCTATCCAGATGACCCAGCTGATGAACCAGTGGAAGAAATGAGTCATAGACATGAATGGATCTATGATGACGATGATGAAGACTCAAAAAGGCAATCGACCTCACAACCAAAAGGTTGGTTTGAGGAACCAGAGTTAGATATTAAACCAGACCAGAGTGACATTTCTCATATTGAGACTTGTCATTTCGCTTTGAGTAGTACACCAACCATGGTTTGGAACAATTTGTTCGATGACGACGATGACGGCAGCTGCTCGACGTGGAGCAGTGAGTATAGTAATGAAGACGAGTTGGAGCAGCACGAGCCATCATTCACCACCACCCCTTTACAAGGCTTGGTGGATGTCAAGGGGGTAGGATGGACGGTTCACTACAACATGGTTGTTGAGCATGAAGATGGTGCGCTCCCGCTAGAGGCTTACAACACCGGCCAACTAGGGTGGCTGAGTGCAATCCATGAGGTCGGGAGGCATGGGGTGATGGGATCTTTGATTTCGAAAATTGTATGGTCCCAGATCGAGTCTATCACTAAAACTAAAACAATTTGCCCGCAAGCGTATGGGGTACAGTTGTAGTATAGATCAAGGGCAAGATGCTAGGTCAAACCACGGAGATAGAGGGGGCTCTAGAGTTAGAAGGCGTAAGCTATGTTCCTTTTGCGGAGATTAAGGTTTTTAGGGTTTAAAGGTTGGTTGGTTGTTGATTAAGCTAAGTGAGCAAGTAGGAAAAGCAAAATGAAACTAAGTTATCAAAAGACTAAATTAGCAATCTAAGTTAACAAGCTATCTAAACAAGAGCAAGAACAAACTATACTAGACTAAGTAAGCAACTAGCAATTGAGAGCCTAAGTTAACCACTAATCAAGATCAAAGACCTAAATTAACACTTAGCTAGCAAAACTAAGCAATCGACTAAGTTAACTAAAGCAATTGAACTACACTAGCATTAACAAGCAAACTAGGCAATTAGGGTTTTAAGCAATTAGATGAAGGAGGTGGGCCATTTGGGAATGTGACCTTGACATTAATTGGGGGATGTCACCATAATAAGCAATAAGCATATTTCATTCTAGACTACCAAACCAAACAACAAGGTGGGTGCTATGAGGATGTACCCTATGCTACTAGTTGGAGAACTAGGGCTAGGTGTAATTCTCATAGGACTTACCAAGTCTAGGTCTCTAGGATAAGTGGTATTAGTCAATTGAGGACCAAGGGTAAGGATGGGAGTAGAGATGAGGACATTTGACCTCATGCCACTAGCCACCTCAACCTTTAGGAAATCCTAGACAATTGCACTAATCACACTTATACTAGTCACTTAGAACTCACATTTGCATGTAGGAAGAAGGTGATTATGTAGGAAGATAGGGGGTTAGCTAGGGATCCGAATTAGGGACCTAGGAGCCAATCCTATGATAGCTACATAGAAACCAACACCCTAGAGGCAAATGTCTTCAAGCACCACAAGGCAAGCAATTAATGTAATTAAACAACAATCACATGCACAAGTAATGGGAAATGAGATACAAGCAAAGGTAATCCTCATAGAAGTGAAATATGTTCATTACAAATTATATTCCCCCAACATGGTATCAAAGTCACATTTTTGCCCCAAACAGCCCACCCAAGGGGGCTTAGCTATACATGATCAAAACAGAAACAAAGGAGAAGGGAAAGAGAGTAGGAAACGCCATGGATGCTTGATGAAGCTTGACTTCTTCACCTCCTTGCTGCCAGCCACAAACCTCCTCCTCCAATGGTGCCCAAGAGCATGGAAATGGTGGAATGGATGGATAGAAACCTAGAGAAACTAGGTTTCTATGGTGGAAATGGGATTAAATGCAAGGAAAGTAGGTGGATGAGAGTAATGGAGGTAAGGGAGCAGCTGGGGGTGGCTAGGAAGTGCTCTCCTTCGAGCCCTAGAAGCAACTAGTGCTTATATAGGAGCTAGGGCTAAGTGGGGGTAAAATAGGAAAAACAGTGAAAAGTTGTGTAGGGTAGGTGATCACCACGGTCGTGGTGGGTGTGACACGGTCGTGGTGAGGGTAGTGGGGTACGGCCATGGGGGGTGAATACAGTCGTGGTGTGAAGGTAGTGGTGGTGGCCACGGCCGTGGCGGAGTGCCACGGTCATGGTGGGTAACATGCACCACGGCCGTGTTGGGTAACACAACCATTTTGGAGGAGTTGGAGGTGACCGTGGGGAGGGGCCATGGGCGTCTTGATTGTCTTCGGCCACGGTCGTGGCGACTTGGCCACAGTCATGGCTTTCTGGGCAAATTCCCTGTTGGCAACTGACTTTTCACAATGAATTCCCACGATCGTGGCAGGGTGCCACGGCCGTGTTCTCTTCTCCTGACCACGACCGTGCTGATGGCCACGGTCGTGTTGTCTTCACTGGCCACGGTCGTGGCTGGGAGGCCACGGTCATGGGTGATCTAAGGAATGCCCTGTTGCAACCTGTTGGAACTTGGCAATAAACCCACGACCGTGGCATTGGGGCCACGGCCGTGGTGAGGCTTGACTTCTTGATTTTGCTTCATACTTTGTCAATTTCGGCTGTCTTTGCTCGGGGATGATCCTTGGCCACTGGAGGTAGGTTGAGGGAGACTTTGGGGCCTTCTTTGGGCCCCTCCTTGAGTGGGGGAACCCTAGAACTCCCTCTCTCTCTCTCTCTCTCTTCCATCTAAGCATGGTCCAAGTACCTAAAAAATGGTGCAAAGAACATCCATAAGCATATTTGCAAGGATAATCACATTGGGGAGAACAACATGTAATTCTAATGCATTTGAATGTGATAAAGGTACAAAATGACACAAGATACAGCCCTATAATAGAGTTGGATCACCACCCCAAACTTGAAACATACTTGTCCTCAAGTATGCTCCAACTCAATCTCTTTTCCATTTTCCACAATCAGAAGATATGACAACTGCAATATGATGGGCAACAAATGCTAAATGGGATCAAAGGTGACTAGGTACATGCAAATCACTTCCCTCCTCTTCTACTTTCACAAACCAACCATGAAGAGAGCACAAATCACATGAACTTCGCATATAATGCATGGATTGCACAAGTTATCAATATCTCATTCATAAGGTTCCGGGTAGACCATTTCATGATGATGTTAATCGCCGATGACTAGGAGTGTTGTTTCACCTTCATGCGTTCAACTTTATGCTTCGAGTTATGCCAAATGACCCACATGGATGCGGAAAAGGGATAAAGTGAGCTAGGTTTAATGTTTCCTAGCTCCATGGGTGTGAAAGAATGAAGAAAGGGTTGCGGTAAGATTTGGAGTGCTATTACACACTCTTCTTTTCTTTATTTGAATGCTCTTAAACAAGAGCATCCTTTTATTTTATTTTTGCTTCTCTTTTCTTTTTTCTTTGCCCTTGGTGTAGGTAGGGCATATGGTGGATAGAGTGAAGTGAGGAGATAAAGATGTGGCCACCCCAAACTTTTGGAGGTGGCCACGGCTAATATGTGCACTTTGGCATCTTTTCCTGAGGCGGGGAGGCATGAAGATGATGAAAGATTGGTCGGGTCAAAGAGGGGTCACTTGGCATAATCTTTCCACATAAGGTCTCCTACATGAAAACTAGTCCGACACTTCACCATAGATATCACATCACATGAATGAACCAAATGAAATCCATATATCAATCAAGTAACTCCACAAACATTAAACGTTCTATGCTTGCTCGGATCATAATTCAATCAAACCAACACATTCCCAAGGGAGGTGATGAGCATGTAAGAAGTCACTCGTTGATACCACATAGCACTTCATGATAGCATATCATCTTGTATTTGTCAAAGATAAGCAATTTCATTCAATATGGTAAAGATTGAGTCAAAACATGCTTTTTGGACAAGAAACATCAAATCTGGGCAAAATTGGCCAAAATGGTGTCAAATTGTAGTAAATCACATTCAAACACAAGTTTAGGTAAAAAGCAAGTAAATCCTAGCTAAAACATGCAAAAATTAGCAACAAACTACATGAGATGCAATGCATGGCTGAAAAAGCAAAAATTTTGAAAAATTACTCAAAACTGTAGAAATCAACTACATGCCATGTAAAGATGCAATGAAAAGAACAAAAACAATAAAACTAAACTAGATGGCATAGGTGATATCAAAATGACAAAAATAGAGAGATAGGGTGATGCATACCGCCCTACCCACCCCAAACTTTAGAATCATGCTGTCCTCAGCATGAAACTATAGCTTAGGGGAGATAGGGGAAGTGTCATGGTTGCAGTGGCTGATCTGGCATGTTCGGAGGATATGGAGGAGGAGATGAGTATGGAGCTGAGCTTGACGGAGGATGCTAGTAAAAGTGCCCCCAGTAGTCATCCTGGGGTGGAGGGTAAGTCTGTGGATACCCAGCTAAACCACCCCAAAAATCTGCGCCCCATTCAGGGTTTCTTTCTACTTGGGTGTGGTGATATTGATACGAGTGGTTGATCTGATAGTGCATCTACTGCTGATCATGCCACATTTGCTGCTGGGCAAGCTGCATGTCACTTTGGATCTTCTGAATGCTCTCAAGGTGTGCCTGGATTATGACCATGTCATAGGCATTCCCTGAGGGTGGCTGCAGCTAGGATGTCTCCTCATCCCTCCTTCTTGTTCTTCGGGGTTGCCTTTGTTGTGCATGTTCTTGCTCCTGCCCTTGTACATTTGATTCGGTAATGTCTTCCTGTACGGCAACGGCTCCCCTAGTATACGTCTCTCTCAGGTGGTCTAGCTGCCATGCCATCAATTTTTCCCTTAACCTGTTGCCAGGTCCCAACACAGATATTAGGGGTTCCACATGATATGGCAGCTCTAGTTCAAAATCGTGCACACTTGTAGTTAAGTAAATCATTCTTTTATCCTTCATTTTTATGGTGTGCGAGCGCGTCAGATAGTTGAGGTCAACACGTTCTGCCTCAATCACGTCTTGTGCCCCCGAGAGATCATATCCCAACGCTAGTGCAATCGAAGTCACAAATCCCCCCATGACAAATGGCTTTGTGCTCTTGTAGGGTATGGACTTCATATGATCGATCAAAAGAACTCCAAGGTCAATGTACCTCTTGTAGTGCATACCGATCAAGACAATCATATCCTTTTGGGAAATGCTGCCTTGGTTGTCGTATCTACCCACAATCGTGTTAGCCAAGACCTTCTGCACGTAGCGCGTTAGCGGGTTACATATAGTAGCAGTTTTTGATCTACCCGCGTAGTAGTCTTCTTTGCCTGTGAAGCTCTTCTAGTAATAAGCATAGTTCAGAGTGCCGTCTCTCTCTAACAAGCTGTCATCCAATTTCACGGCTTCTTCAGGACTAGAGGCAAAGATGGCATTCAGCTCAGTGGAAGTGAGGGTGTGCATGTTGCCCATCATGGCAAATCTGAGTGCATCACAACCCCTCACTTTTGTCTTCTCCATAGTGGCAAAGAATTCTCAGGTCAAAGTGGGATATGTAGGTTGGGGTGTGAAAAGAATATTCCACAACCCAATCCTCTTCAAGCCCATTTCCACTATCTCTTTGATTCCAAGATCTTCAATTGTCTTCTCACAACCGTACCTGGAGGCGACGAATCGCCTTGTCATGCACTCAGGGTAAATGAGCTCGACTTTCCTTTGCCTGTGTCCTCTACCATAGGACACCCCCGCCGGTGCTTTGCCCAGGGTTCTTTCTCTGTCAGCCTCCAAATGTGCCAAAACATCTTCCCCTTCCGGCTCAAGCTCCACCTCTTCCTCGCTGTTATCTTCTTCCTCCTCCATTCTATAGGATTGTGACCCCGAACTGGTATCGAGGTTATACCAACGTGCCGACTGTTCCTCTTCTTGCTGCAGTTGCCGCGAGGGTTGCAGCTGCACATCACGTCTCACTTCCGCGCTAGATGTCGAGTGGTGGGGTGGTGTGGGCTTTGGAGGCAACCTGGATGAGGACGACGCCGCTTTAGATCTCTGGTTTTTTTTGCGGCCTCCGGCTCGATCTCATCAATGAGGTTGTCCAGGTCGACCCCCATGGACTCCTCCTCTTCTTCGTCCTCTCCCTCATAGGTGGCGTCCGTGATATGGTGGCTGTCAGATTAGTGGGAGTGTGATCCGCTCACCGATTGTGACTGGCGGAGGGAATGGTGGGCAGAGGTGGTAGGTGAGGGGGTGTGGGATGGAATGGATACATGAGAGGAGGCATTTTTAGAATGCCGTTTCCCTCCGGTGAGGATGTCCGTCCCCTTCGTAATAGCCTTCCCAATCTTTTTCATGGCGGAGATGGAGGTAAAGGTGGTGATTTTTGAATTTGGGTGGAGAAGGTGGTGTGGATGTGGTTTTATGGGTGGAATGGAAGGATAGTGATGTATGGATGGTGGGTATATGATTAGTGGTGGATTTGGGCAAGAATGGAAGGGTTTTTGTAGAGGTTTTGTGTAGGGGAGTTGCTGGGCGGAATGGAGATGGAAATGGAGATGGAGAGGTGATTGGGAGAGATTGGACGGTGGAAATGGTAGAGGAATGGATGGGGATCAATTTGTAATGGATTGGGGATCAAACAGAGGTGGTTTTGGGGGTTGGAAGTGGTGAATGGGGGAGCACGGTGGTGGTTGTTGGAACCACGGTCATTTTCTAGAGGTGGAAGACGATAGAATGAGGAGGGGGTCGGGTTTGGACGTTTAAAAGTATATTTTTTTCCTGAACCGGGTTCGGCCACGGTCGTGGCCAGGGTTGGGTAGCACGGCCGTGGCGGGTGCCACGGTCATGTTGTCGATGAAGAACTCCCCAGTTTGACCTCGCCACGGTCGTGGCCCGCCTTCTTCGACACGGCCGTGGTGAGGACCACAGTCGTGGGCAGTCTCCTTCACCACGGTCGTGGCAGCTCGCCACGGTCGTAGCTGTTCTTCAAAATAACCTGTAACTTTGGCCAACTTTGTGCAATAATTCCCAAGGCCATGACAATGTTCCACGGTCGTGTTTGGCCACATGAACCACGATCGTGGTCGAGCTCCACGGCCGTGGTGTTGTTCTTCTTTTAGCTTTCAAACTTTAAAACTTGAATTTTCGATTTTATTTGTTCTTTTGCCACAAATATGACTGAATGACCACGATTAACTTCTAGATCCTCTCTCTCTAATGTCTATCACCTGCCATCATCAAAACTCAAACAAAAACTGTAAAGCACAAGTGTGCGTGTGTGTATCGGTGTAAATGAAAACTAAAGTATAGAAAAGGAGAAGGTTCGAGAATCTCAAACCACGTGGGTTGCCTCCCACTAGCGCTAAATTTAACACCTTCAGCCATGCTTATTGATTGTTGAACTTTTTCACTTTTGCGAAATCTTCAAAAGATCCTTGTAGTAAATCCCTTTCTCATCCTCGTCCAAGCATTCTTCTTCCTCAGATTCTTCTTCTATAAGCATAATAATATCAAAGTCTTTATTGGCCTTGTCCGGGCCGACTTCAATAATAGATTTCAGCCTTTGCCCGTTGACGGAAAATTCCTTAGCTCCTTCTTTTGCACAAATAACCACTGCCCCGGATGGGTACACCTTCTTGACAAGGTAAGGACCTTCCCATCTAGACCGAAGCTTTTCGGGAAAGAACTTCATTCTTGAATTGTACAGCCATACCCATTTGTCGGGCTCAAACTCTTTCTTTTTTATGAGCTTGTCATGTAGGAACTTGGTTCTTTCCTTGTAGCTCTTTGACATTTCATATGCTTCATGTCGCATTTCTTCTAGCTCATGCAATTGAAACTTTCTTTTCATTCCGGCTTTCTCTTCATCGAAGTCCATCTTCTTCAGGGCCCAAAGTGCCTTGTGCTGTATCTCAACCGGCAAATGGCAACTCTTACCATAGACAAGCTTGAATGGTGTAGTGCCAATCGGGGCTTTGTATGCAGTCCTATATGCCCATAAAGCTTCATTGAGGCGAAGTGA
Source organism: Alisma plantago-aquatica (assembly GCA_963693085.1). Lineage (NCBI taxonomy): Eukaryota > Viridiplantae > Streptophyta > Magnoliopsida > Alismatales > Alismataceae > Alisma > Alisma plantago-aquatica. The sequence continues at coordinate 653,422,742 of OY856411.1, forward strand.
CCAATCCTTGCGGTCCGGTCACACCGTCTTCTCCAAGATGAGCTTTATCTCCCGATTTGCCAACTCAACTTGACCACTCATTTGAGGGTGGTAAGGAGTAGCTACACGATGGTTCACTCCATGTCTCTTTAGCAGCCCTTCGAAGGTGCGGTGGATGAAATGACTCCCGCCATCACTAATCATAGCCCTTGGAACACCAAAACGGCTAAAGATGTTGGATTTCACAAAATCACACACCACCTTATGATCATTTGTCCTTGTTGCCACAGCCTCAATCCATTTTGATACATAGTCTACGGTGACCAAGATGTAGACATACCCGAAAGAAGGAGGGAAAAGACCCATAAAGTCAATCCCCCAAACATCAAACACTTCTACAACAAGAATAGGTGATAGAGGCATCATGTCCCTCTTTGAGATAGTGCCCACTTTTTGGCACTTGAAGCAACTCTTGCAAAAGTCATGAGCATATTTGAACAATGTCGGCCAGTAGAATCCACATTGAAGAACTTTGGCGGCCGTGCGTTTCCCTCCAAAATGTCCTCCACACACTCCAGAATGGCACATAGATAAGACTTCTTGCTGCTCCATCTCCGGAATGCATCTCCTAATGAGTTGGTCCGGGCAATACTTAAAGAGGTGAGGGTCATCCCAAATGTAGTTCTTTACCATAGCAAACAATCTCTTGCTTTCCTCTGTTGTCCACATGCTCGGTATCCTCCCACTGGCTAGGAAATTTGCTATGTGCTTGTACCATGGCTTTTGGGAAGATGAGACCAAGAGTAGTTGTTCATGTGGCATTGTCTCTTTGATTGGACTTGTCATGTCAAAAGGTCCATCAAAGTGAGAGAGATGATCTGCTGCACCGTTTTCTATTCCTTTCTTATCCACAATTTCTATGTCAAATTCTTGGAGCAACAAAATCCATCGGATCAACCTTGGTTTTGAGTCTTTCTTGGACATGAGATATTTCAACGCAGCATGATCTGTGTAGATTGTCACTTTGTTTTGCAAGAGATATGGCCAGAACTTGTCAAGAGCGAAGATCACCGCAAGCAACTCCTTCTCGATAGTCGTATAGTTTCTTTGAGCATCGTCTAATGTTTTGCTTGCATAATAGATAGCATGAGGAATTCGGACAATGCGTTGACCCAGCACAGCCCCCACCGCCATATCGGATGCATCCGTCATGATCTCAAATGGCAGAGAGAAATCCGGGGGCTGCATGATAGGAACAGAGATAAGCCTTTCTTTTAAATGATTGAAGGCTTCAACACATTTGTCATCAAACTGAAATTCAACATCTTTCTCAAGTAATCAACAGAGTGGTCTTGAGATTTTGCTAAAGTCCTCGATAAAGCGCCGATAGAAACCTGCATGTCCCAAGAAAGATCGAACATGTATTACGGTTGAAGGAGTGTCGAGTGTAGAAATAAGGCCCACCTTGGCCTTATCAACTTCAATCCCATCTTTAGAAACTCGGTGTCCCAGAACTATACCCTCAGGTACCATGAAATGGCTCTTTTCCCAAGATAAAACTAAGCGAACTTTCACACATCTTTCCAGAACATCAGCTAGATGTAGCAAGCACTCATCAAAGGTTTTCCCAAAGACTGAAAAATCATCCATGAAAACTTCAAGTGACGAATCAAGCATGTCAGCAAAGATTGAGGTTACACATCTCTGGAAAGTGGAAGGGGCATTTCACAGTCCAAATGGCATTCTCCGGTAGGAAAATGTACCACTTGGACAAGTAAATGTCGTCTTTTCCTGATCCGCCGGATGCACAACAATCTGGAAATATCCTGAGTATCCGTCAAGAAAACAGTAGAAGCTCTGTCCAGCTAATCTCTCTAAAATCTGATCAAGAAATGGGAGTGGGTAGTGATCCTTCTTTGTCTTTTCATTGAGCTTCTGGTAATCAACGCACATTCACCACTTGGATTGCTCTCTCACTGGCATAAGCTCACCATCGACATTTTCTGCAACCGTAATCCCACCCTTCTTGGGCACAACTTGGGTGGGACTCACCCACGTACTGTCAGAAATGGGATAGATGATCCCTGCATCAAGCAACTTAACAACCTCTTGAGTTACAATGTCCTTTAACTTTGGATTTAGCCTTCTTTGCATTTGTCGGGTCGGTCTCACATCTTCTTCTAAGTATATCCGATGCACACAAATGGAGGGGTCAATCCCTCTCAAGTCAGCAATAGACCATCCAATGGCTTGGATGTTCTTCCTCAAGACTTCCATCAAGGCATCTTCTTGCTCAGGAGAGAGAATGGAGGAAATGATCACCGGGAGGGTGTCATTTGAGCCCAGGAAAGCGTACTTCAATCCTTCAGGAAGTTTCTTCAACTCAAGAATGGGGGGGGGTGCTTCAAGGGAATTCTTCAATGGTGCATAAATAGAAGGAAGGTCCTGACTTGCAAACACTAAGGCTAGCTCACACTCTTCATCATCTTCATCATCATCGTCAGGGAACTCAACAATTGGTTCAAGACCTCTACCTTGGGTGGCAGTCTCAATCCATGCAGGCAGGAACTCTTCAACAATCTCATCTAGGCATTCCACCAAATAACAATCTTCCTCGGTGGCCCCTATCACTTCGGCTGTGGTAGAAGACTTGAAGATGTTCAACCTGATCTTCATGTGTATGAATGTAACATACATGGTCCCTGTCCTCACATGGATCACGGCATCAACTGTGGCTAAGAAAGGTCTCCCCAAAATGATTGGTACCTTTCTAGCCTCTTTTTCCATATCAAGAATGATAAAATCGGCTGGGAAGAAGGCAGAAGTATCCTTATCAAGACAGACCAACACATCATCCACACGCCCTCTAGTGGTCCTCATAGATTGGTCGACCAACTGTAGAGTGCAATGGGCTAGCCTCAACTCCCCCATTTGGATCTCAGCAAACATATCATACGATATCAAGTTTGCGCTAGACCCTAAGTCAAGAAGAGCCTAGTCTATGCGATGTGCCCCGATGTAGCATGAGATGATGGGAGCACCGGGGTCTTTTCTTTTCCGGGGAATGGTGTGTTGGAGAATGGAGCTCACTTGCCCAGTGAGCTTGATCTTCTTAGGCATCCTCCCTGTTGTCTTTCTTTTGAAGGTGCAAAACTCTTTAAGGAACTTTGCATAGGACGGAATTTGCTTGACTGCATCTATAAGAGGTACGTTGATTTTCACTTGCTTGAAGATCTCCAGAATATCTTCCGCATGCTTCTTTTTTTTCTTTGCAACAGAAGGCTCCTCGAGTGCATCAGGATATGGAGGGAGTTGGGACCCCAATCGGTCCAAATCAATAGTATCATCCACTGGTATCACTGGAATCATAGTATCACAGCTCGGTATCACAGTATCAATGCTCGGCGTCATAGTATCAACACTGCCTCTTATCACAATATCATCCATCTGCATCTCAGTATCAACCTGCTCAGCCTCAGTATCATCTATGCCAACAACTGTACCATGGGGGCTCTCTAAAGTCCTACCACTCCTCAACGTAGTCACCGCCTTCACATGCTCATGGGTGGTAGGAGAGGGAGCTTGTGGAGGTGGTTGTGGCTGTTGGGGTGGTGGAGGCCTTTGGTGAGGAGAGTTGGGATTTTAAAGAATGAATTGGGGTTGCAGTTGTTGTTGTGGTGGGGGGTGGTATTGTGGAGGTGGTTGTTGGTAGGTGTGAGGTGGAGGTGGAGCATATTTATAATTGAGTGGCGCTTGAGGAGGTGGAGGAGCATAGGAGTTTGGTGGGGCTTGGTAAGATGGTGGAACATAAGCACTCAAAGTGTTCCCTAGAAAAACCCCATCATTGTTCGGATTTGGTAGTGGTTGAGATGGAAGTCTACCTTCTTCCCTTCTAGCCAAAGAGAGAGAAATTTGATCCAACCTCTGCTCAAGACGGTTTATAGACTGCCCATGTGCATTGACATCTTTTTTTACTTCATCTAGGCTCCTTAGCCTTCCTAGTACCTCGTCCTCAAACTTGAAGCTGTAGCGTGGCTTTTGCTGCCCCTATCCTTGCCCATCCTCATTCTGTTGTTTCCCGGAGAAGTTGGGGTGGTTCCTCCACTCGGGAGTGTAGGAGATGGACATTGGGCCCTGGTTGTTGCGGCCACCAAAGAAATGTAGAGCGTTGACTTCCTCGTCTATAGTATCCACAACCATTGCGGGTTGGCTAGGAGATCCACCCACTTGATTCTTCATCATTCGCATCATATCGACCATCATTTGCATCATGTCGGGGTCGGTGGCATTGCATGCGAGAACCACGGAGGAGGGTGGAGGAGTGTAGTTCTGGACACAATGCTCCCCTTTAGTGGAAGCTCGGTGGTGAGATGATCAAACAGAGGCCATGTTTCCTCGGGCGGCTTTGCCATGAACGTGCCCTCACAAGAAGAATCTACGTTGTTTTGGCTTTTCTCCTCAATCCCGGTGTAGAAGGTCTGGACTAGCTGCCAAAGGGGAACCTCATGATGAGGGAAGTCATGAAGCAACTTCTGGAACCTCTCCCACACCTCGTGGAAGGGTTCATTCTCTTTCTTGGCGAACGATGTGATGCACCTTCTCATGTAGGATAACTTGGCAATGGGGAAGAACTTCTTGAGAAACTCGTTCTTCACCTCATTCCAAGTGACCAACTCTGGCCTCGAGACGTACCACTCCTTGGCCTTCTCTTTGAGAGAGAAGGGAAAGAGCGTCCTCCTGATTGAGTCGTCGGTGGCGGCTGGCGTGCGGAAGGTAGAGCACGTTTCAAGGAACACGTCTATGTGGTGGTAGGGGTTCTCGTTCTCCATACCGAAGTATGTAGGGAGAAGCCCCAAGAGTGTCGGCGGGATGGAGAACTGTTGACCTGGCATCTGGTCAACTAGAGTGGCGATGGGGGAGTTGTAGTTCCCCGATGTGAAGTACTCGTGAAGCGGGCGATGCGGCGGTGGAGGTGGAACATCCGGTGGTGGGTTGTTCTCAGCCATTTCGACCTCTCGATGTAGGTTGCGGCGAGCTTGACACCTTCTTCTCCCAATCTCAGGGTCGTAAACCACCAAGTTGGTGCAAGTCGAATGCGTGCTACGCATGCACAGCTGTCACCTGCGCAAGTCATAAACAAACAACAAGGAGCCAAGTTAGCGAACCAATATGCAAGAGTAACACAAATAATAAATAATAGCAATGGTGAGGGCAAAAGGAAAGGCTAAGCTACACTATCTAACTAGGCTGAGTGCCTCTATCCCCGACAATGACGCTAGAAAGCTTGGTGCGCTCCCGCTAGAGGCTTACAACACCGGCCAACTAGGGTGGCCGAGTGCAATCCACGAGGTCGGGAGGCACGAGGTGATGGGATCTTTGCTTTCGAAAATTGTATGGTCCCAGATCGAGTCTATCACTAAAACTAAAACAATTCGCCCGCAAGCGTACGGGGTACTTTTGTAGTATAGATCAAGGGCAAGATGCGGGGTCGAACCACGGAGAGAGAGGGGGCTCTAGAGTTAGAAGGCGTAAGCTATGTTCCTTTTGCGGAGATTAAGGTTTTTAGGGTTTAAAGGTTGGTTGGTTGTTGATTAAGCTAAGTGAGCAAGTAGGAAAAGCAAAATGAAACTAAGTTATCAAAAGACTAAATTAGCAATCTAAGTTAACAAGCTATCTAAAAAAGAGAAAGAACAAACTATACTAGACTAAGCAAGCAATTAGCAATTGAGAGCCTAAGTTAACCACTAATCAAGATCAAAGACCTAAATTAACACTTAGCTAGCAAAACTAAGCAATCGACTAAGTTAACTAAAGCAATTGAACTACACTAGCATTAACAAGCAAACTAGGAAATTAGGGTTTTAAGCAATTAGATGAAGGAGGTGGGCCATTTGGGAATGTGACCTTGACATTAATTGAGGGATGTCACCATAATAAGCAATAAGCATATTTCATTCTAGACTACCAAACCAAACAACAAGGTGGGTGCTATGAGGATGTACCCTATGCTACTAGTTCGAGAACTAGGGCTAGGTGTAATTCTCATAGGACTTACCAAGTCTAGGTCTCTAGGATAAGTGGTATTAGTCAATTGAGGACCAAGGGTAAGGATGGGAGTAGAGATGAGGATATTTTACCTCATGCCACTAGCCACCTCAGCCTTTAGGAAATCCTAGGCAATTGCACTAATCACACTTATACTAGTCACTTAGAACTCACATTTGCATGTAGGAAGAAGGTGATTATGTAGGAAGATAGGGGGCTAGCTAGGGATCCGAATTAGGGACCTAGGAGCCAATCCTATGATAGCTACATAGAAACCAACACCCTAGAGGCAAATGTCTTCAAGCACCACAAGGCAAGCAATTAATGTAATTAAACAACAATCACATGTACAAGTAATGGGAAATGAGATACAAGCAAAGGTAATCATCATAGAAGTGAAATATGTTCATTAAAAATTATATTCCCCCAACATGGTATCAAAATCACATTTTTTCCCCAAACAACCCACCCAAGGGGGCTTATCTATACATGATCAAAACAGAAACAAAGGAGAAGGGAAAGAGAGTAGGAAACACCATGGATGGTTGATGAAGCTTGACTTCTTCACCTCCTTGCTTCCAGCCACAAACCTCCTCCTCCAATGGTGCCCAAGAGCATGGAAATGGTGGAATGGATGGATAGAAACCTAGAGAAACTAGATTTCTATGGTGGAAATGAGTGGAAAATGGGTGGGAATGGGATTAAATGCAAGGAAAGTAGGTGGATGAGAGTAATGGAGGCAAGGGAGCATCTAGGGGTGGCTAGGAAGTGCTCTCCTTTGAGCCCTAGAAGCAACTAGTGCTTATATAGGAGCTAGGGCTAAGTGGGGGTAAAATAGGAAATACAGTGAAAAGTTGTGTAGGGTAGGTGATCACCACGGTCGTGGTGGGTGTGCCACGGCCGTGGTGAGGGTAGTGGGGCACGGCCATGGGGGGTGAATACGGTCGTGGTGTGAAGGAAGTGGTGGTGGCCACGGCCGTGGCGGAGTGCCACGGTCGTGGTGGGTAACATGCACCACGGCCGTGTTGGGTAACACGGCCGTTTTGGAGGAGTTGGAGGTGACCGTGGGGAGGTGCCACATGCGTCTTGATCGTCTTCGGCCACGGTCGTGGCTTTCCGGGCAAATTCCCTATTTGCAACTGACTTTTCGCAATTAATTTCCACGACCGTGGCAGGGTGCCACAGCCGTGTTCTCTTCTCCTGACCACGACCGTGCTGATGGCCACAGTCGTGGGGGATCTAAGGAATTCCCTGTTGCAACATGTTGGAACTTGGCAATAAACCCACGACCATGGCATTGGGGCTACGGCCGTGGTGAGGCTTGACTTCTTGATTTTGCTTCTTACTTTGTCAATATCAGATGTCTTTGCTGGGGGATGATTCTTGGACACTGGAGGTAGGTTGAGGGAGACTTTGGGGCCTTCTTTGGGTCCCTCCTTGAGTGGGGGAACCCTAGAACTCCATCTCTCTCTCTCTCTCTCTCTTCCATCTAATCATGGTCCAAGTACCTGTAAACGGTGCAAAGAACATCCATAATCATATTTGCAAGGATAATCACATTGGGGAGAACATGTAATTCTAATGCATTTGAATGTGATAAAGGTACAAAATGACACAAGATACAACCCTAGAATAGGGTTGGATCAGAAGACACCCCTGACTCCACACCAGGTGATAAGGTTGGGGTGGTAGAACCACAAACCGATCCTTCAGGGGGTACTTTTTGCTCAGAAGATGATTGGATGACTCAGACAGTACATGAAGATTTATCTGAGCATCCAACCTCAAGTGCAGAGATGGAGAGAGAAGATATGAGTCCTCAAGACGATGTCCAACCTCTCTCATCTATCTCATCCTATGCCGACATCCTAGGACCTTCATTCTTAGAATCATATAATGAAAGGTACCCTCAGGATGATATGTCGAAGAATTCATCCCAGTGCAGTTCAAGCCACTTCCAGCACAAAGATGACTTCACCGAGTCACCAGATTTCACTTTTATTCTTCGGAATCGGCATGGCCAACACATCCGCCTATTCTACTCATATTATGTGGAGGAACCCGTCGGCAAGACACAAGTGATGCTGGTCCCAAAACTTCGGATTTGGGATCCCAGTGTCGGTATCGTGGGGCATCCACCCCCTTTTCTATCACCCACCCTCCCACTCTTTTATTATAATAAATTTTGCTCTTCATGTTCTTGTTGGTCAATTTCTTTCCTCTAACTATTTTATTTCCTTGCATCCATGCATCATCTTTAGAACTTCAATAACTGCCGTTAAAATCATGCATTCCTGCCTCACTATTTCAAGTTTGAGTCTTGCTCGAGGATGAGCAAAATTTTAAGCTTGGAGTGGTAGGCTTCGCCCTTCTTTTCTCTTCACCCTTCTAACATGCATGTTTATTTCGTGCATTTAGTTTTAAAATTTCAAAAAAAAATTCAGCTTTTTAGCTTTGCAATTATGTCTATATGGTGTGAATCTAATAGATAAATGCTTGACTTTATGCCTAGATGCACAGTTTTCATCTTAAAAATTGCTTGACCTCTTGCTTGACTTGCTCTTTGACTCTTTCCTTGAGTTTGGTAATAAATCTAAGGTTATGTCCCTTTTTCATAACTTAAAACTGAATTCCCTTGATCTGTGTCATGAATGGAAAATCCATGGTAAAGGACTGTTGGAATGAGCTAAAACACGATCAAAGAACCTAGTTGTGGATTCACAAGTTTGCCTCTATTCTAAGGATTCTTGAATCATAATTTCTATCTTTTCACACAGGTATCAAGTGGATCATGATGAGTTTTGAGCCATGATCAAGGTGAAGTGCTTTTCCTTGATGGACTACGTGCCTTCTCACATTAGATTGAGTCAAAAAGATGAAAATCATAAAAATGTGCAAAAGAGGCTTGGCCGCCCACAAAATCCCAAAAATATCTATATAGTTCTCACCCAAGCCTACAAATAGAATGCAGATGTTAAAAGCCTAAGTGTGAACAATAAATGAGTGTTGTTTTCTCTTTAGGAGAGTTGATGATGGTGCCCATCCGGTGTATGACTACGCTCAGGAATGCGGATATGTTGTACCTGGTAGTACCACTCTAAAAGCTCATTAGAGAGTCACTAGGAACCCCCTAGGTGACCTATGAGATCATCTCAGTAGCAGGGTTGGTTCGAGCGCAGTACGAGGAGTTCGTCTCACTACTCTGGGCCAACTGGCTCGGACTGCAGAGACTGTTGCTCGTTACATGGACTGTTACAACCCCAATTTTGGGTTCTTTTGCTGAGAAATGTAATTTCTCATTTTAAAGATATTGGAACCAATGATGATATAATTTGTGTTGAATAAATGAGTTTCATTGGAAATAGCCTTGTTGTTTGATTCGTGGGCTTTATTGGCTATTGGGCCCAATAATAAGGAAATTCAATTAATTAATGAATAACTGAGTGTTTGAGATAAGAAAAGTGTGGAAACCTCTAGAAGGCAAATCCAAAGAGGATTTCGTGCTTCTTAGATTCCTTGGGTTCCAAGGAGTCCAAAGTGTCAAATAAAAGGCAATAAGAAAAGAAAATAGCAATTAAGTATTTCCTTGTTAATAAAGAAGTTGAAAACATTGATGAAATAGGGAAAACAGGTGAAAAGAAGTATTTTTGAGTTATCCTTAGTGGGATTTCGTATCCCAATGATTCCTAATAATAAAAGGAAAGCTAATGAGGAAAAGAGAAATCCACAAAAAGGAAATATTTTAATAAGGAATAAAATAGGATAATGAGTTTAATGCATAATGATGCATTTAAGATAATGAGTATTCCTTAAAAAGGAATTTCGAATTCTTTGAGTCTCTTGGGGTCCAAGGATCCCCAATAAATATGAAGGAAAGAGAAAATACTAAATTTGCAAAATATGAAGATAATGTGGTATATTAATAATGAATTTTGTGATGATTTTTGAAAGATGGTATTTTCTTTTAAAAGGGAGTATTTCCCTGAAGGGGATATACATATGTATATTCGTGGCTAATAGTCTAAAAGGCAAGTTTAAAGAGAATTAGAGAATGGATTTTCGTATTTCTAATACCCCAACGCTAGAGAATATCAAGGAAATAGATGAGGAGAGAGAAGGATACTTCTCCTAGAAGAATATGTTTCCTTTAAGTGTGGGAATCATTTTCTCTTGGCTGGATGTTTTGGGCGTGGACACTCTCCTCTATAAAAGAGAAAGGGACATGGGCCGAGTCCAGGAAAGAAGATCCACGCACTTCCTCTTGTTTCTTCATCGGGTTAGTTCTAAACCCTAGTGGAGGGAAACCACACGATCCTAGGGCAGCAAGTAGCCGAGATGGGGTTGCGAAGGAGGCTGCAAGAGTCACGACGACAGAACGGAGGCAAGGAAGCCTAGTTGCGCCCTGATGAGGATACCTTAGTGGCCGTTTGGCGGCAGCCAAGGCTGCAAGACGCAGGCCAGCTGCTCCTAACCTAGCCACGTATATCACGCACTGGGCGGCGCCCCAGGTGCGGAGGAAGGGGGCGAGGCTAGGGCGTGGGGTGGCGGCAGTCGATGAGGACCGAGAGGTAGAGAAACGGCCGCCCAAAGTCGCTCCTAGGGCTGCGCTCGACGGAAGCAGGAGCAGCCCAAGGTTGAAGACAACCGTTTGGCCGATTGGACAGATATACCCCCAGGGTATAAAGCGCCGACGCACTTAAGTGGAGGACAAAAGCGTCTTTCAATTCTATTTCTAAACCAAGCTGCGACGTTGCATGGGCCTGCACACGTGGCGACCTCCCATTGGCTGAAAGTAAGTGAATTTTGATAAATTCATAATAATTAATTGGTAGGTCGGATAAGGACATGTTATACATGAAAGTTTCTCAGAAAATCGAGAGGAATCTAAATAAAATATATTTGAAGCCTAATTCTGCTTGCAATTCGAAAAGTAGTATAAGTTATTAACTTTAATGTAATGATATTTAAGGAACCCTATTTTGATGTGTTTAATGTAATTAGGAGGGTTTAATTGATGATTAAAGTTGATATTAGCCTGTTAATGATAAAAAGGAACATTAAGAATAAAAAGGATGAATCTTGCACGGAATTAGCTGAATTTAGAGTTTATGTATATAAATATACTTTAATGGGCCTTGAAACCCTAATGTTGTTTGATTCGACTATTAATGGCTTTAATTGATTAATTTCATGATTAAAGTGGAATATGCTAAATCTAAGCTAATTCGAGCATTAAAGTTCTTAAGTGATGGATAAATACCCTAAATAAAGTAATTAGGGTTTTCTCATGAAAAATGTAGAATTGGTGATTAATAATGTTCATATGAGTAATAGAGTATAATGAATTACACATTGATGATAAATAAGCATAATGATCTTGTCATGGATTAAATGGATAAAAGTGATAGTTTTAATGTAAGATAAGTTTAATGGGTTTAATTGATGGACAATGATGCCTTTAATTCGAAAATAAGGTTAAATGTTGTAAAGGGATAACCTTAATATCTTTTGTGAATAAATAGGGTTTAAAATAGTAAAAGATGAAAGGAAACCCTAATTGCAATAGAAACCCTAAAAATGAAATAGTAACCCTAGGGCTCAAATAGGTCTATTTGACTTGGATGCCATGATCCATGATAGAAAATATTGGATGTTTGTTTCAGGATCTTATTGAATGCTTGCTTGCCTATTGTTGATTGGATTATTCTGTCTCAAATCTGCATGTACAGGTATGTGGTTACGCTTATGAATAACCGCATTAGTTTCCCGTGTGGTTTCTGGATGATTGATCGCATTGACTGCAAATTATCAGTTTGGATGTTCATATTTGCAAATTATAAAGTCACTATGATTATCACATTAATAATAGAAGTATGGATTCTCGCACCTACATGCCACCCTGATGGATGATACCAAAGGTCAGGCCCAGATGGGTAGACCAATGGACACCTTGAGTGGTGACCCCAGGCACCAAGAAGGTGGCCTATGATATTGCATGACTAGTGGGCACCATGAGTGGTGACCCCAGGCACCAAGCTCGGGATTGAGAAGGTGGCCTTAAGTCATTGGCAAAGGGCACCCTAAGGTGGGTATGCCAGGGTTAGGGCAAAAGCGGTGGAGAATGTCATACTGAGAAGTGTAAATTGACTTGTTAAATAATTTGATTGTGATTATTAAATTGTTAGCCATATGTGCAAACTTTTGGTTGTCCCCACATACCAGTATATTTCGATATACTGACCGACGTTTTGTTTGTCGGTGTTTTAGGTACAAATGAGAAGAACAAACAGTAAAGTGGCATATGTGGAATTAAATGAGAAGTAACGTACACAGGAGGATTAGTTAGAGTAACATCTTCATGGATAGAAGTTTAGAAATCCCAATTTTTCCAAGGTAAGAAAAGTTTTATTTTATACCAGTTTTCAGTTTAGTTGGTAAAGTTTATTAATTATTACTGATTATTTGTTGAACCTTTGATCCTGTTAATTAGATAACGACTCTGACCTTCGGGTCTCCCTTAATTGGGGGTTACTGGGAGGCGGGGTCGTTACAATTGGTATCAGAGCATAGGTTCCTCATCTAATCTTTAATAATTATTAAATTTTACAAATTCTATAGAACCCAAGGGAGTTATTAGAGGATTATCCGAAAGACAGAGGTGTCTAGAAAAGGATCACGACCGGGGGCTGGCAAGATTTTCCTCCGCACCGCTAGTCGGAATACGAGGACTCCCGGACCCGTGTGACTGCCTGGCCAAAGTCTTAGGGTATGAATCGAAATAAGATACCTTTAGGACTCTCTCGTCTTGTTCATCCCTTCTCAACTCAAATTCTATTAAGGACCTTAAGGATTAGGATTTTCTCTCTTTCCCTCACCCACTTGAGGTATGGGTAAGGTTGATAAGGGTTAAGGAATCCTCCACCAAATTAATAAAAAGCATGTAAATAAGATGTCATGGACATAAGCTTAATAGAGTAAGCGTAAAGGAATAGATACATGCTTAGGTCGTATGACACGAGTTGTCATTACCCTCAGGAGAGACATGAGGATAGACCTCCTTGGTAGGAGGATAAGTAGAGAGAGTTAGGTCTGGAGGTACAGACCTCCGTTAAAAGTAGAAACCTAGCACGTCCTTTGAGGATGATGTTAACCCTAGCCCTAAATGAAGGTTAGAGAGAAAGATGACATGATGAGCTAGATGTCATGGTTGACCGAGTGTTTGGCTGGACATGCCTTTGGGATGCCATAAGAGGTTAGATGACCTAGTTCCTTTGGTGACCCAACCCTGGAGGGGGTCGTGCATGGTTGAGCGGTGGATAGCTCCTTCATGGATGAGGTTAGAGAAGAACATATATAAACCTTATGGGGTGTTGCAAGAAGGATATATCTTGCACCCAGAGTACGTCAGTGGTACAGTAGTAGGTTAAAACCCTGGCCAGAAGGGCACAATGGATGGCTTACGAGGTAAGCATATGGATAATCTAGAGCCGAACATGAGTTGAGCACCAGCTTCACCCACATAGGGGTATGCTTGTGAGCATGAGCCTTTAGAGAGAGAGGACCTCGAGTAGTATGGCTGGAAGTCGAGTTAGCTCGAGAAAGAGAAAGCAGTAACCAAGCAAAAAGGGTTGGAATCTTAAACATGAGGCTCAAGGGGGAATTGAGGGTGATGTGACCTAAGTGGATGATAATGGTTGCCTCATGCATGATCCCTGGAGGTTGATGTCTTGGTTAGCTTGAGAGTAACCAAACCCTAGAGGGAGGATGGTGCTTCTGGTACCTAAGGTATAAGTGCTTACCTACTAGATGTGATAGAGAGTGCTTTAGACCCTGAGGAGGTTAAGGCACTAGTTGTGAGGCTTTATACCTAGTAGTTGTCCAGGAAGAGGAATCAACTCTGAAGTGTTGCTTGAGTAGAAAGATCATGGGAGTACATGACATATCTTGGACATGATGGATTCCTGGTTAAGGAAATGAGTATGCAGTTGGACACCCGGAGGCGAACCTAGGGTTCCTAGGCCTAAGAGGGGAAGCGGTGTACCCAATGCTCATGTTGAGATTTGAGTCTCTATAGTTTCGAGCATGGTACTCTTAATGTGTAGAGGTAAAGGAAAACCCCTTCAGGTAAGGGTATGTTTGATGGACCCCTCACGAATAAGTTAATCTGATAATGAGGAAAGAGAACAAGTGTGACCTAGCATGGTTTCGTAGGTACGCTTGTGCCTTAGTAGTCGTTGGTTTAAGCATGCTCATACGGATGTAAACCCTAAGGATGGTTGTGACATCGTTGTCACGGGTTATAGTTCCTCCGATCCTGGGAGAGGACCCTTTGGTAGGGTGTGTACCAGTTCTGTCGGTTTTGAGATGACCTAAAGAGGTCTCATAGGATCTTGAGAAGCTAAGTGAAGAGTACATGGTATGAAGATGAACCTATAGGCCCATAGATAATCATCTCTAAGTGCAGGTGGATGAGTTACCATGGAGGTAACCGGTATGGGGCCTGACCAAGGTAGGCAGGTTGCCATGACCCCTGTGAAGGGATGAAAGTCAGTCATGAATGTAGAAAGAGATGATGAAGGATTGGGTAAGGTTCTAAGTCAGACATGTACTTTAAGATAATCCCAAGTCTATACTAGGGTCAGGTAGGGATAAGACCGATGAAAGATGGAGTTGTCTAATTCCCTAGTTGCGCATGACCATAGGGTCGGGAGGTAACAACTATCATTGTCCGAGGGCCATGGGTTAGGAGATTGATCACCTTCATAAATTCATGGGACCCAAAGGGCAGATGAGTAGGGCACTCTCTGGTGCATAAGGGAAGAGGGATGACCCCAAAAGTGCCGGCACCCTATAGACCTAGAGGAGATGACTAAGGATTGTGCTTGGACCAAGTAAGTTCGGGACCCGTTTTCCATGGAAGTAATTTTGATATCAGGATGATATGTGGCACATTTCAACTTAGATTTGAAAGTGTACTGGCGAGGTGGGTTGTACCATCTCTACTCTTGGAACAGGAAGAACTCTGTATTTGGACTGCAGCCAAATGCTTATTTCCTCTTGTTATGGGGGTGAGAGATAGGACAGTACGCATGCCATACACCAAGGATAAAAGATAATGCAAGTTGAAACATTGCTACAAGGTATGAGGGCAGAGATGATAACATACCTTTGTGGAGTGAATGATACATTGATGGTTTACAACCACTAAGAGTATTAAGGAAATCATCTTGTGAGGATGTTTTATCATGAGCTATGCAAAATTTGTAAAGTTGAGTTGAATCACCATGAGGATGAGCTCAGAGTTTCTGGATAAAGACAAACGTAGAGGTTGAGACGAGATGATAAGTATAATACGTAGAAGTGTATGTTACCTAACACTTAAGGATGAGAGGTGGTAATGAATTCTCTAGTCGAGATATAGATGCCTAGGTAGCTGGAAGCTAGAAGAAGTGGAGGTTGTTTGGCTAACCCTAAGTTTGGAAAGAAGATGTGTTTTGATATGTTGAACAAGTTAATGGTCGTTTGGTTAGCCAGATTAGTCCTTGATATAGTAAAAGGATGGTAATAAGACCTCAGATACACTTCTTTGGATAGGGAGGTGATAAAACCCTGATGAAAATAGTTTAGGGTTTCTGAGGTATCGATCTCGCGGAATCATGATTTATAGAAGATCATGGTTTTTAGATCATGATACACCTTGATACTACAAAAATAGTAAGTGATGGTAGCATTCTGGATGCTTAAAACAAAGTTGCATGTAGCATGTGGCCATGCAAGCCAGGAGGTGAAGGACGAACACCATTAACCCAGTGCATGGATATAAAGTATAAAGAGTTCCCAAGAAGGAATGAGAGTTCATCATTATGGATGTTGTGAGTCTCTCCTAGACCAAGAAGGTCAAGAAACAATAAAAGTTATGGTAGATCGCCTTACCTAGATGACATGAGAAAGGAAGAGTTCTGTCAAGGGACAGATCTGGTTGAACTACATATGAAAAAAAAATGGTTCGACTACACCATGATGTGAATTCAAAAGTTCTTGATGTGACCTAAAGGTTCACTTCCATGAGGTGGAAGTATATCCATGAAGAGCTCAGTGTTTGTACAGTTTATCACCCCATACTAATGGACAGTATGATCCGGACTAGTGGGTCTGATGAGAGCATGTGTGCTCATTTAGGGTGATACATAGAGACAGTTCCTAAGATGTGATGTTAACCACCATGGCCTTTATCGGGATGCAAGATGTTCCATAAGGAGGTAGTGTCGGTCACCACTTCATTATGACGATGTTGGTGAAGGAGGCCTCGCGAATGTCATAAAAGAACCCCAGGTGTGTGCAGATGACGTCGCTTTGATCATGCAATGGCTGAGAGAGAGCCCAGTGGTGACATGAGTCACGAGCTGATGCAAAGCAGACTGACATGCAGTTCACTGTGGAGGAATAATGTGAAAATCCGACCCCTCTAAGCTACAGCTAAGAGAGCTGAATCCCTGATATAGGGATCCATTTGAGATGGATTGGTGGAGATGGTTGTGTTTAGTCTTACCCCTCAGGATAACATGATGTGTGATGTGTTCCATGAGTCCGATCTAGAGCACTATGCGAGGTACCCAAGCCATGTGTTGAGCCTTGAACCTATTCAGCTTTTGAGAGGCTGAAATGTCCTGAGTCACCTATGAGGGTACGATATACCAAGGTAAAAAAAAAACTCAGATGGAAGAATATGAGATGATGAAGGTTCTTGGAAAGCACCATGGATAGGGTAAAGCCACATGGTAGCCCTGATGGACATAAGAATGGATTATCCTGTTTGTTTGCTTGCTTGATGGAATTTTGAGGACAAAATTCTTATAAGAGGGGAAGGATGTTACAACCCCAATTTTGGGTTCTTTTGCTGAGAAATGTAATTTCTCATTTTAAAGATATTGGAACCAATGATGATATAATTTGTGTTGAATAAATGAGTTTCATTGGAAATAGCCTTGTTGTTTGATTCGTGGGCTTTATTGGCTATTGGGCCCAATAATAAGGAAATTCAATTAATTAATGAATAACTGAGTGTTTGAGATAAGAAAAGTGTGGAAACCTCTAGAAGGCAAATCCAAAGAGGATTTCGTGCTTCTTAGATTCCTTGGGTTCCAAGGAGTCCAAAGTGTCAAATAAAAGGCAATAAGAAAAGAAAATAGCAATTAAGTATTTCCTTGTTAATAAAGAAGTTGAAAACATTGATGAAATAGGGAAAACAGGTGAAAAGAAGTATTTTTGAGTTATCCTTAGTGGGATTTCGTATCCCAATGATTCCTAATAATAAAAGGAAAGCTAATGAGGAAAAGAGAAATCCACAAAAAGGAAATATTTTAATAAGGAATAAAATAGGATAATGAGTTTAATGCATAATGATGCATTTAAGATAATGAGTATTCCTTAAAAAGGAATTTCGAATTCTTTGAGTCTCTTGGGGTCCAAGGATCCCCAATAAATATGAAGGAAAGAGAAAATACTAAATTTGCAAAATATGAAGATAATGTGGTATATTAATAATGAATTTTGTGATGATTTTTGAAAGATGGTATTTTCTTTTAAAAGGGAGTATTTCCCTGAAGGGGATATACATATGTATATTCGTGGCTAATAGTCTAAAAGGCAAGTTTAAAGAGAATTAGAGAATGGATTTTCGTATTTCTAATACCCCAACGCTAGAGAATATCAAGGAAATAGATGAGGAGAGAGAAGGATACTTCTCCTAGAAGAATATGTTTCCTTTAAGTGTGGGAATCATTTTCTCTTGGCTGGATGTTTTGGGCGTGGACACTCTCCTCTATAAAAGAGAAAGGGACATGGGCCGAGTCCAGGAAAGAAGATCCACGCACTTCCTCTTGTTTCTTCATCGGGTTAGTTCTAAACCCTAGTGGAGGGAAACCACACGATCCTAGGGCAGCAAGTAGCCGAGATGGGGTTGCGAAGGAGGCTGCAAGAGTCACGACGACAGAACGGAGGCAAGGAAGCCTAGTTGCGCCCTGATGAGGATACCTTAGTGGCCGTTTGGCGGCAGCCAAGGCTGCAAGACGCAGGCCAGCTGCTCCTAACCTAGCCACGTATATCACGCACTGGGCGGCGCCCCAGGTGCGGAGGAAGGGGGCGAGGCTAGGGCGTGGGGTGGCGGCAGTCGATGAGGACCGAGAGGTAGAGAAACGGCCGCCCAAAGTCGCGCCTAGGGCTGCGCTCGACGGAAGCAGGATCAGCCCAAGGTTGAAGACAACCGTTTGGCCGATTGGACAGATATACCCCCAGGGTATAAAGCGCCGACGCACTTAAGTGGAGGACAAAAGCGTCTTTCAATTCTATTTCTAAACCAAGCTGCGACGTTGCATGGGCCTGCACACGTGGCGACCTCCCATTGGCTGAAAGTAAGTGAATTTTGATAAATTCATAATAATTAATTGGTAGGTCGGATAAGGACATGTTATACATGAAAGTTTCTCAGAAAATCGAGAGGAATCTAAATAAAATATATTTGAAGCCTAATTCTGCTTGAAATTCGAAAAGTAGTATAAGTTATTAACTTTAATGTAATGATGTTTAAGGAACCCTATTTTGATGTGTTTAATGTAATTAGGAGGGTTTAATTGATGATTAAAGTTGATATTAGCCTGTTAATGATAAAAAGGAACATTAAGAATAAAAAGGATGAATCTTGCATGGAATTAGCTGAATTTAGAGTTTATGTATATAAATATACTTTAATGGGCCTTGAAACCCTAATGTTGTTTGATTCGACTATTAATGGCTTTAATTGATTAATTTCATGATTAAAGTGGAATATGCTAAATCTAAGCTAATTCGAGCATTAAAGTTCTTAAGTGATGGATAAATACCCTAAATAAAGTAATTAGGGTTTTCTCATGAAAAATGTAGAATTGGTGATTAATAATGTTCATATGAGTAATAGAGTATAATGAATTACACATTGATGATAAATAAGCATAATGATCTTGTCATGGATTAAATGGATAAAAGTGATAGTTTTAATGTAAGATAAGTTTAATGGGTTTAATTGATGGACAATGATGCCTTTAATTCGAAAATAAGGTTAAATGTTGTAAAGGGATAACCTTAATATCTTTTGTGAATAAATAGGGTTTAAAATAGTAAAAGATGAAAGGAAACCCTAATTGCAATAGAAACCCTAAAAATGAAATAGTAACCCTAGGGCTCAAATAGGTCTATTTGACTTGGATGCCATGATCCATGATAGAAAATATTGGATGTTTGTTTCAGGATCTTATTGAATGCTTGCTTGCCTATTGTTGATTGGATTATTCTGTCTCAAATCTGCATGTACAGGTATGTGGTTACGCTTATGAATAACCGCATTAGTTTCCCGCGTGGTTTCTGGATGATTGATCGCATTGACTGCAAATTATCAGTTTGGATGTTCATATTTGCAAATTATAAAGTCACTATGATTATCACATTAATAATAGAAGTATGGATTCTCGCACCTACATGCCACCCTGATGGATGATACCAAAGGTCAGGCCCAGATGGGTAGACCAATGGACACCTTGAGTGGTGACCCCAGGCACCAAGAAGGTGGCCTATGATATTGCATGACTAGTGGGCACCATGAGTGGTGACCCCAGGCACCAAGCTCGGGATTGAGAAGGTGGCCTTAAGTCATTGGCAAAGGGCACCCTAAGGTGGGTATGCCAGGGTTAGGGCAAAAGCGGTGGAGAATGTCATACTGAGAAGTGTAAATTGACTTGTTAAATAATTTGATTGTGATTATTAAATTGTTAGCCATATGTGCAAACTTTTGGTTGTCCCCACATACCAGTATATTTCGATATACTGACCGACATTTTGTTTGTCGGCGTTTTAGGTACAAATGAAAAGAACAAACAGTAAAGTGGCATATGTGGAATTAAATGAGAAGTAACGTACACAGGAGGATTAGTTAGAGTAACATCTTCATGGATAGAAGTTTAGAAATCCCAATTTTTCCAAGGTAAGAAAAGTTTTATTTTATACCAGTTTTCAGTTTAGTTGGTAAAGTTTATTAATTATTACTGATTATTTGTTGAACCTTTGATCCTGTTAATTAGATAACGACTCTGACCTTCGGGTCTCCCTTAATTGGGGGTTACTGGGAGGCGGGGTCGTTACATGGACCAACTTGACGCAGATCGAGATCCTCAGAAGTCATTATAATCTTTTTGCTTTGTTTCTTAGGACATGAATAAGTGAGAGGCGCGTTGTTCCAGATTGGTATGCATGGATTCATGGTGATGGCTCATTGCTCATCACCTGTGTGATCACCTGTGTGACAACTCTTTCATGTTTAAATAATTATGGTTCAAACCCTCATGAGTATTGACAGGTTATAGTGAATTTGCTTAATCTTGCTTGGAAACTCTTTGATCTTGCTTTGGCAAGATTGTGCCTGACAGGGGGTTTGTTCTGAAATGACATGGATCAGGAGAATTGATATTTTAAACTATTTTTCTTAACCTTAGAAACTATTTCCAAGCTTAATTTGGATGTTATCTTTTTGTTCTTTAAGCCCAGTCTTGCTTGAGGACAAGCAAGTTTTAAGCTTGGGGTAGTTGATAACACCCAAATTAGTGCATATTTTCTATGCATTTTATCTATAGTTTTGTGCCACTTTAGTCTTAATATGCACTCTTTTGTTCATGTTTTATGCTTTCTGTCTCGAATTAGATAAAAGTAGTAAAAATAGCCAATAATGTACCTAATTAGCCAATTTTTGATTTACAGGCACCGAAACTAGCCAATTTTGGGACTCTCAAGTACCGAACCTGAAAAGACAAGAATTCCAGCAGTTGGCCGATACGGTTGCCCGATACGGCTGCCAAATAGGGCCTGGCCGATACGGCTGCCTGATATGGTCTGCCCGATACGGTTGCCCAATACGGCCTGCCCGATACGGCTGCCCGATACGGCCTGCCCGATACAGCTGCTTGACACTCTTCCTGCCCAACACGGTCTTCGGGCGACAGTCATATTGGCCCACCTGATGCCTCAAGATCGAAGCCACGGATGAAGGACATGTGGACCAATAAAATCTACAACTCCCATCAACTCGCTGCCTATAAATAGCAGTTGCCAACCTACAGAGCAAAGGAGGAGTCGGAGGGAGGACCCTACAAGAGCTAGTACCTAGACCAAGGAGCTAGTGTGTTGAGTTCCCCAAAAGTCTACTGCCCGATACGGTTGCCCGATACGGTCTTCCCGATACAGTTGCCTGATACGGTCTGCCCGATACGGTTGCCTGATACGGCTGCCCGATACAGTCTAGAGAGAGAGCTGAGGAGTCCAGAGGGATGAAGAGAAGACCCAAGGGCCGAGATCTGACCTGCACAGAGATCGAGGAGCAAGAGCCACCTCTCTTCTACGGGATATATCTCTTCCCTCTTCTCTTTCATTCTACTGTATTCCTTTATTTCTTGTACAAACAATGTTTATCCATCTTTGTTCGGTGCCAGCTATGCTTGTATATGGCTAGTTAGCTCCTTCTTGGCTATGAGCCCGATCTGGGCATGTTTATATACTTTTGCCTTAAGCAAGTAGATTCATATCAGATCTAGTATGTTGCATGTTCTATTTTCTCTTTCCAAGTTATGATTGCTAGTTTGGTTTATCTCTTACTCGCTTGAACTGCTATTTCTGCCTGTATCGAGAGATCTATTATAGGAATAGCTAAGAGATGATAGTTTGGATCTGAACCCGAGAGGAGGCCGGTCCAAGGTATTCTGTTCCTAACACCCCAGAATATCCTAAGACCCGAGAGGGAACTTAGTGTATTCTGAGGTGTTGATATGTCATTCCTCGAGAGAGGGTCATTGACATATTGTTGATGGTTTTAGTCACCCATCACGAGAGCGAGTGGGACGACCCCACATGACAGATGCCACCATGCATACTAGATGCTTGCTTTGGTGTTCAAGGGTTGTCTACGCCCGAGAACGAGTGCATAGACTGCCCCGTTTGTGGTTACATAGCCAAGAACTCTCTTTCTCTGTTTAGTAGACTCACGAGCTTTGTTTTGTTTTGTTTTCTTTTCTTTGTTTTGTTTTATATCGTGACAACCCGTTAGACTAGTTCTAGCAATTACTTTTATCGACTATCATCTTGGCTTATCTGACTAAAGAATGAGATTTGTGGCGTCCTAAACGTCACCACGTCCCTGTGTTCGACCCCATATATCTACTTCGACCCCGTAATAAAGTTGCGGGGGCCTAGAAGGTTTCGGGTTATAAATTTAAAGCTTGATTCCTTCCTTTGTCCCGCGTTCATTTCCAGACGTGAGAAAAAGTCCGATCAGACCCTGACCCACATTTTGGGATAACCCTATTTGTTTTGCTTAAGCATGTTGCTTAGCACCTTACTCTAATCATCTGATATGTAATTAGGGCATGTTGGAAGCTTGAGTTTCTTGTTTTGAGCTTGTTTGGTCGATGCTTGTGTTTTGTTGTGAAGTTTTCAGTGCAAATTACAATTCACCCAGAGTTAGGGGTTGATGTGCAAGTTTGCCACCTATAGTGTGCTCCTCTCTCTTAGCATCATCTAGAAGAGAGAGAGATGGGCACCTTGTTTAGACCTTGGTTGTGTGGTGACATCTTTAGTGATGTTTTGGGTGCATGTTTGAGGTGTGCCTTGCACCTAAAAGTGTTATATCAGGCTTGAGAACCTTGGAGAGGCTTCATATTGGTTTGTGGGTGTCTTGAGTCACACCCCATTAGTTTGTGGTGTCTAGGGTTTCACCCCTATTGGTTTGTGAGAGGCTAGAGATGTTGTAACATCCCTGACCTGGGTTATGCTTTAACCCTAGAGGTTTTTCTTAATAAAGTTAATTATATGCTTGCTCTTATCTTTTGAAAAGTAATTAAGGCCCAAGAGGAACTTATGTTTCAATTTTAGTCCTTTTTGAATATTGTTGAAATAATGTTTTGCCTATTTTGGACTAAAGTGCAAATCACCCAAGTTGAGGGGTTAACTTGCAAATGTTACATGGTAAAATGTTCCTCAAGTGTTGAAGCATCATAAGAATGAGAATGATGCAGAGTTAGGGCTTGTGGTAGCCTAAGCACCAAGAAAGAGCTTGTTAAGCAATGTTTGTACATTAAAACCTAGTTTTGGTGTAATGTGTAATTTACCCAAAACCTAGGGTTCAATATGCAAAATACCACCTCTAGAGAGTCTCTAATATTTCTTGGTATCAATTAGAGACAATAAAATCAGAGGGGCGTCTCATTTGAATCTCTTTGGAGGAGAGAGAATCTTGATATTAAAATAATCAAGATTTAAGCATAATTGAAACCCTAATTCAATTTAATGCAAATATAAATATATTAATGGAAGTGCCCTTCAACCAAAAATGAAATGGTTGGATTTTTATAAGTGTGGACGTCCTTGTGCCTTGCAAAGGCCACGAAATATCTAAAGTGAGTGGAGAGCCCACTCACATTAGTTAAAGAAAAAGTAATATCCACTCAATTTTGGATATTATTATTAAAATGATTAAGGTGCTTAATTTGCTTTTAAATCATGGATATTGAAGAGGAATTACAATGTGGGGGATATGGCTTCGTATGAAAGGGATGAAGGGGAGTATGTGGCACCAATTTTGGAAGTTGAAGGAATTGTTTATCACTTTCTCTCTCATTGAAAATCCCTTATAAACATCTCCTTTTCAACCCACATGAAAGGCTTTTTCGATCCCTTTTTCTTTCCTTGCTTTGGCCGTGCAAAAGGGAGGTTAGGAGCAACATGAGGACGTGCCCCAACCTGTAGGTAAGCTCCATAGTCATCTTCAACCTTGATTTCATGGTGGAAATCGAAATTCAATGCTTAATTTCTTCTTTTCTTCATTCAATCTTCAACCTTGGCCATTCATTTCACTCAAAGACTTGAGAACGGGCCTTGGAAAATTGAGAGAGATTCATTCACCATTGAATACTTGGAGCTTGAAGCTTGGATTCAATTTTGAAGGCGGGTTATATAACTTGAACCCTTAAATGTCATTATTTCTTGCAATTTATTCACTATGTGTTGAACCTTTCTTCTTTCTCGATTTCCTTTTGATTAACTGTTGAAATCACCATAAGATTCACAACTGATTTCGAAGGTTTGAAGCTTGAAGATGATGATGTCATCTTAAGCACACACCTCAACAAAGGAAGGGGCAATCATTTTTCAAAACCGATCGAGTTAATTCAGTTTCAAAACCGATTGAATTGATTCGGTTTCAAGACCAAATGGATAATTGAGTTCAAAACCGAATGGGTAATTTATCCCAAAACCGAATGTGTAATTGACTTCAAGATTGAATGGGTAAAATCAATCAAGACCGAATGGGTAAAATCAATCAATACCGAATGGGTAAAGTTGATCAAGATCGAATGGGTAATTTGATCTTCAAAACCGTTTGGTCATGTTGACCGTTTGGGAGAGTTGACCGAATGGAGGTCAAGCACCTCTAGACCGAATGGAGGTAAAGAACCTCAAGATCAAATGGAGGTCAAGCACCTCAAGACCGAATGGAGGTCAAGCACCTCAAGACCGAATGGAGGTCAAGCACCTCAAGACCGAATGGATGTCAAGCACCTCAAGACCGTATGGAGGTCAAGTATCTCAAAACCGTTTGAAGGTTTAATTGAATCAAATCTTGTAATTACAATCAACCCCATGATTGTTAATTATGTTTATTAAAGATAATTACAATGGTTGTACCTTTAAGGTACTAGGGTGTTTAGTACCCTTAGAGAGGTTAACCTTTTATGCTTATGAAAGCAATATCTCAATACACTATGCTAACCCAAAATGTGTGTACTTGAATGAAAGGTTGACCTAATCTAATCAAGCTTGAAGTAATTAACATCCTAGAAAGGATGAGAGAGGTAGAAATTCATACATGAATAATAATCATGTAGTGGTTAAATATCAACACTCTCAACATGAATAGAATATGCAATTAGGGTATGATCCTTGATAAAGAGATCATGAAACCCTAATTGAGAAAGACGATGAGCCCTAACCCTAATTTAGGGAAATGCTATGTGAAACCCTAATCTAGGGTAATGGTGTAGCCCTAATATAGGATGATGATATGAGAAATCCCAATTCAGGGTAATATAATGAAAAACCCTAATTTAAGAGGGTGCTTTGTTAAACCCTAATTAAGGGTGATGCCATGAGAAACCCTAATACAGGGTGATGTCATGTGAAACCCTAATACAGGGTGATGTCATGTGAAACCCTAATACAGGGTGATGTCATGTGAAACCCTAATATAGGGTGATGTCATGTGAAACCCCAACATAGGGTGATGTGATGTAAAACCCTATTTGATAAACATAGGAAACCCTATTCCTAATAATGGAATAATGAATAAAATATTGGTAGGTGAAACACCTAAAGTGGTTGATAATGGATAACATTATATCAATAATGTCTTAATCCGAGATGAGTCCACATTATTGATAATGGTTGAATAAATCAAATGAGTGACTTATGACCAATTCATTACATGATAATGTGATGAACATGTGCATAAAGTATTAGGATGGGAAATATCCTAATACAAGATAAGTTGATGAACTTAAGTAAGTCAAGAGTCAATAGGGAAGTGATACATCAAGATATGATAGATATCACATCCAGTACCTCAAAGTTGATACACCTTGATGTACCCTAAATCCAATATACTTAGATGAGTAACACATAAAGGGTGTCATGATAATTGTTACATTGAGATGTAATGATCCTAATGCACTTTAATAAGTGTAGGCTAACATACCTTAAGAAAGGGTTAAGCCAAGTTAATAAAGTATGATGTATTTATATTCTGGTAAGGATGAGACAGAAACTCATACCTTGTGCTGATAATCATTTAATGATAAATGATGAGAATAGTTGTTTCCTAGTGAGAGGTGACAAGATGTTTAATGGCCTTGTGAGCCATGAGAGTAGTTGTTGCCTAGTGAGAAGTGACAAGATGTTTAATGGACTTGTGAGCCATGAGAGTAATTGTTGCCTAGTGAGAGGTGACAAGATGTGTAATGGGCCTTGTGAGCCATGAGAGTAGTTGTTGCCCAGTGAGAGGTAACACAGTGTTTATAAAGTCTCATGTAAGAAATTATAATGTTCAAAATAGACAATGGAAACTTAGTAACATAATAATAATAACTAATGGATACAATAATAATAATGAAATCTTGATCATACATGCTTTATGCTTATAGCCAAATAAGGGCTATAGTGTTTTGAATAAGCTTAAAGGAGATGAGAGGAATACTTGAATTACATAAAGGATGTGAAAAAGTATGATGGCTTGACCAAGGTTTAATACCTAGTAAAGGTGATGTGGTATTCAGTGATGATGCACAAGATTGGTAATAATCCAATACCTGGAATAATTGCACAGGATTGGTCATAACCCAATACCTGGAATAATGTCACAAGATTGGTAATAACCCAATACTTGGAATAATTGCACAGGATTGGTCATAACCCAATACCTGGAATAATGTCACAGGATTGGTAATAACCCAATACTTGGAATAATTGCACATGATTGGTCATAGCCCAATTCCTGGAATAATGTCATAGGATTGGTAATAACCCAATACCTGGAATAATTGCACAAGATTGGCATAGTCCAATGCCTGGAATAATTGCACAAGATTGGTCATAACCCAGTACCTGGAATAATGTCATAGGATTGGTAATAACCCAATACCTGGACCCAATACCTGGAATAATTACACATGATTGGCATAGTCCAATGCCTGGAATAATGGCACAGGATTGGCATAGTCCAATGCCTGGAATAATGGCACATGATTGGCATAGTCCAATGCCTGGAATGTTTGCACATGATTGGCATAGTCCAATGCCTGGAATGATGGCATAGGATTGGCATAGTCCAATTCCTGGAATGATTGCACATGATTGGCATAGTCCAATGCCTGGAATGTTTGCACAGGATTGGCATAGTCCAATTCCTGGAATGTTTGCACAAGATTGGCATAGTCCAATGCCTGGAATGGCTATACAAGATTGGCATAGTCCAATGTCTGAACAGAATATGATTGTGTATACTCACATGATTGATACAATTCAATATCTGATTAACAGATTGGCTGAGGCCAACAAATAGAAATGAGAATGATTCATGGATGACATACCATGATAATGAGTATCACATGATAAGTTTGAGATGTTGATATAGTATGTCAGTACTTAGTGTTTTTATAATCAGTTTGAGATTTTGGCTTGAATGCCTCAAGGTTTTGTGTTGCTCATGTGTAGACTTAACAGAGCAATTAATGTATGTAATCCTCGAGAAGATAAGGTACATGGTATGTACTTGTGGACCAAAATGTATATGTAATACTTTGGTTCTTGTTGATAATAGTTTCCTGGAATTGGATCTCTTTGCAAAAAAAAAAGGTTTTAATTTTTAGTGATTTTTGTTAATTCACTGCTAACGAATGCTTCTGCTTAAGTAAATCATGTTTTTTTGTGATTTATATGCCACAGATGTGGTATCGGGCAAGACCATGATGGGTGATCTAGTGGGAGAGACCTTGCATAGATCTTATGTCCTTGCTTGCATGGTGTTGTGCATGTGGCTCTTTCTCATGGACAAGTGGCAACTAAACTCCTAAGGTGGTGACACCTCTTTCATGATCCCTCTCTCATCCCTCTTGTATATACACATCTTCCTCTCCATGCAAGAGAATCCTTTTGGCCATCTTTACTTTCCTCTATCTTGGTGGACGACCTTGAGCTAGAGGATCCTCCCTTTGAGCTTGGTGGATGAGTCCCAAGATTGTGGTATTCTCTTCATCCTCTACTTTGGTAAGCCATGATCCTTATCTCTCCTTCTCTCCTTCTTTCTTCTTCTCATCCATGGATCTTGGTTATCTTTCTTTCCTTCTCGAACCACCCTAACCTTGATTCCATCTTCTTGCTTGGAGGTGTGGTGGTGACCAAGTTTGGGAGATCTTCTTCCATCTTGAGCTCGTGAAGCTTGGAGCTTTACCTTGGAGCTTGGTGGTGATCCTTGAGGCGGGTTATATAACTCGAAACCCTCTTTCTTATTGTCACTCCTTACATGATGTCTTATTATTCATATTTGGTTTGTTATCTCTTGCATGCTAGTAGTCCTTGTCAGTGAAATAAAAAACGGCCAGGTGGGCCTCTTAAGCGCCCATGACCCCCAGCCGCTTAATTTTGCCATTAATCGCCCGCTTTTTGCCCACCTCACCCGCTTTTTCCCGCTTTTTTCCCCGCTTTTTCCCACTTTTGTTTAAAAATCCTAATGTAAGCATCTAACATTAATTAATTACATAGCCAAGTAGTATTGACTATAATATACGAAACTTGTATACATTAAATGTTCTATGATATATCTAGTCCTAATTTAGAATGCATACTTTGTGTGTAAGCTGTAATAATTGGGTACTGCTATAATGCATCTAAGTAAATATCCTATTGCTCTATTATACTAGTAATGTATGATTAGTTTTACTGATTTCCTTGCTACTTTCAGTGATTAATGATTGGTACTGCTGGTTAGTATTACTTTAGTGATTACTTTAATTCAATAATTCATAGTTTGTTATATACAATTACTGATCTGCTTGCTGATTTTAGTGATTAGATATGCTGATTAATAGTAAGTATTGATGAATACTTAGTTAATTACTGATTTGCTGATTAGATATGTATAGAAGTTTCTTATAAATATATTTTTTATATACACATACATGTATGTTGTATAAAAATATATAAAATTTAGACACCCTCTTTTTCAAAAATCGCCTGCTTAATCACCCGCCTACCGCTTAATCGGTTACAGGGTGCCATCCGCACGCCTCCCGCTTCCTGCTTTCTAATACATTGGTCCTTGTTGGTAGATTTGAGTTTTGTTTGATAGAAAGATTCTTTCTTAGTTGTTACCCATGTGTTACACCTTCTAGCCTTGCTTTGGATGAGTAACCTTAGGTTGAAGATGACCAGGCCGATATGTTGGAAGGTGGTCATCATGACTTGTGATGCCACAGACCGTCACCTCTTGTGACTGGCCGTCATGACCTGAAGGCAACATGTCGATACACCAAGTGACACGTCATCATGACTTTGGTAAAGTGTAGGCCGGAACATTTTTTTGATGCTTAGATCGTCATGCCTTGTGCATGATTAGGTCATTTTGGTGTTGGATTCTGGGTGTTAAACCGACATGCGTTACTGACCTGAGAAAATGCTAGCCTGTCACGACTTGGTGTTATGTCGATATGTGATGCTTGTTGGTATGTATGCCCTGAGAGCCAATCATAGGATGATTGGATTGGGATATATTATGATTGATTTGATAAATATCAAAGGTAAGCTTCCAATTTATTCTGGTTCAATCAGTTATGAGATAATGATAAAACATAATGAATGTCTCATATCATAGTGGAGATCAAGGCCCAAGTGAAGAGAAATGGAGGTGATAAGTCCCCCAAACAATATGGGTGTAGCCTGCCTGACGTTGCGCCTGACCGCAATAATGTGCTGGAGAAAGAATGCTCCCTAGGATGGTATAATCTATGCTATTTCAAATTCCTTGTGGGCTAGTCTGATGTATGTAGTGCCTAAAAAGGGGGGAATTACTGTCAGTACTAATTCATATAATGAGTAAATCACCACTAGATTAGTGACAGGATGACGAGTTTACATTGATTACCGCAAGTTGAACACTGCGACACTTAAGGACCATTTTCCGTTACTGTTCATTGATCAGATTTTGGAATGACTCACCGATTGCTCCCATTTTTGTTTTCTCGATGGATATTTGGGCTACAATCAGATTTCTATCAAGCCTAAGGACCAGGAGAAGTCTACCTTCACCTACCCTTATGGCACCTTTGCATATAGCCGCATGCCTTTCGGGTTGTGCAATGCACCCGTGACTTTTCAAAGGTGTATGTTGGAAATTTTCCCGGATATGGTGGAGAGATGTCCCGAGGTTTTTATAGATGATTTTTCGGTTTATGGGACATCTTTTGATGATTGCTTGACAAATTTGGATAAGGTCTTACAAAGATGTGAAGATACTCATTTAGTGCTTAATTGGGAAAAATGTCTCATGATGGTTAGTGAGGGCATAGTGTTAGGCCACAATGTGTCTAGAAAGGGATTGGAGGTGGATCCGGTTAAAAAAGAAGTGATCTCAAAACTTCCTCCACCAACGTCGGTGAAGGCAGTTTGGAGTTTTCTAGGCCACGCCAGGTTTTACTGCCGCTTTATTAAGAATTTTTCAAAAATCGCTAAACCATTGTCTGAGCTTTTGGAAAAGGATGTTGAATTCAATTTTGATGAGAGGTGTTTGAAGGCCTTTGAGATTTTGAAAGAAAAACTCATATCCGCACCGGTGGTGCAGACTCCAAATTGGGGCCAACCGTTTGATCTGATGTGTGATGCATCAGATTATGTGGTGGGGGCAGTGTTGGGGCAACGCCTCGACAAGGTTCCTACTGTCATATACTATGCATCTAAAACACTTAAAGACACACAACTTAATTACACCACAACTGAAAAAGAGTTGCTAGCTGTTGTCTTTTCTTTTGAAAAATTTAGGCAATATCTTGTGGGAGCAAAAGTGGTGGTGTGGACTGACCATGCAGCTATTAAGTACTTACTGCAGAAGAAGGATGCTAAACCAAGATTGATTAGATGGATCCTTTTATTGCATGATTTTGATATTGAGGTCAAGGATAAAGTAGGGGTAGAGAATGTGGTGGCTGACCATCTATCTCATTTGGAGAGGGGGGATGAGAAGGACATGAATATACCCATTCTAGATACCTTCCCTGATGAGTAGTTGTTCACCCTTAAGCAAAAAGATCCTTGGTTTGCTAATATTGTGAATTATTTAGCTTGTAAGGAATTGCCTGCAGATTGGGTTTATCAAGAAAAGAAAAGATTTTTTCATTCTTTGCACTATTACTTTTGGGATGATCCTATTTTTATGAAATAGTGTAGGGATGGAATTTTGAGGAGGTGTGTACCTGAAGAGGAGTATGAGAGTGTGTTAAAGCATTGCCACACACTACCTACAGATGGACACCATGCTAGTTCTTAGATAGCCACAAAGGTGTTGGAGAGCGGATTATATTGGCCAACCCTATTCAAAGATGCATATGACTTTGTGCGTAGGTGTGATGCATGTCAGCGGTCAGGTAACATATCAAAGCGGCAGGAGATGCCCTTGAATATGTTCCAAGAAGTAGAGGTTTTTTTATTTATGGGGTATTGATTTCATGGGACCCTTCGTGTCCTCTAACTCCAACCTTTACATCTTGTTGGTTGTAGATTATGTGTCAAAATGGGTGGAAGCAATTCCAACCTGAACCAATGATGCAAATGATGTATGTAAATTTGTAAAGGATCACATTTTCTATAGATTTAGAGTGCCAAGGATGATCATAAGTGATGGAGGAACTCATTTCACTATTCAGAAATTTGGGGCACTGTTGAACAAGTATGGAGTGACACACTGTGTGGGTACACCATATTACCCACAAACACAAGGACAAGTAGAGGTTTCAAATCACAAGATTAAAAAGATCCTTGAAAAGATGGTGTTTTCTAGTAGGAAGAATTGAAATGACTTGTTAGTTGATGCGATATGGGCCTATAGGACTGCCTATAAGACACCCATAGGAACCACACCCTTTAGGTTAGTTTATGGATGAGCGTGTCATCTTCCTATGGAATTAGAACATAAGGCTCATTTGGCGTTAAGAAGGCTCAATTTTGATCTAGATGAAGAAGGTAAGACAAGGAGGTTGGAGTTGAATGAGCTTGATGAAATTTGGATGAATGCTTATGACAACTCAAGACTGTACAAGGAAAGAACTAAGAAAATTCATGACCGCCATATAGCTAGGAGAGTCATTTTACCGGGAGAGAGTGTGTTGCTATTTAACTCAAGATTGAAATTGAACCCCAGGAAATTGAGATCTAGGTGGAGTGGACCGTTCATCATAGAAGAGGTGTTTCCACATGGAGCAGTTAGGATCAAAGAAGGAGGGAGGTCCTTCTTGGTCAATAGTCAAAGATTAAAGCATTATTTTGGGGAAGATTTTGTGAGGAAGGAGCATGAGGTGAAACTTATTGCTCCTAATTAATCTCAGCAATGGAGTCATCTAGCCTAGGACATTAAACAAGGGTGCTTGTTGGGAGGCAACCCAACCATTAGGATTTTTGTTTCTTTCATTTCCATTAAGTTGTTTTATTAGTACTTAGTTTTTTTTTGTAAAAATGATACCCTGACTTGTTTGTTGAGTGTGTAGGCTGTGGCTGATTCGGTGCCACCAAAATAGGTTCAGAGAGATGGGCATATAGACTGATAACAGTCGGTGCCACTGACATACACGTCGGTACCACCGACATTTCTGAAGAAGTGCAGAACTCAGATGCGGTTAATTGATGATCTGTCAGTACCACTGACACACAAGTCAGTGGCACTGACTTGGCATGGTGTCCCAGGCTCTGTGGGTGCGTTGATGCACTGGAAAAGAAAAAAAGGGAAAAAAGTCGATCATCGTGTCGGTACCACCGACCACAGCATCAGTGCCACCGACCAAAGGAAACACTGATATGTGGACAACCCCGATCTATGGCTTTGATGTGCCCACATGGACTATCTAAAGATTTGATCCTGCCAAAAAGTTGGTGCCACCAACCTCATGTCAGTGCCACTGACTCGTCAGCAATCTGGAAAACGAAGATCGCACATTGAAAGTCGTCGATGCACTAAGGGCTCAGATTCGGCCCAGAAGTCGGTGCCACCGACTCTATCGCAATAGGTCGGCGCCGACCCTATAAAAGGGAGGTTGTGGTTTGTTTTTTTCTCACAACTTGAAGAACCACGACTCTGACAAGCGGCTACTCTGAGCATCCAGAGGCTTCATCGAGCTCTTCCTTTCTTAATCTTCTTCTTCTCCGCTCACTCCATCATCATGGCCAGACGAGGAGGACCCCCTAGCACTCTTACGCCATGACCACACCTCAACCACCCCTCGACGGAGGTGATGAAGGTCTATGAAGAGCTTGCAAAGTGGTCGTTCACACCTACACAATACGACGATCGTCAATTGCTGGAGGATATGGGCTTCACCGACAATATGGTGTACATCCTTGAGCAATAGGAGTTCACGGGAAGGTTTGTGAACCCAATCTTTGGCGGGTGGCCGACATATAAGGAAATCGTCATCGAGTTCATGGTGTCACTGGAGATTTGCGTCACCCCTGACCAGGTGTGGTTGTCAAGTGGCGAGTGGAGAGAAGGAAGGGTAGATTTTCACTTGTACAACACCAACTATGCCCTCACTCTCCATGCCTTCAATGAAATTTACGGGTGGCCACATATGCCATGCTATCATCCTGAGAACGTTGATTTGGATGCCATCTGGAAGGATTTTGTGAAAATGCCGGAGGGTAAAAGGCTGAACTTCCACCATAGTTCTTTGGCAGACTTCGAACATCCCTTTGTTTGGGTCCTTCATTGGATGCTGACCAACACACTAGTCACAACGTCAACCCAAGCACAAGCACAGGTACAAGTGTTGGACTTGTACTTTCTGTATCATCTTATGGAGTGAGAGCCGATCAACTGGGGAGCATTCTTTCTCCAGCACATTATTGCGGTCAGGTGCAATGTCAGGCGGGCTACGCCCATACTGTTTGGGGGACCTATCACCCCCATTGCTCTTCACTTGGGTCTTGATCTCTCTACTCTGGAGCCGCTGAACTCAAGGCTACCCATCGACCACCTTCATTTCAAGCAGTTGGGCCTCATCACTGTGGAAAATGATGTCATCTACGCCACATGCTCGGTCATTGATACTTTCTACAAGCGTCGACTTCCTGATCCCATCTTCAACATTAGGGGAGTCGAGCACTATAAATGGCCGACTGTAATGACCACATTTGTGCTTAATTGGTAAACTAGGGTTTACCTGAATGATTACATGCTTGATTAGATTGAACATCATTTAGACTTGATTAATGATAGTAGATCAATTGTGATGTTTCAAACCTAAGAAGAAACTCTAACTATGATTTTAGTTTGAAGAATTAGGGTTTGAGAAATGTAAACCCTAATCGGCAAAAATTTGGGTTTTGATAGTACATGAATATGGAATTTGATCAGGATAACAGTGAAGTAAATGATTTTTCATATTTTATACAAATTTTTTATTTATTGAATTTTTTTATTTGATATGGATAACTCAATCATGCATATTGGAGAAAAAATTTAGAATATTTGAGTGTTCTTTGAATGTGTTTCTCGGTCAGACTATACTTCGACCAAAATGCTGATAGAGTGCTTTTCAATAGTGTAGTGTTTTATTTTTAATTATTTATTGGTAATTCCAAATGATTTGAAATTTTAAATGGAGATCTAAAACTCAATCATAAAAAACATGTAAAATGCTCATAATTTTTGGATGTGTTTAGACCTTATCAGTAGATGAATTACAGTAATATTTTTATGACAAAAAATTCAGCTGAAATAAGAGAAAGTATAGTGAGGGGTCAATGTGCAATTGACCCAAGCAGCTCAATTGCTCTATATAGTCAACCTAACACACAAGGATTCGTGATTCAATCTAGAGAAATGAAATCCTAGAGAGAGAGGGAGAGTTAGGGTTTGAGAGGAGAAAGTGATGGAGATGCTGACTTGGGGTTTTACGGTCTGAGGAATGATGAAATCATGTAAGTTTAGCTTCTTTGTATAGACTTTAATGGTGAATCTTCTCTCACATGTCAAGATTCTATACCTCCTCTGATTTGATCTAAAATGGTGTCAAAACTTCCCCTTTTCTCACTCTTTCTTCATAATCCCTCATTTTTAGGGTTTCCGCGTTGAAAGGAAGAAGAATCAGGTGAATTGCTAGGGATTTGATATGAGATCGAGTTTTTCAAGGATGAACTGTGTTTTTAAGATGTTTTATAGCTTAGGGTGAGTGGTTAAAAGAATATTTTAGTCATTTGTACTCAATTAGATGGTTTTAATTTATATTCTCAATTTCTCCCAAGATGACAATAAATGAAAAGAACTATTCTTGAATTAAATTTATAGATATACTTCAATTCATGTTCCAACTATGATATGAAAATGTTTAAAATGATGACATGGATATAGATATCCATGTATCTTGAATACTACAGAATTAAGAAGTTTATTGAGAATCTTCTCAAGATCTAAATTTTCAAGTTATTCAATAGCTGAAATTCAGATTTATGTTTATATGATCTTACTTATGTTCCTAATGCATATAATTCTACATGTTTGATCTCTTTGATTTGATATATGGACAAATAGAGTTTCTGATTTTCACAATACATATCCTGTGAATAGCAGGTAATCAAGGATGGAAACCCAATCTAGTATGCTTTTACAAGTATACATATCTAATTTAGTAGTAAATGGCTGATTGAAATGATTCATGTGATATTGTGGGATTTTATCTGAATATTATCTTATATGCATACATGCTTTGTTATGAGATTCAGATTCTCTAACTCAAATACTTGTCATGAAATGCATATGTTGCTATGCTATTGTAAGTGGAGATATGACATACCCTAGATAGGCATGTTATTGATATCATGCATAAATTTGAGAAATGTTGAATGAGAATATTTATATTAGTAGACATGATATATGTTTGAATACATGAGAAGTGATATATGTGCATGAGTAAGGAGAAACCCTAAGAAAGGGGTAAACAATATGTTAAGCATTCAGTTCAGTATTATCAGTATATTAAGAAGTTCAATTGTATGATTCTAGTGCATAAAGTGCCAAGTTGACATGTATTCTATTTATTTAAGAATTTTAGTCTGCATGTATGTATAGTATGAAGATTACTCAGAATATCATAGTATTTTGAATATACTGCTTTGCTAAGTTTAGAATGATATCACAATATTATTGTAATGACCCCACCTCCCAGTAACCCCCAATTAAGGGAGACCTGAAGGCCAGAGTCGTTATTCAATTAATATGATCAAAGGTTCAACAAATAATCAATAACAATTATTCAATTCTACTAACTAACTGGAATTTGGTATAAAATTAAAACTTGACTTATCTTTGAAAACTTTGGAAATCTATCTATCCAGAGCTTGAATTATTCTATCTAATCCTACTTGCACTTTATTTATTATTTCCACAGTGTGTCACTTTACTGTTTGTTCTTTCAATTGTTGTTCCTAAAATGCCGACAAACAAAACATCGGTCAGTATATCGAAATATACTGGTATGTGGGAACAACCAAAAGTTTGCACATATGGATAACAATCTAATTATCACAATCAAGTTAATTAACCAGCCAATTTACATTTTCCAGTATGACATTCTCCACCGCTTTTGCCCTAACCCTGGCATACCCACCTTAGGGTTTCCTTTGCTAATGACTTAAGGCCACCTTCTCAATCCCGAGCTTGGTGCCTAGGGTCACCACTCATGGTGCCCTCTAGCCATGCAATATCATAGGCCACCTTCTCATTCCCGAGCTTGGTGCCTGGGGTCACCACTCAAGGTGTCCATTGGTCTACCCATCTGGGCCTGACCTTTGGCATCATCCATCAGGGTGGCATGTTGGTGCGAGAATACATACTTCTATCATTAATGTGATAATCATAGTGACTTTATAGTTTGCAAGTATGAACATCCAAACTGATATTTTGCATTCAATGCGTTAACCATTTGGAAAATCCTCAGAAACTAAGGCGGTTATTCATAATTAACCACATACCTGATCTGACAATTTGAACAGAAATATCCATGAAAATAAGAATCCAAGCAAGCAAGCATTTTCAACAAGATCCTAAAATAATCACGTAATTCCCTTTTTATTATTCATGTCATCAAGATCCATTAAACCTAGCTCGCTTCCTAGGGTTTCTAGTCCACTTTTAGGGTTTCCATTGCAATTAGGGTTTCCCTTCATCTTTTTATATTTTAAACCCTAATTTAATGCAATTGATCACAAACCCTAATTATTTCCACATCTAATCCTTAATTTTAGATAAAAGGCATAATTAACCATTAATTAAGTTCATTAAGCCTCTTTTACATCAAAGCTACTACTTTTGTCCCTTTAATCCATGAAAAGATCATTATACACATTTATCATCAGTTCATAGTTCATTATGATATAATTCACCTATGAATTCCATTTATTAATAATTCCAACTTTACCCATTAGAAAACCCTACTTATCATGTTAAGGGTATCTATCCATGATTAGGAACTTTTATACTAAAACCAACATGTTTTATTCTTTTAGGTCATGTCAAGATCATTAAGGCCAATTATCATTTCCAGGTTCTTCATCAATGATTATAGTTCAATTGACAACTATACCTTAATTACTATTTATCACATCTGCTAGGTTAATAAACCCTAATTTAACATTGATTGCACTTTTGCACATAGGAAAACCCTAATCAAGAAAATCATGGGTTTTTAAACTCAAATCATATTCCTATTATCCTTTTTATGTCAAAAGGTCCAATCTTGATTTAGAATATTAAACTAGTTATTAAACTCACCATTAAACAAATCTAGGGTTTTAGATCCATTTAAAGCATAAAAGTACTAACTTTATGTACTTTTCGAACTAGAAGTAAAACTAGCCTCTACTAGTATTTTTATTGAATTCCTCATACTTTTCTGAGCAAGATTCATGTATTAACTTTCCTCATCGAAGTTTTCTATCAAAAGATATGATTTTAATAAGGAAACTTCCTTTTTCTAGTTTATTTGCTAATTTTAGAAAAACACAGATCGTCCGATTAATGGACCGCTGGTCCACTTAGGATCCAACGTTCACAGATGCGTGCACCCACTTGCGATTAAAAGGATCAAAATACAACTTTACCCATACCTCTTCACTGTGCGCACAAGGGCAAGGACGTCTTTTAGCCCTTTATCTTCTTCTTCTTCCTCGCGACTCTTGTTCGCGATCCAGTGTTGCCCGGAGGTCAACTTCTAAGTTGACCTTACGATCTTGGCTTCCCCAGCAACCGGTGATGCTCCCACCATCTACGCCATGAGCCACCGAACTCAACGGTGGTCTCATCTCTGCTAGAGCCGGCCGGAGTCACCAGGACGGAGGAGCTTTTCTCCAACGATGTAGCTTGGACCAGGAGGGCTGAAGACCATCGTTCAAAGTGAATTCGTTCATAGGGTTGTGATCGCGAGGAGCAGCATGCTTCCTCGGAGACAATTTGCATCCTTGTTGGGGTTCAACAACCCTCCTTTTATAGGAGGAAGTTCATGGAACTGACCTGCCTCTGCGGAAATTGGGAGAATTTTCCAGAAGCAACAAAACCCTAAGAAATATAGGATTAACCAACTCGGACCGGCCTCCTGAAATCGTTGGAGTTGTTTCCAAAACACGATATGGATCAGAGAGGAATAGATGTGTTGTAGAAGAAACCAGGATTGCTCCCTGACTTGCCTGTTCAGGCGCAAGGAGCACGATGGCCGTGGTCCCTAGGATCCAAGATCCATGACTCAGATTAAACTCAGATTATTTCAATTAGGACTGTTAAATCATGACATTTGATGAAATCCTATTACTTTAGGGATATTTCCAAAATTCATAACTCCCAAACCGAGTGTCCAATTAATCCCAAAATTTGAGGGAAACTTAGTAATGATTTAATACACCTCTCTGCCAAAAAAGGGCTCATTATCTAAAGGAAAACGTGCCTTTTCTTTAGGTGCAAGATATTGCTAAAAAATGTATAATTGTCACCTATTTTCTCTTTCTTATTTCCTTATTTCCCATTATTTCTATTCCTTGTAATCCAAGAAAGCAAGTGGGGTTAGAATTATGACTCATCATGGACAAACCCTCACTTCTCTTTTTATTTCTTACATTATCTTCTTTATTTCAAATATTCTACTTATTTCTTTATTAAAATATCTCCTTTTTGAGGATTTCTCTTTTATTTTCCTCATTGGCATTATTTTTATCATTAGAAATCCTTGGGATACGAAATTCCACTAAGGATAACTCAATTACACCTCTTTCCACTTATATTCCACATTTTATCAATGTTTTCAATTTCTTTATTAACAAGGAAATACTCATTTGATCTTTTCTCTTCTTATTGTATTCTTTATGCAATTTTGGACTCCTTGGAATCCAAGGAACTCTAGAGACACGAATTCCATCCTTGGATTATATTCTCTTGCCTTCTAGAGGTTTCCACATCTTTCTTTTCTCAGATTCTCAATTATTAATTAATTAATTGAAATTCCTTGTTATTGGGCCCAATAGCCAATAAAGAAATCATCAATCCATTCAATACAAGTTGTATCATTATTTTTCTAAATATCTTGAATATGAGAAATTACATTTCTCAGCAAATGAACCCAAAATTGGGGTTGTAACATCCTTCCCCTCTTATAAGAATTTTGCCCTCAAAATTCCATCAAGCAAGCAAACAAACAAACAAGATAAGCCTTTCTTATGTCCATCATGGCTCCCATGTGGCCTTACCCTTTCCATGGTACTTCCCAAGAACCTTTATCATCTCATATTCTTCCATCTGAGTTCTTTCTTACCTTGGTATATCGTACCCTCGTAGGTGACTCAGGACATTTCAGCCTCTCAAAAGCTAAATAGGTTCAAGGCTCAGCACATGGCTTGGGTACCTCACATAGTGCTCTAGATCGGACTCATAGAACACATCACACATCATGTTATCCTGAGGGGCAAGTCTAAACACAACCATCTCCATCAATCCATCTCGAATGGACCCATATATCAGGGACTCAGCTTTCTCAGCTGTAGCTTAGAGGGGTCGGATTTTCACATCACATATTCTCCCATAGTGAACTGCATGTCAGTCTGCTTTGCATCAGCTCGTGACTCATGTCACCACTGGGCTTTCTCTCAGCCATTGCACGATCAAGCGACTTCATCTGCACACACTGAGGTTTTTTTCTGGCCTTTGTGAGGCCTCCCTTCACCAACATCATCTTAATGAAGTGGTGACTGACACAACCTCTCTATAAGACTTCTTGCATCCCAATAAAGGCTATGGTGGTTAACATCACATCTTAAGAACTGTCTCTATGTATCACTGTGAATAAGCATACTTTCTCTCATCAGACCCTCTAGTCTGGATCATACTAACCATTAGTATGGGGTGCTAAACTGTTCTAACATCAAGTTTTTCAATTATCCACTTGCATCTCACGGAAGTGAACCTTTAGGTTATACTCAAGAACTTTTGAACTCACATCATGGAGTAGTTGAACCATCTCTCTCTCCTATAAGTAGTTCAACCGGATCTATCCCTTGACAGTTCTCTTCCTTTCTCATGTCATCTAGGTAAGGCGATCTACCATAACCCATATTGGATCTCGACCTTCCTTGGTCTAGGGAAGACTCACAACATCCACAGTGAAGAACTCCCATTCCCTCTCAGGAACTCTTTATACTTTATATCCATGTGCTGGGTCACTGGTGTTCGTCCTTT
The DNA here is from genome assembly GCA_963693085.1 of Alisma plantago-aquatica. NCBI lineage: Eukaryota > Viridiplantae > Streptophyta > Magnoliopsida > Alismatales > Alismataceae > Alisma > Alisma plantago-aquatica. Next base: position 653,463,360 of record OY856411.1, read on the forward strand.
GCCTCCTAGCTTGCATGGCCACATGCTACATGCAACTTTGTTTTAAGCATTCAAAGCGCCACTATCACTTACCATCTTTGTAGTTTCACAGTGTTTGGTGGTATTAAAACAATGATCTCCTATATGTCATGATTCCTCAAGGTCGATTCCTCAAAAACACTAAACCACTCTCAAAAGGGTTTTATCACTTTCCTTTCCAAAGAAGTACATCTGAGGTTCGACAACCATCCTTTCATTATATCACGAACTAGACTGGGTATCCAAACAACCACTAATCTTATTCATCAGATCTCGTTATATCTAAGTGTTATCCAAATTTATCTCTTTTTCTCAACTTAAGGTTAGCCTAACAACCTCAACTTCTTCTTGCTTCCAGCTAAACTAGGCACTATATCTCAACCACTTCTTATCCTTAGGTGTTAGGTAACATACACCTCCATGTATTATTCTTATCATCTCATCTCAAACTCTAAGTTCATCTTCATCAAGAAACTCTGAGCTCATCCACCTGGTGATCAAACTCAACCTTGTATAACTTGCAAATTCCACAAGGCTTCTACTAGGAACATCCTTACAAGGTGATTATCTTAATACTTTTATCGTTTGTTCCTGTCCATGTATCATTCATTCCACCAAGGTATGTTATCATCTCTATCCTCATACCTTGTAGCAACGTTCCAACTTGCATCATCTTTTATCCTTGGTGTATGGCATGCATACTGTCCCATCTCTCCCTCTCATAACAAGAGGAAATAAGCATTTGGCGGCCATCCAAACACAAAGTTCTTCCTATTCCAAGAGTAGAGATGATACATCCACATCGCCAATACACATTCAATTATAAGTTGAAACGTGCAACTTATGTCTCTACATCACAAACATCATGATATCAAAGTTACTTCCATGGAAAATTGGTCTCGAACCTACTGGGTCACCATACAATCATCTCCTCTAGGTCTATAGGGTGCCAACACTTTTGGGGTCATCCCTTTTCCCTTATGCATCCAGAGAGTGCCCTACTCATCTGCCCTTTGGGTCCCATGAGTTCATGAAGGTGATCAATCTCCTAACCCATGGCCCTTAGACAATGATAGTTGTTACCTCCTGACCCTATGGTCATGTGCAACTGGGGAATTAGACAACTCCTACTTCCATCGGTCTTATCCCTACCTGACCCTAGGATAGACTTAGGATTATATCATAGTACATGTTCAACTTAGAACCTTACCCAATCCTTCATCATCTCTCTCTGCATTCTTGGGTTGTCTTTCTTCCTTTCTCAGGGATCATGGCGACCTTCCTACCTTGGTCAGGCCTGATACCGGTTACCTCCATGGTAACACCTCCACATGCACATAGAGATGGTTATCTATGGGTCTATAGGTTCATTCTCATGCCATGTACTCTTCACTTAGTTTCTCAAGATCCCCTGAAACCTTAACAAAACTGGTATACATCCTACAAAAGGGTCCCTCTCCCAGGATGGGAGGAAACTATACCTTGATAACAACAGTCACAAACGTCCTTATGTTTAGGGTATACATCCACATGAACGTGCTTAGCCCTAGCAAGCTACTAAGGCATAAGAAGATACTTACCAAACCATGCTAGATTATACTTGTTTTCATCCTCATCATTAGACCAACTTAGTTGTGAGGGGTTCATCAAACATACCCTTAACGTAAGGGATTTCCTTTGCCCCTACACATGAGGAGTACCATGCTCGAAACTATAGAGACTCAAATCTCATCATGAGCATCGGATACAATACTTCCCCTCTTAGGCCTAGGAACCCTAGGTTCACCTTTGGGTGTCCGACTGCATGCTCAATCTCTTAACCACGAATCAATCATGTCCAAGGTATGTCATGTACTTCCATGATCCTTCTACTCGAGCAACACTTCGGAGTTGAGTCCTCTTTCAGGACAACCAACTAGGTATAAAGCCTCACAACTGGTTTACTTAAACCTCCTCAAGGTCTAAAGCACTCTTTATCTCATCCAGCAGGTAATCACTTATACCATATGTAGTAGAAGCATCATCCTCTCTCTAGGGTTTGGTTCCTCTAGAGGCAACCAAGATATCATCAGCCTCCAGGGATCAAGCATAAGGCAACCACTATCATCCACTTAGGTCGCATCATCCTCAACTCCCCACTATTCCTCATGTCTCAGAATCTAAGCTTCCAACCTTCTTGCTTGAGTCTTGCTTTCTCTCTTTGGGGCTAACTCCACATCCAACCTTACTACTAGAGGTCCTTTCTCCATGAGGGATCAAGCCCACAAGCATATCTCTACATGGGTGAAGCCTATGTTCAAACTTACGTTTGCCCGAGGTTAATCATAGCTCTTTATGCTTATCTCATAAGCCATCCATCATGCCCTTCTGGCCAGGGTTTCGACCTACTGCCCGCACTACTTGACGTACTTCGGGTGCCTACTATTCCATGCACATAGAAGCTCATGGAGTTTCCATAGGTTCTTCTCTAACCTCATGAAGGAGCTATCCTTCGCTCTAACCTTCTCGACCCTTCCCAGGGTTGGGTCGCCAAAGGTACTCAGTCATCCAACTTCTCATGGCTCATATGGCATCCAAGGCATGACATCTAACTCATCATGTCATCTCTAACCTTCACTTAGGGTTAGCATTATCCTCAGAGGATATGCCAGGTCTCTACTTTTAATGGAGATCTCTACCTCCAAGACTCACTTTCTCTACTCATCCTCCTGACAAGAAGGTATAGCCTCAGGTCTCTCCTGAGGGCAATGACAACTTATGTCATACGAACTAAGCATGTATATATTCTTTTACGCTTACTCTATTAAGCTTATGTCCATGACATCTTATTTACATGCTTTTTATAAATTTGATGGAGGATTCCTTAATCCTTATCATCCTTACCCATACCTCAAGAGGGTGAGGAAAAGAGAGAAAACCCTAATCCTTAAGGTCCTTAACAGAATTTGAGTTGAGAAGGGATGAACAAGATGAGAGAGTCCTAAAGGTATCTTATTTTGAGTCATATCCTAAGACATCGGCCAGGCAGTCACACAGATCTGGTAGTCCTCGTATTCCAACTAGCGGTGCGGAGGAAAATATTGCCAGCCCCCGGATGTGATCCTTTTCTAGACACCTCAGTCTTTCAGACAATCCTCTAATAACTCCCTCAGTTCTATGGAATTTGTAAAATTTAATAATTATTAAAGATTAAATGAGGAACCTACACTCTGATACCAATTGTAACGACCCCGCCTCCCGGTAACCCCCAATTAAGGGAGACCCGAAGGTTAGAGTCGTTATTCAATTAACAGGATCAAAGGTTCGACAAATAATCAATAACAATTATGAAATTCTACTAACTAACTGGAATTTGGTATAAAATTAAAACTTGACTTACCTTTGAAAACTTTGGAAATCTATCTATCCAGATCTTGAATTATTCTATCTAATCCTCCTTGCACTTTATTTCTTATTTCCACAGTGTGTCACTTTACTGTTTGTTCTTTCAATTGTTGTTCCTAAAACTCTGACAAACAAAACATCAGTCAGTATATCGAAATATACTGGTATGTGGGAACAACCAAAAGTTTTCACATATGGATAACAATCTAATTATCACAATCAAGTTAATTAACCAACCAATTTACATTTTCCAGTATGACATTCTCCACCACTTTTGCCCTAACCCTGGCATACCCACCTTAGGGTTTCCTTTGCTAATGACTTAAGGCCACCTTCTCAATCCCGAGCTTGGTGCCTAGGGTCACCACGCATGGTGCCCTCTAGCCATGAAATATCATAGGCCACCTTCTCATTTCCGAGCTTGGTTCCTGGGGTCACCACTCAAGGTGTCCATTGGTCTACCCATATGGGCCTGACCTTTGGCATCATCCATCAGGGTGGCATGTAGGTGCGAGAATACACACTTCTATCATTAATGTGATAATCATAGTGACTTTATAGTTTGCAAGTATGAACATCCAAACTGATAATTTGCATTCAATGCGGTTAACCATCCGGAAAATCCTCAGAAACTAAGGCGGTTATTCATAATTAACCACATACCTGATCTGACGATTTGAACAGAAATATCAATGCAAATAAGAATCCAAGCAAGCATGCATTTTCAACAAGATCCTGAAATAATCACGTAATTCCCTTTTTATTATTCATGTCATCAAGATCCATTAAACCTAGCTCGCTTCCGAGGGTTTCTAATCCATTTTTAGGGTTTCCATTGCAATTAGGGGTTCCCTTCATCTTTTACTATTTTAAACCCTAATTTAATGCAATTGATCACAAACCCTAATTATTTCCACATCTAATCCTTAATTCCAGATTAAAGGCATAATTAACCATTAATTAAGTTCATTAAGCTTCTTTTACATCAAAGCTACTATTTTTATCCCTTTAATCCATGACAAGATCATTATACACATTTATCATCTGTTCATAGTTCATTATGATCTAATTCACCTATGAATTCCATTTATTAATAATTCCAACTTTACCCATTAGAAAACCCTACTTATCATATTAAGGGTATCTATCCATGATTAGGAACTTTTATACTAAAACCAACATGTTTTATTCTTTTAGGTCATGTTAAGATCATTAAGGCCAATTATCATTTTCAGGTTCTTCATCAATGATTATAGTTCAATTGACAACTGTACCTTAATTACTATTTATCACATATGCTAGGTTAATAAACCCTAATTTAACATTGATTGCACTTTTGCACACAGGAAAACCTAATCAAGAAAATCATGGGTTTTTAAACTCAAATCATATTCCTATTATCCTTTTTATGCCAAAAGGTCCAATCTTGATTTAGAATATTAAACTAGTTATTAAACTCACCATTAAACAAATCTAGGGTTTTAGATCCATTTAAAGCATCAAAGTACTAACTTTATGTACTTTTCAAACCAAAAGTAAAACTAGCCTCTACTAGTATTTTTATTGAATTCCTCATACTTTTCTGAGCAAGATTCATGTATTAACTTTCCTCATCGAAGTTTTCTATCAAAAGATATGATTTTAATAAGGAAACTTCCTTTTTCTAGTTTATTTGCTAATTTTAGAAAAACACAGATCGTCCGATTAATGGACTGCTGGTCCACTTAGGATCCAACGTTCACAGATGCGCGCACCCACTTGCGATTAAAAGGATCAAAATACAACTTTACCCTTACCTCTTCACTGTGCGCACAAGGGCAAGGATGTCTTTTAGCCCTTTATCTTCTTCTTCTTCTTCCTCACGACTCCTGTTCGCGATCCAGTGTTGCCCGGCGGTCAACTTCTAAGTTGACCTTATGATCCTGGCTTCCCCCGCAACCGGTGATGCTCCCTCCATCTACGCCATGAGCCACCGAACTCAACGGTGGTCTCATCTCTGCTAGAGCCGGCCGGAGTCACCGGGATGGAGGAGATTTTCTCCGGCGATGTAGCTTGGACCAGGAGGGGTGAAGACCATCGTTCAAAGTGAATTTGTTCACATGGTTGTGATCGCGAGGAGCAACAAGCTTCCTTGGAGACAGTTTGCATCCTTGTTGGGGTTCAACAACCCTCCTTTTATAGGAGGAATTTCATGGAACTGACCTGCCTCCACGACAATTGGGTGAATTTTCCAGAAGCAATGAAACCCTAAGAAATATAGGATTATCCAACTCGGACCGGCCTCCTGAAATCGTTGGAGTTGTTTCCAAAACACGATATGGATCAGAGAGGAATAGATCTACTGTAGAAGAAATCAGGATTACTCCATGACTTGCCTGTTCAGGCGCAAGGAGCACGATGGCCGTGGTCCCTAGGATCCAAGATCCACGACTCAGATTAAACTCAGATTATTTCAATTAGGACTGTTAAATCGTGACATTTGATGAAATCCTATTACTTTAGGGATATTTCCAAAATTCATAACTCCCAAACCGAGTGTCCAATTAATCCCAAATTTTGAGGGAAACTTAGTAATGATTTAATCCACCTCTCTGCAAAAAAAGGGCTCATTATATAAAGGAAAACGTGCCTTTTCTTTAGGTGCAAGATATTGCTCAAAAATGTATAATTCTCACCTATTTTCTCTTTCTTATTTCCTTATTTCCCATTATTTCTATTCCTTGTAATCCAAGAAAGCAAGTGGGGTTCGAATTATGACTCATCATGGACAAACCCTCACTTCTCTTTTTATTTCTCACATTATCTTCTTTATTTCAAATATTCTACTTATTTCTTTATTAAAATATCTCCTTTTTGAGGATTTCTCTTTTATTTTCTTCATTGGCATTCTTTTTATCATTATAAATCCTTGAGATACGAAATTCCACTAAGGATAACTCAATTACACCTCTTTCCACTTATATTCCATATTTCGTCAATGTTTTCAATTACTTTATTAACAAGGAAATACTCATTTGATCTTTTCTCTTCTTATTGTATTCTTTATGCAATTTTGGACTCCTTGGAATCCAAGGAACTCAAGAGGCACGAAATACGTCCTTGGATTATATTCTCTTGCCTTTTAGAGGTTTCCACATCTTTCTTTTCTCAGATTCTCAATTATTAATTAATTAATTGAAATTCCTTGTTATTGGGCCCAATAGCCAATAAACCAATCATCAATCCATTCAATACAAGTTGTATCATTATTTGTCTAAATATCTTGAATATGAGAAATTACATTTCTCAGCAAATGAACCCAAAATTGGAGTTGTAACATCCTTCCCCTCTTGTAAGAATTTTGCCCTCAAAATTCCATCAAGCAAACAAACAAACAGGATAAGCCTTTCTTATGTCCATCATGGCTCCCATGTGGTCTTACCCTTTCCATGGTACTTCCCAAGAACCTTTATGATCTCATATTCTTCCATCTGAGTTCTTTCTTACCTTGGTATATCGTACCCTCGTAGGTGACTCAGGACATTTCAGCCTCTCAAAAGTTGAATATGTTCAAGGCTCAGCACATGGCTTGGGTACCTCACATAGTGCTCTAGATCAGACTCATGGAACACATCACACATCATGTTATCCTAAGGGGCAAGGCTAAACACAACCATCTCCATCAATCCATCTCGAATGGACCCATATATCGGGGACTCAACTTTCTCAACTGTAGCTTAGAGGGGTCGGATTTTCACATCACATATTCTCCCATAGTGAACTGCATAGAAAAATTTAAGGGTGATCTTTGTATTACGTTAAATCTTCAATTTATGCCCTAATATCATGATGAATGGTAATTGTGAGATCGGGGTGTAACGGACTTGGTATCAGAGCTTAGGCTGAGCTGTCAGGGATCACTAAGTCAGTAAGTTAGAGTCATAAGTGTGGCATATAGGAGATGTTATGATGTTAGCTCCGGGGATTTGAGTATTTGGATATCCTGGCCCGGTATCCGAGTACTTGGATCAACCACTATCAAGCTACTCTATCTATTGTTTCATGTATACCTTGGCCAGGTATACAATGGAAGGATGGTCTAGAGAGGAACCCTAGAAATATTAGGGTTAGAAACAAAATAAGTAACATGAATTAAGAGCATAAATATAAAGTGAGATAGAGCTTTCATTTCATATTATTTTTTTATTGGAAATGAATAGAAAAGCTCGTATATGTTTGAATTCAGATATTCAGTATTTTGAAATATATATGGATCTTTAAGATTTGTTGTACACTATGCAGTTGTAGCATTTATTGATTACATTCTTTGTATCAAGTAGACTAGAAATGATCTTTGAATGAGCTTTTCTAAGTGGATAAGTTTTCTTCCACACATTTGAGATGAATAGGAATTGAGTAATCCTGAGTAGTTCTTGGCTTCAGGACTGCAGGTTCAGCCTGGTCTGGCTGGTAGGATGCATTACTGGGATCTAATGACTCCTATTAGTAACATAACAAGAGTAAATTCTGGATAGATTAGATCCAAATTCTAGTATGAATGTATATACTCTAAGATTTTGAAGTATAAGGGAAAGACCGGGATAACTAAGAATCAATTGGAACTGATATCTGAGATCCAACTTTGGGGACTCATATGAGAAACCCTTAATTGGGAATAAAGGAACACGACATAAGGTTTAGATTAAGTTTAATGATTAGTATTATATGAACTCTAAATATGAAATGTGGAAAAGATATGAGAAAAGTATGTAAGGACCAAGATAATAAGAATCAATCATGAGGAATGGGCTATATAATCGAGTATAATGTTTTTATGTACTCTAAAGCAAAGGGAAAATAAAAGAAAAGAGCTAAGTATACAATAAGTACATAGAAGTGAAGAGTCTTCAGAAGAGTTAAAGTGAAAAGAACTAGATGAGCATGTAAATCATAAAACTAGGATAAGAAACTTAGTTAAAACAAAGATAAATGTTGGAAATGATGAGCTTGATTAAGGAATGAGGGTTATGATATAATTGAGAGCATGGAATGTATACCTTTATTAATAAGTTTAATACATTCATCCTTACTACCTTTAGATTCTAAGTCTCTATAGAACAAAAACTAGTTTCTAAAAGAAGAACAAAAGTGTAGCTAAATAAATGAATAAGTCATACAAAGGTAGACTATATTCAGGAAGGAAAAACTTGATTGAAAGAGAAACTATGTTTCACCCATACATGATCCGTTTGATTTAAAATGAAGGATATGTAATGTATTAAACATGAGGTGATACTAGTAGAGAGATTATTGATTTAGAATTTCAACTTCACATTAGTAGAAGGATAAAAGGAAATATGTGCAACATGGTATACATGATCATACACATAAAAGAAGCAACATGATCATAGGAGAAAACTAGAAGTTAAAGATGACATGTGGAATAGTAGTATATGGTAAGGGGATTATGGAAAGTAAAGAAGGGTTTGAAACATTATGGAATAATATAGATTATAAAAGAAAGAGGCTGTGAGATTCAAGAAAGTGCTAATTTGTCAAGTATCCTTGTTGATAATTAATTAAACCTACATATGAGAAATGTATTAATGAATGTTTGAAGAGAAGAATTCTAAGTCTCAAAATCATCTTCTCCTTCATATCTTCCTTAATGAGAGCAATGTGGGAATGAAGTGATAAGAAAATGAATCATATATGATGCATAACTACCATGGTAGATACATCTAGTGAATGTAATAATGACATACAATATGATGATGAAACTCTAGTAGTGTAATTGAGAATGTAATCTATCTGAATGGCCAAGTAAGAGAAAGGAAATTCAATTGATAAGATAAGGAAGACTTTAGTAAAACTTGTGAGATCCAAAGTTTGACTTTCAAATTAAGGGAGCAAAGTTACATCACAATAACGTCATGCTACTGATAAGGACCAAACCCTAGAATGTTTAGAGTTGTAGTAGTTCAAGGGATGTCACTAGTTATTTGACCTTGAATACTAGCAACTCTATAAAACAAGATGATGAATCCTCCAGATTCATCATTACAATCACCAATTCTAGGGTTTTTATACCTCATTATGACTAAATTACCCTTGCTTTGCTTTACTCTGAGTATTTCTTCATTCTCACATAAATAATGCTTAAACAGTTCTAATTACTAGTTTATTTGATGTTATCACCCCTTACACACTCTCCTTTCCCTCTGTAGATCACTCTCAATCATCCAATCAAACATCAACAATGCACAACTGTGCGTTCTGTCCTCAAAGCCCCAAGCATGTGCAACAAATGATCAAGATCATGAAGCAGAACAATCGCCACGATCGTGCTGGTCACGCCACGGCCGTGGCGCATCGCCAACAATGACAAGTCTCCATCCGCCATGACCGTGCTGGACATGCCACGACCATGGTGCATATCTGCCACGGCCGTGCTGGTCACACCACAACCGTGGCACATATCTGCCACAGCCGTGCTGGTCATGCCACGACCGTGGCACATCGCCTACAGGGCCAAGTTCTCACCCGCCACACCCGTGCAAGGCGGCACAGCCGTGGGGCTGTAGCCTCACCACGACCGTGGTGGCACGCCACAGCCGTGGCACAATGTCACTAGGGTCATAGTTTCACCTGCCACGCCCGTGCAAGGCAGCACGACCGTGGGACAGTAGCATCACCACGACTGTGGTGCCTCAACACGGTCATGGCACGTCGTCCCCTACCTCCTGACGCTACTATTTTCTCAACCTGTTGCTCCAAAGCTCCATGGCCGCCAGCATCGCCCTCCTCACCAAGAGTATTTCCGACCTGCAATGCCTCACAACCCCAGACTGCTTGGAAGAGCACGAAGTCCCAGACGATTTGGAGGAGCTCACAACCCTAGACCGTTTAGAGGAGCTCACGATCTCAGATCAGAGGTTGGATGCTCGAGGTCATTTGAACATCGCTCAATCAAGATCACAGAGAGAGTGCATATCATTTGGCACCATGGTCACAAGACCGTTTGGTAGCAAACGGTCTACAGACCGTTTGATAGAAAATAAATTGAAACTGTTTGATGCAAAAAGCCAGCAGACCATTTGGGACTAGACCTGTGACTATAAATAGGACCAGTAGGGTCCCCAGTTGGACATCGGTTCCTGGACACCGACAGGCTGCTAGTACATAGTTCCGATCAAAATCCAGTCCCGTCTACGCCAGTTCCATTCCACCGACTGCCCATATTGCAAGCAAGGAGACTAAGAAGAGAAGGAAGACGGAGCGAGAGAGACTGTCTGAACTGTCTTGGCATCTCCCATTCTGTGTCCAGATCTGCTCCAACACAACGTATAAGTGATCTCTTTCACCTTGGTATCTAGAATCCGCAAAGGTAACACAGGATAAGTTAGCCTCCCTTGAAGCTCAATTGGTTTAATACTCAACACATGGCTCAGATCTTGCACATATCGCTTCAGATTGGACATGTAAAACACATCATGCATCATACTATATTGAGGGGGTAACACCAAATGATATGTGGCTTCACCAATCCGTTCTAACACTTCAAACGGACCCACGTATCGGGGACTCAACTTTCCTCTATTCTTAGCTATAGCTCGGAGCGGTCAGATTTTTAGAAAAACATGTTCTTCCATAGTGAAATGCACATCAGTCTGCCTCACATCAGCATATGACTTCTGTCAATCCTGGGCTCTCTTTAGCCTTTGCCTGATCAAAACAACTTTATCATCATGCACTTGGAGTTCATCTGACCTCAACATGGTCCTTTCACCAACGTCATCCCAGTGAAGTGGTGACCGACATGGTCTCCCATAAAGAGATTCATACAGAGGCATCCCAATACTGGCCTGGTAGCTGTTATTGTAGGCAACCTCAGCTAATGGTAAGTACTTCTCCCATGATCCACCCCAATTGAGCACACAAGCTCTCAGTAGATCCTCTAAGGTCTGGATTGTCCTGTCTGACTGACCATCTGTCTGGGGGTGGTAGGCGGTACTAAATTTCAACCTTGTACCAAGTTCCTCTTAAACTTGCTTCCACAACTTGGAAGTAAACTTTGGGTCTCTATCGGGGATGATGGAACCGGGTACACCATGCAAACACACTATCTCTCTGATATATAACTTAGCTAAGTCTGACACCTTGGCAGTGGTCTTTAGGGCAAGGAAGTATGCTGACTTGGTAAGGCAATCTACCACTACCCATATCACATCATGACCTCTCTTGGTCCGGGGTAGGCCCACCACAAAATCCATGGTGATCTGCTCCCATTTCCATTCTGGAATCTCTATAGACTGTAAAAGTCCATCTGGTCATTGGTGTTCAGCCTTCACCATTTGGCACGTAAGACAGTTGGCCACATATGCCATAATGTCTCTCTTCATTCCTGGCCACCAGAAAAACCTCTGCATGTCCTTAAACATCTTGGTAGTTCCTGGGTGCACCATGTACTTGGAACCATGATCCTCTTGTAGGATACATTCCTTTAACGGTGAATCTTTAGGAACCCATATTCGATTTTCAAATCTGATCCCTCCATCTATTCCCAATGAAAGACGAGTCTGTGGCTTCTTCATCCTGCCTTTCATCTTGTCAAGTTCCCCACTGGCCCACTGTGCAACTACAATTTCACTCAACAATTCTAACTGTATCTGGATATTGTCCAATCGAACTCGATCCTTTAACAGTTGTGGAGTCCACTCCACCAGCTCTTCTAAACTCTTCCACTGACTGGACAAAACAACTGCACACCTGAGTTGTTTCTGACTCAAAGCATTAGCTATGACGTTCACCTTCCCTGGATGATATGCGATGGTGAAGTCATAATCCTTCATGTACTCCACCCATCGTCACTGTTGTAGGTTTAAGTCTCTCTGTGTCAGGAGGTACTTCAGGCTCTTATGGTCAGTGAGGATCTCAAAAGTAGCACCATACAGGTAATGCCGCCAAATCTTCAATGCATGGATGATGGCAGCCAATTCTAAGTCATGTGTTGAGTAATTCACCTCGTTGGGCTTGAGTTGTCGGGAGGCACATGCAACCACATGCTGATTCTGTTCCAACACACATCCAAGTCCCATCTTTGATGCATCGGTGAAAATCATGTAACCCTCATTGCTTGATGGTAGAGTCAAAACTGAGGCAGTGGTTAGTGTAACATCCCTGACCTGGGTTAAGCCTTAACCCTAGATGTTTTGCTTAATAAGGTTGATTATATGTTTGCTCTTATATTTTGAAAAGTAATTAAGGCTCAAGAGGAACTTATGTTTCAATTTTGGTCCTGTTTGAATAATGTTGAAGCAATGTTTGCTTATTTTGGACTAAAGTGCAAATTACCCAAGTTGAGGGGTTAAATTGCAAATGTTACATGATAAAATGTTCCTCAAAAGTGTTTGAGCATCATGAGAATGAGAATTATGTAAAGGTATGGCTTCCACAAGCCTGAATAACAAGAAAGAGCTTGTTGAGCAATGTTTGTGCATTAAAACCTAGTTTTGGTGTAATATGCAATTTACCCAAAACCTAGGGTTCAATATGCAAAATACCACTTTTATAGGGTACCTAATGTTTCTTGGAATCATTTAGAGTAAATAAAATGATAGGGGCGTCTCATTTGAATTACTTTGGAGGAGAGAGAATCTTGATATTAAAATAATCAAGATTTAAGCATAATTGGAACTTTACTTCAGTTTAATGCAAAAATAAATATATTAATTGAAGTGCCCTTCAACCAAAAGGTGGGGGATGATTTTGCGAAAGAATGTACGACCATGTGCCTTGCAAAGGCACGAAAATATCTAAAGGAAGTGGATAACTCACTCACATTATTAAAAGAAAAAGAAATATCCACTAACTTATGGATATTATTATTAAATGGATTAAGGTGCTTAATTTGTTTTTCTTTATTTCATGAATAATTGAGAGGAATAAGAGGCAAGGAAGATAGCCTCATATGCAAGGAAGAGGAGAGGGAAAGTGGCAAGGAAATGGAGTAGTTATTTCCTACTTTCTCTCTCTTAAAATGAATTTTAATAAAAATGCATGTAAGCTCGTTTATCCATAGCTTGAAAGGGGAATTTCGAATCCACTTTCACTCGTTTCTTGCAAAACGACCAGGGGGGCTAAGGAGCAACAAGAGGACGAGTTCCAACCTGTAGGTAAGCTTCTTGATCACTTTCAACCATGATTTCATGGTCGAAATTGAAAATAAATGATGGATTTCTTCTTTTCTTCTATCAATCTTCCTTTCTAGCCAATCCATTTCACTCAAAAGATTGAGGAACGAACCTTGTGGAGTGAGAAAGCTTCTTTCACCATTAGGAGTGTGAAGTTGGAGCTTTGAAGCTTCATTTAAGGGGTTTTTTTATAACTTGAACCCTTATTCATTGTTATTGAATTCAATTCCTCAATCCTTTGTGTTCAAATTACTCTTCTTGGACAACACCGCTTCATCGTGAAAGCTGCTTGGTCTCACAACCTAGACTTCAAGAACATGTTGGCCGATAAATGGGGTGACAACCTGGACTTCAATGAGGCGCTCGATAAGGCTGTACCATCGATCTCAAAATGGGACCATAAAATTTCACAAGAACATAAAAGGAAGAAGACTAGACTGTTAAGGAATTTGGAACAGCTGGAGAAAGAACTAGCTACCTCCTATAACCAAATTTCGGATGAAATCTACCTAACCTTGAAAGCCAATCTGGATGACATACTAAAAGAGGAAGAGGAAGAGCTGCAACAATGCTACCACCTAAACTGGATCCGCAATGGAGATGTAAACTCAAAATATTTCAATGCATATATCAAACAAAGACGGAGATCCAACACAATCACAAAACTTAAAGATGCTGATGGCGTATGGATCAGTGAACCCAGTGAACTGAAAAAGATGGTCTGTGATCATTTCCATAAACTACTGACAGATGAAATAGGAGATAGACGAGCTGTGATGGAAAGCATTACGGGCAGTTTTAAACACCTCAGAGACACTGAAATACAAAGGATAGCTGCATTACCATCCAAGCAGGAAGTGTTGATGGTGTTGAAGAACATGAACCCCTATAAGGCAGCAGGTCCTGATGGGATTAACAAACTTTTCCTCATGAGGAATTGGAATGTTACCAAAGGTTCCATTATGAAAATAGTAACACACGCACTGTCAGGAGGGAGCCTAAATGACAAATTGTGCAACTCAACTATAGTGCTTATTCCCAAGGTGACTGCACCTACGAACTGTGAACAACTACGACCAATTTCCCTGAACAATATATGCCTGAAACTGATCTCTAAAGTAGTAGTTGAAAGATTGAAACCTCACATGTCGGATTGGATATCTCAGGCACAAAGCAGCTTTGTACCCGAACGACGGATCACGGACAACATAGCCATAACTCAAGAAGCTATTCATATGATGAAGAGGAAGAAGGGAGCATCCTATATGGAAATTAAAGTAGATTTAACAAAGGCTTATGATAGGTTATCTTGGAACTTCATTCAAAACACTCTCAGTCACCTGCACCTCCCACCCAACATTACATCTTACATTATGAATTCGATAACTACGGGCACTTGTTCAGTCTTGTGGAATGGATCGTGCACACCTGCCTTCAAAGTCAGCCGGGGGCTCCGTCAGGGGGACCCCTTATCTCCATACATATTTGTGTTATGCATTGAGAGATTAAGTCAAATGATCAATGACGAGGTTGAAAAAAGAACTTGGACACCTATCACACTCGGCAGAAGCGAGGTCAATATCACTCACCTATGCTTTGCCGATGACTTGATTCTATTTAGAAAAGCTTCTTGTAGCCAAATGGAAACGATCAAGAGATATTTCAAAAAGTTCGAGCAAGCTTCTAGGCAATCTATATCGATAAAGAAGACCCATATATTTTACTCGGCCAGCGTCCCAAAGCTTATCTGTAGAAGAATTAACAAAATCGGAGGATTCAAGGAAACTGAAGATCTTGGGAAATATCTAGGTGTGCCTATCGTTCATTCCCGAGTCACCAAGCAAAATTATGCTGACATCTTAAACAAGGTGGACTCCCGTATCAATAGTTGGACCTCTCGCACCCTTTCCCTGGCAGGTCACTGCAGCTTAGTCCGCTCAACCTTATCGGCCATTCCTACATATACTATGCAGATAACACAACTACCTTTGCAACTATGCGATCACATAGATAGTAGTATATGAAAGTTTCTTTAGGGAGGCAGCTACAAAGACCATCCCATGTCACTCGTCGCTTGGAACAAAGTGACCAGCAAAAAAGAGGATGGAGGGCTTGGAATACACACTATGAGGGAATGGAATTCAGCCCTGCTCTTCAAGAACACCTGGGAACTAGCTACGGACAGAGACACCTCCTGGTGTAGGTTCATGGCAGATAAATTTAAACATCATACAAAGGGAAAGCACACCAACCTATCCCGGCTAGCTAAATTGTCACTGATGGGCAAGAAGTTCATAGAACATAACTCCTATAACCAAATTCTGAATGATAATGATACAAACTTCTGGCATGATAAGTGGTGTTATCAGGAGAGCACGCTAGCCAGACATATGATGCACGACATCCCCAATGAGTTTCATGATCTACAGTTGGCGAGCATTATAACTGACAGAAACAGCTGGGATGCACCTTTCCTATGGGATTGGCTCACCAATGCTCAAGTGGAGCACATAATACACATGCACCAGCCATTGAAGCTAGAGGAAAAAGATGTGAAGGTCTGGAATCTATCCATTAACAGACAATACTCCATTAGTTCGGCATATCATCAGCTCAGAGCCGATAGAAATCAAAAGGTTGAGGGTGATTGGGAGAGGATATGGAAAGCTAGGACATCAACCAAAGTCAAATTCTTCATGTGGTTACTATCCCACGATGCTATCTTAACCAACCGCAAGAAGGTCAATAGACATATGTCTTCATACCCAAGCTGTAGTAGGTTCCATGTGCACGAGGAGACTAGCCTACACTCTATTCGTGACTGCGAACAAGTCCGCAAAGTGTGGAAGGGCATCTACCAAGACAAACTGCCTTTAGATTTCTTCATAACAGATCTTAGGAGCTGGATAAGAAATGGCTTGTGAGGAAAGGAAATTGAGCAAAGCTGCTTCATGATCGGTTGCTGGTACCTTTGGGCATGTAGAAACTCTGAAGTCTTCGACAATAATAAGAAACCAACTGGAAATATCATCAAATATATCAGACTAGAGACTGAACTATCAATGAAATCATGGCAGAAAAGATATGTCGGCCAATGGTGCCATCTCACAGAAGGACGTACAATGGACACCTCCGCCCATGGACAGTCTAAAGATGAATGTGGATACATCTCTCCTTAGACATACAAGCGCTGCAACAATGATAATCAGAGATGGCAATGGAGACTGGGTAGATGGTTATGGCTGGCTTTTCCCTACTAATACTGCTCTACACACAGAACTAACTGCAATCACAGCGGCCATGAACCGAGCTAAAATTATGAACTGCAGACGCCTGATAATTGAAACCGATTGCAAACAGGCAACTGAGATGATCAAAGATGCCTGCACGGAGAATCCCAAATTCACCCACCTACTATATGACATCGAGAAGCTCCTTCGGGAGAATAGAGATTGGCAGATCAGGCATGTCGCGAGGTCATCCAACAAGGCTGCAGACGGCTTAGCCAAATGCCACCTTAGAAACAAAACTGGCCCGTTCCAATATGTCAGACCTCCTGAACCTATCAGGGAGTGGTATGTTAGAGACAAATGTAATGGTAGTAGTACTACCATATTTCCTTCGCAGAATAATTTGTGTAATGCTAGATCTGTGGTTTGCCTACATGAGGAGAGCGGGATGAATAGATGATCTCCTGACTTCTTTAAAAAAATTACTCTTCTTGAATTTTCTTTGAATAATTGATGGAACTACCATGGGAATGGCAGTAGATTTCAAAGGTCCAAGGCTTGATGATGAACATCATCATAAGCACATATCTCAACATAATTTAGTTGCAAACAGTTTCATAAATTTTGGTCCAATCGGTTTCACCAAACCGTTTGGAGACCAAACAGATTGCAAACTGTTTGGAGGTTTGGGTTCCAAACTGTTTGGAGTGGTTGACCGAATGGAGGGGGTAGACCATTTGAGGGGGGTTGGTGATATGTTGAATAATGATTTAATAGATTTAATTGATTGGTTTCTAAAGGTTCCATGATTGGATAATCTACCAAATGCAAACCCTAATCAGATTGAAGCCTTGAAACCCTAATAAGTTTGATTCAATTTCATGTTGGTTGAGCAAACGATTTTATCAAATCGTTTGATGATCAAACGGTTTCAAACCATTTGAGGATCAAGGGTTGACCATTTGAGAAAGGTTGACCGTTTGTAGGAAACAATTTCAAAACTGTTTGATAGGGTTGACTATTTGGTGAAGGTTGACCTTTTGAGATGAAACCGTTTCAAACCGTTTGAGAAGGAAAAGGTATTCAAGACCGTTTGAAAGGAAATAGTTTCAAAACTGTTTAAGGGGCTAAGGGCCAAGACCATTTGAAGGTATGAACCCAAGACCGTTTGAAGGTCTAACCCCAAGACCGTTTGAGGGTGTGACCTCAAGACTATTTGAAGGTCATGATCAAAATGGAATGGAGGTCTAAAATGATCAAATCGTTTAGAGATTTAAGGTGATGATTGATCCATTGATCCAATGGTTGATAATAATGATTATCAACGATAGGTACAAAGGTTGAAACCCTAAAATACCTAGATGATCAGTATCTTTAGAATGGATAACCCTAAAAGCTTATGAAAGCAATGTCTCAATACACTATGTCAACCATAGTTGTATATATTTGATTAAAAGGTTGATGTAACCTAAGCAAGTTGAGAGGATGATAGAAAGGAATTAATATATGAGTATTAATAATGAAGAATATGTGATTAGGGTATGATCCTTAGTAAAGAGATCATGAAACCCTAATCGAGTCGGTTAATAAACCATAATCCTAAAATTAGGGCAATCTTGAGTGAAACCTTAATCTAGGGTAATGATGTAACCCTAATTAAGGGTGATGATATAAGGAACCCTATTATTGGATAATGGAAGATGAAACCCTAATTAGGATGAATAGCAAACCCTATTTGTAGATAATTGAATTTAAACCCTAATTCAGGGTGATGCCATGTGAAACCCTATGCAATGGTATGATGACGAGCCCTAATACATGGTGAAAGTATGTGAAACTCTAATTTTGAGTCATAATACATGAAGCTCTAATCTTGGGCAATATGATGATAAAATAGTGGGTAATGCCTTATAAAGGTGAAATATCTCAAATGGTTGATCATAGGCAACCTTATAGTAAGCAATGCCTTAACCTGAAATGAGTCTATATCATTGACGATAGTTGAACCATTCTTATGTGTAACCTATGCACTTCATGGTAAAAGTGATAGGTTAGTGGATGAAAGTATTAAGATGGGAAATACCTTAATCTAAGATAATTTGATAACTCAAGTAAGTTGGAAGTGATGAGGAAAGTGATACATCAAGATATGATAAATATCACTTTTAGCATTCCAGGGTTGATATACCTTGATGCACCTCAAATCCAATATACTTGGACAAGAAACACATGAAGTGTGTTATGTAAATTGTTACAATGAAATGTAATGAGTTTGACATACTTTGAAAAGTATAAACTAATATACCTTGAGAATGGATTTAAGCCAAACTAATGAGTATGATGTAATCATACCATGATAAGGATGAGAAATGAACTCATACCATGTATTGGTAATCATTTAATGATAAATGTTAAGAGTAATAAACATGATTGAATACTCGAGATATTAATGGATGCTCCTAGAGGTGTGGAGCAATATATTAAGGTTGATTTGATAAATATGAAATCCTAATTAATGTGAGATGGGAAACCCTAACCCTAAATTGGGTAATAGGACATGAGAAACCCTAATGTAACGTGAATAGTAAGCCCTAACCCTATTGAAGGAATAGTGGTGTTACTATTGTATTACATGAGGTAATATGTTATTGTTACCTAGTGAGAGGTGACAAGATGAGTAATGGCCTTGTGAGCCATATGATTAGATGTTGCCTAGTGATAGGTGACAAGATGTTTAATGGCCTTGTGAGCCATATGGTTAGATGTTGCCTAGTGAAAGGTGACAAGATGCTTTATGGGCCTTATGAGCTATGAGAACAATTGTGGCATAGTGGGAGGTACCAAGATGATTATAGAAGTTTATTGTAAGAAATGATAATGTTTTAATAAACTTAATAAAAGGAACAATTATATTCAATAAAGAATGTGAAAAGCTATGAAGGCTAACATCGGGATTGGTTAAAGTCCAATACCTAGTAGAGGTGTAATGTCTGTAATCAAGATTGGTTAAAGTCCAATACCTGGCAGAGGTGTAATGCATGTAATCAGGGTTGGTTAGAGTCCAATGCATGGCTGTATAATCAAGATTGGTTAAAGTCCAATACCTGGTAGAGGTGTAATGCCTGTAATCAGGGTTGGTTAGAGTCTAATGCCTGGCTGCGTAATCAGGATTGGTTAAAGTCCAAAACCTGGCAGAGGTGTAATGCCTATAATCAGGGTTGGTTAGAGTCCAATGCCTGGCTGTGTAATCAGGATTGGTTAAAGTCCAATACCTGGCAGAGGTGTAATGCCTGTAATCAGGATGGGTTAAAGTCCAATACCTGGCAGAGGTGTAATGCCTCTAATCAGGATTGGTTAAAGTCCAATGCCTGACTGTGTAATCAGGATTGGTTAGAGTCCAATGCCTGGTTGTGTAATTAGGATTGGTTAAAGTCCAATACCTGGCAGAGGTATAATGCCTGTAATCAGGGTTGGTTAAAGTCCAATGCCTGGCTGTGTAATTAGGGTTGGTTAAAGTCTAATGCCTGGCTGTGAAATTAGGATTGGTAGTGTCCAATGCCTGGTGGTGTAATCAGGTTTGGAAGAGTCCAATACCTGGTAGAGGCTCAATGCCTGTAATGATTATACAGGATTGGTAATAACCCAATGCCTGTAATGATGACACAAGATTGGTAATAACCCAATGCCTGTAATGATGACACATGATTGGTAATAACTCAATGCCTGTAATGATGACACATGATTGGTAATAACCCAATGCCTGTAATGATGACACATGATTGGTAATAACCCAATGCCTGTAATGATGACAAAGGATTGGTAATAACCCAATGCCTGTAATGATGACACATGATTGGTAATAACCCAATGCCTGTAATATTGACACAAGATTGGTAATAACCCAATGCCTGTATTAGTGATATATGAGTACATGGTAGATATAGTCCCTTATCTGTTTAGCAGATTGGCTAAGGCCAACAGATTGAAACAAGAATGTCTCATGGGTGACATACCAAGATAATGAGTGTCACAAGAGAAGTTTGACATGATGGTATAATATGATGCATAAATGATATACATGTTTTTCCTATTCCTTATTAAGAGAATAGATGATCTATTGTTCTATCATAAATAGTTGCAATGCTTTAAAAGATGAGAATGCTTTAAACTACTTATCTTCTGCCCAATTTTATATCATTAAACTACAATAATAATGTTTTTATTGGAGAGTTATATCTCTCGTTGGGGCAATTACAATTGTCTCACCCCCGTGGGATCCAACATTTTTAGGTGGACAAGCACGGAGGAGACTGAGAATAGCTTGCAGAGGAAGAACATCAGCATCAGCAGTGAAAGAAGTGACAGCTCAGGTTGAGTGTACTGTCTGTCATGTCTTGTAGATAGAAGTCATATGTGTCGTCTCTGTACTCTCAGGTCATCAGAGTTAGTAAATAGTATTTCTAATAAATCAATCTGAGTTTTTGGCTTGATGCCTTGAGGTTCTTATACTGTCTGTGTTTAGTTGTTAACAAAGCAGATGATGCTTGTAATCCTGAAGAAGGAATGGTACAAAATATGTACTCATGAACCAGGATGTAAATGAAATACATTGGTTCTTGATAAAAGAGTTTTCCTGTGTATGAATCTCTTTGCAAATGGTTTAAATTTTTAGTGATTTTTAGTAATCCGCTGTTGACGAACGCTTCCGCTTAGTTAATGACGTATGTTTTGAATGCTTCACCACAATTTAGTGGTATCAAAGCTCTAGGTTCGCTGAGTCTACAGAGACATAAGACTAAGATGTTGAGTCTGTTCTAGTGTCCTCCAGTAGATCTTATAGTGACTTCTACCTATGCAGAAGAAGGAAGATAAATTAAAGATGTATGGAGAACATGAGGATCACGTTGCTGAAAGCAATGTTGCTGCACCAGTAGGAGGTGTAAGGGACCAGGGAAGAGAGGAACCAGAGAATCCCCCTGTTGATGAGGTCATGATGAGAAACCTAGATTTTTCTACTCTTTTTGGGCAATTCATGACTGCAGTGACGCATATAACAGACCGGATGCTGGTACCACCACCTAGGACACCAGCTCCCAATGAGGGATATGGGTCTGGTAAGAATTTTGAATGACTACGTCGTGTTGGAGCCATAGAATATGCTGGGACATCTGACCCAACAGATGTAGATTTATGGCTCACTGAGTTAGAAAAAGCTTTTAAGATCCTTAGTATCCCAGAGGCTGACAAAGTTAAACATGTTGTATACCTTTTGAATGGTAGTGCTGGACATTGGTGGGCTATAGAAGAAATAAAAAGGAATGACGAAGAGGTTAATTGGGAGGAATTTTGTCGAGAATTCATCAATAAGTATTTTCCAAGGACATACTTAGATGAAAAGATCTCGTAGTTTGAGAAAATTTGACAGGGAGCCATGTCAATAAATGAATATGAGGTCAAGGTTATGGAACTTTTGCGATTTTATCCTCAAATGGCTGCTACTGAGGAAGAAAAGATTTGACATTTTGAGAAGGGACTAAATGTTGAAATGTCTATTCCGGCATCTACCCTAGAAAGTAGAGAGAGGTTTGCCACATTTGTGGAGTCAATTCGAAGGATAGAAGGGTCTATGACAAAGAAACATGAGTCAGACCTTAAAAGGAAGTCTAAATAGTCACAGGAACAAGGAATTGGTGGTACTAAACAATCAAAGATTTCAGTAGTACCGACTCAACCACAATGTAGTGCACCCAAGCAACAATCACCTAAAAGGCTCCGAGCTTGCTATAGATGTGAATAGAGAGGAGCTTTGAGGTGGCAATGTCCAAATAGAAAGTGATGAGGTGACCCAATAGACAAGACACTAGATAACTTATGAGAGGTAGACATGTCAAGATAAAACTTTCTATTTTGAAATATCCTCTACTCTCTACTATAAGAAAGGTAGTGTTGTTTAGTTCATCTGTATAATCCTTTGAGGATATGAGGAAGAGATAAGTAGGATGAAAACTTGTGTTCAATTTAATATTCTTTATATGTTTTGAAATTTCTCTTTCTTCATTAAGGAAGGGAAGAGAAGAAAAAGGAACTCAGAGAAAATATGAGATATAAAGTATATCAAATTTAAAGAGATGAGCACTACAAGAAAATTGGCTATTTGTGAAGGATGATTCCTTCACAAATGTACATTAACTCCTTCAAAAAAAAATTCGGTTGAAGGGCATTCCTTCACAAAAAGTCCTACTCTAAAAGCCTCTTCACAAATACTTTGATGAGAGACTCTAGCCTTCACAAATACTATTTTGAAGGACTATTTGACCTTCAAAAAAAACTTCCCAAGCCTCCCAAATACATTTTTGAAGGCTAATTTCACAACTTTCAGTTAGGTTCTAGGGCCTTCACAAATACTTTTTTTGAAGGACTATTTGACCTTCACAAAAAGACTTCCCAAGCCTCCCAAATATATTTGTGAAGGCTAATTTAACATCTTTCAATGAGGTTCTAGGGCCTTCACGAATATACTTAAGAATTACAATTGTGATCTACATTTTCTTATTTGTCAATGAGGTTTTAGCTTTCTTATATTTCATGAAGTAATACATTTGTGGCTTCTATCAGGCACAAAGAATATTTTAACAAACTAATTTAGTTAATAAGACACAACAACCATAACAAATCACTCTTTTGAAACATTTTTTTTATTTCACATAGAATTTTTTTTCATCACATAGGGGAGGACATGGGCCTTTTCCCCTTTAATCGATACAAATTTCAATATAAATATATATCTACATCTTGACTTTATCACTTGTTTAGCCAATGAACATCTTTGAAGAAGAGCACGTCCCAGGCAAAAGAGTTGCCTCTGTCCAACACTCCACCTTCGTCGCTTACTGCATTCAGAAAAAAAAGTGAACTTATTTTTTCTACAATAGATCACATTTACTTTAACATTTTGTAGTTATATAAGATCTTACTAGAAGAATCCAGTAGGTTTGGAAGCGTATTGATGGTGTCTTTCAATTGACATTTCTCTAGTTCCTGAGCACAACCGTCAATATTAATATAGAACTTGAAATATGAAAAGAACGTACCAAGTATTCAGCTGTACTCTTTGTATATAGAATCTTAAATTCTTTATTAGTCAGTTCGTAACAAGCCACTAAAACTACATTTCAAACCACAACGGTCATCACAGCCTACTAAAGTTATGTTCAAAGTACACATCTGTCCCAACAGAATCTTGTGGAATAAAAACAAAGATCAAAGCTGCTGTTAGAATTGTTATATTTTGCAATCCCTCTACCCTTAAAAGAACCCACTCCATAGCAACAACGGTATAAATTAAAAGTGTTGCATCTGTATCTACAAGCTTCAGATTGTTATTGAGGAAACGATCTATATTAGAGAGAGCTCTTATTGTGACCACATCCAATGCAGACTCTGCTGCATAGTTCATCACTGGTGCTTTTGCAATCCCTCTACCCTTAAAACAAATCGATAGAGACTCATTCAAGGCCTTGCACGCAATGCAATTGAAACTTTTATGTCAATATTATTATAGTTACTGGGAGCATCATATACGAATTACTGAGACCAAGCTGTTCTTTATTTTAAGTAAGGCTAAGGGTATTTATACCATAATTCTCCTTCTTTTATTCTTATTGTTTCATTTTCGGGAAATTGAACATATTCTCTAGACTATTTATAACTTCTAGCTTGACAATCTGAGTAACAATTTGTTTTCTAAATTATACAGTAGTCATGCATTGATACATTGCTAACCATAAAATATGTGTGTGATGAAGAATAGATATGCTTCCTAGGAACCAAAGGAATGGATTCAAGTTATTTGGGAATCTTGATAAATATGCAACACTTTCTCCAACAAGCAATTTGTTTGCGCAATATCCATATTTCAAACTACAACTCTAATTCGTATTGCAGCAAGTGCACTATCACAACAGTTAAATGAATCGGTATTGCATGTTGCAACCTATTTGCTAGCATTAGTGTTGCATGTTGCAACCAGTTTGCTCGCATTCCTCTAGCAATCGCCATCAACTCCGAGCCTAAAGTCACCCACATTTTGGTTAATCTCTCCATTGAGTCCGACAACCTATATATGTGCACACTCACCATGACAAGCATCTTTAAAGAATATTCCTTCCATCTTTGCTAATAAATTTCGATTTAGAACTTATATTCTTGATCAAGAGACTATTCAAACAGAGTTGGAACCATATCAAGAATGAGGATAGAAACCTCTAGTAAGTTAAAGAAGATGACAGAATGAGCTAACTGTAACTCTTATACTAATCAAATCCCGATCCCACACCACACTAATTAATGAGAACACTCTCAAAAAGATGACTTGGCCTCCTAACATCAAATCCTACATTCTGAATTCCCTATATATGGGCAGTACGAGCATCATATTCAATGGTGAATCCCCTCCCCATTAAAGACATCCAGAGGTCTCCGGCAGGGCGATCCATTATCTCCGTATAATCATGCAAGTCTAATAAGAGCTAAGGACAACACTACACAAGCTTTGGAAAGGACCATCAAAGCTCTGGGAACCATATCTCCTCTATACCCCCACACCAGACACACGTAAGAACTACGATAGAAACTGTAATAGTTGTCGGGGCCAGAACACGAATGTACATTCAATGAAGATGGGTGGATATTTATTTGTAAATATGATAGATCAAGCTAAATTTTAAACAGAAATAACTTTGGCAGCCATAACTCGGTATGGTCCATTTTTTTAGGGTAGTTCCACATCAAATGTCAAATAAAAAGGAGTGAGATAGTTGTTGCTTAAGGGAAATGAAAGGCAGCTAAAACAGATAGACAGAGAGGATAACTTACTCTTGACTCAATACCAATGGGCCACAAGCCAAGCACAGTCATAAAAGATGCATTAATAAAATTATGAAGCTGAACGTAATCATATATTAGATATTATGACTTAGCAAAGTCATAGTTAGAGCTTACAAAGTTGAATGCAAAAGAAAAGATATATCATTACCTTCCAACTCTACCACCAATACGCCCATGTGATTTAGATGAAAATCTACGAGTATAATGAGCAGAGGCCCCAAATGCACTTGTTCCAAACTGCATAATGTAACCAAAGAGAAACATATTAAGCTGAACTATAAAATAATCAATACATTAGATCAAAAATATCATATGTGGGACAGATTTGGAGTAACAACAATAGTCTCATGTAACAAATAATAAACGGTTACGATACTGACGTATTCAGCAAGATCTTTAAGTTCTTTTTAGTGGCTACATACAAGCACATTGTTGTCATCCTCATTAATTAACACATGTCCTTATATACAAACAATTACACAAACAACAAAATAGGAAAATTAATTGTCACGCATGAACTGATAAATTAATAGATAAAAAAATGATAACACACTAACTCAGACGAGACTGTTGCAATACCTTTAATTCACCAGCAACACTATTGTTCTCACCCTTCTTTTGCCATCCAACTGATACAACAGACTCAGATCCTAAAACTAGTTGGATCTGGACAAAGATAGAAAGTAAAGAAGTGTTATGTGGCTATTAGCTGGCTGCTCACCCTTCAAAAAGCAAGTATTAGTACAAATGTGTTTTGCTAGAAATTTGAATGGTAACACTAGTATGCTTGTAAATAGACTAGACATGTACACAACCAACCAATTACTTGATAGATCTATGAGGCACACAACCAACCAATTCCTTGATAGATCTATGACTACGTATACAGTGATTTAAAGGGAATTCCTTTTCTCGATCATGAAACACAAGGATTGCAGAATTAGTAAAGCTTCTGTGTTAGCGTAGTGTAACTGCTACAAAATTGTTACTTATAAGCCACACTAGATATGACTTCCAGTTTGGCCGTTATAATTGCATTAGAAGATACACCTTATGAATGCTTCATATAAGATCATAGTAATATTCTTCTATTTTCAAAACAATTGCAGACCTTGGGTTTCATAAAATACCCAATAAACTGCAGAGATGGGTGAGATTGTTCACTTAGTAGAGTTTCAAGCTATCATGGAGAACCAGGTAAGCATAGCAATCCTAATACAATATTGGCAAAAAGTAAAATTAAAAAAAAAGTTAAAATACAAAAGACAATGAGATCAATGCTCGACGGTCGTTGTGCACACGAAGAATTAGGGCTGAGCATCGGTCCAAAACCGGATCGGACCGGACCAGACCGCAGACCGAATTTGAACAAATATATGGACCGCAGGGCCGTTTTGTGCTAGGACCGGACCAGACCGTTTGGACCGTAATCAACCTTTTTTACATGTTTTACAACTTATTTAATTGTACAAAGTTGATAATCTTAGTCACTTCTAACAATTATATAACTTTAGTATCAAACATTTATACTAGTAGTGATTATATATGTACTTTATTTGTAATTATTACATAATACACCTTCAAATATACATGAATTTTATATAAAAGTCAATCTGAGGTCCGGACCGGACCAGACCGGTTTTGGACCGGACCAGACCGAAGACTGAACTCATCAAAATTCCAAGACCGCAGACCAGACCGAACACAAAATGGACCGGACCAGACCGAATTGAGCAGTCAGGTCCGATTTTGCTGTCTGGACCATTATTTGCTCACCCCTACGAAGAATAGCAGCAGCAATGACCTTTTCCGCCACAACCGGCTGCGACAAACGTCGCTGCCACTGCTGCAACAACAAGGAGCAGCAACAATGATCACCACCGCCATTGCTGCTGCAAGAAGTAGCCGCCGTGATTGTGGCCATGGGAAACAACAACAAATGCAGTCATCGTTTCCATGAGCAACAGGTATGTCCCGCTGCATCTTCTCCCCCTCCTCCCCTTTCATCCTCTCCTACGATTCTTCCTTTTTCTTGTCTTCCTTAGATGTTTACGTATCAAGATCAATCACCACCTCTCGCCTTCTTCTACGCCTCATAGAAATGAGGTGCTCGCCATTTTGTTGTTATGAAGCATGTCTATTTACCATCTAAACTTTCCAAATATGCAAACATACATATATAGAGTCAAGATAGTCCAGAATGAATTAGCTAAAGAAGAATAGTAATCAATCATCTTTTATTATCATATTGATCAAATGTCATACATCATAAGATATCAATTTTCTCTATATTATAAGCTAATTTTAGCTCATTTAAAAACTTTTAGGCCACAATTAACATTTATGCATTGAGCTGCAGGGCATTAACATATCAAAATTCTTGTAAGAACGGTCAATGGCAATATGTTTTTATAAAATTTTTAGAAAATGACAAGCAACAATACTAGTCTATCTTTCCATCTGTGCATTTAAGATAATTTCTGAGAAGACCAAACGGTCAGTGGAAAATAGGATATGATGTGTGTTTTACACGTGACCAGGGCATTTTTGCATCCTACACATGCAAAATGTAGACCTTTTGATGCTTATACAGTGTTTATTTTTCCTGTACAGATAACTTGGTTAAACGAATTTAGTAGTGTGTAATAGAATCATACAAAAGATCATAACATATATAAATGCAATTTGTCAACTGAATTCTATCTAGCTGCTTGTGCAAGAAAATGATACATCCATAGTTAAAAAGCACCAAATTAGAATACCTAAACCCCATGAATCAATAGCCCACGGGGGTGATTTTCTTATCATAGCCCAGTCAGATTTCACTGATTTCATAGGCTTGTATTGAGATCCAATTAGCCACTCAAATGGCTGCAAAAAGAAATTGGATGAGGTCATTTATATGACAAATTAAAATTCATGAAGATATAACATGTAGAATAAGATCAATATGTTTTACCCAATTTGGCACTGGAAAGTTTTCTACATTTATACAATAAAGATGCATATGTAATATAATGAAAAATTTGCACATATATGAAGAGCTATATTTTTTTGTCCTATGGCATAACATAACATGAAAGAAGCTTCTCTAGTTCTTCTAACATTATGGTACTATCCATATGTGAAAATATGTCAGTAGCATGCATGTATTTAAATAGTTATATATCATTAGTTTTCTTGTAACGCTTGATGGGAATATTGAGATCAAAGATCATATCATGAAATAAAAAATAAAATGAAGAAAATACAATCAGATAGAGAGTATAGACAAGAAATAGAACATGCACAATACCAGCATTGATGCCCCATGATTATCCTTATTCCCATCAAATTCAGATAATACATCGAAGGCATGTAGCTTCCGGTCCAGAGTTTGTGTTACAACAACACTCGCTAGGCATACATTTCCATGAATCTGAAACAAAATCCAATAGAAATGATTCATCAACAGGTTCTCTGCGTAGTTGTATGGTAAACATTATGGTCTAATTGCAACAAGCCAATATGGTGAATAAAACAGTCCACCAAACCAGCCCTAAAGAATGGGCTAAGAAACATGAAACAACAGCATGAGACCCATCAAGGCTGGGGAATCTTCAGCCAAAGCAGCAGTGAACTTGCAGCATAGCAGCCTCGTCACTCCATAGCAACAGTGAACTAAACCAGCAACAGGATATCACCAGCAACAGAAAAACACCAAGGATCGGATATCTACTGCCCAACACAAAAGCATCCTTCTACAACTGAGAGGGGGCAGTGCAAAAGAACTTCCCAGGATAGAACAACATCTAAAACAGTCCACCAAACCATCATCCAAAATAGAAACGAGAAACATGCTTCATCAACAGAAACCTTGTAACACAAAACATCCTCAGAAAGCCAAGAGAAGAGGCTTCACCAAGACATTAAGAGATGGTGGTGTCAAGCCCAGACAAACTCAACCATCATTATATGAATGAGAGGGGAGCAGGCCAGAGCACCCCAAGGAAGCCAGCATCAAGACCAAACAACCAAACACAAACTCTCCATCTCAAAACCCAGAGCATGCGCCTAAAATAGAACCAGAAGACAGAAAAACAAGGGCCTTACAGAAGCAGGTCATCCTCAGAACCCCCAAAAAAGATCACACCATCACTCTAGGAGAAAGGGGAGCAGCCAGCAAACAAAACTCAACCATCATTAGACAAAGCCCAAGAAGCAAACACTCGACCATCACTGCAATAAGCAGAGAGAGGGGAGCAACCATCAAAAAAGAACAACCAGGCCAAACTCAACCATCACCCAAGGGTGAGTGGGGAGCAGCAAAAGGAGGAGAACGGTCTCCCTCAATGGTTAGATATAAGACCATAGAAGTCACCTTTGATTCTATTCCATAAATTCTTGGCAGATAAATTCCACCTCGAGGAAGCTTCTAGATGGAAATCAAGTCAAAAAGCCTTTTATTCATCCTGTTTTCTTTAATGTACCAAGTACCATTACGAATAATCGAGCTGACATGGAAATCACGTTTCAGCCCAGATTTTAAATAAGCCTCTCTCCCAATAATAGATTCAATAAGAAAACTCCATATCCATAAGTTAAGGACTAGGGTTATATATTCTGGACACTAGTATAGAGAAGATTGTTAAACTATAAACTCGTATGCATAATTTATCTTGAGAATTGATAAGCATTACCTTGGTATTTGGGATGTCAACTTTCAGAGACTAAAGCTCAACTCCCTGCACTTTGGTGTCTGCTTGGCCTTGCTGAGAAATGGGTGCATCAGTCTTCTAAGATAACATGATATGAGAATTACGAGCACCAAGTCCATAAAACTTCAACAACTGGCAAGAAACAACAATGACGGCTGCTGTCAATACCTTTGGAGATAAAAAGTTATATAGGAAAAATTTCTTCATTTATATCAATGCCCGATCAAGAGACAACCCATCAATCTTAACAAAAACCTATAAAAGACAATGCGGCAGAACCAATACCTCAAGCAAAGTTGAATGTTTACACTAGCTGCCATTTGATATGGATGCATCATACAAGGTTGTAAAATCAGATGACTGGTAACATACTACATAAATGGTTGAGGAAGTATATTCAGAGTCAAAATCATTTATATAAATGTTGTGTTTCAAACATATTGTAGTACTAGCATGTACTATTGTCATGCTTACCAAGGCACTTGCACTGAAGAATGAGAGAGGTGCAAAGCAAAAAAGTTATTGCTAGTGCATGGCTTATATATGCCCTTGGTCTTGTGAAGCATGTAAACCGTTACCAGCGTTGTTATAATATAGGGTATGCAACAAACACTCCACTCTATGGAGCACACATGTACCACTGTTGTGGCTTTACAATCTCTCATATGAATTCAAATAATACCAAACATTGGCTTGGCTTCTGTTTTGGACCAAACATAGCCATTGAGAACACACCAATTCCATATGACAGCTACTACACACACAAGTCTTCTCTTTTTATATCATGTCATGATAGCAGTAGCAATTACATGGAAAGAACAACTAGAAAACAAATTTAAAATGTGGATCTCATGGAATCCATGGAAGCTTCACATGTTGATAAACATCAATTAAAATTTCAAGAAAATACCAAATAATATGAAAAACTAAGAACGTATGATCTAATGCCCTATGGGTCTCAAACACATTTTCTAAATACTATCTATATCTAAGGAATTGTGAGGTTTCATAACAATTAAAAACTCTATTGTAAATTGTTGAAAATTCTTCAAGCATTATGGATGTCTTTCGTTGCAGTATCCCTTACATGATTTTCTCCACTTGTACCACCATGAGCCGGAAACGCACCAGTAGGAGTTGAAGTTGGAAAATATTGAGGCTGACAAAGAATTTAAATTTTAAATTAAAGATGAACATGAATAACCACACATTTCATAATACATATATATATATATATATATATATATATATATATATATATATATATATATATATATATATATATATATATATATACCTGTGAACCACTTGTACCACCATGAGCGAGAAACACACCAATTGGATGACCATTTGGGTAATATTGATGTTTGAAAAGAATTTAAATTTTCAATAAAGTTGAACATGAATAGGTAAATATTGATTCTTGAAAAGAATTTAATTTTTTATTTATACCTGTGATCCACTTGCACCACCTTGACCGGGAAACATAGCAGTAGGTGGTCCATTTGGGAAAAAATGTGGCTTCAAAAAAAATTGAAAGTATGAGAAGGAGTTTATTTTAGATAAGACGTTATAAACAATGCATGTAATATTATACCTGTGATTGAAATGTAAACAATGGCCCATTCATACTATTTGTGGCAACTTGAGTAGAAAACACACCAGGAGAAGTCCTGTTTGGAAACATTTGAGCCTTGAAAACAAGATTCTCATTTTCAACTTCTGTTATTTATAAAAAACTAAAATTCTTTAATTTTGTAAATATGTACCTGTGCTCCAAAATTTGACGATGTTGTACCAACACTAGTTTGAAATACTCCAGAAGGGGGTAGATTTGGAAACACACTCGTCGGGCCAAACTGTGTATTTCTAGATGATTTGGCCTATTCAAAACATAGAAGAGAATAAAACAAATTCTATTTATATTGCAATATTATATCAATAAGTTTTATCTGATACTCGATTGTTACCATCAAATAACCTGATTTTGTTGCACCCATGTTATAAATTGGGACCAAGATTTTTGCATATTTTTCATTTCTTGAGTAGCCTCTTTTAATTTATCCTACAATGAAATATATTTTTAGAAGACAATAATTACAATATCATATGACACTTACAAATTTGTTAAATTACTTACATCTTTTGCAATACTTTCTCACAATAACATTTCATACCAAATTTTGGCGGCTTTCCCAGTATTCCCTTCCGCGGCATGTCCAAGTCCAATACCACAAACCCTATTCTTTTTTACGGGGTTGACTACATGCAAAAAGGCACGACATGTCACCTCATCGATTTGTGTTGGATCAGTTACTTCACCGTTTGTAACTTCATTTTCAACAATATCAGTTATCTCATCCTGTCATTATTTGAACAAAGTCAATGTAAAAACTAGACAAGTTTTATTTGAAAATTTAATATATTATTGATTTAAATATTGAATAAATTACCACCAACGGGTTATTCTCATATACTTTCTTCAAAAAATCTTTTTGAGTTGGCTCCCCTTCCACAATTTTCTATCATAAATCAAATAATAGGATTATTACTACTAGCTAAACAATTTCATATTTAGAACTCATTGGAAATAAATACAAAGTGAAAGGTGATACCATTTCCTCCCTATAACAACTCCATGGCTTAGATCCTGTAATATGATGCATTTGTTTTTTTTGACCTGTAAACCTTATTTGTGGCAGCAATTTTCTATACATAAAAATTTAGTTACTAAACACTATAAATGAAAGATAAATGATTATATATTAATTTGATATTACCTCAGACTTCTCAGAAGACCATTGTTTAATAAGATTGTCAAACTGATGAATATCTAATGATGCATTCTGCTCAACCTTTTTCCTCATCAAATCTGGATTATCCTTATACTTTAGATGGTAATCTTTATTAACCCGTGACTTCCAACTTTGTAAAGCTTTATGAATGTGAGCGTCTACGTAGTTCCATGCATTTGGATGATCTCCCAAATCAAAGAATTTCTGGAAAATATGTGGAGATGTTAAGAAACAATAAAAAACTCTTCAAATATACACTAAGTCTAGACTAAAAGAAATTTTGTAATTACTTAAGTACCTCAATGCATGATTTTCTATCTTCAAATTCTAGTTGTGGTTGCTCTCGCCACTGTAGATCTAAACTCCATATTTGTAGCTTTCTAGCTAATATGCCACAGTAATTGTTCAACTTTATACTGTTCTTTCCAACTACATTACCTGTTGCATTCCATTCCACCTTGTGTCACTGCTCTCCTAGTTTTGGAATTAGATTAACCTCTCTTGCAGGGTCCCTTCCATATGTATGGTAGTCATGTTCATCCTCAAGTTCCTCATGCTCATCTCCTACTTCAGTTGAAGGAGAGGAGACTGTAGGTGAAGTAGTAGTGGGTTGTGGCAGGGTTGTAGAAGCTCTCATAGTTGACCTTGTGTTCCTCATCCTGCATAAGATGAAAACATAACAATTGTAGCAATGCATAAGAGGTTAGTCCAACAGTTTATGGAAAAAATGTACAACATTGTAAGCACATAATAATCCACAAAGAAAAAGGGACAAATGACAATGCAATATCTTTGCACCAATACATAAATATCCACAAAGAAAAATATTACATCAACACAAAATATTCCTCATCCTACATAAGATAAAAAAAGGGACAAATGACAAGGCAATATCCTTGCACCAAAATATAATAATCCACAAAGAAAAATATTGTAAGCACGATCAGTCACTAAGGTTTGCAACAACTAATCAAAACAACTTTATTCCTTAGGCTCCCTAGCAATGAATGATCCATGCATATCATTCCTTGACCAGGAGATATCATCACTTGTGTGGTTGTTACCACTATGAATTTGTGTCCCACTCATATAATCCTCAACGATAGGTACTTCAGAATAATTTTGAGGTGGAAGTTTCAAAACAGTGAACCAATTATCATCATCATGATCTTTTACATAAAAGAATTGCATTGCTTGTGATGCAAGAGTGAATGGCTCATCTTGATTATGTCTCCTTGAGAAATTGAGTTGTGTGAAACCATATTTGTCAATGCGCAAACCGTTAGAAGAACTTTCATCAAACCAAGCACACCGAAACAATGGTATTTTTATGTTTGGACCATAACATAGCTCAATGACCTCCTCCAATTGTCCATAATATGTAATTGTAGCTGTAATAGGATTTTTATCCCTCCCACTTGCATAACTAGATGTATCTGCCACCAAGTACACCCCACTATTTTGTGTAGTAGAAGTACTTTCAACATGTTTTGAGCAGAATCCGTATCCATTTACTGAATAGCCTTCATATGACATTCCATCTACAGAAGGACCCTGGGATATCCATCTCAACTCCTCACTAACATCCTTTGGATGATCCATTCACATACGTATTACCTAATTTATCAACATAAAAATAAGAAGGGATTAAATACTCTTTCAAAATAAAACTTTAGTAATTTTATAAATTGCTTACATGCTCTCTCAACCACCTAGAAAACTATGTTGCGTGTTTTTTTTCTAAAGCACGTAGTGTGATATTTGGTTCAGCCTCTTGAAGCTTTATCATGTGTTCACTGCTTATTGGAAAAATTCAAAAGTTGTGGTTAGTCTATATTAGAAACTATTTAGAATTGAAAAAAAGTTTGATTACCTTTTGTAATCATCGAACATGTCAGTATTAAATAATACATTTCGATGGCCTTGTTCTAAAGTTTGCACATCAAAGTGTTTCATTACTCCCACTCTAATAGGAGAGTCATCAACATTACAAGGAGTACGAGTGAATTTTGTGTCAAAATCAGGTAGATATCTAGCACAAAATGTCAAACATTCTTCTGCCAAATAGCCTCTAGCAATAGAACTGGTAGGCTGAGCTTTATTTCTGACATAGTTCTTGAGTTTCTTCAAGTACCTGTCAATGGGGTACATCCACCTATACCGTACAGAACCGGCAACCCTTGCTTCATAAGCTAAATGGATAGGCAAATGCATCATAATGGTAAAGAATGATGGAGGAAAAACTCTCTCTAACTGGCATAGTGTGACAACAATGTCTTCTTCAAGCTTCTTAAATTCTTATACATCAATAGCATCTGAGCAAAGTTTATTGAAAAATAAACATAGGCTTGCAATAGGTTTATAAACATCTACGCCTATGCAGTTCCACAAGGCAACAGGAAGAAGTTGTTGCATTAAAACATGGCAATCATGGCTCTTCAATGCCAATAGTTTTCTCTCTCATGTTTTCACACCTAGATATGTTAGGAGAATATCCATCAGGAACCTTCAATGTTTGTAAAACAAATAGAAACTTCTCTTTCTCCATACTACTCATTGTGAAAGATGCTGGAGGCAAGTAATAATGGCTCCCTGAATCGACTGGCCACAAATCCCTTCGGATACCCCATTGTTTTAGATCTTGACGAGCTTGTAAGTTGTCCTTACTTTTCTTCGATTCGCCCAACAAAGTGTTCAAGATGTTCTCACATACATTTTTTTCTATGTGCATTACATCCAGATTATGTCTCAGCAACAAATGTTTCCAATACGGGAGTCGAAAAAAAATGCTTATTTTATTCCATCCAGGCGGCAATGGCTGATGTCCATTTTTAGAGATTTTATGTTTATTAGTTTTTCCGAATGTGATGTTTGTGCAACCCTAAAATTGTTGTAGTATATCATCACCTGACCAGCGCCTAGGTGGTTGACGGAAATCTTGTTCTCCATTGAAACTTTTTTTATCACGCCTATAAATATGATTGTTTTTCAAGAAACGTCGATGGAAACCATAACATTGTTTCTTGCCAAATTGAAGCCACTTGGATAAGGTGTCTACATTACAAGATGGGCAACCTAAATCCTTTTTCCCTTTGGTGCTCCAACCAAAAAGGTCACCATAAGCCGGAAAATCATTTATGGTCCATAAGATCATTGCCAGCATAGTGAAGTTCTTCTTGCTATAAGCATCATATACTTTAACTCCCTGACCCCAAAGTTTTTGAAGCTCATAAATTAATGGCTCTAAGTAAATATCAATATCATTCCCAACCATATGAGGACCTGGGATCAACAAAGACATCATTATGTATGGCTCCTTTATAAGAAGCCAAGGCAGGGATTGAGAGGGGTTACAAGTACAGGCCATGTGTTGTTTGAAGCACTCATAAGTCCAAACAGATTGAATCCGTCTATAGCTAGAGCAAGTCTGACATTTCATGGTTCAACAACAAAGTCTAGAAATTCTGTCTATTGAGATCCATTCGTCCGTGTCAGAGGGATGATGAATACGACCATCATTTCCTTTTTCTTTAAATGGCCACATCATATCTTTTGCAACTGAAGGGCACATGTAAAGTCTCTCCAGACGAGGGATAATAGGAAAGTGATACATCACCTTTTCAGCTACCTTCTTGCCTTTTGTTTTATATGTCTTTTCATTCCATCTAGACTCACCACAAGTATCACACACGTCTTTCTTTGATGAACCTTTACGAAAGAGCATGCAATCATTTTGACAGACATCAATTTTAACTTTTTTGAGGCCAAGGTCTTTTACAACTTTATTTGCTTCATGATAAGTCTCAGGAAACAAACTGCCTTCTTTTGGGAAGGCTGAGATTATCAACTTCAACAACTTTGTAAAAGAATTATTTGACCATCCAGACTCCTCCTTCAAATATAACAGAGGCACCGGAAAGGACAACTTGGAGTGAGTTTTACAACCTTCATAAAGTAGTTGATTGGCTTCTTTGAGAAGCTTAAAAAAGCGTTGGGCATTAAGATTTGTAGGCTCCTCCTCGAGTTCGAACTCACTGACATGACTTGTATCACCCATTCCGAATATATCTCCCAGCATTTGATGCATACTTCCAGATGTAGGTCTAGCAGACGTTGCACTTATTGTATTCCTCCCGATCATCTCCCCATGATATGTCCAGACATCATAGCTGCGGACAAATCCTTTTTGTAAAACATGTAAGAATACATCATCCTCTGATTTAATGTATCTATTAGAGCATGTTTTACAAGGACAAAGTAAATTTCCCGATCTGGGTGGTATTTGATGGGTACATGCAAATTCAATGAATTTTTGTAAACCAGACTGGAATACTTCACTTTGCATCCTATTACCAATATACATCCAATTTCTATCCCGCAAGAAATCCATCTACATACAAGTACACAAGAGGTTAACGGTCACATTACAACTAAAAAACAAAACTGAACAAGAAAAAAATATATTAGAAATTCCTTATAAATTGAAGGAAAAATTTAATAAAAGATAAAACTTTTGATTGTAATAATTTTTACCAATATACATCTATGAATACAGTCTCTAGACATAATATAATGAAAACGAATATATTTCCTTGGATCCCTAGAATCTTAAAAAGACCTAACCTATTTTTGGGCTCATTAGTGCTAATTATTTTACACAATCAATATAAATGTACAATTATAAGGTTTATAATGCATCACCAAATATATATTACCCATTTTTCAACCTTTTCCAGAATAGTTCACCGTATGTTGACTATTTTTTATTTGACTTTTCCGCATAATTCCCATTTTTTATTTTTTTCAGTTCCCGTTTTTTATTTTTTCAGTTGGACCGTACGTATCCCGAATACCGAACTTGTGACTATGCCCACATGTGAAATACAGTAACAAACTAAACTACATGTTCATATTACCATTTACAGATATTAATATGCTCCGGAAATTTCACTAAATGTAGATACAATGATAGATTATTAAAAAGTGTGTGCTATCATACATGCATCAGCTGTCAGGTTTCTTAAAGAGAGTGTTTCTCCCTCACACTCTATTATTGCATATATATGTATAAGCTAAAAATTGTTTAAACGTAAATTAAAAATCACTTGCAGAAAGACTGACACTGCAAATGATGATGACTAAGGATCTTCTTTTGTAAAAAAATGTCAGTTCTGCTCTAAGATATGAAGATAAAACTGGTGGGCTGGGCGATTTGTGAGGAAGAACTTTCCTATTTTAATCTGGGTAAAGGCCTCTCTGGTCGAGCTCAACCACGCGGTTGTTCATTTCTATCAACTCAGGGATAATCAGAATGCAATGATCTGTTATTTTGTTTTGTTACTTGCTGTATGGATAATGTGCTTTAACTGTGAAAGATTCTTCCCCTAACTTGGCTACTTGTGCTATTCATCGGGCGTGTGTTACCTTTTCTAGGAAATCACCAAGTCTGGTTCACTCGACAACAACACCCATGTTTTCAATTGGATGAAACATCAAAAGAATTACAGTGCCCGGACAAACATCTACAACATGATGATCAGACTGCACACCAGGCACAATCGGACCGATCATGGTCGAGGTTTGTTTTTTGAGATGCAGAAATGGAGGTACACGCGATCAATCTAATCTTGTCATTAAAAACTGCGAACTCAAGTGGAGTGCCCCAAAATGTAGGACTAGGGAAGCTCTAATATAGTTGTTGCACAGTCTTATTTCAGTTTCATCGATGGAGCTATAAAAAACAACCAGATGAGTTTTAAGATGTGTTTTTCACAGATTGGGGCTTTCCTAAGCATAAACCTGCAAAAAAAAAAGAAAAAAAATAGGCATAATGTTTCTCAGCTTACTCTTGACCAGGCCTGCAACTGGAAATCAAAACTTCTTGTCTATAAAGCGTTGTTTAGAAGGGAAATTCCCTAATAAGATTCTAGGTGTACTCTTTATAGATCCTGCAAATGACACCGTAATAGCTTTCCAAACTTCTCTTCCTTAATTCTAGCTGTAACAATTTGGTTTTCCTTGTTCTGTTTTTTGTTGCATTGTTGTTTATAGAATTTCTTCCAATTTAACCATCTTAGCGATCACAATAAATGCAATATGATCTAGTTAGCCCAATTTTTTCCCTCCAGATTTAATTTATTGTTTTCTTAGTGTGCTTGATGTTACAAAGTTGGTTGTCTGCTTTTAGGTGTAAGCCTGATAGCGAAACTTACAACTCAATAATCAACGCTCATGGTCGATCTAGCCAATGGCGCTGGGCTATGAATATCATGGATGATATGCTACAAGCCTCTGTATGTGTTTTGATTTATTGCATTAATTCTAATTTCTTGTTGACATGTTTAGCTGTATGTAACACCACTTTTCTTTGTTGTCTTATGGCATATATGCTTGCACTACTGAACATAATCACATCATTTTGATTAAACTCCTATATATCATTGCCTTGAATTTGAAAGACTTTTGGATATGTTTTTGGTCAGCCTTAAGCAAATCAATAATCTAGAATTGTAGAACTTAGTATGCTATAACTAGATGTTGTTCATTAAAACTCGACGCTAATATCTGGCTGGGAAATCTTAGTACCGGATAGGGGTCCATCATAAAATCTGGAGGTGATTTGTTGGCATCCATGACATAATTCTAGAGAGATGTCTTATATTTCTGGACAAAGGAAAGTGCATAGTAGATTTTGACGCGTGATATTTTTGGTTTTTACAGATACCTCCTAGTCGTTCCACATACAACAACTTGATTAGTGCCTGCGCTTCTACTGGGCAGTGGGAAAAGGCTCTTGAAGTATGCAGGCAAATGACAGATAATGGCATTGGACCTGATTTGGTAACTCACAATATTGTGTTATCTTCCCTGAAGAAGGGGGGTCAATATTCTAAAGCCCTGTCATATTTTGAGTTGATGAAGAAAACAAAAATTCAACTAGACACAATCACTTTGAACATTATCATACATTGTCTTGTGAGATTGGGACAATATGGAAAAGCTATTGATATTTTTAACTCTATGCGTGAAAAAGACTCAGAATGTCCTCCTGACATTGTGACTTATACTAGCATCCTGCATGCATATTCTGTATGTGGAAAAATTTAATACTGTAAGGCGATTTTTGAAATGATGTTAGGGGCAGGTGTTCAGCCTAATATTGTTGCATATAATGCACTTATTGAGGCATATGCTTCTCATGGAATGCACATTGAGGAACAAGAAGCTTTTCATTTGCTCAAAGGGCACGGTTTTAGACTTGATATTGTGTCATATACCTCTTTACTCAATGCTTATGGTAGATCAGGTCAGCCAGATAAAGCACGGGAAATCTTTGACATGATGAAGAGGAACTCACTGAATCCCAATACAGTTAGCTATAATGCTCTTATTGATGCCTATGGATGTAAAGGGATGGTAGCAGAATCTGTAGAAGTACTATGTGAAATGGAGAAGGAGGGAACACCACTAGATGTAGTTACTATAAGAACCCTATTAGCTGCCTGTAGTCGTTGCAATAAGAAATTGAACATTGATTCTATCCTACTAGCTGCAAAGTCTCGAGGCATCAAACTGAACACAGTGACATACAATTCTGCTATTGGGAGTTATATGAATGTGGGAGACCATGGAAAAGCATTAAGGCTATACTGATCCATGAAAGAAAAGCATAATGAACCAGATTATGTCACATACATCATATTAATCAGTGGTTTTTGTAAATTGGGAAAATACAAAGAATCTCTTCAATTTTTTGATGACATGATACAAAAGAAGTTACCCTTATCCAATGAAGTAGGTTCTTCCGTCATTTGTGCTTACAACAAGAAGGCAATCTGTGTTATATTTGAAATTATATAATCATTAACGAATTGTAGTTTGACAGATTCTTCAATGCTTTTATTCAGGGTTTAATAACTGAAGCTGAATCTGTGTTGTCAACGATGTGGGCTACTAGCTGCAGACCAGATGCAACGACATATACCGCCTTAATACATGCTCATACATTGGATGGACGGAAAAGGGGACCATCAAAAGGATCATGAAAATATATTAGTTGCAAGAAATCTCATTAGTTGGGTTTAGCCTAACAAGGTACAAGGTACAAAGATTGGGATAAATATATTGCTTCAGTGCCTTTTAGTCTACTTGCAACAGGACAGTGATAGCGAGCAGGACAGTGAGTTAGTGGGCATATATCAATGTGCCGGTAATCATTTTGCCAACAATGTGTCGCCCTCCTGTTCTTTCTCAGTTCTGACGGGTGTGTGTGAGGAGTTGCTCTACAATGCTACCAACATTATAAGACAGACAAACCACACATAACCAATGACCGGTAGAGTAATACGAACCAGAAGATGATTTCTGACCCAGGATTAAAAAAATACGGCAGCGAGGGAACGGTAGCAAATAGGGAGACCTACCTCACGGTCAAGCAGGGCAACCTCGCCGCGACGACCGCTTCTTCCGGACAAAACCTTCACGCTGACGCCACTGCTTCCGTTGGGAGTTCCTCTTACCGGCGGTCGATCCTTTGATGGGGCGTTGTTGCTCAGGCAACGACAGCCTTCGTCCGCAGTGAGCAATCAAACACGGTCAAGTAGGGTGACCTCACCGCGGCGGCTGCTTCTTTCGCACAAAACCTTCACGCTGGTGTCGCTGCTTCCGCTGGAGTTCCTCTTGCCGACAGCCGCTCCTTTGCTGGGGCATTGTTGCTTAGGCGACATACGACCGCAGTGAGCGATCAAACAGGGAGCGCAAGGAAGGAAACCGTTCAGACTAATCAGACTAATTAAGTTTTAATTACTAATTAGTGTGGCGGGAATTTTTGGTGGGAACCCTGGTGACGAAATTTTTTGCATTCTAGTAGGATTTTAAACCTTCACTAATTGTCTTTTTTCGGCTGAAGGAAACTAGTTTTTTTGTGTAGGACGCCCCTTAAAAAAAGTCACTATTTTTGAAGGGTTTTGGTCCTTCACAAATGACCTTCACTAAATACTCATTTTTTTGTAGTGTGAAAACATAAAATAAAAATAAATGCATATTACCTAATTTCAGTTCTTGAATACCCTGGCCATGTATTCATTTATTGAAGGCAAGGTAAGTATGACATACCTAGATTGTTATCTTTTTGATTACTCTGATCAAGTAATCATTCTGAAATAAATCAAAGAAGCCTAATCAAGAAGGAGATGTGGCATGGATATTTCTACCACATTCTAAGTGATATACAGAGGAATTTGATTTAATTATAAATCAACTTATAAATAAAAAGGTAGATGAGGATGTGATGTGTTATCAACACATGTGTTATATACCAAGGTAAGGGATTCTGGTATCTAAGAAATATCAGGCTATTTTATGATGGTTACCTGGAATGGTTAACTGTGGAATCAGTCAAGTTACCTAGTGTAGTATGGACATCATATGTTAGGGGTTTATGCTTTGCACAAACATAACATTGATGAGAATGAACTATTTGAAGGAATAATTGTAAAATTATTGCAAGAAAAGTTTATCAAATTAAATTAACAAATAACCTCTATCTAAATAAGAAAAGTGTTACCTGACACAGAATTAACTCCACAGTCAATAATGAAAGGACAGTGGAGTATGTGTCCTGTGTGGTTGATTCTATGAGTAATTTGTGTGGAAGAACTTTGTATTGATCAAATTTCTATGGTGTCTCCATAACAATGAGATGTTATGTGGAGACTTGATGATATAACAAATGAATAATATCTGTCTCCTTTTATCTGGGATTTCGGGGATGAAATCCTTGTTAGGGGTTTATAATTGTAACATCCCTGACCTGCATTAAGCCTTAACCCTAGATGTTTCACTTAATAAGGTTGATTATATGTTTGGTCTTATCTTTTTAAAAGTAATTAAGGCTCAAGAGGAACTTATGTTTCAATTTTGGTCCTGTTTGAATAATGTTGAAGCAATGTTTGCTTATTTTGGACTAAAGTGCAAATTACCCAAGTTGAGGGGTTAAATTACAAATGTTACATGCTAAAATGTTCCTCAAAAGTGTTTGAGAATCATGATAATGAAAATGATGTAGAGGTATGGATTCCACAAGCCTGAATAATAAGAAAGAGCTTGTTGAGCAATGTTTGTGCATTAAAACCTAGTTTTGGTGTAATATGCAATTTACCCAAAACCTAGGGTTCAATATGAAAAATACTACTTTTAGAGGGTCCCTAATGTTTCTTGGCATCATGTAGTGTAAAGAAAATGAGAGGGGCGTCTCATTTGAATTACTTTGGAGGAGAGAGAATCTTGATATTAAAATAATCAAGATTTAAGCATAATTGGAACTTTACTTCAATTTAATGCAAAAATAAATATATTAATTGAAGAGACCTTCAACCAAAAGGTGAGGGATTATTTTGCAAAAGAATGGACGACCATGTTACTTGCAAAGGCACGAAAATATCTAAAGGAAGTGGATAACTCACTCACATTATTAAAAGAAAAAGAAATATCCACTAACTTATGGATATTATTATTAAATGGATTAAGGTGCTTAATTTGCTTTTCTTTATTTCATGGATAATTGAGAGGAATAAGAGGCAAGTAACATAGCCTCATATGCAAGGAAGAGGAGAGGGAAAGTGGCAAGGAAATGGAGTAGTTATTTCCTACTTTCTCTCTCTTAAAATGAATTTGAATAAAAATGCATATAAGCTCATTTATCCATAGCTTGAAAGGGGAATTTCGAATCCACTTTCACTATTTGCTTGCAAAACGACCAAGGGGGCTAAGTAGCAACAGTAGGACGAGTTCCAACCTGTAGGTAAGCTTCTTGATCACTTTCAACCATGATTTCATGGTGGAAATCGAAAATAAATGATGGATTTCTTCTTTTTCTTCTATCAATCTTCCTTTCTAGCCGATCCATTTCACTCAAAAGCTTGAGGAACGAACCTTGTGGAGTGAGAAAGCTTATTTCACCATTAGGAACGTAAAGTTGGAGCTTTGAAGCTTCATTGAAGGTGGCTTTTATAACTTGAACCCTTATTCATTGTTATTGAATTCAATTCCTCAACCCTTTGTGTTCAAATTACTCTTCTTGAATTTCCTTTGAATAATTGATGGAACTACCTTGGGAATGGAAGTAGATTTCAAAGGTCCAAGGCTTGATGATTATGACATCATAATAATCACATATCTCAAAATAATTTAGTTGCAAACAATTTCATAAATTTTGGTCCAATCGGTTTCACCAAACCGTTTGGAGATCGAACGGTTTGCAAACTGTTTGGAGGTTTGGGTTCCAAACCGTTTCGAGTGGTTGACTGAATGGAGGGGGTTGACCATTTGAGGGGGGTTGCTGGTGTGTTGAATAATGATCTAATAGATTTAATTAATTGGTTTCTAAAGGTTCCATGATTG
Source organism: Alisma plantago-aquatica (assembly GCA_963693085.1). NCBI lineage: Eukaryota > Viridiplantae > Streptophyta > Magnoliopsida > Alismatales > Alismataceae > Alisma > Alisma plantago-aquatica. The sequence goes on from OY856411.1 coordinate 653,507,942, forward strand.
GATAATCTACCAATTGCAAACCCTAATCAGATTGAAGCCTTGAAACCCTAATCAATTTGATTCAATTTCATGTTGGTTGAGCAAACGATTTCATCAAACCATTTGGTGCTCAAATGGTTTCAAACCGTTTGACGATCAAGGGTTGACCGTTTGAGAAAGGTTGACCATTTGTAGGAAATGATTTCAAAACTGTTTGATAGGGTTGACCGTTTGGTGAAGGTTGACCGTTTGAGATGAAATGGTTTCAAACTGTTTGAGAAGGAAAAGGTATTCAAGACCGTTTGAAAGGAAACAGTTTCAAAACTATTTAAGGGGATAAGGGCCAAGACCGTTTGAAGGTCTAAACCCAAGACTGTTTGAAGGTCTAACCCCAAGACCGTTTGAGGGTGTGACCTCAAGACCGTTTGAAGGTCATGATCAAAACCGAATGGAGGTCTAAAGTGATCAAATCGTTTGGAGATTTAAGGTGATGATTGATCCATTGATCCAATGGTTGATAATAATGATTATCAATGATAGGTACAAAGGTTGAAACCCTAAAATACCTAGATGATCAATACCTTTAGAATGGATAACCCTAAAAGCTTATGAAAGCAATGTCTCAATACACTATGTCAACCATAGTTGTATATATTTGATTGAAAGGTTGATGTAACCTAAGCAAGTTGAGAGGATGATAGAAAGGAATTCATATATGAGTATTAATCATGAAGAATATGTGATTAGGGTATGATCCTTAGTAAAGAGATCATGAAACCCTAATTGAGTGGGTTAATAAGCCATAATCCTAAAATTAGGGCAATCCTGAAAGCCTAATCTAGGGTAATGATGTAACCCTAATTAAGGGTGATGATATAAGGAACCCTAGTATTGGATAATGGAAGATGAAACCCTAATTAGGATGAATAGCAAACCCTAATTGTGGATAATTGAATTTAAACCCTAATTGAGGGTGATGCCATGTGAAACCCTATGCAATGGTATGATGAGGAGCCCTAATACAGGGTGAAAGTATGTGAAACTCTAATTTTGAGTCATATTACATGAATCCCTAATCTCGGGCAATATGATGATAAAATAGTGGGTAATGCCTTATAAAGGTGAAATATCTCAAATGGTTGATCATAGGCAACCTTATAGTAAGCAATGCCTTAACATGAAATGAGTCTATATCATTGAAGATAGTTGAACCATTCTTGTGTGTGACCTATGCACTTCATGGTAAAAGTGATAGGTTAGTGGATGAAAGTATTAAGATGGGAAATACCTTAATCTAAGATAAGTTGATAACTCAAGTAAGTTGGAAGTGATGAGGAAGGTGATACATCAAGATATGATAGATATCACTTTTAGCATTCAAGGGTTGATATACCTTGATGCACCTCAAATCCAATATACTTGGACAAGAAACACATGAAGTGTGTTATATAAATTGTTACAATGAAATGTAATGAATTTGACATACTTTGAAAAGTATAGACTAATATACCTTGAGAATGGAGTTAAGCCAATCTAATGAGTATGATGTAATCATACCATGATAAGGATGAGAAATGAACTCATACCTTGTATTGATAATCATTTAATGATAAATGTTAAGAGTAATAAACATGATTGAATACTCAATATGTTAATGGATGCTCCTAGAGGTGTGGAGCAATATATTAAGGTTGATTTGATAAATATGAAATCCTAATTAATGTGAGATGGGAAACCCTAACCCTAAATTGGGTAATAGGACATGAGAAACCCTAATGTAACATGAATAGTAAGCCCTAACCCTATTGAGGGAATAGTGGTGTTACTATTGTATTACATGAGGTAATATGTTATTGTTACCTAGTGAGATGTGACAAGATGAGTAATGGCCTTGTGAGCCATATGATTAGATGTTGCCTAGTGATAGGTAACAATATGTTTAATGGCCTTGTGAGCCATATGGTTAGATGTTGCCTAGTGAAAGGTGACAAGATGCTTTATGGGTCTTATGAGCCATGAGAACAATTGTGGCATAGTGAGAGGTACCAAGATTATTATAAAAGTTTATTGTAAGAAATGATAATGTTTTAATAAACTTAATAAAAGGAACAATTGTATTCAATAAAGAATGTGAAAAGCTATGAAGGCTAACATCAGGATTGGTTAAAGTCCAATACCTAGTAGAGGTGTAATGCCTGTAATCAGGATTGGTTAAAGTCCAATACCTAGCAGAGGTGTAATTCCTATAATCAGGGTTGGTTAGAGTCCAATGCCTGGCTGTGTAATCAGCATTGGTTAAAGTCCAATACCTGGCAGAGGTGTAATGCCTATAATTAGGGTTGGTTCAAGTCCAATGCCTGGCTGTGTAATCAAGATTGGTTAAAGTCCAATACCTGGCAGAGGTGTAATGCCTGTAATCAGGGTTGGTTAGAGTCTAATGCCTGGCTGTGTAATTAGGATTGGTTAAATTCCAATACATGGCAGAGGTGTAATGCCTGTAATCAGGATTGGTTAAAGTCTAATACTTGGTAGAGGTGTAATGCCTGTAATGAGGATTGGTTAAAGTCCAATGCGTGGCTGTGTAATCAAGATTAGTTAGAGTCCAATACCTGGTTGTGTAATCAGGATTGGTTAAAGTCCAATACCCGACAGAGGTATAATGCCTGTAATCAGGGTTGGTTAAAGACCAATGTCTAGCTGTGTAATCAGGGTTGGTTAAAGTCCAATGCCTGGCTGTGAAATCAGGATTGGTAGTGTCCAATGCCTGGCGGTGTAATCAGGTTTGGAAGAGTCCAATACCTGGTAGAGGGTCAATGCCTGTAATGATGATACATGATTGGTAATAACCCAATGCCTGTAATGATGACACAGGATTGGTAATAACCCAATGCCTGTAATGATGACACATGATTGGTAATAACTCAATGCCTGTAATGATGACACAGGATTGGTAATAACCCAATGTCTGTAATGATGACACATGATTGGTAATAACCCAATTCCTATAATGATGACACATGATTGGTAATAACCCAATGCCTGTAATAATGACACAATATTGGTAATAACCCAATGCATGTATTAGTGATATATGAGTACATGGTAGATATAATCCCTTATCTATTTAGCAGATTGGCTAAGGCCAACAGATTGAAACAAGAATGTCTCATGGGTGACATACCAAGATAATGAGTGTCATAAGAGAAGTTTGACATGATGGTATAATATGATGGATAAATGATATACATGTTTTTCCTATTCCTTATTAAGAGAATAGATGATCTATTGTTCTATCATAAATAGTTGCAATGCTTTAAAAGATGAGAATGCTTTAAACTGCTTATCTTCTGCCCAGTTTTATATCATTAAACTGTAATAATAATGTTTTTGGCAGAGAGTTATATCTCTCACTGGGGAAATTACAATTGTCTCACCCCTGTGGGATCCAACATTTTTAGGTGGACAAGCATGGAGGAGACTGAGAATATCTTGCAGAGGAAGAACATCAGCAACAACATTGACATCTCAGGTTGAGTGTACTATCTGTCGTGTCTTATAGATAGAATTCCTATGTGTCGTCTCTGTACTCTCAGGTTCTCGGAGTTAGTAACTAGTATTTCTAATAAATCATTCTGAGTTTTTGGCTTGATTCCTTGAGGTTCTTATGCTGTCTGTGTTTAGTTGTTAATAGAGCAGATGATGCTTGTAATCTTGAACAAGGAATGGTACATAATATGTACTCATAACCAGGTTGTAAATGAAATACATTAGTTCTTGATAAAAGAGTTTTCCTGTGTATGGATCTCTTTGCAAAAGGTTTATTTTTTTTAGTGATTTTCAGTAATCCGCTGTTGACGAACGCTTCTACTTAGTTAATTACATATGTTTTGAACGCTTCGCCACAGTAAGCTTCTCCTTCAGCTCCTGGAAACGAGCGTCACATACCTCAGACCACATGAACTTCACATCCTTTTGGGTCAACATGGTTAATGGCAAGGCGGTCTTTAAAAAATCCTTGATGAAGCGCTGATAGTATCCTACCAAGCCCAAGAAACTACGAATTTCTGAGGGATTCTTCGGTGCAGGCCAGTCTCGAACTGCCGAAACTTTAGCTGGATCTACGAAAATCATTCCACCTGAGATGATGTGTCTGAGGAACATGACTCAGTCTATCAAAAACTCACATTTGGAGAATTTCCCATAGAACTTCTGTTTTCTCAAGATATCAAGGACTTTACTTAGGTGGTCTCGGTGTTGATCTAAGTCATCAGAATAGACCAAGATGTCATCTATGAACACTATGACAAATGAGTCAAGGAAGGGTTGAAACACACTATTCATAAGGTTCATGAAAACACTAGGTGCGCTGGACAACCCAAAAGGCATAACCACAAACTCATGGTGGCCATAACATGTTCTAAAAGTTGTTTTCGGGATGTCCTCATTCTTGAATCTCAATTGGTGGTAACCTGATCTCAAGTCAATCTTGGAAAAGACTCGAGCAGACTTTAACTGGTTAAACAAGTCATCTATCTATGGTAAAGGGTATTTGTTCTTAATGGTAGCCTGATTGATCATCCGGTAGTCTATGCACATTCAGAGCGAACCATCTTTTTTCTTTACAAAAAGAACTGGTGCCCCCATGGTGATGTGCTAGGGTGGATAAAACCCTTGTCTAGCAATTCCTGCAATTCTTTCTTCAACTCGAGCAACTTAGCAGGGACCATCCTATAAGGCTCTCTTGAAATAGGGCTTGTCCCGGGAGCTAGCTCTATGAAAAAATATACCTCTCTCTCGGGAGGAATCCTAGGTAGATCATCTGGGAAAACATCTGCATAGCTCATGACTACCTCTATTTCCTCTAAGGGTTGCACCCTGGGTTCTAGCTCGGTAACTACTGCCAGGAAAGCTCGATACCCTTTACTCATCATCTGCTCTGCTTTCAAGGCTGACACATACAGGCTGGTGGTTGCATATTTCCTACCCCTAATGATAAAAGGTGGGTGACTTGGTTTCTTAATGATCACTTTATTCTCCTTACAATCAATATTGGCCCTGTGAGTATAAAGCCAGTCCATGCCAATGATCACATCAAAGTCATTCATATCAAAAAGGATAAAGTATGTAGGAAACTCATGATCTCGATATTTCACAGGTATCACTGGGGTTTTTAAAAGAGATGTAAAGATCCGACCACTCGGGGTTGTGACATTTAAGACATACCCTAAATCCTTGATATCTAAACAAAGCATAGTTGTGAGATTTCTTGAAATGAAGGTATTAGTAGATCCAGAGTCAAATAAAGCATTTACATTGTGTCCGATGACTTCAAGAATGCCTACATTGTTTTTCACCATACAGTAGACCATTACATGCTTATCTTAAACATAACAAAAAACTCTAAGGGTTATTACCCTCAATCAACCGATTAGTATTTGCTTGAGCCTCCTCATTGTCAATGGCAAACACCCGAGCTCGTCTTCTCTCTCTAGTAGGTGGGGTTGCAACTACAGGTGGGGCTACTACAGGTAGGGCTTCTACCGATATTGGTCCTCTTAGTTCTGGCAGAGGACAAACATCTTGGAGGTGTCCTTCTTGTTGGCATCGGTAGCATGTCTTCTTCTTGTAGCGACACTCACCGGTGTGCCCTTTTCCATAGGTGCGGCATTGAGGTCGGTCGATCTCTTGATAGGGTTTCCCTTTTCCTCCATGTTTTCCTTTGGCATGATTACACTGTTGACCTTTCTTGTGGTTTCTCTTCTGGCCTTGGGTTCCTTTAGTGAAACCCAAATATTCCTTGGGTGGATTTTGAGCAGGCATCACTATCCTCTCCATGTCCAGGGTAGTGTTGTAAGATTCGACGAAGGTTTTAGGTTTACTTGCCATCACATGGGGCTTGATGGCAGGGTGAAGACACTCTATGAAGTGATCCACCCTTCTTTCCTCATCCATCATATGCTCAAAATGCTCCAGGATTCGAAACTTGCACCCAAAGTCTGCCATAGATGAGTTTCCTTGAGTCATGTTGGTGAACTCCCTTTCCTTTTCCTTCTTAGCTGAGACAGGGATGAAGCTGGCGATGAAGATTGTCTTGAAGTAAGCCCATGCCACTAGTTCCTCAGCCAAATCTCAGCCTATGATGTGTGTCTTCCACCATATCTTGACTGCTCCTTCCAGGAGGTGAGTAGTAAAGATGACCTTCTTGCTTGGTTGTACCTCAAGCATGCAGAATCCATTCTCGACTGCAAGCAGCCAAGCCTCTACCTTTTTGACCACTTCGGACTTGTCCTCTCCCCAGAACTTCTCGATGTTCAACTTGACGAAGTCCAAGATGGTGGCTCCCAGTCGAGGAAGAACGGGAAGTGGCTCACCATTCCCACCTCTAGCTATGTCTTGGAGGACCAAATCTCTAACGGCCTCTGTCAGCCTCTTCTGTTTCTCCATCCACAAAGCGTCAGGGGTGTGAACCACCATGGTTGGTTTTGGACCACCAACTTGGTTCTCTTCCATCTTGGCCTCCTCCTCATACACATGTTGCTCCTCGTACCCCTATTCCTCCTCTTGATCAAGGTTGCTGAAGGGTATTGGGTCAGGGTTGGGGACCTCATGTGTGGTTTCTTCAGGTCTCTTCCTCTTCTTTGAGGATTCACCACCATGGTTCCTCTTCCTCTTCTCAGGAGATACTTTTCCCTTTCATGAAGGTCCACCACCATTGGTGGCATCCAGGTTAGCCACGGTCTTCACACAAGCCATATGCATAAGCATACAAATAGACCTTTTAGTCTATAACTTTAAGCTAATTATACTTATGTCAATGACATCTTATTACGTATCTTTTATTAGTTTGATGGAGGATTCATTAATCCTTAACTTACTTACCCATACCACATGAGGGTGAGGAAGAGAGAGAATACCCTAACTCTTAAAAATTCTTAATAGAATGTGGGATGAGAAGGGATGAACAAGATGCGCGAGTCCTAAAGGTATCTTATTTCGAATCAGATCCTAAGACATTGGCCAGGCAGTCACACAAATTTGGGAGTCCTCGTATTCTGACTAGCGGTGCAGAGGAAAATATTTCCAGCCCCTGGACGTGATCCTTTTCTAGACACCTCTATCCTTCGGATAATCCTCTAATAATTCCCTCAGTTCTACAAAATTTGTAAAATTTAATAATTATGAAAGATTAAATGAGGAACATAGGCTCTGATACCTAATGTAATGACCCCACCTCTCGGTAACCCCCAATTAAGGGAGACCAAGAGGTCAGAGCTGTTATCCCAATTTCCAGATCAAAGGTTTGACAAATAATCAATAATAATTATCAAATTCTACCAGACTATACTGAAAAGATGTAATAAAATATAATTTTGCATACCTTTTGACAAACTTGGATTTCTAAACTTCTATCCACATACAAAAAATATTCTAACTAATCCTCCTTGCACTTTAATTCATGTATTCACAATATGCCAATTTACTGTTTGTCCTTTTAGGATTTGTACCTAAAACACCAACAAATAAAATGTTGGTCAGCATAAATGAATATGTCAGTATGCGAGGGAAATAATAATTGTGCAATTAACTGTAACAACATATTGCATTCAATTATGATTTAACAAACAAATATACATTTTAAACATAACTGCTCAATCCATACATACCCTAGCCTTTGCGCTGTCCCTGTAGCGGACCTGGATGCTACCTTCCTTATGATAGATCCCCATTTAACCCCGCATGATCCTACCTAACAGGTAGATCAATATCTAGGGCTGAGTCACGTGGCACTACCCATAGGTAGCCCACTCCCAAACTCATGGTGTGCTAAAGAGTTGCATGGCACTACACGTGGGTAACCCAATTCCTAACTCATGATAGCATGATGTCCTACTTAACAAGTAGGCCCTGTACCAGATTACCCTTTTCATCATTAGCAAAGCCACAAAGGAGGACCAGGATCTGAGCCAGTCATGTATATATATTTATGGTGATAATCATAGTCACTTTATAGTTGCATGAAATAAAAGTCATCCAAGCAGTTATTTTCAGGCAACCAATAAAACATCCGGCAATCACCGTGAAACTAAAGTAATTAACCATAAGCATAACTGCATACCTGTGATTGTAGATTTTGAGACAAAATCAGTTAAGTAGAGAAAACCCAACCAAGCGAGTATACACAAAAATTCTAAAATAAACATACAAATTTCCTTTTATCAAGATTTATCCAAACCCATCTTGTTACTTAGGATTTCTATTCCAATTTTAAGGGTTTCCTTTGCAATTTGGGTTTTGCCTCCAGTTTTAGTATTATAAACCCTAATTCCACAAACTACATAAAAACTTTAACTTTCTCATCATAGTACTCCTAACAGGCTTAGGATCATTATATGGTAATATATTTCCATAATCCGATTTAAACAAAGCTTTTCTCTTCTTTTACCCTAAATTAGGGTTTCTATATGTATTATCCTTCATACATAGATTAAAACCCTAAATTAGCCCACTTTTAATGTAAAACAGATTGAAACTCTATTTTAATATTCAACAGGTTAATACTTCTCAAATTAACCTATTAAACCACAAAGATTCATCCTTTATACTCAATTAGGATTTCTAATTACATTTTAATACCTTTTTCTATCAAATTAATACACTTTTGCAAAACAAGAAAGAACTAGGTCACCAAACTATTTTTATCTTGTTCCTTGTATTTTCTTGATCAGCTTTCATATGTAAAGTTTGTTAATCCGAGATTCCTAGCAATTTCTATGAATTTCGCAAGAAAAACCCTTTTTATGGAATTTCAGTCAGAGAGAAGGAATTACCAAAAATTAGCGACCGCTCGATCGATGGTCTGGTTATCCACCTTCTAATATGACATCTCATGTCACGCGTGAATTAAGTTACCTGACTCGTCCTTGGAGCGTTGGATCAACATGTGGACTACCATGGACCACTATCCGACGGTTGCTGTGCATTGTCCTCGCCCTTTTCTTCGCGCGAAGCTGCGGCTGCATCGCAGCGGAGTTGTCGTCGGAGCGGGAGAAATCCAGAGGCAAAGAGGGGGTCGAGGCTCATGAGGCATCCATTCGTGATCATTGTGAGGTGAGGAATCGAGTGGGGGTCCTATAGGATTTGGGAGGGTCCTCATAGGGTTTCTCAACCCCGCTGCCGCCTGTTCCTCAGCCCAATTGGGCATTTCGCCTAGAGGCTTCTTGAGATCACCAATCCAGCGTCGAGAGGGTTCACAATCCTCTCCTGAACTTAATGGAATTATTTCCATGAGTGCACATGCACTGGATCAAGACAAAATCGAGGGGAAAAGTCCCTCAGCAACTTGGCCAAAGTCCTAATTCCTTTGGAACTGGACGATGAGTGGCGCTCGTTGGATCAAGATCCAATGACCATCATCCCTCGTGCTCAACCAAAAAGTTAAAGAATTCCTATATTCAAGATAAATCCATATTTTAAAGATAATTTTAGAAAAGCATAACTCCTAATCCATAGCTCCTTTTTATCTCAAATTTTAAGGGAAACTCATTAAAGTCTTAATCTTTCAACATGCCAAGTTTGGGATTATTACCTAAAGAAACCGGGTCCTTTTTATTAGTTGCAAGTCATCACTTAATTATATACATTTTTTACATATTTTCTTTTTTTCCCTTGCCATTAAATTATCATCTTGGATTCCTTATACCTCAAAGAACCTTAAAGGCACGAAATCTTACCTTGGGAAATATTCTTTTACCTTTTCCCCTTATTCTTTTATCCCTTTTCTTATTTATCCCTTTATTCAAACAAATTCCTTTTCCTTTTCTTTTCTTTTTATTTCAATTGAGCTTAATAGCCAATAGAGCCAATTAAGAAAACAAACAAGGCTATTATGCACGAAAATCATTCAATTCAAACAAATAAATGAACCATTGATTTCATTTATCTTTTAAAGAGGAGATTTGCAAATCTCATTACATGGTTTAGAAAAAAAATGAGGTTATAAGAAATATGCACTTGCCAATGAGCAATAGAACAATTAATAGTTTGAAAAGGAATATGAAGAACATGTATAACTGTGGTAAACTAAATAGTATAAAATCAAAGCAAGGCTTCATCCAATGTTTCTGTGTTTGATCCTATACATGCAAACTACACGACTGATTATGTATTTATTATGCACTGAAGTTCTAAACTTGGGCAAAACTGGCCAAAATGGTGCAAAATCACATTCAATCACATCTAAGCATTCATTATGGAACACAAAGTAGAAAATAAGAAAATCCTATCTAAAACATGCAAAAATTACAAAAATATACATGATATGTAATGCATGACAAAAAGAGCATTTTTTTTTAAAATTACACAAAAAATGCATGAAATCATCCTATATGATATGCATGTATGTAAAGCAAGCGCACAAAGTATGGATACACAAGTATGGGAGATGGTTATACTATTTTATCATCTTGAGTAAAAATTTAGAACAAGGAACATAGAGGAAAGTTGGGTAAAGCAAGGGCTTACCACCCTACCACCGCAAAATTTTAAACCACATTGTCCTCAACATGAAATAAAAGTCTAGGATGATAGGGTAGAGGGCATGGGGTCATGATAGAGAAATGCCAATATGGGTGAGAACTCTCAAGGTGTCTAATGAGAAGGGGATATCCACCATATCCATGTGACCACCATGGCCTTTTGTGTTTCCTCCACCATGATTGTGCTATGTGGTACGGTCATGTTGATCTCCCTATAGATTTTCTACTGATTTGCAATTTTCTCTTCAATTTCAATCTTCTCCTTGGAAATATCATCCATGCATCATCCTCCTTCCAATGTACCTATCCTAACATGATTCACAAAAACAAAAACGATCAAGTATAAAGTGTGTGCATGTGTTTTCTTGGAACAAGTGTAAAAATAACCCAAAAGTATCAAAAATGAAAGGTTGGGTGAAAAACTCCCCAAACCTAGGTGAGTTGCCTCCCATAAGTGCTAAGTTTCATGCCTTCATCTGTTTTTTTTAGAGATTCTTGCATCATTCATCCATTTAGAGTTCTCATGTGTCCATTATTGCAATAAATGCATCTCTCATTTGCACTCACCCTATGCCCCTCATCCCTTTGATCACCAAAGCCGTCATTAAATCTTTCATCTAGATCTCCTCCTCTCAAATGACCAATTGGATTCTTGAAGTGACCATGTCCAATATCCTCATCTCAAACTCGCCAGTTTAAAGACTTGTATATGTTGATATTTATCTTCATGTCCATGAAAGAACTGTAATTATGCTGCTGCAAATGTGTATCTCAACATCAGCTATAGATAAGAATAGTCTGCCCAAGATGATGGGAATCTTCCTATCACCCGGCTCCATGTCAAGAACAATGAAATCCACCAGGAAAACTGTGCCTCTTTCCTTTTTTATCATCACCAAAACATCATCTACTCTTACTCTTGGAACTTTCATGGAAGAGACTGCTAATTGGAGAGTGCAATGTGCCAGTTTCAACTTTCCTAAGCCCAACTTAACATAGACATTATATGGAATCAAATTCAGACTAGATCCCAAATCAAGTAGGGATTTGTCTATCCAATGTCCGCTAATGTATCTAGGTATGAGTGGGGCTCCTGGGTCTTTCCTCTTCACAAGAAGTGAGTGTTGGAGGATTGAGCTCACTTGTTCGATCAACTTGACTCTCTTTGGTATTCTCCCTATTGAACTTCTCTTCATAGTGCATAAGTTCTTAAGAAACTTGGCATATGATGGGATTTTCTTGACAACGTCCAACAATGGAATGTTGACCTCCACTTGGAGAAATAACTCAAGAATGTCAACAATATGCTTTTCTCTCCTCCTTACTTCTGGTGGCTCATATAATGCTTCAATGAATGGTAGCTCACTAGCTTTGGACTTACTTGAATCAACATGAGGTGGAACACTAGGGATGGTGGAACCTACAAATGGAGTGTGATCTAGATCACATGGTATCCCAAACTCAACATGTGGTGTCATAGAATCATCTTCGACAATCTCAATCACAATATAACCACTTGGCTGCCTTTGCTTTACTTTATCAATCTTTCTTTGACTTGTGAGATGCTCAAGAGATTTACCACTCCTTAGAACTATCACAACACTTCCTTGCTCATGGTGGAGAGGGGGAGCTAGTTGTGGATGTGGAGGAGGTGGAGGTGGCACTTGGTATTGAAATTGAGGTGGAGGAGAGAATTGAGGTTGGAAGGTGAATTGATTGGAAAGTTGTGATGATGGAGGGGAAGGAGGAGTGTAATTCTTTGAATGGCCTTGGAAATGGTAAATGGGCTGCACTTGCATGGGAGGTGGACTATAGAGAACTTGAGTGGATTGCATAGGTCTAGTTGCTTCATTGAAACTCATTATGGGCTTTGAAGACAACTTTTCTTCTTGGAGAGAAAGTATAGAAGATAGATGCTCTATTCTTTCCTCAAGTCTTGTCACATTGATTTGTATGTTATCAAAACTCTTCAACCTAGAGTGAACATCTTCCTCAAACATTGAGATATATCTTGGACTTTGTGGTTCCATGTAGCTATAGGAGGAGGTGTCTTCTTTTCTTCACCATAGAACTCAATAGAATTGAGAGAGTGGCAAGGAACATTTATCACTTGGTTCTTCATGAAGCTCATCATGTAACCAAGAATATTCATCACTTATGGGCTTGAATCACTATGAGTCAGAGATGTCACATCAAAGGGACGATAATCGTCACTCATCATGCTAGAAGCTTGGATTCTTGAACCTTCTTCCAGGTGCTCATATAATGGCCATATCTCCTCACGTGGTCTAGCCATGAAATGCCTCCATAAGAAGAATCTATGTATCTTGACCATTTGGAGATAGATTGGAGTAAAAGGACTGAACTAGCTACCACAAATGGATCTCATGGTGCGGGAATTCTCTCAACATCTTCTTAAATCTCCCCCAAGCATTGTGAAATAGCTCACTGCCCATCTAGATGAGACTCACTATGGCATGCCGCATTTGTGTCAACCTTGCAATAGAGTAGAATTGCCTTACGAATACATTCTTCATCTCTTCCCAATTCATGATGAACCTCCTTATATCATACCACTTTTTAGCTTTGTATTTGAGAGAGAAGGAGAACAAGCTCAATCAAATTGTTTTATCGCTAGCTGTTGACATCCTAAAGGTGGATCATACTTCAATAAAGGAGTCAAAGTGATTATAGGGGTTCTCATCCTCCAAACTGTAGAAGGCAGATAGGAGCCCTAGAAGACCTAGAGGGATGGAGAATTTCTCCAATGGCATTTGATCAACTCTGCTAGCAATTAGCAATTTGAAGTTTCTAGATATGAAGTAATCATGAAATGGCTTGTGAGGTGCATTTTGGCCTTCCATATTGTCTTCCCCAAGTGGCTTGTCACATGCACAAGGCACAACCAAACAAAAGAGAGAAAGTTAGCAAACCAATATGCACAAAGAATACAAAGAATAAATAATAAATAATAGAAATGATGAGGGCAGTAGGAAAAGATAAAAAACTAACTAGCTAGGCCGGGCATCATTCTTTCTGACAATGACATTGGAAAGCTTGGTGCATCCCACTAGAGGTGCACATACTAATCAATTAGGATTTGACTAGATGTGCCCTATGAGATCAGGACACATGAGGGATCCCTTTCAAAATTTATAAGGGACCTAAATTTAACACACTCACATAAACTAAAACACTACACCCACAAGCGCACATGGTTGTGTCGTAGTGTAGGAGGGCGAGAATTATAGGGTTGATCCACAAGGAGAAAAGGGGGCACTAGAGCTAGGTTAGTTTTTGGGCTAGGTTCCTACTACAGAGTCTATGGTTGAAGGGTTCAAAGGCTGTTTTGATGATTACACTAAGGTTTGAGCAACAAGAAAAAGAAGGAAAGAAAATAAGATTAAAATGTAAGTTAACCCTAAACTGTTAATTCTAATAAGAAAGAAATGACAAGGCAAGCAAGGAAAAGATCAAGTTATGCTAAAGCAGACAAGAAGAGAACTACACTACACTAAACTAGAAAATAGGGCAAAAGAGAAATTAAAGACCTAACTAGAAAGAATAAAGAAATAACAAGGCAAGAAGCTAACTAAGAAAGTAAAGAGCTAACTAAGCTAACACTAGCTAAGCAAAAAGGCAATTAGGGTTTTAATGCAATAAAGGGAAATGTGGGCTATTTAGGGGATGCACTTATCAATTAGGTTGAGGGGTGACATGTGAACATTATTCTCTCATTTAGATCACCAAACCAAACAACAAGTTAAAGTCTAAGGAATTACCCTAGACTACTAACTTCCACAGATAGGATAGGTTGTGTATGGGGGAACTCGTCCCTAACACCTCCTACTACCCTTACGAGGCTCAATTGGGTTAGGGTTTATGTGAAATTCTATTAGAGTATAAACAAGTCTATATTTCTAGTTTAGAGGATCTTAGGATGATTAGGGATTGAAGTTAATAATGGGAGTGGAAGTGAGGTTTTAGGCCTCCCATCACCGACGTTCTAGCCTTGAGAAAGCTCTAATTTAATCACACTAAATTCATCCAAACTAGATACTTAGATCTCTCAACCAGGGTTAGGAGAATTGATTAGCATGTAGGAAGATGGGTGTCTAGCTAGGGATCCATGAATTGGACCTAGGAGCAAATCCCAAAATTCACACATAAGCAATTTCCCTAGATTCCTAGGTGGGTTCGAGCACAAACCAACACACAATTCATGAAGAGTTAGATGGAAATAGAAAATAATCATTAGCAAAATAAATTACAATGTTTACATATCATTTCCCCCCAACATGGTATCAAAGTAACATTTTTGAGCCCTAAGCATCCCACCTAAGGGGCCTAGCTACTCATGGAAATGCAAAATACAAAAATAAGGGAAAAAGAGGTATAATAAGCCATGGAGCTTGGTATAGATGGTGCAATCATCCTCTTCAGCTGTTGTAAGATGTCCTCCTCATTCTTCCAAGGTGCAAGGGCATGGAATGATGGTGGAATAGGTTTAAAACACTAGGAAAGTAGGGTTTTAGTGGTGGAAATGGTGAAATGGGGTGGAATGCAAAAATGGGGTGATAGAAAGTAGCTAGGGGCGGCCTACCTTGAGCTAGAGCCACCACCCAAGTATATTTAGGTGATGGGGCTGCATTAGGTTAAGTAGGGGCAATATGGGGAATGTAGTGTAGAAAATTGTAGGGTTTTGGTGGCAACACGACTGTTATAGATAGCACGACGCTGCTGGGGTCAAATGGGAATGGTCATGGTGGATGGGAACGGCCGTGGTGGAATAATGGAATGAACATGGGAAATTTGGGCTTCTGGGTCTACTAACACACCCGTTCTGGCCAACACGACCATTCTGGCCAGCACAATGATGCTGGGATTTAGCCAGCACGGGCCTACTGGCTAGCACAGGCATGCTGACAAATTGGGTCAAATTTCGAAGGTCGTATTGATTGGGGCATGTCCCTGAACGGCCATCCCATGGTAGCACATACGTTCTAGGGTTCTTCCCCTAGATTTGGGTGGGATGGTATTGCTTCAATACATTCTTTGACCACTTGGGGTAGGTTGGGAGCGGTTTTGTCCTCATTTTGGGCTCCTCCAAGCCTGGGGAAAACCTAGATTTAACCATCATCTCTCCTTTCCATCAAGTAATGTTCAAAGGACTTGTAAAACATGCAAAAACCATCCATAAGTGCATTTGGTAGTAAAACACATATTGAGGAAAATAACATGTAATCTGACAACTATAGATGTGATTGAAATGCAATAAGACACAAGGTGGTGCCCTAAAATAGGGCCACATCACTAGATAACTGAGTAAATCATATTGATTGACCTTCATTGTTTAGAAACATTATGCATGATATTGAGAGGCCATTATACTTAGGTTGTATTATATTTACAAAGTTGAGCACTGTGTTGAGATTCTACCCTCTGAAGGCTAACAATAGATGGAGTGGCAAAAACTTCACATTTCTATTTTATTTGTTGAAAGAAAATCTTCCTCAAGGATACGAGTTCCAATCTCAACATACGAATTAAAGAAAACATTGTGCCCCATGGGAATGAATTCTAAGAATATAAATGCATTCCTGCATGAATGTGCATCATTTTAAAAGGACTATGTCAATTCAAAAAGTGGTTCAAAATGTGGATCGCCAAGGTACAAAATAACAATTTTGGGTAAGTACAAAATTGACTCTCTTGCCAAGGTAATGTGGTATCTACCTATAATACCACAATTTTAATGCTAGTTTTCCAATACCATGAATGCACATAATTTATACTGGCATGTAGAGGAAACAATAAACAATGATGAGATCCTACAACATGCATCTAATTCCCCACAATGGAAGAGGATGAACTTATTGTACCTTAAATTTGGTGAATAAGTCAGGAATCTCAGACTTGGACTTTGTATCAATGGCAAGAATCCATACTACACATTAAGTAGGCAACATAGCACTAGGCTTGTTATGATTCTTATGCACAATCTTGTACCTAGTTGAGTATGATAAATAAGTATGTCATGCTGTCCTTGTTGATATCAGAATCCAAACAACCTGGTAATGATATTGATGTTTTTATTGAACCTATGATTGATGACTTATAGAAACTCTAGGGAGAAGGCGTGATGGCCTAATATGCTTTGAACAGAAAGACATTTCATTTTCATGTTGTGTTGTTTTGTAGTATTAATAACTTTCTAGCATATGGGAATTTGTCTAGATACAACCTAAAAGGATCCAAAGCATGCCCTACATATGAGGACAACATCGATTCAACATGACTAAAACATGGAGGCAAGAATGAATATCTTGACCATCAAAGGTTTCTTCCAAAAGTGCATTCTTAAAAAAGGTTGCACAAAGTATTTAATGTATCAACTGAGGAATGGAATGCCCGTAAACCTATATCATGTGAGGTTGTTTATGAAAAATTAAAAAACTTTATCAATGATTTTGGTAAGAGATCACAATGTACTATTCCCACACAGAGTGAAAAATCTTTATTCAAGAATATATCAATATTATGAGAACCTCCTTATTGGAGTTCTTTGGTAGTTAGTCATTGTATCAATGTGATGCATGTCAAGGAAAATGTATATGATAGAGTCACTGGTACTCTTTTGAATATAATAGGTAAGACTACATATGACATAATGGACCTATGTGAAATAGGTATAAGGAATGATTAGCAATAGAAGTTAGCAATAATAAAAAATATATTTACCTTTTGCTTGTTACACATTGTCTAGCATAGAGAAGAGAACTTTTTGCAAGTGCTTGCTTAATGTTAAGGTACCACAAGAATACTCTTCCATTATCTGTATATTAGTATCAATGAAGCATCTAAACCTGATAGGTCTTAAATCTTGTGATTGTCATACTCTAATGCAACAAATATTACTCGTGGCTATTAGATCTATACAGCCAAATCATGTAAGGTTTCAATCACCATGCTTTGTTTCTTCTTCAACATTCTCTATAGAAAAGTTATTGATCTTGAAAATCTTGATAAGTTTGAAAGAGTCATGGTCATTACCCTATGTGAGCTTGAGATGTATTTTTCATCCTTCATTCTTTAATATCGTGGTACATATTGTTTTCCATTTGACTAGGGAAGTGAAAATGTTGGGTGCGGTTTACTTTCATTGAAGTATCCTTTTGAATGGTACTTGAGTTTTTTTAAAGATGATGTTCGAAACCATTATCTGCCCGAAGGGAGTATTATTAAGGGTTATGTGTCTAGAGAGGTTATGGACTTTTACAATGACTTTCTAATTTGTAATGAAGCTCCTACTGATGAAAATAATATTGATCCCTATTCTGGAAAAGGGACTTTAGGAGCATGAGTGAAAGTAATTTGTCATAAGCCATGGGAACAATATAATTGTATGCTTTACACAACATCAAAGAAGTGGGTATTTATATCACTGAACTTACCAACTTTTATGAGGACAAAATATCCTCAAGCCAGTTCAGTGTGGCTTGCTAAAGAGCATAATAGGACATTTATTAGGTAATTTAAAGATAAATTCTTCCACCAACTATCTCAAACACCAAATAATGTTGTTGAAAATATAAAACGACTCACCTTTAAACAAAAAATGAATGTGTCTTGCAAAGGGTTTGACATAAATGGATTTTCATATTACCAAAAAAGTCAAGATGTTAAAATGTCATACAAAATAGTGAAGTCACCCTTGAAGCATCTTCATTGTATTTTTATAGTACAATGGATAAGATTCCATGTTAAGCTACAATGTCTTGTTATGGTGTCATTGAAGACATATGGGAGTTTGACTACACACATTTTAGAGTTCTTGCCTTTATGGTTAGTTGGGTTGATAACAAGAAAGGGATTGCAGTGGATGAATTGGGTTTCACATTAGTGAATTTTGAAAATATTGGCGAGAAGGGGGAACAATTCATAATTGAATAACAGGAAAAAGAAGTATTCTATATGGATGATCCTACAAATGAACAATGTTCTATCGCTCTTCATGGGAAAAAGTAGTTTATTGTAGATCCTATAGATGGAGAAGAGTACTATGCCAACTATGATGAATCCAGTCCATTCTTAGTTGGCTTGCCAAGTGTAAATGTTGAAGCTAACACTGACTTATATCTATGTGGAGATTGTGCAAAAGCAATATTAATTGATTAAAGATCCAACCAATACTAGAGACATATATTTTATTTTTATAAATGCTAGATGTGCATTTTACATTCTTCATCGCATCTATACATGCTTCATATTCTAAATATACATTTTTACATTCCTTATTATTTATATTTCATTCTTTTAGTATTTATAATATTTTTAGATGACATTTGAGTGTGAAGATGAGCACCATGATGTACGAACCATGAGGATGAGTCTGGTGTAAGTTGTATTGCTTGATTACATAGATTCTCATTTTACTTTCTCTATCATAGTTATATAGGTTAAATTTTTATTACTTATATGTGTTTCTTGACAATTTTAGGATGAAAATCATAAGGATGTGTACCCTAAGGATCTTGTTGATCCTACTAAGGAGCAGTGTGATCATTCATGTAAAAGAGGCATTGCCTTGATGAAAAAGTAGTAGTGAAAAGGGATAAAGGAACAAAGTGGGCCATTGACTTTGATTAAATAAGAAATCCTATTGGAAAGAACCATAATACTTCCAAGCAATATCTAAGAGTTATTTTTCACAACAAAGTGGAAATAATAATAGACTCTTGCCATAAAGTTGATCCATAAAAAAAAGACTACATATGGAAGGATATAGCTGTGAGATATGTTTGTTTCTAAAGATATTCACAATTCTATTTTTAAAAATATGGCATTAAGTATATGAAATTTTGCATAGCATCTTTGACCTTGATGAAAAACTTCATTGTGAAAATGTGTTGCAATGTTGTGGGAGGATAATAAGGAATTATGGGACAAATTTGACAAGAGAAAACATATTGAGTGATAAGAAGAAGTAGTCTGCCACTGAGCAATGGTCCTATCTTGTCATGAAGATGTGGGAAGTGTTTGTTGCTTTAAGACAAATCAATGAATTCAAGGTATTAATCCTCCTCCTTTAAAATACATTCCTATTAATTGTATTATGTAATAAACATATGTTTTAGATTAACCAAAATTTACACGATGCTAAAAAAGAAAGACGTGCAAAGAATGTGCATGACCACAAGTTGGGTCCAGGTGGATACACAAGGCATCACTAACAGAGACTGGAAGCATATTCTTTTGTGCAACCTATTCCCAAGTCTTCTTATTGGGAAATATCGTGACATGAAAAGCAGTGGAATAAAATTTTTACTGCCATATTTCCCATTAAACCAGTGGATCAATTCAACAACTATATAATGAAAAGGTGGTTTTGAGGATGTACCTGGTCCTAAAGCAAGTCCAGTGACATATCCTCATCATCATAGTCATGCAACTATCTTTTAATTGCATTGGGACTTGTATGTTGTGCTTCTTGGTTTTCACCATGAACAAGAGGTTGATGTTGTCCTCCTAGCAGTAGAAAACGACATCCACACCTCAATGGAAGTCCACACGGACCACCCATAACTCCTATTGTCCTAGTAGTAGGATAGGAAGGAATTGTCCCTCTTATTGGTGTACTAGTCACCAACTTACTCTGTAACATATTGAAACTTGGACATATTCTCTTTTTACCCCCATTTCCAAGCATTTCCTTTCATTTCTATCCTTTTTGGCTTTGATGTTCAATTTGTAGAATTATGAATAGTTTGGGGTGAATTTTATCACCATTTATACCAATATAAGGGTTTATGCACAAATAACATAGTAAAAGTTTATACAAGGATCTAAAGTGCAAAATATCCACTTAGGTGGGATAATGATCAAATAAATTTGTACTAGAACATTCTATGACCTTTTTGAACAAGAAAAAGAAAAGGAAATCCTAAAATAATGGAAGTGTGATATTATATGAATTAATTTGTTAAATAGTCAGAAATGTGTGTAAATTGTCTAAAATGCATAAAAGGGAAACTAAATAGATAAATTTAAGACCAAATTCATTCTCCTTGGGATAAAGTATACTTGAATGACAAGTTTCACAATTTGGGGATGATAATTATTATATCTTTTTTATTTCGAAAAGAAAAGGTGATTTTTCTCTAAAATGTGAAATATGTCATTAAATGATTCCAAAAGTGGCAACTAATCTTAGATTTGTTATACACATTAAAAAGTAGCCTTTGGGTGAATTTCATGTAATTTGGATAATCTTTAACATACATGTGTAGATTAGGAGAGAGAAAATATGTAAAATCCCAAATTGTTAGAAAATATGATAAATGATTCCAAAAGATAAAATTAATGGAAAAATCATGTACGATATGTGTTAGCATGCTTAAAGGAGAATTTTCACATTAAATGAAGGTTTCTAGAAGTCTCTAAAGTGATCAAAAGAGAAAATATGATTTAGTGTAAAATAATTAAATAAAATATCTAGAAGCCTCAAATAAAAAAAATAATGTCGTAATTGGATTCTACATGTGCTAATTAAGATAGATGTCAATATTCATTTAAGTTGTAGTTGCTTTGCACCCTCAAAATAAGAAAGAAAAAAATGATATAATTAAATTAACACTTTAGTTGAATTTGATTAGGAATTGGCATAAATATCACACTATCACTGACTTTAGGCAATGCACACATGAATTTCAGGCATTGGATCAAGATTGTGCACCTATCAATCGTCTTCTACCCCGACCCCAAACTAGAAACCAACAATCTGAAATGTGGCTCTGTCAATTCCATTTTTCTCTCACCACAATTGATCTTTTCACAAGATTTCTTTGCACCTGTGTGCCTCTTTTGGTTCTACATGCAATGATCCCTTACTTGCATCATTTTGGCAAGTATTTAAGAAACACCCAATTCTTGGGTAACAAGCTTCTTCGACTGACTGGCCTTTGCTCATATATAAACCCCCACCCATAAATATGGGTATCTATGGATCAGTCACCATTCACTTAGTCTTCCTCTTCCATTAATTTCTTCCCACGTAATTGGTTTGGCCATCGTTAATCGACTTCTTGGTTTTAGCTTGCAGATATTCTCCTTTCCTCTCAGGGGTACCAACACGCTAATTGATGGTGGTGGTGAGTTCAATTAGCCTTTTTCTTCCTTTCCTTGTCTTTGGTTTGACGAATCTTTGTGTATGTAGGACTTGGACAAATTCCCCAAGATTCAACCTTGCTTATTCACAACCATGGTGCACGAGTAGGGAGGGGAAAGATGAGCTCTTCTATTTTCCCTAGTCATCCCTTACTCATTCTTTTATTTTTGTTTCATCGTCAAGGGCATCATGGTCTTTTTTCTCCACTTTTGTTTGCCTTAGTGCGAGTCAAACCCATCCTATGACAACACGACTTGGCCTCCCCTGATTGGGCCAAGTCGGTGGATGGGTCCTCTCTCGCTCTCTTTCTCATAGATTGCTCACTTAGTTGGCATTTCTTGATGTTCTAATCGATTGATTTTTATAAAAATCATATTTTTTATCCGCTTGTCCAAAAGTTATAAATAAATATAGTTTGAATTCAGAAAATATGTTCTTTCTTATAAAAATGTTTCTAGAGTCTAATTTCCATGTTTTTGAAGATTGATTTTTGGAAATCTAATAAATCATATAAAAAGCCCTAAAAATTTGTAAGTTTATCATATAAAATCAATATAAAGCAAATAAATATGTTTTCTTGATTAGAAAAACATAATGAATCGATTGGTTGATGTTTTGAGTCCAAAATCTAAGGTTTTTTGAAAAAGGTTTAAAATTAGGATTTTCTTTGAACATATATGAAATATAAACCCTAATACATGTGATTAACTTGTAATTAGTTTAAAGTGATATTGGAATCATCCAAAGAGGTGAAAGTATATAACATAACTAAAAAAAAATAGGTATGTGCATCCTTACACCTTAAGTCAAGAATATTTGCAAACCTAACCTAGTTTCCCTAATGAGGCATTTTATGAACACTAATTTCTCTACTCATATTTTGTTTGCTACATTTGCCTCAGAAATCAATATTGATATTCTATTTCTTGGGTCATGTACCCCACTACCATATTTCAATTATATGATGCTTATACTTTCCATAGTTCTCTTTATCATGTTGGTTTGATTAGACTATTTAGCTAATGTAGTGGTACTTTTATGTATTATTTCACCCTGAGGAGTGTGTTATTCTCCTCCATATAAAATACATATAGGTGACTAGAACGTGTTATTCTCCCTCACCTATTGGTTGAGGTTAGGTAGGTGCCTCAATTCTGCTGTGTTAATGTAGTAAATATTAATCATGCATGCAAACCTTTTACAAATTTCTTGTTATGGCAAACATCTTTTGATTATGACTCATACTCTTAATCTCTTCATCTTATGCTGAAATATTAGCCTTTATTTCCATGTTATTTATTTACCTTTTGTCCTTGTTCACTATTGACACATACCTTATTTCTTTCTCTTGCTAGGTGATCCCAACCACACAGGCCTACAATCAGAGTATCATAATAGGAGCATGGTGTAACAACCTAGGTTTAGGATAAGGATTACTTGGCTTTCACCATGGAGATGACTCATGAATATGTTTTCTTGGAGACAAACCATATATGGTTTAGATTTCCCTCTATGTATACCTTATTTTAATCTTTCATGTAAAACCTATATACGAGAATGATGACGTACTCTTAATAAATTGAATATAGTCATTACTTTTATTCCTCTACTACACTTTGGTTGTTTTGAATACAATCATTGAGATTTGAAAAATTTACACCTATTTGATGCATACCCTTTAAGTGTGTTTGGAATGGATGTTTTATTCTTCAAATTTGAGTAAAGGGGTGATTTCATTCTTTTACATGCTCTTCATAATTGTTATCCCTCCCTTTATTGGGTATGACTTGCTCGAGTTCTCTTATTTACCACAACCACAAAAGACAGACAATTATCAGGGACAATTGATGTGTTTGAGAAGTTCCCAGTACACTTCTATTTATAGGAGGGGTTAGGGTCAGGGTTTCTAATCTGTGTGGGAGTGGAAGGGATTGAAATATCAAATTTTTACAACCTACAAATGGCAAAATGGTCGGTTCATTGAGAGAATCACTCAGTTGGCATGTGAGCCAATCAGTTAACGTAGTGAATCAATCATTTTGTCATTTTTCCCAATCACATATGAATTAAAAATTATAATCCAATTAATGCACGACATGATGTCAACACTAACCCTTGATGCAATCAAATTGCACCATGAACTGGGTGTCTCACAAACATGAACTGGTCATCTCGTGATCTTGATTGGTCAGTTCACAGAGTAAACCAGTCGGCTTGCTACCTGACTCATCCAGAACTCAGTCAATTCAATACTCAATCAACCTGACACTACAATCGGTCATTTCATCACATGAACCAATCGATTGAGAGTCCAGTCAGTTGATTTGTTGCTAGAATTGAATACCCAAACCCTTTAGTAATCAATCCAAATATCATTCAAGATGAAACTCCTCTTCTAGGTTAGTTCTAATGTGTGTGACCCTATAAGTCCCATATTATGTTGGTAGTGAATGTCCATAACCAATTATGACATCACAAGTAAAAAGTGGTTCCATGTCATACATCATTGCTACCCAAGTAAATGGAAAGTCATAGAATAACTTCAACCTACAATATTTGTTTGATGTTACAATGTTTGTATAGTTCCTTTGTCACTGCTATCCAGATTGAACTTGAGGCATGGAGTAGTCATCCTCTTCAACATTCAATTTTGTTTCTTGAACCATAGCAGACTGTCTCAGATATATGTAAGCTCAATATCACATATTGACTCACATGTGCATGGCCATGAATTTCTTAGTCTTTCTTATCAAGAGGCCTAGGATATCATACTCCTATAGGAGGGCCAAATCCAATATACAACACTCACAGTCAGTTCCCATGTGTCACAGTCACCCAATCATCTCCTTTATAGAAACCCTTATTCATGATTGTGTTGGTTGATGTCAAAGCATACCGAACGACATGCGATGAGTGTAGTGACTTTAGGTTTGAGAACCACAATCACCACAAACACTATGAGAGCTGACTATGACTAACATTGTAATGATTTCCATGTGTTAATATCATGGTGGGTCTGCCCGATACACTATTCTCTAACATCTATATGTATGCTTTGTTTGATATACGATATCATCACTAATGAGATTATGTCATCAACCAAAACACACTCTAGTCTTATGTGTCATTGCTATCTATCTACCTTCCAGAATAACATCTGACCAAGGACACAATGAGAATGTATGTACTCTTAACATGTGTATGATCTCATTGTTGAAGTCATGTACTTGAAGAAATACATCATTGAATATTATCATTCTCTAGACATTTATTATGTTACATCATTATATCATAAATGAATAAAGTAGAATAAATGGGAAGCTTGCCTTCATTAAAAATCAAATCACTTACAACCAATCTTCCCTTATAGGTTTCTACTTTACCATCCATGTTGGTCTTCTTCTTGAAGATCCACTTGCACCCTATGGGTTTTACCTCTTCAAGTAGGTCCATCAAGGTCCATACCTTGTTGATATACATGAATTCCATCTCAGATCTCATGGCCTCAAGGTGACTCTGGTCCCTCAATAACTTATAGATAGGTTGTTGGCTTATTGTCTATGACCAACTCACCACCTTCCTGAGTCACATGATATCTAAATCTCTCAGGTTGAAGGCATGTCTTGTGATGCGATGATTTTGAGTCGCATTTATAGACCTTTTTCATATGTGTTTTGTGCTCTAATTACTCATTTTTAGGGATAATATTGCATAATTCACTCATTTCGGTCTTTGCCATCATTCTATGTCAAATTCCCTTTGTTTTACCATTTTGAGCATTATTTATCATATTATCATAATTTGTGTGGATTTACTTGGTCTTGTGGTGGAATTTCAGGAAAAACAAGTATCTACTTCCATCGATACCATCGACGGAAGTCGAAACCATCGACCAAGCCACAGATTGCCAGCCGAGAGGAGCAGCACAGAGTCGATACCATCGACACTCAAGTCGATGGTATCGAGATCCTTTCAAGTTGCTGACGAGGAAGCTGTCGATACCATCGACGAAAGTCGATGCCATCGACACATTGAGGCTACAGCATCGCTAAACGACAACAACTGACGCTAAAGAGAGTCGATACCATCGACCCTAGTCGATGGTATCGAGATGACCACAGGCGCTCAAACGAAAAGAAAAGAAAGCTGCCGCTAATACGCTGGGTCGATACCATCAACCCGCGTCGATGGTATCGACGCCGACAGATATGCGTTGGATTCGTTTTGATCTCAATCGGACGGCTGGAGTTATTTGACGACCTAATTAGGGACTTATACCTAATGACGGCCGCCCACACGAGATGAGGGATCTCATAGATTGCATTGCACGAGTGCCGAGGAAAGGGAGAAAGGAGAACGGAGGCTAGAAGCTCATCCCGGGTGATTCAGACGCTACTGAAGGAGAATTCCACCACCGATAGGCGGGGAAGCTCGTATTCTACGCCAAGGATCTACCGGTTCTTCTCCGTTCAGGGGTTTTCCCACTTGTTTCACGTTTTTCTTATGAATTCCCCTATTTCTACCATGTATTCATGTGAGATGAACATGAGAGGCTAAAACCCTCCATCTTTAGGACCGGGAGTAGCCCGGGAATGCATTGTATGACTATTTTATATTGATAATTCATATTTTCTCTCTCAAATCCGTGGTATAGATTCGTTTTCTCCATATATATTGTTATGCTTGATCACCATAATAATAATCTAATGCCCTTAATCACTTCGACAGAAGGATTAACGGTTGAAAAGAGACGAAACCTACATGAATCGATAAATCCCTTGACAAAGGAGGTGTAAAATTAATGGTGGAAACTGAGAGACCGTTTGTAATGCGCTTAGTTTAGGGGAATGATTACTACGACGGTGGAATCAACCTAAACCTAAGTAGTGAATTACACCACGACAGTGGGTAATTCTATTTTCAGGCCACTACCCGGATAGAGAGAGAAGAGTGAGGAATTATATAAAACTTAATACAATGTTGACCCGCGGTGAAACCGCAATCCTAAAGATACTCTTTTGAATTGATTAAATTAATCTTTAATCGATTGTTTTCTTTGTTTCATTTTGTTTTCTTTTTAATTTCGACAACAAACCCTATTTTGTCATTCGGCCTAGCTGATTGCGATTAGTTAGTAGGAGTCTCCAATAATTCACGTATCCCTGAGTTCGACTCGGGCCTCACAAAGGCCTATATTACTCGACGCGTATAGTTGCGTTTAAGCGCGTAGTAAAATACACGTCAAGTTTTTGGCGCCGTTGCCGGGGATCACGGTGAATTATTGGCACTTCGAGTGCTAAGAGCGGCCACTCTAGGCCACATTTTTTTTATTTTATTTTGTAACAACTTTAAATATTCCTAAATTTCTCTATAATTGTGTTAACTCATTCAAAGCGTAGTACTAAACCCCGATTTTCTTATTTCAGGTACTTTGCATGGTGCATACACATAGCGCAGACTACGCGAGTCGCACACCTGAGGTTCCACCTCCGGGACCAGAGGACGAGGATTACTACGAGCAAGATCACCAAAGCGACATAGATTCTGAATCTGAGCAAGAGCAAGCAGAAGAAATGGCCGAACCACAGACGATATGGGAGAAGATCAAAGCGTCTTCTTCATCAGCTTCAAAGGGGCCTATCAAGAAACAGGGGCTCAACATTCCAACCTACAAGATTGATCCAGCGTTGATTAACTTGGTTAAATCAAATGCATTTCACGGGTTGAAGAATGAGGACCCAGTGGCACACATCAGTCAGTTCGTTGAAAACTGCGATATGGTGAAGATAGACAGGTTCCCACAGGATGTTCTGTACCTCAAGTTGTTCCCAAGCTCCCTGGCAGGAGTTGCGAGAGAGTGGCTACATAACCTCGACGATGAGTTTGTTGAATCATGGGATCATATGGTGGAGGTTTTCTTCGAGAGGTTTTTCCCTCCTGAGAAGACCAATGTCATGATTAGGAAGATTCACAATTTCACCCAACAGGCGGGTGAAACATATTCTGAGACTTGGGAGCGATTCCAGGTCATGTTGAGGAGATGTCCACATCATGGACTGGACAAGGAGACACAGGTGAAGATCTTCTATTTTGCTCTCTCCGAGCATGATAGAAGCAACTTGGACTCGGCCGGTTCAGGATTTTTCTTGAACAACACTGATACGAGATGTTGGGAAATACTGAAGAACATGGCACGAAAGCAATCCTGGGGAGAAAGAGAGAGAGGCCCAGTTGAGCAAGCAAGAGTTGCCAGTGAGTCCAAGGCAATGAGAGAGTTAAATGAGAAGATGGATCTTCTCGCAAAGAAGCTACTGCAGAAGGAAGACAATGAGTCCGAGGAGGAGGCTCAAGTCAAGTACATGAGGCAACAACAAGGGTACAGGAACAATGACTATTCATGGCGAAAGGACAAAAAGTTCTCATGGAAGGATCCGAACAATTTTCTGCAGGATCCGGACGCCAAGCCTACACCAGCCATAGAGGACAAGAGCACGGAGTTGCTCAATCAGGTCATCAAACAAAACCAGGAGTTAATGAACACATTTGGGCAACAAATCAAGCAACAGGGCGAATTTATGAACCAATTTGGGCAGACTTTGCAGAGCCATGGGGCTCAAATGAGAACTATAGAGACTTCCATGGCGCAGATGGCGGCTGAAATTGCAAGTTTGAAGAAGCCAGCACATCCGGGTTTTCCGGGGAACACCAATGTTCCCAGGGGAAACCAGCAGGCCAAGGCCATCCTACTGAGGAGCGGTAAGAAAGTGTTGAATCCAAGGGCGGATGACACAAGCACACCGTAGGACAAAGTTGAAGATACAATCATCAAGGAGCAGCCCACACCTGTCACAGGGAAAGCTGAAGATATAGCTGAGAATGGTAATGAAGAACAATCTGCTGAGGAGGAACCGCAGAAAATGACACCCTATGTGCCACCTCATCAAAGGACACATACTGTTCCAGTCCCCTATCCCAATAGCGCAAAGGCAAGGAAGGTGGATGCACAATTTAAGAAATTTCTAGACAGCTTTAGGAAGTTATCGGTAAATATTCCGTTGTTGGAGGCGATTGAGCAAATCCCGTCATATGGGAAGTTCCTAAAAGATGTCATCACCAAGAAGAGGAAAATACCCGACACTGAGGTCGTGGTGCTGAAGGAGCAAGTGAGTGCTTTCATTATGGGCACTTTGCCGCCGAAGAGACAGGACCCCGGTTGTTTCAATATTTCTTGCTTTATCGGGAAGTTCAAATTCGGAGAGGCACTATGTGATTCTGGGGCAAGCATCAATTTGATGCCCCTTTCTACATTTAAAAAGTTGGGATTAAAGGAGTCAAGGCCAAGCAACATGACTATCCAATTGGCCGATAATTCCGTGGTGAAACCTTATGGGATCTGCGAAGATGTCTTGGTAAAGGTGGACCGATTTGTTTTTCCGGCTGATTTCGTGGTTATGGAAATGCAGGACGAGCATGGCAATGAGTTGCTACTTGGACGTCCATTCCAAGCTACAACCGATATGATCTTGGAGATGGGTAGAGGTCGCTTGACCTTGGGCATTGCGGATGATCGCTTTGAGATGGTCATGCCCACTAGCAATGCGTCTACTAAAGCAAAAGCACATTGTAACATGGTGAAACATGTGGACCACAATATCTCACTTTGCCTTGGGAAGCCATTCTTGGACATGGCTCATGTGATGAGCAAGATGGATAATGGAACCTTAGCTGTAGACATTATGGAGAAAACTAAAGTTATCTCTTTATGCAAAGCTGTTGGGTTTCCGAATGATGAGAATGAGGACATTCCACCTTTTTGGGAGGATGAGGCGATCATTACTTCAGTTTTTAATGTATATCCAGAATTGCCGTTGGAGGCGTGTTTGTTAAATGTCACTTATGATTGGATGCAGAGTACTTCACTCAAGGAGTGCGCCAAAATGCTTCAGATGCTTCCATGTTTCTACACGAGGCACTATGAAGATTTAGGTACATTTCCCCCACCGCTGCAATCATCTCTTATTTGTCCGCCTGAGTTGGAGTTGAAACCACTGCCCCCGCATCTTAAGTACATTTTTCTAGCTGAGAAGGACAAGTTACCAATGATTGTATCTGCTTACTTGAGTGCGGATGAGGAGGAGCAACTACTGATAGTGCTCAAGAACCACCGTGGAGCTTTTAGGTGGTCTGTTGCAGACATCAAGGGGATCTCCCTTACACTTTGTCAGCATAAGATACGGCTCGAGGAGGGAGCCAAGCCAGTCATTCAACCTCAAATACGTTTGAATCTGAGCATGATGGAGGTCATGAAGAAGGAAGTCATAAAACTTCTTGCTGCAGGGATCATATATGCTATATCAGATTCGACGTGGGTGAGCCCCACACAGGTAGTCCCTAAACAGGGGGGAATCACTGTCACTAAAAATCTGTTGAATGAACCTGTCACCACCCGATTGGTAACCGGGTGGCGTGTTTGCATTGACTACCGCCGATTGAATGCCGCAACTCTTAAAGATCATTTTCCTTTGCCATTTATTGATCAGATTTTGGAACGTCTTGCCGGGCGGTCACATTTTTTTTTCTGGATGGGTATTTGGGGTATAAACAGATTTCTATTGATCCTTTGGATCAAGAGAAGTCTACGTTCACTTGTCCCTATGGGACTTTTGCTTACCGACGGATGCCGTTTGGATTATGTAATGCACCGGCAACGTTTCAACGCTACATGCTCGCCATATTCTCTGACATGGTGGAGCGTTGTCTTGAGGTTTTCATGGACGACTTCTCGGTCCATGGGGCGTCATTTGATGAGTGTCTTTATAATTTGGACAAGGTGCTGCAGCGGTGCGAGGACACACACTTGGTCCTCAATTGGGAGAAATGTCACATGATGGTGACAGAAGGAATAGTGCTAGGACACAAGGTGTCTAGCAAGGGTCTTGAGGTAGACCCCGTAAAAATCGAGGTGATTTCCAAGCTACCCCCACCAAATTCTGTAAAAGGGGTGAGAAGCTTATTGGGACACGCCGGGTTTTATCGACGATTCATCAAGGATTTTTCAAAAATTGCAAAAGCTTTATCCGAATTGTTGGAAAAAGATGCGGTTTTTGATTTCAATGATAAGTGTCTTCACGCATTCGAAGTTTTGAAAGAAAGATTGATTTTGGCTCCGGTTGTTCAAACGCTGGATTGGACAAAACCATTCGAATTGATGTGCGACGCTTCCGATTATGCAGTGGGAGCCGTTTTGGGGCAAAGGGTAGATAATAAGCCTGTTGTGATTTTCTACGCCTCCAAAACACTTAATGATGCTCAATTGAACTATACAACTACAGAAAAAGAGTTACTTGCCGTTGTGTTTGCTTTTGAAAAATTTCGGCAGTACTTAGTGGGTTCTAAAGTAGTTGTGTGGACTGATCATGCTGCGATAAAATATTTGATGGAGAAAAAGGATGCAAAGCCTAGACTCATTAGGTGGATTTTGCTTTTACAGGAATTTGATATTGAAATCAAGGACAAGTCGAGAATTGAAAATGTGGTGGCTGATCACTTGTCTAGGTTAGATAGGGTAGATGAGATAGATATACACATACCCATAACCGAGACGTTCCTCGATGAACAACTTTTGAAAATTGATTCTAAGGAACCATGGTTTGCTGAAATTGTTAACTATTTGGCTTGCGGGATCATCCCGGAAGACTGGTCTTATCAAGAGAAAAAGAAATTCTTTCATTCTTTGAGATACTTTTTTTGGGATGACCAAATTCTTTTGAAGCAGTGCAGGGATGGTATTCTTTGCAGGTGTGTGCCGGAGGTGGAGTACGAGAGTGTTCTCCACCATTGCCATGCGTCGCCTACGGGAGGACATCATGCTAGTTCACAGACAGCAGCCAAAGTGTTGGAAAGCGGCCTTTATTGGCCAACTTTGTTCCGGGATGCCTACGAGTTTGTAAGGCAATGTGACCCGTGTCAACGAGCAGGTAACATTTCAAGGAGACAAGAAATGCCCCTGAATGTATTTCAGGAAGTTGAGGTTTTTGACTTATGGGGCATAGACTTCATGGGACCCTTTGTGTCCTCGAATTCAAATTTATATATCTTGCTTGCTGTTGATTATGTGTCGAAGTGGGTGGAAGCAATCCCCACAAGGACTAATGATTCTAATGTAGTGTGCAGGTTTGTGAAAGAAAATATATTCTGCAGGTTCGGGATACCCCGAATGATCATAAGTGATGGAGGCACACACTTCCAGAATCAGAAATTTTCGACACTTTTGAAGAAATGTGGGATCAAGCACAACATCGGCACCCCATATCATCCACAGACGCAAGGACAGGTGGAGGTTTCAAATCGGGAAATCAAGAAGATTCTAGAACAGACAGTGGCATCCACAAGGAAAAATTGGAGTGCCCTACTACCGGACGCACTTTGGGCGTATAGAACGGCGTACAAAACACCTATAGGCACCACGCCTTTTAGGTTGGCGTATGGCCGGGCTTGCCACATTCCGGTGGAATTAGAGCACAAAGCCCATTGGGCGCTAAGAAGGCTGAACTTGAGTTATGATGAAGCCGGGACAAAGAGGATGTTTGAGTTGAATGAATTAGATGAGTTACGCATGACGACATATGAGAATGCCCGCATCTACAAGGAGCGCACAAAGCTGATCCACGATCGACATATCGAGATGCGCACGTTCAAGAAGGGAGACAATGTTCTATTGTTTAACTCCCGTCTCAAATTGCATCCCGGGAAGCTGAAGTCCCGATGGAGTGGACCCTTCGTAGTGGAAGAGGTGAGACCGCATGGTGTGATTCTTGTGCGTGATGGAGATGCCACGTTCTTGGTGAACGGGCAGCGGTTGAAGTTGTATTTTGGTGAAAACTACAAGAGAAAAGTGAATGAGTTCAAACTCATTACACTTGTGAATGAATGAGATGGTGGGAAGACGTCTAGCCTAAGACGTTAAAGAAGGGCGCTTGTTGGGAGGCAACCCAACCATTGGTACATTAGGATAGTTTAGTTATAGTCGTAGATTGCTTTTATTTCGTTTAAATTTTAGTGTAAAGAAGATACCTTGATCCGTTTGTTCAATGTGCATGCACAGGCAGGGTCGATACCATCGACACACTCGTCGATGGTATCGACATGGGTTCAGGTTGACAGCTACAAAAATCGCACTGAGTCGATACTATCGACGGCCCCGTCGATGGTATCGACATACCTACAGGCAGGTCGCAATAAAAGTGTCGATAGTATCGAAACACGAGTCGATACCATCGAGATCTCTGGAGAAGTTCAGAGAATTTTGCTCAGTCAACTCGATACCATCGACGGCCTCGTCGATGGTATCGACATGATCACAAGTTTAATTGAAGAAGTGGCGGTGTCGCAATAAAAGCAAGTCGATACCATCGACCCTTGTTGATGGTATCGACATCCATGTCACCGATCCGCGCAAAGACATCGACGACGATCGCGAGTCCACGTCAGCGATCCGGGTGCTGCGTCGATACTATCAACTTGCATCGATGGTATCGACAGGTCAGCAATCCGGGTGTCCCGATCCAGAAAACGTCAGCCGTCGATACTCGCGAGGGAGGCGGATAGCATCGAGACGTGTCGATACCATCGACCCGCGTCGATGGTATCGACGGGTCGACAGTAGCACCGACCAAGTCTATTTAAGGAGACTTGCATCGTCATTTGACGTCACACCTTCAGAGCAAACGTCCTCCTTTGCGCCGAGCACTCCTCCGAGCACTCCAAGACTGAAGAGCAGCGACAGTGAGCAGGGATCTTCACCGAGCGGAGAATCACTTCTCCATCTTCCCCGAGCTCTTTTCTTCTAATCCCATCTTTCTAGCAACAATGGTGCACGCCGCCAGATCATCGTCCTCGAGCGCGAACCCCATGGAGATTGTGGAGTTTGTTCCACCCCCTACTGCTTCAGTCTCACGTCCGCGCCTGGCTCACCCATCCGCGGAGGTGAAGAAGGTCTATGAGGAGATCATGAAGCGGAAGATCGAGCCGACCCGGTATGTGGACCGGGGAATGATCCGTGTTCTTGGATTCGAGGCCAACTTGGCCTATGTGCTGAAGGGTCAAGCACGCCACACCAGCATAAGGCCAGGCGAACTGGAGCGCCATGCGGATGGGCAACCGTTCTTCGGCGAATGGCCCACCTACAAGGAATTGGTGGCAGAGTTTATGGCGTCCCTCGACGTCTGTGTCGTACCCAACGATGTGGTGACGTCGGACCATGAGTGGATCAAGGGGAGGGTGTCCTTCCGGCTTTTCAACATCAACTACAACATCACTCTTCAGCAGTTCAACAACATCTTTAACTAGAACCACTCCCAACATGATCACTGACGCCCAGATTCCCGCACCGACTACGACAAGATCTTCGCCGAGCTAGTCACCGTGCCGGCGGGAAAGACAGTGAGCTACCACAATGCTGCGGTAGCGGACTTCGAGCATCCCTTTGTCCGGGTCTTACACCGGATGTTGAGCCTTACGTTCTTTGCTCGGAGCGATTTAGCATTGAGCAAGTTTCAGGAGAGCGATCTTTTCTTCCTCTACATGCTCCTGAAGTGACAAGAATGCAACTGGGGTGCGTTCTTTCTGCAGCGCGTCCTGGCGGTGAAGAGGAGCACAAGGAAGGCTCCGATCCATTTTGGTGGGCTCATCACCAAATTGGCGATGTACCTGGGGCTGAATTTGCAGTCCATGACTTCGATTTCCACGAGGAGTAAGGTGAACGTGCAACATCTGCATCGTTCAAACCTTATCCTTCTCCGGGATGGGTTGGCGTACGCACACTGGCACGTCAACCACACTTACCAGGAATGCGCACTGCCGGACGCCGTCTTCCACATCGAGGGAGCCCAACACTTCCGGTGGCCGATCATAGCCGTCGAGTCCGATGAGGAAGAAGGCGGGAATGACGACCAAGAAGGCGAGGCTGAGGAGGAAGAGGAGGCTTTCACACCTCTTCGCACACGAGTAGCACCATGGAAGCATCCTAGGATGCATCCAGGTGCGTATTCATCATCACAGCCCCCGCCGCCATCACCACAGTCCTCGCAGCCAGGCGAGGATCCCTATTCAATGCAGGGAATGTACACGATGCTGCAGGACATCCATCAGACACAGCAGCAGCATCTAGAGATGTATACTGGTATTCAGGATACTACGAACCGGTTACTTGACAACCAAAGGGAGATGTTCGAGAATGAACGTCTCCTCCTCGACAACCAACAGCAGATACACAACCGGTTGCAAAGGATGGAGATGCAACAGGAACCCTTTTATGACCATTACTGGAGTCAGAGCTACTTTGGAGGCTATCCACAGCCTCCGCTGAGGACCCATTACGATCCGAGCTTCCAGGGGGAGTATCCTTCTTGGGATCCTACGGCCCCACAGTACCCGCCCCCGCCTCCACAAGAATGATCAGGGTATCTCTGTTCCACTCTTAAGTTTGTTTTTGACTATGAGGCCATAGTCGAATTCAAGCTTAGGGGGGTAGCTGGAACAACTCTATCTTTTTCTTTTGTTATTTTTAGTTGTTATTTGCTATTTGTTTCTTGCATTTTTAGTTTTTGTTTAGGATCCACATCTATCTAGTGTAACTGTGGATGTCATAAAAGTTGTCATCTTGCTGTGTATTCATGGGAAATTTAAGGGAATTTTAAAAATTTTTGTGTCTTTGGATAGCTTGACTTGGGTGTCCTTGGGGAACTTATCCTATGAAAATGATTGATTATGTCAACTTTAAAACAATATGTCACACCTATACTCCCATTGACTCATGAAAAGTGGATAGTAACGGTTGTTTGAGCCTAACCTAACCAAATGGTAATGAGACCTTAATTGGATGTAAGAGAGAGAACCCTCTAAACTACTACACATGTCAGTAAGGAGGGACACATAATACTCTTCTAAGGTTCAGTCATCTAATCTTGTGATCATTCCACTTCATTT
This sequence comes from Alisma plantago-aquatica, assembly GCA_963693085.1. Lineage (NCBI taxonomy): Eukaryota > Viridiplantae > Streptophyta > Magnoliopsida > Alismatales > Alismataceae > Alisma > Alisma plantago-aquatica. The sequence continues at coordinate 653,543,609 of OY856411.1, forward strand.
TTCCATAATCCACCTAAGAATTGGAAGTAAAGTACAGTTTTAATTCCTTCTTGTGTGCATAGCATCTAGATAGGAATTGCATTGATATTTTCCATACTTGTGTAGAAAAAGAGAAAAATATAGGGAGTCATGCACATTACCTTTAGGTGCATGCCATGTAGTTGCACTCATGACTTTCATGATTATCATGCATAAAGTACACCATGTATCTCAGTTTTTCCTCAAAAGTGATCTAAATTGTTCCATACCTTCGAAATATTGCAAAGATTTCCAATCATGAAGAAAATAGCCCAATACATGTATCTCTAAGCAATTATGGATATGTGGGTTAAAAAAAAAATTTCTGAAAATCTGAAAAATTAAAAGACAGAAAAAAAAGAAAGAGAATTTAGAAGGAAATGGGATAAGAGGGAGAAAGGAACATGATATCACTTGCATTATAGGAAAATTGAGTACATGATGTGGCTTAATTAGATTTCCATCTCATTTTGAGGTGGAAGGTTAGTGCATGCATCATTTCACCCAATTTAGGCATTAGGGCATTTTTAATGTGCATTTGCATCACGTAGGACATTTTGTTTTATGCATATTGAAACTGTGCAATACTTCCAAGTTCTTCCATGAACCACCCATTTCCATCCACCAGTTGCTCGGATTGGTAGGCCACCGTGAATTTCTCCTCACTAATGATTATCAGGAGAACTGCTTCCATGTAGATGGTAGTTAGGGCGAGCAACGTAGTATAGGTGATCACAAGATGCACCAATGCTGAATCGACGAATTTTATTATGTTAACTGCCTTATGTGATAGTGTTCATCGGTTTGAAGGATAATTTCTCTTATTGATGGTTATTGTCGCCTTTAGGGTAATTACTGTTCTGTGGTTAGAGAAGGCCGGTTTGAGAACGTTCAGTGGGAGTTGCATGGGATGTTGGGTTGGTGTGTTGATTTTTAGTTGACATCTGCAATTCTATTCTAAGGACTAGTTGCTCGAGGGCGAGCAATGTTCAAGCTTAGGGGAGTTTGATGCGATGATTTTGAGTCGCATTTATAGACCTTTTTCATATGTGTTTTGTGCTCTAATTACTCATTTTTAGCGATAATATTGCATAATTCACTCATTTCGGTCCTTGCCATCATTCTATGTCAAATTCCCTTTGTTTTACCATTTTGAGCATTATTTATCATATTATCATAATTTGTCTGGATTTACTTGGTCTTGTGGTGGAATTTCAGGAAAAACAAGTATCTGCTTCCATTGATACCATCGACGGAAGTCGATACCATCGACCAAGCCACAGATTGCCAGCCGAGAGGAGCAGCACAGAGTCGATACCATCGACACTCAAGTCGATGGTATCGAGATCCTTTCAAGTTGCTGACAAGGAAGCTGTCGATACCATCGACGAAAGTCGATGCCATCGACACATTGAGGCTACAGCGTCGCTAAACGACAACAACCGACGCTAAAGAGAGTCGATACCATCGACCCTAGTCGATGGTATCGAGATGACCACAGGCGCTCAGACAAAAAGAAAAGAAAGCTGCCGCTAATACGCTGGGTCGATACCATCGACCCGCGTCGATGGTATCGACGCCGGCAGATATGTGTTGGATTCGTTTTAATCTCAATCGGACGGCTGGAGTTATTTGACGACCTAATTAGGGACTTATACCTAATGACGGCCGCCCACACGAGATGAGGGATCTCATAGATTGCATTGCACGAGTGCCGAGGAAAGGGAGAAAGGAGAACGGAGGCCAGAAGCTCATCCTGGGTGATTCGGATGCTACCGAAGGCGAATTCCACCACCGATAGGCGGGGAAGCTCGTATTCTACGCCAAGGATCTACCGGTTCTTCTCCGTTCAGGGGTTTTCCCACTTGTTTCACGTTTTTCTTATGAATTCCCCTATTTCTACCATGTATTCATGTGAGATGAACATGAGAGGCTAAAACCCTCCATCTTTAGGACTGGGAGTAGCCCGGGAATGCATTGTATGACTATTTTATATTGATAATTCATATTTTCTCTCTCAAATCCGTGGTATAGATTCGTTTTCTCCATATATATTGTTATGCTTGATCACCATAATAATAATATAATGACCTTAATCACTTCGACAGAAGGATTAACGGTTGAAAAGAGACGAAACCTACATGAATCGATAAATCCCTTGACAAAGGAGGTGTAAAATTAATGGTGGAAACTGAGAGACCGTTTGTAATGTGCTTAGTTTAGGGGAATGATTACTACGACGGTGGAATCAACCTAAACCTAAGTAGTGAATTACACCACGACAGTGGGTAATTTTGTTTTCAGGCCACTACCCAGATAGAGAGAGAAGAGTGAGGAATTATATAAAACTTAATACAATGTTGACCCGCGGTGAAACCGCAATCCTAAAGATACTCTTTTGAATTGATTAAATTAATCTTTAATCGATTGTTTTCTTTGTTTCATTTTGTTTTCTTTTTAATTTTGACAACAAACCCTATTTTGTCATTCGGCCTAGCTGATTGCGATTAGTTAGTAGGAGTCTCCAATAATTCACGTATCCCTGAGTTCGACTCGGGCCTCACAAAGGCCTATATTACTCGACGCGTATACTTGCGTTAAAGCGCGTAGTAAAATACACGTCATCCTGTTAGATCTATGAGGTACCCATGTTACTTGAGGAATTTCATATTCCACAACACTTTGTGTTTCTCTTGTACATCTATCAGTTCAATGCTTTCTTGTTGGTCTCGAACCTCTTCAAGTTCCACTTTCCTCCCATAGATTCCTTTTGAAATAATTCTATTTCTAGGAATATAACATTTCTAGCAAAAAACACTTTGTTGTAAGATAGGGAATACAAGTAATATCCTTTATTATCCTTAGGATATCCAACAAAATAAAATTTATCAGATTTAGGGCCAAGCTTTTTAGAATTTTTTTCCTTACATAAGTTCCACATCCCTAAATCTTCATAAAAGACATATTGGGACGCTTACCATACCTTATCTCATACGGTGTATTTTGAACCGATTTAGATGGTACTCGGTTTAGTAAAAATTCTACAATTTTTATAGAATAACCCTCCAGGGCTACCAAAAGCTTTGCTAAACTCATCATTGATGTCACCATTTCTAGCAATGTGTGACTCCTTTCTGATACACCATTATGCTGAGGTGTTCCAGGTGGAGTCCATTGAGATACAATCCCCTGAACTCATAGAAGGTCCTCAAACTCTTGGCTTAAGTATTTTCCACCTTGATCAAAATGAAGTGCCTTATTACTTTTGGCAAAGTTGGTTCTGTACTTCATTCATAAACTCCTTGAACCTATCAAGAGTTTCTTATTTATGTTTCATCAAGTAAACATAACCATACCTACTAAAATAATCAATGAAGGTAATGAAGTATTGATACCCACCTCTAGTGGTTGTTCTAAAAGACCCACATACATCAGTTTGTATGAGTCCTAATACATCACTAACCCTCTCATTTTTACCTGTGAAAGGAGTCTTACCCATCTCGCCCAACAAATAAGATTCACGTGTCTCTATTGATTCGAAATCAAAAGAGTCTAGATAACCATCTTTATGGACTCTAGATATGCGATTCTCATTTATGTGCCCTAGATGACAATGCCAAATGTATGTTTTGTTTGAATTGTTGAGTTTTAGTCTTTTGGTATTTATGTTATAAACACCTATCTTGAGATCTAGAAAATAAAGACCATAAGACATTGGGGCTCTGCCATAAAAGATCCCATCTTTAGAAATAGAACATCTACCATTGAAATTCATATGCATCCTTGTCCATACACGATACATAAATGATGTTTCTATTTATGACATGTACATAATAGCAGTTCATTAACTTCATTACAATCCCTATGAGCAGAGATTAACTATAGGTTCCAACTATAGTAACATCAACTCTTGCTCCATTTGTGACCTACAGTTCAACCTCACCCTTTCCCAAAGGCCTACTACTTTTCATAAGTTTCATATTCAAGCATATGTGATATCCACATATGGTATCTAGTATCCATGATGAATAAGTAGATAAGTTCATCTCAACAACATATATACCTGAAGTGGATATATGAATCCCCATGTTCATTTTCCTGAATGCCTTCAAGTACAAAGGGTAAGTTCATCTTGTAATTTTCTTTCTCCTCATCATGAGTGTTGACAATCTGGAATTTGGCTTGGCCTCAGGAACTTTTCATGGCCTTTATTTCATCCTTGGACTCAACTATGCTGATCACTATCACAAGTTATTCCTTCTTCATTCTTGCTTTGTCATGAACCAACATACCAAGAAAATCTAACATCGGTATGGCCATAAAATTGGCTATATGATTCTAGCTATGATTTTAGAGTCATATCCATGACCAACTCTTTGCTCAAAGAGAATACCAGTTCTTCAAGATGGTATACATGTCCAATCATATTGATCACATGATCTTTTACTGAGTTTCCCTATGTCATATTACACTGAAAGAGTTCCTATATGACATTGTTTCTTTCTTGCTTTGTGAAATCATGGTTCACTTTTATAAGATGTGTTACCATCTCAAGGATCCCCATATCCATGCATTTATCATGCAACTCATATTTCATGAAACATAGCATAAGGTACTTTATGTCCAAGGCATCGTTGGCATGCTTCCAATAAGCACCCATCTCATCCCTAGGCACATCGGGAGTAGGTATTTTTGGCATTGGTTTATCTAGGACATAGAGTTTGCACTCTTAATTGAGAACCCTACTCAAAGTCCAAAACATTCGTGGAAATTTGTCCCATCAAGTTTGTCCTTCCTAAGGACAAATTGTAATACTGATTTGTTCGTCATTTGATTCTACAAGTGAAAATCACATTTTGTCATAAACCTTTTTGATTTGAAAATTTTGATGATATTCAATTAGATCTTCGATTGATTATCGCTCCCACTATTTTATTCGAATTGATAGCCAATTTGGAAGATTGTAGCATACAACCTTCTAGTGAGCCAAGATCCAAAAAAAAAAATCAACTATTACCCGGCCAACACCAGCGTCCATAGTCAATTATTAAGGTAGACAACATTTGCCAATTACATCTTATGAAATTCTTGGATAGATTATATGCATAACTCCTTACCATGAACATATGTATGCTTCTGGTGCTTAATCTCATTAAGGTCAAATAATTAAGCCTAACCCAAAAGCCAACACGATAATAATGCACCCCGCTTGGTGGTCCCACATTGTTACCATCACACTTCTACCACATAGACAACACACCACCCTTGGGGTGCCACACTTAGTCGATCAAGCTTTTCATGTGTGCTGTTAATGGAAAGTATTTAAGATTTAATATTTAATTATGGGAGTTTGTATTTATAAATACATATACTTTATCCAATCACCACATATATAGTACGTATCAGATACATGCTATCCCACAACAAAAAATGCAATAAAAAAAAGAGATGGTTATGTCCATTCTAATGTACTTCCTTGGAGCCACAAGGAATTACCACAACATGGGGTCCACATCTCATGTAGAAACCTATTGTTGATGAAGATCTGTGCTTGCCAATTTGGGTTGATTATTTCAACCCTTAAACCAACCGGCTTGCCTCCTGGCCATTCGGTTGGTCATCTCACCAGTCGTCTACTCTGTGGTCCACCATCTTCTGGGTCCTCCAATCAATCAATCAAGTCCACCGTCCGATCATTTAAACTCATCCTCCTTGGTCCTCTAGCCGATCAGCTCGCCTTTGAGACGGTCAGTTGGCCTGGTCTGAGTGTATTTCTTCTTCCTCATTACAAGAAAATAAACTTGTAACACCCCTGACCTGGGTTATGGCTTAAACCTAGGAGTTTTTCTTAAGTAAGTTACTAACAAACTAATTCTAATCTTTTGAAAAGTAATTAAGGCTTCTGGTGAAGTTTTTTTTTCAAGTTCGAGCTTAATTGCAAAGTATTTGTGCATTATATGAAAGTTTGAGTGAAATGTGCAATTTACCCAAGATGAGGGGTTACATTGCAATGTGTCACATATTGAATGTGTTATAAGTGTTTTAGTATCATAAGAAAGAGAGTAATTCTAAGTGGTGGCTTGTGGAAATCCTAAATCCCAAGATATAACTTATTTGTACTGTGTGCACCAATTTTGGTACAATTTGTAATTTATCCAATATGTGGGGTTGAAATGCAAAATTACCACCTCTAGAGTTCCCTACTTCCTCTATGCATCATTTAGAGGAGAGATAAAGAAGGGGGCGCCATGTTTGAGTCATATTTGAATGATGATGCTCTTGGTGAAGAACAGACCAAGAAAGAATTGAAGGTAAAGCTTTTTATGTGTTGTATCGAGTTGAGGACTTGATATAGGAGTCCTATCGGCCAAGGAACCATAGTAGAAGTCTCCTATTAGTTTGTTGAGCCCTGGAAAAGGACATGACAGGTAGAGCACCTCAAGGAGGTGGTCCACGATGGGTTGCAAAGCCCCTTGCAAAAAGTGTATCGGGTTGCTTGTTTGATGAGATAAAGATGAGGAAACTTATCCAACAAGATAAAGGATGGTCGAGATATTGTCTCTAGCTTATCCTCAAGACTCTTGCATGGAAATATATATATATATATATATATAGGTTGTTCAGTCGTTACCCGCACTGGTAGCCAGAATTTTCACTACCCACTGGAGTAACTCGGGTCAAAAGAGTAACTATATGGTACACTGGAGTAACTCGTCTGAATAGGAATAGTAACTATATGGTACACTGGAGTAACTCTGAGATCAAAAGAGTAACGACGCAGAAAATATACAGTCAGTAAATATATGGACGAGTTTTTTGATTGGGGGGGGGCAAATGATATTATTTTTGGATCAAATTTTTTGGGGAGCTAGAAAAAATGGTACTCTACAATTATGAAAAAAAATAAAAAAAATATCGGGAAGTGTGCGCGGGTAGCTACCCGCGCTGGTATTAAATATAAGCCTATATATATATATATATATATATATATATATATATATATATATATATATATATATATATATCTGTGTGTGTGTGTGTGCATGCATGGCCACGTGTCATCTAGTATCATGAGGTGAAGACACCTCTTATACAATTTATCTCAGGAAACAAAGTATATATTTCACCTTTCACCAACTTATGAAAGTTTACGATCCTCACAAACCATATCCCTTGAGATATCATGCATAGAACCTTAGATATTGTGCAAAGTAGCTAAAGGAGCAAGGACAGCTTGAGCACCAAGCTTTAGGTAAGGCTTTGGTCATCTTCAACCTTGGTGGAAGTAGGATATCGGGTTATGAATATTCCTTTCTTTCCTTCTTCACCAAGTGCTTAACTATGGTGATTTCTTTTCTATGGAGGAGTTGTGAACGAGCCTTGGACCTTGAAGAAGTTCATCTTCAACCTTAGGAACGTAAATCTTTGGAGTTTGGAGCTTTGAATTAGTTTACAAGGCGGGTTATATAACTTGAACCCAATCATGTTATTATTTACCACTTAACTTGTTACACTAGATGATTACTTTCAATTCCAAGTTTTTATTGAGTACTTGATGATTCCATGATTTCTACAAATTTTCTAGACCTATTATTCAAAAACTAGAACAGATAGAACGAAGGTCTAGAGCTTGAAGAAGATGGTATAACTTTATGAAGTGATATCGGGTTCAAGCACACAAACAAGTAGCTCATAATTGATATGGTGATTTACATGTATCACTTGCATGATATGGTGAGATTATATCTCCTTGCATGATATGGAGATGAATTTCACACCTTGAACATGATATGGTGTTAACCATATATCTTTTGCATGATAGGAAGTTAAGTGAAGACTCCATGCACGATATAGGGTCAAGGGTATACTTGTAAGTAAATATGAAACCCTAGTTTGGGGTAATCCAATATGAGTAGGATAAGCAAGTACCTCTTGCATGATATGATTATGTAGTATCCAATTGGTACACGATATCTTGAAGAACACATCTTGTGCACGATATGATTGCTTGAGCATACACTTGTGTACAATATATGACATGAATTCAAATATATGGTATAACATGATATGGTTGACATACCTTAAAAATGATATGGAACCCAATATGGTCGTTCATCTGATATCAAAGTAAGTGATATGCATGTACGTTATAAAACATGCCCTATGGATGATATAGGAGATATCTAACACCTTACACACAATACCAGGTAAAGCTATATCCTTATACGATATGGGAAAAATCCTAGATGGAGGAGTGAAAACTCGATATGCTTTGGAACCCAATTGATTTTGAAACCCAACATACCCTACCACCTTGTCATGGGTTGATGAGTAATTAAGTATCTAGCTTGTCGTGTAACCATAATGAATGAATGAAATCTTGGAAGCAGGAAATGGTATGAGCTCAAGGGTTTAGGTAACCCAATATGATATCCAACACATAACCCGATATTAAACCTGAGATAAGGAAACCAATATGATATTCGATATGGGATCACGATATGACAATCCAATAGAGGAATACCAGTATGATAATCCAAGATGGAAAGTTGATAGGGAAATCCAAGGCAAGAAATCAATATGGTGTTATCTATATACACTTAAACAATACAAGAAGAAGTATGTATGCTATGCGCATTATGGTGTCCACCTTGTGCACAATATGACACCAAGCATATAGCTTATACACGATATGGGGTCAAACACCTAGCTCATACCCAATATGAAGTTATCTTGAAATGTTAAGAACTAAGTGATAGTCAATATGATATGGGTACATGATATGATGATTAGGGGATACACCCTAAAACATGATATGGTGATGTGACTATCTCACATGCTCGATTTGGATACACAACATGAAGTAAAGAATGTAGCTTAAAGCATGATATGATAATGTACATACATCTTGATACCCAATAGGGTAGAGACACTTCAATCATATGTAATTGATTGAGTGACATATGTTGCATGTTGAATTAATTGCAATATAAAAGATGATGTGAATTTTTAATGATGAATTAATATTCCTCAAAGAGGAGGATTGAACCAAAAGCATGATGTAATCAATATCCTAGTAAGTATGAGACAAAAACTCATACCTTGTGTTGATAATCATTTAATGATAAATGATGAGAACAGATAAGTATGATTGCATACTTATGATATCAATATATGCTCCTAGATGTGTGGAGCAATGAATTAGGGTTTAAATTGGTAATATGAACTCGAAACCCTATTCATCTATAAAGAGAAACGCTTAACCTAATAATGGGAAGGTTGTAGTTCTCTTATTGAATAAGCCTTGTGAAGCATGCTAAATACTTATATAATAAGTATAATGTTTATAAGGTCTGATGACCTAAAATATATTTATTGCCTAGTGAGAGGTGAAAAGATGTTTAATGTCATTGTGAGCCATATGAATAGTTTTTGCCTAGTGAGAGGTGACAAGATGTTTAATGGCCTTGTGAGCCATGTGAATAATTGTTGCCTAGTGATATGTGACAAGATGCTTAATCAAACCATGTGAGCTATATGAAATACCCATATAACAAGTGAAATGAATACCTTGGTCTGACGAATTAAAGGTAATAGTTACCTGCTATAGAGGTAGCAATGCTATGTGATGATCTAAGGGTTTGAATACCCAGATCTAGTAATCATAATAATGATGATGTGAAGGGATGAGAATTCCCAGTAATGTGAATAGGGACTAAGATCCCAAGTATCATGGGTCTTAAAGATTTGAAAAGTACTTGATAGATGTATTACACCTTTCTTTGTAGCATTTGTTGTGGTTAATGATTATAATTTATTTGATTCTAAGAGAATGTTGTAATGCACATAATATATCACTAGAAACCATAAAAAGTTGCCCTAACTATAAATCCATCAGCGTTAGGATTTGCTGAATGGTGAAATGGGTTCCCCGCAACATAACCTGGAGTGCATATTTTTTAATATGTGGGGGCATAAGTATAAACGGCCGACCATGTGTGAGCCGATCCCCTTACAAACTCTAAATAAATGTCTCAATTGAGCATGGTGAACTGTCCCGTGGCTCAGATTATGGCTATAGGCCATGACTTAGTAATTTCATAACTGGGGATGGTTGTTAGTAGATGTTCCCCTAAGAGAGTGAAGTTGACATTGTTGCTCTGAGTGAAGATGCCTAGTACCCTGGCATGCTCTTTTGTAGATTGACATGAGATGTCACCGCCAGTGGTCTCATATTGACCGAGACAGGTGAGGTCATGGCAACTGGCTCTCCCATTGACCTTGTATGGTACCGACTTGTGAGAAGTTTTTGGTCAGTTGGAGATGAATGGGGTATACTTCATCTCCTCATGGCATAAGTCTGATTGTAAAATATGTTCATCCGTGTAGCATATTTGCTTAAGGATCGAATGTAGAAAACATTGTTTGATGTGTAATCCAATTATACATCTTAGTTTGATAGATGTTATTTATGTTTCTTTACATTCCCTATAAAGTAGAGATATGGTTCATTATTATACCATGGGTAGATGCATCATTTTATTAAGTAAAGAGATTACTTTATCATGTTCATACAATGAAAAATCCTGCCTGTTAATATAAAATAACCCATGCTCAGTTTTATAATATTTATTTGCAATAATAATATGGTTGGCGGAGAGTTATATTTCTCACTGGGATAATTGTATCATCCCATGGGATCCACAATTTTTAGGTGGACGTACACGAGGTGGTGGAGACCTTTCTGCATAGGAGGAACAACAACTGGAGTAGCAGTAACAACTCAGGTTGAGTGTATTGTCTGTCATGTCTTGTAGATAGAAGTCCTATGAGTCGTCTTTGTACTCTCTAGTCCTTGGAGTCGGTTCGTAATGTTTCATGAATAATATGAGATTTTGGCTTGTAAGCCTCGAGGTTTTATGTTGCTCCAGTATGTGTTTTGATAGAGAAATTGTTATATATTGTCCTTGAGATAAGATGAAACAATGTATGTACAATATGAATCATGATATGTATGAGATTTGGATCTTTCAATAAGAGTTTCCTAGAGGTGGATCTCTTTGCAAAATGGTTTTAAATTTTCGTGATTTTTGTTAATCCACTGTTTATGAGGATTCCACATTATTAGTAACGATTTGGTTGTCGATTTGATGGCGGTCGTTTCAAGTTTGGTATCAGAGCTTAAGGTTCGTTGAGTCTACAGAGACATAGGACTAAGGTGTTGAGTCTGTTCTAGTGTCCTCCAATATATCTTATAGTGACTTCTGCTTATGTAGAAGGTAGAGTAAAGCTTAAAGATGTCTGGAGAAAACAAGGAGTACATTGTTGAAAGCAATGCTACTATACCAAGGGAAGGTGCAAGGGATCAAGAGAGAGAAGAACGACTGCCTGAGAATCCCCAAGATGATCCAGCTATGATAAGGGATCCTTCTTTTGATACCATTGCTGGGTAGGTTAGGACACCAATGATGCATATAGTGGACTGGGTATTAGTAACACAACCTAGATTACCCACTCCTAATGATGAAGTTCTGAGCTCTGACAGAGTTTCAGATCAACATAGTTATGTTGGGGAAGTTGAAAATGTTGAGATAATTAGGTTACAACCTAAAATTAGGGTTTGCTACAGGTGTAGGCAACTGGGACATATCATAAAAGACTATCTAGAAGAGGATAATGAGGTAGGAATTAAGAAAAGACCTATCCAAACTCGGGAACAGATGCCTAGTAGTTCTAGAAAGGGGAAGTTTTTGGTACCACCAGTGCAACCAATTTCCAACGCACCATGGTAGTGGTTACCGAGAAAGGGCAAAGGACCTAATGTTCCACCAGTTAGAACTCTTGATTTGGCCTCTACATCAGTTATAAGTCCGACAAGGACATGGGATGCTTATAAGATGTGTTATAAGTGTAAACAATTTGGGCATATTAGATCCTTTTGTCCAAAAAGGAAGGAGGAAATGACCCAACCATCGAGGTAGAGTTAACAAGACTCTCAAAGGCAATGGTCTAGCAGTGGCATACGAGGACATAGACAGATGTACCAAGTAGGTCCATCAACACTGAAAAATAGAGAACGACATTGGAATCAGGAAACGACAAGATTCTATGAAAAGAATCAGCCTGAGGAAGTAAACAATCCATGAATTGAGGCAAGTCAGATGAAATAGTGTCATTCAGATATGTCATTTCATGATTCTATTTGTTAAATGTGAGAAATTAGTTGTTATTGAGATTCCTTTGACTATTCCTATAAGGACACAAGGAAGATGAGGACTTACATTTTTCTCAGTAATCTTTTAAATGCTTTACAATTTCTTTTATCTGTGTGAAAGAGGACGCGGTGTAAAGGTGATGCCTGGAGAAAAATCCAAGGATACTAAGTTCTATGTTTTCGTTGATATGGAAAGTAAGGAAAATGATAGTAAACAAAGTGCATACCACCTAATCTCAGTACTTGTATACCCTGGCCAGGTATTCAACTATTGAAGGTAAGGTAGGTATGGAACTCTTAGATTGTTATATTTCTGAATACTCTGATCAAGTAGTCATTCTAAGATAATCTAGTGAGTGTAAAAAAATTGTACATATGGCATGGATAATTTTATCACATCCCAAGTGCAATAAATTGGAATCTGAGGTGATCTCAGATCATTCTGTGTATATGAGAAAGTAAAAAGCATAATCCTCATGATAAGAGAAAGAGAACGAGGGAGATGATCCTTGTTCGATAAAGTCTGTGTGAATAGCAAAGATCTTTTCCATAATGTGGAAGTGAGAAATGTGAGAAATTCATAAAATGTTCATGAACATGTTAGCCAATAATAAAGAAAGGGATGATGATATGTAATCAACTAAATAATTGCTATGCAGATGGCTAGGAACTTAAGATGAGATAAGTGTAAATGACTCATAAATAGTGAAAGCTCAGGTAATAATCTTAAGAGATGATGATGTCTCCTCTTTGATGAAAAACCATGGGTAATGATGGGATGATAAAAGGAATATGTTCCTTTGTGTTCTTTCCTTTTAGAGACATAGCAATCAAGTGAATCTGAGGACACTTGATGTACATGAGTTAGAATTAATCGGTTGATGGATACTTAGGAAAGTATCCGTTTGTCTTGGACTTTGGTTCCAAGATAAAAGTATGTGTAATATATTATGTCCCAAGATAAAAGAAAGATCCTTTTATATGTTTGACTTTGGTATTAATAATAGAGAAATGGAAATGATAGGGATATGATGTGTTTTCAACACATGTGAAGGATACGAAGGTAAGGAATTCTGGTATCCAAGAAGTGCCAGGTGGTATGGGAAAGTGAGAATACTACTTCTGATAAGATGAATAAGGTTTGGTTACATATAAGGGGCAACCTTGAGATAACTCTAGTATGGAAATCATATGCTAGGGTTTTATGCTCTGCATAAACATAATGTTGATAAGGATGTATTAATTGAAGGAACAATTGAAGAATCATTTTGAGAGGAAGCTTATCAGGCTAAAAATAATTCCTTATAATATCCCTATGTAGATTTTTTGTGGCAATTTATTTATAACATCTAGAGGTATCTGTAAGATAAGTTCTTCTTTCAAAAGTAACCTCTTCCCATGACAAAAGAATGTACAATGAGGAAGATAGTTGGTATGAGTCATAAGAAAGTTTTGTGTTGTGTCAACAGATTAGAATGTCACAATAGAGGTATGATAAGACTTGTAGTTCCAAGTGGGTGACAAGACGTAAACCTGGTCTTTCCTTGGAAGTAAAATACTAAACTGAGTGAGGAGTATGGAAGACTCCATAGAATCAAGAATATTATCACATAAAAGATGTGAGCCAATAAGGATTGACACCTGAATTATTCAAAGTATAAATAGTACTTCTCTGACTTAGAAAGTGTTACTTGACACAGAGTTGACTTTGCAGTCAGTGATGGATAGAACATCTAAGTATGTATCATGTATGATAGATCTTATGATGAACTTTTATGAAAGGGCTTTATGCTGGTCAAAGTTCTTTGGCATCTCCATGGCATCAAGATGTTATGTGGAGACTTGATGATATGATGCATGAACGACAATGGTCTTCCTTCATCTGGGATTTTGGGAAAGAAATCCTTGTTAGGGATTTATAGTTGTAACACCCCTGACCTAGGTTATGGCTTAACCCTAGGAATTTTTCTTAAGTAAGTTACTTACAAACTGATTCTAATCTTTTGATAAGTAATTAAGGCTTCTGGTGAAGTTTGTTTTCAAGTTTGATCTTAATTGTAAACTATTTGTGCATTATATAAAAGTTTGAGTGAAATGTGCAATTTACCCAAGATGAGGGGTTACATTGAATATGTCACATATTGAATGGTTTATAAGTGTTTTAGTATCATAGGAAAGAGAGTGATTCTAAGTGGTGGCTCATGGAAAGCCTAAATCCTAAGATATAACTTGTTTGTACTATGTGCACCAATTTTGGTACAATTTGTAATTTATCCAATATGTTGGGTTGAAATGCAAAATTATCACCTATAGGGTGTCACTACTTCCTCTATGCATCATTTAGATGAGATAGGAAGAAGGGGGCGCCATGTTTGAGTCATCTTTGAATGATGATGCTCTTGGTGAAGAACAAACCAAGAAAGAATTGAAGGTACATCTTCTTATGTGTTGTATCGAGTTGAGGACTTGATATAGGAGTCCTATCGGACAAGGAACCATAGTAGAAGTATCCTATCAGTTTGTTGAGCCCTAGAAAAGGCCATGATGGGTAGATAACCTCAAGGAGATGGTCCATGACAGGTTGCAAAGCCCCTTGCAAAAAGTGTATCAGGTTGCTTATTTGATGAGATAAAGATGAGGAAACTTATCCAACAAGATAAAGGATGGTCGATATATTGTCTCTAGGTTTTCGTCAAGACTCTTGCATGGCAAGGTATTTATATGTGTGCATGCATGGCCACATGTCAACCATGAATGGCCATGTGTCATCTAGTAGCATCAGGTGAAGACACCTCTTATACTTTTTATCTCATGAAACTAAGTATATATACTTCACCTTTCATCAACTTATGAAAGTTTACGATCCTCAAAAACCATATCCCTTGAGATATCGTGCATAGAACCTTAGATATCATGCAAAGTAGCTCAAGGAGAAAGGAGAGCTCAAGCACCAATCTTTAGGTAAGGCTTTGGTCATCTTCAACCTTGGTGGAAGTAGGATATCGGGTTATGAATATTCCTTTCTTTCCTTCTTCACCAAGTGCTTAACTATAGTGATTTCATGTCTATGGAGGAGTTGTGAATGAGCCTTGGACCTTGAAGAAGTTTTTTTTTAGAGCAAAAGGATCGATTCATTACTTGTTAGCCATACGACATCTACAATTGGGGAGAAAGATACAAACAAAACATACAAACGTCACATTCAGTAACCCTAGGGCACTACAACTCATATTGGAATGAGAGAGAGACATTTCTACATTGATTCTTCTTCCTTGAGGTTGTCTTAAGCAGCTTTTCCTGAAGAATTCCTTCAACCTGAGTGTTAAGTAGTGGTAGAGGGGCTGGAACAAGACGATATTCTTCTTGTATATCAACTCAAACGAAGCCATACAACTGAGTAATGAGATCAATCCAGAGCAAAGATGAGATAGCAGTACTAAGGTTGAATTACCGGGGGAAACCTCAGAAAAACCACCGCCTTCATAGAGGAAGGAGTAACAATCCTTATTCAAAGGAAGAAACAATGCCGATATACAACGGAACAAGGCAGATAGCCTACTAGAAACTAGCACCCAAGCGAGAAACCTGCAAGGCAGAAAAAGAGGAGGGAAACCCGCCTCCTTCGGAACCCCTGTGAGGACACCCCCACCAGCCACCCGCCTCAGCCTCAAGGCAGATCTGAGCAAGACTCTACCAAGAGAAGAGCACCACCACCTCCTGCAAGAAACACACAGAAGAGAAGACCCGATCACAACCAAGTCGCACGGCCGCCACCCAGGGGGGAGAGATGAGGAGCTCAGAGAGGCACCTACAAAAGGAAACCGGAAGAAGAGGAAAGTCGAGGAGGAGGCCCAAGGGGAGAAGGTGATGGCCCAGCAGGATGCCTGACCCCCTCCCCCAAGCCTGAGCGCCGCACACGGGGGGAGCCCTATCTCACCGCCGTGATCACCAGATGGGAGATAAGCGATGCCACTTGGACCTTGAAGAAGTTCAAATTCAACCTTAGGAACATAAAACTTTGGAGTTTGGTGCTTTTAAGTCATTTACAAGGCGGGTTATATATCTTGAACCCAATACTGTTATTATTTACCACTTAACTTGTTACACTAGATGATTACTTTCAATTCTGAGTTTTTATTGAGTACTTGATGATTCCATGAATTCTAAGAATTGCCTAGACCTGTTATTCATAAACTAGAATAGATAGATCAAAGGTGTAGAGCTTGAAGAAGATGGTATCACTTTATGAAGTGATATCAGGTTCAAGCATACAAACAAGTAGCTCATACCCGATATGGTGATTTACATGTATCACTTGCACGATATGCTTGTGAGATTATATCTCCTTGCACAATATGGAGATGAAGTTCACACCTTGAACATGATATGGTGTTAATATACCTTGTGCATGATAGGAAGTTAAGTGAAGACTCCATGCATGATATAGGGTCAAGGGTATACTTGTAAGTCGATATGAAAACCTAGTTTGGGTAACCCGATATGAGTAGGATAAGCAAGTACCTCTTGCACGATATGATTATGTAGTATCCAATTGGTACATGATATCTTGAAGCACACATCTTGTGCATGCTATGATTGCTTGAGCATACACTTGTGTACAATATATGACATGAATTCAAATATATGGTATAACCTGATATGGCTGAAATACCTTAAAAATGATATGGAACCCAACATGGTGGTTCATATGATATCAAAGTAAGTGATATCCATGTACGTTATAAGACATGCACTATGGATGATATAGGAGATATCTAACACCTTACACACGATACAAGGTAAAGCGATACCCTTATACGATATGGGCAAAATCCTAGATGGAGGAGTGAAAACCCGATATGCTTTGGAACCCAATTGACTTTGAAACCCGACATACCCTACCACCTTGTCATGGGTTGATGAGTAATTAAGTATCTAGCTTGTCGTGTAACCATACTGAATGAATGAAATCTTGGAAGCATGAAATGGTATGAGCTCAAGGGTTTAGGTAACCCGATATGATATCCAACACATAACCCGATATGATACCCGAGATAAGAGAAATGATATGATACCCAATATGGGATCACGATATGACAATCCAATAGAGGAAAACTGATATGATAATCCAATATGGAAAGTTGATCGGGAAATCCAAGACAAGAAATCAATATGGTGTTATCTGTATATACTTAAACAATACAAGAAGAAGTATGTATGCTATGCCCGAAATGGTGTCCACCTTGTGTACAATATGACACCGAGCATATAGCTTATACATGATATGGGGTCAAGCACCTAGCTCATACCTGATATGAAGTTATCTTGAAATGTTAAGAACTAAGTGATAGTTAATTTGATATGGGTACATGATATGATGATTAGGGGATACACCCTAAAACATGATATGGTGATGTGACTATCTCACATGTTCGATTTGGATACACAACATGAAGTAAAGAATGTAGCTTAAAGCATGATATGATAATGTACATACATCTTGATACCCAATAAGGTAGAGATGCTTCAATCATATGTAATTTTTTTTAGGGAAGCCAGGAGGCTATTTTCTTCATCTTGCCCTCCTTGTGCAAGACAAAATGGGAAAAATTTACAAGGCTTTAAACTATTGCAAAGGATAAACTTGGAGGTACTACCTCCATTACAATTTTCTTTCCCTATAAGATCTTCCATGCATTCAGGGGGTCTAGGGAGGTCGAACCAGCCAGCAACATGTTTTTGGAACTCCTTCGCCAACTTGTCTGCCATCCAATTGCATTCTCCCAGGATAAACTGGATACTCCACCCTTGGTGTTCTTTGAGAGTTTGCTTGATTCTGCTCAGATATCTCTTATACCTTGGGTATTCATCGTCTTCTTTTTGGATCATGTCTATCAGCAGCTTGCAGTCCGTTTCAAGGATGAGCCTCTGGATGCCAATTCTGCTTGCAAGGGCTAGAGCAATGTCTGCGCCAATTACTTCTGCATGAGTTGGGGAGTTTGCCTTTATGCTTCTAATGTGGCCAAAAATCCAACAGCCACTGGAGTCTCGCGCAATAATGGCTGCAGTTGCTCTTTCCACCTTCCACGCCGCGCCAGTGTTCAACTTGCCACACCCTTGTGGTGGTCTTCTCCATTGGACTGCCTGATTCAGCGCCTGATGTTCGACCTCCTTGTTCTAGGCTTTCTCCAACAGCTGAAGCTCATTAGCAATCATCTGTACTAGCCTATCCACCGGGATGTTTCGATGTTCAAACACTTGTTGATTGTGACCCTTTCAAATGAACCAGTAGATAACAAGGAACTGTTTTCTCCAGTTGATATTCTTAGTCATTTTCCTACTAAGCCATTGGTTGCCCTCCAGTTGGAAAAACTCATCCATCGCTTCTGGCTTCAAGAACCTCATCCAAATCTCCCGAGCATGGGTGCAGTCCTGGAGAGCATGACTGATTGTTTCATCTTGTCCTACACATCTATCGCAAGTGGAGGCAGAAGTCATCTTTCTTTTGACTCTTCTACTGTTAGTTAAGATGTCATTGTGCATAATGAGCCAGCCAAACATTTTGATACGTGCTGGTATACTAGTCTTCCAAAGATTATTCCAGTCACCGTCCACGGTAAGTTCCCAATCTTTACTCAAGATATTATAGGCAGACTTCGTAGAGAACTTGCCATGGTGAGTACCAGTCCGGATTCTCACATCTGGCTTCAAATTAGCAGCCGAAGGTTCTATTTGCAGAATCTTTCTGACCGCCTGATATGGAAGCCAATCCTCAAGAAAATTAGTATCCCATTACCCATTATCCAGAATAACACTCCCAATGACCATATCCTTTATGGATTCAGGTACTTCTCGCTTAGCCATATCTAGCAGCTTGAGTTTTGGTTCGACCCATTCCTCCTCCCAAAAACGGGTACTGCGGCCATTCATCATCAGGAAAAAAGAGTTCTCATTTATCAAATATTTACATTTAAAGGTTGCCACAGCTAGTCTTGAGAGATTAGTAGTTCTTCCCCCAGAAAAATTTCTATATTTCTCTCTTATGTAGTCACACCAAGTAGTTCTCCTGTTGGAAGCAAGGTCCCAAGCGTTCTTAGCTAATAACGTTGTGTTCCATTCTCTCATAGACTTCAACCCAAGACCTCCTTTTTCTTTTGGACATGTGACTTTGTTCCAGGCAACAAGGGAGGTGGGGTGATCTTTATGGCCTCCCCCCCAAAGAAATTGACGGATACATCCATCAATGCGATCACACAAACCCAGTGGTAACGCCACTGTCTGCATAGTATAGGTTGGAATGGTCTCTAAGACCAATTTAGCAAGACATTTTCTTCCAGCTAAAGACAGACATTTAGCTGCCCAACCATTCACTCTGGAGTCGATTCTCTTTAGAATATCGGTTTATGTGTCCTTGGTGACCTTCTTATGGATGATAGGTACCCCTAGATACTTCCCCAAGTCATTCATTTCTTTGAATTTTCCTATCCGATTGATACTCCTCCTTGTGCTCAGGGGGACACTAGCCGTAAAGAACACTTGAGTTTTAGTGATAGATATCATCTGTCCTGAAGCTCTTTCGAAGATGTTTCAATCATATGTAATTGGTTGTGACATATGTTGCATGTTGAATTAATTGCAATATAAAAGATGATGTGAATTGTTAATGATGAATTAATATTCCTCAAAGAGGAGGATTGAACCAAAAGCATGATGTAATCAATATCCTAGTAAGGATGAGAGAGAAACTCATACCTTGTATTTATAATCATTTAATGATAAATGGTGAGAACAAATAAGTATGATTGCATACTTATGATATCAATATATGCTCCTAGATGTGTGGAGCAATGAATTAGGGTTTGAATTGGTAATATGAAATTGAAACCCTATTCAGCTATAAAGAGAAACCCTTAACCTAATAATGGGAAGGTTGTACTTCTCTTATTGAATAAGCCTTGTGAAGAATGCTAAATACCTATATAATAAGTATAATGTTTATAAGATCTGATGACCTAAAAGATAGTTGTTGCCTAGTGAGAGGTGACAAGATGTTTATTGGCCTTGTGAGCCATATGAATATTTGTTGCCTAGTGAGAGGTGACAAGATGTTTAATGGACTTGTGAGCCATGTGAATAATTGTTTCCTAGTGAGAGGTGACAAGATGCATAATCAAACCATGTGAGCTATATGAGATAATAAGTGAAATGAATACCTTGGTATGAGGACCTAAAGGTAATAGTTACCTGCTACAGAGGTAGCAATGTTATGTGATGATCTAAGGGTTTGAATACCCAGATCCAATAATCATAATAATGATGATATGAAGGGATGAGAATTCCCAGTAATGTGATAAGGGACTGAGATCCCAAGTATCACAGGTCTTAAAGATTTGAAAAGTACTTGATAGAGCATGTAATATATCACTAGAAACCATAAAACATTGCCCTGATCATAGATCCATCGACGTCAGGATTTGTTGAATGGTGAAACGGGTTCCCTGTGGCATAACCCGAAGTGCATATTTTTGAATATGTGGGGGCGTAAGTATAAATGGACGACCATGTGTGAGACGATCCCCTTACGAACTCTAAATAAATGTCTCAATTGAGCATGGTGAACTGGCCCGTGGCTCAGAGTATGGCTATGGGCCATGACTTAGTAATTTCATAACTGGGGACGGTTGTTAGTAGATGTTCCCCTAAGAGAGTGCAATTGATGTTGTAGCTCTGAGTAAAGATGCCTAGTACCCTAGCATGCTCCTTTGTAGATGACATGAGATGTCACTACTAGTGGTCTCGTACTGACTGAGATAGCTGAGGTCATGGAAATGGGCTCTCACATTGACCTTGTATGGTACCGACTTGTTAGAAATTTGTGGTTAGTTGGAGATGAACGGGGTATACTTCATCTCCTCAGGGCATAAGTGTGATTGTAAAATATGTTCAACTGCGTTGCATATTTTCTTAAGGATCGAATGCGGAAAACATTGTTTGATGCCCAATTCAGTTATACATCTTAGTTTGATAGATGTTATTTATGTTTCTTCACATTCCCAATAAAGTAGAGAGATGGTTTATTATTCTACCATGGGTAGATGCATCATTTTCTTAAGTAAAGATATTACTTTATCCTGTTCATACAATGAAAAATCCCACCTGTTAATATAAAAGAACCCATGCTCAGTTTTATAATATTTATCTGCAATAATAATATGGTCGGTAGAGAGTTATATCTCTCACTAGGACAATTGTCTCACCCCATGGGATCCACAATTTTTAGGCGGATGTGCACAAGGCAGTGGAGACCTTTCTGTAGAGGAGGAACAACAGCTGGGGTAGAAATA
Source organism: Alisma plantago-aquatica (assembly GCA_963693085.1). Lineage (NCBI taxonomy): Eukaryota > Viridiplantae > Streptophyta > Magnoliopsida > Alismatales > Alismataceae > Alisma > Alisma plantago-aquatica. The sequence goes on from OY856411.1 coordinate 653,565,185, forward strand.
ACAGCTCAGGTTGAGTGTACTATCTATCATGTCTTGTAGATAGAAGTCCTACGTGTCATCTCTGTACTCTGAGGTCCTTGGAGTTAGTTCATAATGTTTCATGAATGATATGAGATTTTGTCTTGTAAGCCTCGAGGTTTTATGTTGCTGTAGTATGTGTTTTGATAGAGAAATTATTATATATTGTCCTCAAGATAAGATGAAACAACGTATGTACAATATGAATCATGATATGTATGAGCTTTGGATCTTTTAGTAAGATTTTCTTGGAGGTGGATCTCTTTGCAAAATGGTTTTAAATTTTAGTGATTTTTGTTAATCTGCTGTGTATGATGATTCTGCATTATTAGTAATGATTTGGCTGTCAGTTTGATGGTGGTCATTTCAAAACTATCCTACTATTACATGATTATAGAGAAACCTTGAGTTACATTCGAGGGGAGCAAAGGTAGGAGAGAATAATAGTTTTACATTTAGAAGATAAGATAGAGGCTCGATATGCAAATTGAGATAAAGCATGAATAACCAACCACACAACCATGCACAAATAATAGGGTTATTGGCCATAACCCATGCTACACATTTGCAATCAAAACTCGCTTTTAGGGTGACACATGTAAATTGCATATATATATATATCATATATATTAGTTTGGGATTATGCATGGTATTTTATCGGACAGAATTATTCACATCACATGCAATAAATAAATGATAAAACCAAAAATCCAATCATATTAATTATCACAAAATATAGTAGATTGACGTGATTCTGATACCAATGTTGGAAAATATGGTGACAGAATAGGCAGCGGGAATTTTTTTCTGCCATATTCCCCATTTAACCAACATATTGTATCAACAACTATATAATAGAAAGGATGGTTTTGAGGATATACCTGGTCCTGAAGTAAGTCCAACGAAATCTACTCATCATTGTAGTCATGCAACTATCTTCTAGTTGCATTGGGACTCATCTGCTATGCCTCCTAGTCTTCACCATGGATAGTAGGTTGAGGTTATCCTCCTAGAGGCAGACAATGACCTCCACGCCTCTATGGAAGTCCACACAGATAGCCTAGAAATCCTATCGTCCTACTAAAATGGACAGGAAGGAGTTGTCCCTCCGGTTAGTGTACTGGTCAACAACTTTCTCTCCCACAATTGTTCTCCCTTTCTATCACTCCCTTTATCGATAGGATTTGCTCAGGTTCTCTTAGTTACCACAACTAGAGAAGACAAATAATTTTCAGAGGAAATTGATGTGTTTGAGAAGCTCCCAATACCCCTCTATTTATAGGAATTGGATCACCAGTCAATCCAAATCATATCTCTCACCCTCAACTACTTTAAGAATCTCACTGTAAGGAATTCTCACCAAGGCCTGAATCAATTATCAACTACCCAGGGTCATTTTCTGGCCAATGTCTGAGTTCTATGCTGATGCTTTCCATGCATCCCACAACTATTGAGATTTAGGACATCACCTTCGAACTTCCTCACTCCAAAGTGTCAGGCCCTGATGGAATTTACAATGAATTGTTACAAAAAAATTGGAGTCATCTTGGTCTCTCAGTTATCAAAATAGTTCAAAAGTATTTCATCTCGGGTACCATTGATGTGTGTATTGTATATGTTCACATGACATTTATATAAAGGTATAGTTCCACAAAGTTGTAGCAACCTCAGGCCCATCTCCCTCAACAACCCATTGATGAATGCATATTCATCCCTTTTCAAATTGCATCTTTTAAGTCTTTTCCTAGAATTTTATCTCATTATTTACAATTTACTAGAAATAATTGCAATTAACTTACTTCTACCCCATTTATTAGAATAATTATCATTTTTGCACATATTTTATAGATTCAACCCTCATTCACAATTTCTCAACTTCAGAAGAGAAGAGCCTATTTCATTACTTGGAAATCTAAAGACTAAGGACTCAAATTACAAATTTCCAAGCATCTCAACACTTGAGTCAAGAGACTCCATTAGTGAATCGATTGACTCACTTGTGTAAAGTACTTCACTCTAGTACCCAAATCGACCATTTCATGGTGTTGATTCACCAACTCAACATTTTACTCACCACCTGAATCAACCAATTCAACAATTGAAATAGGCAATTCATACCACAACTCAGTCAACTTAGAAGTTCAAGCCGGTCATTTCAAATCTCTAAGTGACTGACTCAGTAACTTTGTGACCAAGTTTGGTCAAACACTTCTGCCACCCTTCCCTTAGGGTTTTGAGCTACTTCCCTGGGCCCATGCACCCACAATTGCAAAATGGGTGGCTCAGACGCCCTGATCAATCAATTCAAAGCTGAGGAAAACAATATTTCTCTAAACTCATGCTGACCCTAGAAGAGACCCATGTTGCCACAAATTACTAGGGTTTTGAGGTGCTTCCTTGGACCTGCACCTCCATGAACACAAATTGAGTGATCTGACCTTTGAGTCAGTTGACTCATGGTTTGTATATAGGTTTTCCACCAACATGTTTTCTCCCCTCTCCTTAGGGTTTCCACCCCTCATTCCCTTATGAAAGGAGGGGGGAATCAGAAGAGAATAGATCTGAATTTTTGTACCTTGCTCTTAGTTTCAGACTTTCTTATTTTCTTTCTTGAAATTATTACATTTGTACTCTTCGTTCTTAAATAAAATTTTTTGTTTCATTTTTGATCTTGGTCTTCTTATAAATTGGGCAATTAACTAAGAAGAGTAGCCATTTAATAGGCACTAGATCAAAGTCCCTTGGGTTTCTTACTTTTGCTAGTCTATGGATCTTCTTCTTTCTTCCTTCATCCCTTCCTTTATCTCTAGGAATCACGAGTAGTTTTCTTATCAAGGTCTGGGGAGTAGCCCCTTGGCCATTGTGGATTAGATCGATATAAGATTATGACATTACATAATAAATGCCATTTCATTTTATCTATCATTGATTTATCAACTTGATCTCTTGATTTTACCGTACGTTACTCTTGAGTGATAAGATCTCAGACCTCAAGGGTCATAACAACCAAACAAATGCATAAATCTCCAAATGAGATCTCAGAGGAGCTTTATTGGGATGATTGAGAAAGGATCCAGAAATACTAGGATCAATTGGTTTGTGAGAATTTCGACTTTTGTAAGTGATTTTGAAATATTTTGACACACCTTCATCTAACTCATTTTATCTACATAAGTATATAAATATAATTTATACAGGACATGGTAGTGAGACCCATGAACTGATATCTTTTATCATCAGATTAATCTCCATTTCCCAATCACTTGCTTTCCAAACACTCTCTTTCCTTCTTTCAATTAAATTTTGTTCATAGATAATTTTCTTACTTGTTCTTTGAATGTCTCTCTCTTTTATTGTTCTTATCATAACTCTTTCTTTTATTGTTATAAGTGTAACTTTTTGTTACCTTGTTCTTATTGTAGTCTTTCTTACTTGTTCTAGCACAATAAAACTCGAATCTATGATATTTCAATTTGACATCCAAATAAAAATATTTCAAAGCAAGTTGGTTCTAATCCAAATCTTAAACAAGTTGTCATGTGGGATCAACCCTTTCTATACTAACAAACTAACCTTAATTGGTTGTTTTGACATTAACAAAGGTTAAAAACTAGGAATAAACCCTTAGTGAATTGATGTGTAAATGATGCATATCAGTTTTGGCACCATTATTGGGCACAATAGATTTTTTTTTCAAACCCCAAAAACTTTGATTTTTTTTTCTTTTACTCTTGTTCCTACTGAGTCCATTCCAGTAGTGCTACTCTTACTTTTGTTGAGTTTCCATTCCCATACTCCATTTTTCCTACAATCACACTTATCTTGTTAAAATAAAAATATTGATGTTCAAATCTAACTGTGCATGCGACACACAAAATGTTGATTCTACGCCGCCTGTTTTTATCCTAAAATAGAAAGAACTTCCCATCATTTGAATCGAACAAATCAACCTGGATGGAAAGAAAAGAAGTTAACTGTATGATTAAAAGAGCCATTATTTCTCTAGGAGAGGCCATGTTGTTTGAGCGTGTGGATTAGGAAGCCACCATGCACACGACCCTTTTAGCCAAACAAGAGACCCATGAAGCCATGCAACATGAGGTCGAAGGCCAAAAACAACTGAAGGACTTTTCAGTCCCTAAGATGGCCTATGCACTACATCCCATGGTGCCACCCGACATCACAACCTGATATGAACTAGATGTATCACAATTCTCCAAGCCAAGCCATTCGTCCGTAACAAGGGAACAACTCTTAGGACCATCTTCAGAGATTTTTTAATCTTTTTTCCTTGCATTAAATCCAGACATTTCTGAAGACGTCATAAAATTAAGATTCTTCAAATACTCCCTATTTGACCAAGATAGTAGCTAGTAGAATGCAAAGTAGGGAGATTGAGTCACCACTTGGGATGCACTCCAATCTAAGTTCTTGGAAAAGTATTACCCCCTGTCCCTCACTTATGAAATTAGGGGACAAATCACCCAATTCAAAATGCTTCCTAGTGAGATACTAGGCGAAGCTTGGGAGAGGTTCATGAACTTTCTCTTACATTTCCAACACCATAATATCCCCCAGTTCAATTGATCAAAACTATTTATTGTAATGTTGATGACAACACCAAAGTTTTTCTCGATTCCTCGTATGGAAGAGCTTTTATGTTCCAAAACTTTAATAATGCTTGGGAAGTTGTTAAACATAATTATGTGACTCAAGCATGATGTGGGACCAGAGAAGTCTTCAAAGTGGCAATGATTGAAGAAAATGCTGACATAAGAGACATTGCTGAGAGCCTTAAGCTTGTTGTCATGAAACAAGATCATATAGAACCTTCCTTCGATGCCTATTAGAGTAAAGGGAAACTCAACGAATAAAGGCTATTGACTCTCATTATGGAATTTGCTAAAAGTATGACCGCAAAAATCAACAATGTCAACTCGTCTATAATATCCCCATGTGACATGAGTCGGGTAACAATCGGAAGACCTCAAATCCACCCATAGCATACCAAGACAAGCCTACTATAATCCAAATCAGACAAGGAACCACCCTAGGTTCCAATAAAACAATCTGGATGGTACTGAAAATGCTTCCCATAGAAGACCTCCTCATATGTAAGCCAATAGTTCAAACCGTCCACCGCGAGTTTCCAATACAACAACAATCAAAGGAATTTCAGGAACTAAGGATATTATTGGTAATTTTCAAAATCATGACCCATACTAAAGGGAACAATATCAAACCATTTGAACCAACCACCACCACAAATGCAATAGAATTCTCCCATTTCCTCTTCTAATGATAGAATAACTACTCTAGAGAACATCCTCTCACAACAGTTCCACCAGAAGGCAACTGATGCTCAATTGGCCCAACTCTTAGCCAGCTAAAACCTCCCACCGACTCCTTTTCTGGGCAACCAAAAAATAATCCCAATCATCCTAAGAAACTTAAAGTTGTCTCCACCCATTCTGGAAAGGTACATGTTTCTCCCCCTACTTTAGAGAAGAAACCCATTGGACCCTTGAGTTCTGAAGAATATGAGACCATACTTGTTGAAAGGGAACTGACACTATATGCCATTGACCCTAGTACCAAAATGACCCACATTCCCAAAACCCTTCAAGATGAGACCAATACTCTCGACATCCCAGTTTGCAAACTGTGTCCACCCTGCCAAGTTTGTCTCAAGCAGACTAGGTTCGACTCTAGGTTCATGAAATTTAGAGATGCCATGAAGAATTTGCATTGTGGAAATTCCATTGTCAGATGCTCTTCCCGACTTTCTCACGTGGTCTAACTACATGAAAAATCTATTTATTAGGATGTACACCACCGAGGAGTATGAGAATGTTAAACTTTATACAACAAATTTAGATATTATTCTTAATGAGATGCCTAAAACACAAAAAGTATCTTGGTTCCTTTGGGATTGGGTGTTATCTAGTCGAAAATTCTTATAGAAATAGTCTTTCAAACTTAGGTACTAGTATTTCAATGACGCCACATAGTCTTTACAAAATACTACGATTTTTTGATATGATTCGCACAACCATGACCATCCTGTTAGCAGATTCATCCATGATGAAAACTATGTGTATCATTAAAGATATACATGTAAAGGTTTGGAAAGACGCCTATGTTCCATGCGATTTTATGATCATGGACATCAAATAAGACTTGCGCTACCCCCTCATTTTTTACCATCCCTTTTTGGCCACTACCTGAGCTTTGATTGATGTTAAGGCAGGAACCATCCTTTTGCGTCTTGGTAGGAAAACCCACAAGTTACATGTTTTTGAAAGATTCAGGGGACAAAGCTTCCAAGAGGAAGTCTATATCCTTGATTGTGTTGAAAAGCTTTCCCCATTGAGATAAGAACGGGAATTATCTGAAGACCCCCTCCACACTGCCCTCATGGTCCCACTTGTGTGTGACCTTGATGATGAGCAATTAGATTAGTGCAGAGCTCATCTTGACAATTATGAGGAAGTTCCTCATACTAAATTTGAGGAGATTAAGATGATCTCTCTCCTAAAGGAGAATCCCTAACCCCCAAAGCCCCATAAATGAAAGGAAGGGATCAAATATGTCTTCCTTGATGAATAACAAATCTATCTTGTCATAATTAATTTTGACCTTACTTCTGAGTAGGAGGACAAGCTCATGACCAAGCTAAAAAAAATTAGAGGTACCTTGGGATACAAGATGAAAAAAACTCACATTAGTTATTCAAACCATCTTCTTGCACAAAATCCCTATGGTACATGAATACAATCATTCTAGGAACCCTCATCTCAAACTAAATCCAAACTTGAAGGAATTTTTCCAATCAAAAGTGATTACACTTTTGACTTTAGGAATCATCTACCCTATCATAGACCCTAGATCAGCCCTGTTCAAGTTGTACCCAAAAAAGGGGGCACCAATGTCGTGAAAATTTATCAAAATGAACTCATTCCTACCCGTATAGTCACTGGATGAAGAATGTGCATTGATGATAAAAAACTAAATAAGACTACTAGAAAGGATCACTTTCCCCTTCCCTTCCTTGATTAGGTTCTAAAGCACCATGTCAACAAGAATATTATTGTTATCTTGATGGTTATTCAGGTTTTTACCATATTACTATTCATCCTGATGACTAGGAAAAGGCCATCTTTATTTTCCTGTTTGGCATGTGTGCACTCGAGAAAATGCCTTATGGTTTGTGTAATGGACTGCCACCTTCAAGTGGTGCATGGCTGCTATTTTTGGTGAATTCATTAGAAACGGTCATGGAAGTTTTCATGGATGTATCTACATTTATGGAGATTGTTTTCACTCTTGCCATTGAGATTTATCCTTTGTTCTTGAAAAGTGTGTAGAGACACACTTACTTTTAAATTGGGAAAAATGTTATTTCATGGTTAAGGAAGGATTGTTCTGGGATACATAGTTAGAAATTGAGGAATAGAAGTAGATAGAGCAAATATTGAATTTATCTCCAAACTTCCCCCTCCTTCTTCTGTCAAGCATATTCATGCCTTTATTGGGCATACTGGATTTTACCAATAATTGATCTGTGACTTTTCAATAATCAGCAAACCTCTTACCAATCTCCTTACAAAAGATGTTGCTTTTAACTTTATTCACATTTTGCATGACCAACTTCAATAATCTAAAAGCAGATCTCACCTCCACACTTATGATCCACATGCCAGACTGGTCGTTCCCATTTGAGATTATGTGTGACACCGGAAAGTTTACGATAGGATCCATTCTTGGACAACAAGTTGACAAGAAATATCATGTCATATACTATGCATTTCAAACCTTAAAAGATGTACAATGAAACTACACCACCATTTAGAAGGAAGTGTTATCTATCATCTATGCCTTTTTGACAAGTTTTGATCTTACCTAGTTGGGTGTAAGGTGATCGTATACATGGACTGCACTATCATTCATTACTCGATGACAAATAAGGACACTAAAGATCACCTCATCGATTGGATCCTTATCCTATAGGAATTTGACCTAGAAATACTTGATATTAAGAAGGCTATGAAAATGTTGTCGCTGACCATTTTATCCATCTTAGTTTGTGTCATGATGATGGAATTCCAATTGATGATTCCCTACTAGATAATAAATTGCTTAAGGTTGAATCTCCATACCCATAGTTTGTTGATCATGTTAATTATCTTGTTGCAATTATCCTACATCCCAATTCCAAAGGACATCTAAAGGAAATTTTTTTACATGATGTTAGGCACCTTTATTAGGATAATCCTTATCATTTTGGACTATGTGTATATGGTCTTTATCGTAGATCCATCACTGAGGAAGTCGCTCATGATATCCTCAAACAATGTCATTCTAGCCCCACTGGAGGGCACATGAGCTCTCAAAAGACTACTAGAAAGGTGCTTCAGTCAGGATTCTTTTGGCCCACTTTGTTTAGAGATTCATATGAGTTTGTTTTAGCTTGTGATCAATGCAAGTGAACTAGAAATATTTCTATGAGAGATCAAATTCCGATGACTTCTTGGCAAGAAATAGAGATTTTGATGTCTAGGGAGAAGATTATATGGCCCCCTTTCCTTCTTCTTGTGGGTATACCTATAACCTAGTGGCTATGGATTATGTTTCAAAATGGGTAGAAGCCATCCCCACAAAAACTAGTGACCCAAAGCCGTTATGAAGCTTTTTAAATATACTATCTTCCCTTGGTTCTGAGTGTCTCACACTGTGATTTCCTATGGAGGATCACATTTTTTAGAGAAAAATTGAGTCCTTGCTTGGATGACATGGTGCCCAACACAAGGTTTCCTAGACTTACCACCCTTAGACTAGTGTCCAGATCGAGGTTTCCAATCATCAAATCAAATCCTATCTACAAAAACTATCAATTTCACTAGAAATGACTGGGTCTTGAAAATCGATGATGCCTTGTGGGCATACATAACTGCCTACAAAACACCCTTAGGCACCACTCCCTTCTAGATTATCTATGGGAAATCCTACCATCTTACCGTAGATTGGAAAACAAGGCCAACTGGGATATCAAAACTCTTAATTTTGACCTTTATCCAACACGTGAGAAACATTTTATTCAACTGCAAGAACTAGAAGAACTTAGGATGACAACCTATGAAAATGCCTAAATTTACAAGGGGAAAACCAAAACTATGGCATGATGAGTTGGAAAGACATTCAAGAGGGCGACTTGGTATTTGTTTACAATTCTAGGTTGAGGATTTTCCATGAAAAACTCAATTTGATATGGTATGGACCCTAACATGTAAAGCGTGCCTATCTATATGGAACTTTTATTCTTTGGGATAACCGAAAGGTGAATTCTAGGTAAACATACGTAGGCTTAAGTGGTATGTCACTGCTGAAGACTTCATAAGACAAGGAGCACAATGCCTCCCTATTCTTGCAAATTTAGAATTAAGTGATGCTCCACCCACCCTACCCTGAGCCATAAGCTCCATGAACACTTGCATCAGGCCTTCACCGTAAAATTGGGTATATTTTGGGAGGCAACCCAACATCTTTTTTTTGAGATACAGACTACATATTCAGATGATTACATGTCCACTAGGTCTCATAGTGGCTGAGCCAATGCAATTTTCCTCTATTAGGATGCATGAAACTTCACAGGGTGGGTCTTCATAGAGTTTGAAATTCATCCTGCTCTTGAGATGGAGTTTGGCTAGGTTATCTGCCAATCTATTGCTCTCCCTACAGCTGTACCACATAGAAGTGTAGCAACACATGCGTTCCTTAATTTTGGCCACCCAAAGGGTAAACCTTGGGTGTAAGCGTGATTCGTCTCCAATCAGTTTAGTTGCCTTCTGATAATCAGATTCTATGATGATGTTAGGCCATCCTCGTTGCTCGACTTATTCTAGTTCTAGAAGAATACCAGCTATCTCAGCTTCAGTGGCATTCTTTGTGTCAACATGTTTTCCCCACCCACACAACTAGGTGCCGCGGTCATCTCTGGCAACTGCAATGATCACTACATACTTCTTGTTTAGTTCTACGTCCACATTCACTTTAACCACACCCTTGATCGGCGATAACCATCCACTTGATCTATTTGTTCTGTTATTTTCTTGTTCAGTGGCCCAAGCAATCTCATTCATTTTTAGATCTCTACGTATGCATGTGAATAAGTTCTCAGTCCTCGTGGTCCAACCTTCAAAGACATTATAATTCTTACTCTGCCATATACAATGGCAAATGATCCAAAAGTCTTCTACAGATATTCCTACAATTCGTGTAGCAGTTGTTCTCCATTCCCCACAAGTTTTGAGTCTCAAGGACTCTACGTTGACAATCTGGACACATTAGATTTTTCCATATCTCTTTCACCTTCTCACAATCCCTCAGGGCATGTAAGGTTTTTTCGTCTGCCTTCCTACATCTGTCACACTGTCTTTCTTGAGTCATATGCCTGGTCTTCCTCCTTTCATTTATGAGCAAGCCATTGTGTTGTACTAGCCAAGTGAAGGTTTTGATTCTTGCAACTGTCTTCAAATTCCATGTCTGACTAGTTACCTGCTGTTACAATTTCCTTCTGTACACGCAATAGTTGGTAAGCTGATCCAGAAGTGAATTTACCATCTAGTGTATGAATCCACACTCTTTGGTCATCATAGTTTCCTTTAATTGGCACTTGGAATTTCATAATCAAGTTGACTATATCTTTTTGAACCAGTCATTCAAAAAACTCTCATCCCATTCCATGGAGTCCAGTACTAAGGAACTCACCTGTAGGTCTGTGAGGTATGTTGGGATTGGTCATTTAATGGCCCATCTCAAGTGTAGATTGGGCTGAACCCATGTATCATCCCATATGTTTACTGATGAACCATTAACATGATTCATAAAAGAGTTATCTATTATGAGTTGCCTGTTGTTCAATGAGGCTTGGCCTAACCTTGATATTGATGGCATATTTAAGTTTTGGTACTTATTGAATCAATCTCTCATCATTGTACACCATAAGGATTTCCTTCCTAAAGCCAAATCCCATGCATGTTTTTCCATAAGATTTGTATTCCATTCTCTTATTGATTTGATTCCCAAGACGCCATTCCTCAGTGAGCTCGTCACCTTTTCCCATGATACCAGTGAGACTAGCCTTTCTTTGTAGATACCTCCCCATAGGAATTTCCTTATAGTTCTGTCAACCCTGTCGTAGAGACTTGAGGGTAGAACTGTTGTTTGCATGGCATGAGTAGGTATTGCTCATAGTGTAGACTTAGCAATACATACCCTGCCAGTGAAAGATAAACTTCTTGTAGTCCATGCATTCACTCTAGCTTCCACCTTGTCAAGGATATTAATATATGTCTCCTTAGTAACTCTTGAGTGGATAATTGGGACCCCCAGATAGCATCCCAAGTTGCTGGTTACTTGACATTTGCTTAAGATTAATATACTTCTTCGTGTGGGCCTTGCAATGCTCCTAGAGAAAAAGATGCTGGATTTGGCAACTGAAATTGCCTGGCCTGAAGCACTCTCAAATTCCTTGAAGTAGTCCATAATACATTGCATCTGCTTCTTGCTTGCATGTGCAAATAGAATCAAATCATCTGCGAAGCAGACATGTGCAACTTGTAGTCTTGATCTCCCTACCTTAATGGGCTTCCAGAGCTTTGCCTGTACTTTCTCTTGGATCATCTGGCTTAGCCTTTTGAGACATAAGACAAATAGGTATGGAGACATAGGATTGCCTTGTCTCAATCCCCTACTAGCCGTAAAGGCTCTTGATTGTTGTCCATTCCAGACAATTGAAGTATTACATCCTGTGATTGAGTGCATAATGTAGTTTTTTATCTTCATTGGTAGGCCTACATGATTCAATGTGTCCCGGATGAAATCCCATGGCATCTAGTCATATGCTTTAGTAAGACCAATTTTCAAGGCCATTGTTTTAGCTCTATTGATGTTCTTCATCCCATGAATTACCTCCTGGACCAAAGCTATATTGTTTGTAAATCTTTGACCTGGTACAAAACTGCTTTGTTCTATTGAAATCCACCCTGGAATGAAGCCTTTCAGTCGTTCAACTATGATCTTGTAGGTGAGCTTCAGAGTGATGTTATTGAGTGAAATAGGGCACAATTGTTCACATCTTTCAGGCTTGCCGACTTTTGGAATAAGAATAATTTTCGAGTTACATACCTCCTCCACTAGTGGATCGCCATTGAGCATCTTCTGAATCATTTTTGTAACTGAATTCCCCACAATATTCAAGTTGTGCTTAAGAAAATCAGCTGAAATTCCATCCAGTACGACCGCTTTATTTGGTTGCATATCACTCAACACCTGCCATGTTTTAGAAACCGATGGAACTGCTATAAGCATGGCCTCTTCATGGGCTGGAAGCTTGGGGAATGTTCTAGGGATCACAGCCAAATCAATTCTTGCACTCCTCCCAGGATCTGTCAGTACCTTCTTGAAGTGTGTCACCACCATGTTTTTAAGGGTACCTTCATCCGTGATCCACTCTCCTGATAAGTCTTTGAGCATTGTGATTGTGTTCCAGTGTCTTCTTTGATTGACCCATGCCTGGTAGAACCTCATCTTATGGTTGCCATTTTGTAACTAGTTAACATGTTCTCTCTACTTCCAATCCTCTTCCTCCTTGTCCATAAGCTGTTGCAATTTTGTTTGCATTTCCATACATAGGGTGTCTGTAGTCTCATCATACTAGTCCGCCTGCAACTACTGTAGTAGATTCACATTTCTCAGTAACCGATTTTTATTTTTGAATTTCCTTACGTTTTCTTGCATGTCCCATTCGAATATGCTACGTTGTGAGTCCTGGAGTGCTTCATAGAAATCAACTGATGAGTTCCACATGTTGGCTAGCATTTGCTTGAACTCAGCCTCTTTGTTCTAGGATGCCTTTGTAAAGAATCTATAATCTCGTTTTACCTTCTTTAGAAGTCTCAATGGGATAGGGCAGTGATCCGATGAGGTTCTGGGTAGATATTCAACCGCAAACTCAGGAAAGCCTCTTATGAATTCTGTAACACCCCATCCACAACAAAACACGATTACATACTAACCACCAGATTACCGAAAAACACAGGAAATTAAAACCGATTCATAGCAAGCACCACAAGATGAAACATATAATAACTGAGCCAACACTTTTCATTTCATGGCATATTTCCAAGGTGCTACAACATAATTTCCCATAATTGCATTACATGAAATAACTGTTTGCCATGATGTCTTACATCAAGGTACATACCGGGAACCGTACATCGATCTTTGTACAAGACATATCGAAAAGCTCTCCCAAAGACCTGAGTATACAGGGACGACACATAGGACTCTACTGCTAAACATTATCTTTCCCAATAGGTACGATACCTCTGCATAACATCTGTAGCCACAAGATCTTCATCTCGCCAGGCACGTCCACCTAAAAAGGGTTATTAACCAGCGGGGTGAGACACACAGTCCCAGTGAGAAACATAACCCTCTACCAGCTTTATTATGATCACATATATTTGATATAAGCAGACTATAAGAGCAGTATACTGAGCAGGGCTAATCTTACCAAGATATTTATGAGGCCTATAACTAGGTACTCTTTATGGAACATGATTGACAAGATAAGCTTTATTAGATCTCATCACATGATATAAGGTTCATTTGATAAACTGCAGATTATAGCTAGATCAACTTGTACAAATAAGGCCTCAAACAATGTTCTGTATTTGCCCTAAGCAGGATACTATACAGCTTGATTACAAATTATTATGCCCTGAGGAAGTGAGCCGTACCGCTCAGATCCAACCGACGGCTGCGAAACCCGAAGCCGGTGCCATACAAGGTCAATGGAAGAGCCGAACTCCACGACCTCACCACCTCATGGTCAGTGCACAAGAACCAAAGCAGGACCGCAGTCTCATGCTGAAGTAGCCTCAGCCACAGGGTCAGATCCCATAGGCTACCCTTTCTCTAGCCCGCCTTGGTACAGGTATCAACACTAGTATATCTGAGCCACGGGCCAGTTCACCATGCTCCCTGAGCCATGAACGCATTCATGCTCTATCACACTGAGCCATGGGCTTTTTCACCATGCTCTATCTGTCTCGAGTCTGCAACCGCAGCTGCACTCGAATCCTCTCTATTTTAGGCTAGGAGAAACCTCACATATTCAACAATATGCACTCCGGATTAACCCGTAGGAGAACCCATTTCACCATCACCAGCTCCTGACGATGATGGATATATGGCCAGGGCAAACTACATGAAGGTTCGTCTATAATTTAGTTAACATATTTTAAGTGGATTTCAAGATTCAGCCAAGTTGTATAACATGCAAACTATAACAAGAATAAACAACATGAAACTCAATATCATGCTTTTACTGTCATTAACATCATCCTGATCCATCACAAGGATCCAACATTACATGTTACCACTTGGCCTCTTGCCAATCATCTAGACCCATCTCAAGGGTCATCACATTGCCATGGGATCTCAATCCCTCATCACATAATGCCACTGCCTCTCAAGGCTTACATCATCACCATAGGATAGCAATCTCTTATCTCAACATCAGAGGATAACACCTCAGCTAGGCACTCAGCCTTAATCAGGTCCTCAGACCTTTCACATTATACTTGCTGTTACATGTTATCTTTTCAACATAGTTATCATCATTATTATTCAGTCATTGCACATTCATCAAGTGCTACATAAAGCACATAATTATATAATCACCATAGCTCTTACCTGGCTATGAATTCAATATACCTGCATAGTTAGCTTGCATAAAAAGAGATAACCAGATTACCAAGCATGGAACATATTGGGATTATCATGCCATCAGGAATTCAGGTGTACAGAATTGGAACATCATTCATGTTCATATATACATGAGATTGAAGGCTGTAAATTCAAGCAATGCAATTACATTATCATTACCAAACTGTGAGCACCCACCATGCCCCATATCTCATGAGCATATCTTTGATTATCATATCATCAAGATTAAGGTTGATATATTGGTATATTATTTCATCATTATGAACATATGTAGATTAATGTCATGACTGGTGTATTCATCAATACACCACAGCTATCAAGCACATCATCCCTAAGGATTATCTTAAGGATCATACACCATAACCCACCATCCAACCTTATCAAAGGTTCATATATCATTATCCATAAATAACCACTACACAAAGATCCACAATCCACTTCATCTTGGGTCATCATACTTTTATTATTAAACATGAGCACACATCATGTCCCATATCTGTGGTCATATACCTGTGCCACCTTATCATGTGTAGTAACATCATATCAACATACCGGGTTCACAACCTATCATCTTATTTCATTTATTAGCATAGGTGCAGGGTTCAAGGTGATTAAACCATATCATATATATCATTGTTATTAACAGAGATGTGACCACATACATTAGCTATATGCATTTCGGATCATCAGAACCCTCACCAAGGCTCCTGTAACCCTCACCAAAGATCTGCCGGCAGTGCCATCCCTCACCAAAAGGTATATCGGGTATGGTCATACTCTCGCCAAAGGTTGCATCGGATAGGGTTTCCCAACCCTAAGCAAGCTTACCACCATATCGACCAACCCATCACTTCACCTATCATACAACTAGAACCCACCAGTTCACATGGTGTCAGGCAAGGTGTACCGTGTATCAGCAGATGTTATTGGCCCAAGGGCCTATCATGCACAAGGATCAGGGTTAGGGTTACTCTATCGGCTAACCCTCAACCTTGATCATAACGGCCAAAGCACAATGCCCAAGGCACCCCTATTGTGCAAACATCTCCATGTCGTTCAAGGGTCATCCATATCGGCCAGGGCACCCATGTCATCCATTATACCATATTGGTCATGGATGTGTTGGCTACTTAAACAACATATCGGACAACACTACTAAGGTTCTCTAAACAACCATCATCTCGGCACCACAGACCACTTCATATCGCCAAGACCTAATACATGTTGTGTCGTGCAGAGCACACATCAAGATGTAACACCCAAGCCCCAAACTCCACAAAAGGGTAACGACCAAGCCCAACTAAGCATATCTATCAAAGGAACAATACCACTAAGATACTCACTAAGGTGTACTACCAACATGGCTATCAACTAACCACCATAGCAGCCCTATCGGTCAAAGGGGTGTCACCCCAAGGTGCCCTACTACACAATCATCTTTGTATCCTCCATGGACCATTTCTATCGGTCAGGGCACCAAGAACCATGTCGTGCATAGCCATGTAGTAGCATAACGGCTAGCATCTAGGGTTAGCATGTCATACATCATGCCATATCGTCCATCCCCTCAGATCGGCCAAGCTTACTAAGACAAGGTGATGTCGTCCAAAGCTTGTGTCGGGCACCAAGCTATCAAAGTCTATCGGCCAAGGCCATGTCGGGCATCAAGGTACAACTATTAACAACTCATCATATCATCCATATGTCTAGGTCATAGGCTAACCTTGCAAGTCTAAAGGAGAGAAAGGGGTGTTGCCATAACCATCAACCAAAGCATAGGCTATAGAATAAGGTACTGTATCAGGTAAAGACCCATATCGGGCAACCTAGTTGTATCGGCCAAAGACTCATATCGTGCAAGTCATCTTAAACCTCTAGCCATTGAAAGCATTAAGTATAAGAACAACATATGGATAGTAGTAAAACGTGTCCATATCTATCCTAACAGATCTCAAGCTCCACATGCATAAACATCATAAAAGATGGATACCAAATTAAGGAACAAGATCAATATATGAGCATATGGAGAGTATATACAATAGAGATGGTTAAGAGTCATGTAACCCGCCTTAAGAGGATCTCCAAGAAAAACATCAAGCTTCTTGGTCCAAGCCGCAAACTCATGTTCTTCTCCAAGAACAACACCCATCCAAAGCTCCAAACATGCCTTCGGCACCATCATCATCACCTCAAGAAACAAAGGAAGAAGAAGAAGAAACCATGGTTATGTATAGCTCAAGAAGAAGGAAGGAGGGGAGATAACCACGGCCTTGCTTACTCTTATCAAGGGACTATCCATGTATGAGAGGGGAAGAGGAAGGTGAAGAAGATAGAACAAGGAAAAACTAGCAAAGAAGCATGACTCACCAAGGTCAGATCTTGAGCAAGGAGTTTCCATGGCCAACGAGCTTGCCCCTCTAAGCTCCATGGGAGTCTTCCTTAGCTCCAAAAGCTTCCATGCTCGTCCTATACAGGTAGGGGAAGGAAGGTGGCCGAAAATGATTGCTTGGCTAAGGAGGAAGAGGGTTATATACACCAAGGAAGAGAGAGGTAGCAGGGGAGAGGTGTCATAACCACATAAACCAAGGTGCCACTTGCTCTAGCTCATAATGCCACTTGTTGCTACCCTAGCAGCTCATGCATGGCCTGGTGATACACTCTAGGATGTGCATCGTGCAGCTGGGAAGCTGCCATGGCCGACAAACCTCTCTTGGGCGACACACCTTCAAGCCTTAGCTGATACACTAAAGGACAAGGTGGCCTATGTGACACATATGTGATATAAAGACCATATAGAGATGTCACTCCTCATCTATCAACCAAACAAGGTGCCCCTACCTACATACACGTTCTAGATGATGCAAAACATAAGGGAGGTGACTCTAGATCCAATAAATTGCATATTGACCCTCCACTTTGGGTAATTTACAATTTACACCAAAACTAGAACATAAAGCATAAACATCAACCAACCATGCTCAAACTTGAAACATAGGTCCTCCACAAGGTGCCCCACAACATCATTGTCTTTATAATGATGCAAGAGAACTAAAGGCATGCTTTAAATGTGACATATTGCAATATAACCCCTTACTTTGGGTGAATTGCACTTTGGTCCAAAACAAGCAAACATTGTTCAAACAACATCCAAACGGGACCAAACTGAAAACATGAGCTTGTCGCATGATAAAAAAAATCTAGAGAGATTAGATTAAGGTTCTAAGCACCTTTAATAAGCAAAGAAAAGAGGGTTATCCCAAAACCTGGGTCAGGGTCCTTACAAGTCATAAACCCCTAACAAGGATTTCGTCCCCGAAATCCTGAGCGGAAAGAAGACAGGTGTTACTTCATGTCGTATCATACATCTCCGCAAAGATCCTAAGTGTCACAAATCCAAAACCAACATACTTGATTCTTCCTTCAGAGACAACTCAAGGTTTCCTTGTATTGGTCATAGACTCAACCCTCAGTCTCATCATTCTTTCTCTGGTAACACTCTTAGATACTGGAACATCATATATGAAACTCGTATTATTCAGGTATCAGTTCCTTCTACTGATGTATCATATACCTCGTTACATTTCCACTGTGCTACTCTGATCTCACAGACTTGGCACTTAAGCTTTGCATAGTTTGTATCACTATCTCAACTGATTAGGATAGGATGCCCAACCCTTGTTCGTCCATCTCTAACAGCTGCACATCCCGCCTGGATCTTTCGTTACTCGAAACTTGGCTAGGAGTATTCCAAGGAATCAGGCTCAACTAGATGAAATTTCCCAAGATGACCTTACAACACTTCTTTCCCTTGGGTGCATACCTTTTGATGTCATGTTTATGTGGAGCATAAACCCCTAACATAAGACAACCACACTATAGGCACTTAGCCGGATCAAACCAAAGGCAACCTTTCTATCTGAAACAACTTCACACCTTTCCAAGGATATCCATTCCCAGGGTTATAACGATCCTTGACATGTCACATAGAAAGGGATTCACCCGACTATCACATCCAGGAAAGGGAAGGATATGGAGAAGAGTATACTTTATCCTGCACAACTAGGTCATCAACAAGGTGCTCGACAACAGACTATCTCTCTTCTGAATAACAGGAAGGAAACACCTACCAAACGTACAACAAGCGCTCAAAGGAGGGTACATCCTGAACTGGATCAACTAGAGCAGATAAGAGGCAAGAAGAAGACAAAGTAGAATGGAGTGACTCCATTCGACCTGTCACCACACACTGGTCATTCTACCATTTCTGGATAGATTATGCCACAAGATCTAACGGTTTCCTATTGCTATCTACTGCCTGATCAAACCATCCAGTCTTCACTTTCTTATCCTTATCAGCGTTCCTCTGTGATGTCGAACTGCTACTTCAAGGGTCACCACATAGATCCAGACTTCCAAAACAAGCTTCCAACTTGTAGGTTCAAGGTAAGGATGATCGATCAAGATAGTTCACCTTCATACCTCCACGATCTAGGCATCTTGATTCTCAACCCCTTCTCAGAAGGCATGCCAAGAGGATCCTACCGTCATCATCCATCACAGACATCCCCATCTTGGAAACCAAAGTCCAAGATCAGCTGATGCTTTTCAAAGTATCCAAACAACGATCACTTTAAAGGCACACATATCAAGTGACACAAGGTCCACTTGACTGCCACTCCCTCGAAAGGAAGGGATGCAAAAGAACAAACTCCTCCCATCGACCCATCAACATCTATGGTTTCATATCAAAGGGGAGGATATTATCACTTTCTTTGATCCTTACATGAGTTTCCAACCATTTATACAATGTTAAACTCTGTTCCATATGGTTTTTATCTTGTATCTTCTTGGGTTCCTTGCACTCAGCACAGGAAACGTAAAGACCCTTACATGTCATCATTCTTCTTCTCTTGTTACGATTTCATCTTAATCATGATTAGTTCCTGATTATATCAGATTTTTTTTGTCTTTGTGAAAAAGATCATTATTCTTCACATATTCTTTATTGAACAAGGATCATCTCCCTTGTTCTCCTTTTTTCTTATCACGAATTTGCACTTTATTCTTTCATATTTTTTCTTACGTTCATTGGTTGGTCTGAGATTATCTTGGGTTCCATCTTGTTTACTCATCACTTATTCTTCTCTTTCTTCTAACTTTATCTTTTCTTTCAGGTACTTTCTTCATCTTGTGTAAGTTCTATGCTTTAACTTACGTTGTTATCACAAGTTAATCTATCTCTTATCATATATATCTCTTGATATTATAGTTTCAAGAACTTATCTCATCATATTCTTAATTTTTTTATGCTCTTTAGATTGCTCCAGAATGACTACTTGATCAGAGTAATCAAGGAGGAAACAATCTAATGCCCCATACTTACCTTTGTCTTCAATATTTGAATACCTGGCCAGGGAATCAAGTACTGAGATTAGGTAGTATGCACCATATATTATGTCACGGTCCAACCTTAGACACCATCCTAATCCTAGTCCTAGTGTCCCTATAGACTCGACGAACCTAGAGATCTGATACCAAACACTGTAACACCCCATCCACAACAAAACACGATTACATGCTAACCAGCAGATTACTGAAAAACACAGGAAATTTAAACTGATTCACGGGAAGCACCACAAGATGAAACATATAATAACTTAGCCAACACTTTTCATTTCATGGCGTATTTCCAAGGTTCTACAACATAATTTCCCATCATTGCGTTACATGAAATAACTGTTTGCCATGATGTCTTACATCAAGGTACATACCGGGAACCGTACATCGATCTTTGTACAAGACACATCGAAAAGCTCTCCCAAAGACCTGAGTGTACATGGACGACACATATGACTCTACTTCTAAACACTATCTATCCCACCAGGTATGATACCTCTGCATAACATCCATAGCCACAAGATCTTCATCTCGCCAAGCACATCCACCTAAAAATGGTTATTGACCAGCAGGGTGAGACACACAGTCCCAGTGAGAAACATAACCCTCTACCAACTTTATTATGATCACATATATTTGATATAAGCAGACTATAAGAGCAGTATACCGAGCAGGGCTAATCTTACCAAGATATTTATGAGGCCTATAACCAGGTACTCTTTATGGAATATGATTGACAAGATAAGCTTTATAAGATCTCATCACATGATATAAGGTTCATATGATAAACTGCAGATTATAGCTAGATCAACTTGTACAAACAAGGCCTCAACCAATGTTCTGTATTTGCCCTAAGTAGGATACTATATGGCTTGATTATGAATTATTATGCCCTGAGGAAGTGAGTCATACCGCTCAGATCCAACCGATGGCTGTGAAACCCAGAGCTGGTGCCATACAAGGTCAATGGAAGAGCCAGACTCCACGACCTCACCACCTCGTGGTCAGTGCACGAGAACCAAAGCAAGACCACAATCTCATGCTGAAGTGGCCTCAACCATAGGGTCAGCTCCCGTAGGCTACCCTTTCTCTATCCCGCCTTAGTACAGGTCTCAGTGCTAGTATATCTGAGCCACAAGCCAGTTCACCATGCTCCCTAAGCCATGAACACATTCATGCTCTATCACACTGAGCCATGGGCCTGTTCACCATGCTTTATCTATCCTGAGTCTGCAACCACAGCTGCACTCAAATTCTCTCTATTTTAGGCTAGGAGAAACCTCACATATTCAACAATATGTGCTCCGGATTAACCCGTAGGAGAACCCGTTTCGCCATCACCAGCTTCTGACGATGATGGATCTATGGCCAGGGCAAACTACATGAAGGTTCGTCTGTAATTTAGTTAACATATTTTAAGTGGATTGCAAGATTCAACCAAGTTGTATAACATGCAAACTATAATAAGAATAAACAACATGAAACTCAATATCATGCTTTTACTATCATTAACATCATCCTGATCCATCACAAGGATCCAACATTACATGTTACCACTTGGCCTCTTGCCATTCATATAGACCCATCTCAAGGGTCACCACATTGCCATGGGATCTCAATCCCTCATCACATAATGCCACTGCCTCTCAAGGCTTACATCATCACCATGGGATAGCAATCCCTTATCTCAACATCAGAGGATAACACCTCAACTAGGCACTCAGCCTTAATCAGGTCCTCAGACCTTTCACATTATACTTGCTGTTACATGTTATCTTTTCAACATAGTTATCATCATTATTATTCAGTCATTGCACATTCATCAAGTGCTACATAAAGCACATAATTATATAATCACCATAGCTCTTACCTGGCTATGAATTCAATATACCTGCATAGTTAGCTTGCATAAAAAGAGATAACCAGATTACCAAGCATGGAACATATTGGTATTATCATGCCATCAGGAATTCAGGTGTACATAATTGGAACATCATCCATGTTCATATATACATGAAATTCAAGGCTGTAAATGCAAGCAATGCAATTACATTATCATTACCAAATTGTGAGCACCCACCATGCCCCATATCTCATGAGCATATCTTTAATTATCCTATCATCAAGATTAAGGTTTATATATTGGTATATTCTTTCATCATTATGAACATATGTAGATTAATGTCATGACTGGTGTATTCATCAATACACCACAGCTATCAAGCACATCATCCCTAAGGATTATCTTAAGGATCATACACCATAACCTACCATCCAACCTTATCAAAGGTTCATCTATCATTACCCATAAATAACCACTGCACAAAGATCCACAATCCACTTCATCTTGGCTCATCATACTTTTATTATTAAACATGAGCACACATCATGGCCCATATCTGTGGTCATATACCTGTGCCACCTTATTATGTGTAGTAACATCATATCAACATACCAGGTTTCACAACCTATCATCTTATTTCATTTATTAACATAGGTGCAAAGTTCAAGGTGATTAAACCATATTACATATATCATTATAATTAATAGAGATGTGACCACATACATTAGCTATATGCATTTCGGATCATCAGAACCCTCACCAAGGCTCCCGCAACCCTCATCAAAGATCTGGAGGCAGCGCCACCCCTCACCAAAAGGTATATCAGGTATGGTCATACTCTCACCAAAGGATGCATCGGCTAGGGTTTCCCAACCCTAAGCAAGCTTACCACCATATCGGCCAACCCATCACTTCACCTATCATACAACTAGAACCCACCAGTTCACATGGTGTCGGGCAAGGTGTACCATGTATCAGCAGATGTTATTGGCCCAAGGGCCTATCATGCACAAGGATCAGGGTTAGGGTTACTCTATCAGCTAACCCTCAACCTTGATCATAACGGCCAAATCACAATGCCCAAGGCACCCCTATTGTGCAAACATCTCCATGTCATTCAAGGGTCATCCATATCGTCCAGGGCACCCATGTCGTCCATTATACCTTATTGGTCATGGACATGTTGGCTACTTAAACAACATATCGACCAACACTACTAAGATTCTCTAAAACACCATCATCTCGACACCACAGACCACTTCATATTGCCAAGACCTAATACATGGTGTGTCGTGCAGAGCACACATCAAGATGTAACGCCCAAGCCCCAAACTCCACAAAAGGGTAATGGCCAAGCCCAACTAAGCATATCGATCAAAGGAACAGTACCACTAAGATACTCACTAAGGTGTACTACCATCATGGCTATCGACTAACCACCACAGCAGCCCTATCGGTCAAAGGGGTGTCGCCCCAAGGTGCCCTACTACACAATCATCTTTGTATCGTCCATGGACCATTTCTATCGGCCAGGGCACCAAGAACCATGTCGTTCATAGACATGTAGTAGCATAACAGCTAGCATCTAGGGTTAGCATGTCAAACATCATGCCATATCATCCATCCCCTCATATCGGAAAATCTTACTAAGACAAGGTGGTGTCGTCCAAAGCTTGTGTCGGGCACCAAGCTATCAAAGTCTATCGGCCAAGGCCATGTCGGGCATCAAGGTACAACTATTACCAACTCATCATATCATCCATATGTCTAGGTCATAGGATCACCTTGCAAGTCCAAAGGAGAGAAATGGGTGTTGCCATAACCATCAACCAAAGCATAGGCTATAGAACAAGGTACTGTATCGGGTAAAGACCCATATCGGGAAACCTAGTTGTAAAGACCAAAGACTCATATCATGTAAGTCATCTTCAACCTCTAGCCATTCAAAGAATTAAGTATAAGAACAACATATGGATAGTAGTAGAATGTGGCCATCTCTATCCTAATAGATCTCAAGCTCCACATGCACAAACATCATAAAAGATGGGTACCAAATTAAGGAACAAGATCAATATATGAGCATATGGAGTGTATATACAATAGAGATGGTTAAGAGTCATGTAACCCGCCTTAAGAGGATCTCCAAGAAAAACATCAAGCTTCTTGGTCCAAGCAGTAAACTCACGTTCTTCTCCAAGAACAACACCCATCCAAAGCTCCAAACATGCCTTCGGCACCATCATCATCACCTCAAGAAACAAAGGAAGAAGAAGAAGAAGAAGAAACCATGGTTATATATAGCTCAAGAAGAAGGAAGGAGGAGAGATAACCACGGAATTGCTTACTCTTATCAAGGGCCTATCCATGGCTGAAAGGGGAAGAGGAAGGTGAAGAAGATAGTACAAGGAAAAACTAGAAAAGAGGCATGACTCACCAAGGTCGGATCTTGAGCAAGGAGTTTCCATGGCCAAGGAGCTCGCCCCTCTAAGCTCCATGGGAGTCTTCCTTAGCTCCCAAAGCTTCCATGATCGTCCCATATAGGTAGGGGAAGGAAGGTGGCTGAAAAGGGTTGCTTGGCTAAGGAGGAAGGGGGTTATATACACCAAGGGAGAGAGAGGTAGCAAGGGAGAGGTGGCATAACCACATAAACCAAGGTGCCACTTGCTCTAGCTCATAACGCTACTTGTTGCCACCCTAGAAGCTCATGCATGGCCTAGTGATACACTCTAGGATGTGTATCGTTCAGCTGGGAAGCTTCCATGGCCGACACACCTCTCTTGGGTGACACACCTTCAAGCCTTAGCCGATACACTAAAGGACAAGGTGGCCTATGTGACATATATGTGATATAAAGACCATATAGAGATGTCACTCCTCATCTATCAACCAAACAAGGCGCCCCTACCTCCATAAATGTTCTAGATGATGAAAAACATAAGGGAGGTGATTCTAGAGCTGATAAATTGCATATTAACCCTCCACTTTGGGTAATTTGCAATTTACACCAAAACTAGCACATAAAGCATAAACATCAACCAACCAAGCTCAAACTTGAAACATAGGTCCTCCACAAGGTGCCCCACAACATCATTCTCTTTCTAATGATGCAAGAGAACTAAAGGCATGCTTTACATGTGACATATTTCAATATAACCTCTTACTTTGGGTAAATTGAACTTTGGTCCAAAACAAGCAAACATTATTCAAACAACATCCAAACGGGACCAAACTGAAAACATGAGCTTGTCGCATGATAACAAAACATCTAGAGAGATTAGATTAAGGTTCTAAGCACCTTTAATAAGCAAAGCAAAGTGGGTTAGCCCAAAACCTGGGTCAGGGTCCTTACAAATTTTTCATTTGCAATTGCTCGATCTAATCGTTCTTGCAATCACCCATGTTTGTAAGTATATTGTACCCCTAAAAAATCAAGGTCAGATAGTCCCACCTACATAAGTGTATCATTAAACACCATGGCCTCATTGAAATTGTAAAGGTCACTATCATATTTTTCAGAGGGGAGAAACGTGGTGTTGAAATCCCCCATTACAACCCATAGTTCAGTGATTTTAGTGTTTGCTTCAATGAGATGCTTCCACAAAAGTTGTCTAATTGAGTGGTGAGGATTGGCATACACAAATGAGATAACAAATCAATTATTTACACGACAAGTTATAAATTGTTTGTGGCTTGGTAGGACCTGAATTCGTAGCTCCTTATTCTTCCAACAAACCCATATTCCTCCTGAAAATCCTCGGGCATCCACCCGTTGTGAGAACTTGAAACTGAGCTTCCTGATGGTCCTAAGAGCTGGGTTGGTGCTAATCCTAGGTTCCAAGATTACGATGATGTTTGGGTTACTCTCTCACATGAGACTCCTAACATCATTGCACCTATCTTTATTTCCAATGCCCCACATGTTCCATCATAAGATCTGCATCCTTGGTATGTGTGAGAGAGTCAACTCTATCTTATCAGATAGTCGTCTCTTCTGGTGCCTTGTTTTCCTTCCTCTCCTAAAACATCCTTGTATTCTCCTTCCGCATCCTTCTTGTTTCTCATTATACCATCTCGATCTTCATTCTTTGATGTGCATTATGTGAAGTCCTCTACTATAGATTTTGTTGAGGCCATTCTGTGACTTCTTCTAGTCGGACCACCATTGTCAGGAGGCTTCAATTTTCCTTTTCTCTTAGTTTTGATTTTATTTCCAGAACCCTCCTTCCTAGGTATAAGCACTTTATTCTTTTCTTTGTCTCCTTTGATGTTCTTTGTTTTCTTCCATCTTGACGTTACTGTCATTATTTCCCCCTCGTTCTACTCACCTGTAGTATGCACTTCCTCCTCAGCCCCCATGCCATCATCATAGTCATCTATTGCTATTACTTCATCAATGTAAGGATGGACCACCATGTGCTTCTCTCCCAAGCATTGTGCTTCCTCATTATTCTTGTGTGCTTCCTCGTTGCTTCTTATCGTAGAGTTCGTGATGTCCCTCAAAATGGAATCATGCTCTTTCACCGTACACGTTCTCTCACTATTCACTTTTGACTGAGATTTTTCCTTCTCCACACCTTAGCTGTCCGGGTGTGGATCATTGGATCTCCTCCCTGGTTATGTTGGCTACCTTTAGCACTTGCTACTTCCTCCTAAATATCTTTACATAAACTTGAAAAACGGTTATATCCCACCTCGATGGTGTTCATATCTGAGTGTCTGTGTTGCCTCCCTCCTCCCTTATGTTTCTAGTATTGCCATCCTCCTATAGCCTCATCCACAGATATACAATCTACCTATGGTGTTTCTACTTTGGTGGGAACATACTTCTCTCCTATCTTAGCCATTTGTTTCTTGTAGTTCTTGGATATGTGCCCCTCCATACAACAGATGGTGCATGCCCACGGGAAGCCTTCATAAATAACTTCTTACTTGACTCCATTGATCAGTATGGATCTAGCTAGATGTTTGGTCGTATCAATCTCTATTGTCAATCTGGAAATCTAACTCCGAGTTTTATTTTCAGTATGGCTGTCCACTTTCACCAGGCACCCCAAAGCCACCCCTATATAAGTGAACATTGTGGGTACATAAAGATGTAATGGAAGATTAATGATTCTCACCCATGTGACAATGTAGTCCCGAAAGGCTTCAGTCGGCTTGAAAGTTGAGTACCACTCCCACACTACCACATTACTTCCAAAGAGATTCCATGGACTGCCTGTGAGGGCCATGTTGAAGTCATGTTGGCATGAAAACTGCACCACAAAGTGTCCTAACTCAAGTTCAACCATATTGAATCTGCCCTTGATTTTCCATAAGAGCTTGAGATGATCTCGTAGAATCATGTAGCCTATCTCTATCCCAAGTAGTCTGACTACCACCGTGTATCTCCAAGGTCGGACCAAGCCCTCCTCCACTTTAGGTTCAATTGATATCTCTAGGGTTCCATCCATTTCCCCAAACATAACCGCTCCTAGCGGTAAATCATTCTTGAACAACTTCTCAAGAAAGAACTCATCATTTATGCCATTCTGATTGGTATTTGCCAAATCCTCAACATGGATAGTGTTCCATCTGACAAACTTCTCAGCGTATGTTCGTGAGGAAAATGATACGGCGGCCCCTTGGTCTTGATTGCTAGTTTTCCCATCTATTCCTGTAAGGGAAACCCCCTCCTCCATTTGAGTCATTTCCTTCATTCCAGTCATTGTGAAAGAGATCCCTACTTCCGGTATCGAGAACACTACCAATCCCGATCATTTTTGTGATGGGTGAATCCGGGAGCTTTCCCCCATAAGTCATTCTCCAATAGTCTTCCCTCCCCGATCATTGCAATTATCTTTCATGCTTGCTCTAGGATCCAATTATCTATCATCCCCATCACCCCCAAGTCACCCGTCGTATCCCCACAGCCCCCGTCAAACCCTAGCACCATAAATTACAACATCTCTTTTTGTTCCACTTTGTTTTCTTTTAATTTTATTTTTATTATTGAATATTTGGGCTCACCTTTACTCTTGTCTCATGTCAAGGTTATTTAGTTTGGAAAAAAGTATGTGGATTGGTTGATCTCCCAACTAGTTGATCCAAGTTGGTGTTTGATTCAAAATTCAAACGTTTCAATTGTCACCCATGATGAATGAACCAAGAACTTCACCTCACGAGCCAATTGACTCACACTTTGAGATGACCGTTTCAAACTAACACTAGACTAA
The DNA here is from genome assembly GCA_963693085.1 of Alisma plantago-aquatica. Taxonomy (NCBI): domain Eukaryota; kingdom Viridiplantae; phylum Streptophyta; class Magnoliopsida; order Alismatales; family Alismataceae; genus Alisma; species Alisma plantago-aquatica. The sequence continues at coordinate 653,593,451 of OY856411.1, forward strand.
AGAAAAAAGATCGCTTCAAATCCCCCACATCGAGTGAGTTGAGTGACTCAACTATGGAATTGATCAATTCAACATTCATGAAGATTCTATAAAATCAGCCATTTGAGGGGGATGACTCACACACTCAAACTAGAAATTAGTCCCCAACCAAAGGTCCCTCACCCAAGCCTCCCCATTAGAGCAGCCACTACCACCTAAAGTTGATTGTGAGTTCAGTGATCCATGACAAGACAACCACCTCTGCCATCCCTTTCCACCTCCACCTCCAATGAGTCTACAACCTGCCACTCAACTGACCACCAACAAAGAATCCTCACAACCAAAACACACCCCCTTCTCCTTCCCTACCAAAACCGAGTTGGTCTCTGCTCCTTCATCTTCTTTATCTTTGACTCTGACTACCTGCACCTACCATTTTCATCTTGTGAGTGGAGCAATCCAGTCTCTAAGTTGGGCAACTAGCACATAGTAGAAGGACCTTCTTACTGACTGAGATGAGCAATTCATCACCAAATGGGTGATTCATGACACACATCAATGCTACTTCTGTAGATCGAGTCGGGCGTTCCACTCTCCAAGTCGAGTGACTCACTCACACCTCACAACCAACGCTCGACTTCTCCCATCATGAGTTGAGTGACTCTGACTTTGAGTCTAGCAATTCATCACCTCATGCAGCAACAACATGTCACAGGAAGGCTCATGTGGCAACCTCTTTAACCATGTCCTTAAGGGTAAGTCCATTGGAAAGAAATGCTTCCATCGTGAGCACCCTCATTCCATGAGATCTACGGCTGGAATCCACATCCAGCAGCCAACCAGTGTGTTCTCACCTGACATTACCAAAGAAATGTTCCCCTGACGCCAAAGAAGTAGACAAGATTATCCATAAGGTAGAGTCTGTCCAAGCTCCTCACCATGATCCAAACTCTCTTACTCTGTGCCTACAAAGAACCAAAACTTAGATCCTACCCTATCCCACGAGCAAAAAGCTAGTTAGGTTGTTCTTCAGGTGTGAACAAACAAGGATACACCTTAAGTAATAATTTAATTATGTGGAAACTTGCAAGTAAATCATGAATTATATTACATATATTTTCTTTACCAACATAACAAAAAATGCTTTGGGTAACAAATTGTGAGTTTATGAACATTAATAATGTTATTTGATCCAAATAAATATCCAATTAATAAACTTAAAGAGATAAATAATAACTATTTAAAATAATAAATAGTGGAAATAATTGATAATGGGCTAAGTTTCACAAGAGGAATATTATTTGGATAAGGATAACTTCAGATTACTTTTCTATGGGTTTGTTTTGGCTTGGAGGCCAAGTTTCTAAATTTTGAGGTAATAATAACTACATCTATTTTATTTAGAAAAGAAAAGGTGGGTTTCCTCCAAAATATGAAATGAAACATTTAATGACTCCAAAACTAGAAAACTAATTTCGAATTCATAATATACATGTTAAAATAAGCCTATGTGTAAGTTTTTAACTAATTTGGAAAATATTTAATGTTCTAATGTATTTAGGAGAGAGAAAGTGTATATAAAGCCCAAAATATTAAATAATGTGATAATCAATCTCGAGAGATGAAATTAATAGCAAATTTGTGTCCAATATGCTTAAGCTTACTTGAGGGTGAAGTTTCACCAAAATTGGGTAATTCTAGAAGTCTCTAATGTGATAAGAAAGAGACAATATGATTTACTTTAAAAGAAATAAATAGAATATCTAGAGTTTGAAAAGTGAAAAATAAGGCCATATTTAGATTCTACATGTCCTAATAGGCTAGGTGTCAAATTGAAATTAATTTGGAGTTTTTTTTGCATCCACAAACAAGGAGAGAGAAAAGAAAAATAATTTAAATAAAACTTTAGTTTGAATATGATTTGGAATGCATTTATTGTGTCACATGGTTATTTTTTTTGTTCATGATCTGGACAGTTGGATCTGCGATCCAATGACTACCAATCATCTTCTAGCTTGAGCCAAATTAGGAAATAATCCCAATTTACACGAGATTTCAAATTGGGATTTCTCTCTCTTTTCTTAACCTCTGATCAAGGTTTTTTTTTTCTCCTATGCATTTCTTATTCTATTCCTCACATATCTATACCCTTCTTGAGATCCATCATTGGAAATTAAATATTTGCCCAAATCTTGGACCGCAAGTCTCTTCGGTCGACGTGGCTGTGCTCATACACAAACCCTCACCTTTAAATAGCTATACCCTGATCATCCTTGATTAATTTCCAATTTCTCTATTACTCATGTCTTTGGATGCCAATGATCATGATTGGATCTTGGTTTTGCGGCTGGCAGTGCGTCCTCTCCTCATCACCTCTGAACAAATTGAACCCAAATGTGAGTATAGTTCCTTCTCCTCTTTATTTCTATGTTCTCATTTTCTCAAATTGTCTCTTATAGCAAGTTCGCCAAAATCTCACGAGCTTTCTCTCATTTCTTATGGTGTGAATGAGGAAGGGGACAAATCCTCCTTGTGGATTCTCTATTTTGCCCTCAATTTTTTCTCACCCAAGGGTATCCTTATCTTTTTGCGGGTTTTGTTTTTCACATTGGTTGAAGCCAAGCAGGTGTGGATCGGTGACTTGGCCACCTGTGATTGGGCCAATTAACGCAGGCTCGTTCTTTCTTATACTTTTCTATCGAGATTACATGCTTACGTGTAATTATGGAATTTTCTGATTGGTCGACATTGCAAAAATCATATTTTTTAATCCACTTGACCAAAAATTAAGTAAAAATATTTTTTGGAATAAAAAATGTGATATTCCTAATAAAAATAGTTTCAAAGCATGTTTCCATGTTTTTTCAAAGGGTTATTTTTGAGAAATGAAATAAATATCTAAATTCATAAAAATTGCAACTTAATCATAATAACTCCAAATTTGACATAAAAATTTGTTTTCTTGATCAGGAGAATCTAATAAATTGTTTGGTATAGGTTTTGTGACCAAAATTCAAGGTTTTTCAAAAGGTTTAAAGTTAGGCTTTTCTTTATACATATATGAATTATAAACCCTAATACATGTGAATAATTTGAAATTAGGAAGAAGAGATCATGGAAAAAACTAGGTTGTTGAAGAGTGTTTCTACGACTCTGGTTTAAGGTATATTTACATCTCCTATTATTCACACTGAGCAATTGGCCTACTTTTATCGTTCTCCTGGTCCAATGGACAAATAGCCTACACAATATCTCTTTTTCTTTTGAAAATATATTTCAAGTGGAATACTTTATTTACCTCTGATCTTGTGATCATTCTACTCTGATTGGACATTGTTTTGACTCTATCTTATACTTTGTTCATGATGGAACTCTTCATGGTGATATGTGCTATTCTTTCCCAATTTTGTGGTGGATGTTTACATTGTCCATTTATGTGATGGCAATCTTGTTTAATCTGACTTAACTTTTAACTTGCCCCTACATTAAGCATGTTATGTGATTCAGTAACCCTAGAGTAGTATAAATGCTTTGGATTTTGGGTTATGTACCCTTATTATATTTTTAGGGATGGAGGTTTTGTACCGCATACCCGAGTTTTGTGCCCACACTTTATATATTGTGGAGTTTGGTTATGTGTCATTCTCTATAAGTTTTGAGTTTATGAGGCTTGGTGGCCATTTTCTTTATATTCTTCTAGTGCTATGCTTATCTCACATGCATGCATGTTGATGTTATTGAGGATGGGTTATGTTCCTTAATTTCATGATTTGTGCTTATGTGGCACAACTTTGTTGTTTTATTTATGGAAATTATCTCTTTTGTTCTCATATATTTGCAATTCATCTCTCTTGATGCCCACTCGGGATGTTATTTCCTTTCCTATGGGAAGCCTTTTAGTTTGCTGTCCTTTTTTCATAATGTTTCTCAATTCATATTTTGTATGCACATACCAACTTTTTGTTGATGTCATCTATTTTTCTCCTTTTGTGGGGTACTCTTTGATCCCCATGTGTTGGACAAGGAGAGGACAACCAAGGTGAACCTGGACAACAACAATTGTAGCTAAGATTTTGGGAGACTATTTTGAGGTGGCTAGGTGATCCTCACCTAGTCTTATGTTTAGTTAGTATTTTTTTATCTCGCCATGCGTGGTGAAGGTTAGTGATGATAACAAGTGTAATGGTTAGATACAATATAAGTTCTGTTGCTACTTTTGGTGTTATGATATATACATGTTGAATGAATTGGTTATCAACCCTTTTGTGAAAAATTTATGTTGGCATTTGGTTATATGGGATGATGCCTATTTATTTTAGTAGGGAGTGGATCCCTTATGGGATCTCACTCCTTACAACATGGTATCAATTCATGTGGCTATCAGTTATCTAACTATTTAAATCTTGTCTCCCTTAGGATGTCTACCTTTTTCATAGGTTTCTTATACCCAGCACCCTTGCCTTGTGTAGTCAAAACCCTTATGGTAGGAGATAACTCATTGGTTGACAACCTATATGGTCATGAAACACCCCAAAACTCTAGGTTTCGGATGCCAAGGATGAATCCTTTCTTTACCCCTCCGGTGACTCAAGTTAATCCTCCAATTGGGAGTGGACCATCAATAGGTTAGGAAGCCCCAACCTCTATTGCTACTAATGCAGACATAGTCATATCTCCTGAGTAAAAGTTAGCCATGCTTTGGCAACTTCTTACCACAACTATGACAGGGAAGATGAACAACCCACCTATGCCTAATAATCCTATGAGTACTCAATAATGGAATTCATGAAGATGCAACCACCCTAATTCAATGGTGAAGGTGAACTGGATATGGTCCATAAAGCTGATGACTGGGTGTTAGCAATAGAGTGTACTTTTGATAGTATCACATGCCCTCCACATCAAAAGTTTATATTTGCTTCATATGTACTAGATGGACCAACTCGAGTTTGGTGGAATGGGATAGCAAGGACTAGTGATGTCTCTACCATGACTTGGGAGCAATTTTTGGTGATTGTTTGTGGAAAGTACATCCGCATTGCTGCTCTAAAGAAGAAGGAAGCATTATTATATAGTTTGAAGTAAGGTTCCCTATTTGTTTCTGCTTATGTACAAAAGTGTTTGTTCCTTGAACGCTATGCATATGGACTTAGTGAAGATCGTAGAGCTGACCTATACCTACAAGGTCTTAACTACATGTGGATCATGCTCTTATTCCACAACTTTCGCTGACCTTTCAACATATGGTTGATAAAACTTTGGATGTAGAGTCTTACCCATGGTTTCAACCAAGGAAGCTTGATAAGAAGAGAAAGTTCTTAGGTGAGAATCAGAAGGAGGATATGTGTTCTTGGTGTGGTGGATATCATCCTCCATGGAAGTGCTGTCGAGATAGAAATCAAGCAAGATATCAACATGAGTGATATGCCATCATTACAATGAACCATGGAATATTCACCCTAGATACCACCAGGTACACAATGAACATGCACCAACTCAACAATGACCTTATGTACCTCCTTAAAGTAATGGCTAGAACAATAAAGGAAGACTTGTTGAGAGACGTGCTGGAAGAGACTTTGCTTTGGATGGCGAAGAAGTTATTGAAGAAGATCATGTTGAAGGTAACCCATAATCTCTTAGTTAGACTTTAAAGATATGTTTTCTATTCCCCATAAGTGCCTTGAAGAGGAAAGTAATGTAGTATATGAGTTTTGGAAAGAATTTCTTTTAACCTATAGTGTTGTGTGACTTAGTAGGTAAAACCTTTCAAGGGGTGGAGTATAGGTGATTATTTATGTTGGGCTAATTAGATTTCTAGGATGAAATCATTTAAAGGGGTGGAGTGTTGTAGTGAACCATAACTTAGATCCTACCCTATCCCATGAGCAGATGGCTAGTTAGGTTGTTCTTTAGGTGTGACCAAACAAGGATACACCTTATGTAATAATTTAATTATGTAGAAACATGTAAGTAAATCATGGAGTATATAACATATATTTTCTTTACCAACATAATGAAATAAATAATATGCTTTGGGTAACAAATGATGAATTGTTTAACTTTAATAAGGTTGTATTATCCAAATAAATATGGAATTAATAAACTTAAAGGAAAAAATAATAACTCTTTAAACAAGATAATGTGATATTGAATTATTTAGTACAATAATTAGTTTCAAATAATTGATAACGGGATAAAATTCATAAGATGAATACTAAATGGATAAGGATAACTTCAATTCGTTTTCTATGGGTTTGTTTTGGAGGCCAAGTTTTACAATTTTGAAATAATTATAACTACATATATTTTATCTAGAAAAGAAAAGGTGAGATTCCTCCAAAATATGAAATGAAACATTTAATGACTCCAAAAAAGAAAACTAATCTCAAATTCATAATCTACATGTTAAAATAAGCATATGTGTAAGCTTTTAACTAATTTGGATAATCTTTAATGTTCTAATGTATTTAGGAGAAAGAAAGTGTATATAAAGACAAAAATTTAAATAATATGATAAATAACCTCAAGAGATGAAATTACTAGCAAATTTGTGTCCAATATTCTTAAGTTTTCTAGAGAACAAAGTTTCACCAAAATTGGGTAATTCTAGAAGTCGCTAATGTGATAGAAAAGAGAAAATATGATTTACTTTAAAAGAATTAAATAAAATATCCAGAGTCTTCAAAACCAAAAAATAAGGCCATATTCAGATTCTACGTCCAAAATGGGCTAGGTTTCAAGTTTCAATTAATTTGGAGTTTGTTTGTATATTCAAATGAGGAGAGAGAAAAAGAAAAAAAAATAATTAGAATAAAACTTTTAGTCCAAATATAATTTGGAATGCATTTAATGTCTCATGTGCTCATTTTATTTTTTATTTTTTATGCGTGATATAGACCATTGGATCCACGATCCAATGACTATAGGTTGTCTTATTAATTGAGCCGAATCGGGAAACAGTCCCAGTTTACACGAGATTTCAAATAGGGATTTCTCTCTCTCGACCTCCGATCGAGATTTTTCTTCCTATGAATTTCTTAATTAATTCCACATATATCTATACCCTGCCCGATATTGATCATTATGAATCAAAGAGTTGCCCAAACCTTGGACCACAAGTCTTTTGGTTGACATGACCTTAATCATACACAAACCCTCACCTATAAATAGTTGTACCTTGATCATCCTCGGTTGATTCTTGAACTTCCTATCATGCCAATTTCCCTCTTTCTCATGTGTTTGGCTGCCGATGATCATGATTTGATCTAGGGATTGTGGTGACTGGTGCTTTCTCTCCTTGTTGCCTTTGAACAGATTGGACCCAGCTGTGAGCACAATTCCTTCTCCTCTTTCTTTCGATGTTCTTGTTTTCTCAAATCGTCACTTATAGAAAGTTTGCCCAAATCTCATGAGCTTGCTGCTCGTTTCTCATGGTGCGACTAGGGAAGGGGATGAATCCCCCTCGTGGATTCCCTATTTTCCCCTCGATTCACTTCTTTCCTTTGTTTTCTCTGCCAAGGGTATCCTTGTCTTTTCATGGGTTTATCTTCGGCTGAAGACACATGGGTATGGACCGGTGACTTGGCTGTTTGTGATTGGGCCAAGTCACGTGGGCCCTTCCTCTCTTATCGTTTTCTCACAAGATTACTTGCTTAAGTAGAATTATGGAATTTTCTTATTGGTCGATATCGCAAAAATCATATCTTTTAATAGACTTGTCTAAAATTAAGTAGAAATATGTTTTAGAATTAGAAAATTGTGATATTTCTAATAAATATAGTTCCAAAGACCGATTTTCATGTTTTTTAAAGGGTAATTTTTGAGAAATGATATAATTTATAAAATTCATAAAAATTGCAACCTAATCATAATAAATCCAAATTTAACATAAAAATATGTTTTCATGATTAGGATAACATAATAGATTGTTTGATCTAGGTTTTGTGACCAAAATCTGAGATTTTTCAAGAAGGTCTAAAATTAGGGTTTTCTTTATGCATATATGAATTATAAACCCTAATACATGTAAATAATTTGAAATTAGGAAGAAGAGATCTTGGAAACAACTAGGTTGGTGAAGAGTGTTTCTAGGACCCTAGTTTAAGGTGTGTTTGCATCTCCTATTTTTCACATTGAGCAATTGGCCTACTTTTATCTTTCTCTTGGTCCAATGGAAAAATAGCCTACACAATATATCTTTCTCTTTTGAAAATATATTTCAAGTGGAATTCTTTATTTGCCTCTATTCTTGTGATCATTCTTCTCTGATTGGACATTGTTTTGACTCTATCTTATACTTTTTCATGATGGAACTCTTCATGGTGATATGTGCTATTCTACCCACTTTTGTGGTCGATGTTTATATTATCCATTTATGTGATGGTAATCTTGTTAATATGACTAAACTTGTTACTTGCCTCTACATTAAGCATATTTTGTGATTTAGTAGCCCTAGAGTGCTTTGGTTTTTGGGTTATGTACCCTATTATATTTTTGGGGATGGGGGTTATGTGCCCCATACACAGGTTTTGTGACTACACTTTTCATATTAGGTAGTTTGGTTATGTTCCATTCTTTATCAAGTTTCAAGTTTATAAGGCTTGTCCGCCATTGTATTTATATTGTTCTAGTGCTATGATTATCCCACATGCATGCAGGTTGATGTTATTAATGATATTTTATGTTCTCTAATTTCATGATACATTCTTATGTGGCACAACTTTATTGTTTTATTTATGGCAAGCATCTATTTTGTTCTCATTTGTTTGCAATTCATTTCTCTTGATGCCCACTTGGGAAGTTCTTTCCTTTCATATGGGAATCCTTTTAGTTTGAAATCCTTTATTTTGTAATGTTTCCCAATCCATATTTAGTAAGAACATACCGTCTTTTTGTTGATGTCATCTATTTTTCACCTTTTGTGGGGTATAGTTTGATCCCCATGTGTTGGACACGGAGAGGACAACCAAGGTGGACCTGGACAACAACAAGAGTAGCTGACATTTTGGGAGACTATTTTGAGGTGATTAGGTGATCCTCAACTAGTTCTATTTTTACTTAGTTTTTCTTTTATCTCACCCTCTATGGTGAAGGTTAGTGATGATAAGAAGCTTGTAATTGTTAGATACAATCTAAATTATGCCGCTACTTTTGGTGTTATTATACATACATGTTGAATGAATTGGTTATCATCCCTTTTGAGAAACATTTACATTGGTTTTGGGTTATGTGGGATGATGCCTTTATATTTTAGTAGGGAGTGAATTCCCTCTGGGATTCCACTCCTTACAGTGCCCGCCGCTTATTGCCCCTCATCTAGGAAACTATGTCTAGTTTGTGGACAATAACCATGAGGCGTGGTTTGCTATAATGTTCAACATTGGTGTCACTCTTTCCAAATGGGATTCCATTGAGGCTTTCACCACCCTCAACATCTGAGACTCGGTCGAACAGATCCTGCACAAAAACCTCATCCCCCAGTTACTTTACCGGATCCTCTCTGTCTTCAATGATCTCACTCTAGTGTTCATGTCTATGTTTTGCCATCTCCAATACACACAAGGGGATTCCAACTATATGTTCATGACTTTTGGGGAAGATGTAGAAGTCTCTTCTAGGAAGATCACCTCCCTCATCCTCGATAGTAGCAATAATTATTGGTTATCATGATTCATGGAGCGCTCTCATTCTGCTACTCACAACAGGTATATCTTGGACAAATTTTGGGTTGACATTACCAAACTACCCCCAAGTTGGTAAAGGGACCTAAATCCTCAAGTATCCACAATCCAATTAGCCACTACCTTCACTGGATCCTTTCCTGTACTATCTACAGTAGGCCAAGCACTCAGGTGACTATCACTTAGACATACCTCTACACATTGTAGTGTCTTCTTCATGATGAGACGATCAAATGGGGGAGTGCCATCTTGGAATGTATTGGCACTCAGGCGAGCCACAATACTACTTCAGCCTTCTCATCATCGCCGTAACCATCTTCTTTGGCTTCACTCATAGTCCCTTCCAAGCGATCCAACTCAAGGGGACTCAGTATTTGATTGACATTCTTTATCTGAATGGAAGCCAAAAACTTTGCTATGGTTAAAATGTCCTATCTTGTATTCAAGGACTCCTCTATATACATTGAGCCTCCTTGACATGCCAAGTTGGTAATAGAAAACCTTACTTATGATCCATCTAACCTTCTGATACATATCTAGAGGTTTAATATTGAGAACCCCATCCCAGAGGTGCCATCCCAGAGCCCACTTCCCATCGACGAAGTACCTCCATGTAGGTAAATGATGATGAGACCAGACTTCCTCCTCATCCGAGATACAACACTCAGATGTGTACTACAAATAATATAGGAGATGAGGATCCCTATGGGTTCCATGATATCTAGTAGTATCTAGACCACATTCAACATGAGAAACAACGTCAAGGACATCAATTTATCCACATCTACCTCATGCAGTGTTTGCAGGAGTCCTGGCATGTCGACTACAACCATTGCTCTTCTAGCTAACCTTCCTATGAGGAGTATGGAGCCCATCAAGCTTACCATGACCCCAACTTCCCATATTGGGGGAACTACTATTACAACCCCGCTTCCTCTTTCGCTCCTCAACCATCTCGATATCCACCACCACAATAATTTTTTCCCTCCATCTTAGGTTTGGAATTTTCTCAGGATGAGAAAAATTTTAAGTCAGGGGTGGTGGTGGGTGGTACACCAATTCCACCCCTCTCCTCCTTTTATATCATTATCTCTTTTATCATTTTAGTTTGCAAGTAATTTGATTTTCAAAATTAGTATGCTTTTTGTTCCTTAATTATACAATTTGGCCTTTATCTAGTCGGCCAGATGAATATACTTGTTTTATCAATCTAACCCCCTTTGAATGCATGTTTGTAAATCATTTTTTTACAAATTAATATGACTAGAATGTCACCTAGGAACCCAAACTATCATTACTCCATGGAAACATCGGCAAGCCTTATTGCATTGATAAGAATCAAACACAAACTTTTCTGTCTTAAAATACCTATTAACTTATCATATCTTTTATATAATGTGGTGATGGGAAGAGTCAAACCAATACAATTACACTCTCCCAAGAAAGTTGGAGAAGGACAAGACCAATCTCCTTCTACCCTTCACCTCACGGAAAGGAAAATCAAAACCACTATATGCCAAACCCAAAGTCTGGGGTGGCATGCATCCTCTCTCACCTTTCTTCCATATCCCTCATAAATTTCATGGGGGTGTATCATCAAAAGATGCCAAAGTGCACTATGAAAAAAATGCAAATAATGTAATAGTAGTACATGAATTAAAATATCCCAAGTCTAAAAGAGGAGGGATCATCTTCTTCCATACCTCATTCATCTAAAGTTTACAAATAAATGTGAGTTTCAAAATAAATTGGGGATAAAGCCTATTTCTCTACAAATTCTTGAGATAGAAATAAGCTATTAAATATGTTTTAATAGGGAATGTGGAATTTTGTGTTTTGTGATTTTAGGATATTGGGTTTCTTGGCCAAGAAAGGAGATAAGGAATAAAGTAATGCTATTGGGTGAAGAAGTACATGTTGTTAATATGAATTGGAATATTGTTTCTTGAGGACAAGCAAGAATTCAAGTCTGGGATATTTTGATGAACGCATATTCATCCCTTTTTAAATTTATCTTTTGTCTTTTCCAAGAATTTTATCTTACTTTTGCCAAATTTCTAGAAAATAATTCAATTTACTCGCTCCATGCCCACTTATTAGAATTCTTATCATTTTTTCTCATATTTTTTTGATTCAAACCTCATTCACAATTTCTCAATGTCAAAAGACAAAAGCCTACTTCATTACTTGGAAATCTAATGACTATGGACTCAAAGTTAACATTTTCAAGCATCTTAACACTTGAGTCAAGTGACTCAGTCCATGAATCAATCGACTCACTTATGTAGATCACCCACTTCAGTACCCAGATCTGCCAATTCGTGGTACTGATCCATCCACTCAACATTCCATTCACCATCCAAATTGGCCAATTCATAAACTAAAATTGGCAATTCATACCATGAATCAGTCGACTCAAAAGTTTGAACTGGTCATTTCAAAGCTTTAAGTGACCGACTCAGTTCCATAGTGACCAAGTCTTGGTCAAATGGTGCGGTCACCATACCATCATGGATGTTGACCTACTTCCTGGGCCCTTGCAACCATGAATGTGATACAGGCAACTCAGATGCCCTGATCAATTGATTCAAACCCATGGAATGAAATATTTCTGCATACTCATGCCAACCCTAGAAGAGACCCAGGCTACCCCCCATTACTAGGGTTTGAGGAACTTCCTTGGACCTGCACCTATGCAAACACAGATCTAGCGATCCAAAACCCTAAGTTGATCGACTCGTGGTTTGTGGACATGCTTTCTCAACAATATCCAGTCACTTTTCTCCCCTCTCCTTAGCGTTTCACCACTCCTTCCCTTATAAAAGGAAGGGGACTACACAAGCGAATGGATCTGACTTTTTGTATCTTGTTCTTAGTTTTAACACTTTTTTATTTTCTTTCATAAATATCTGAATCTTTCCTAATCAATACAATTTTATACAAGGAAAAAGAATTAGTGATAACATTTTACCTGTATAAGAACCTATACATTCTAAGCACTTTATAAAGGGTAACAAGAAACTCAAGGATAAAATAATAACCTATCAAAGGACTAGAAGATTCTTCCAACGTGTCTAGTGTCAGTGATGGTGGCAGAGAAGTTGTTACGACAAGGATGTAAGGCGTTCTTAGCTCACGTTATGGATACCAAAGCAAAAGGCCCTAGCCTTGAGGAGGTGGCAGTTGTTCGAGAGTATGCAGATGTGTTTCCTGATGAGTTCCCCGATGGTCCTCCACCCCAAGAGATTGATTTCGAAATCAATCTGGTTCCAGGAACACAACCAGTTGCACAAACACCATATAGGATGGCTCCAGTAGAGATGGCAGAGCTAAAGAAGCCGTTACAAGAGTTGTTGGAGAAAGGTTTCATCCGACCAATTACATTGCCTTGGGGTGCTCCAATGTTGTTCGTTAAGAAGAAGGATGGATCGACGTGACTATGCATAGACTACCGACAGTTGAACAAAGTCACGATCAAGAACAAATACCCATTGCCAAGGATAGATGATCTGTTCGATCAGTTGTGTGGTGATACAGTGTTTTCAAAGATCTATCTACAGTCCGGATATCATTAGTTGAGGATTAAGGAAGATGACATACCAAAGTTAGCTTTTAGGACGTGGTATGGTCACTTCAAGTTTGTGGTTATGCCATTCGGGCTAACCAATGCGCCTGCTGCTTTCATGGATTTGATGAACATGGTGTTCCGTTAGTTTCTAGATCAGTTTGTTGTAGTCTTTATAGATGACATCTTGATCTACAGTGAGGACAGTCAAAAGCATGAACATCATCTTAGACAAGCATTGACTCTCCTTCGCCAGCATCAGTTGTATGCTGAGTTTAGTAAGTGTGAGTTATGGTTGAAAGAAGTAACTTTCTTGGGTCATGTGATATCTGCAGAAGGAGTTAAAGTGGACCCGAAGAAGGTGGAGTCGGTTGCAGAATGGGAACATCCAAAGATGCCGACTAAAGTTTGTAGTTTCCTGGGTTTAGCAGGATACTACCGGAGGTTTATAAAGGACTTCAGCATGATCGCGTTGCCGATGACAAAGTTGACTAGAAAGGATGTACCTTTTGTCTGGAATGATCATTGCCAACAAGCTTTCCAAAGTTTGAAGGAGAAGCTAACTAGTGCTCCAGGGCTAGTGCTGCCAGAGCCTGGAAAGGGCTATGTTGTTTTCTGTGATGCTTCCAAGAAGGGATTAGGATGCGTGCTGATGTAGGAAGACCATGTGGTTTCTTTTGCTTCACGATAGCTTAAGAAACATGAGGAGAACTATCTGACTCATGATTTGGAGTTGGCAGTAGTGGTTCATGCGTTAAATATTTGGAGACACTATCTTTATAGGGAAGTGTGTCAGGTCTTTACAGATCATAAGAACTTAAAGTACATGTTCTCACATAGTGATCTATACATGCAAAAACATCAATGGATGGAGCTGATCAATGATTATGACTGCACCATCGAGTATCACCCTGGTAAGGCGAATGTAGTAGCTGATGCGCTTAGCCGAAAGTCTTCTACTCTCCCTGTAAGGAAGGCACAGTTGAGTTCCTTGGTATGCCATAGACGGGATATGTTTGTCTCCTTGCTGTAGATGAATGTGCAGATGGAAGTTTCCTTGTTAGCAGGACTTTTTGCAAAGATGCAAGTCAAGCCTACGCTGATACAACATATCAAAAATGCACAACAAACAGATGATACATTACAGTTGATCAGGTCAGAGCTCGGTAGTGAAAAGCGTGATGGGTTCCATGAGTCTGAGGATGAACTAGTTTGCTATCATAATAGGATGGTGGTCCCCAATGCTGATGATCTGAGGAAGCTAGTGCTCAAATAAGCACACACCTCGATGTATGCTATGCATCCTGGAGTCACCAAGATGTATCACAATCTGAAAGACATGTATTGGTGGCCTGGCTTGAAGAAGGATGTGGCCGAGTTTGTGGCTAGGTGTGCGGTATGCCAGCAAGTCAAGGCTGAGCATCAGAAGTTGGCGAGTATGTTGCAACCCTTGCCAATAACGCAATGGAAATGGGATCATATAACCATGGATTTTGTGGTTGGTCTGCCAAGGACAACTAAGAATCATGATTCCATTTGGGTGATAGTGGACAGATTGACGAAGTCTTCCCATTTCATACCTATGAAGACAACATATACAACCAATAAGCTCGCTCGTGTATATGTAGATGAGATAGTACGCTTGCACGGTGTACCAGCAACGATAGTTTCCGACAGAGGTCCTCAGTTCACGAGTCGTTTCTTGGAACAGTTGTACAAAGCATTGGGAACACAGTTAAGGTTCAACACCACTTTTCACCCACAAACAGATGGACAATCTTAGAGGACTATTCAGACTTTGGAGGATCTTCTTTAGGCTTGTGTTTTGCAGTTCCTAGGTAGTTGGGATGTGCATCTCAGTTTGATAGAGTTTGCCTACAACAATAGTTACCAGTGGAGCATTGACATAGCTCCTTATGAAGCTTTATATGGCAGGAAGTGCAGATCTCCTTTATGTTGGTATGAGTCTGGTGAATATCAACTTTTGGGTCCTGAGTTAGTTTAGCAGACAACAAAAAAGATCAAAGTGATACAACAACTGCTGAAAGCAGCACATGACAGGCAGAAGTCATATGCAAACAATCACCGACGACCTTTAGAGTTCCAAGTAGGAGACAAAGTGTACCTCAAGGTCTCACCTTAGAAAGGCGTGTTAAGGTTTGGTCAGAAGGGTAAGCTATCACCCAGGTATATGGGGCCATATCCAGTAATAACACGTGTTGGTAAGGTAGCTTACAAGTTAGAGCTGCCACCAGAGTTGCACAGGTTACATCCAATGTTCCACGTCAGCATGCTGAAGAAAAGTCACCCAGATACAGGGACAGTGATACAACCATTCGAGGTTGAGCTTGATGAAGATGTGACCTATGAGGAAGGTCCTGTGATGATCCTTGACAGAAAAGTAAATAAGTTGAAGAGGAGGGACCTGGTTCTAGTAGAGGTTCTTTGGCATCATCGTGGCATTAAGGAAACCACGTGGGAGCTTGAGGAAGAGATGAGGAGGAAGTATCCCTTGCTTTTCTCTTCGGATTTTGAGGACAAAATCCCTTTGTAGAGGGTTATAGCTTGTAAGAACCCTGACCTCCGTTTAGGGATTATCCTATTTGCTTTGCTTAACCCTGGTGTTTAGTTGCTTGCTAATCACCTTTAGTGGTGATTAGGGTTTGTTTGTGCTTTGTTGAGAGCTGGAGGTGCTACTTGCAATTAACCCAAGTCTAGGGTTGTTGAGCAAGTCTGTCACCTTGAGAAGTGTTTCTCTCTCCTTGCTTGCTCTAGTGTTGAGAGGAAGGGTTGGGCTCGTTGCTGGAGTTGTTTTGGGCTTGGATGAGCTTGTTGGGCCTTGGGATGCCTTGCTTGAACCTTGCCCTTGCCTTGTTGGACTTTGTGTCGGGTAGGAATACCTTGTATCGACCTAGGTGTATCTCCTAGGGAGTTGTCGGGCATGGAGTTGAGGTGTGTCAGCCATGGACCCCTTTTACCCCTTTTGACCTCATTTGTGTCACCACTAGTGGACACTTGGTGCTTGATGCTTGCATGCGGCAATGACCTTGGACATGTGTCTAAGGCAATATGGAAAGGTGGCATTGCCCATGGACAAGTGTCCCTAGGAGGGCGACACCTTGCTTTGTTTTACCTTGGTTTATCCTCCATCCTCTCCTATATATGTGTTCCCTTTCTCTTGCTAAGGATCCCTTTAGTCCCTTGGTTTCCCTTCTCCCTTGGTGCACGACACCTATACCCTTGCTTAAGCTTGGTGGCTTATCCTTCCCCCTTGGAATCCTCTCCATCCCCTTGAGGTGGCTGGAGGTGGAGCTTGGTGCTAGGAGCTAGGAGCTTGCTTAAGGTGGGTTACATAACTCCTAACCCTAACCGTACTACCTTGTTCTATGTTCTTGTATGTTTCATATGCTCATAATCGGCCATGAATGTTCTAAGATAAGTTTCTTTCTTGTTGCACCTTTAATCTTGTGGTTAAGGTTGAGGTTTTGTACCTTTGTACCCTAGTTGGTTGAACCATGTTTTAGGTTTCCTTGTTGAGAAACACTCCTTTCTCTCCTTGGTCTAGAGGAGTGAGCTTGAGTTCCAGTAATATGGGCAATACCCCTCCCTCGTTTAAGTTGAGAGGTGAGCTTGTATTCTAGTTGCTTGAGCAATACCCTCCTCTCACCATGGACTTGAAAGGTGAACTTTTGTGTGGTTTAAGACCTTTGTTAGGGTTGATCTTTGTGGTTGCCTGATTGGTGTTAAGGAGTTGTGCAAGACCCCTCTCTCTTGATTTTTGAGAGATGAGCCATCTTCTTGATCAATTAGGGTATGGTGCCCTTGTGCTTGAGGTTGAGGATGATCTTGTGGGGTTGTAGTCTGCACGATATGGCCTTGGGATGGTGCTGCCCGATACCTCTCTTGAGCTTGAGTTCTGGTTCATTTTGAGGAGGATGTGTTGGGCGTCACACCTTGGTTCTTGCATGATAGATGAGGCTAGTTTGGTTGGATGATAGGCTCTCCCTTGGTGCCCTTGTCTTAATGGATGATGTGTGGTTTTGTGGGCATTATAGGGTTGGCCTGGGCGCCATGGCTCTAGCCATCAGAATAGTTGTCGCTCGTTGCAACCCCTAACACCTAGTGCACGACACACATAGTACACGATACACTTAGTGCACGATACCCCTAGTGCACAACACACCTGATGCATGACATACCCCATAGACTTAGCTGCACGTTAGGCTTTGTGGCTGTTATGCCATGGATGCACGATACAGTTGGTTGCACGACACTCCTTGAGGAGGTAGCCCGTTATCCTTAACCGATACATGACTAGATGCTTGGGCGATATGAGGGAGTCTACCCTGCCCGATACCACTTCTAGTGAGAGTTCCCTACCCGTCACACTTCTTATGACGGTAGTGGGCACTTCTAGTGAGGGTCATGTTCCTTCTAGAAAACCTATATGTTAGATATTTTTCATGCAATCACGATTGGTTTATGGTTGTGAACCTTTGACATTTTTGGTAATGGTAAGGTGGTTGATATAGTAGATCACACCTATGTTAACATGACGTGACATTATATGTGTTTATGATCATCTTGAATCATGTATATATATAATGATGAGTAAATGATAAGCTTGGAAGTATATGAGCTGCTTCACATGATGATATGACCTATGTCTATGGTCCCAGGTTCATGCATGAATGATAAAGCATATAATCATCGATGTTTCCCTATGTTTGATAGCATGATCCTTCTGTTAATCCAGGATGGGTTTGAATATCTTTATGAATGTGTATACTAACAATGTAGGTGTTTTATGTAGATGCATAGCCAGGTAAAGGGTTATGAGGTATATATGTTTGAATAACACTGCTTTGATGGTCACTCTTGATGATGAAATAACCTACATCACTAGTCTTATGTGTTTTGGTCTAAGGACCTGAGTTGGCTAAAGTGCCTAAGTTGAGGTGTTACCCTCTGATGATGAGATCTAGGATTGTTATCCCCAGTGATGAGAATGCCTTATGAGGCAGTGGTTTCTTGTGATGAGGGATTGAGATCCCAGGATATTGTGATAGTGGTGACAATAATGTAACTTAATGTTATGTATGTGTTACAACCTAGTTGCCTCAACAATCCACTTAAAATATACTAACTAATCACAGCGGAACATATCATGTAGTTTGCCCTGGCCATAGATCCATCATCTTCAGTAGCTGGTGATGGTGAAATGGGTTCTCTTGCGGGATAATCCGGAGTGCATATTGTTGAATATGTGAGGTTTCTCCTAGCCTAAAATGGAGAGGATTCGAGTGCAGCTGCGGTTGCAGACTTGGAATAGATAGAGCATGGTGAACAGGCCCATGGCTTAGTGTGATAAAGCATGAATGCATTCATGGCTTAGGGAGCACAGTGAACTGGCCCGTGGCTTAGATATACTAGCGCCGAGACCTGTACCAAGGTGGGATAGAGAAAGGGTAGCCTGTGGGAGCTAACCCTATGGCTGAGGCCACTTAAGCATGAGACTACAGTCCTGCTTTGGTTCTCGTGCACTAACCATGAGGTGGAAGGTCGTGGAGTCCGACTCTTCCATTGACCTTGTATGGCACCGGCTCTGGGTTTCTCATCCGTCAGTTGGATTTGAGTGGTGTGACTTACTTCCTCAGGGCATAATAACACGTAATCCAGCCAAATAGTATTTATTGCTGAAGGCAAAACACGGAACATTGGTTGAGGCCTTACTTGTGTAGTTGATCTCGTTATGCATTACAGTTACTTGTACGTTCCTTATGTTATGTGATAAGATCTTATAAATCCTATCTTGTCAATCATGTTCCATAAAGAAATACTTGGTTATATGTCTTCAGTACACCATGGTAAGCTCAATGGTAATAACAATCTTGCTCTATAGACTGCTCTTACTGTACTTTTTATCAGTTATCTGCTGTTGTTGCTTTAACCTTTCTGAGGTTTTATGGTTCTGGGGGGGAGTTATGTTTCTCACTGGGACTGTGTGTCTCACCCCGTCAGTTTACAACCTTTTTAGGTGTTCGTGCTAGATGTGGTGGTGGTCACGGAGTTGCGGCCGAGCAGCAAGAAGAGCAGTAGAAGGCAAGAGATGGATATGTTGTTGTTTTGGTTGTTTTGTAGTAGAGCCTTAGAGTCATTCCTGTACTCTCAGGTCCTCGGAGGTGTTTTGACATTGTTTCACGATGTATAGCTGATGAAGCTTTGTATATCCTACTGTTGGTCAGATGTGGCCCGTTATGTATATAAACAGGTGATGAACTCATGTGATGAATAGACAGTTGATCTGTTAAGCTGTGGACACGTATCAAAACATGTAAATGTTTATATAACCTGTTTTATTGCAGGCTGAGGATCTAGATGTAATAGTTTCTTGGTTTATCTACTTTCTGAAATCCGTTTTAATTAACTCGTGTTTTTGGTAATAAGTGGTTTATGGTGTTTTCCGCACATTTTTGCGTGGCAACTCATTGTCTGTGGGGTAGCGGGATGTGTCACCACAAAGCTTGGTATCAGAGCTCTAGGTTCACTGAGTCTACAAGGATTTAGGACTAGGTTGTGTCTATTCTTGTGAGTCCTCCAGATTTTCTTATGATTATCTTCTGCCCTCAGCGGAAGAAAAAACCAAGATGTCTGGAAATCATGAAGAACATGTTGCCGAGAGCAGTGATGTTGCATCAGTTGATGGAGCAGGAGGGCAAGCACATGAAGATTGGGTGCCTGAGGTTCCCCAACTTGACCCAGCCATTCTCGTAAACCCTGCCTACCAACAGCTTATGGGGAAGATGATGGCTACGATGAATCTCATGGTAGAGAGATTGCCAGTGCCTCCGCCGAGAGCACAAACTCCCCATGGTGAAACATCAGGTATTGGGATGACCTTTGAGCGGCTTCTCCAAGTCAGAGCTTCAGACTATGCTGGGACGACTGATCCAGCAGATGCAGATCCGTGGATGATAGGTCTTGAGAAGGCCTTCCGGATCCTCGACATCCCCGAAGCAGACAAAGTCAAGCACGCTGTCTATCATCAGAAGGGTAGTGCTGGTCACTGGTGGACCATCTGGGAGGGGAAGTGACCTGGTGAGGTGATCGGTTGGGAGGTTTTCCGGCGTGAGTTCGTCAGCGGATACTTTCCAAAGATGTATCTGGATGAGAAGATCAGCCAGTTTGAGCACTTGTGCCAAGGATCGATGAACGTCAACGAGTATGAGGCCAAGTTCATGGACCTGTTGAAGTTTTGTCCTCACATGGCAATGATGGATGATGAGCGAATCAAACATTTTGACAAAGGCCTGAGTGCTGAGATGACAACACTTGCTTCTGCATTGGAGAACTGAGAGCGGTTTGCCACATTTGTGGAATCTATCTGGAGGATCGAACGGTCAGTCAGGGAGAAAAGAGAATCCATGTCTAAGAAGAGGTCTGCTCAGTTCCCGGGACAAAGGTTTGGTGGCTTCAAGAAGCCGAGGTTTTCAGCACCTTCTGGGGTAAGAGGTTCCAGTACACCATCACAGTGGTCTTCGAGTAAGGGAAGATGATATGTTTCTTCACCATCAAAAGCACATTGTACAACTTCTATAGCAGTGACAGGGCCATCTAGGCCACAGTTTGAGGATAGGGCATGTTATATCTGCGGTCAGATAGGGTATTTCAAGTCAAATTGCCCAAGTAAAGATGTTGAAGTGACACAGTAGCTGAGGTAGAATCAACAAGGGTCAGACCGACAATAACCCAGTAGTAGTAGAGGGTGAGAACGTGGTCAAGCGTCACAAGCGGGATCGTCTGCTCAAGGAAGTAGAGGATGCAGACAACAAGCAACAACTCGATTCTATGCTATGAGTCAGCCAGAGATGATAGTCAATCCGCGAGTGGTGGCAGGTCAGATGGAGTTATCTCATTCTGATTTGTCTTCTTCTTGCTTAATATCTATTTTGGTTGACCCGGGTGCTACACACTCTTTTATCGCACGTCCTATGCTTGATAACTGTCTTTTACCTGTTAATTGTAAGAAAGATACCTTATTGTTAGAAACCCCTTTTGATGGTTCCTCGATGCTTCGAGAGGAGTGTCCATCATGTGTCTTATCTTTTTCGGGACACAGTATACAAGTGGATCTTATACCACTTGATATACAGGGATTCGATGTGATCCTTGGGATGGATACCTTAGAGAAGTATTAAGGTTGTGTTGGACTGTGGTTCCAAGCAGGCAGTGTTTGTTGATGATGGAGAGAAGTGGATCTTCCAAGGAGATAGGAAGATTCTTATGATGTGTCTAGTGTCATCAATGGTGGCAGAAAAGTTGTTACGACAAGGATGTAAGGCGTTCTTAGCTCACATTATGGATACCAAAGCAAAAGGCCCTATCCTTGAGGAAGTGGCAGTTGTTCGAGAGTTTGCATATGTGTTTCTTAATGAGTTCCCTGGTGTTCCTCCACCCCGAGAGATTGATTTCGAAATCAATATGGTTCTAGGAACACAACCAGTTGCACAGACACCGTATAGGATGGCTCCAGTAGAGATGGCAGAGCTAAAGAAGAAGTTACAAGAGTTGTTGGAGAAAGGTTTCATCCGACCAAGTATGTCGCCTTGGGGTGCTATAGTGTTGTTCATTAAGAAGAAGGACAGATCAATGTGACTATGCATAGACTACCGGCAGTTGAACAAAGTCACGATCAAGAACAAATACCCATTGCCAAGGATAGATGATCTGTTCGATCAGTTGTGTGGTGCTACAGTGTTTTCAAAGATCGATCTACGATCCGGATATCATCATTTGAGGATTAAGGCAGATGACATACCAAAGTCAGCTTTTAGGACGAGGTATGGTCACTTTGAGTTTGTGGTTATGCCATTCGGGCTAACCAATGAGCCTGCTACTTTCATGGATTTGATGAACATGGTATTTCATTCGTTTCTAGATCAGTTTGTTGTAGTCTTTATAGATGACATCTTGATATACAGTCAGGACAGTCAGAAGCATGAACAACATCTTAGACAAGCGTTGACTCTCCTTCACCAACATCAGTTGTATGCCAAGTTTAGTAAGTGCGAGTTCTGGTTGAAAGAAGTAACTTTCTTGGGTCATGTGATATCTGTAGAAGGAGTTAAAGTGGACCTGAAGAAGGTGGAGTCGGTTGCAGAATGGGAACAACCAAAGACGCCGACTGAAGTTCACAGTTTCCTGGGTTTAGCAGGATACTACCGGAGGTTTATAAAGGACTTTAGCATGATCGCGTTGCCGATTACAAAGTTGACTAGAAAGGATGTACCTTTTGTTTGATTGATCATTGCCAGCAAGCTTTCTAAAGTTTGAAGGAGAAGCTAACTAGCGTTCCAGTGCTAGTGCTGCCAGAGCCTGGAAAGGCTATGTTGTTTTCTGTGATGCTTCCAAGAAGGGCTTAGGATGCGTGCTGATGCAGGAAGACCATGTGGTTTCTTTTGCTTCGCGACAGCTTAATAAACATGAGGAGAACTATCTGACTCATGATTTGGAGTTGGCAGGAGTGGTTCATGCGTTAAAGATTTAGAGACACTATCTTTATGGGGAAGTGTGTCAGGTATTTACAGATCATAAGAACTTAAAGTACATCTTCTCACAGAGTGAGCTAAACATGCGACAACGTTGATGGATGGAGCTGATCAATGATTATGACTGCACCATCGAGTATCACCCTGGTAAGGCGAATGTGGTAGCTGACGCACTTAGCCAAAAGTCTTCTACTCTCCCTGTAAGGAAGGAACAGTTGAGTTCCTTGGTATGCCATAGACGGGATATGTTTGTATCCTTGCGGTAGATGAATGTGCAGATGGAAGTTTCCTTATTAGAATGACTTTTTGCACAGATGCAAGTCAAGCCTACACTGAGACAGCATATCAAAAATGCACAACAAATAGATGATACAGTACAGTTGATCAGGTCAGAGCTCAGTAGAGAAAAGCGTGATGGGTTCCATGAGTCTGAGAATGGACTAGTTTGCTATCATGATAGGATAGTGGTCCCCGATGCTAATGATCTGAGGAAGCTAGTGCTCGAAGAAGCACACACATCGATGTATGCTATGCATCCCAGAGTCACTAAGATGTATCACAGTCTTAAAGACATGTATTGGTGGCCTGGCTTGTAGAAGGATGTGGCCGAGTTTGTGGCTAGGTGTGCGGTATTCCAACAAGTCAAGGATGAGCATCAGAAGCCGTTAGGTACGTTGCAACCCTTGCCAATACCGCAATGGAAATGGGATCATATAACCATGATTTTTGTGGTTAGTCTGCCAAAGACAACTAAGAATCATGATTCCATTTGGGTGATAGTGGACAGATTGACGAAGTCTGCCCATTTCACACCTCTGAAGACAACATATACAGCTGAGAAGCTCACTCGTGTATATGTAGATGAGATAGTACGCTTGCACGGTGTACCAGCAACGATAGTTTCTGACAGAGGTGCTCAGTTCATGAGTCGTTTCTGGGAATAGTTGCACAAAGCGTTGGGAACACAGTTAAGGTTCAGCACCGCTTTTCACCCACAAACAGATGGACAGTCTAAGAGGACTATTCAGACTTTGGAGGATCTTCTTCGGGCTTGTGTTTTGCAGTTCTTAGGCAGTTGGGATGTGCATCTCAGTTTGATAGAGTTTGCCTACAACAATAGTTACCATAAGAGCATTGACATAGCTCCTTATGAAGCTTTATATGGCAGGAAGTGCAGATCTCCTTTATGTTGGTATGAGTCCGGTGAATATCAGCTTTTGGGTCCTGAGTTAGTTCAGTAGACAACATAAAAGATCAAAGTGATACAACAATAGCTGAAAGTAGTACAGGATGGGCAGAAGTCGTATGTAGACAATCATCGATGACCTTTAGAGTTCCACGTAGGAGACAAAGTGTACCGCAAGGTCTCACCTTGGAAAGGCGTGTTAAGGTTTGGCCGGAAGGGTAAGCTAGCACCCAAGTATATGGGGTCATATCCAGTAATAGCACGTGTTGGCAAGGTAGCTTACAAGTTAGAGCTACCGCCAGAGTTGCACAGGTTACATCCAGTGTTCCATGTTAGCATGCTGAAGAAAAGTCACCGAGATACATGGACAGTGATACAGCCAGTCGAGGTTGAGCTTGATGAAGATGTGACCTACGAGGAAGGTCTTGTGATGATCCTTTATAGAAGAGTAAAGAAGCTGAAGAGGAGGGACCTGGTTCTGGTAAAGGTTCTTTGGCATCATCGTGGCATTGAGGAAGCCACATGAGAGCTTGAGGAAGAGATGAGGAGGAAGTATCCCTCACTTTTCTCTTTGGATTTTGAGGACAAAATCCCTTTGTAGAGGGTTATAGCTTGTAAGGACCCTGACCTCTGTTTAGGGCTTATCCTATTTGCTTTGCTTAACCTTGGTGCTTAGTTGCTTGCTAATCACCTTTAGTGGTGATTAGGGTTTGTTTGTGCTTTGTTGAGAGCTGGAGGTGCTACTTGCAATTAACCCAAGTCTAGGGTTGTAGAGCAAGTCTGACACCTTGAGAAGTGTTTCTCTCTCTTTGCTTCTTCTAGTGTTGAGAGGAAGGGTTGGGCTCGTTGCTGGAGTTGTTTTGGTCTTGGATGAGCTTGTTGGGCCTTGGGATGCCTTGCTTGAACATTGCCCTTTCCTTGTTGGACCTTGTGTCGGGCAGGAATACCTTGTACCAGCCTAGGTGTATCGCCCAGGGAGCTGTTAGGCATGGAGTTGAGGTGTGTCGGCCATGGACCCCTTTGACCCTTTTGACCTCGTTTGTGTCACCACTAGTGGACACTTGGTGCTTGATGCTTGCATGTGGCAATGGTCGTGGACATGTGTTTAAGGCAAGATGGAGAGGTGGCATTGCCCATGGACAAGTGTTCCTAGGAGGGTGACACCTTGCTTTGTTTTACCTTGGTTTCTCCTCTATCATCTATTATATATGTGTTCCCTTTCTCTTGCTAAGGATCCCTTTAGTCCCTTGGTTTCCCTTCTCCCTTGGTGCACGACACCTCTACCTTTTCTTAAGCTTGGTGGCCGATCCTTCCCCCTTGGAGTCTTCTCTTTCCCCTTGAGGTGACTGGAGGTGGAGCTTGGTGCTAGGAGCTTGGAGCTTGCTTAAGGTGGGTTACATAACTCCTAACCCTAACCATACTACCTTCTTCTATGTTCTTTTATGTTTCATATGCTCATAATCGGCCATGAATGTTCTAAGATAAGTTTCTTGCTTGTTGCACCTTTAATCTTGTGGTTAAGGTTGAGGTTTTGTACCTTTGTACCCTAGTTGGCCGAACCATGTTTTAGGTTTCCTTGTTGAGAAACACTCCTTTCTCTCCTTGGTCTAGAGGAGTGAGCTTGAGTTCTAGTAATATGGGCAATACCCCTCTCTCATTTAAGTTGAGAGGTGAGCTTGTGTTCTAGTTGCTTGAGCAATACCCTCCTATCACCATGGACTTGAAAGGTGAGCTTTTGTGTGGTTTAAGACCTTTGTTAGGGTTGACTTTGTGGTTGCCCGATTGGTGTTAAGGAGTTGTGCAAGACCCCTCTCTCTTTATTGTTGAGAGGTGAGCCATCTTATTGATCAATTAGGGTCTGGTGCCCTTGTGCTTGAGGTTGAGGACGATCTTGTGGGGTTGTAGTTTGCACGATATGGCCTTGGGATGGTGCTGCCCAATACCTCTCTTAAGCTTGAGTTCTGGGTCGTTATGCAGAGGATGTGTTGGGCGTCACACCTTGGTTCTTGCCTGATAGACGAGGCTAGTTTGGTTGGACGATAGGCTTTCCCTTTGTGCCCTTGTCTCGATGGATGATGTGTGGTTTTGTGGGCGTTATAGGGTTGGCCTGGGAGCCATGGCTCTAGCCGTCAGAATAGTTGTCGCCCGTTGCAACCCCTAACACCTAGTGCACGACACCCCTAGTGCACGATACACTTAGTGCACGATACCCCTAGTGCATAGCACACCTGATGCACGACATACCTCATATACTTAGCTACACGTTAGGCTTTGTGGCCGTTATGCCCTGGTTGCACGATACAGTTGGTTGCATGACACTCCTTGAGGTGGTAGCTCGTTATCCTTGATCGATACATGACTAGATGCTTGAGTGATATGAGGGAGTCTACCCTTCCCGATACCACTTCTAGTGAGAGTGCCCTGCCCGTCACACTTCTTGTGAGGGTAGTGGGCACTTCTAGTGAGGGTCATGTTCCTTCCAGAAAACCTATATGCTAGATCTTTTTCATGCAATCACGATTGGTTTATGGTTGTGAACCTTTGAAATTTTTGGTAATGGTAAGGTGGTTGATATAGTAGATCACACCTATGTTAACATGACGTGACATTATATGTGTTTATGATCATCTTGAATCATGTATATATATAATGATGAGTAAATGATAAGCTTGGAAGTATATGAGCTACTTCACATGATGATATGACCTATGTCTATGGTCCCAGGTTGAGGCATGAATGATAAATCATATAATCATCGATGTTTCCCTATGTTTGATAGCATGATCCTTCTGTTAATCCAGGATGGCTTCAAATATCTTTATGAATGTGTATACTAACCATGGAGGTGTTTTATGCAGATGCATAGCCAGGTAAAGGGTTATGAGGTATATATGTTTGAATAACACTGCCGTGATGGTCACTCTTGATGATGGAATAACCTGTATTACTAGTCTTATGTGTTTTGGTCTGAGGACCTGAGTTGGCTAAAGTGCCTAAGTTGAGGTGTTACCCTTTGATGATGAGATCTGGGATTGTTATCCCCAGTGATGAGAATGCCTTATGAGGCAGTGGTTTCTTGTGATGAGGGATTGAGATCCCGGGATATTGTGATAGTGGTGACAATAATGTAACTTAATGTTATGTATGTGTTGCAGACTGGTTGCCTCAACAATCCACTTAAAATATACTAACTAATCACAACTAAACATATCATGTAGTTTTCCCTGGCCATAGATCCATCATCGCCAGTACCTGGTGATGGTGAAACGGGTTCTCCTGCGGGATAACCCAGAGCGCATATTGTGAATATGCGAGGTTTCTCCTAGCCTAAAATAGAGAGGATTCGAGTGCAGCTGCGATTGCAGACTCGGGATAGATAGAGCATGGTGAACAGGCCCATGGCTCAGTGTGATAGAGCATGAATGCGTTCATGGCTCACGGAGCACGGTGAACTAGCCCGTGGCTCAGATATACTAGCGCCAAGACCTGTACCAAGGCGGGCTAGAGAAAGGGTAGCCTGCGGGAGCTGACCCTGTGGCTGAGGCCACTTAAGTATTAGACTACTATCCTGCATTGGTTCTCGTGCACTGACCACGAGGTGGAAGGTCATGGAGTCTGACTCTTCCATTGACCTTGTATGGCACCGGCTCTGGGTTTCGCAACCGTCGGTTGGATTTGAGTGGTGCGACTCACTTCCTCAGGGCATAATAACACGTAATCCTATCGAATAATATTTATTGCTTAAGGAAAAACACAGAACATTGGTTGAGGCCTTGCTTGTGTAGTTGATCTCGTTATGCATTACAGTTACTTATACGTTCCTTATGTTATGTGATAAGATCTTATAAATCCTATCTTGTCAATCATGTTCCATAAAAAAATACTTGGTTATATGTCTTCCGTACACCATGGTAAGCTCAATGGTAATAACAATCTTGCTCTATAGACTGCTCTTGCTGTACTTTTTATCAGTTATCTGATGTTGCTACTTTAACCTTTCTGCGGTTTTATGGTTCTGGGGGGAGTTATGTTTCTCGCTGGGACTGTGTGTCTCACCCCATCGGTTTACAACCTTTTTAGGTGTTCGCACTAGACGTGGTGGTGGTCGCGGAGTTGCGGCCAAGTAGCAAGTAGAGTAGTAGAAGGTAAGAGATGGATATGTTGTTGTTTTGGTTGTTTTGAAGTAGAGTCTTAGAGTCATCCCTGTACTCTCAGGTCCTCGGAGGTGTTTTTACGTTGTTTCACGATGTATAGCTGATGAAGCTTTGTATATCCTACTGTTGGCCGGATGTGGCCCGTTATGTATATAAACAAGTGATGAACTCATGTGATGAACAAACAGTTGATCCGTTAAGCTGTGGACACGTATCAAAACATGTAAATGTTTATATAACCTATTTTCTTGCATGCTGAGGATCTGGATGTAATAGTTTCTTGGTTTATCTACTTTCTGAAATTGGTTTTAATTAACTCGTGTTTTTGGTAATAAGTGGTTTATGGTGTTTTCTGCACGTTTTCATGTGGCACCTCGTTGTCTGTGGGATAGCGGGATGTGTCGCCACATCAGTCACTACAAGTAATGCTTCCCATTCTTTAGGAAGGGAAACCCCTAGAATATTTTAAGACTAGATAGGGGGTTCACTAAGGGGGCCATATATGTCCATATGTCTTCACTCTTCAAATCAAATATATGAGTCAAGCTATTGATAAATCTACCAAACAATGCTATTGTGAATTAGTAAGCTATGCATAGGAGGTACCCCTCTCACAAACATTTTCTTTGTCAATGACCTCATCCACCTATATGTAGCATATGAAACACAAGAAAAAAATATAATGAAAGTGCTTAATGACTTCTCCATAGTGACATTCCAATAAATATTTGAGGAGAAGTCATGTTTCTTTTTCTCCTCGAACACATCTATAAGTGATAAACATGTCTCCATAGTATCTTGTATACTAATGACCTAGGCCGTTATCTGGGGGTCCTGATATCACATCACCCTATCAGCAAAGCAACACATTCCACTATTAAAAACAACATTAAGGCCAGAATGAATGGCTGGTCTATGAGGCATCTATCCCTTGTAGGAGGATGACCTTAGCAAAATCAACACTTTAGGCTATCCCAACCTAAACCATGAAATCAATAGAACTCTTCACTACTCTATGTGACAAAATCAATTAACACATTAGGAAATTCATTTAGACTGGAAAAAGTGAAGATATAAAGCTATTTCTAGTCTCTTAGAGGAAACTAACATTAGAGAAGGATATTGGTGGGATAGGTATGAAGGATGATAGGGACCAAGACAATGTTCTTATGATGAAAAATGTGTGGTCCTATTTGAAAAATTAAGACAAGCCCTAGGTAATTGTCACAAAAGAAATATATGAAAGGTGATCTATATTTTCCATGAGACCATGTTCAGCAACATGGTGTCTCATAAGGAAACACCTCCAAACCATTATAGTTGAATGCAACAAAACTATCAATAATGGGGAGAACACAAATGTATGGATGGATATGTTGATTGGTGGAAAATCTCTAGTGCAAATTGATCATTATCTCAACATCTCAACCGGACTCAATGAACTTAAGGTATCATATATTGTCATCTTCAACTCCTGGGACTGGGAATTCATGCATGCCTACTTCCTGTAATCAACATGGAAGATTATTCACTGTACCTTGGTACTAGATAAAACCTCTTCAAAAGATCAAAGGATTTGGCCGCATGACATAAATGTTTAAATGACTACTAGACCCATGTATAAAAGGCTATAGTTGTCTAATTAAACATCAGTTAGTGGAAGATGGAAAGAAATTTGGTCTTTATATCTACCTAGAAAGATCCACATCTTCATGTGGCTTCTTCAATTTTGTTCCCTATTTATTATTTTAAAAAAACAAGAAAAATATAATAATTGAGGCATCCTTCCCTATATATGGAATCATAGATGACACCCTCCTACACTGCATGAGGGACTACCCTCTAAGAAAGCAAGTTTGGTCATGCCCTTGCAACCAATTGTTTACTTCATTAAAGATTGGGTCCAATCAATCCTTCATCTTCCTCAAACTTCCACAATACAAAGCATTGACACTACAAGACCAATGGTGAACATTCCCCCACTTAATGAGATCTTCATATTCATTGATACTGCATTCAAGAAGGATAATGGATTTGTGGCCATTGGCATTCATGTTGTAAAAAATGCAGGTAGTTGTATCATGGGTTGCAACCTAACCACTGTGGCGACCAATGCACTAGAAAAAGAAATCAATGCAAACTAAGAACACACACTCTTTGCATTTATAAAGGGTGAACATCAAGATGCATTATGTCAGATTCTCTCCTGGAAGTTTCCATGATTATGTCATCAAGCATCACGTACTGCAGATAGCCACAATATGTCAAACGGTCTCACAAACTCCTTTCTACTATACCAAATATCTCCCTCTCTTATATTTCTAGGAAATTTAACAAAGTAGATGACTCCTTGGATACACACACCATAAGTACACCTCCTACTGTTTCCTTTTGTAGTTTAGGGCCTTCCGGGAGACATCATAGTACAAACATTTCTGTGAATGAATTATTTCCAACAATAGAGAGAAGGGTGAATAATAAGAGTGTACTTCCCTCCTCATTTTACTCACCCTTTTCTCTCTTTATTCAAAAACCATGAAACTAATTCCACAAATAATATCAAACAATTTTATCTCAACACCCTCCTAAAAATATAAAATTTTGGATAAAAGATGTTTCTTTCCTTGTCTAAAACACAAGGTGAAACCACACAATCCACCAGGTGTGCCACATGGAGGACTCCTTCAATCTAACAGACTTGCTCTTCAAGTCATGACCTTCATCTTTCCATATTTTCATTACATAACATGAGGAGACCCGGTCAAACCCTAAAATACAAATACCCACAAAGTCCAATGTACTCTAGGCCCCTTTTGATCCTCTTGAATCCAGAAGATCAACCATCTCTCCATTTACTTTCTACATTATTAGTGATCAGAGGATCCTTCATCTGACACCACCTACTTTTTGAAAGTTGGTAGGCTTTTCCACGATAAACTACTGCTATTACTTTCTCTATGAAATTCATATCATTTGTTAGTTGATTGAACTATTCATCTCTACACACCATTTTCAAGAATCTAGAACTTGTTCTAGTAAATTCCTCTCTCTCTCTCTCTTCCTACATATTGGTCTAAACCGCTAGAGTTGGATTTCTATCGTATGAGGTCCTAATGTGACAAGGACAACGATACACCTAAAAAATAGGACCTTCAGGGCAATGATGGATACACCACAACCACCCAAACCCCAAAGGTTCACCAAGAAAGAAATACTTTATATCTTTTCTTCCTTTTTTACTTAATACTGACCTTATTCTTCATGATTTTATTCCAAGATGTTTGAAAAGGATCCAATACCGTTATCGGGCAAGATCACTGAGTCTGATCTTTGAAATTATACATACCTTTCTTATCCATCCTTGTGTGGAATCATAATTGTATCTTTCATGTTTTTACGCTGATCTAAACACCCGCCTCTATTTTTCCTTATTTTACAAAGAAAACTAGGTGGTGACTTCGAAGCTTTATTTTTCATCATTTCTTATTTCTTCACTGTTTCATGCAATCATAGGTAGGATCACCCTTGATGAATGATTTTTTGGGCTGGATAAAATAATTTGGTGACTCATTTGGGGTTGCTACATGATCTAAGTTGCATTTTCTTTATTAGTCATCTCACATTTTATCCACTGATCAAGGTTTATGTTTTTTGGTTTGTTCATCTTCTTCTTCTTTCTTTCTTTCTTTCTTTCTTTCTTTCTTTCTTTCTTTCTTTCTTTCTTTCTTTCTTTCTATTTTCATAGACTTTTTTCCTGAAAATGAATCGAAGGATTTCTCCACAAAAAAACTTCTTTTTTCTTCACAATGGGAATATTCAACATGGATCACTCCATTCCACCAAAAGAAAAAAGGTTGATTTCTAATTTTCACTTTTTTTCCTGGTACTTAGTGAAGTGCCGTCGGAATCCTTTGTCACCCAGTGAAAAAGGAGTATTTTTTTCTTTGGTTTTCCTATTATTTCATTTTATCTTTTTGCTTTTGTGGTTGTACAAAAAACTACCACATTTTCTAACAACTTCCACTTTTAGGATGAGCCTCCTTTTCCCTCGCAGGGTTTTCTTCTACTTCCCTTTTTGAATTATACTATGTTTCCTTCCTTTTTTGGTCTTTGTTTCTTATGCTTCCTTTTTTTTGTAAAAAGAAAAAATAAAATAAAAAAGAGATAAAAGGATGAGAGATGTTCTTATGATGAGAAAGATCTGCTCTTGTTAACTGTATTATTGTTAGCTTATATAATTAACATTTATCTTTCATGATTTATTATTGTGGCCAACATTATAAAATATAAAAAGCTAACACTTACATTATGAACACTTACAAACCCATGCATCATGAAATGGATGGACACACACACAAAAATGGTCCAAGATGTTAGTAAAGGTACAAGCACAATGTTAAACTAGACGTTCAAGAGACATGAGGCCACCCTTCTCCTAACACTCACAACTGATTACAGTCTTTGTGGTCATGAGGTGTATTGGGAGTATTACCTATAATCGAAGAACCCAGGTTACCTCAACGATGAGTGATAATAACAAATATAAGGACTAACTCCTCATATATAGATCATGATTTAGTGAGGATGCAAGTCACATCTAAAATCATGGACTAAAAAGGAGGACTTTATCTTCTACATATGTGCCTTATGGTTCCTTGTTTTATAATTTTCAACATTATTGCATGCTTTTATAGTTCTAGGATTGTTGAAGAATTTATGTTTTAAGATAGTAATCATCATGTACATATTGTTCACCATTTTTTAACATCCTCATGTTTAAAACAATATTATTTAAGCAACAATCCCAAACCAACAAATTTATCATACCAATGAGCCCAGATGCTATCAAAGGATCCCAAATGATTTCAAATGATCGCAATATTCAACAATATTTAATTTGTGTTCTTTCTAAGCTTGAAAATATTTAACAGAAATCCAAAAATCTCAAATGATCTTTCATACCAAACAATCATCATTCAATAATCTCAAGTGAACCATCTTATTTAATAGATATTTTCAAAACCCAACAAAGTTGAAAAATGTATTCAAAACTCTTTTCAAAACTCAACAAAGTTGAATAACCTTTTCAAACAAATGTTTTCAAAAATCATTCAAAAGAAAATATTTTCAAAAATAAAATAAAAAATAAAAGATTAAAAAAAACAAAAGTCTTTTTCAAAAAAGAGAAAAAAAATAATTCAAAAAGAAAAAATGAAAATATTTTCAAAATTAAAACATAATTTGAAAACAAAAAAATAGGAAAGATCTTTAAAAAAAAAAAGCTTTCCAGAAAAAGAAACGTTCTTTAAAAAACAATAAAAGAAAAATCTTTTTCAAAAAAAAATAACAATCTTAATTTTTTTTAGAAAGTCTTAAAAAAACTATTTTAAAAAACAAAAAAAAGAAAATTTTTCTTCGTTTTGAAAAAAAACAAAGATCAACAGTTTCCAAAAAAAATCTTTTCAAAAAGAAAAAAAAGAACATTCTATAATGAAAAGAACAAAACTTTTTAAAAAGAAGAACCGTTTTACAAAAAAGATCATTGTTCAATTTTTTTCAAAAAAATCTTTTTACAAAAGAACAATCTTTTCAAAAAAGAAACAATCTTTTCAAAGAACAATGTTAAGTCTTATAAAAAAAAAGTTGAATCGTCTTTCCGTAGTCAATAATGTTGAAGAACATTTTTTAAAACTCAACAAAGTTGAAAAATGCTATCAAAAGTCCACAAAGTTGAACTGTCTTTTGATAAGAATTGAGTTGAAAAATGTTTTCAAAATAGAACAAAAAATGAAAATCTTTTCAAACTTGGGCTACCTATTCAAAAGTCTTCACACTTTATCCCTGATGAAAGGCTTCCCAATTATAGTCTCTTCTCATGAGCCATCATTCATACCTAAAACCTTTTATATCTCCCGAAAGACTGCCCAAAAGGCTATTCAGGTCTTGTGGATGCTCTTTGATTTTCATCATTGATTACACATGATCCAAAGAGGCATCCTTTTTAGGAAACTTATACAAAATACCTTGACCTTATGAGGACTATCTTTCTCAAATTTCATCCTTGCACCGAAATGTTTCCCAATATTACCTAAAAGATATGTGCTTGCATAATCAAATTTCATCTAGCTTTGCATCCTTTGCTCCATCCTTGTGCTATACATGCTCTTCTTTAATAAACAATTACTTCCTTGAAGGGCCTCTACTCAGCTTGATTCTTGCAAGTCAAAGATTCACATTACCATGTAAGGCTACTCAATCCCCAATGTTAGATATAACTTCCAAATCATGAATGAAGTATCGATTCATTCCCGAAGCATACCAATTCCATTTAATCCAAATAATTTTCTGGCTTGACTGAGATTCACTTAGTGTTATGTGATAGGCCCATCTTTTCCTACTGTATACCATGGTCTTGGATAAAGACCTAAAATTGGACCACTACCCCACTTATACCCATTTTCATATGATCTTGGACCATGACCTAAAAACTAGAACAACACACCCCCTTCTCGTTGTGACTGTTTCTCGCATAAGATCTTCCTCTCAGGAGAAAGGTATCTCAGACATACATATAAAACTACATTTTTGGATCCTAAGTGGGTCACCTTGTCTTTGGATACCGATTTTCATTTTGATAATTTCTTTATGAATCTCCTTGACGAGAGAAGAATTCCACACACCCATATCTAGTCACAACCTCTAGCCTCAGGTGGGTAAACTTATACATGAATCCCCTTTTCCTCATGATTATTTCTCTTATGAAATCACCCATGAGGGGAAAGGAATCACATACCCCCATATTCATACACATTCTTCTAGCCAATAGGGGCCACCTTGTCCCTAGATACCCTTAACCTCAAGAGTATTTCTCTCATAAAATTATAGGGAAATACGACATCAAGTAGGCAGTGAAAACAAATTTTTTATTGACATATTTCCGATTAACCAATAGATCACGTCAATAACTATGCAATAGGAATGATGGTTTCACGAAGATCTACCTGGTCCTAGAGCAAGTCCAACGACAATCCTCATTGATGTAGATGCACACTATGTCTTGGACGGTGGTTGTGCAACTCCTAGTAGCACTCAGACTCGTTTGACTACTCCTCCATGGATAGTAGACTCAGAAAACTACTGCAGTGGCTCCTTAGATCTCACCATGGACTGTGAGTTGGCATTGCCCTCCTAACAACAACCATCAAACTCGTGCCTCTAGAGTAATCCACACAGACCAACTAGAACTCCTATCATCCTGTAGGAATGAACAAGAGGGAGTTGTCCCTTATGTTGGTGTACTAGTCACCAACATGTTCTCCCACAATAATGATCCTCAGTTGTTTCTCTCCCGTGGCTATCCCTCCCTAGTTGGGTAGGACTTTCCTGGGCACTCATGGTTACACAACCAGAAAGGACAATAATTTTTAGAGCAACTGGGGAAGCCCCTAATACCCCTATATATAGGAGGGGTTAGCACTAGGTTCCCAGTCCCCAACCAATGCATGACTAAAGTGGGAGTGGAAAGGACAAGTAGATCTTGAATTTTTGTCACTTTTCTAAAAGTTTCACAACCTGCGTGCAAAAAAACAGTCATCTCACCAAGTGAGACGATTGTCTCACACGCGAGACGGTCGTTTCACTAAGCAAAATGTTCATTTCACTAAGTGAAATGGTCGTCTGGGATGTGAGGCAGTCATTTTGTGCTTCCCCAGTCAGATATGAATTGGTAAAATGTTTCCTGATTAATGTCATACATTAATTTACTTGCACCCCAAGTATGTGCAATTGAAATGAGTTTGGAAAAGCTCCAGAACCTTCTTTCATCCCAATCAATTCATCTCACATAAGAGAGATGCCTATCTCACTTGCCCAGACATCCATCTAGTGAGTTCAAGTCAAGTTGATTGGTTCAACAACATGAACCGGTTGGTTCATAGGGCAGAACTAAGCCAATTCAATTTTTGATCTTCCTAATAATCCAAAGGGTCGTCTCAACACTTGAGATGCTAGTTTGGATTCCCAAACGGTCATCTCACCCAATACGATGGTCGTTTGTTAGTTCATTCAACCAACTTGTCGATCTATTGTGTGAATTGAATACCTAATCACTTTAGTACTTAATTCAATTATCATTCATGATCAAACTCCTCTTCTAGATGAGTTCCTATGTGTGTGATCCTACATGTCCCATATCTTGTTGATAGTTAATGTCCATAACTAGCCTATGACATCACATGAAAAGTGTGGTGCCTAGTCGCACATCATTGCTACCCAAGTGAAGGGAAACTTGGGGAGCAACTTCATTCTACAATCTGTGTAGGGTGTTACAATGTTTGTACATTTCCTTTGTCATTGATATCCAGATTTAACTAGAGGCATGGAGCAGTCATCCTCATTATTATTTAATCTTGTTCCTTGATCCAGAGCAGACTGCATGAGATATATGTAAGAACAATATCACATATTGACTAACATGCGTATGTCCATAATTTTCTCAGTCTTGCTAATCAAGAGGCATTTGGATATCATACTCCTATCGGAGAGACAAATCCCATATCTACTACTCACAGTCATACCCCATGTGTTAAAGTCACCCAATCATCACCATCATAACAACCCATGTTCCAGGATTACGTTTGATGATGTCAAAGGGTACCCAACTACACGTGATGAATGCCGTGATTTTAGGTCTAAGAACCACAACCACCACTAATACTATGAGAGTTGACTATGACTTCCATGATGATGGCTTCCATGTGTCAGTCTCATAGTGGGCCTGTCTGATACACTATTCTCTAACATTATTATGTGTGCTTGGTTTGATAT
Organism: Alisma plantago-aquatica; assembly: GCA_963693085.1. Taxonomy (NCBI): domain Eukaryota; kingdom Viridiplantae; phylum Streptophyta; class Magnoliopsida; order Alismatales; family Alismataceae; genus Alisma; species Alisma plantago-aquatica. The sequence continues at coordinate 653,630,392 of OY856411.1, forward strand.
TGCCATATCATGACCAATGAGATTCAGTCATAAACCAACTCACACTTTGATCTTATGTGTCATTGTTGTCTATCAACCTTCCACAATGACAACCGATTAGGGACATAATGAGAATATGTATATGTACTTTAACATCCGTATGATCTCATTTCTTCCAAGTCTAATGCTTGAAGACATACATCATCGAGTAATAATATTCTCTGGACATTTATTATGTTATTCATTATCTCATAACTAAATATACAAATAATTTGGAAGCTTTCCTTTGTTATTAATCAAATAATTTATCTATTATGCCATTGCAATCATCACATGATTAGCTCTCTAGGCATTCATACCAACATACTCCCACTTGCACTTAGATTCAATCACCCATAGATCTCATCCCAAGTGACCTAACATGACATTCATGCTTCTGCTGCGCAAGTTCTTTTATAGCGAGTTTAGCAACATTTGCCTTAAGTTGGTATTCATTATACGACTACTCATATGAGATGGAAATACTATAGTATGCTATATGAGATTCCCATCCTAACTAGTAGCTCCATTGTTGTCATCAATATTTGTATTGTGTCATCAATGGTGTGGAACCTCACATAAGTTCACCCATATGAACTTCTTGATCCATATAATATCCTCTGTTGTTCTTATAAAATAGAGATGCTTGGCTTCTTTTGTAAATTAGCACAACTACCATTAGCTCAGAACCCTTTCTAGCTTATAGTTATCATTTAATGTCAAACATGATTGCTGTCATTTTTTCAGTCTAGTACCTTTAATGGGTGTAACCCTTTACATCCAACTCTTCCTTATTACCATAATCAAGTAACCAATCCTTCAAGTGCTTCACTAGCACATAAGGATTTTTATAATGGTATTCCAGTGACTCTCACTCTCTCACTAGTATCTGACATATGCCCTCTCATCATGTTGAATACATATGAGATTTCTAGGTAGGTATATATGTGTCCTCTCATCATGTCAATACATATGAGATGACTGGATATCCTCTCATCATGTCCAATACATATGAGATAATGGGATAAGTACATAACATTGCAATTGAGATAGATCCAATTGCAAATGCATATGACATATATCCATGTGTTCCTATTCTTCATAAGAAGTGGGACACTTGGCTCCTGAGAGACTAACTCCATGGAATATGGACACATTTTCTCGAGTCTTTCATGATGAACCCTTCAACATCTTGCTAATGTATGTTCTCTTACTTAGGTTAAGAAGCTTTCTAGATCTATTTCTATATACCTTGATTCCTATCACATAGGATGCTTCGTCTAAACCTTTCAGAGAAGGTACTTTCCTTGCCAGGTTTTAACATTTATAGGATAAGGACATTATTCACATCATTATGAGGAATATCAATATGTTCGCACTAAATCTTTTGTAATCACAGATTCCACCTTCATTCTGATTCAAGTGAAACCATTTGACTATCTTGTCAAATCAAAGATTCCAACTCTAAGATGCTTGCTTCAATCCATAGATTTCTCTTTCTAGATTATATATTTTATTTATATTAATGGATTTATAAAACCTTTAGGTTGTTTCACATACACATCCTCTTAATTACTCCAATTAAGGAATGCAATTTTAACATGCATATGCCAAATCTCACAGTCATAACAAACTGTAACAGCAAATCATGATCTAGATATATTTAACCATGGTAACTAGTGAAAGGCTTCATCATGTTCAACAATTTAAACTAGTTTGAAACTATTTGCAACCAATCTACCCTTCCATGTTGGTCTTCTTACAAATTCCCAAATGCACCCTATGGCTTTTACCTCTTCAGGTGGATCCAACAAGGTCATACCTTGTTGGTTTACATGGAGTCCATCATAGATCTCATGACCTCAAGCCATTTTTTCAAAATATGGTTCCTCAATAGTATCTAGGTAGGTAGTTGACTTATCGCTATTATCAAATTACCACCTTTTTTAGATATAAGATATCCTAATCTTTCAAACTCAAGGCATTCTACTAAAACTATGAGTTTTGTGTTTACATAAGGAACTTGAGATTCCACAATAGTTTGTGATTCTCCTTGTTCCTTGTTGTACCTCTTTAGGTTCAATATTTTCTTATCTCAAACATTTTGAGTTCTACTTTTACTCCCATTAATTCCTTTGGAACTAACATATCTTTAGGAATTTAGCCATCCTAGCAAAAACACTTTGTTGTCGGGCTAGAATATAAGTAGTATTCAACAATATAACATTCATACAATTTTTGGATAAAGACTTTTAAAACAAGCCGTCAATCCCAATCACTATAAAAGACTCATCGAGACACTTCCCATTCCACATCTCATAGGATGTCTTTTGAACCAATTTAGATGCTACATTGTTTTATTGTAAAGCATGTACCTAAAAGAAATATTGGAAGATAGCTAGATTTTAATTGATAATCACATAATGACTTAATAGGTTGTGATACCTTCTTTCTTACACATCAATATGTTTTAGGTGGAGTTCATTATGATACACTATCATGATCTCTCAGATTGGAACTCAAACTCTTGGTTTATGTATTTCAACATCGATCATATCGAGGTATCTTAACAATTTTACCAATTCAGTTACACACTTCATTTATGATCTCCTTGAACACTTCAAGAGATCCAAACTTGTATTTCATTATATAAAAATTTCAATATCTGTTGATTGCATCAGTAAATACAATGATGTACTTGTAACTAACTTTATCATTCATCCAAATGTTATATGTACATCAATATGTACTAGTCCCACTGGAATAGTCAATCTCCCACTACATCTAGTGCAGATACTCTTGTCATATTGCACAACAAATAGTACATGCATGTATCGATTGGTTCAATAACCAAAAGAGTCTAGATAACCATCATATGGATTCAAGAAATGCATTTCTCATTTATGCACTCTAGATGATAGTGTTATAGGTATTCATTGTTTGAATTGTCAAGTCATTCAATATATGTGTCATATACATTTGTCTTTACAACTATCAAGTATAGTTTATGAGACTTAGGGCATCTCCATAAAAGATCATAATGTTCTTGTCATAGAAAACATATGATTTTTGGCAAGTACATAATATCAATTCACTAATTCTATTATGTGCCCACAAATGAAAACCTTTAACTATAGTGGTAGCAACCCTTGATCCATATAGTTCTAGCTTACTTCTTCTTAGGTTCTAAAGTAGAGATCTCTATCTCTATCTTCTTCTTGAGATCCTCTATGAAGAGGATAATTCCTTTCAAATGTCCAAACAAGTGACAATGGTGGCACTTTATTTTCTTTATCCTTTAAGTGAAAAGGACAGATTTCTTTTACACTTTTCCTTCTCCATATATTGAGTGCAGAAGACTTGGGTTTCAACTTAGCCTTAGAACACTTCTTAGCCTTTATTTTACCCTAGGACTAATTTCCACTGATCACCATCATAGATTTTTCCTTTCTTCTTCCTTGATTTGGCATCAACATGCCAAACATTTGATAAACTGACTATATAATTCATGCAACACTTGCATAATCATATTCATGGTCAACTCTTAACCAAAGAGAAATCCCAGTCCTTCCACATGTCCAATGACATTGAGCAAATATGTTTCTACTGGACCTCCCTTTGTCAGTTTGCACTCAATTAACGCTTTGGAAACATTATACCTTCTTTTCTTTACATGATTTTTAATATGTGTTACCATTTTGAGAATGTACATGTATTCATGGTGTTCATGCAACTCATAGTTCATACAATAGAGAATTAGGTACTCAAATGTATTTGGCATCATTGGCATGCTTCCAATAAGCATCCAATTAGCCTTATGTGCTTTTGGAGTGGGTTCCTCTGGCATTGGTATATCAAGGACATAGAGCTATCACTCATTGATGAGAACATTTCTCGACATCCTTAACCAATTGTGGAACTTTATCCTATTTTATCCTTCTTGAGGAATAATTACAAATTGAACGTGTTTTGTGTTTGACATTTGATTTTACAAAGAAATATTACAACCTTTTTCAAAACATTTTTGATTTAAATTTGACAATATTAATTAAGTCTTTAATTAACTATCGCTCCCACTATTTTATTCAAATTGACATCCCTCAATATCAATTCAGAATATTGTAGCGTACAATATTCTAGTGGGTCAAGATCCAAAATAATTCAACTATTACCCGGCCTACACTAGCATCCACAGACAATTATCAAGGTAGGGAGTCATGCCAATTGCATAAGATGAAACTCTTAGATAGAAGATATGTGCAACTCCTTGCCATGATCATTTGCATGCCTCTGGGACCTAACACTCTAAGAATCACCAGTCAAGCCTGACCCAAAAACCGACATGAAAATTGTAATGACCCATTTTCAAATTAGTCATCTGATTAGGGTTTACTTGGATAATTGTATGCTTAATTAAGTTGATCATTGTTTAAAGCTTGATTAGTGATGGTAGTTAAATTTTCATGTTTTAAATATAATGAGAAGTTTTAATCATACTTTGATCCACATAATTAGGGTTAACATTTCAGAAACCCTAATCGGCCCAAATTAGGGGTTTGGTGATATATGAATACAGAATTTGATAAGTATAATGTCTCACTAAATGATTTTTAGTATTTTATGTGTAACTATGATTTAAATAAAATTTGGATATAATTTGTATATATAAGATGTGAACACTCTTGAAAAATATCAGAATTTTTGAAGAATGGTCTGACCTGTTTATTGGTCGAGTTTCAAACTCGTCTGATCATATTTTCATATTGATATAACAATGTGGTAATTGGATTTTATCTTTTTATTGGTATATCCAATTGATCTCAAATTTTAATTTTACTTGAGAAACTTAATTATAGACACCCTGTTAAATTAACGTAATTTTTTATGACATTTTACTGTATCTTATAAACTCAATTTCAGAAATTGGGTTAAAGTTTCATAGTTTTTGGATGAGGTTTGAGTTCTTAAACATGTGGTTTCGATCGAGTTTATAACTCATCCGACCAACCAGTCTGAGCAAAATAAAAATACATTGAGGGGCTTGTTTGCAAATGTTCTAAGCACCTCAATTCATCTATATCACTAAAATAACACACAAGGAGCTCTCATAACTCGTCCTTCCTGTCAAAGAAATGAAATTCTTGAGAGAGAGGAGAGCTAAGGTTTTGAGTAGAGAAAGTGGAGGAGATGATGACCTAGGGTTTCTCTATCCAAGATAAGATGAAATCAAGTAAGTTTATCTTCTTTGCATAGCATTTCATGGTGAATCTTCTCTCACATGTCAAGATTCCATCCCTCCTCTGGTTTGATTTGAAATCACATCAAATCTCCCCCTTTTCTCACTCTCTCTTCTAATCCTCATTTCTAGGGTTTCCGAGTTGAAAGAAGAAAGAATTGGATTCTTTTGCGAGAGTCTGATTGGGTTTCCAAAAAATTCAGAGGTTGACCTACAAAATTAAAGTGCTTGGCACCTGAGGTGAGTGTTTTTATCCCTCCTAAGCTTTTTATTCATGTTGAAAGCCTAATTCTATCCGGCTAAAACAATTAAAAACCTTGTTTGTATATGTATGTGATTGGATTTGATTTGGGAAAGATATCGGGGAATCCAATTTTACTGATTTTGATTATTTCTCATTGATTGAAACTTGATTACTTCCTGTTATATTGATTGAGGATGCATGGGTATTCTTATGGGTAGATGACTATGGTATTTCATGTGAATTTTTCCTAAAAATCAGCCCAATGGTCGATATGCTTGGAATTGAATTGACATGTATAAAGTCATATTTGAATTGTACTAGATTGTATTATACAAGTGTATTGTTGAATGTTAATGGAGTTGAATGACCACATATCCTGATTAAGATTTGTGTTGAGGAAGTGAATCAAATGAGTCAATTAATCAATGTATACTTATGATTGATGAATGAAATGTGTGAAAATGGAAACTAGGGTTTCCATGTTTGTGAATAACCCTAATGAACCCTTGGGTCATGATTGGATTACTGAATGGTAAGATTATTATGATATGTTGAACTAAGGAATGACTTCTTGAAAACCCTAAAGTTTCTTACTAAGACAATTATGAGTGATAAAGCTAGAACTTGTATATGATGTTTGAAATGTGATCAAATGCTGAAGTTGAAAGTATTAATACTTCAATTGAATATGATGAGTCTTACTATATCATCTAAGTCTAATGCATTTGTTTTAGTATAATAAAGAATGATCATTTTTTATTATGGGAATGACATTAGTAGTCAACGTCAAGGTACATTTATCTGAATATAAGAGACAATATGAACAAGATGTACTTAATGGTGATTGCAAGATAAAGATGAAACTAATGAAGATAGTATGATGAAGTATTTTATCTTTTATTTAATTACATATGGATTAACCCAAATTAAATAAAATATACTAAGAATTGTACTTTGATAAATGTTATGTAAAAGAGAAGCATTGTATGTAAAGTGAATCAAGAAAGATTGGTCCAGATGATGTAATGAACATGAAATAAAAGAAGCTGAGACTACTGAGTATAAAATGATGGAAAAAGATAGGAATTAGTAGATGATTCTAAGAATGTAACTCTTACCCTAAAATGATGAGTTTGATGATGCTAATGAATGTCAATCTCAAATGGGTGATTAAGAGGTGTACATAACCGTAGTTGAATTCAACTAAATGATGAAACTCAAGTATTTGAATTGACTTACAAGAATGTGTTCTTGTATTGTGATTGTTTGATGGAATACTTGTATTATGAGAAAAAACTATTTTGATGGAATTCAAATGATAATCAACATGTGTTGACTAGTAAACTCGTATGAAGAATGTGAAATAAAAGAAGAAGAGAACTAAGTCTGTTATGCATGTATATGCATGAAATTATTGGAATCTATTTAGATTGGATGGAACAAGCATATGTCATATGATAAATCAATTCCAAGTATGAGGAATGATACATGATGTCTATATGCTTTTACTATTTCTAGTTCTAATGCCTCTACTAATATTTGTTAAGAACTGTGGTATACAATGAACTGTTGAGGAATATGTTAAAATGGAATTTAATATGCACTCCTTACATTAAGAAACTCTGATAAGGGTAAATGTTGCATAATGAGATTATGTCTAGGGATGAAAGCCCACTGATGATGATGAAACCCTGATGGGGTAAATGATGGACAATAAGATTATGTCTTGGGATGAAGGCCCACTATTGATGATTGATATGAGTTGATGTTGAAGATAGAAATAATCATAATTGTTGCAATCTATAGACTTATTGTGCTTCTTGCTTTGATCATTGCCCTTATTGATAAACTTAATCTGATTCATATTATTATAGTTATGCGAGAATACACATATATGATATATGATGTTTTGGATTCTTGTAAGATGAGTAAAATAGATTAATAACAAGTGAAATGATGGAACATCTAGTTAGGTGCCCTGAACACCATGAGTTTCCCCTGAGGACCACACTGGGGAAACAAAACGGATCTCCTTGTAGTAATCAATGAATTATGAGAAGGATTTCTGGAGTGTGGATCGAGACCTTAAAGGTTAGACCACCAGGATTTAGGAGTGAGTCATCTGGAGTGGCTCTGGCCCTAAATCCTTACTGTGAAAGTCTATGTCCAGATGGAATAGACTCTGTTGAAATGAAATATGTGAAATTATGTGAAATGAAAAATATGTGAAATACTGTGATATTTGATATACTGTTTTGCTGGTTCCTATCTCGTGTACCCGAGATGAGGACGTGAGCCTCTTTAGGCAACCCTGAGGTGGCCAGGGTCTATTGTTGATATCTTAGGGTGGCTGGATAAACCCTAAGATAGTGACGGTGAGTCATTGACACGAGAATTAGGCATGTCGACTTCTACTAGGTGAGGTACAAGCCAAGTAGTTTCAGGGCAAATGAATAAAAGATGATAAGTCGTGTAGAACATGATTTGAATGGTTGTTACATTCTTTGTACTGCTACTTGATGATTTGTTATTGTTGATTATCCTTCTTATTTAGGAAAGTAATCATGTTGATATGGATATTTTCTATTTCATATTATGATATGTCATGCTGACAAGTTATAAATGATGGGATTTATATCCATTCTGAATATGAGTTGGATTGCTTGCTATTTGATAGTATTGTTTGGTCAAAATGTTTTATGTGTACTTCAGCTTCAGGACTATAGGATGTGTTCCGGGTTCGGTTGGTGGAGTGTCACAAAGATAATGTTATTGTTATGTATAGGTTCAAAATGCTTAGAACTTGACTTATTACTCATGTAGTAAGATTCTTAATTTGAACTGAGAAGTATTTGCTGATTTGTTCATAGACATGCTCTAAAAGATGTTTCAAGGTTATAATTGGTTCAAGTGATTACCTTATCTGTTGGATTAGATTACCATTGCAAGATAGATTTGACTCATTATAGAACTTTTTGCTATACTTTTTAATATATGCATGTTTCTTTTAAGTTTTATACTTAATCTGATGCTGATGCATGTACCTAGCTTGAGTGGGAGGTATCCACTCACTAGAGCTCTATATGATTCTCATGAGGTTGTTTCAAATGTTTTTAGGTATAATTCTACCAAGCGGAGAGGTCACAACAAAGAAGATATAAATAACATAATCTAGATAGAATAGAATGTCCCTGTACTCTCTCTTTCCCGGGATGGGTTGTAGACTATGTTTGTTCATCAATGTACATGTATCTGATGTCAACTGAACCGTATATGAGAACAAGATTTGATTCTGGATTTAATGGAGTTGAATATGATTGTGATATCTGAATGTGATGTCCTTGATGCGACATTGATTTATGAATTTGTGAACAAAGAAAAAGGAAAATTTTATCTGTGTTTTTCATATATTATTTAATCGCCTTTGTCAAGAATTCATTGCTTTATTCCATAATCTGGGTTTAGGTTTTGGGATTACCTCTAATGGTTGGTATTTGTGCTGATCAAAAGAGTGGGTCCCGACAGATGTGGTATCAGAGCCTAGGTTAGATGAGTCTACAGTGACAATAGGATCTAGGACTAATTGATAATGTCAATGTGGAATATAACTTGAATGATGTGCATACTGACTGAACTCAGTATCTAGATACTCTGGTCAAGTATTTGGGTATTGAGCTAAGCTAGTATGGAACTACCAACTATACTTCTTCTAGATGCCCTGACCAAGTATCCGGATGAACATAGTTTGGTAGTATAATAAGATGCATGATGAAAAAGAGAAGAATGGCGATAAAATGGTGAAAAAAGGATTTTATGATTCAATATGGAACCTATGGTAAACATGAAATTTCATATAAGAAAGATGAAAGCTTAATGGATTATGAACATTATCTCTAATGAGTTTGAGTCTGAGTATGAAATCTAAAATTGTGAGAAAAAGCTATGAACTAAGATGCATACTAGATGATCTTCTTTATAAAGGAAATTGATGAATGCAGATGATAATATGTGAATGAGTCATAATCTTAATCCATGAGATACACAATCAAATTAAAAAAAAAGGATGTGAAAGGTGATGTGAATCAGATCTTGATAAATGATGTATTACTAATATCTTTAAAGTAAGTGTTTGTAATACTCAAGGAGAGATATGATGATGACATAGGATGAAATATCCATCTAATACAAAAAAAAGATGTCATATGAAAGAAAGATAAAATGGAATACTTTCTAACTGGATGTTGAGAGAGATGAGTGATTAGATGATATGATATTCTTTTTTATCTTTTCTTGGATTTTGGGATGAAATCCTAAAAGGAGGGGAGAATTTGTAATGACGCATTTTCAAATTAGTCATCTGATTAGGGTTTACTTGGATAATTGTATGCTTAATTAAGTTGATCATTGTTTAAAGCTTGATTAGTGATGGTAGTTAAATTTTCATGTTGTAAATATAATGAGAAGTTTTAATCATACTTTGATCCACCTAATTAGGGTTAACATTTCAGAAACCCTAATCGACCAAAATTAGGGTTTTGGTGATATATGAATACAGAATTTGATAAGTATAGTGTCTCACTAAATGATTTTTAGTATTTTATGTGTAACTCTGACTTAATTAAAATTTTTATATGATTTGTATATATAAAATTTGAACACACTTGAAAAATATCAGAATTTTTGAAGAATTGTATGACCTTTTTATCGCTCGCGTTTCAAACTCGACCGATCATATTTTCAGATTGATATAATGGTGTGGTAATTGCATTTTATCTTTTTATTGGTATATCCAATTGATCTCAAAGTTTAAATGTACTTTATAAACTCAATTATAGAAACCTTGTTAAATTGGAGTAATTTTGTGATGACTTTTGATCTCTACAAAGAGGGTGTCGGTCGAGTTTTGTGCAGGACAAACTCGACCGACCATGTTGCTGATTGCAATATAGCAGTGTAGTATTTGATTTTTTATTATTTATTGGTAATTAAAAATGATCTAAAATTTTTAAAGTATCTTATAATCTCAATTTCAGAAATTTTATTAAAGTTTCATAATTTTTGGATGTGGTTTGAGTTCTTAAACATGTGGTTTCGGTCGAGTTTATAACTCAACCGACCAACCAGTCTGAGCAAAATAAAAATACATTGAGGGGCTTGTTTGCAAATGTTCTAAGCACCTCAATTCATCTATATCACTAAAATAACACACAAGGAGCTCTCATAACTCGTCCTTACTATCAAAGAAACGAAATTCTTGAGAGAGATAAGAGCTAAGGTTTTGAGTAGAGAAAGTGGAGGAGATGATGACCTAGGGTTTCTCTATCTAAGATATGATGAAATCAAATAAGTTTAGCTTCTTTGCATAGCATTTCATGGTGAATCTTCGCTCACATGTCAAGATTCCGTCCCTCCCCTGGTTTGATTCGAAATCACATCAAATCTCCCCCTTTTCTCACTCTTTCTCTTCTAATCCTCATTTCTAGGGTTTCCGAGTTGAGGAGAAAGAATTGGATTCTTTTACGAGAGTCTGATTGGGTTTCCAAAAAATTCAGAAGTTGACCTACGAATTTAAAGTGCTTGGCACCTGAGGTGTGTGTTTTTATCCCTCCTAAGCTTTATATTCATGTTGAAAGCCTAATTCTATCTGACTAAAACAATCAAAAACCTTGTTTGTATATGTATGTGATTGGATTTGATTTGGGAAAGATATCAGGGAATCCAATTTTACTTATTTTGATTATTTCACATTGATTGAAATTTGATTACTTCATGTTATGTTGATTGAGGATGCATGGGTATTCATATGGGTAGTTGACTATGGTATTTCATGTGAATTTTTCCTAAAAATCAGCCCAATGGTCAATATGCTTGGAATTGAATTGACATGTATAAAGTCATATTTGAATTGTACTAGATTGTATTATACAAGTGTATTGTTGAATGTTAATGGAGTTGAATGACCACATATCCTGATTAGGATTTGTGTTGAGGAAGTGAATCAAATGAGTCAATTAATCAATGTATACTTATGATTGATGAATGAAATGTGTGAAAATGGAAACTAGGGTTTCCATGTTTGTGAATAACCCTAATGAACCCTTGGGTCATGATTGGATTACTGAATGATATGATTATTATGATATGTTGAACTAAGGAATGACTTCTTGAAAACCCTAAAGTTTATTACTAAGACAATTATGAGTGATAAAGCTAGAACTTGTATATGATGTTTGAAATGTGATCAAATGCTGAAGTTGAAAGTATTAATACTTCAATTGAATATGATGAGTCTTACTATATCATCCATGTCTAATGCATTTGTTTTAGTATAATAAAGAATGATCATTTTTTATTATGGGAATGACATTAGTAGTCAACGTCAAGGTACATTTATCTGAATATAAGAGACAATATGAACAAGATGTACTTAATGGTGATTGCAAGATAAAGATGAAACTAATGAAGATAGTATGATGAAGTATTTTATCTTTTATTTAATTACATATGGATTAACCCAAATTAAATAAAATATACTAAGAATTGTACTTTGATAAATGTTATGGAGAAGAGAAGCATTGTATGTAAAGTGAATCAAGAAAGATTGGTCCAGATGATGTAATGAACATGAAATAAAAGAAGCTGAGACTACTGAGTATAAAATGATGGAAAAAGATTGGAATTAGTAGATGATTCTAAGAATGTAACTCTTACCCTAAAATGATGAGTTTGATGATGCTAATGAATGGAAACCTCTAATGGGTGATTTAGAGATGTACATAACCGTAGTTGAATTCAACTAAATGATGAAACTCAAGTATTTGAATTGACTTACAAGAATGTGTTCTTGTATTGTGATTGTTTGATAGAATACTTGTATTATGAGAATGAACTATTTTGATGGAATTCAAATGATAATCAACATGTGTTGACTAGTAAACTCATATGAAGAATGTGAAATAAAAGAAGAAGAGAACTAAGTTTGTTATGCATGTACATGCATGAAATTATTGGCATCTATTCAGATTGGATGGAACAAGCATATGCCATATGATAAATCTATTCCGAGTATGAGGAATGATACATGATGTCTATATGCTTTTACTATTTCTAGTTCTAATGCCTCTACTAATATTTGTTAAGAACTGTGGTATACAATGAACTGATGAGGAATATGTTGAAATGGAATTTAATATGCACTCCTTACATTGAGAAACTCTAAGAAGGGTAAATGTTGCATAATGAGATTATGTCTAGGGATGAAAGCCCATTGATGATGATGAAACGCTGATGGGGTAAATGATGGACAATAAGATTATGTCTTGGGCTGAAGGCCCACTATTGATGATTGCTATGAGTTGATGTAGAAGATAGAAATAATCATAATTGTTGAAATTTATAGACTTATTGTGCTTCTTGCTTTGATCATTGCCCTTATTGATAAACTTAATCTGATTCATGTTATTATAGTTACGTGAGAATACACAGTTATGATATATGATGTTTTGAATTCTTGTAAGATGAGTAAAAGAGATTAATAACAAGTGAAATGATGGAACATCTAGTTAGGTGCCCTGAACACCGTGAGTTTCCCCTAAGGACCACACTGGGGAAACAAAACGGATCTCCTTATAGTAATCGATGAATTATGAGAAGGATTTTCCGGAGTGTGGATCGAGACCTTAAAGGTTAGACCACTAGGATTTAGGAGTGAGTCATCTGGAGTGGCTCTAGCGCTAAATCCTTACTGTGAAAGTCTATGTCCAGATGGAATAGACTCTGTTGAAATGAAATATATGAAATGTGAAATGAAAAATATGTGAAATATTGTGATATGTGATATACTATTTTGCTGGTTCCTATCTCGTGTACCCGAGATGAGGACGTGAGCCTCTTTAGGCAACCCTAAGGTGGCCAGGGTCTGTTGTTGATATCTTAGGGTGGCCGGCTAAACCCTAAGATAGTGATGGTGAGTCGTTGACACGAGAATTAGGAGTGGAGACTTCTACTTGGTGAGGTACAAGCCAAGTAGTTTCAGGGCAAATGAATAAAAGATGATAAGCCGTGTAGAACATGATTTGAATGGTTGTTACATTCTTTGTACTGCTACTTGATGATTTGTTATTGTTGATTATGCTTCTTGTTGAGGAAAGTAATCATGTTGATATGGATATTTTCTATTTCATATTATGATATGTTATGTTGACAAGTTATAAATGATGGGATTTATATCCATTCTGAATATGAGTTGGATTGCTTGCAATTTGATAGTAGTGTTTGGTCAAAATGTTTTATGTGTACTTCATCTTCAGGACTATAGGATGTGTTCCTGGTCTGGCTGGTGGAGTGTCACAAAGATAATGTTATTGTTATGTATCGGTTCAAAATACTTAGAACTTGACTTATTACTCATGTAGTAAGATTCTTAATCTGAACTGAGAAGTATCTGCTGATTTGTTCATAGACATGCTCTAAAAGATGTTTCAAGGTTATAATTGGTTCAAGTGATTACCTTATCTGTTGGATTAGATTACCATTGCAAGATAGAGATGACTCATTATAGAACTTTTTGCTATACTTTTCAATATCTGCATGTTTCTTTTAAGTTTTATACTTAATCTGATGCTAATGAATGTACCTAGCTTGAGTGGGAGGTATCCACTCACTAGGGATCTATATGAGTCTCATGAGGTTGTTTCAAATGTTTTTAGGTATAATGCTATCTAGCGGAGAGGTCACGACAAAGAAGATATAAATAACATAATCTAGATAGAATAGAATGTCCCTGTACTCTCTCTTTCCCGGGATGGGTTGTAGACTATGTTTGTTCATCAATGTACATGTATCTGATGTAAACTGAATCGTATATGAGAACAAGATTTGATTCTGGATTTAATGGAGTTGAATATGATTGTGATAGCTGAATGTGATGTCCTTGATGCGACATTGATTTATGAATTTGTGAACAAAGAAAAAGGAAAATTTTATCTGTGTTTTTCGTATATTGTTTAATCGCCTTTGTCAAGAATTCATTGCTTTATTCCATAATCTGGGTTTAGGTTTTGGGATTACCTCTAATGGTTGGTATTTGTGCTGATCAAAAGAGTGGGTCCAAACAATAATAATGCACCCCACGGATGCGGAACCTACACTATTATCATCACACTTCCACGAGATAGATGAGACACCCCACGGAGGCAGAACCTACACTTGGTCGATCACAATTTTCATGTGGTTCCCTTTTAGAAAGCATCTAAGACTTGATATTATAATTGAGGACTTTATGTATGTATAAATACATATACTGTACCCAAACACCACATATATATTATGTATCATATACATGCTATAACCACAAATGAGAACATGCAATATATAAAACACACAAGTGAAGGCTAAAAAAAAAGAAAAAAAATAAAAAGAAGAAAAAGAAGAAAAAGAAAAAAAAGTAATGGAATAAAAGAAAAAGAAGAAAAAAAAATCATCTTGCATGCGAGATGGTTGTTTTGCTAAGCGAAATAGTCATCTTAGATGTGAGATGGTCATTTCACGCATTCCCTGTCATATATGAATTGGCAAATCATTTCCTAATTAGTGTTATACATTAATTTACTTGCACCCCAAGTATGTGCAATTGAAACAAGTTCGAGAAAAATCTAGAACCTTTGTTGATCTGAATCAAACCATCTCACATAAGAGAGATGCCCGTCTCACTTGCCCAGATGATCGTCTGGTGAGTTCGAGTCGATACGATTGGTTCAACAACTTGAACCGCTCAGTTCATCAGGTAGAACTAAGTCAATTCAATTTTTGATCTACCTGATAACCCAAATGGCCGTCTCAATACTTGAGACACTCGTCTGGTTGCCCAAATGGCTGTCTCACCCACTGATATGGTCATTTGGCAATTTAGACAGACAATCCGTTGATCTATTGTGTGAATTGAGTACCTAAACACTTTAGTAATTAATTTAATTATCATTCAAGATCAAACTCCTCTTCTAGATGAGTTCCTATGTTTGTGACCCTATAGGTCCCATATCACATTGGCAGTGAATGTCCATAACTAGTTGATGAAATCACAAACAAAGAGTGGTGCCTAGTCCCACATCATTTCTACCCAAGTGAATGGAAAGTTGGGGAACAACTTCAACCAATAATATGTTTATGGTGTTACAACAATTGTATAGTTCCTTTGTCACTGATATCTATATTGAACTAGAGGCATGGAGAAACCATCCTCATTATTTATCAATCTTGTTCCTTGAACCAGAGCAGACTGCATGAGATACATGTAAGATCAATATTACTCATTGACTCACATGTGTATGGCCATACTTTTATCAGTCTCGCTAATCAAGAGGCCTTTGGATACCATACTCCTGTCGGAGGGACAAATCCCACGTCTACCACTCACAGTCATACCCCATGTGTCAAAGTCACCCAATCATCAGCGTTATAACAACCCATTTTTCATGACTGCATTTTATGATGTCAAAGTGTGCCCAATGACATGTGATGAGTGCAATGATTTCAGGTCTAAGAACCACAACCACCACCATCATTGTGAGAGCTAACTAGGACTTCCATGATGATGGCTTCCATGTGTTAGTCTTACGGTGGGTCTATCCATTACACTATTCTCTAACATGTATTATTTTGCTTGGTTTGATATTGCAATATCATGACCAATGAGATTCAGTCATTAACCAACTCACACTCTGATCTTATGTGTCATTGTTGTCTATCAACCTTCCACAATGACAACTAATCAGGGAGATAATGATAATATGTATATGTACTCTTAAACATCCATATGATCTCATTTCTTCCAAGTCTAATACTTGAATACATATGTAATTGAGTAATAATATTCTCTAGACATTTACTATGTTGTTCATTATCTCATAACTAAATATACAAAATAAATTGGAAGCTTGCCTTTGTTATTAATAAAATCATTTATATGTTATTCCATTGCAATCATCACATGATTGACTCTATGGACATTCATACGAACAGACTCCCATTTGACCAATCACCCATAGATCTCATCCTGAATGACCTAACATGAAATTTCATGATTCTGCTGCACAAGTGCTTGTATAGCAGGTTTATCAATGTTTGCCTTAAGTTAGTATTTTGTAATTTTCACATCTCTTCACTGTACGACTACTCATATGAGATGGAAATGATATAGTATGCTATCTTAGATTCCTAGCCTAACTAGTATCTCCATTACTTTCATCAATATTTCTACTGTGTCATCAATGGTGTGGAACCTCACATAAGTTCACCCATATGAACTTCTTGATCCATACAATATCCTTTGTTGTTCTCATAAAACAGAGTCACTTGGCTTCTTTTGTAGATTAGGGCAACTGCCATTAGCGCTGAACCCTTTCTAACTTACAGTTCTAGTGTAATGTCAAACACTATTGCAATCATTTTGTCAGTTTGGAAGCTTGCATGGGTGTAACCCTTTACATCCAACTCTTCCTTATTACCATAACCAAGTAACCAATCCTTTAAGTGCTTCACAAGCACATAAGGATTTTTATTATGGTATTCTAGTGACTCTCACTATTATTTGAGATATACCCTCTCGTCATGTCCAATACATATGAGATTTCTAGGTAGGTATATATATGTGTCCTCTCATCATGTCAATACATATGAGATGACTGGATATCCTCTCATCATGTCCAATACATATGAGATAATGGGATAAGTACATAACAGTGCATTCAAGATAGATTCAATTACAACTACATATGGCATCTATCCATGTGTTCCTATTCTTCAAAAGAATTGCGACACTTTGCTCTTGAGAGACTAACTCCATGGAATATGGAAAATTTTTCTCTCAGTGAGTCTTACATTATGAAGCCTTCAAAATCTTGCAAATGTATGTTCTATTACTTAGGTCAAGAAGCTTTCTAGATCTATCTCTATAGACATTGATTCCTATCACATAGGATGCTTCATCTAAACCCATCAAAGAAGGTACTTTCTTTGAGAAGGTACTTTCTTTGTCATGTTTTAAAATTTAAAGGATAAGGATGCTATTCCCCATCATTATGTGTAATATCAATATGCTCCCACTAAATATTTTGTGATCACAGAATCCATCTTCATTCTGACTCAAGTCAAAACCTTTGACTGCCTTGTCAAATTGAAGATTCCAACTCTGAGATGCTTGCTTCAATGCACAGTTTGACCTTTATAGCTTATAGATTTTATTTTCATTAATGGATTTATAAAACTTTAGGTTGTGTCACATACACATCTTCCTAATTATTCCAATTAAGGAATGCATTTTTAACATCCATAGGCCAAATCTCACAATCATAACAAACTGCAACAACAAGTATGATCCAGATGGATTTAACCATGGTAACTAGTGAGAGGCTTCATCATGTTCAACAATTTGAACTATTTTGAAACTCTTTGCAACCAATCTACCCTTCCATGTTGGTCTTCTTACAAAGACCCAAATGCACCCTACGGCTTTTACCCCTTCAGGTGGATCTGACAAGGTGATACCTTGATGGTTTACATGGAGTCCATCATAGATCTCATGGCCTAAAGCCATTTTTTCAAAATCTGGTTCCTCAATAGTTTCTAGGTAGGTAGTTGACTCATCTCTATGATCAACTTACAACCTTCTTGAGTTATAAGATATCATAATCTTTCAAACTCAACTATGAGTTTTGTGTTTACATAAGGAACTTGAGATTCCACAATAGTTTGTGATTCTCCTTGTTCCTTGTTGTAACTCTTTAGGTTCAATGTTTTCTTGTCTTGAACATTTTGAGTTCTACTTTTACTCCCACTTATTCCTTTGGAACTAAGTTTTCTTTAGGAATTCATCTATCCTAGCAACAAACACTTTGTTGTCAGGTTGGAATATAAGTAGTATTCAACAAGATAACATTCATGTGATTCATGGATAAAGAATTTTAAGAAACAAGCTTTCAATCCCAATCATGACAAAAGACTCATCGGGACACTTCTCATGCCACATCTCATATGGTGTCTTTTGAGCCAAATTAGATGGTACATTGTCTTAGTGTAAAGCATGTGCCTAAAAGAAATATTGGAAGATAGCTAGATTTTAATTGATAATCACACCATGACTTAACAAGGTGTGATACCTTCTTTCTGACACTTCAGTATGTTTAGGTGGAGTTCCTTATGATACACTATTATGATATCCTAGAATGTCCTCAAACTGTTGGTTTATGTATTTCAACATCGATCATATTGAGGTATCATAATACTTTTACCAATTTAGTTACTTCATTTATAATCTCCTTGAACACTTCAATAGATCCAAACTTGTATTTCATTAAATACAAATTTCAACATCTACTGATCGCATCAGTAAATATAACGGGGTATTTGTAACTACCTTTAGAATTAATCCAAAAGGTATATGTACATCAGTATGTACTGTTCCTAATGGAATAATCGATCTCCCACTACATCTATTGAAGATACTCTTGTCATATTGCACAACAAATAAGACATGCATGTCTCTATTGGTTCACTAACCAAAAGAGTTTAGATAATCATCATATGGATTCCAGAAATGCATTTCTTATTCAGGTGCTCTAGGTGGCAGTGCTATAGGTATTCATTGTTTGAGTTATCAAGTCATTCAATATATGTATCATACACATTTGTCTTTAAAACTATTAAGTATCATTTGTGAGACATAGGGCATCGCCATAAAAGATCATAATGTTCTTGTCATACAAAACATATAATTTTTGACAAGTACATAATATCAATTTACCAATTTTATTATGTGCCCTTGAATGACAACTTTAACTATAGTGGTAGCAATGCTTGCTCCATATAGTTCTAGCTTACTTCTTCTCAGTTCCTGAAGTAGAGATCTCTATCTCTATCATCTTCCTGAGATCCTCTATGATGAGGATAACTTCTTTCAATTGTCTAAACAAGTGACAATGTTGGCACTTTATTTTCTTTATCCTTTAAGTGAAAAGGACATTTTCCTTTTACACTTATCCTTCTCCATATATTGCGTGTAGAAAAATTGGGCTTCAGCTTAGCCTCAGAACACTTCTTAGCCTTGCTTTTAACCTAGGAATCACTTCCACTGATCACCATCATAGATTTGTCCTTTCTTTTTCCTTGATTTGGCATCAACATGTCAAACATTTAATAAACTGACTATATGATTCATGCAATGCTTGCATAATCATATTAATGGTCAACTCTTGACCTAAGAGAAATCCCAGTCATTCCACATGTCCAATCACATTGAGCACATGGGGTTCTACTAGACCTCCCTTTGTCAGTTTTCACTCAAGTAGCTCTTTGGATACATTATGCCTTCTTTGCTTACATGATTCTTAAGATGTGTTATGACACGATTTTACCGTGCGTATAACGCAAGTGTACGCGTCAGAGTAATATAGGCCTTTGTGAGGCCTGAGTCGAACACAGGGACACTGAACTATCGGTAGATTACTTACTAACTACTCGCGATCAGCTAGACCAATTAAAAGGTTTTGAGAGTTGATTGAAAAATAAAAGAAAAATAAAAGAAAACAAAGAAATCGATTAAATGTTTAGTTTAATCAAATTAGATGGGAATCTTTAGGATTGTAGTTTCACCGCGGGTTCTCATTGTATTTATTTCTATATAGTTAATCACACTCGTCTCTCATTATGAGTAGTGGCCTGTAGTCAGAATTGTTCACTGTCTGATACAATTCACTACCTAAATCTAGGTCGGTTCCACGGTCGTAGTAACCTATACCCTAAACTAGGTGCATGTAGACCAAACTCTAGGTTTCCACCATTAACTATACATCACCTTGTTCAAGGGATTTATTAATTAATGTGAATTTCGTCTCTTTTCAACCGTTAATTCTTCTTTCAAAGTAATTAAAGGCATTAGATTATCATTAAGGTGATCAATCATAATGATATAATGGAGAAAACAAAATTATACCACGGATTTAAGAGACAAAATATGAATTATTATGATAACAATGTCATATAACGATTACCCGGGCTACTCCCAGTCCTAAAGACAAAGGGGATTAGCCCTGCAAGTTCATCTCAAAGCAAGACATGATGGAAGAAAGGGAAAACATGGAGAAAACATGGATGAAGTGATGTAAACCCCTGAACAGAGAAGATCTAAGAATTCCTCGACGTAGAGTGCGCAATCTACAACCTTCCGGCGGTGGAAAACGTCTTCTTCGACTCTCAGAATGATCGGGGCGTGATTCTGAGCTCTGTTCTTCTCTCTCCTTCTCCTCAGAACTTGTGCAATGGCTAAGGATGTGATAGATAGCTCCTGGCCACTGTCATTAGGTATAAACACCAAATTAGATCGTCAAAATATCCCCACTATTGGATTCGGGCCGATCTAGAACAAAAACTAATCTGATGGCATCGATACCATCGACGCGGGTTGATGGTATCGACCTGCTAGGGTATCGACAAGTTTTCCTTTTTCTTTGACATTTCGACTGATTCAGACTCGATACCATCGACGCGTGTCGATGGTATTGACACCTTGAGGCGTCAGTTTTGTCACCTTTCCGACACTGAAGCTGTAGAACGTCGATAGTATCAACTTTTGTGTCGATAGCATCGACAGGTTGCTTGCTGGCTCGCTGAAGGTATCTCGATACCATCGACTTCAATGTTGATAGTATCGACTCATCTTGGCTCCTTGCGGCTGTCTCACTGTGACTGTGTCGATACCATCGACACAGGTCGATGATATCGACAACTGTGTACACTCATTTTTCCTGAAATTGCAAGACAAAACCAAATCATCTGAGATAAAACCCATTATTATAATCATTTATACTCACAAAGATAAAATATGAGAGATTTGATACATAATGAGATTATAGGCTAAAGTAAGTGAATTATGTGATACTAACCACAAAAGTGACTAATAAACACATAAAACGCATGTAAAACAAGTTTATAAATGCGACTCAAAATCATCGCATCAAACTCCCCTAAGCTTAAACATTGCTCGGCCTCGAGCAGAAGAATTATAGAATAAAATTGTGAGGGTCAACTAAAGAACAAATTATCAAAACAGACCTTGCCATATGATCCTCGCCAGACATTCACATTCTGGCCCTCACTAACCACAGAATGATAATTTCCCTCAAGGCAACAATGATCATCCATAAGAGATGTCTACCCAAAGATTGATGAACACTATCAGATAAGGCAGTTAACATAATAAAATCCTCCGGTTCAGGCTTGGTGCATCTTTGTGATCTTCTATCTACGTTTCTCATTTCCTAACTACCATCTAAATGGAAACATCTCTCCTGATATTAATGAGTGAGGAGATAATCACGGTGGCCTACCAATTCGAGCAACGGGTGGATGGAATAGGTGGCTGTGGAAGAAATGGAAACACAATACAGTTTTAACATGCACAAATAACAATAATGACCTAAATGATGCATATGCAAATGAAAATGCCCTAATGCCTACATTTTGGGTGGAATGATGCATGTTCCTACTATCCCATCTCATGCGAGATAGAATATCTACAAACTACCTTATGTGCTTATTCTTCTTATTATACGGGTGAGACAAGCTCTTTTCTCCCTCTAAAATCAGCCTTGTTTTTTTTTTGTTCTTCTTTTTTCCAAGCCCTTCTTTCTCTCAAATTGGCTACTGCAAAATGTACAACATTTTTCAATTTTTTTTCCGGGCTTATTTTCACTTAACTATTATCCTTGAGGCATTAAAACTTAACTTTAGAGAGTATAGAGCGAGTTACTTGCTTCTGTTATTTTTTTCAGAAGAAATAAGGTACATACTGTCCTATATGCGCAAAGATATGTCAAAATGCAACTACATGAGATCAGTTATGCAACTGTGAGGACATGCACTCAAGAATGTTTGCATGCATGATTCATCTACAATTTTTTCATTTTCCATTTTTTATGCAAAATCAAACTAAAATGCAATCCTACCTAAATGTTATGCAATCAAAAGATGAAAACTGTAATGTGCTTCCAATTCTTATGGTGAAGTGTGAAAACAATGAGGTGGATAGATCACAAGATTAATTGCCCGAACCATTGGAAAAATTATATGTCCCTCCTTACTGACCTATGTAATAATTAAGAGGTTTCCCTCTCTTATTTTAGATTAAGGCCTCATTACCATTTTGTCAGTCTAGGCTCAACATCCAATTCCATCCACTTTTCTTGATTCATAGGCATGTACAGTTGTGATCTTATGTTTTAAAGTTGACAAACCCAATTATTTCCATAAGCTATATGCTCAAATTCAAACAAAGCAAGCTCACAATTTTATTAAAAATTTTCAAATTGACCCCTGACTCCCATTTGACAAATAAAGAGATGACACATTTGCATAAACATCCACGATTACACTAGATAGAATGTGGATCCTAAAAACTAAGAAAATTGCTAGAACAACAGAAAATGCAATGAATGATAAAAACTAAAAATAAAAGATAAAAAATATAGAAGTTGTTCCATCTCCCCCCTAAGATTGAATTCGACTATGGCCTCATAGTTAAAAACAATCTTAAGAGGTGGAACAGTGATACCAATCATTGTTCAGGTGGTGGCGGGTACTGTTGGGCGGTGGGATCCCATGATGGAAACTACCCCTGGAAATTTGGATCATACGGGGGCATGGGCGGAGGTTGAGGATATCCCCCAAAGTAGTTCTGGATCCAATAATTATCATAGAACGGCTGCTTCTGCTGCTCGATCCTTTCAACCGATCATAGACCTGTTGTTGATTGGCGAACAACTGACACTCGTTCTCAAAGATAGCTTGCTGATTAACATAGAGACGATTTGTAGTCTCTTGAATATCAGCAAATGACGCAGTGTGCCGCTGTTGTGTCTGCTGGATCTCCTACAGCATAGAATACATTCCCTGCATAGAATAGGCATCCTCTCCTTGTTGAGAGGGCTGAGGTGGCAGAGGCTGTGAAGATGATGATGCACCTAGGTGGAAGCGTGGACGCTTCCGCGGTGCCACTCGTGAATGAAGAGGAGTGAAAGCCTCCTCTTCCTCTTCTTGCTCGTCGTCATCGGCATTGTCATCATCGTCACTGTCGTCTTCTTCGTCAGAGTCATCGATGGCGATGATGGGCCACCGAAAGTGTTGAGCTTCTTGGATGTTGAAGATGGGATCTGGAAGCACACACTCCTGGTACTCCTGGTTGACATGGCATTGTGCATAGGCCACACCATCACAGAGCGTAAGAAGGTTTGAACGGTGCAAGTGATGCAGATTTACTTTATTCATGTTGGATAGTGGAGTGAGTTGGGAAAAATCCAACCCAAGGTAGAGAGAAAGTGGTGTGATAATCCCCCCAAAGTGGATTGGAGATTTTCTTGTACTCCTCCGCACGTCCAACACACGCGTCAAGAAAAACACACCCCAATTGCACTCTTCTCGCTTTAACAGCTTATACAAAAAGAACAAGTCTGTCTCTTGAAATTTACTGAGAGAAAGGTCACCTCGAGCAAAGAGAATAGTGCACAACATGCGATGTAGAATCCGCACAAAGGGATGCTCGAAATTGGCAACAACTGCATTATGATAGCTGACGGACTTGCCTGGAGGCGCGGTCCCCAGCTGAGAAAAGATGTCATCATAATCTGTCTGGTTGTCCGGCCTCCTGTGCTGATTTGGAGAATGGCACCAGTTGTAAATTGAATTGAACTGCTGGAGGGTGAGATTATAATTGTTGTTGTAGAGCTGGAAAGAAACGTAACCCTTGATCCATTCCCGATCAGTGGCGATGAGGTTGTTAGGCACAATGCATATGTCCAGTGATGCCATAAATTCCACCACAAATTCTTTATATGTCGGCCACTCACCAAAGAAAGGGTGGCCCTCTGCATGGAACTGGACCTCGTCAGACCTCCTGGTTGTATGCTTCGCTTTCCCTTGAACGACATAAGCGAGATTGGCCTCGAACCCAAGGTCACAGATCATGGTCCGATCGACGTATCGGGTTGGCTCGATTTTCCACTTGAGCAACTCCTCGTATATCTTCCGTACTTCCACTGAAGGATGAACAATCCTCGAATGAGGAATGGATTCGGGTGGTGGAGGAACAAACGTCAGAATCTCCATCAGGGCCGCCCTCGAAGAAGAAGCTCCTTCTGTCCGCACCATCATCACAGAGAGAGGGGAATAAGAAATAGAACTCAGTGAAGGTCGGAGAAGATGATCTCTGCTTGGTGCAGAGCTCGATGAAGATATCCTGATCCTTGGATGCTCGATGAAGGCCTTCGGTCGCACAGTGATGCTCAATGCACAAGTGGAAGGTAGAAACTCCAAAGGTGTGAAGAGATTGGAGAAACAACCCTTCCTTTTATAATTGAACACGTTGCTGCTGCCGCTCCGTCGATACCATCGATGGGGGTGTCGATGGTATCGACACCTGTAGCACAATATGTGTCTTCGCTAGTATCGACGGTTGTCGATTGCTTGATGTGGGGGCCCAAATCGATGACGCGTCGATACTATCAACACGGGTCGATGGCCCATCCCACAGATCGACTTCCTTGATTTAGCGGCCACCATTGATTTCTTCTCACAGATCACTGACGTGTTACGTCGATACCATCGACGGGAGTCGATGGTATCGAATATACATGGATCAATTACCCTCGTGAGGCCCAGGCAGCGCTTCCTTGCTATTGCTGTATCGATACCATCGACGCGGCTGTCGATGGTATCGACTTCACTGAGACAAAATCTTATGTAAATCTTCAGGGATCTCGCGAGTATGGACATCCTAGTCGATACTATCGACCCCAAGCTATTGTTTTCTTTGGCGTCACTGATGGTAGGTCGATACCATCGATGCACCCGTCGATGGTATCGACTCAGAAAATTTTCTGCAGCCGCTTCCCTATACCCATGTTGCTACCATCGACATCATGGTCGATGGTATCAACTCTGACTCAGTCTTGCACATTGAACAAATGATTAAGGTATCATTTTTACACTAAAAACGAAATTAAACGGAACTAACTTGCAAATGTAGAAGAACATGAAGAAACTACTAATGGTTGGGTTGCCTCCCAACAAGCACCCTTCTTTAACTTTTTAGGCTAGACAAAGTCAAGCTCATCTTGCATCCTCAAGTGCTATGAGTTTGACCTCATGCACTTTCCTCGTGTAGTCCTCGCCAAAGTAAAGCTTCAACCTTTGTCCATTAACTAGAAATGTCATATCTCCATTGCGCTCCAAGATGGCACCATGTGGCCATACCTCCTCCACAATAAAAGGTCCACTCCACCAGGATTTCAATTTCCCGGGATGTAGCTTCAACCTCGAGTTGAACAATAACACACGATCTCCCTTTTTGAAGACACGCAGTTGAATGTGTCAATCACGAATTAGTTTTGTTCTCTCCTTGTAAATCCATGAGTTTTCATAGGCGTTCATCCGCAGCTCGTCCAACTCATTCGGCTCTAGCATTCGCTTCTTCCCTGCCTCATCATAAGTCAAATTAAGCTTCCTTAGTGCCCAGTGCGCCTTGTGTTCTAGCTCTACCAGTAAATGGAAGGCCCACCCATAAGCCAACCTAAAAGGCATAGTGCCTATAGGTGTCTTAAATGTGGTCCTATACGCCCATAATGCATCCGGTAGCAAAGTACTCTAATTCTTTCTTGTCGAAGCCACTGTGCACTCCAAAATTTTCTTGATTTCTCTGTTTGACACCTCGGCCTGACCTTGTGTCTGCGGGTGGTATGGGGTACCAACATTATGTTTCACCCCATAATTTCTTAATAACACATCAAACTTTTGATTCTTGAAATGGGTGCCTCCATCGCTAATATTCATCCTTGGCACACCAAATCTGCAGAAAATGTGATCTTTTACAAACCTACACACTACAGCAGCGTCGTTAGTCCTTGTGGGTATTGCCTCTACCCACTTCGATACATAATCAACAGCAAGTAAAATGTACAAATTAGAGTTCGAGGACACAAAGGGTCCCATAAATCGATGCCCCACAGATCAAACACCTCAACTTCCTGAAAAATGTGGAGGGGCATCTCTTGCCGCTTGGAAATATTACCCACCCTTTGACAGGAATCACAACTTCGCACATAGTCATAGGCATCCCAGAAGAGTGTAGGCCAATAAAGACCACTCTCTAGCACCTTGGCCTCCGTTCTGGAGCTCGCATGATGACTACCAGTTGGTAGTGTATGACAATGACTAAGTACACTGTCATATTCTATCTCCGGTACACACCTGCGCAAAATTCCGTCCCTGCATTGCTTCAACAAAATGGGATCATCCCAGAAATAATATCTCAAAGAATGGAAAATTTTCTTTTTCTCTTGATAAGTCCAATCATCTGGGATTATTTTACAGGCAAGATAATTAACAATATATGAAAACCATGGATCCTTGGATTTTATAGAAAGGATTTGCTCATCAGGGAATGTCTCGGTGATGGGTATATTAATGTCCTTCTCATCTACCCGTTCTAACCTGGACAAGTGGTCCACAACCACATTCTCAATCCCCACCTTATCTTTAATTTCAATGTCAAATTCTTGTAACAATAAGATCCACCTAATCAATCTAGGTTTGGCATCTTTCTTTTCCATCAAATATTTTATGGTGGTGTGGTCTGTCCATACCACAACTTTTGACCCTACTAGGTATTGCCGAAATTTTTCAAATGCAAAAATGACGGAGAGAAGTTCCTTTTCAGTTGTGGTGTAGTTAAGTTGTGCTTTGTTTAAAGTCTTGGATGCATAGAAAATCACAGCGGGTTTTTTTTTTCAAAATGTTGCCCGAGAACAACCTCTATCGCAAAATCTGACGCATCACACATTAGCTCAAAAGGCTTTGTCCAATCCGGCGTTTGAACAACCGGTGTAGAAATTAATTTCTCCTTGAGTACATTAAAAGCATGCAAACACTTTTCATTAAAGTCAAACATCGCATCTTTCCCAAGCAGCTCAGACAATGGTTTAGCGATTTTCGAGAAATCTTTGATAAAGCGGCGATAAAATCCTACGTGACCGAGAAAACTCCTTACCCCTTTAACCGAATTAGGTGGGGGTAATTTTGAAATAACCTCAATCTTAACTGGATCCACCTCCAGCCCCTTGCTAGACACTTTATGTGCAAGCACAATTCCTTCACTAACCATCATATGGCATTTTTCCCAATTGAGAACTAAATGTGTGTCCTCACATCGTTATAAAACTTTATCCAAATTATACAAGCACTCATCAAATGACGCACCATAGATGGAAAAATCGTCCATGAAGACCTCTAAACAACGCTCAACCATATCAGAGAAAATGACAAGCATGCAGCGCTGAAAATTTGCTAGTGCATTGCACAAGCCAAAAGGCATACAGCGGTATGCAAATATTCCGTAGGGACAAGCGAAGGTAGACTTCTCTTGGTCCTTAGGATCAATGGAGATCTGATTGTAGCCAGAGTAGCCATCTAGAAAACAAAAATGAGATCGACCAACCAGTCTCTCTAAGATTTGATTGATGAACGGAAGAGGAAAATGATCCTTTAACGTAGCAGAGTTCAATCGATGGTAGTCAATGCACACACGCCACCCGGTTACCAGTCGGGTCGTGACTGACTCATTTAACAAGTTGTGAGTGACAGTGATTCCCCCCTTTTTAGGGACTACCTGTGTGGGGCTTACCCACGTCGAATCAGAGATAGCATAAATTATGCCTGCAGAAAGGAGCTTGATCAAATCCTTCTTGACTATCTCCATCATGCTTGGATTGAGTCTACGTTGTGGCTGGATTATAGGTTTGGCTCCTTCCTCGAGCCAGATCTTGTTCTGGAAAAGTGTAGGGGAGATCCCCTTAATATCTGCAACTGACCACCCGAATGAGCCACGGTGGTTCTTCAGCACGATCAACAATTGCTCCTCTTCATCGGCACTCAAATATGCCGAAATAATCACTAGTAGTCTTTCACCATCGGCTAAGAATGTATACTTCAAATGGGGAGGAAGTGGCTTCAGTTTTAACTCTGGTGGATTGATCAATGATGATTGAAGCGGTGGTGGGAGGGGCCCAAGATCTTCATAATACTTGGCATAGTAGCACGGAAGCACTTTAAGCATCTTGATGCATTCTTGTAACGACTTGCTTCTCATCCAGTCATGCATTATGTTGACAAGGCAAGCTGCAAGGGGCAATTTTGGATAGGCGTCAAGGATCGAACTTGCTATTGCATCATCTTTAGTAGAAAGTGGAATTTCCTCCTCTTCATCATTTAGGTACCCCACAGCTCTACAAAGAGAAACAACCTTGGTTTGTTCCATAATATATATAGACAGTGTCCCCTTATCTACCTTGGTGATTACATGAGCCATATCTAAAAATGGCTTCTCTAGACAAAGGGAAATGTTCTGATCAAAATGTTTCACCATGAGACACTGCTCCTTTTCCTTTGATTTTGTTGTACTTGGGGGCATAACCATTTCAAATCGGTCATCTGCGATTCCCAATGTCAGACGGCGTCTTCCCATCTCGAGTATCATATTTGTAGTAGCTTGGAAGGGTCTTCCAAGGAGTAGCTCATTTCCTTGTTCATCTTGCATTTCCATTACCATAAAATCTGCTGGAAATACAAACCTGTCAACTTTAACCAGAACATCCTCGCAAATACCATATGGCTTAACCACAGAATTGTCCACTAACTGAATCGTCATGTTACTATGTCTCGATTCTTTAAGTCCCATCTTCTTGAAAGTAGAAAGAGGCATCAAATTGATACTTTCACTGGAGTCACACAATGCTTCGCCGAACTTCACCTTACCGATGTAACATGAAATATTGAAGCAACCCAGATCTCGTCTTTTAGGTGGCAATGTGCCCATAATGAAGGTGCTCACTTGCTCTTTAAGAACCACGACCTCGGTATCAAGAATCTTCCTCTTCTTTGTGATTATATCTTTCAGAAACTTGCCATAAGAGGGTATCTTCTCTATTGCTTCTAACAGCAGAATGTTGACAGAAAGTTTCCTAAAGCTATCTAGGAACATCTTGAACTGAGCGTCCACTTTGTTGGCCTTCAAACTGTTTGGATATGGGACTGGGACAGTCTGTGCCCGCTGATGTGGCGGCACATATGGTGTCCTCTTTTGCGTCTCTCCCTCAGCAATGGGTTCTGGTGTGGTATCCTCTACCACATCCTCTATCAGCTCTGTGATTGTAACCTCCTCTGTGGCCTCACCTATGGTTTCTGGCTGGGGTGTGCTCGGTTCATTGGCCCTGGGGTTTAAAATCTTCTTTCCACTCCGTAATAGAATTGCCTTGGCTTGCTGATTTCCTCCTAGAACATTTGTATTTCCGGGAAAACCTTGTTGTGTTGGTTTTTCATATTTGCTATCTCAGCTGCTAACTTTGCTAATGATGCCTCCATAGTTCTCATCTGAGCCACATGACTTTGTAAAGTCTGCCCAAATTTATTCAGAAATTCTCCTTATTGCTTAATCTACTGACCAAACATGCTCATGAGTTCTTGATTCTGCTTGATTACTTGATTGAGAAACTCATTGCTCTTATCCTCTGCCAGCGGTTGTGGTTTTGCATCGGGGTCCTGTAAGAAATTGTTTGGGTCCTTCCATGAAAATTTCTTATCTTTCCTCCAAGAATAATCATTGTTTCTGTACCCCTGTTGCTGGAGCATAAATTTCACCTGTGCTTCATCATCAAATTCAACGTCTTCCTTTTCTAGCAATTTCTTGGCTAAAAGGTCCATCTTCTCATTCAACTCCTTGATTGCCTTTGACTCACCTGCCACTCGACCCTGTTCGGGTGCATCTCTATCACCCCAAGACTGCTTTTTTCCATATTCTTCAAGATCTCCCAACACCTAGTGCCAGTGTTGTTCAAGAAAAACCCTGAACCTACTGAATCTAGGTTGCTTCTATCATGCTCAGAAAGAGCAAAATAGAAAATCTTGACCTGTTTCTCCTTGTCTAGCCCATGATGTGGGCACCTCCTCAGCATTATCTGAAAACATTCCCAAGTCTCAGAATACGTCTCCCCGACTTTCTGGCTGAAGTTGTGGATCTTTCTTACAAGATCATTAGTCTTCTCGGGAGGAAATAATCTCTCTAAGAACACCTCGACCATATGATCCCACGACTCCACATACTCGTCGTCCAAGTTATGCAGCCATTCTCGGGCATTTCCTGCTAGTGAGCTAGGAAATAATTTCAAATAGAGCGTCTCTTGCGGGAACCTGTCGATTTTGATCATATCACAGTTCTCCACGAACTGGATAATGTGAGTCACCAGATCTTCATTTTTAAGCCCATGAAATGCATTTGATTTGACCAAATTTATTAGGCCTGGACCGATCTTATAATTGGGAATGTTGATAGCCTACCTCTTGATCAACCCTTTTGATGCAGATGTAGAAGACGCCTTGATCTTCTCCCAGACTGTCTGTTCCTCAGCCATAGCTTCTGGTTCAGAGTCCGAATCTATATCCTCAGGTTGATCTTGAATGTTGTTCTCCTCGTCGTCTGATCCCCAGAATGGGACCTCTGGTGATGGCTGTGCGTAGTCTGTACTACGCGTCTTCACCATGCACTGGTACCTGCAAGGTAATAAATTTGATTCAGTACAGTGCTACAAGATTACCAAATATGAAAGATGAACGATGAATTTCAAAAATAAAAAAACAATAAAAAGTGGCCTAGAGTGGCCGCTTGCAGCACTCGTAGTGCCGACAGTTGCCGTGTCCCCGACAACAGCGCCATAAACTTGACACGATTTTACCATGTGTATAATGCAAGTGTACGCGTCAGAGTAATATAGGCCTTTGTGAGGCCTGAGTCGAACACATGGACACTAAACTATCGGTAGACTACTTACTAACTAGTCGCGATCAGCTAGACCGATTAAAAGGCTTTGAGAGTTGATTGAAAAATAAAAGAAAAATAAAAGAAAACAACGCAATCGATTAAATGTTTAGTTTAATCAAATTGGATGGGAATCTTTAGGATTGCAGTTTCACCGTGGGTTCTCATTGTATTTATTTCTATATAGTTAATCACACTCGTCTCTCATTCTGGGTAGTGGCCTGTAGTCAGAATTGTTCACTGTCGTGATAGAATTCACTACCTAAATCTAGGTCAGTTCCACGGTCATATAAACCTATACCCTAAACTAGGTGCATGTAGACCAAACTCTGGGTTTCCACCATTAACTGTACATCACCTTGTTCAAGGGATTTATTAATCAATGTGAATTTCATCTCTTTTCAACCATTAATTCTTCTTTCAAAGTAATTAAAGGCATTATCATTAAGGTGATCAATCATAATGATATAATGGAGAAAACAAAATCATACCACAGATTTAAGAGACAAAATATGAATTACTATGATAACACTGTCATACAGCGATTACCCGGGCGACTCCCGGTCCTAAAGATAGGGGATTAGCCCCACATGGTCATCTCAAAGAAAGACATAATGGAAGAAAGGGAAAACATGGAGAAAATGTGAATGAAGTGATGTAAACCCCTGAACGGAGAAGATCCAAGTGTTCCTCGACGTAGAGTGCACAATCTACAGCCTTTCGGCAGTGGAAAACATCTTCTTCAGCTCTCAGAACGATCGGGGCGTGATTCTGGGCTCCATTCTTCTCTCTCCCTCTCTTCGGGACTTGTGCAATGGCTAAGGACGTGATAGATAGCTCCTGTTCGCTGTCATTAGGTATAAACACCAAACTAGATTGTCAAAATATCCCCACCATTGGATTTGGGCCGATCTGGAACAAAAACTAATCTGACGGCGTCGATACCATCGACGCGGGTCGATGGTATCGACCCACCAGGGTATCAACAAGTTTTCATTTTTCTTTGACATTCCGACTGATTCAGACTCAATACCATCGATGCGGGTCGATGGTATCGACACCTTGAGGCGTCGGTTTTGTCACCTTTCCGACACTGAAGCTGTAGAACATCGATAGTATCGACTTTTGTGTCGATAGTATCGACAGGTTGATTGCTGGCTCGCTGAAGGTATCTCGATACCATCAACTTCAATGTCGATAGTATTGACTCATCTTGGCTCCTTGCGGCTGTCTCACTATGACTGTGTCGATACCATCGACACAGGTCGATGGTATTGATAGCTGTGTACACTCGTTTTTCCTGAAATTGCAAGACAAAACCAAATCAGCTAAGCTAAAACCCATTATTATAATCGTTTATACTCACAAAGATAAAATATGAGAGATTTGATACAGAATGAGATTATAGACTAAAGTAAGTGAATTATGTGATACTAACCACAAAAGTGACTAATAAACACATAAAACGCATGTGAAACAAGTCTATAAATGCGACTCAAAATCATCGCATCATGTTACCATCTCGAGAATGTCCATGTATTCGCATTGTTCATGCAACTCATAGTTCATACAAAAGAGAATTAGGTATTCAAATGTATTTGGAATCATTGGCATGCTTCCAATAAGCATCCATTTATCCTTAGGCACTTTTGGAGTGGGTTCCTCTGGCATTGGTCTATCAAGGACATAGAGCTTTTTCTCATTGACGAGAACACTTCTCAAAGTCCTTAACCAATTGTGAAAATTTATCCCGTTTTATCCTTCTTGAGTATTGATTGCAATTTGAATGTGCTTTGTGTTTGAGATTTGATTTTACAAAGAAATATTTCAACCTTTTTGAAAACATTTTTGATTTGGTTTGATTTGATAAATTTGACGATATTAATTAGGTCCTTAATTAACTATCAAACCCATTATTTTATTCAAATTGATAGCCCTCAATATCATTTTGGAATATTGTAGTGTACAATATTCTTGTGGGCTAAGATCCAAAATAATTCAACTATTACTCGGCCTACACCAACATCCACAGTCAATTATCACAGTAGTCAATCATGCCAATTGCATCATATTGAACTATTGGATAGATGATATGCACAAATCCTTTCCATGATCATTTGCATGCCTCTAGGCCCAGACACTCTGAGAATCACCAGTCGAGCCTAACCCAAAAACTGACACGATAATAATGCAACCCGCAGATGCGGAAGCTACACTATTACCATCACACTTCCATGAGATAGACAAAGCACCCCGTAGAGGTATAACATACGCTTGGTCGATCAATCTTTTCATGTGGGCTGCTTTGAAAAAGCATCTAAGACTTGATATTATAATTGAGGGAGTTTATATATGTATAAATACATATACTTTATCCAATCACCACATATATAGTACGTATCATATACCTGCTATAAACACAAATGAGAACATGCAATAAATAAAACACACAAGCGATAGTTATGGCCATATTAATGTAATTCCTTGGAGCATCAAGGAATTACTACCACCTATGGTACACATCATATGCAACTTGTTGTTGGTGATGATCTATGTTCAAACCAATATGGGTCGATCGATTCAACTCTTGAACCAGTCAACTTGCCTCTTGGTTGCTCGGTTGGGTCCTGTAAAACTGTCGTCTGGTTCTCAGGTCCAAGAAGCGTATGGACACCTCCAGTCGGTTAGTTGTGACATTCGTCAATCAGTTCATCCTCTTGTCATCTAGCCTCCTCGGTCCTCTAGTTGATCTAGTCATCTCACGAGCCGATCATTTCACCTTTGTGTAGATCGTCATCTCATGTTGAAAAAAATTAAAACTATCTAATTTTTATTACATTATATATTGGAAAACCTCGACTTACATTCAAGGGGAAATAGTAAGAAGATCATTAATTTACATTTATAAAGGAGAGAGAGGCTCGATATGCAAACCGATTAACAACAAGAACAATAACCATAACCATGCACACATAGATATGGGGTTTTGGCCATAATCATGCTTTACTTCCACCATCAAAACTGATTTTATGGCGACGCATGTAAATTGCATATATATATCATATATATCATATATATATATAAATCACATAAAAATCGATTTAATATTCACATTGCATGCAAGAAATAAACACGGTAAAACCAAAAATCCAAACATATTGATTATCTCAAAACATAATTAATTAATGTGGCTCTGATACCACTATAGGGAAATGTGACATCAAGTAGGCAACAAAAACTAAAATTTTATTGACAAATTTCCCATGAACTAGCAAATCGCATCAATAACTATGCAATGGGAAGGATGGTTTCACAAAAATATACCTAGTCCTGGAGCAAGTCCAGTGACAATCATCATCGAGGTAGATGTGCACTCTATTTTGGGTGGTGGTTGTGTAGCTCCTAGTCACACTTAGACTCATTTGACTACTCTTGCATGGATAGTAGAGTCAGACAACTGTTGTAGTGGCTCCTCAGATCTCACCATGGACTATGAGTTTATGTTGCCCTCCTAGCAGTAGCAAACGGACTCCTACCTACAAAGTAGTCCACACAGACCAACTAGAACTCATGTCATCCTATAGGAATGGAAAGGAAGGTGTTGTCCCTTCCATTTGTATACTAGTCACCAACATGGTCTCCCACAACAACGATCCTCAGTTATTTCTCACTTGTGGCTATTCCTCCCTAGTCAGGTAGGACTTGCTTGGGCTCTCATGGATACCACAACCAGAGAGAACAACAATTGTTAGAGAAACTAATTCTCAATTTTCTATGTATTAGTTGTACTTTGGGAAGCCCCCAATACCCCTCTCTATATAGGAGGGGTTAGGGTGAGGGTTCCCCATACCCATCCAATGCGGGACTAAAGCGGGAGTGGAAGGACAATTTGATCTTGAATTTTCACAACTTTTTTGGAAGTTTCACAACCTACGTGCGATGAAATGGTCATCTCGCATGTGAGATGATCATATCTCTAAGTGAAATGGTCATATGAGATGCAATATGGTCATTTCACACTTTCCTTGTCAAATATAAATTGGCCAATCATTTTCTAATTAATGTCATATGCTAATTTACTTTAACCTCAAGTATGTGCAATTGAAACGAGTTTGGAAAAATTCCAGATCCTTCATTTTTCCCAATCGAGCCATCTCACATAAGAGAGATGCCTGGCTCACTCGCTCAGATGGCCATTTGGTGAGTTCGAGTCCAACTGATTGGTTCAACATCTTGAACCCATCAGTTCATAGGGAAGAACTAAGCCAATTCAATTTCTGATCTTCCTGACAACTGAAACGGCTGTCTTAACACTTGAGACACTCATTTGACTGCCCAAATAGTAGTCTTACTAAGTGAGATGGTCATTTGGCAGTTCAATCAGCTAATCGTCAATCTATTGTGTGAATTGAGTACCTAAACACTTTAGTACTTAATTCAATTATCATTCAAGATCAAACTCCTCTTCTAGATGAGTTCCTATGTGTGTGACCCTATAGGTCCCATATCATGTTGGCAGTGATTGTCCAAATCATAAGGAGAGAGTGGTGCCTAGTCCCACATCATTTCTACCCAAGTGAATGGGAAGTTGGGGAGAAACTTCAACCTACAATCTGTGTATGGTGTTACAATGTTTGTATAGTTCCTTTTTCACTAATATTGAGATTGAACTAGAGGCATGGAGAAGTCATTCTCATAATTATTCAATCTTGTTCCTTGAACCAGAGCAAATTGTATGAGATATATGTAATCTCAATATCACATATTGATTCACATGCGTATGACCATAATTTTCTCACTCTCGCTAATCAAGGGGCCTTTGGATATCATACTCCTGTCGAAGGGACAAATCCCATATCTACCACTCACAGTCATACCCCATGTGTTAAAGTCGCCCAATCATCACTGTTATAGGAACCCATGTTTTAGGACTGCATTTTATGATGTCAAAGTGTACCCAACCACATGTGATGAGTGCAGTAATTTTAGGTCTAAGAACTACAACCACCACCATCACTATGAGAGCTAACTATGACTTCCATGATGGTGGGTTCCATGCATTAGTCTCACGGTGGGCCTGTCTGATACACTGTTCTCTAACATGTATCTTTGTGCTTGGTTTGATATTGCCATATCATGACCAATGAGATTCATTCATCAACCAACTCAGACTCTGATCTTATGTGTCATTGTTGTCTATCAACCTTCCACAATGACAACCGATCAAGGACATATTGAGAATATGTAAATGTACTCTTAACATTTGTATGATCTCATTTGTTCTAAGTATAATACTTGAAGACATACGCCATAGAGTAATAATATTCTCTAGACATTTATTATGTTATTCATTATCTCATAACTGAATACACAAAATAAATTGGAAGCTTACCTTTGTTATTAATCAAATAATTTATATGTTATGACATTGCAATCATCACATGATTGGCTATCTGGGCATTCATACCAACAAAAATATCCATTGAGGAGATATAAATCTCACACATCAATCTTTAATCACAATCTTTGGCCATAATTAGGTCACCATGTCCCTAGATCCCCTTTTCCTAGTGAGTATTTCTCTCATGAAGTCTTTTCTCAGAGAGAGGAATCCCACACATCCATATCTTCCACTATCTTTGGACCTAAAGGGATCACCTTATGCCTAGATATCCTTTCCATATAAGTATTTCTCTCATAAAATATCCCACGAGGATATTGAAATATCACACATCAATTTCTAGCCATAGTCTGTGGCCCAGAGAGGGTCACAAAAGTCCCTAGATTCTCTTTAGTTTTAGATTATTTCTTTCATTAAATATTCCCGTAAGAAGAGAGGATCTCACATTCTATATCTAGCCGTAGTCTTTGGCCCTAAGTAGATCAACTTGTCACTGAGTATCCTTTTCCTTGTAATGCCTCTCTCATAAAATCTCCCTTGAGGAGAGAGGTATCTCATTGATCAATATCTAGCCCTAGTCTCTTGCCATGAGTAGATCACCTTGTCCATAGATATCCTTCCTGTTCTGAGTGTCTCTCTCATTAAATCTCCCTTGAATAGAGAGGAATCTCACTAATCAATCTTGAACCACAATTTCTAACCTGAATGGGTCACATTGTCCCTAGATACCATCCTAATGTACCTTATACAACCAAAAACCTCAGTCCACATTATTTATCACTATGCTACTGGACGTATGTCTTGACTAAACCAAAAAAAGGCTTCCATATAACTCAATATAGGGGCACTCCCTTTCTTTATATCATTGTATCTAATAATGTACATTGATTCATGAACAATTCCTTTTCATACAAAGGGTGAAGTTTCCAATGTTGACATGATCTTCATCCCCTTATTCATGCAAGGGATATGTTTCCTTTTTATATTATAGTTTGAACACTCTCTTCCATGCAAGGGGTAGTTTCTATCAAACATTATTTGAAATGTGGGGAATATAGAAAAATATGAATTTGATCTTTTGAATCTTCTTACCTAACACAAGGGGCACCTTTTTTACAATCATGTTTCTCTCTTTTTGAAATCCTTGCTACACAAGAGGCATATTTCTAGTTTGTTTCCCGAACCTAGCAACCAATCATTCTACCTTCAACATAGAGGAGGACATCACAAAGAATCAGGTAGAAGTGCAATTACTACAACTTTCAACAAGAGCTTCTTCAGACCACAAGCTCTAAAAAATTGTCCAAAACTACTGAGGTGATGAAGATATCAGTTGAAAAATCTCATTATGAACACAAGACTCAATTCTACACGACATCAAACTCATGATGGGATGAAGAACCACTAGTCATAGAGGCACATGAGTTTGACAAAAACTAGACAATCAAAGCTATCACAGTCCAGCCAGAGCCACAAATACATGTGTTTCCTTAGTAGTTCATACAAAACTATCATCCACAATAGAACTGGTAGGTTGAACAAGCACACCATCCTAGATGACTCCTACTAAGGTTATAGCAACGTCAGAATCCAAGCATTTGTAGATGAAGATATCTATGGCACACATAGTCACTCCACAAAATGGACAAGCTAATGACTAGGTGGAAGAATCCAATTAACAATCAGAAGACATTTTGTCTCAAGGAGGAAATCCAAAATCTAAAAAAGGCCCAAAGACTATATTTCTAGCAAAGTAGGAGAGGTATAATATAGTCAGTTCTACAATGTACCCTCCACTGCCACCTTGAAACTATCCTCTAGTTCCAGGACCATACATGTATTGACCCATTTAGGCTTAAACACAACATTGAAGGCGTAATTTTCTTAGAGATTTGACACAACATTGATCTATAGGTCAAGATATAATAAATAAACATCTTTAGAGGTCACCGCTAGAAGATCACCAAGCTAGATTCCAAAGTCTAGTGAAAGAAACATATTCAAATTGACTATTTCTCCCACCATCACCAAAAAGGACATGTCAATGCAGAAGCCAAAGAGAAGGTTCACGCCCTTAAAGGTTACTTTTAGTAAATTCTTACATTGATTGAGATCTTGGTAGAGTTTGTAGTCATAAGTAAATCATCCTAATCCCAGAGCTATAATAACAATTCTCAATATGATTTCCATCACAACAAGGGGCAAGAAACGAAATATGATTTTCATTGCAACAAGGGGCATGAAACAAATTCATGTATGACCCTCAAGCGCAACATCAAAAACTTTAGTGAGTCTGCATTGATAAAGGTGGGCCTTCCTAAAGAAGTCACTCCAGGACCTATCACCAATGAGCAAGGCACTGTCACAAAATTGATTGAATCCCTAGTGAAACTAGAGCATAATAGGAACACACCATCATGTGTACTGACAAAGTTTTTTGAGTCCCCACTCACGCCAAATCTCTACCAAAATACTTCAAGAGACACAGTTGTTAAGAGCCTCAAGCATATGCCACTCATGAAGGATCTATCTAATTGTTTTACTCTAAAAAAATAAAATAGACAAAAAATTAATTATTTCAATGTGAATAAAAAGAATGAAAAAAAATTCAAAATGAAAAAAACTCATAATCAAAAGTAGAAAGTAAATAAAATAAAATAAATTCAATCAAATAAGAAATCCACTTAATTTACTTAAGTACCTACATGCATCCTTCTATGCACCCTCGGGTCAAAGTAGAACCATAGCTCCTAGGACAAATGGAACACAAATGTTATCCTGAGGCCCAAATGGTTCAAGAACCTGCTATCACCCATAAAATTACTCCATCAAAGATATCATATAAATCTAAAATCTCAAGATGACAACACATATTAAAATCATTGAATGTACTCCTCTAGATCTTTTTAAATTGAGCACCTCAAAGGTGAGTTGGAAAAAACTCACAAAGTTATGACATCCTAAAAATAGATTTAAGAGTCACTCCTTACATAAATCTTAAACTTTATAGAAACCATGCTCATGGGGCACAACAAAGACAAGTGTATTGGAGGATAATGAGATATGGATCCCTTGTGAAATGGTCCACACCTCCAATCTTCCATGATGATCTATCTCGAGGACCACAAATGAGGAACATTTGCTAGGAAAGTTCCATTAATTTGCAACTCAAGTTTCCATTCTAAGTCTTTAAGCATCAATGACCACGTCAACAAAGGATTTAATAATAAACATTAATTTTGAATCCTAAATGGAATAGAACCTGAACATATTCTTGTGGACAATTGTTGTTGCTAATAAGTTTTGAGGATAGAGCCCATGGGAGTGTATCTCAAACCTAGATCATTAACCCAACTGGGTCCTATAGGGTGTCTTTGATGCCTTGACCCATCTATGTAGGGAATTGCCACTCGAATACTCACTACATGGTACATTTTGAGTCATACAAGTAAGAAATCAAGTTCTGATGGAGCATCAAGGCCACCCTAAATGCATCTCAATCCAGTATTTAATCTTGATCATATCTGGGGAAGAACCAACATATTCATAGAATACTTTAGGAAATTTTAAACATGATTTGGGTCTCAAATCACCTTAAGATTCCTACTGGAAAGTGGAAAGTAGGGTGAGCAATGTAGTTGTCATTTTCCATCAGATAAGCTACAATGATTACATGACCATCCCTCACATCTCATGAAATGTCTCTTTATTAAAATAAGTTATTGCCAACTTTTCCAAGGGGTCTTAGTCTATAAACCCTTAATGTTGACCACCGACCTAAGCCCAAAAGAAAAAGAAAACAATAAAAAATCATCAAAGGTCCAGATCTTAAAATTTATCATGGTAAATAAAAGTGTAAGAAGACAAAAACCATGGTATCTTGAACCAAAATTAAACTTCTTTCCTACTAACATGATCACATTAATGTTAAAGAAGAATTCAAGATCTTTGAAACAAAATGATCGGACAAAATCCTACCTCCATAATTTAAATAATGATACTCCCTTTCCTTGACAAAGACCAATGAGGAGGGGAAATCTCATATGACAATGGCTTGTTGTGTGTTAGTATCACATATCATTTAACCTCTAATAAGAGCTTATTCAACATATCTTAACCAATAGAGTTTGTTAAGGAAACATTGATAGAAGATTATAGGTGGCAAATATAGGACAAATTGTTTGAGTCTAACTCTAAATCTAGATTCAACAATGCTTGCATACATCTTTAGAGAGATATTCAACAAGGTACATCATCTTTAAAGATAATAAAAACCTTACTTGCATTTGAAACCTACAACCCATGAATGGAGCTATCTCTATTAGTTACTAGCATGCTCTCCAGATAATAGTTACTGATTAGCAAAGGACATTTGGTCCAAAGACCCTATAAAAGGACAACTCAGCTATGATGAGATTCTGTCACCTCAAAACACTTCTCTCACAACAAAGATAGCATGATACAACATTAACTAATGACAACCATAAATAGCCCCTACCTTCTGAGAAAGATGGAATAATCAATGTCATAAAGTCACGAAGACTTGTGAAAAACACAACATCAATGCTACATCAATAAAGAACATTAAAAGATATGCTAGACCTTGTTTCCAAATCATCACCATTGTAAACTCTTTTGTAATGAGTTTTATTACCTTCTCAAAAATTGACTCTAAGGAGTTAAAAAGTCAATACAACATCCATTAGACTTCACAGATACAACATAACCTGGATTCATCAACCATGTGATTGGTGGAAGCATAGTTGCATGAACATTTTCCTTGATTTAAGAGTCCTATACTCTTATAGACATCCTCAATTAGGACTAGTTCTACAAATAGTCTCTTCCAACCTTTTTAGGGTCCTAGACCATGACCTAAAACTATACTAGTCATGTGATTTGTCTTTTTATCTCTTTTGAGTTATAGACTATGACTAAAACTCATCCACCTTCATTTTGAAAATATCTTTTGGTTCATAGATCAAGACCTTAAACTTTACCAACCACATTCAAGCCCTACCCTAAGTAGGCACTTGAAAATCCTTACCTTGAGTTGAAAACCCTCTTCAGAGCCCTATCTGAAATAGGCACATGTTGTTTATAAGGCCTATCCAAACACATTACAACTTAAAGCCCAATTTTGAATAGGAATCTTTCTTTATATGATTTTTCACTCTGAAGCCCTTCACAATGTAGGAACCTTGCATATCAAAACCCTATCTTAAATATGCACTCACCTTTATTTCCCTACCCTGAGTAGGCTCTTCAAAGCACTATCTTGAATAGGCACTCACCTTTTTGAGACCTACCATGAGTAGGAAATCTACTTGAAAGACCTATCCTAAATAGACACTTCTAATTTTAATCTCTACACCCATGTAGGAACTCTATGTAACACCCTACCTTGAGAAGGAACCTTATTTTCACATGCCCTATTCTTAATAGAAACTTTACACTTTCAAAATCCCTACCCAAAGTAAGAGAATTTCTTTGAAACTCCCTACAATAATAGGCACTTTCAAAAGGCCTACCCTGAGTAGGCACCATGCTTTCAAAATTCCAACCCTAAGTAGACACCTCAAATGTCAAGGTCATGTCATGATTTAGTACCCTCCAGAAAGTTGTATCTTGTATAGGTACTTTAAATTTTCAAAAGCCCTACAGTGAGTAGGAACCATGTTTTCACAAGCCCAATCCTGAATAGGCACTTTACACTTTCAAATCCCTACCTTGAGTAGGAAACTTGCATTCACAATCCTCATCACGAATAGATACCTTATGATTTTAAAATCTCTACCCTGAGTAGACACCTTGCTTTTAAAAGCCCTACTATGAGTAGGCACCATGCTTTCAAAATCCCTACCTAGGGTAGGAAATTTACACTTTCAAAGACCTATCCAAGATATGAACTTCTTATTTCAAAGCCTTATCTCGAAAAGGACTCAATTTTAAAGTCCTGCTCTAAGTAGGCAATTTTCTTGAAAGCCTTATCATGAATAGGAGCCTTTATAACTAGAAATCCCTACACTCAAGTAGGCACTCACACTTAATCCCTACTATAAACAAGAACCTTGTATGTCAAATCCCTACACATAATACAAACTTCATTTCTTAAATGCCTACATTCAGTAGGCATCTATCAAATATAATCCCTACACCATGTAGGGACTCTTAAAAAATATCATAATCATCCTAATTCCTAACTATCATCTAATTCTAAGTCCTAGAATGTGTTCCATGCAACTCAAAATAGAGAATCTCGTGATCACATCTAACCCCGATTCATCCATGCTAAAGGCTTATCCTAAATAGGGATATCCTCTTTCACAATATGACTCATAGGGGAATACAACATACCTCATATCTAGTCTTCTAATATCCAAGCTAAACTCTAGATCCACATCAGAGCCACAAGCAACCTATAGAGCATATATATTGAATCAGGGTAAATTTCATGTGAAATACTTAAACCCTAAATTCATACCCTATTTTATATTTTGCTTTACTGGTTTCAAAGCATATTTTTCCTTTATCTTCTCACTTGCAAGGTATTAGATATGAATTTTAGAAATTTTAACTATTAGAAAAATCCATAAAAAATCAAATATTTATTAGATGGTATTTATACATTGAAATCAGTTCCATTACATGGATCAGGATCCTAGGATTTTAGAAAATATTTTATTTCATTTGTAGGACTTATGAATAATTTACTGTGAATTTTAAAAAATTCAACCAATCACAAGTCTCAAAAATCCACTAGTAATTCCTTATCCTCTAGAGAGGAGGTCCCAACTGATTTACACATATAAAGAATTTCCATTTGTTCGGGTCATCGCAAAAGAAACCATTACAATGAACTGGATGAAAGTGCATAAATATCCCTGGAGGAAAAATGAAGAAGTAAAGAAAAGGAGAAGTGTAATACTGATGAATCAATGACAACTGTCTTCTTCATATCTCAGACAAAGCACACAAAACACCAAAGTGCCATTAAAGCACCAAAACTCAATATCCAGAACCCCATATCCCATGATCAAGCATTAATCATCACCAAGAGAAACACACTTTGAAATTTTTGAACATTATAAAACTCAAAAACATATGCACTATATATGTTTTAAATATATCTTAGGAAGTTATAATTCAATTATAATGAATAATGTTGTTATATGTTAGAAATTCAAGTATAGTGAACAATGTCGTTATATTTGTCTTTCTTATCATTATCATTCAATTTTTATCATGAATCATATTTATAGAATGTTTTAATAAGTATTGTTAGTATAATGAAGTAAATTGTTATTTCTACTAATCATTGGGAAAATGAGTGTTACTTGAAAACTTGCATCTGAACATGATGTTATTTTTTACTTAATATTTGATATTATGAAATTGTAATAAAAAAATACTATGTGAAAGGTAACAAATATAGTTAACATTTGAAACATTCTTCATACATTAATTCTACCTACCTAAATTATAGATTCATTTTTTAATAATAATTTATCTAAAAGGAAATTTTTATACCGCTAGACATACTTTTTTTATCTATCATCTAAAAAAACGAGTAAATTCTTTTCCAATAGCTTTGATAACTATGGTATCATTTCACACAAGATCAACACCATAGTGTACTACAATGTTGGATTTTGATTCATAAGTGTCACATTAAATAGGAAGAGTCATTGAAGGAAAATTTTGGGTATCTGTTATGTTATTACACCATATTATGAAGGGGAAATTGATGTAATATATAGCCCATAAAATTTATTTATCCAATAAATTTTAGAACAATGACATGTATCAATGGCTTCTGAAAAAACTAAAGTTATAATGTTCCCATGGTGCTCCCAGTCAAAT
Organism: Alisma plantago-aquatica; assembly: GCA_963693085.1. Taxonomy (NCBI): domain Eukaryota; kingdom Viridiplantae; phylum Streptophyta; class Magnoliopsida; order Alismatales; family Alismataceae; genus Alisma; species Alisma plantago-aquatica. Next base: position 653,675,063 of record OY856411.1, read on the forward strand.
AATACATGTTAGACTTTTAAAAATATAATCACTCCCTCCCATATATTTTTTCTATCCAATTACATTCTATTTCAACTTCACAAAAAGAACGACATGAAATATCTGGGTTATTTAATTATAACAATTCATTGAAATAATCTTTATGCTGGTTTTTGTAGGTAAATGGTCATAAAAGGTCCATACTCTTCTATAATATAAAGAATCACTATTTCATCACTTTTAGGACCAAAACTGACATCATAAACCTTCACTATTACGTCAATCACCAAAGGAAATCAATATCAGACTAAGAAATCAGGTGTCCTTTTTGCTACGTCACCAGTTTCTTCCATGGAACTATCCTTATATGTCTCTTAAAAACACCCTACAAACTATTCTTCTTCCCCATTATATCTATCTCTGACTGTATAACCCTTGACTATGTGATTATATGATTCCTCCATGATGCCTCTACAACGGGCACTGTGCCAACCCTGATGCCTACACTGCCGACTCATTGTAGTTTTTTAATCCCCATGCTACTATCATTTTAAGCATTATTGTTGGAGGAGATTTGATGCCCTTACATCACACCTCTTTACTAGTCACCCCCTACAAGCTACTTGAGGTCTCCGCCACCGCCAATGACGTTGCCATGTTGCTTCTCAGACAGAAGAGGTGCTCACCAACTCCACTGCAACTACGGCCCCATTTATTGTTGTTGCTACTAGTGTTGGAAGAGGAGCTCTCTTCTCATCCCTACTATCCCAGTTTCTCTACTACTATTGCACCCTCATATTTTGGTGATTTTCTTCCATTTCTCTATCAAAAATTATACTTTCAATGTGTATTTCGTGTTTGATTTATGACAAAAGATTCTTAATGGTAAATATGTTAGTGATCTTGGATAAATTGAGTCAAAAGGCTTCTTGAATCAAGTTAATTTAGGTAATTCTTATCAATTAAGTCTAACTTATTCTCAGATGTGATTATCTATCCATACAACAATCAAGTTGAAAAATGCACCCAATTACACAAGAAATTATACATGAATTCCAATTATACAAGAAGTTATATAAATATGATTTCTCCAATTCCTAAATTAAACGCTAATTTAGAAATATATCATTTTTTCCTAGAATCCCATCAAATATTTACCCATTAGTAGTAAATCTTGGATACCCCCCAATTTGGGACTATTGTTGATCACATAATACTACATAGGATATGAGTGTATAATGTGTGTTTGGCTTTTAAGAATATTTCTATAGTCATTTTATTATTTAGTATCTTCATACATACGTAGCTGGGTATTTTTCATCCACATCAGTGTATTTGGAGAACTTAGGAAAATTGTCCAAAATATTTTTGAAATCCAAACACACATTTTATACTTACTAGTTAGATTAAGTCTTCAATAACATGATATGTGGTACACATTTCAGAATGAATGCTAAAGACATATTTCCTGTTGGACTAACCCATACAAAATTTACTTATTAGGATTTACTCTTGAATAGTCCCTGATCTTAGATGGTTCTTGAACACTTCATCGCACTTAGGATGTAGTTGTCTAACATGTGTTTGGTTTTCAAGTTCTTTGTTTCCCCATTTTCTCTCTTAGAACATATGTAGATGTGTATTTTACCATCTACATTAGTGTACTTGGATAACTAAAGGGAAATGCTTCCAAAATATTCTTAAAATACAAACTCACATTATAAAAATAGTAGTGAAATCAAGGGTTCCAAAGAATGGGATAAATGGTACACATTCATCAATATGAATGCTAAATATTGTTCTAACAACAAATTTGGGGTCCTTTTCAACATATCTTATTTAAAATACTCCATGCAACTTTAGTTTAGGGCTTATGGATCTGCATCGAATGTTCATGGAAAATCACTACACTAAGGACATTAGAAGCAGTCTTGATGAGTTTATAAGATCTACTGAAAAATATATGATAAAAGTCAAGACCATTTATATTGCCTTTGTAAGAACTACAATAAAAAATTGAGTGTTGACACTATTGATGAAATCAAAATTCATGTCATGTGCAATGGGATAATATAAGACTATACATAGTAGTACTAGCATGAAGAGATTCCTACTATGTAGATGTAGATAGTGGAACTTGTATGGGATATGAAATGGCCAATGATGTTGATGTGAACGAGACAATAATGTACGACATGGTTGATTCTATACTAGTTGTGGGGTAAATCTTAGTGATTTGCCTTCCTTATTTAGAGACATTGTACATGATGCTGAGAAACCATTATACTTAGGTCGTTTGATTTACAAGGATGAGTGATGTGTTGAGATTGTATACACTAATATCTAACAATAGGCTAAGCACAAAAATTTCACATCCATTTTGTCTTTGTTGAAAGAAATTCTTTCTGAAGGGAGCACGCTTCCAATCTCATCTTATGAAATCAAGAAAATGGTGTTCCAAATGGGCATTGAGACAAAGAAGATACATGCGTGCTCAAATAACTATGAGTTATTTCTGAAGAGGTATTTTGGTTTGAAAGATTGTCCAAAATGTGGGGTGTCAAGGTACAAAATGACAACTTTAAGTAAGACCAAAATTGACTCTCCGACCAAGATGATGCAGTATCTTCCAATCATACCATAGTTTTTGTGCTTATTTGGTAGATGTGAAGAATTTATCTTGGCATGGAGAATCAAAGACAAACAATAATGACTTTTATTGCAACTAGAATTAGGTGGAGCAATTAGAAGTTTAAGACTTATACTTAGTACTTATGGTATGGATATGTATTGTACATTAAGTAGAAAACATAACACTTGTTATAATTCTTATAAACAATTGTCTTTCATGTTTATGTATGAAAAATAAGTATGTGATGTTGTCAATATTGGTATTAGGGCCAAGGCAACCTAGTAATAATATTGATGTTTACCTTGAACCAATGGTTGATGACATAAATATACTTTGGGAGGTAGGTATTATGAATTATCATACTTTTCATGGAGAAACCTTTTAATTTACATAATTGGTTATTTTCATGATTAATTATTTCCCATCATATGAAAGTTTGTTAGGATACAATGTAAAAGGATCCAAAATGCACCCTATATGTGGGGAAATACTAATTTAATACTTATGGTCATAATACTATATATTTGGGTCATCAAAGGTTTCTCCTAAAAGCACATCCTTACCTATGGTTGTGCAAAACATTTCATTTCTTAGTTGAGGAAGAAAGTTTTAATAAACTTATGTCAAGTGAGCATGATTATGAAAGAGTAAGAGGCATTGCCAATGATTTTGGTGAGAAACCATGTACTACCATGACATGTCACAAATTTTTATTCAATAAGAGGTAATTTTTCTGGGATCTTTGTTATTGAAGTTCTTTTGACACTTAGGCATTGTATCAATGTCATGCATATTGAAAAACAAATGTACGTGTCATTGTCATTGATACTCTATTGAATTTACCAAGACAGACTAAAGAGAACTCAAATCCAAAATGGACCTATGTGAAGTGGTATATGGAAAGCATTAACGGAAGAGGTTACCAATATTCACCACACATATTTACCTTATTCTTATTAAACTTTCTATAGACAAGAGAAAAGATCTTTTCATGAGTGATACATTAAATTTAAAGTACCATAAGTATACTCTTCCAATATTCATAGATTGATATCAATAATGGATCTGAAGTTGGTATCATTGATTGGTATCAATGATGGATCTGAATTTGGTAAGACTTAAATCTTATGATTGTCACATCCTAATGTAGAGAATATTGTGTGTGGTTATTTAATCTATACTATCATAGCATGCAAGCTTTTTAATCACCAAGCTTTATTTATTCTACAACACTCTAAGAAGAAAAATTATAGATCCTGAGAATTTTTATAAGTTCCAAAGAGAATGATTGTTTCCTTGTGCCAGGTTGAAGTGCATTTTCCTCCTTAATTCTTTGATATCACTATAGATACTATTCTCTATTTGATTAAGGAAGTGAACATGTAAAGGTTTATTGCATTTCATGTATCCTTTTGAATAGTAAAAAATGTTCAAAGTTGATGTTCAAAATCATTATAGACCTGAAGGTAATATTATTGAGGGTTAGTTGGCTAGGGAGGTGAAGGAATTTTGCAATGATTTTTTGACTCACAATGAAACTTGTCCCAATGTCATGTTCTTTCAGATTGACACTTATTTTGACAAATGAACTTTAGGAGTACAAGTAAAATGAATTAGTCATGAGTTATGGGAACAAGAACAATTTTACATTTTGCACAACATTGATGTAGTGGGTATTCTTTCACTGAACATCCCAATTTAATGAATAGCAAATATCCTTGATTCAGTTCAATGAGGATTGCTCTAGAGCATAATAAAACATTTATTAGGTGGTTTGAAGATATAGACTTCTATGAAGTATCTCAAACATCATATCATGCTACTAAGGATATCAAATGGTTTGCCTTTAAACCAAAAGTAGATATTATATATTATGAAGGGTTTGACATAGCTGTATTTTTTTACTACACAAAGAGTAAAGATAATTGAAGTTTCCATATAAAATAGTAGAGTCATCCTTTAGGCATATTTATTGTATTTGTTTGTATGCATGACCTAAGAGCCAACCATGTGATGATTGGATTGGAACGTTATGTAATTGATTTGATTAATAAGAAAGGAAATTTCTATTTATTGTGTTTGTTCAAATATGAGATGATGTATACCATAATAGATGTCAAAAAAACAATATTACTCAATGACATATGGTTTGGGTTCATGACCTAAACATGAGATCATATGTATAATTTGTTTGGATATTTTTTTTGTGTGTCCCTAGTCAGATTTATTGTGGAAACTATATAGATAGCAGTTATAAATAATACTAGAATGTGTGTTGACTGGTGACTAAATCTCACTATTCATGATATTGGATATCAAGTCATGCAAATAGCTGCTTGTTAGTGAGCAAGTGTACTAGGCATACCCACCTTAAGAATGATACACAGAAACCATTGAATGGTAGTTAAATTTCAATTGCACCTGAACCACCACCTCCTATCCTCAACTGTGAGTGCCCCCGTTCTGCTAGGTTTCCTTGGTATAATTATTTGCTCAGGGGGAGGGAGGCAGCCGGCTGGTGGCCGGGTGAAGCCTTCTCCCTCAGGGCAATCTTCCTCTCTCCCTACTTGTTTCGTCACGATGCCTACCTGCTCGGGGCCTCTCCTGTGTGGCGGCTCTCGGTGGCTGAGCTTCCTCTTTTTATTTCCTCTTTTCTCATCTACAAATGGTGAGTTGGGCACCCCCTAGAACGTCAATTGGGACTGGAGATTAAGTGGGGGAACTATGTTGCTGGAGGTGCCTTCGCCCCTCTATTTGTCCTTCCACTCAGGCGGTGCTTGAGTGTGTAGGGACTGCGGAGCTGGTTGGAAGCGGTGGTGGGGTTCCCTATGCCCTCTACCCCCAACTCGCACTTACCAGGGCCCTCTTGTTCCCGGTGGTGGTTCTATTGGGGTTTTTTCTCCCTTCCCAGAATCTACCTAGGTGGTGCACATTACCTGTTCGATGGTTTTTCAGTGTGTGTTTTTCCTTCTTGTTGCTTTGCTTCATGTCTTGTTGCATCATAGTGTGTAGGCGTGTGTGTTGTTGTGGTTCACCTTTGTGTTGTTTTGCTTGGTTTTGTTATATGGAAGCAAGTACGAAGGTGATCCCCTCTTCGGTCACTGGTTTGGAACATATACTTTATATCAGATATAATCTCAGGTTGAAAGAATCTCTCATGAAAAGTTGTTTTGTTTAACGGTATAGAAGAGAGATCAATACATCATTGTACTTATCACGTTTCGATATGAGTTTCTGGTTATTGTATCTACTCTTTACCTTTTTGTATTCAGTTGGTGTATCTCCATTTACATGTAGATGTCATATGGCTTTAATGTAATGAATGTGGTGTCTTTCAAAAAAAATCTATTCTAGTTCAAGAAACATAGATTGGATATTAAGAGGATGACGATTCCATGCCTTGTGTTCACATCTAGATATCTATGTCAAAGGAACTATACAATCACCATAACACTAGTCACAATCTTAGGTTGAAGTGTTTCTCCAACTTATCCAATTACGTGGGTATTAATTATGTATTGCTAGATACCTCCAATTGCTCGTGAATTCATAATATGATTATACACATAGTTGCCAACATAATATAGAGCCTATACGGTTTGTTATGACCTAACTTTTCAATATCCTCAAATTAAGAAAGGACCTTAATGTCCAGAGCCATTACTTTTTACCAAGGATCCAAATTTAACAAATAAATAATAATAGCAAATAATTTCCATTATTTCATAAACATTGTTTACTAGATGTATCATAATGCTCCTCTAAGAAGTTACATGAACTTTACATGAGAAATTAACACATATGAGAAGAAAAATCTAAGTATTCCTACTTTACTTTGTTTTAATGTCTTCTGTTGATTTCATATGATTTATACCTGGGGTGGATACAAAAGTGTGCAAGTAATATAACAACATATAATCAACGAATTGCTTGCAAATAATAACATGCATTTTCATTTCATATTCTAATCCCTTGCTTGATATGCTACCTTGGACGTAATCACTATCCCTTCTAGGGACCATGTGCATCACACCTTGGTACATGTCATCCTAGGGTTCAAAATATGATAACTTACTTTAATGATATTCACAATGCTAGTATAATTGAACATAATGTAAATGAATATCCAACCTTTTACTTCATTAACCTTTGAGAAACCATCAACAATCTCCAAAATTTGATACAAGTGAGTATTCCTAATTGTAACTTAGTACGACAATTTAGAACCACACAGATCATGCAATCATACTTCAAGAACTTTAAGCAAAATATCCAATCAAGCAAAATATGATCAATCCAAGCAATCAACATTTCATCAGCATGTATGTTTATCCTAAAGAGTCACCATCATATTCTCCAGATTAAACCCTACTAAGGTCCTAATCTAGGGTTTTGATTTGTTTCAAGTTTGGATAAGGAATAAGGGTATAAAACTAATTATAATGAACCATGATTTATTAGGTTTATAAACCCACATTAGATATTAGGTGAAACCCTAGTTATCAAATCTATCGTATACTTGCATTATGAACTCCAAGATTCAATTATGTGCATTAATAACATAGCAAGTTATGATCTTTCATTACAAAACCATAATTATGAATGTATGTGATTATTAACCTGGAAAGCCTAAATACTCATCATAATCTTGGATTATCATTATACTCAACAATATCTAATTATATCTCAAAATATAGTGATTCAATATATTCAACATGTTAATCACCAATTTTAGGGATTCTATGTCTAAACCATTGATTAATTATGTATCCCCTGTACTTTGGTACTACAATCAGAATGAATAATTGAATCTATTTTATACATATTCTTCTCATTTTCCTGATTAATTTTCACATATGGTTCACCTTAAGCCAACCACCTTATAAATTTTATGGTTATTACTAAATAAACATCAATAGGCCAGTGACTGGTAGCCACTTGGCAATTTTCCCAACCCCTATCATATCCACATGGTCTGGGCTTGCCAACTAGCTTACCCCATGTTAGTCCGGCCTCCAGGTTGGGCTGACTCTATTGGGATAGGGAGGTTCCCCTTTTTTCCCTTTACACAATGATCAAGATTGACCATACGAGTAGGGTCTCATGGTAATTTCTCCTAGGAGATTGACCTTCCCTCTTGCAGGCTCAATCGTTGCTTCATCCTACCATTGAAAGGTCAACTCAATAGTTGACCCTTGTGTTCAAGGCATGGTGGCAACTTCTTAAAGCATGACCACACTCAGAAGATCTTTGCAAACTCAGAGAGCCTCCAAGTTGTATAGGTGAGTGATAGACAACCCAGTCTTAAGGTTGGGTTCTTGAAGATAAGAGGGGTGCTAGAGAGAAATAAGAAGTAGTTTTTACCTTGCAGACTACTGTCTTAAATATTGGGATGCATCCTCCATGCCTCTATGAATCCCTTAGTGCCTTTCACAAATCCTAGGTTGATCAACATCTCCACCTTCCATACCTCCATGTGATCAGAACTTATTGAATATAGAGAAGGTGTGAGAGATAGTCTTCTAGGATGGTGTGGATTTTAGAGAGGGATTTGAATTTCTCAAGATCGCAGAGGGGCATTCTAGACTCCCTTCTATAGGTGTATGATGTCAGTATCCCTAATGCTCCTAAATCATAGAGAACTTCAGATTTTTTATTTCCAATTTGGGCATCAATGGATTCCTCCATGATACTACCATTTTTTAGGCTCTTTGGGTACCTCTCCTTCTCCCAAAACTGAAGGGATAGGTAATAGGGTATTTCATGAAAGTGAGAGAGAGAATGAGAAGTCAGGGACTGGGTGTGAACACTTCTACTTTCTGAATCGATCTCGAGGTAGAAGATAAAGGGATTGCTTTTGATCATTGATCTAACGGTCACACCCAATGTGACACATCAAGGAGTGTAGGACATCCAATTCCTAAGCTAAGATATCATTTATTCAATTTCCAAAATAGCAAACATGTATTTATTATAAATAGGACCCTCTGCCATTTATGATTTCCTATAGGCCAGTAGAGACCATCTTTTGCTATGAAACTTGGAGGGTAGCTCACTAAAGTTTTTTATTCTACTTCTATCTATTTTTACGATAAATTTAATAGACAAAACTTTCCTTTCAAGTATTTCATAAAATCAATTACTCTTATCAAATGGAAACTCATTTCCTTCTCAATTTATAGAATTATATTATTTTCCTTATTATTTCCAAGTATCACAAAAGTCAGATCAAAATGGTCTTATTTGGTTCCCACAAAATTTTTCTTTTGGAAATGTGCTTATTATTCAATATTTTGATTATCTAACAACTCACAAAGCCATTATCCTTCATTTATGCACAAATTACTTTTATTTTATAAACTTGTGCCACCATGGCGTATATGCAAAGCAAATAGTCTCATGGGCCTCACTTGGGCCATAGGTTGCACCCATGCCACAAAGCAGATATCTTTATCTTTCTATCAATTATAATTTGGGAATTTGCTTAACAAATCAAGTCTTATATTCATAAAATTCAAATTTACAAAATTTTAGGATCTTACATTCACCCCTCAAAAGGAATTTTGTCCCAAAACTCAAACATAATTAGGTTAAGGTGAATGATAACTCACCTTAGCTTCAAACCTCATGGTTAGAAACCCTTCATGGATATCTTTATCTAGATCATATTTAATAACCTTCATTAATATGAAAATTTCTCACAGTACTGAGGTTGGACCCTGAATTCCATTCTAGGGTATTTTTTATTCTCATTTCATTACATGATATTATCACTTTATGATTTCACTCGAGATTTCAATTTCACTTGGTGATTATCTTTCCACCCAGGCTTTCAAAATTCTATTCAATTATTTTCTTATAAGGGTGTGGTTTCACCTCAAAACCCTAATTTATGTTGTTAAATAAAAACTGGGAAATTCATTCTCGTATATCAATTTTAAGCTAACATATTTCTACCTAATCTCTCTAACTCATAATTGTGGACCTAGAGGTTATACATTGTCCATATTTTGATAATGACTTAACCATTCCATTCATATGTATCTAATGTGTGTATTCAAGATTGATTTCAGATGGTAGGTACATGAAAAGGATTAGAAATCAAAAGCCCTAATTTGCTCAAGTTCAAGTCAACAGATATACAAGTGTGTAATTTTGGAAATCTATGTAAACGAGCTTAGAAGATTTTTGTAATCACTTGTATTGATGAATTGACTTGTAAATAAGATGAGAAAATTGATTTGGACACTAAACACCATGTTTTAATCACTTTTGATGCACTTTAGAAAATTGATCTCAGGTAGTCAATCGATCGACTTCCAAACTCGACTGATCCTTCTAGATCAATTCTCTAAAGAAGGCATCGATCGAGTTGTGGTTTCACAGAACTCGACCGATCGAGTACCTGACCAAATCGATCTTCATTGGTCAGTCGAGTTTCCTCAGGACAAACTTGAGCGATGATTTGAATATCAGCTTTGCCTTTTGCTCTCTCTATCGAGTTAACTTTATTGAAACTCGCCTAATTGCAGTGTATAGAATTTGCAGAAAAAGTGATTGTAACTGTTGGTGTGTTTTTTGAGAGAAAATAGAGTCATTTCTTTGAGAAAAAATGGTTATATTTCATCCCTAAGTGTCCCACAACTTAAAGGGGCACCCTCAGCTATAAATATGACCACTTGGAGTTCATTTCAAGGTTGCTCATTCACTACATGCTTGGTCCTAGCTTAGTTGAGAGTGTTCTAACCCTTTCATCCCCTTTCTCTCTCTACCTTCAAGTCAAATTCGTGAGTATGAGTGAGATAGGTTCCTTTGTAAAAGAGATACTCCATGTATTGATGTAAAGCTCTCCTTCACCATCTTCCTATGCTCTTTCTTATTGAAGAAAAGGTTGAAGATCTTCTTCGAGTGAAAGAGAAGGAGTTGTTGTTCTTTAAGGTTGAAGAAGGCAAGGTGTTCCATATATCCAAGTGAAGGAGATAGGTGAGGCAATCGTTCAAGAAGGATAGGTAATTCCTTGAAGGCTGAAGACTTAAAGAAGGAGTGGGTAAGTCCATGTTAATGGCTGAAGACTCCATGGTTAAAGTGGGTAAGCTCCTTCTGTAGGTTGAAGATCCTTGCTTGAGGTACTAAGCCCTTGGATGAATGTGGTTTTTTCTTTTAATCTTATGATGGAATATAAGAGTGCCAAGATTGCAAAGTCCTAGAGCCTAACCCACTCTAGTTAGTGGACTGACTCACTTCAAGTTTGAAGTGTGGAACCACTCTAAACCACTTTGTCCAAGTGTATGCTCTTCCTTGTCTCTCACCCTAGCTATACATGTTAGTTACGATCTCAAATTGGATGAATGTTTAAGATTTTGCACTTAATATAATTTGGTGGTCTAATTTGTTTTGTGAGATTTGTGAAGCTCTATTCACCCCCCTCTAGAGACCTTGATCCAACGAGTGGTATCAGAGCATGTCTTTTCCAAGCTACTTCCACAGGTAGGAGAAGAGGGGTGATTTAGCACTTGGATCTCTCAACTTGGAGGGAAGCTTCTCCGTGCGACCTCCAGTTTTCAACGACACCAACTTCCTATATTGGAACAAAAGAATGCAGTTCTATCTCCAAGGAGTTAGCTACGAGATGTGGAAGGTGGTGCATCTAAAGTATGAAGATTCAAAGGTGAAAATATCCACATGGATGAAAGCCCAAATGAATCAATCTCAACTCAATGCCAAAGTAGTGAGCATCATCTATGCAGTCCTCACCCCATTCGAGTACAACAAGATATCCTTTTGGGACACCGCACATGAAATTTGGAACAAGCTATGTGTCACCTATGAAGGAACAGAGCAAGTGAAGGAAGCCAAGATCTACATGCTTGGTGGTCTACTTGAGAACTTCAAGATGGTTAAGAATGAAAGAGTGGCGGATATGTACATAAGGCTCAATGTGATCATCAATGGATTGGCATCCTTGGTAGTGTGATGGGCAAAGGCACTATCAACTCCAAGATCCTAAGATCTCTTCCAAAGGGATGAGAGCCCAAGGTTACATCCATTAAAGAAGTGTACAAGCTTAGTGAATTGTCAACCGAGGAGCTGGTTGGTAATCTTCAAGCCCATGAACCAAGGCTTGATAATCAAGAAGAAGAAGAAAAGAGAGAAGAGAAGGAGTTCAAGAAGATCAAGGGCACAACCTTCAAAGCTCAATTTGAAGAGATGGTTCGGCAGCAACAACTTGCTCTCAAGTCCCCTACTCCTTCCTCAAGTGAAGATGAAGTCCCAAATGAGCATGAAGCTAACTACTCCAAGGGCAAACACTTTAAGGGGAAGCCTTCTTCATCAACTCCTAGATTCTATGAATGTGGCTAAAAGGGCCATTATAAGAGTGACTATCCAAAGGCCAAGAAGAGCCATCACAAGAACATCCACAAGAAGGATAAGGAGTAAAAGAGAGAATGTAAGTACAAGAGAAAGGAGAAGAAAGAAAGAAGAAGCAAAGATGTAGCTCATACAGCTTGGGAGGAGTCTTCCTCAAGATCTTCAAGCTCCAAAGATGGAGAATGCCACCTTGCTCTCATGGCCTCTACAAGCAAAGATGTAGGTGAGTTAAGTGAGATAAGTGAAGTCAATTTGCATGAGTTATCTAAGGAAACTCTTATTGATATGCTTAATGATTGTCGATCATCTTTTACTAAATGCAAATCTAAAAGGAAAAGATTAGGTAAGATAGTAGATGATCTTTATGCTAAAATTGAGATTGTTGATAAAAATGAAAAACTTCTCCTTGATAGCATAGATTCTTTGCAAGGGAAATTTCTAGACATTGAGCTTCAATACAATGGAGTAGAGGTTGAGAATGGTGTCTACTCAATACAATGGAGTAGATGTTCAGAATGGAGTAGAGGTTGAGAATGGTGTCTACCTTGAGATAACCAAAGATGCCAAGATGAGATAGATGTTCTTAAAATTGAAAATGTAGAACTAAATCTCACTGATGAAGCTAGGAAGCAAGAAATTCATATTTATCAAAAGGAAATTTTGTTGTTTAAATCTGAAAATGCTAAGTTGCTTGCTCATGTTAATGATCTATCATCTAGACCTATTTTCAAAGTAATGAAGTAGCTAGCACTTCTTTAGAACGTGATTCCTTTCATACTAAAGACCTCTGTTTAGAGGCTGATCTATTGCATGCTAGAGATGAGCTTGCTAGTTTATATACTACTATCGTTAACCTTAGTGATGATAATACTAAGTTAAGAGCTTCTTTGCAAGAGTTTCTTACGGGAAAGAAATCCCTTAATGCGGTCCTAGAACACTCTACCAAACAAATTGGTACTAGTGGTTTAGGATATTATGGGACTGCTCCCAAAGGTAAGAACAAGAATAAGAGTAAGGGTAAGAAGAAGAGTGTGGAACCTCCTATCTTCCATGGAGAGACCTCCGACTCTAAGAACCCTATGCTATGTGTTCATTGTAAATGTGATCATTACTCTACTTATTGTCCTTACAAGCCAAGGGGACCAACCCAAAGATGAAATGGGTCCCCAAGCTGACCCTGGATCCCAAAGTTTGAGTTGGGCACCAACATCCTTCTTTCATGCTGGTCAAAAGAGGTGGATTTTTTATAGTGTCTGCTCAAAGCATATGACATGTGAAATCAACCATTTCAACAAATTCATGAAAAAGAAAGGAGGATCGGTGACCTTCGGGGACAAAAAAAAGGGTAAGGTTATAGGTGAAGGTGATGTAGGCAACAATCTATGTATCAAGAATGTTTTTCTTGTTGATGGCCTACATCACAGCTTGATAAGTGTAAGCCAACTTTGTGATAATGGATATCTTGTTTTGTTTACATCTTTAGAATGTTTGCTTCTAGATACCCTCACTTACAATGTCATACATAAGGGAACTAGAAATGGTAATCTTTATGTCATTATGCTTTATTCTCTAAAGCTCATACTCAATAGATGATTGGTTGTGGATAAAAATGATATTTCTCTTTGGCATCACTGGTTGGGTCATGTGAATATGCATCAAATGAAGAAATTGAGCAAAAAGGAATTGGTTCGAGGACTTCCCAAATTGAATTTTGAAAAGAATGAGGAATGACAACCTTGTACACAAGGCAAGCAAACCAAGTCCTCCTTCAAATCCAGAGGAATCCTTAGTACCAAAAAATCTCTTGAGCTTCTTCATATTGATCTATTGAGACCTATGAGAACTCAAACACTTTGTGGTTCCAAGTATTGTCTTGTGATTGTCGATGATTTCTCTCACTTTACTTGGACCTTCTTTCTCATTTCTAAAAGTGACACTCTTGATGTTTTATCGAGCTTTTGTACAAGCTTCTTGTCGGATTGTTTCTATCTGTAGTGACCATGGGGGAGAATTTGAAAATGATCTTTTTGAGCATTTTTGTGAAAAATCTAGTTACTTGCACAATTTCTCTTCTCCTCGTACACCTCAACAAAATGGGGCAGTATAGTGAAAGAACGGGTCACTTCAAGAGATGGTGAGGACATTGCTTCTTGAATATGACATTCCTAAGAAGTTTTGGGCCGAAGCAGTTAGCACCGCTTGTTTTGTGCAAAACTGAGTTTTTAAACATCCTTCTTTGAAGAAAACCCCCTATGAGTTATGGCACGGTAGAAAGTCATCCATCGAATTCTTTCACATTTTCAGATGTCCTTGTTTTGTTTTGAATACAAAGGATTCTCTTAACAAGTTTGATCCAAAATTGTACAAGGCTTTCTTCCTAGGCTATAGCACTACAAGCAAGGCTTATAGAGTTTTCAATATTTTTTTTAGAAATGGTAAATATATTCCAAAAGGGGTAGTGGAAACTACCAAAAGGTAGGAAGACCTACCAAAGTACAAGGATTAGTCAGCAGGAAGGGAACATCATCCAAGTATCTAAGTAGTACTATGGGTAATACAAAATCCCAGACTATACAAGTGGCTAAATACAAAATCCACTATCTATCTATCTATCTCCCATCTACAAAGAATTGATGGATCAACTTTTTTAATCAACTTTGGTTTGGCCTTAGCTGCCCTTCGTATCGTCTCCATAAGCCTGTCAAAAAGAGCCGTGTAATCACTTTGTCCCTTGTCATGCAACCTATTGTTCCTTTTGTTCCAAACCAGGAAACACATCAAGGTGAAGCATGAGCTTCCAAGCAGAGCATTCTTGTTCTTTTTGCACTTCCTTTTCATCCACATAAAGGCATTATGTAGATCCTTAGGAGGAGTCCCCCCCATCCCAGCTTAAGACTGATTCTACACCAATGTAATAATTATACCTGCATTTCAAGAAAATGTGTTCATGTGACTCATCTTCCTCAGCACACAACAGACATCTTGGGTTGGCATTCAAACCCCATTTTTGCATCCTATCCAGAGTCAGAAGTCTCCTCATCAATGCTTTATACACACAGAAGCTCCATTTGGGCGTATGAGCTTTGCACCAAAGAGTGGAGTGTCAGGGCACCTGCGGGGTACAGAAAGAGATGATCCATGGAGGTTTCTTCTCATTAACCACGTTCCAATTTGTACCAACCTCAACATAGTCCCCACAAACCTCCTGCCACATCTCCTCTATGTGTCTCCAGGTGTGTGAGAATTTCTCTTTAGATACGTGGAAGCACAGCTGGTCCCCATACCTCCTTCTCATCCAGTCCACCCAGGGAGAGTGGGGCTCACGGAGGAAATGATCGATCCTCTTCCTAGTTGCAGCAGCAACTGAGATGCTGGGATTGATGATGTTCAAACCCCCCTCCTTGTAAGGTCTAGCCAGGGTGCTCTAGGCCACAACATGGTGCTTGCCAGCCCATAGGAACCCGCCCATCACCGTCCTGATCTTCAAAATGATGAAGGCAGGAAACTCTTCTTGCCCACACCATAACCACACTTTGGCAGAGAGCACTGATCGGATTATCATATCTCTCCCAGCCAAGGAGAGGTTAATCCTTGTCCATCTTAAGACTGCTTCCCTAGAATTATCAATGGAGGCAGTATAGTTAGTTCCCTTTCCTCTTCCTCCAGTGAGCGGGATACCCAGGTACCAGGTCGGGAAGCTTCCCTCCTACAGCCAGATTATTCTCTTCAACCTCCCTTTCCTGTTGTCACACGATCCTGAGAAGTAAACCCATGATTTGATGTCACTCATAAAGAGGTCGGTTAGCTTCTCAAACCTCAACATCGTCTTCCTGAATGATCTCAGCACCTTCTCCTTGCTAGAGAGGAAGAATAATATCACATCATCCATGAAAATAAGATGACTAAGAACCTTTGTACCTTCAACCTTAAAAGTTTGCAAATCACCTTCAACTTCCTCCTACTTAACCATCTCAGACAGGCCTTCCATGACAATGGTGAACAACAGGGGGAGAGGGGATCCCCCTGTCTGAGCCCATTGGAGGCATTAAACAGGTTGTAAGGTAGACCATTGACCAAGAAAGAGAAATAGGTTGTCTCGATGCATCTATGAAGAGTGTTGATCCATAAGGGAGAAAACCCCATAGCCTCCATGATCCTCCAAAGAGCTTCCTAAATCACATTATTATAGGCCTTTGAGAGGTCCAATTTTGTACAGACCTTCTTGGACTAATTCCACACATTGAACCCATTTAAGAACTCAGCAGTGAGGAGGGATCCATCAGAGATATGCCTTCCTTACATGTAGGCGGTTTGGTTAGGAGAAATAACCTCAGGAAGAACAAGCATCAACCTACTAGAGAGCAGCTTAGAGATGATCTTGTACATAATAGAGCAGGAATCTATCGATCTTAGGGCGTTGATGTTGTTGATGGCATTCTTCTTAGGTATCATCTTGATGAAGGCATGGTTGAGACTTCTCAGCATATCACCCCCCTGTAGGAACCAACGAACAACTCTACTAACATCCTTTCTGACAATGTGCCACATAGATTGGAAAAACTTGGCATTCAGCCCGTCTGGCCCGGGTGCTTTAGAGGCCCCAATTCTGAAGGTAACACTTTTGATTTCCTCATCATTTGCATGTTTACACAACCCTTCATTCATGGTGGTGGTCACTCTCAGCCCAGGAAGGGGCAAATCCTCTCTGCATCTGTGCTCATGATTGTAGAGATTGGAATAGAAACTCACTGCCTCATCAAAAACATCCTCAGGTCCCCTGGCAATGGTACCATCCTCCTTAATCAGGGAGTGTACAACATCTCTCATGTCATTTTTGCAAACTACCGCATGGTATATTTTGGTGTTGTGATCGCCGTCCTTGATCCAAGTTAAGTGACTTCTCTACCAAAACAAACTCTCCTCAGCCTTCTCAAGATTAACCAAGTGTTTCCTGGTTTCTTCTTCTTTAGCCATAACCTCCTCATTCAACGGGTTGGATCTGAGCTTGTATGCCACTTCCTGGTACTCTTCCTTTGCCTTGCCCAATAGGTTATTGAGGTAGACATGCTCCTTGGCCCAAGCCTTTAGCGCCACCTTTATTCTCTTCATCTTCTGTGCAACCACATATAGGGGGTTGCCATCTATAGAGTAGCTCCATGCCTCCTTGATGATCTGCTCATAGGTCGGCCACTGTAGCCAGTGGTTGAGGAAACATAAGGTTCGAGCCTTCCTTTTGTTCTGAATAAGCGTAATCCTTAACCAAGAGTGATCATTGTTAGGATGATTTCCCAGTTCAATATTAACCTCTGGGAACACGTTGAGCCAAGCCTCATTAACCAGACCCCTATCCAGATTGCTAGCAATGCAACGAGCCTACCGATTGTTCCAAGTGACATCCCTGCCCGACATAGGTAGCTCGAGAAGGTTAGTTGCATCAATGGCCTCATTGAATCTGGACAGGACAGAGTCAGGAATAGGATTGCCCCGCAGCTTCTCCCTGTCTCTTCATATATAATTGAAATCTCCTATGACCAGTTGGGGTAGGGCCTCCTAGTTTGCCAAGGCAAGGACATCCCACATCCGCCTTCTATCTCGCTCGACTCTGTGGCCGTAGACAGCGGACAGTACACATTGGAAGCCGCCACGATTGATGCAACTTGCCATGATCATTTGATCCATAGAATCAATCACCTGCACATCCCAGACTCCAGGATTCCAACCCAAAGTGATCCTTCCTCCATCAACCTGGTCAATGTTGGATGCACATTCCCAACCCCATGGGAACAAACCTTTCAATCTTCCTTCTACCTCCTTGCGAATGCACGTCTAAAGACATATGACTAGCGATGCTCCACATTCCTCTATCACTTTCCTTAAATGTGCTTGCTTCCATGCCAGAGACGCACCATACACGTTCCAGGAAAGGATGCACATATCTAATAGGTAGTGTGTCCACCCCGGCCCCTCCGGCCACGGGTGGTGCCCCCTCTGCCCCTCCTCACAATGGAGCCTCTAGTTGCTCGGGCAAGGTTAGTCTCATCGACTTCCAACCCATCAAGGCCCCCGAAGGGGTTATCAACAGGGATCACGTCGGGGTCTAGCTCGCTGTATGCGTCTGGTTGATGATCATTAGTAACCAGGGTCGGCCCTCCGTCAGGTGGCTGCAGAGGCTCTTCAGTTTCCTTGTGCCCGCCCACAAGCACAGTCTCAATGTGCGAGTCTGGTTGTGAAGAAGCAACATTCTCCTTGGGTTCCTCCCTGGCTGTGAGCACACTACATTGCGGGTTGGTCCTCCCATGCCTCCTCCTTGGTCGTCTGCTTGTCGACCTGGTTAGAGGGTCCACTTGCGGAGGTGGTCTGCTACCAGGGTAGCCACCATCCTTGTGCTCGAACACACAACACTTGTCGCACCAATCTGACACTGCGTCATATACCAAACAGACCTCCAGCTCACCGCCATTTGGAAGCTCTATCATGACCACCGGAGGTGGCATCTTGTCAACACTGATCTCAACACACATCCTAGCCATCCTGTGATGATTACCAACCACCTTGTTATCAATCACTTTCAGGGTGCCAATGGCATAAGAAATGATGGATAGCACTCTGTGTGTCCAATGCTTCCCCATATCCGGCAGTGTGACCCATACTAGGGCCTTCTTTAAGGCAGCCCATCAGACATCTGCTTCAGGCATCCATCTATGAATGAGCACGAGCTGGCTGTCAAAGAACCAGGGGCCATGCAGCAGTGCTTTGTTCATGTCCATCTCATTAGCAAACCTTGCCTGGAAGAGGTCATCCCTCATTGCGGACAACTGCAACTCTCCTTTCGGCTTCTTCTTCCCCAAAACTTGAATGATGAGTGAAAACTTGTGAAAGTTATCCATCTCATCTAGTATAGGTTCGGGGAAGTGCATCCAAGGCCTTCGTTCGTTGTGCTTAAAGAAGGGGGCTTTTGGGTCTGAGGCCACCTCTACTGGCCACTGGGTTCCAGGGATGAGCAGCTCTTTCTCTAGGGTGTCTTCCCAGCTCTGTTCGATGGTGACATCTGTATGGGGATCAAACCAGGAACCAAGAGTAGAGTGCAAGGATGGTGTGGCGGAGGAGGGAGGAGGATCGGTAATGGTGGTGGTGTGCTAGGGTGGGATAGAAAAGGAGGATGAAGGTGGGACTCTCTCCACTTCCATGGTGGTGGCACAGAAGCCCTAGCTCAATTGCTCATCGATCGCCAGAGCTCAAACGCCTGAATGTGATAAATGATAAGGTAGAGTTTTCAATATTGAATTGTCTAAAATTGAAGAATCTATTAATGTCAAGTTTATTGAAACTAACCCTATTGTTAGAAAGAATGTTGTTGATAATAATGTTGCAGATGACTTGATTCCTATCTTGAAAGACCTCAACATCAAAAACAAAGGTAAGCAGGTGGTTGAAGAAGAAGATGAAGAGAAGAAGGATCCCACTCCTCACTTTGCGAAGAATCATCCCAAAGAGCTAATCATTGACAACCCATTTGAGAGAGTGAAGACATGAGATGCCTACAACAAAGAACAAGCAGACAATGCCTTCATCTCATAGCTAGAGCCAAAGAACATCAAAGAAGCTCTTGGAGATGATGAGTGGATCCTAGCCATGCAAGAGGAACTAGAGCAATTTGAGAAGAATCGTGTGTGGACTCTAGTGCCAAGACCAAGTGATAGAAAAATCATTGGCACCAAGTGGGCCTAATGCAATAAGCTTGATGAAAAAGGCAAAGTGGTAAGGAACAAAGCAAAGTTAGTAGAACAAGGTTACAATCAGCAGGAAGGTATTGATTTTGATGAAACTTATGCTCCTATTTCTAGATTTGAATCTATTCGAATGCTACTTTCCTTTGCTAGTTATAAAAATTTCTTGCTATATCAAATGGATGTTAAAAGTGCATTTTTTAATGGTACAATCAAAAAGGAAGTATTTGTTGCTCAACCTCTGGGCTTTGAAAATGACAAGCTACCCAATCATGTTTACTTTTTGCAAAAAGCTCTCTATGGACTCAAACAAGCACCTCGAGCTTCGTATGAGAAATTAAAGAACTTTTTGTTAGACAATGGGTATGTCATGGGAAAAGTCGATTCTACTTTATTTCTAAAACACACTTCTAGAAATTTTCTTATCATTCAAATTTATGTTGATGATATCATTTTTGGCGTAATTAATCTTGATCTTTGCAAGGAGTTTAGTTCTCTTATGTAGAGTAAGTTTGAGATGAGCATGATGGGTGAGTTGACTTTCTTCCTCAGCTTTCAAATAAAGCAAACCAAAGATAAAAACTTCATCAGCCAAGGCATGTACACTAGTGTACTACTCAAACACTTTGGGATGGAGTACATGAAGTCGATGGACACGCCCATGTCCAATACTGCCAAACTTGATAGAGATGAAGAAGGTGAGAAGGTAGATGAGAATCTCTATAGAGGTATGATTGGAAGTTTACTTTATTTAACTTCCTCTAGACCTGATATTATGTTTAGTGTTGGCTTGTGTGCTCACTTTCAATCAAGCCCTAGGAAATCACATCTTATTGTTGTTAAGAGGATTTTGAGGTACTTAGCCAAAACTCAAAACTTTAGACTATGGTATCCTAAGTCAAGGGACTTTACTCTTGTAGTATATAGTGATGCAGATTGCACGGGTTGTTTGGTTGATAGAAACTGCACAAGTGGCACTTGCTTCCTTCTAGGACCATGCTTGGTGTCTTCGTTTTCCAAGAAATAGAGCACCGTGGTATAATCAACTACTGAGGCTGAATACATTGCAGATGGGAGCTATTGTGCATAGGTCCTATGGACGAAGCAAATGCTCCAAGACTTTAACATACATTTTGATGCTTCTCCTATCTATTGTGATAATACTAGTACAATCAATCATTCTTATAATCCAATATTGCATAGTAGAGATAAACATATAGAGATCTGCCATCATTTTATTCATAATCACATTGCCAAGAAGGATATTTATATCATGCATGTGGACACCGAAAATCAGTTGGTAGACATTTTCACTAAACCTCTAGCTAGAGAGCAATTTAATTTTATTAGATCTAAACTGGTCATTGTTGCTTTGGATGATATTGACATGTTATCTAGCTAGTTATTTTTATCCTATATGTCTTGCTCATGCTTTACTCACCTTGCTAGCCTAAAATTGCTTAAAATGCTAAAATTTGCTTCTTGACATACTTAGTTTCACTTATTTTTTGGCATTTCTCTAATTTCTTGGTTTTGTCGCTAAATAGTTCCTGATTATGAGTGATTTGTGCCTAAGTATGTTCAAAATACATAATAGACTCAAAAAATGAATTTAATTAGCATTCATATGGCTAGAAATTAAGTTTGATAGTTTTAGGTTAGGTTGACCATCGGTCAAATTTTCCCAGGACAAACTCGACCGATCAATGGTCGAAAGATATTCTTTTTTGGACCAATCAGTTGAGTTTCCCACTCTCAGAACTCGACCGATTTGCGAACTGAAGCCAACTTAAGTTTGGATCGGCTGACTATTCTCCCTCTCAACTAGAGAATAGATGACTGGTTCATCTTCTTCTATCCCTAAGCTCTCTACCCTAGCCCTAACCTTCCCCATCCCAGCCCTTTCCTGACCTAGATAGCTCGACATATACCACCCCAGTTGTTCCATGGTGGTGTTTGGATATCTTTTGAGGTTTTCTTTGTGTGTTTGTTCGTTTCTCCTCTTCTTTTTTGCCTCTATGGCTTCCCAAAGGAGAAAATGACCCGCCCCAAGCAACGCACCTTCGTCTTCTTTGTCTAATCGCTTGATTCCTTTCAACGATACCTCTTTTGTCTCAATAGAGGTTGTTAATAAGTACAAGGACCTTCTTCCTAGGAGTCATTTCCCTTTTCACGTCTTATTTTAGCCAAGCCCTAGGTGTCAAGTGGTTATAGATCAAGTTTCTAGGTTTCTTGTCGTTTACCACCTCTCCACCTTGGATGTCAAACGTAATTGCTTTTTCAATCCAATAACCAGTGTAAAAGTAGTTCACGAGTTCTACGCTAACTTGCATTGGAACTACGACACCCTCTTACCCCCACTGAATGCTCAAGTAATCCTAACCTCGATGATTGCGGGTAAACATTTTCAAATCTCTGAGGATATTTTAAATGTTTTCTTTTCTGGAGATGATGCAAACGATACATGGTGAAGGATTATGGTGAGTACTTCGATCTTTTTGATCCCAAAGGCTTCTACAAGAAGAATGAACACACTCTCCCTGACATTCATCGCTACTTGAAGAATCCTGACGTTCCATATAAGAAGAAGAGAACCCTTCCTTCCTCCTCCCTCGACCTTAGGAAGTGCATTTTGGCTTTAGTGATCAACTGCAACATCCATCTGAAGAAAATTCAAATGGATATTGTAGAGAACACTGCTGTCATTATGTATTGCATCCTAGAGAACATATGTGTTAAGTGGGCCAGATACATTCTACATCACATGACCTGCTTTGACACTAGTAAGAACACCAAAGGCACCCATCCCCCCTATCCTACCCTGATATGTGGTTTGTTTCAGTTTGCTACTGAGAAATCACTCTTTTCTAACTTTCATTACAAGTTAGCCAGGAAGGGTGTTTGTATCAGTGAAACCACGATTCAGAAGTGTGTGCATGTGTTTGCCTCTTCCACCCCTGGTGCTTCTCCTTCTGCCTCTGCCTCTGTAGCCCCTACCTCCTCTACCTGAGCTCCACCTCCTCAGCCCCCTCCTTGACCTAGTTGTGCTTCGTTCTGTGTATCTAATGAAACCCTTATGGGCTACATGATGCACCAACAAGCATACAACCAACAGGTCCAAGAGCACCTACATCAGGATTTGTGTTCTATCATGTTGACCATGAACCTATCCTATGCTCACTGATGGATCTTCCTACTTACGTGGAATTGCGTGCACCAACTAAAAATCCTAAGGATGGTAAGTCTTTAGGTTTAGCCTTGCTTATACTAGATAGATAACTCCACCCACATATGCTAAGATACGTGGAAGTCTTATCGTAGTATAGTTAAGGGTTGAATCCACGGGACAACGGTCTTATTGGTTGCAACAAGATAGAAAACGTTGGAATTTCACTTAATCACTTGTTAGTTGGTATTTAGATCGAAAGGTTGGTTTTGTTGTTTTTAAACTAAGAACATGTAAAATAAAGCAAGCAAGTAAATTTAAAGAAGTTAAACAATGATAAAAGTCACTAGGGTGTGATCGGTTTTTCACCGCCACTACACATGGATCAAGACATGCAAAATAAAACATAACATGCAACAAGAGTTTAGTCAGTTAGTATCTTTGTAGACTTAGTTTCCTTTCAGAGAACTAACTACAAGAAGCGTGGGAATGATGCAATGCCAGCCATCCCCGAACGAATGGTCAACTGCTTTGCATCATTCCCTTCTCAAAGTGTGTTCCTCGACTTACCAAGGTTGTACTTTTATACGTCAACTGATTCCATTTCATAGTATGAAAGTACAACATTTGGAAGTGAGTTTACTCCACTTCTTGAAATCACTCCTAGATACCGAACCAAGGACATGGTGGATACATGCACCAAGAACCAACATACAAATGAGTTTTGAATCTAATAGTAAAAACGTAGACAATTCATACTAAAAGATAAAAGATAACACAAGTTGGTGATCAAGCAACAAGCATTCATTAAACATTTGATGTTGAACTGAAGAGATATAAACTCTATATTAAAAACTATGGATTACATTTACATGTTATGAAAACATGGGTAGCGGGGCTACTCCTCGCACCCTAGTGAGATAGACTACTCGCTCATAACTAGGACAAAGAAGGAGGAAAGAAGAGAGAGAGAGCATCATCCCCACAAAGGAGAGAGGAAAGTTAACCCCTTGGAGAGAGAGAGAGAGACGATCCACTAGCTTCACAGGTTGTGCGATGACGAGATCTCCCTCTTCCCACCTTCTTTGGTGAAGAGAGAGAAAGAAGCTTCGAGATGGAGTATGGGTCTCAGACCGGCAGCCCCTGGACGGAGGATGGAAGTCGAATTTGTTCTGGAGTGATTGAGGCAGCCTTTGGACGTCTGAAAAAACTCTCCTTTTGAGGACCCTTGGGGTCTTATTTATAGGCCTTAAGTGAAGTCCAAACGGTTTGGAGACCGTTTGGACTTCAAGACCGTTTGGACCTCAAGACCCTTTGGACCTCAAGACCGTTTGGACCTCAAGACCATTTGGCTTCATGCGGTCTTGGGACCGTGTGACTCCATGCGGTCTCGGGACCATGTGACTCCAAGCGGTCTCAGGACCGTGTGACTCCATACGGTCTCAGGACCGATTGGCTTCATGTGGTCTTGGGACCGATTGGCTTCATGCAGTCTTGGGACCGTGTGACTCCATGCGGTCTCGGGACCGATTGGCTTCATGCGGTCTTGGGACCGATTGGCTCCATGTGGTCTCAGGACCGTGTGACTCCATGCAGTCTCAGGACCGTGTGACTCCATGCAGTCTCGGGACCGATTGGCTTCATGCGGTCTTGGGACCGTGTGACTCCATGCGGTCTCGGGACCGTTTGAGCTCATGCGATCTTGAGGATAGTTGAGTTTTTTTATGATTTTTTTGTGTCTTTTTATGCAAATATAAAGGGGAAAAGTTAGTCTAATAGTATATTTACAGTAAGAGGGAATATTTAGGTATTATGTCTAATTCTAATTAAGAAAGAGTGTGAAAAACTAAAGAAAAGACTAAGATAATCATCCCAAAATTGGAGGTTATCACTCACCCCCACCTCACATACCATATCTACCCCAGTAGTGATTATGCTTCATATGCATACAATCATTACTATCCTACTCTTGAGCCTTCCACTGTTGCTGCTCCTCCACCCTTGGCTGTTGGTGGTCCTTCTCCTGCCTACCTACTATTTCCTGCTGCCCCCCTAGACACCCTACTCGCCAGCCTTGGAGACTCTGCTCCATCCTTTCGTCAGGCCAATGAGCTCCGCGCTCTTAGTATGACTTGGGATGAGAAGAATGCTCGTTGGCCCGGTTGTGGTTTTGATTCTCCTACTGATGAAGAGATGCATGAATAGGTTGATGATGCTGAGGTTGCTCAGGACGACGATGGTGATGGCAAGGACACTTCTGATGACGGTGATGGTGATGGTGATGGTGATGATTCTTGTAACAACTGGGCCCACTACCCATGGCTCTAGTAGAGTTTCAAGAATGACGATTGGCCCCACAAACCACCCCTAGTCTTAACTACGCACTTTGTCCACACTGACATGCAAGCCAGGATCAACTTCTGGACTGGTCACCCATCCTAGTACTACTCCAAGTTGAGCATGCTTAACTATGGAGTTATTTAGTGATGGGATCCCGAAAAAGGAGGTGCAGGTGATATGGGTAGTCCAATCATTCCTTTTAATATCATTATATCCAAGGCCTCAAATCCTGGGACGTTACAATCTCCCCCACTTAGACTCTTGACGTCCTTGTCAAGGGTTAACTATATGGCCTCATAATTTGGCCCCATTTCAATGTAGACCCACAATGGCCCATGGACACCCATCTCTCGATCATGGAATACCAGCACAAGGGTGGCTACGTCAACCATGGACAGTCCTTTCCTACATGCCTGGACCGCACGGCTCAAGACTAGCAAGCCATGCCCATGTGGGCCCCACCTACTGGAGGGGTTATGGCTCTGATACCATTTGTAACAACCGGGCCCACTTCCCATGGCTCTAGTAGAATTTTAGGAATGACGACTGGCCACACAAACCACCACTAGCCTTAACTGTGCACTTTGTCCACACTGACGCGCAAACCAGGATCAACTTCCCGATTGGTCATACATCCTAGTACTACTCCAAGTTGAGCACGCTTAACTATGGAGTTATTTAGTGATGGGCTCCCGGAAAAGGAGGTGCACCTTGGTGATATGGGTAGTCCAATCATTCCTTTTAATATCATTATATCCAAGGCCTCAAATCCTGGGACGTTACAATTCTGGTGATGAAGGCACTACTGCTGCACCATCTAATGGAGACGAGGACTACAAGCCTAGAGCCGATGATGATGACGTCGTTGATATAGATAGTTTAGATTTTTAGTTTGTTTCTTAGTTTATAATCTAGTATGCTAATCATATACATCTTTCTAGGCTATTTTGTATAAGAAACATTTGGGCACATTATCTGACCTGTACTATTTTGTCTTCTATTTTTCATCGCTTCTTGCTTGTAGTTGCTTTCATGAGAACTTGCATCTGAGTTGTAATATATATGTGATGTGCACTCTTGCTCTTTGCTCTATTATATTATGAGTTGGTGCCATCTTTCCCCATATTTTGATTATGACTGAGATTGTATGTTTCTACTTGTCTCTGTTTGACATATGTTATGAGATTGCTTGTATGAATATCTGGTTGATTGTATTTTGGAGAAGACCTAAATATATGCTCTTCTACCCCCTAATTTTTTATAATGTCAAAAGGGGGAGAGAAATTTCAATGTCTTTAAACTCAATCATATTGTTATTCATTGTTATACTATTGCTTATTGCTTATGAGATCCTTTTCTTGTTCATTTACTATTTTATCATGCGACTTGCAAAGGACCACATAGTACATGTATGCTACTATTGCTCTATGTAGGTAGACTAACCATGCATGTTAGAGGAAGCATATATTGAGGGTGAGCAATTCACATTGTTCACATCTTGAATCCCCTTAATTCACAAGGCAAAGGTATAACTTCTATATCCTTTTCAATATGTTTAAGGAATGGTTTGTCATTGTCAAAAAGGGGGAGAATGTTGACCTAGAGGTTATACATTGTCCATATTTTGATAATGACTTAACCATTATATTAATATGTATCTAATATGTGTATTCAAGATTGATCTCAGGTGTTAGGCAGATGAAAAAGATAAAAAATCGAAAGCCCTAATTTTCTCAAGTTCAAGTCAAAAGTTGTACAAGTGTGTAATTTTGGAAATCTATGTAAACAACCTTAGAAGATTTTAGTAATCAATTGTATTGATGAATTGACTAGTAACTAAGATGAGAAAATTGATTGGGAAACTAAACACCACTTTTTTATCACTTTCGATGCACTTTAGAAAATTGATCTCAGGTAGTCAATCGATCGAGTTCCAAACTCGACCGATCCTTCTGGATCAATTCTCTGAAGAAGGCATTGATCGAGTTGTGGTTTCACGGAAATTGACCGATCGAGTACCTGACCAAATCGATCTTCATTGGTCGGTCGAGTTTCCCCAAGACAAACTTGACCGATGATTTGAATATCAGCTTTGTCTTTTACTCTATCGGTCAAGTTACCTTTATTGAAACTCGACCGATTGCACTGTATGAAATTTGTAGAAAAAGTGATTGTGACCGTTAGTGTGTTTTTTGAGGGAAAATAGAGTCGTTTCTTTGAGCAAAAATGGCTATATTTCATCCCTAAGTGTCCCACAACTTAAAGGGGCACCCTCAGCTATAAATAGGACCTCTTGGAGTTCATTCCAAGGTTGCTCATTCACTACATGCTTGGTCCTAGCTTAGTTGAGAGTGGTATAACCCTTTAAGCCCCTTTCTCTCTCTACCTTCAAGTCAAAGTTGTGAGTATGAGTGAGATAGGTTCCTTTGTAAGAGAGATACTCCATGTATAGATGTAATGCTCTCCTCCACCATCTTCCTACCCTCTTTCCTATTAAAGAAAAGGTTGAAGATCTTCTCCGAGTGAAGGAGAAGGAGTTGTTGTTATTCAAGGTTGAAGAAGGCAAGGTGTTCTATATCTCCAAGTGAAGGAGATAGGCAAGGCAATCACTCAAGAAGGATAGGTAATTCCTTGAAGGCTGATAACCTCCAATTTTGTGTTGTTATCTTAGCAATATCCTTCAGTTTTCCATACTCTTTCTCAGATAAACTAGATAGAATTCTTAATTTTCCTCTCTTATTACAAATATACTATTAGATTAACTTTTCTCTTTTTTTACTTACAGAAAAGACACAAACAAATCACAAAAGCCTCACACAGTCTCAAGACCGCATGGAGTCACACGGCCTCAAGACCGCATGAAGCCAACCGGTCCCGAGACCGCATGGAGTCACACGGTCTCAAGACCGCATGAAGCCAACCGGTCCCGAGACCACATGGAGTCACACGGTCTTAAGACCGCATGAAGCCAACCAGTCTCAAGACCGCATGAAGCCAACCAGTCCCGAGACTGCATGGAGTCACATGGTCTCAAGACCGCATGAAGCCAACCGGTCTCAAGACCGCATGAAGCCATCTGGTCCCGAGACCGCATGGAGTTACACGGTTTCAAGACCGCATGAAGCCAAACGATCTCAGGGTCCAAACGGTCTCAGAACCCAAGACCGTTTGGACCCAAAACTGCCCAAACCGTTTGGACTCCACTTAAAGCCTATAAATAAGACCCGAGGGTCCTCCCAAAGGAGGAAGTCTCAGACATCCAAAGGCTGCCTCTACTACTCTAGAGCTATTCCATTCTCCATCCTCTACCCAAAGGCTGCCGGTGTGAGATCCACACTCCATCCTGAACCTGCTTTCTCTCTCATCACCAAAGAAGGTGGGAAGAGGAGACCTCATCATCGAGCAACCTGTGAAGTGTGAAGATCACCATTCTCTCTCTTCCCAATGGGTTGACTTTCCTCTTTCCTTTGTGGGTATGTCGTTCTCTCTTTCTCTTCTCGCCTCCTTCTTTGTCCTTGCTATGAGCGAGTAGTCTCATTCACTAGGGTGCGGGGAGTAGCCCCGCTACCCATGTTTTCATTTCATGCAGTGTAATCCATATTTTGCAATAGAGATATACTTTCTTTTTAGTTCGACACCAATCATTTAATGAATGCTTGTTGCTTGATCACCAACTTGTGTTATCTTTTAACTTTTAGTATGAATTGTCTACGTTTGTACTATTAGATTTGAATCTCGATTGAATGTTGGTTCTTGATGCATGTATCCACCATGCATCTGTTTCGGTATCTATGAGTGTTTTTCAAGAAGTGGAGTAAACTCACTTCCATTATTGTACTTTCATACTATGAAAAGGAATCAGTTGACGTAAGAAAGTACAATCTTGATAAGTCGAGGAACACACTTTGCGAAGGGAATGATGTAAAGTAGGTGACCATTCGTTCGGGGATGGCTAGCATTGCAATATTCCCACACTTCTCGTAGTTAGTTCTCTGAAAGGAAACTAAATATACAAAGATAATAACTGTTTAGACTCTTATTGCAGGTTATGTTTTTATCATGCATGTTTTGATCCATGGGTAGTGGTGGTGAAAGCCGATCACGTTCTGGTGGTTTCTTATCATTGTTAACAACCTTAAATTTACTTTCTTGCT
This sequence comes from Alisma plantago-aquatica, assembly GCA_963693085.1. NCBI lineage: Eukaryota > Viridiplantae > Streptophyta > Magnoliopsida > Alismatales > Alismataceae > Alisma > Alisma plantago-aquatica. The sequence continues at coordinate 653,704,430 of OY856411.1, forward strand.
TTACTTTACTTGCACTTAGTTTAAAACAACCAAATCAAATCTTTGGACTAAATATCAACTATTAAGGGGTTAAATGAAATTCTAACGTTTTCCATCTTGTTGCTACCAACAAGACCGTTGTCATGTGGATTCGACCCTTAACTATACTACTATAAGACTTCCACGTATCCTAGCATACGTGGGAGGAGTTTTAACCTAGTATAAGCAAGGCTAAACCTAGAGACTCACTACCTTTAGGATTTTAGTGGTGCACGCAATTCCACGTGAGTGGAAGCTCCATCAAAAATTGGTGTCGTTGTCGGGGACAACAGAACATTTAAATTTCATTTACCATCTTGCTAGTTGGTTAGGGTTTTACACTTTCCTTTAAACACTATTCCATATCTTTTTGAATTCATCATATCCCCTGCATCATCTAAAAGGTATGTTTCTTTCTCTACTCAGGTAGAAGACGTGTATGCAACCATCACATAATCTCGAATTCTCCCCTGATCTAGAGTACGACTCTGAGGTAGAGAGAAGCTTCCACCGCCACATCAGACTAAACTGCCAAAGATCCAGACAAATGGCTAAAGATCAATGCCAAGCTACGTTAGTAATGGAAAGGGTCAACACCGCCATTACCGCCCAGAGAGCACAACTCATCGCCGACACTCGTGCTCAGATTCAAGCAGAAATCCAAGTGAAGAACAGGCCCGCATCCGAGCCGAAAACGAAGCAGCTAACCAAGCTGCCCAACTGGAGCTAAGAAATAAGCAATTGAGGGACTATGCAGTCCCCAAGAACTATGAAGATAATCATCCAGTCCGGCCACCAATCATCAACATACCCAATTTTGAAATCCAGACACAATGGATTCAAATCATGCAGGGTATCTCCTTCTCTGGTGGTTCTGGAGATGACTGCATGGATCACTTGAAGAGATTCAAGGCACTTTGTTGACTTGTCCCACAAGTTGGAGTTGCTTTTGACGCAATAATGCTACATATTTTCCACTTCACTCTATTCGGAAGGGCTTTGAGTTATTGCAACTCGCTTGATAGGGAGCCAATCATCACCACATGGGTTCCCTTGGAAGAAAAGTTCTTGGAAAAGTTTGTCCCTCCATTAACCTATGAAATTAGGGGGCAGATCAATCACTTCGCCCAACTCCCTGGAGAAACACTCGCAGAAGCATGGGAAAGATTTAAGGAGCTTCTAAGGAAGTGTCCTCATCACGGTATCTCCCAAAATCAATTAATAGAGACATTCTATAGGGGGGTAAGTGATGACATCAAGAAATTTCTGGATTCCTCATCTGGAGAATACACTTGGAGCTGAGAAACAATCCAATTGGGGATGATCATCCAGTAAGGGAGTCCTAAAAGTTTATAAAGTTGAGGAATCAATGGAAATGAAGGCTATTGCTGAAGCTTTAAAGACTATAGCTCACAAACAGTAGGCACTTGAAACTTCATTTGAATAATATGATAAGAAGAAAAAACCCCAAGTTCAAAAAGTTAAAGCTGCTACAGGGACTTGTGAAGCCTGTCACGCATCTGATCACCCTACACTATCATGTGGTTTACTTTACAATGTGATGATGGATATGCAACCACCACAACAGCAGTACGAATCAATCATTGAGCTCCCTGAAGAAAAGATGCCCGAACAAGTCAATTCCATTCATTCCATACCGGGACAAGTTTACTATAATCCAAATCAACCAAGAAACCACCATGGTTTTCAATATGGGAATCCTGCGGGGACTGCCAACCCGCAACATCAAACACAAGGCAGATCCTCTAATAGATTGCCACCAGGATTTCAAAGCAACTTTAACCAAAATCAAGGGAACCTTAGAAATAACTTACCAAGATCCAACTACCAAAGAAATCCCTCCTCTTACTATCAATACACTCATCCTCCTCTGCACCCACAGTTACCCCCTCAGCTGCAGCAATCGCAACAGCCTCAGTTAGCACCACCTCCACAATAGCCACATCAAGGACAACAACAATTTCAACAGAAAAATATCCCTTCCCAGCCAACTGATGAGATAACTATGATTAGGCAGATGTTACAATCACAACAAACCATGCTCACTAATGAGCAAGCTCAACAGAAGGCTGCACAGGCTCAACTAGCACAAATTGCTTCCCAATTGAAACCACCAGTAGGTACTTTTGCTGGCCAACCGGAGTCGAACCCAAGACACGATCAGAATAGACCAGAGCAATTGAATGTCATCACTACAAGATCGGGTCGTGTCTTTCATGAAGCTACAAGGATCACTCATGATGATGATAATACACTTGTCTTTGTTCCAAATGCAAGCCCGAAATCTAGAAACTGAGAATTCTGTAGAGACTGAAAAAGGCAAAGAAAAGGAACAACCCCCAAGGAGTTAGAGGTCCCACAATATAAAACTAGGATACCATATCCATGAAGATTGAAAGATACTAAGATGGAAACTAGACTCCAAAAATTCAAGGAGGCAATGAAGAAACTCTATATCGGCATCCCGCTCCTCAATGCCCTCTCTGAAGTACCAGCTTGGGCTAAATACCTGAAAACCTTGCTATCAAGGAAGTATATTACTGAAGAACAAGAGACCGTCAAACTAGCTCAGACCACCTCCGATATCATTCTTAATAAGATGCCAAAGAAAAAAAGGGCCCTGGTTCCTTCGGTATTCAGTGCTGTATTGGAAATTCTTCGAGCAAAAAGGGATTAGCTGACTTAGGGGCTAGCATATCAATTATGCCCTACTCCATGTGTAAAATATTGGGTTTCACTGACTTGCTACCCACAACAATGACAATTCAGTTAGTTGATTCCACTATCACTGCACCTTTAGGAATTATTGAAGACATTCCAGTCAGGATAGGAAAAGATGCCTATGTCCCATGCGATTTTGTCAATATGGATATTAAGGAGGATCTAAGGTACCCAATAATATTTTGCAGACCTTTCCTTGCCACAGCCCGGGCACTCATTGATGTTGAAGCTGGCACAATCATTCCAAGACTGGGAAAATAAGAAATTCAATTCCGGGTCCTCAACAACATGAAAGGTCCCAACATTCAAGAGGAGGTTTTTCTCTTAGATGCAATACATCAAATGTCCCAATTGGAAATATCTGAGCCATCTGATGAGTTAGAGAATGTTCTAACAAATCCAGAAGTCGAATTCTCAGCCAATGAATTGGTTCAACAATGCTTGCAACACTTAGAGAAAGCTGAAGAAGCGCCAACAACCACCTTTCAGGAGCTCAAATATATCACTATTTTAGAAGCAACAGAAGCACCCAAGGCTCCCAAGATGAAGACTCTACCAATGGGACTTAAACATGTCTTCTTGGACAAAGAAAAATTATGTCCAGTTATCATCAGTTCCACTCTGACGAAAGACCAGGAAGAAAGGCTTCTCGTTGAGTTAAAGAAACACAAGAAAGCCATTGGGTACAAAATAACTGACCTGACAGGTATAAACCCAGCCTTATGCATGCATAGACTGCCCATGGTCGAAGAATTCAAGCCTTCAAGAGAGCACCAGAGAAAGTTGAACCCCAATCCTAAAGAGGTGGTTCACCTTTAAGTCCTCAAACTACTGAAAGCCGGCATAATTTACCCAATTTCAGACTCCCAATGGGTCAGCCCTGTCCAAGTGGTCCCCAAAAAGGGAGGAACCACTGTCGTGCTAAATGAAAAAAATGAGATAGTGCCTACAAGGACTGCGATAGGGTGGAGGATGTGCATCGACTACAGGAAATTAAACAAATCAACATGAAAAGATCACTACCCTCTGCCTTTTCTTGACGAAGTCCTCGAACGCCTAGCCCATCAAAAGTTCTTCTGTTATCTAGATGGTTATTCCGTGTTCTATCAAATCCCTATACACACGGAAGACCAAGAAAAAACAACTTTTACTTGTCCATTTGGGACATATGCTTTTAGAAGAATGCCATTCGGGCTGTGCAACACACCTGCTACTTTCCAAAGGTGCATGTCTGCTATTTTTGCAGGGTTAACGAAATCTATAATGGAAATTTTCATGGATGATTTTTCAGTTTACGACGATTCCTTTGACAACTATCTACTCAACCTTGGACAAGTCCTACAAAGAAGCAAGGAAATGAACCTTATCTTAAATGGGAAAAATGTCATTTTATGGTAACTGAAGGTGTCGTCCTCGGACATAGAGTGAGTGAAAGGGGGATTGAGGTAGACAAGGCAAAAATTGATGTTATCTCGAAACTGATGCCGCCAAAAGATGTAAAAGGAGTACGAGCATTCTTGGGTCATGCTAGGTTTTATCGAAGATTTATTAAAGATGTCTCAAAAATAGCAAAACCCATGACCAAATTATTGACCAAGGACACCGAGTTCAATTTTGACCGAGAATGCTTACAAAGCTTCACAATTTTGAAGAATACTTTAATCTCTGCACCCATACTAAGAGCCCCAGACTGGTCACAACCTTTCAAAATAATGTGTGATGCCAGTGACTACGCCATAGGGGCCGTGTTGGGATAGAGAATCGACAAAAAAACATATGTCATTTACTATGCATACAAGATGCTTGATGAAGCGCAAAAGAACTACACCACTACAGAAAAGGAGTTCTTAGCGGTCATCTATGTGTTCGAGAAATTCCGCTCCTACCTGATTGGATCTAAGGTTATAGTCTACATTGACCACTCCGCCATACGATATCTAATTTAGAAGCAAGACGTAAAACCCGGACTTATCCACTGGGTGTTGATGCTTCATGAATTCAATTTGGAAATCAAAGACAAAAGCGGAGTAGAAAACATCATCGATGATCATCTCAGCCGCATTGAAGTTGAGGATGATGATAAAGTACCTATCCGAGACTCCCTCCCTGACGACCAGCTAATGAAAATTACCACAGGATTCCCCTGGTATGCCGACATAGTAAACTATCTGGCTACGGGAATCATTCACCCTTCCGCCTCTTACCATGACAAAAAGAAATTCCCCCACGACGTCCAGCAGTACTATTGCGACGAACCTTACCTCTTTCATCTATGTGCAGACAGACTTTTTCGTCGTTGCCTACCCAAAGAAGAAATTACTCCTATCCTAGAACATTGTTATTCCGGCCCCACTGGAGGACATATGAGTTCGAAAAAGACTGCCATGAAAGTCCTCCAATCGGGTTTTTTTTTGCCAACAATAGCAAAAGATTCCCATGATTTTGTAAAATCATGCAACAAGTGTCAACTCTCCGGTGGTATAACAAAAAGAAACAAAATGCCTCTCACTATGTGGCAGGAGATCGAGATTTTCAATGTTTGGGGGATAGACTTTATGGGTCCTTTCCCCTCGTCATATGGATGCTCTTACATACTGGTCACTGTGGACTATTCTCGAAATGGGTAGAAGCTATACCCACAGTTTCCAGCGATTCCAAACCAGTCATTAAGATGTTTAAAGATATTATTTTTCCCAGATTCAGAGTTCCCTGAACTGTCATATCCGACGGAGGAACCCATTTTCTAGAGCGAAGCTTTGAAACCCTCTTAAAGAAATACGGAGTCAACCATAAAGTTGACATGCCTTACCATCCACAAACTAGTGGTCAGGTTGAAGTTTCGAATAGACAACTAAAGGCAATCTTAGAGAAAACCGTCAATAGACACCGTACCGACTGGTCCACCAAGCTTCCCGACACCCTTTGGGCTTACCGAACAACTTACAAAACACCAATTGGAACAACACCGTTCTGTTTGGTATACGAGAAATCATGTCATCTCCCAGTAGAATTGGAGCATAAGGCTTGGTGGGCTATTAAACAGCTGAACTTTGATTTTAAAAGCACTGGAGAAAATAGACAACTGCAGTTGTAGGAATTAGAGGAGCTTAGAATGACCGCATACCAAAGTGCCAGGATTTACAAAGAACAAACCAAAATGTGGCACGATGGACATCGAAAAAGAAAAGACATCGCCATCGGAGATAAAGTCCTTCTTTTCAACTCCAGACTCAAAATGTTCCCTAGGAAACTTCATACAAAGTGGTCCGGGCCTTTTACTATCAAACACATATACCTGACTGCAGCCATCATAATTGTTGATTACAATGGAGGAGAAAGGACCGTCAATGGCCATAGACTAAAAAAATACTATACTCCAGCAGACAAAATTCCGAGACAGACTATTGAGATCAGATACCCCACAGTATCAACATGACAATATCAAAACTTCATCGAGCCAGCGACGTAAAACCCAGGCGCCACTTGGGAGGCAACCCAAGATCTGAGTATCACCATTTATCTTTTATCTTTATTTTCTGTCCCTTTCATTTAACTTAGGTTTATCATCTGAAAACATAAAAATTCACATAACCAAAACAATCATAAAAATATAAATATCAGAAAAACTAAGCCTTCCCAAAAGGTCCTGAAACCATTTGGAGCCAAACGGTCCTGAAACCGTTTGGAGTCCAAATGGTCTCAAACCGTTTGACCTGGGGAATTTGTAGGGTCAACCCCCCCATTCCTATAAATATAACCCCCCTCTCCTTCTTTCTTTCAACTCTCGAGCTTTTTAAAACCCTCAGTGCACTGTTTGATCTCCCCTACTCCTATTCCCGCATAGCTCGCGACGCAGGTTCTCTCTGCCACTGTCACTCCCATTTCCGTGTGTCTTCACGGTGACTGCACCTCAGTTACTGCCGCTCTTTGCATTGTCGTCGTCATCTTCACCCACAGCTGCAAGGTAGACCAGCACGCCACATCATCGCTGCTTCCGTCTTTGCACCACCTCCATTTCTACCATCGTCGACGTCACCGTCACGGCCCCCTTTTTTCCATCGCCGCCATCTCTACCGACGTCGTCGTCTCGATCTCCACCACCATTGCTATCACCGTTGATTTTGCTTCTCCACCATCCACTGCGCCCCCGACGTTCCACCTTCCAAACAGTCTTGAAACCATTTGGAGCCAAATGGTCCTGAAACCATTTGGAGCCAAACGGTCCCGAAACCGTTTGGAGCCAAACGGTCTCAAAACCGTTTGATCTGTTTGAATTCCTCTAAAACCTAAAACCCAAACAAAAACATTAACACATGCACACCATAATTTTAATAAAATTGTTATCATTGCAAATCCAAAACATTCTAACACATGAATTTCTGTAAAATTTCAGGTATGGACAGAACTGCTGACAACCCCTTCTAGACAACAGAGGAACTGATAGAGGACCGAGCTAGGCTCCAAAAGATCATAGATAACTACAACGAGACTGGAAAGGCCCCACCAAAGGTTAACATCATAGCGGTCATGTATGAAATTGACCGCATCAACAAATGTCTAGCCGAGGAGCCTGAAGAAGAAGTGGAAGAAATTTCTTCCAGTGATGAAGGCTCTGAATACGAGCCACATTCCAAGGAAGAATCCCCAGCTAAAAAGTCCAAGGGGATACGAAAGGTCCAAGAAGCTGCGACTGAACAACCCCCAAAAAAGCGGGCAAGAAAACAAGTCCGCCCCGCCACTGCTAGGGAGCAAACCCTAGCAGGCCATATCCCATCAAATGCTACCACCACCCCCACTACCACTCCTTCAACCACCACTACCCCTGTCTTCTCAGTACTCACCACCACCGCACCACCACCAGAAAACCTTTACATCCACACCCTCCCCTCCATCGACAAAATTCTAAAACCAACAAAGTATGTCTGCTCAAGCGTACTGCTCAAGATGGGGATCTACGATAGAATCCTCACCATGATAGACAATGCTAATCTCTCCAGACTGTGCTTTTTCCCTGAAATTTCATATGTCGAACCCACTACAGAATTATTTACACATCTCACCAAAGAAGCGGTGGACATTATGCACTTTCATCGCCCTGCTTTCAGCCACAAATTCCCACAATAGCTCTACGAGTCGAATGACTGTGGTTTCTACGTCCTCTACTAGATGTACACCATTATGGTCCTTGGAAGACCAGTAGAGGACCTGACAAAAGTGGATTACCACGCATTATGAGGAAAGTTTGCTGCTAATCTCCTTCGAACACATGGCGCTAATAAAGGACTAATACACGCCTGATGCCCTTGTCCTTGTACTTCTCAACCTATCACTTTGACACTCTGAGGACAGAGTGAGTGATAAGTTAGGGGGGAGTACATTAGACAAGGGCGAGGTATCATTTCTAAACCCTTCCATCTCTATCTTCTTTTTCAAATATGTACAAAAAAATTCTTAGCATTCTTTGCACCTTTAGTTTTTGTTTTAAATACTTCCCCTGATAATAAATCTTGCTCATGAAGAATAACACCCTTGTTGGAACAAAGTCATCCCCAGCTAACTTTAGAATCTAGTAGTCCTCAAGAGTAATAACAAGAATAGCACATAGACACGTAATGGAAAATTAATAAATTATCTTCACTTGATTTTCATGCTTTTGTTTCAATTCTACATCTGACTCTCCACAGGTCAACATCAGAGCCGAAATAATCCAAACACTCTCAAGGAAGGGAGGGTAATCAGGTGACATCCAAGTCAAGAAGCCTCACAAGTGGATCACTAAGTAGAAACCAAATAAGTGCATGTCGAGAAACTCTAAGAACAACTTTCTTCTTTTCAAATAAAAGAGGCTTGGCCGCCCAATCAAATTCCCTAAAAATCCAAATCCTAAGCCTGTGAGTTTACGAATAAAAGCCAGAGTGTTGAATAAAACTATGAGAGTTGTGCCATGAATAAGGATCTATATAAAGAGACAATAAAGGTCTCACCCAGCCGATACATTCAGCTTCCCTCACAAAGGCAGATGTGTCATGCCCGGTAGAGAAACCCTAAGGTGTCCAAATATATGAAAGGTTGACAAAGGACTCGCCCGGTCGGTACATTCAGCTGCCCTCACAAAGACAGATGTATCGTTCCTGGTAGTGAGTTACACATCAAGCCTTTAGCCAACCCTCATACCCACTCTAGCTTCTAGTAGGATTTTCTTTCAGAGAAGTACAAAACTGATTAGAGTCAACGACATGAATAGAATAAAAAGTGATCCCAATGTGGGCTACGAGATATGAAAGAAACCTGAGATCCAAGCAACTCTCAATACCTGAAAGAGTTAAGGCAAGCAAAAAGCTCCAATACAACCTTAGGAGATCTCTAGTTTAGGATTGAAGCAAGAGTATGGAAATATTAACTAAATAAAATTTCCTCGCCATTACATGCCTCAGCTCTATCTAACTTGAGGACAACCTAGACTCTAAGTTAGGGGGTGATAACCTCCAATTTTGTGTTGTTATCTTAGCAATATCCTTCAGTTTTCCATACTCTTTCTCAAATTAACTAGATAGAATTCTTAATTTTCCTCTCTTATTACAAATATACTATTATATTAACTTTTCACTTTTTTTACTTACAGAAAAGACACAAAAAAATCACAAAAGCCTCACACGGTCTCAAGACCGCATAGAGTCACACGGCCTCAAGACCACATGAAGCCAACCGATCCCGAGACTGCATGGAGTCACACGGTCTCAAGACCGCATGAAGCCAACTGGTCTTGACACCGCATGGAGTTACACGGTCTCAAGACCGCTTGAAGCCAACCGGTCTCAAGACCGCATGAAGCCAACCGGTACCGAGACCGCATGGAGTCACACGGTCTCAAGACCGCATGAAGCCAATCAGTCTCAAGACCGCATGAAGCCAACTGGTCCCGAGACTGCATGGAGTCACACAATTTCAAGACCGCATGAAGCCAAACGGTCTTAGGGTCCAAACCGTCTCAGGGTCCAAACGGTCTCAGAGCCCAAACAATCTCAGAACCCAAACGGTCTTGGACCCAAAGCTGCCCAATCCATTTGGACTCCACTTAAAGCCTATAAATAAGACCCGAGGGGTCCTCCCAAAGGAGGAAGGCTCAGACGTCCAAAGGCTGCCTCTACTACTCTAGAGATATTCCATCCTCCATCCTCCGCCCAAAGGCTGTCGGTATGAGATCCACACTCCATCCTGAAGCTGCTTTCTCTCTCATCGTCAAAGAAGGTGGGAAGATGAGACCTCATCATCGAGCAACCTGTGAAGTGTGAAGATCATCATTCTCTCTCTTCCCAATGGGTTGACTTTCCTCTTTCCCTTATGGGGATGACATTCTCCCTCTCTCTTCTCACCTCCTTCTTTGTCCTTGCTATGAGCGAGTAGTCTCATTCACTAGAGTGCGGGGAGTAGCCCCGCTACTCATGTTTTCATTTCATGCAATGTAATCCATATTTTGCAATAGAGATATACTTTCTTTTCAGTTCGACATCAATCGTTTAATGAATGCTTGTTGCTTGATCACCAACTTGTGTTATCTTTTATCTTTTAGTATGAATTGTCTACGTTTGTACTATCAGATTCGAATCTCGATTGAATGTTGGTTCTTGATGCATGTATCCACCATGCATCTGTTTCGGTATCTAGGAGTGTTTTTCAAGAAGTAGAGTAAACTCACTTCCATTGTTGTACTTTCATACTATGAAATGGAATCAGTTGACGTATGAAAGTACAACCTTGATAAGTCGAGGAACACACTTTGCGAAGGGAATGATGTAAAGTAGGTGACCATTTGTTCAGGGATGGCTGGCATTGCAACATTCCCACACTTCTCGTAGTTAGTTCTCCGAAAGGAAACTAAATCTACAAAGATACTAACTGTTTAGACTATTATTGCAGGTTATGTTTTTATGATGCATGTTTTGATCCATGGGTAGTGGTGGTGAAAGCCGATCACATCCTAGTGGTTTCTTATCATTGTTAACAACCTTAAATTTACTTTATTGCTTTACTTTACTTGCACTTAGTTTAAAACAACCAAATCGAATCTTTGGACTAAATATCAACTATTAAGGGGTTAAGTGAAATTCTAACGTTTTCCATCTTGTTGCTACCAACAAGACCGTTGTCTTGTGGATTCGACCGTTAACTGTACTACAATAAGACTTCCACCTATCCTAGCATACGTGGGTGGAGTTTTAACCTACTATAAGAAAGACTAAACCTAAAGACTCACTACCTTTAGGATTTTTAGTGGTGCACACAATTCCACATGAGTGGAAGCTCCATCAAAGGTCGAAGACTTGAAGGAGTGGGTAAGTCCATGTTGATGGTTGAAGACTCCATGGTTTAAGTGGGTAAGCTCCTTCTATAGGTTTAAGATCCTTGCTTGAGGTACTAAGCCCTTGGATGAATGTGGTTTTCTCTTGTAATCTTATGATGGAATATAAGAGTACCAAGATTGAAAAGTCCTAGAGCGTAACCCACTCTAGGTAGTGGACTGACTCACTTCAAGTTTGAAATGTGGAACCACTCTAAACCACTTTTTCTAAGTGTATTCTCTTCCTTGTCTCTCACCCTTGATCTACATGTTAGTTAGGATCTCAAATTGGATGAATGTTTAAGATTCTACACTTAATATAATTTGGTGGTCTAATTTGTTTTGTGAGATTTGTGAAGCTCTATTCACCCCCCCTCTAGAGCCCTTGATCCAATAATAATAAGATGAAATAAGCATTTGGCTGCAACCCAAATACAAATTTCATCCCATTCCAAGAGTAGACATGGTGTATGCACACATTATTTTCTAATTTCACATTTTGGTTGAATCACCTTGAATAATGACTCCAAACCATAGTTACTTTAAATCCCATAATATTCTTAAATTTCATAAATTCAAGTGCCTTTCTCACTCTTGAGTTTGTATACAACTCCTGTTAAGATTTTATTCAAACATTATGACTCCTTGTATTCTTATATTTATATCTATTGTCTCAATAGCCTTATTCATTTCCTTAAGGTCTCTAGGCGTACATGCACCATTGGAATGATCTTCTCTTGGCCTTGTAGGCCTAACACTTATGGACTGCTTCTCACATTTACCCCTTGGACCTCACAAACTCATGAAGTTGGCCAATCTCCTAACCCATGGGACTCAGGAAAACATGGATGGATATCACTTGACCCCATGGTATTATGTACTTAGGGCACGATCACCTCCTAACCTAATAGATCTTATGTACATTTACTCCTCCATACTTGACCTAGGATTGACTTAGGGCTCTATCCTGCCTATTGTTTATAGAGATATCACAACTTTAACATTTTTTAGCATATTATTTTCTTATGTAATTCTTTAACCCGGATCTCTTCCATCTCTTAGGGTACACATCATTTACTTTATGTCCCTACATTGGGATTACGCAACCTTCCCTTTCTAGGGATTGGTGTCATGTCAGTCTTCCCTATATAGGGATTGACCTCTTTGTGACCTTCCCTACTGAGGTTTGGTCATAGTTATCTCCACATTGGACTTGGTAAACCTTCCCTATCTGGGGATTGGTTCCATTTTGGCCTTCCCTATCTAGGAATTGACCTCTTTGTGACCTTCCCTATGGAGGCATGGTCATAGTGTCCCTTAGAGATGGCATACTTGGGTTCAATAATTGTACTCGATATATGTTCTTTCATGCTTTGTATACTTAATTTTTCAAGCTTTAGGTGACATTTAAGGTTACCTCCATCCTTTAGATGATTGGTCAACTCACCCTTCTAGGGAAGGTCCTAACCTAGGTTACCTTCTTAGGTCTCAGGAAGAGGTTATGCTTTCTAGCCACAACCCGTGCCACATATTTAGGGTTATGCCTCCCCCGTAGGTCTTTTCCCATTCATAGGATTACCCATTCTAGGTTGGTACACCATTCCTAAATGTGAGTTGAGGGCCTTTATTCATGTTTTCATTTTCATGTAACCATTGATTGCCTATGTTTCATATGTATATTCAAAACCCTTCTCATGCACCATGCATGAATTCCTCCACATACATGCATGCACGGGAGACTAGGTCACCTAAACTCATTTGGATTTTTCTTATTCCTTTTACTCTAATTAGGGTTCATATGGGTAGGGTTACTTTTTCACCCAAACTACTCCCATTTCTAAGGGTTAGGGCTTAGGGTTTAGGTTATGGATTACCCATGTAATTTAGGATTTTATGAATCCCTTGACCCACTAAGGGTTTTCCTAAATCAACCCTAACTCCATCTAGGGTTTACCCTTGTGAAGAAAAACCCATAAAACTTGTTTCGCTATTTTATCATTATTTCCACATTACAGGTACATTAATTGGAGGAGGATTCCTTAATCCTACTTCTTCTCAAAAACCCTAATATTGAGATGAGAGGGAAGCTCCTTTTAGAGTTTATTAAGAAAGAGGATGATAAGTGAATGAAATTAGATATGAGAAGGCTTAGAGGAAACAATAATTCAGGAAAACCCTAGGTTCTAGCCAGGTTGGAATCACATTAGCTAAGGGAGTCCTTGTACACCAACATAATGGTGCAAAGTAAAATGATGCCACCCCCAAAACCATGATCCTTTATAGACACCATTACCTTCAGACTATTCCCTAATAATTTTCCTTATATTTCAAAAGATTACTTGAAATTATCAACTATTAAATATTATTTAGAAATATGGGGATCTGATACCAATTGTAACAACCTCACTTTCAATGCCCCCCAATTAATAAAGGACTTCAAAGTCGAGAGTCATTACCTAAATTCCTAAGGATCTAGATTTAATAAACAACGAATAATAGCAAATAATTTCTATTATTTCAAAAATATTATTTATAAAATGTATCATAATGTTCCTCTAAGGTGTTGCATGAAATTTACATGAGAAACTAATACATATGAGAAGAAGCATCTAGCTAATCCTCCTCTACTTAGCTTTCATGTCTTCAGTTGATTTAATCTAATTTGCCATGTCTTGATATCTTCATATATGGCATTTACCTAAAACACTAATAGTTGAAATGCAAATCGGTATATTGCTATACTCTATACGTGAGGTGAATAGAAAAGTGTGCAAGTAATATAATAACATATAATCAACCAATATCTTGCAAATTAGAACTAAAATTTTCATTTACATATTCTAACCCGTGCTTGATATGCTATCTTGGTCATAATCACTGTCCATTCTAGGGCCCATGTGCATAACCCCTCGATACATGCCATCCTAGGGTTCAAGATGTCATAACTTACTTTACGTAATATCAATAGTAGCATTATATTTAATAGAATGTAAGTAAACATCCAGAAATTCATTTCATCCCTATCAATTCTACAATTATTACTAAATAAACATCAACGGGATAATCACTGATCACCATTGGGGCATTATTTTCCTATCCTTATCATATCCACATGGTCTAGGCCTGCCAACTGTCTTACACCATGTCATCATGGGACAACTCTGTTGTGATAGGGAGATGCCCCTTTTTGCCCTTTACATATTGATCAAGACCGACCATGCAAGTATAGTCTCATGGTATTTCTCCTAGGGGATTGATTGTCCCTCTCATTGGCTCGATCATTGCCTCAGCCTCCCGTGGTGAGGTCAACTAGATAGTTGACTATGTTGTTCAAGTCATGGTGGAAACCACAAAAAGAAAGACCATACTCAGAAGGTCCTTGCAAACACAGAGAGCCTCTGAGTTGTGCCACATGGAAACATAGAGATCAGTCTAAAAGTTGGCATCTCATGGCAATGAGAGGGGTGCTAGAGAGAAACAAGCAGTAGTTTCTACCTTATAGACTACCATCCTGAATATTGGTATAAGTCCTCCATGCCTCTGCAAGTCCTTTAATGCATTTCCCATAGCCTAGGTTGGTCAACATATCCACCTACCATACCTCCATGTGATTAGTACTTGTAAAGATATAGAAGGAGTCGAAGAAACTCTTCTCGGATGGTGTGGATGTTGTAGAGAGATTCATGGGTTATCAAGATCTCAGATGGGCATACTAGATTCCCTTCTATAGGTGTATCATGCCAAAACTCCTAATGGTTTGGAACCTTGGAGAACTTCTGATTCTAATTTGGGAATCAATGGAATCCTCCATGACAATACCATTTCCTGGGCTCATTGGGTCCCTCTCTATAAAGAAGTGAAATCACCTCTCTACTAATAATGGTAAACAAAAGACCAATGAATAGCAGTGAAAGTTAAACTTTGACTATTTTCAATTTAATAAAGAGTACATCAATTTTTTCCCAATAAGGGAAGATCTAAGGTAGAGGGAAACTAAACTACATCAATATGTCTCCAACAAAACAACAGAACAAATAAGTCAATGAGGTAAGGATGAACTCCTTTTCCTAGTCTTAGGCTGGTTCACCATGCTCTTATTGCACACTCTGATCCTAAACCTAGGTGGTTGGGAACACCCAACAAGAGGAGACAAAAAGGTATGTGTTAATTAAAGAAATGAGTACAAATAAAGTATAGCAAAAAGTAAATGTGGAGTGATGATTCCACTATGCTAAAAAAATGTCAAAAGTATGAGGCACATAAAAGAGAATACTTTCCATAAAATCAAATATTAATATTGAAGTATGCATGATAAAAGTATGACTACATTATCTAAATTAGGGTTGAGGCACCTACCAACCTCAACCAAAACAAATAGGTCAGGGAGAGTGGTCACATTCACAAAAACCTACCAAATATATATAAAAGTGGGGAGAGTGGTCACATTCCCCAGAGATCATGCCCAAACTATTGGTGGCTAATATAGAGGTACACTAGATTAGCTAATAAGTCATCAAATTATCATGCTCAATAAATAAAATGGCAATATTAAACAACAATTTAATAGTGGAATGGCAGGGTTATAAAACCCAAACAAGTAGTGAAATGAATGTGCCAAAAGAGTATAAATTGGGTACAAGGTATAAGTTGATGCCTCATTAGGAATATTAGGGTTGGATAAAAACATGCCCAACTTACGGTTTAGAATGCACATGCCTCACTTGATATTCCTAGAGAATACCCTTCACCAATTAAGTTGTATCCAAAACCACTTTTAACCTATTGAAAAATTTTACCATATGTATTAGGGTTTTGTAAAGCATAAGGTGTAGGAAACCCTAATTTTGGACTTTCTATGAAAACCATCAATTTAGGACATAAAACTTGGACTAATTTATTACTTGGATTCTCCTGATTAAGAAAATAGATTCATTTCTTAAATTTGGAGTTAAAAAGAATTAATTACATATTTAAGGATTTTTATATAATTAAAATGGTTTTTATAATAAACATCAAAATAGGGATGCAACTTAATGCTTAAAAACAATAACATTTACTCGAAAAATGCTTTCCAGTGACTTTTTTTATATTTTTCTGAGGTCGTATGAAAAAGTTATGAATTTTGCATTGTGGACCAATCAAAAATTATGAAACCATATGTGTGACATCGATTTCATTTGAAATAAATCCTGATATAAATGAAACACAAAAATAAAAAATGCTTTGGCACACGTTACATGTAATTCATTATACGGGGGAAAAATAGTCATTAGGTCACAAATGGAATTTATGCATTTGAGAAATAAGGCATTAGTGAAAATACCAAATTTCCCTTGCAAATCAAATTGTTCGATTAACTCTGTGGGGGCTCCATGGTCAATTGATGACATGGTTTCTTTCACTCCCATCCATGGTGGCAGTAGCATATCAGGGCTCTCACGACCTCGCCTTGAATGAGGATTCCCATTACTTCCTGAGAGACTGATTCGATTATCCATCTCCTCATGCCAAGCCAAAGTCAATGACCCTTGTCTTCAGCGGGGAGGTCTACAGGAGCCAAAAAAGTGTTGTAGCCATAGTCATAATAGGGGAGAAGGATCGTGGAAGCAAACCACTAAAATGCACTAAACAACCTGCTAACCAAGCTTCCTATGACACGTGCGGGAGTAAGGCGACCCCAGCTGAGTAGTTTGTTTGGTCAGAGAAGCACCAAGTGGACAAAATGATGCACACCGTTGAGCTTATACATAACGACCTATAGGTTATGATGACAGGGGTGACCGTAGGCCAATTGAGTGTAGCAAAATTAACATCATGGATTTTGGGGATGCTCACCATGAACTTGATTTGTTTGAGGCAATGTATAGGGTCAGGGTGAGGTCTTCATTGTCAGAGATGAGGAGCGAGTAGGTTGTGGAGACTCAAGGCACCAGTGAAGAAATTGAGGAAGGAGGAGGATTGCTTGTGGTCTGAGGGTGCTCGACCCAATCTTATATAGGCGAGAGGGGTGCTATAGGTTCCTCCGTAACTCCTTAGTTGAGATGAGGAGAAAGCCCTAAATGGGCATTTCATCCATGAACCATGAGAGGGTATGAGTAAAGAATCATATGAAATAGTGTGGAGTGGATGATTGAATGGGGAAGAAAATAGGAAAAATCATTAAGAAATGATGGATAATTCAATGTTCAAAAAATCACCAGTATTTCTCATGTTTCTCATCTCGGCCACGGGGTAGCAAATGACCCTAAGCCGTTGGATCATAAATCCAACAGTTCAAATAATGCACGCCCATTGTTGAGGTACTTGTAATTGACGTGGTTTATTATCACACTAACAAATTCACTCAGGTTTGAAATCTCTGAGCTTTTACCAAAACCTTTTGCAATAAACCACTTGCAAGAGGACGAGTCTTATCACTGTATAGTTAAGGATCAAATCCCAAGGGACAAAGTTTTAAGAATTGATGCAAGTCTAGTCCATTTCAACTAGACTAATATTTAGAACAAAGGGTTGATTTGAGGTTAATTAAACTATGTGCAAGAAAGTAAAGAGCAGAATTAAAGATGATCTAGATTAATGATATGGAACCACTGGGATGGTCTCAGGTTTCACCACCACTACACATGCAAACATATCCAAACATCAAACATCCAGGCAAGATGTAACCATCCAAAAGGAGCTACTACAAAACCCCCCATACGAGCGTTAGGTTTGCGTAAGCATCACCTTAGGTATCAGATGTCTCGTCACCATCCAGATCACTCACATACTGTAACATCCCTGACCTGGGTTATGAGTTAACCCTAGGTGTTTTGCCTAATTATGTAATTAAGATACTGGTGATTATCTTTTGGCATGTAATTAAACTCTTGAGTAACACATATTTCCATTTCTGCCCTAATTGAACAATGTTTTAGTATTGTTTTGTAATACAGGGACCTATGTGCAATTTACCCAGTTAGAAGGGTTAACTTGAAATTTGCACATTTTGAGATGTTCCTCTGATGTTGAGGCATCATAAGAATGTTTATGGTAAAGTTTGAAGGATTTCCCAAGCTTGAGCACCAAGGTGCAGCTGTGGAAGCAATCCCTGTGCTTGAAACCCTGGTTTTGGGGTAAAATGCAATTTACCCAAAGTTTGGAGTGCAACTTGTAAATTTCATCTTCTAAAATATCTTTTATAGCTTTTTCCATCATTTAGAGTAGAAATGATGAAGAGGGCACTTCATTTGAATAATCATATAATAAAGAACACCTTTGTGATTAAATAATCAAGGAATAAGTATAATAGCTCTTTTATATGTATACTTTAGTAATGGGTTGATCTTCTTTGCCTTCAATTCTTGACCTTAGAAGGAGATTGTCCTTATAAATAAGGGGTAGGGACAAGAAAAGAAGAAAGGAAGGACTTAGATGAGAAATGGGATAAAGTAGAAGCTTTATGGAGAAATTTCACCCAAAATATATATACCACTTCCTTTGCAAGCAAAGGAATGTTTCTTTCATTCCCTCACTTATCCCCCTTGCTCAAACCGACTAAGGCAGAGCTCTGGAGCATAGTAGAATGACCAGGGATTTCAAGGTAAGTTTGGATCATCCCTTTTGCTTGAATTCATGGAGGAAACTCGATTTCAAGGTTGAATTCATGGCTAGCTCACCTAGCTTTATCTTTCTAGCCATTCCTTTCCAACTTTTCCTTGGAGAATTCACCTTGACCAACCTGTGGAGCTCAAAGACGCCATTAAAGACCTGAAGCTTGGAAGCTTGGAGCTCAAGGAACAACCTTTAGGCGGGTTTTATAACTCTAAACCTTATGCTTTGATTATACATCTTTTTCTATGCATATAGTTGCTAGTTCTTCTTCTTCCCTATCTTCCCTTGCATCCATGCAAGCAAAATCGTGAAGAACTTCTACTGTTCTTGAGGTAGAAGATGAGGGCGTTATTTCCTATGCTTATCCACGATTTTCTACTTTACCAAACGACCTCCACCCTTTGCCCTTGCGGTTTGCACAACCGTTTGGTGGGCAAACGGTTTCAGGGTCGCATGGAGGCAAACGGTCTTCAAGACCGTTTGGTCCAGTTGACCAAGCAAATACCGTATGAGAATCCTGTTTAAAATTATGTAGGCTAATCACCCACCAAATTTGAGGGGTTAACTCCAAAGGAATCGTGAGATATAAGCAAATCAATTAGCAAATCCAATTGAATTAAGTTCTGATTTTCAAACCTGTTTAATTAGACCATTTTGGGTAAACGGTCTCAAGACCATTTAAGATGGTTTACCAAGCGTTGACCGTTTGGGATTACTGTTCATAATGATGTTGGTTAAGGACTCACCAAATTTTATGGATTAATTCCAAACGAGTCATGAGTTGAAGGCTAATCAATAGGGCAAACCCTAAGTGAAATCAGTGCTGAAATTCCAATGAGTTAATTAAAGATTTTGGGTTGATTAGCCCAAACGGTCTCAAGACCGTTTGGGGAATCATCCAAACGGTCTCAAGACCGTTTGGGGATCACCCAAGACCGTTTATAGGTCTGGGGTCAAGTATAGTTGACCAATTGAAGGTCCAAAGGTACCAAATCATATTGCAATTACGTATTGAGGTGATGATCAACTCAATAGATCAAACCTTGATGAATTTTCACTAGAATCCAAAGGATGGATGGGAAAACGGTCTCAAGACCATTTGGAACTAATCCAAACGGTCTCAAGACCGTTTTGTGTCAACCCAAGACCGTTTGGAGGTCTAGGGTTAAGTTAATTTGATCAATTGAGGTCCCAATTACAGAGGGTTATTGAAATAATCAAATTGCTGATTTGTGACTTAATTAAGGTTCGATCCCTATCAAATCAACTTAGATTTTGATAAATTCTTGGGAAAACGGTCTCAAGACCGTTTGGAGGCTATCCAAACGATCCCAAGACCGTTTGGGCCAAGTTTGAGCCCGATTGGAGGTCAATTGATGGGTTCAACTTCGATTTGATTCATATTGTTGAGCATTGATGGTTGAACGATTATAGACCTTAATTGAACCAACTCCAACCCTAATTGGATATCAATTAAGGGTCAATTGAGTGACCAATTGGTTAAGGATAACCCTAATTAACTCAATTTATAAGTAGTTAACATGGCTTTGACCAATTGGGGGCTTCAACATTGATAACCACAAACAATTGTAACTTTTGAACCATGATTGAGGTCCAAACGGTTTGAGCCCATTTGGACCAAACAGTCTCAAGACCGTTTGGATCCAAACGGTCTCAAGACCGTTTGAGGCCAAATGGTCTTAAGACCGTTTGGAGCCAAATGATCTCAAGACCGTTTGGGCTCAAACGATCTCAAGGTCGTTTGGACCAATCAATCCCAAGATCGTTTAAGATCAAATGGTTTCAAACCGCATAAGCTCAAACGGTTTGGAAAGTCAACCTTTCCAAACGGTCAACACACCCAAACGGTTTGGGCAAATGACCTTGAGGTCATATGGTCTTGGAGTCAAACCTAGCAAATGGTCAACGCACCCAAATGGTTTCAAACCGTTTGGTGGTTGAAGGTTGAAACTGTTTGGAGGTTTCAGGGTTGTTTGTACTTAATCACTTAAAGGTGTAATTGATTCAATGGTGGTTTGATCTAAACCATAATGGTAACTTAGGACATTAAGGGACTAAGTAACTAATGAATTGACCCACGATGGTGATCAATGGGGTAAATTACCAAAATACCCTTGAGGGGTTCAATTGAGTAATACCTTGTTCTAATCAAACCCTAAACACATGATAGTGATGTTTTGGCTTATGTTAGCCAATGAGGACTTGAATCAACCTAATTTGGAGTGGTGTAATCACCATCTACTAGTAAGAGGAGAGAGAAAGTATTATAGGAGAGAGAAAGTACCCCTTTTTGGTGGGAACTCAAGTAAAGTACCTTCAATACACATGAATGTGCATGATTAGGGTATGATCCACCTATGTGAGATCATGGAAACCCTAATTATGATAATTGATGAATCTTAATCTTATCTGAGGGCTTTAATGATGATGTTTCTCATACATGATGATGTTATAAGTTCAATTCACCATGAGGTGAATAGTAAACCCTAATTCTAGGGTGATGACATGTAATGTGAATAGTAAACCCTAATTGATGGAAATTGGGGGACTTGGCTCTTCTAAGAGTTTGAAAGTATAACTTCTAGAATGAATTGTTTACTGTTATCAGTTAAATTAACCATGCAGGTTGTCATAAGATGATGATCATATCCAGGTAGGGATTATGATACTATATTCATTGAAAGCATGCTTTAGCTTTATGAATAGTGAAATATCTTGATGCCTTGTTAGTAGCATCTTATATGATTAAATGGGCTGTGAGAGCCATGAATACCATCAAGGTCATGCTTTAAGAGATGACTTGTGATGAAAGTACTGAGAAATGATGATTATGTGAGTTAGACTTGATACATTTAGTATTCTACTTTCATAACTGCTGTTCTAATGATTAATGTTTGAAAACATGTATGATGTTAAAAGAATACTAAAATGTACCTAACTAATCAAGTATAATCATACCATGTAGAGCCCTGATCATAGATCCATCATTGTCAGGAGTTAAATGATGGTGAAACAGGTTTTCCTAAGGGAACTCCTGGATCACATACTTTTGAGTATGTGGGGAAAATGGATGTGAATGTCCTTACATCCTAGTGTAGGAATTGATGTAGATGTATCTTAATCTATCAATCCTTCACTATGGGTTATGCCGGGGTGATGTAACACTAATCTCCCGAGGAAGTCCTTTATACCGCAATCGATGAGAGATAAACAAGAAATCTTTCGATGGCAAAGAGAGTACAGAATGCCACTGTGACTCTAATAGCGAAGTACCAGAATACCCTGGTAAGCTATAATAGCAGAGACATTAGATGTCCTGCATGTTGATCCTCACACTGACTGAGGAAGATGAGGTCATAAGAATCTGGCTCTTTTGATGACCTATGTATGATACCGATGCGACTTAATAGTGATCGGTTGGAGTATGAGCGGTATACCTCATCTCCACAGGGCATAATGATGTTTGTAAAACATAATCAACCGCGTATCATATCTGCTTAGGTTGATCCACGAGATACATTGATTGAAGATACATTACTTAGTATACATGTTCTTCATATTCCTTAAATGTTGTCGTTCTAATTGATAACAATCTGCTGTTGACTACCTTAAAGCCTTTATTGCCTATGTTGTTCTTGAATTGTTATAATAAAGCTTCTGGTGAAGATTTATAACTCTCGCTGGGACAATTATTTAAAATTGTCTCACCCCGTAGATTTCAACCTTTTTAGGTGGTCGTCGAGGACGAAGGAATCAGTCTGCAGGTGGATAGTATCAGCAGCAGTAGCACCAGGAGCAGCAGTAAATCTCAGGTGGAGATTCAGACTGCTGAGTTGTGTAGTTAGATAGTCAGTCCTATGTGTTCTCTGTACTCTCAGGTCCTTGGAGTCTTTTGGTCTGAGATTTTGATTCTGAGTTCTTGAGATTTTGTATCATGTTGTATATAATTACTCAAGAAGTAATTATCAAAGATGTAAACAGTTTATCTCCTTTTATGAAAGAAGTTTTTATGGATTCAAGCTCTTATCTCGAAAAGTTTTAATTTTCCGTGATTTTTGTCTTTCACTGTTAATCGAACCGTTTCCTCTACGTTTAAATCGTGTTTATATCGTGGTTTGGAGATCAGAGCCCACAATTAGTGGTATCAGAGCTCTAGGTTTGCTGAGTCTACAGAGACATAGGAATTAGGATGTCGAGTCTATCCTTAGTATTTCTTTCTTATCTAATAGAGTCTTCTGCTCCTCAGGAGAAGAAGATAATTAGGAATGTCTGAACCACACGAGGAGTTTGTGGCAGAAAGTAGTGTTGCTGCACCCCAAGGAGGTGCAAGGAACCTGGAGATAGAACAACCTGTACCTGAGCCACCCAGAGAGCCACCTCAGTTTGACCCAGCTGACATGGAAAACCCAGTTGTTCAAACTATGTTCGGGAAGTTTGACTGCCATGACACACATCACCGACAGGATGCGCATGCCTGCACCTAGGGCACCTGCCCAGCCTGAAGGACAAGGTATCGGTAAGATGTTCGAGCGAATTCGTCGTGTCGGAGCAACCGAATACTTTGGAACAGCTGATCCTGCAGATGCCGATCTGTGGTTGACCGAATTGGAAAAAGCTTTTAGAATCCTCAACATCCCAGAAGCTCAAAAGGTTAAACACGTTGTCTATCTTCTCAAGGGAAGTGCTGGTCACTGGTGGACCATGGAAGAGCAGAAGAGGCATGGAGTGGAGATCTCGCGGGAAGATTTCCGTCGGGAATTTATCAATAGATATTTTCCAAAGACCTTCCTAGATGAGAAGATCTCTCAGTTTGAGAGACTGAGGCAGGGCATAATGAACATTAGCGAGTATAAAGCTAAGTTCATGGAGTTACTGCGGTTTTGTCCGCACATGGCTGCCACAGAAGAAGAAAGAATCAGAAGGTTCGAGAAGGGTTTAAACGCCGACTTGACTACTCCCGTGTCTGCCCTAGAGAATCGGGAGATGTTTGCTACCTTCGTTGAGTCAGTCAGAAGGATAGAGAAATCCGTAGTCGAGAAGAGACAAACCCATAAAAGATATCCGAAGTTCCAGAGTTCTTCATCTAGAGACTTTAAGAAGCCTAGATTCTCTGCACCTACACCTCCACCACCCAGAACGAGTGCTCAGACATAGTGGTCACCTAGTAGAGGCAGGGGACGAAGCCTAGCTCAACAAGAGACTCGTAGTTCAACATCGATGTCAGTCACAGGACCACCCAGACCACAACAACTGGAGAGGAGCTGTTACAACTGTGGGAAGGTGGGGCATTTAATGAAGGGCTACCGATCTAGGCCTGTCAGTGCGAGACAACCTCAGAGGCAGAGTCAACAGGGATCTCAGAGAAGGCAATCTCAAGGAGCAGCTCGGGGACGTGGACAAGCATCTCAAGCTGGATCATCAGCACCACCTCAACACCCGGCGACAGCAAGGTTCTATGCTATGAACCCACCTGATGCAGTGGTCAATCCACGGGTAGTGGCAGGTCAGATGGAACTTTAATATTCCTATATGTCTAAATCCTGTGTGGTATCTGTTCTGATTGACCCGGGTGCTACACACTCCTTTGTCACTCGAAGAGTGATTCGTAACTGCAATATGACAGTCAGTCATAGTGCATATAGCTTGTTTTTGGAGACTCCATTGAGTGGGTCTGCCGTGTTGCAAGAGGTATGCTCTCCCTGCATTCTCTTCTTTTCTGATCATCGCATTCAAGTGGACCTTATACCACTTGATATGCAAGGATTTGATATAATCCTCGGGATGGATACCTTGGAAAAGTATCGAGTTGTCTTGGATTGTGAATCCAAGCTTGTTGTGTTTGCTGATAAAAACAACACGTGGATCTTTCAAGGAGAAAGGAAGATTCTTCCCACCTGTCTTGTGTCAGCTATGGTTGCTGATAAGCTGATGAGGCAAGGATGTTATGCATTCTTGGCCCATGTGGTAGATGTTACCAAAGAAGGTCTCAACCCTGCTGAAGTTTCTATAGTCAGGGAATTCAAGGACGTGTTTCCTGAAGAACTTCCAGGTATACCACCACCTCGGGAAATTGATTTTGAAATCAATTTGATCCCAGACACGAAACCTATAGCCCAGACACCGTATAGGATGGCGCCTGCTGAGATGGCAGAACTCAAGAAACAGCTTCAAGAGTTACTTGAGAAAGGTCTTATCTGACCGAGCACTTCACCTTGGGGTGCTCCGGTTTTGTTTGTTAGAAAGAAAGATGGGTCAATGCGGTTGTGCATTGATTATAGACAACTCAATAAAGTAACGATAAAGAATAAGTACCCTCTGCCGAGGATTGATGATCTCTTTGACCAGTTGCGTGGTGCAACCGTCTTCTCAAAGATAGACCTGAGGTCTGGATATCATCAACTCCGTATTAAGGATAGTGACATATCCAAGTCTGCCTTTAGGACAAGATATGGTCACTATGAGTTCACGGTTATGTCGTTTGGACTAACTAATGCACCAACTGCATTCATGGAACTCATGAATAGAGTTTTTCGACCTTTCCTCGATCAGTGTGTTGTCGTCTTCATAGATGACATTCTGATTTTTAGCAAGGATGCTCAGCAGCATGAGCAGCATCTTCGCCAAGCTTTGACCTTGCTAAGAGAACACAAGCCGTATACTAAGTTTAGCAAGTGTGAGTTCTGGCTGCCGGAGGTATCTTTTCTTGGACATGTGATATCTGCATCGGGAATTCGTGTTGACCCTACAAAGGTAGAATCTATTCTATAGTGGGAACAACCGAAGACGCCGACAGAGATTCGAAGTTTCCTAGGGTTAGCAGGCTATTATCGAAGGTTCATTAAGAATTTCAGTTCCATAGCCTTACCCTTGACTAAGTTGACCCGGAAAGATGTTCCTTTTGTTTGGAGTGATAAGTGTCAGCAATCTTTCCAACTGTTGAAGGAGAAGTTGACAAGTGCACCCATACTTGTGCTACCTGAGCAAGGCAAAGGATATATAGTTTTCTGTGATGCTTCTAAGAATGGACTAGGGTGTGTGTTGATGCAGAATAAACAAGTAATCTCTTTTGCTTCTCGACAGCTTAAGAAACACGAAGAGAATTATCCGACACATGATCTGGAGTTAGCTGCTGTAGTTCATGCCCTGAAGATCTGGAGACATTATCTTTATGGAGAGACGTTTCAGATTTTCACTGACCATAAGAACCTTAAGTACATCTTCTCTCAGCATGAGCTTAATATGAGACAACGCCGCTGGATGGAATTCATCAAGGACTACGATTGTATGATTGAATACCATCTGGGGAAGGCTAATGTGGTTGCTGATGCCTTGAGTAGGAAATCAGCAACATCAACCATGGAAAGAGCACAACTAAACTCTTTAGTATGCTCTAGAAGGGATATGCTTATCTCTTTGAGACAAGACAATGTGCAGTTGAAGGTGTCATTGTTAGCCGGGTTGTTAGCTGAGATGCATATTAAACCTACCCTTAGAGAGCAGATTAAGGAAGCACAGCAAGGTGATACTGTAGTTCAGCAGATTAGATCGGAGTATGGTAGTGAGAAACGAGATGGTTTCCATGACTCAGATGATCAAATAGCCTGTTATCATGGGAGGATGATAGTGCCAGGTGTGGACAACTTAAGGAAGTTGGTCCTGGAAGAAGCTCATTCTTCGATGTATGCCATGCATCCAAGGAGCACCAAGATGTATCGAAACTTGAAAGATATGTATTGGTGGCCTGGAATGAAGAAGGATGTTGCAGAGTTTGTTCTTAGGTGTCCTGTGTGTCAGCAAGTTAAAGCTGAACGCCAGAAGCCTGCAGGAACAATGCAACCTTTACCCATACCATAGTGGAAGTGGGACCACGTTACCATGGACTTTGTTGTTGGCCTACCCAGGACAAGCAAAGGACATGATTCCATTTGGGTAGTTGTTGATAGGTTGACTAAGACAGCGCATTTCTTACCTGTCAAGACAACCTACACTGCTGAGAGGCTCGCACAGATTTACATAAATGAGATAGTGCGTTTGCACGGGGTTCCAGCTACTATCGTCTCTGATAGAGGTCCCCAGTTCACTGGTCATTTTTGGGAACGACTTCATAATGCTTTAGGCACCCAGTTAAGGTTTAGTACGGCCTTTCATCCACAGACTGATGGACAGTCGGAAAGGACCATACAGACCTTGGAAGACCTGTTGAGAACATGTGTTCTCCAGTTTACCGGAAGTTGGGATCTACACCTAAGCTTGATAGAGTTTGCCTATAACAATAGCTATCAGCATAGTATTGATATGGCACCTTATGAAGCCTTGTATGGTAGACGTTGTAGATCACCCTTGTGTTGGTATGAGACTGGTTAGCATCAGTTGTTAGGACCGGATCTTGTGCAGCAAACTACAGAAAAGATTAAGGTAATACAACAACAGATTAAGACTGCACAGGATAGGCAGAAATCTTATGCTGACAAGCGTCGTAGACCCTTAGAGTTCTAGGTCGGAGACAGAGTGTATCTGAAAGTCTCGCCTTGGAAGGGAGTTCTTCGTTTTGGAAGAAAAGGGAAGTTAGCTCCTAGATTTATGGGGCCTTATCCAATCATTGAACGGATTGGAAAGGTAGCATATAAACTAGAGCTGCCACCAGAGTTACAGAGGTTACACCCTGTGTTTCACATTTCTATGCTGAGGAAATGTCACCCAGATACCGAGTCAGTTCTACAACCTATGGAAGTAGAATTGAATGAAGATATAACCTATGAGGAAGGACCAGTGTCAATCCTTGATAGTAGAACTAAAAAGTTAAAGAAGAAAGATATAAGCCTTGTGAAAGTCCTCTGGAACCACCGTGGTATTGAAGAAACCACTTGGGAACTAGAGGAGGAGGTGAGAAGGAAATACCCTGCTCTTTTCTCTTAATACGTTTTATCGATTTCGGGGACGAAATCCTTGTAAGGGGTGGATAATTTGTAACATCCCTGACCTGGGTTATGAGTTAACCCTAGGTTTTTTGCCTAATTATGTAATTAAGATACTGGTGATTATCTTTTGGCATGTAATTAAACTCTTGAGGAACACATATATCCATTTCTGCCCTAATTGAACAATGTTTTAGTATTGTTTTGTAATACAGGGACCTATGTGCAATTTACCCAGTTAGAAGGGTTAACTTGCAATTTGCACATGTTGAGATGTTCCTCTGATGTTGAGGCATCATAAGAATGTTTATGGTAAAGTTTGAAGGATTTCCCAAGCTTGAGCACCAAGGTGCAGCTGTGGAAGCAATCCCTGTGCTTGAAACCCTGGTTTTGGGGTAAAATGCAATTTACCCAAAGTTTGGAGTGCAACTTGTAAATTTCATCTTCTAAAATATCTTTTATAACTTTTGTCATCATTTAGAGTATAAATGATGAAGAGGGCACTTCATTTGAATAATCATATAATAAAGAACACCTTTGTGATTAAATAATCAAGGAATAAGTATAATAGCTCTTTTATATGTATACTTTAGTAATGGGTTGATCTTCTTTGCCTTCAATTCTTGACCTTAGAAGGAGATTGTCCTTAGAAATAAGGGGTAGGGACGAGAAAAGAAGAAAGTAAGGACTTAGATGAGAAATGGGATAAAGTAGAAGCTTTATGGAGAAATTTCACCCAAAATATATATACCACTTCCTTTGCAAGCAAAGGAACATTTCTTTCATTCCCTCACTTATCCCCCTTGCTCAAACCGACTAAGGTAGAGCTCTGGAGCATAGGAGAACGACCAGGGAGTTCAAGGTAAGTTTGGATCATCCCTTTTGCTTGAATTCATGGAGGAAACTCGATTTCAAGGTTGAATTCATGGCTAGCTCACCTAGCTTTATCTTTCTAGCCATTCCTTTCCAACTTTTCCTTGGAGAATTCACCTTGGCCGACCTGTGGAGCTCAAAGACGCCATTAAAGACCTGAAGCTTGGAAGCTTGGAGCTCAAGGAACAACCTTTAGGCGGGTTTTATAACTCTAAACCTTATGCTTTGATTATACATCTTTTTCTATGCATATAGTAGCTAGTTCTTCTTCTTCCCTATCTTCCCTTGCATCCATGCAAGCAAAATCGTGATGAACTGCTACTGTTCTTGAGGTAGAAGATGAGGGCATTATTTCCTATGCTTATCCATGATTTTCTACTTTACCAAACGACCTCCACCCTTTGCCCTTGCGGTTTGCACAACCGTTTGGTGGGCAAACGGTTTCAGGGTCGCATGGAGGCAAACGGTCTTCAAGACCGTTTGGTCCAGTTGACCAAGAAAAGACCGTATGAGAATCCTGTTCAAATTTATGTAGGCTAATCACCCACCAAATTTGAGGGGTTAACTCCAAAGGAATCGTGAGATATAAGCAAATCAATTAGCAAATCCAATTGAATTAAGTTCTGATTTTCAAACCTATTTAATTAGACCATTTTGGGTAAACGGTCTCAAGACCGTTTAATATGGTTGACCAAGCATTGACCGTTTGGGATTACTGTTCATAATGATGTTGGTTAAGGACTCACCAAATTTGATGGATTAAATCCAAACGAGTCATGAGTTGAAGGCTAATCAATAGGGCAAACCCTAAGTGAAATCAGTGCTGAAATTCCAATGAGTTAATTAAAGATTTTGGGTTGATTAGCCCAAACGGTCTCAAGACCATTTGGGGAATCATCCAAACGGTCACAATACCGTTTGGGGATCACCCAAGACCGTTTAGAGGTCTGGGGTCAAGTATAGTTGACCAATTGAAGGTCCAAAGGTACCAAATCATATTGCAATTACGTATTGAGGTGATGATCAACTCAATAGATCAAACCTTGATGAATTTTCACTAGAATCCAAAGGATGGATGGGCTAACGGTCTCAAGACCGTTTGGAACTCATCCAAACGGTCTCAAGACCGTTTGGTGTCAACCCAAGACCGTTTGGAGGTCTAGGGTTAAGGTAATTTGATCAATTGAGGGCCCAATTACAGAGGGTTATTGAAATAATCAAATTGCTGATTTGTGACTTAATTAAGGTTCGATCCCTATCAAAGCAACTTATATTTTGATGCATTCTTGGGAAAACGGTCTCAAAACCATTTTGAGGCTATCCAAATGATCCCAAGACCGTTTGGGCCAAGTTTGAGCCCGATTGGAGGTCAATTGATGGGTTCAACTTCGATTTGATTCATATTGTTGAGCATTGATGGTTAAACGATTATAGACCTTAATTGAACCAACTCCAACCCTAATTGGATATCAATTAAGGGTCAATTGAGTGAACAATTGGTTAAGGATAACCCTAATTAACTCAATTTATACGTGGTTAACATGGCTTTGACCAATTGGGGGCTTCAACATTGATAACCACAAACAATTGTAACTTTTGAACCATGTTTGAGGTCCAAACAGTTTGAGCCCATTTGGACCAAACGGTCTCAAGACCGTTTGAGGCCAAAACGGTCTTAAGACCATTTGGAGCCAAACGGTCTCAAGACCGTTTGGGCTCAAACGATCTCAAGGTCGTTTGGACCAATCAATCCCAAGATCGTTTAAGATCAAATGGTTTCAAACCGCATAAGCTCAAACGTTTTGGAAAGTCAACCTTTCCAAATGGTCAACACACCCAAATGGTTTGGGAAAACGACCTTGAGGTCATACGGTCTTGGAGTCAAACCTAGCAAACGGTCAACGCACCCAAACGGTTTCAAATCGTTTGGTGGTTGAAGGTTGAAACCGTTTGGAGGTTTCAGGGTTGTTTGTACTTAATCACTTAAAGGTGTAATTGATTCAATGGTGGTTTGATCTAAACCCTAATGGTAACTTAGGACATTAAGGGACTAAGTAACTAATGAATTGACCCACGATGGTGATCAATGAGGTAAATTACCAAAATACCCTTGAGGGGTTCAATTGAGTAATACCTTGTTCTAATCAAACCCTAAACACATGATAGTGATGTTTTGGCTTATGTTAGCCAATGAGGACTTGAATCAACCTAATTTGGAGTGGTGTAATCACCATCTACTAGTAAGAGGAGAGAGAAAGTATTATAGGAGAGAGAAAGTACCCCTTTTTGGTGGGAACTCAAGTAAAGTACCTTCAATACACATGAATGTGCATGATTAGGGTATGATCCACCTATGTGAGATCATGGAAACCCTAATTATGATAATTGATGAATCTTAATCTTATCTGAGGGCTTTAATGATGATGTTTCTCATACATGATGACGTTATAAGTTCAATTAACCATGAGGTGAATAGTAAACCCTAATTTAGGGTAATGACATGTAATGTGAATAGTAAACCCTAATTGATGGAAATTGGGGGACTTGAATCTTCTAAGAGTTTGAAAGTATAACTTCTAGAATGAATTGTTTACTGTTATCAGTTAAATTAACCATGCAGGTTGTCATAAGATGATGATCATATCCAGGTAGGGATTATGATACTATATTCATTGAAAGCATGCTTTAGCTTTATGAATAGTGAAATATCCTGATGCCTTGTTAGTAGCATCTTATATGATTAAATGGGCTGTGAGAGCCATGATTACCATCAAGCTCATGCTTTAAGAGATGACTTGTGATGAAAGTACTGAGAAATGATGATTATGTGAGTTAGACTTGATACATTTAGTATTCTACTTTCATAACTGCTGTTCTAATGATTAATGTTTGAAAACATGTATGATGTTAAAAGAATACTAAAATGTACCTAACTAATCAAGTATAATCATACCATGTAGAGCCCTGATAATAGATCCATCATTGTCAGAAGTTAAATGATGGTGAAACAGGTTTTCCTAAGGGAACTCCTGGATCACATACTTTTGAGTATGTGGGGAAAATGGATGTGAATGTCCTTACATCCTAGTGTAGGAATTGATGTAGATGTATCTTAATCTATCAATCCTTCACTATGGGTTATGCCGGGGTGATGTAACACTAATCTCTCGAGGAAGTCCTTTATACCGCAATCGATGAGAGATAAACAAGAAATCTTTCGATGGCGAAGAGAGTACAGAATGCCACTGTGACTCTAATAGCGAAGTACCAGAATACCCTGGTAAGCTATAATAGCAGAGACATTAGATGTCCTATATGTTGATCCTCACACTGACTGAGGAAGATGAGGTCATAAGAATTCGGCTCTTTTGATGACCTATGTATGATACCGATGCGACTTAATAGTGATCAGTTGGAGTATGAGCGGTATACCTCATCTCCGTAGGGCATAATGATGTTTGTAAAACATAATCAACCGCGTATCATATCTGCTTAGGTTGATCCACGAGATACATTGATTGAAGATACATTACTTAGTATACATGTTCTTCATATTCCTTAAATGTTGTTGTTCTAATTGATAACAATTTGTTGTTGACTACCTTAAAGCCTTTATTGCCTATGTTGTTCTTTAATTGTTATAATAAAGCTTCTGGCAAAGAGTTATAACTCTCGCTGGGACAATTATTTAAAATTGTCTCACCCCGTAGATTTCAACCTTTTTAGGTGGTCGTCGAGGACGAAGGAATCAGTCTGCAGGTGGACAGTATCAGCAGCAGCAGCACCAGGAGCAGCAGTAAATCTCAGGTGGAGATTCAGACTACTGAGTTGTGTAGTTAGATAGTCAGTCCTATGTGTTCTCTGTACTCTCAGGTCCTTGAGGTCTTTTGGTCTGAGATTTTGATTCTGAGTTCTTGAGATTTTTTATCATGTTGTATATAATTACTCAAGAAGTAATTATCAAAGATGTAAACAATTTATCTCCTTTTATGAAAGAAGTTTTTATGGATTCAAGCTCTTATCTCGAAAAGTTTTAATTTTCCATGATTTTTGTCTTCTGCTGTTAATCGAACCGTTTCCACTACGTTTAAATCATGTTTATATCATGGTTTGGAGATCAGAGCCCACAAGTAGTGGTATCAGAGCTCTAGGTTCGCTGAGTCTATAGAGACATAGGAATTAGGATGTCGAGTCTATCCTTAGTATTTCTTTCTTATCTAATAGAGTCTTCTGCTCCTCAGGAGAAGAAGATAATTAAGAATGTCTGAACCACACGAGGAGGTTGCTACAGTTCAAGATGCCCAAATGGTCTCGAGGGTGGATATTGGCCAAACGGTCTTAAGGTGAGGCTACCCATACGGTCTTGAGACCGTATGCAAGGGAAAAGGTATGAAACCGTGTAGGCAAAGGATGGCTAAGATCGAGTGGTGGGATGGATGGGGGCCGTAAATCTATGATCTGATGGTGTGAATTTGCTCGCGGTCTAAGACCGTATAGATGAATGGCTAAGACCGTAAGGTTGAAATCGAATGGATGAAATTGATAGGTCAAAACTGTTTGGTCAAGACCGATTGGTCAAGACTGATTGGTCAAGACCAAGGGTGAGATGATCTTGAGTGAAGGTGGATCTAGGGTTGAGAAAGGTGGGCCCCACTTATTAGGGTTTGATTTGGATGATGGTTGATGGAGATAAAGGTGGAGTGAAGCAAGCAGTGGTGATGATAATGTTGAAGGTGGATTAGGGTTAAATGGAGGAAGGTGCCAGCTGATGGTTCAAGCTTATCATGTCCTGCATAAAATCAGAATAAACTCAGTTAATAATCTTGATAATTGCACTAAATAAGAATATTTGCATATTGTGATATTTAGGAGAAGAAATCAGATGTATTGAGTCAAATTGAGCTCAAGATGGATATTGAATTTCATGATGAATATGCATTCATCAAAACACCCCGAACTTAAACATTGCTCATCCTCGAGTGACAAAAAATATGAAACAATTGCCAAATGAATACTTTCAACTCGTGTGGTTGCCTCATCTTCACATCATGATTATTTTCTTTCTGCTCATTATGACTAAGTATCTCAACCTCCTGAGACCATTGAACACATCTTACCATATCTTCGTTCTTGAGTTTGTTTTCCAATATCACTTCCTCTTCACTTTTTCCAACAACAAGCACGTCAAAGAGTTTTGTAAGAGTCCAGAGATACCTGTAGAACCACAAGTATGCATCTGATCTGACACTGGTGTTTTTCAGGGTAGTGGAGGCATTCATTGTGCCATTAAGTAGAAAAGGGAGTGAAGGGTGGTATGGAAAGAAGAAATAAATCTCTCCTCTATTCGACTCGAGATTGCATTTTCTTTGTGTGCACATTGGCATATTTTCTTGGTGGTACACCCCTATTTATTAGTGAGGGGTATGGAAGAAGAGAATGTAGAGGGAAGTGGTGTGCCACCCTGAACTTAGGGTTTGGCACTATTTTGTCTATTTTTGTTTCTTTTTTATGGATGTAGGGGTACAAAGATGATAGAAGAAGTGTAGAAGAGAGTTCAGATCAGAATGCAACTTGATTTACAATTTAGTGCACCGGGTTGTTCTCTTTATCGTACTCTGCTCAAATAATGACTTGATGAAGATCCAGTGGAGATTTCATGTTATTGTTCCACTAGATAGTTAGGAAGCATGACGTGTTATCAGTTTGACAAACACTTGTCATTTTTGCATAAGTATCATGATGTTAGGAATCATAAGCTTCACAAGATGATTTCGATCAAAAGGCTTGCTTCAAAAAGTGGTCCTTTTGAGGATCTACTTCGAATAAGGAGGGTATAATGATTTAAAATGCATATTTGGCTAGGTAATGGATTTTAATGAAATAGAAAGTGTCAAAACTTCATCAAGTATCTGTTCAATTTCTTTGAAAAACTTTAAAATTTTTGGAAATTTTGGTCGAAAATGCAATGGTGAAATCTTAAGTCTGAAATGGATGGGTGTAGGTGGAAATTGAAATATGTACCACCCACCCTCCACCCCGAACTTAGAAATTTTCTTGTCTCGAGAAAACTCTAAATCTGAGATGGAGGGGAAAATTCATGCTGTTTGGACCAACAAATGTGGTTGCGTTCCAATCAGCGCGTGTCCTCCATCTGAAAATTTCAAAAATGAAGACTAATCAGAACTTAAGATAGAATCTTGTGATGTGATTTTTATTTAGTGAAAATTTGTCTAAAATTTAAAAACAAAATTAAGGAAAATTCTAATTAAAAGTAAAAACAAATTTATTGATTGGGTTGCCTCCCGAAAAGCGCCTTTGTTTTATGTTGATTGCTCGACTTGATTCCTTCAACTTTACGGTGGATCTGTTGGATTGGTAATTTCCAGCATTGCTTTAGTGCCTATGTCAGTTGAGGTGAAATATCTCTTCAAACATTGACCATTTGCCACAAATTCGCATGACTTTTCACTCCATAAAGAGAAAGCACCATGTAGGGAGATGCTCTTGACAATGTAGGGTCCAGTCCAGCGAGAACGGAGTTTCCCTGGGAATAACTTCAGTCTTGAGTTGAACAATAGAACTTGGTCTCCCACTTGTATGTCTTTTCTTTTTAGATGACCATCGTGCCAAAGTTTTGTACGTTCTTTATAGAATCGTGCATTTTCATAAGCTGTCATTCGGAGTTCTTCCTGCTCATGAAGTTGCAGAATCCTGGCTTGGCCAGCTTTCTTCATATCAAAATTTAGTTGTTTTATTGCCCACCATGCTTTGTATTTGAGTTCAACAAGAAGGTGGCAAGACTTTCCATATATTAATCAAAATGGTGTAGTTCCAAGGTGGGTCTTAAAAGAGGTTCGGTAGGCCCACAATGCGTCATTGATTTTCACTGACCAATCTTTTCGATTGCGGCCTACTGTCTTTTCCAAAATAGCCTTAAGTTGTTGGTTAGAAACCTCTACATGTCCACTTGTTTGTGGATGGTAGGGCGAGGCCACATTGTGTGTTACCCCATATTTCTTCAGTAATGCTTCAAAGCTTCTTTCTAGGAAATGAGAACCTCCATCGGAAATCACAGATTGTGGTACTCCAAAACAAGGGAAAATAATATCTTTGAACATCTTGATGATAGGTTTGGAATCGCTAGTGATGGTTGGTATGGCTTCAACCCATTTTGAAATGTAATCCATGCGAGGATGGGAATGGAACCATGTAGTCCACACCCCAAACATCAAAAATTTCAACTTCCTGCCACAGATTAAGTGGCATTTCATCTCTCTTCATAATGTTACCCGTTCTCTGACATTTGTCACATGATAGAACAAAGTTGTAGGAATCTTTGGATATGGTTGGCCAAAAGAAACCACATTGCAAAACTTTCAAAGAAGTTTTCTTAGAACTCATATGGCCTCCAACTGGGCCTGAGTGACATTTCTCTAAAATGAGTTGGACTTCTTCCTGAGAGATACAACGTCTATAAAGACTATCAGCACAAAGCTTGAAGAGGTATGGCTCATCCCAGTGATATTGTTTCACATCATGCATGAATTTCTTCAGTGCATTCTTAGTGCATTCAAGATGGATAACGCCGGCGGCAAGATAGTTCACATAGTCTGAGTACCAAGGGGTAGCTTCTGAAACTTTCATTAGTTGGTCATCCGGAAGAGAATAGTCGATCAAAATCTTCTCAGTTTCCAGAGTGTGGATGCGACTTAGGTGGTCTGCTACAACGTTCTCTATGCCCTTTTTATCTCTTATCTCTAGATCAAATTCTTACAATATGAGAATCCATCTAATTAACCTGGGTTTAGCGTCTTTCTTCACTAGGAGGTAACAAATAGCTGCATAATCTCTGTAGACAATGACTTTTGAACCTATTAGGTAGGATCTGAACTTGTCAATGGCATACACGACTGCAAGAAGTTCTTTCTCGGTAGTTGCATAATTCTTTGAGCCTCATTGAGGGTCTTCGATGCATAGTAGATGACATAGTGTTTCTTCTCTATACATTAGCCTAAAATGGCACCCACAGCGTAATCACTGGCATCACACATAATTTCAAATTGGTGATCCCAATCTGGAGCTCGGATGATGGGTGTTGTTGTAAGAGCATGCTTTAGGTTGTTGAAACTTTTGATGCATTCCTCATCAAAATGGAAATCAACATCCTTTAGTAACAAGTTGGTCATAGGCTTGGTTATCTTGGAGATATCTTTGATAAACCTTCTGTAAAAGCATGCATGACCAAGGAACGCGCGAACCTCTCTTACATTGGTTGGGCTAGAGAGTTTGGAGATCATTTTGATCTTGGCCTTATCCACTTCAATTCCTCGGTTACTGACCCTATGGCAGAGGACAATGCCTTCTCTTACCATAAAGTGACATTTCTCCCAATTTAGCACAAGATGTGCTTCTTCACACTGTTTGAGGACCAGGGAGAGGTGCTTCAAGTATGAGTCATATGAATCCCCATATATGGAGAAATCATCCATGAATATTTCCATAATGGTTTTAGTGAGTCCAGCAAATATGGCTGCCATACAGCATTGGAAAGTAGCAGGAGCATTACAAAGACCGAACGACATTATTCTAAAAGTGTATGTTCCAAATGGGCAAGTAAAGGTTGTTTTCTCTTGGTCATCTAGATGTATAGGAATTTGATAGAATCTAGAGTAACCGTCGAGATAATAGAAATACTCTTGGTGAGCCAACCTTTCTAGGACTTGGTCAACAAAAGGCATTGGGAAATGATCCTTTCGAGTCACCTTGTTCAACTTCCTATAATCAATACACATCCTCCACCCTGTGACTGTTCGAGTGGGGATGAGTTCATTATCTTCATTATGTATCACCGTAATCCAACCTTTCTTCGGGAAAACATGCACAGGACTTACCCATGGTGAATTGGAGATCGGATAGATAATTCTTGTCTTGAGCAACTTTATAACTTCAAGGCAGACAACCTCTTTCATATTCAGATTAAGCTTCCTCTGGTGTTCAATGGTTGGCTTGTGATCTTCCATAATTGGGATTTTGTGCATGAACAATGCTTGACTGACCCCAGTGAGATCACTCATCTTATACCCTATTGCTTTTCTTCTTTCTTTTAATTCCATCAAGAGTTTATCTTCTTGCTCCGTTGCTAGATCTGAATTTATAATGATTGGGCATATCTTTAGTTCATCTAAACACACATATTTTAATCCTTTGGGTAAGGGCTTCATTTTAGGAGCTTGTGGTTTCTCACATGAGTCTTCAGTAATATACACAGCTTTGAGTACCTCAAATTTAGCTTCAGGATCTTCAAATAAAAGTTGGAGATCACAATCTTTTATTTGTTCATCAATGGAATCATCAATAGATGGGATTGTTACAGCCACTTCTGAAGGATCGTCTTGTTCATAATCCTCTTGCGTAAGCAGTATCATCTATTCTATGCACTCAATCAAGTAGACTTCTTCTTGCATACTTGGTGTGATAACCCAAATTTTAGGGTTTAGATACCCATATAGAAGTTGAAGACCATGAATCTTATGTAGATGTTTAGTACCAAATTGAAAAGTTTTTATTCAATTTTGGACTCTTATCACTCAAAAAGGGTAAGCATATATGCAATTAATGATTATTAGATCTAGTTGACATCAAGTGCAATGGATAGCTTCTTAATTATTGAATGAATACAAAAGGTCCATTTAGTAGTCATAATGAAATTGAGTGGTCAATTGATGAACCTTGAGGTATATTAGGATTATTACAAGTGTTTTTGGACTTGTAGAATCAAGATTTGATGACTATTTAAGTTGAATTCAAGGTTTATACACATAATTCTAAGGTTGTTTGAATATTTATTTGCATGACCAAATAATGTATTTTGAGTCTCAAACTTTATTACAAGCTTCTTTAAGATATTAGGAGACTATGTATAAAATCTTAGAATGGTTGGAGATTCCTATTGGAGACTATATATTTCTTTGAAGTTGGGGGAATTATTGAGATAAATGTTTAGAAACCTTTGTCATTCAATTATTTAGTAACTAGGCTTCAGTAATTTGATGTGTCATGCGATCCATCTCTAGTCGGCGCCAACATAACAGACGTGTTCATATCTGGACCATTGGTTTTACCTGATCCAAAGGCTAGTTGGTCATCCTCTACCTCTGAATTAAACGGAATAGAGCTGAGACTTGGCTGCGATCCTACTGGTCTCAGAGCGCCTTACTCACAAATTATCTAGAAGGGATGGAGGATAAAAAGGATCAAACTCATCACAAGTTTTAGGATTACCCATTGCGTGAAATTTTTGGTAGAGAGAAGTGAGAGATCGACCCCCACTTTCCAACCCCTTCTCTATCATTGTTCACAGAAACCAACTAGGAATGATCGAGGGTTTAAGGAGCCAAAAAGGTGGTGGTTTGGACTACAGGGAAGCACCACTGAAGGCATAGGATGAGGATAGGAGGTTGTATGGGGAGACACCAAGCTATGCATAGCACATCCAGAAGCTCCTCAGACTCGTCTTCTCCGGCCATGAGGGGTGACCTTGGAGACAGGTATGCAGCCTTCCTCACTACCCATGAAGATCACCTTCAAGTTCGTAAGAGATATGCGGATCTTCCTAGTGCCTCATATGGGCTCCACAAGCATAGGGTAGCACATCCCCAAATTTGCGTCAGCCTCTTCCGCCGCGGCTCCAAGTAGCATCTCTTAGCAAACTATGGATCTGTCTCCAGTAGCCAAGGGTGACCGTCGAGGTGCGCCCATACCTAGAAACTATTGCAGAACCAGCATCTGATGACAAGATCACCAAAAAATGAAGGTCTCTCTCACCGGAGTTCTCTGAAGCAGCAACGACGGATGTGGTTACGGGAGATGAGGGACGAAACTTGGAGCTTCTCCATTGCTTCAGG
Source organism: Alisma plantago-aquatica (assembly GCA_963693085.1). Taxonomy (NCBI): domain Eukaryota; kingdom Viridiplantae; phylum Streptophyta; class Magnoliopsida; order Alismatales; family Alismataceae; genus Alisma; species Alisma plantago-aquatica. The sequence goes on from OY856411.1 coordinate 653,743,834, forward strand.
TGACGCTTGGGAGTGATGGAGGCCCTTGTGAAGCATACTAGCGCAACCACAGGCCGAATCAAGCGTGGAGGAAGAAACCCTCGATTTGACCACCTGCCCCGCCATGACCTCTAGTCAGAGTAAAACTTTGGGTAAGCAACATCTCATCACCATTGAAGCCCGTCGAGGAGGCTATGGAAAAACTACGAAGCTTCGAGGGACGTTTGTGTGCCATGAGAGCTACCACTCACACACTTTTTCCTCATCAGAGATCCCATTCGTGGTGGAGCTCTGGAGCAGAGGGCCAGCATCTCATGCACAAACGGAGGCCACGATCGGGCAATGCATGACGGGGGTGAGAAAAGAACAAACCATAACAGAGTAGGGTCCGTCTGCTCAATCACTGTGAACCGAATGGGTTGCAGGCATCCAACTGACCCACTGGAAACCAAGGGGCCCCTCCTTCTGGGCCACATGTTGGAGATCATGAACTCAAGGGGTGAGATCCGATGACTGTAGATTTTCCAATCCAGGTAAAACAACTTTTAATCAACAGAATATGTTCAAATCTTCCAAAAACCATTATAAATAGCTCCCTTCACCTATAAATCCCCCAAAAATACCCATAGATTCATAAAAATACCCTCTTCATTGTGAAACCTTTAGATTAGACTTATGATGATTCATTTTTGAAGATTTTGATTTAGATTCTTTAAACCTAATACTAATTTTAAAAAATGGAAAAATGATCAGGAAATTATGGACATAGAACCTGACCTAAATAATGACCTTTCGATCAGTATAAAAAAATATTACATACTAGTTAAGGGTTGTTTGAACCTAGATTTGGCCAAACCCTAATTTGGACCTAAAATAGCTAGAATATGATGTACATATATTAATGACGATTAATTGCTATTAATCAGGTGTTGACCAGTTTACCTAGATGACCATGGATATGTGAGGAATATCTGAACTCAGGTACGTGGATATAATTATATGACTGGATTTGCTGGATGTTAAATATGTGTACTTGCTTGCTTGTATTTGAAATACATTGTTGGATGTAGATGTATGTATATTGACACTTTTCTGCCTTGAACATAAAATAACATAAATGAGGATAAATGAAATGTAGTTACTAGTGGTGCTCATTAAACTCCCTATTAGAGAGGGAAAGCTTTAATGTTGACTAGCACCTCCCTAGAGTACACAGTACACGGGGAGATCCCTAGAGTACAAGGTACACGGGGAAGGGCCCACCATTTATGTTTGTGCTAAGTCCACCATAGAAATGGATATTCATTCTAAATGTGGCTAATAACTTGGGAATACCTGATTTTCTGCCTTTAAATAATGTTTCCTTTCTCTTTCTTCAATTTTGAGTATTTTATATGCCAGCATAGTATAGCTTTCAATTCCACGTACCAACTTTTGTTGATGATTTTGTTTCTCGTATTTTCTATGTCCAGAGCTAGAATGGGACAAAAGAATAGGATGTGAGAAAGTTGTATAGGTTGTACCTATTGTCTAAGATCCTGCTAGCATACATGTTCATTGACTTGCAAAATTTTCTTCAAATTATGTAAATGTAAGTTGCAAATTTAATTCATGTTGTAATATAAATATGTTGAATGTTGAGAATGTCATGGTGTATGCATTCTATTTGTATGTTCATGTATGTGAATTATGCTTCCACATCACTCTCTGATATAATTGCTAACGTTTTTAGATTTTGTCTTCTCATCTCCATGGGGTTTTGAGAAGGTGAAAATTCGAGGACGTTACAGTTGGTATCAGAGCATGAACAATAGCTACACCTGACAATTTCTCACCATGAAACATAAAACTAAATTTCACTATTCACTTTAAACCCTAGAAACTTAGTAAATTATTCTTTAGGAATAAGGTTTGACCTAGCCTCTAGGTTAGAACCTAGATGTTCAAGAACTAGGTTTAGATAAGTGTGTGAAACCCTATCCATATAGAGCTCATATGTATAAGGTTTCTGCACTGGTATACACCTTGTTCTCACCATTCCACTAGGTGACATGACACTGGACTATCTACTGTATGTGAGACACTCAGTTTTGCTGATTTGGTTTTGTTTCCCAATCGGCTCGATCCTCGACAATTTTCTATGACATCTTCTTTCTCAGAGAAAAACTATATATATAATATATATATATATATATGTAAATATAAAATGTGTCCCTCACACTGTAGAGTAGTTAGTGTTCATGCAACCTAAGTGAAAGGGAGTGACATCAGTCTAGAAGAGAGAGTAGTCTAGATTAGATGTCTAGAGCCATATCAAGATATGTGATACATAGAGTAGATGATAGAATGATAGTTGAAATAAGCATGTGAAATCTTATTTAAGTTTGATCTTTGATGGTATAAGTTTCCTTATAAAGGTTTAAGTTGTATACTTGTTGAATCCAATTTTGTAGAATTTATGCATATTCTTGATGGTGAAAATACATTCCTTTTTCTTACTTAAGATGAACTAAGTTAAAATACAGTTGAATATGCATGTGCCTCAAGCTCTTTTACAAAGGAGGACATCCAGTGTTAGGACAAGATACGTGGTGAACTCCAGAGAGAGTGAGACCCACAAGGAGAGGGTCATAGGACCTACCCTACAATATATGAAATATGAGATATATGTGAAATGATGTGTCCTAAGCTAGGTTACTCCTGAGTAGATGAGTTGAGTCCTTTTGCATGATTCTATCCTATATGTGAGAATTGGGTTAAAAAAATTATGGGTAGGTGACTCATAATGAGAAAGTCAATCCTTTTAATTGAGTTAGGTCCTAGATGGAGTGACGTACGTTTGTGAATCTCATCAATAGTTGCAAGTGAGGTGATATATGAAACTTTGGTTCTGAGAGTAAAATGCCATGTGCATAAGATACTCATATATGTTGATACCTACTCTTCTCTTCCTTAATATATGATTCTAGAAACCTCACTTGAGCTATATAGAATATTTATATATGAGTAGTCACTCATAGAAGCTTGACCTATTCTATCATACCTCCCTATATCATGCATGCAATTTTCTAAGTTTCAAAGCATGATAAGACTAGCTTAGTAAATTCTCTTTCTCTCTATCTTGTGCATTAAAGATATAAGTTTGAAATCACAAGCTAAAAAAAAATCTTTGGCTCATAGATTAATAATCACAAAATATAGTGCCTAAGACCAATCCTTCTAAATATAAGCTTCTTCTTATGGATAACTCGCTGAATAGGGTGAAACCCTAATATTTAAGTATGATAAGCAAGCCTTTCTATAATGATGAAATCATAGTAAGATGTCAATCATAGACCACATTAATGATGTAATCGTGATATTTTAGTAAGCATGAGTTCTTGATATCACCTTACATAGATGAGTAGGGTGAAAGATGAAACTTGAGTAATACCTTCTCAACTCCATATGTGTAAACAAATCTCTAACTATTAGGGTAATAACATATGTAAATCCTATAATAATAGAATTTCATGATATGACTAGGTCATGAAATGACTCTTCAATTCCCCAAAAAAAATGTTATGTTTCAACCTATATAAGGTGGGGTGGTTGCACCCTAGATGCTCTACATCATTAGATGTCGACTTGGGATGCATACATAAATATGAGAAATTTAGAACCTAGAAGTGGTGGCCCACACGTAGTGCAAACTCCTGGATATCATCTAAAATATTATATTAGATGAATTTTGAGGACGAAATTCCTTTTAAGGTGGGGTGAATGTGATAATAGGAATTTCAGGGTTTAGATACCCATATAGAAGTTGAAGACCATGAATCTTATGTAGATGTTTAGTACCAAATTGAAAAGATTTTATTCAATTTTGGACTCTTTTCACTCAAAACGGGTAAGAATAGATGAAATTAATGATTATTAGATCTAGTTGACATCAAGTGCAATGGATAGCTTCTTAATTATCGAATGAATACAAAAGGTCCATTTAGTAGTCATAATGAAATTGAGTGGTCAATTGATGAACCTTGAGGTATATTAGGATTATTACAAGTGTTTTTGGACTTATAGAATCAAGATTTGATGACTATTTAAGTTGAATTCAAGGTTTATACACATAATTCTAAGGTTGTTTGAATATTTATTTGCATGACCAAATAATGGATTTTGAGTCTCAAACTTTGTTACAAGATTCTTTAAGATATTAGGAGACTATGTATAAAATCTTAGAATGGTTGGAGATTCCTAACAAATGATATATTTCTTTGAAGTTGGGGGCATTATTGAGATAAATGTTTAGAAACCTTTGTCATTCAAGTATTTAGTAACTAGGCTTCAGTAATTTGATGTGTCATGTGATCCATCTCTAGTCGGCGCCAACGTAATAGACGTGGTCATGTCTAGACCGTTGATTTTACCTGATCCAAAGGCTAGTTGGTCATCCTCTACCTCCAAATTAAATGGAACAGAGCTGAGACTTGGCTGCGATCCTACTGGCCTTAGAGCGCCTTACTCACAAATTATCTAGAAGGGATGGCAGATAAAAAGGATCAAACTCATCACAAGTTTCTGGATTACCCATTGTGTGAAATATTTGGTAGAGAGAAGTGATAGATCGACCCCCACTTTCCAACCCCTTCTCCATCGTTGTTCACAGAAACCAACTAGGAATGATCGAGGGTTTAAGGAGCCAAAAAGGTGGTGGTTTGGACTACAGGGAAGCACCACCGAAGGCATAGGATGAGGATACAAGGTTGTATGGGGAGCCACCAAGCTATGCGGAGCACAGCCAGAAGCTCCTCAGACTCGTCTTCTCCGGCCATGAGGGGTGACCTTGGAGACAGGTATGCAACCTTCATCACTACCCATGAAGATCGCCTTCAAGTTCGTAAGAGATATGCAGATCTTCCTGGTGCCTCATATGGGCTCGACAAGCACAAGGTAGTAGATCCCCAAATATGCATCGTCCTCTTTCCGCGGCTCCAAGTGGTAGCTCTCGACAAACTATGGATCTGTCTCCAGTAGCCAAGGGTGACCGTCGAGGTGCGCCCATACCTAGAAAGTGTTGCAAAACTAGCATCTGATGACAAGATCACCAAAATTGAAGGTCTCTCTCGCCGGAGTTCTCTGAAGTGGTGACGACGGTTGTGGTTATGGGAGATGAGGGACGAAACTTAGAGCTTCTCCATTGCTTCATGTGACGCTTGGGAGTGGTGGAGGCCCTTGCGAAGCATACTGGCGCAACCGCAGGCCAAATCAAACACGGAGGAAGAAACTCCCGATTTGACCACCTGCCCCGCCGTGACCTCCAGCCAGAGTATGATTTTGGGTAAGCAACATCTCATCGCCATTTAATCCCTCCAAGGAGGCTATGGAAGCAACCGCGAAGCTTTGAGGGATGTTTGTGCGCCATGAGAGCTACCACTCACACACTTTTCCTCGTCAGAGATCCCGTTCAAGGTGGAGCTCTAGAGTAGAGAGCCAGCATCTCGTACACAAATGGAGGCCACGATCGGGCAACGCGCGATGGGGGTGAGCAAAGAACAAACCGGACCGGAGTAGGGTCTGCCTGCTCAATCACTGTGAACCAAACGGGTTGCAGGCATCCAACCGGCCCACTGGAAACCAAGGGGCCCCTCCTTCTGGGCTACATGCTGGAGATCATGAACTCAAGGGGTGAGATCCAACGACTGTAGATTTTCCAATCCAGGTAAAACAACTTTTAATCAACATAATATGTTCAAATCTTCCAAAATCATTATAAATAGCTCCCTTGGCATATAAATCCCCCAAAAATACCCCTATATTCATAAAAATACCCTCTTCACTGTGAAACCTTTAGATTAGACTTCTGATGATTCATTTTTGAGGATTTTGATTTAGATGCTTTAAACCTAATAGTAATTTTAGAAAATGGACAAATGATCAAGAAATTATGGACATAGAACCTGGCCTAAATAATGACCTTTCGATCAGTATAAAAAATATTACATACTAGTTAAGGTTTGTTTGAACCTAGATTTGTCCAAACCCTAATTTGGACCTAAAATAGCTAGAATATGATGTACATATATTAATGATGATTAATTGCTATTAATCAGGTGTTGACCATTTTACCTAGCTGACCATGGATATGTGAGGAATATCTGAACTGAGGTACATGGACATAATTATATGACTAGATTTGCTGGATGTTAAATATGTGTACTTGCTTTCTTGTATTTGAAATACATTGTTGGATGTAGATGTATGTATATTGACAATTTTCCGCCTTGAATATAAAAGAAAATAAATGAGGATAAATGAAATGTAGTTACTAGTGGTGCTCATTAAACTCCCTATTAGAGAAGGAAAGCTTTAATGTTGACTAGAACCTCCCTAGAGTACACGGTACACGGGGAGATCCCTAGAGTATAAGGTACATGGGGAAGGGCCCACCATTTATGTTTGTTCTAAGTCCACCATAGAAATGCATATTCATTCTAAATGTGGCTAATAACTTGGTATTACCTGATTTTCTGCCTTTAAATAATGTTTCCTTTCTCTTTCTTCAATTTTGAGTATTTTATATGCCAGCATAGTATAGCTTTCAATTCCACATACCAACTTTTGTTGATGATTTTGTTTCTCATATTTTCTAGGTCCAAAGCTAGAATGGGACAAAATAATAGGATGTGAGCAAGTTGTATAGGTTGTACATATTTTCTAAGATCTTGCTAGCATACATGTTCATTGACTTGCAAAATTTTCTTCAAATTATGTAAATGTAAGTTGCAAATTTAATTCATGTTGTAATATGAATATGTTGAATGTTGAGAATGTTATGGTGTATGCATTCTATTTGTATGTTCATGTATGTGAATTATGCTTCTGCATCACTCTCTGATATAATTGCTAACGTTTTTGGATTTCGTCTTCTCATCTCCATGGGGTTTTGAGAAGGTGAAAATTCGGGGACGTTACACTTGGTCTTCACATACTTTTGAAAACTTTAAACTCAAGGGTTTCTTTTCCTAATTTGAGCAGAAAGGTTCCTGCTTCAACATCAATTAGAGCTCTTGTGGTGGCGAGGAAAGTACATCCAAAGATGAGAGGGTATCTAGTGTCTTCCTTTATGTCCATGATGACAAAGTCCCAAGGGACATAAGAATCTTTGCCAACCTTGACAGGGAAATCATCAATGATTCCTAAGGGTATAGTCACAGTGTTATCTACAAGTTGTATTGTCATGCCAGTTGGGAGTAGTTCAGCAAACCCTAGCCTTTTGCAGAGGCTAAGTGGCATGATGGAAATGCTAGAACCAAGATCTTCTAATCCTTTCTTACATGAAGAATCACTGATATGGCAAGAAATCCCAAAAGATCCTGGATCTTTTTGCTTCTTGGGCATCTTACTCTGGATGATGTCTGAAGTAGTTGTTGCTAACTTGACTATCTCATATTCCTCAGTTATATATTTTCTTATTAGAAGTGACTTCAAGTACTTCGTCCAGGCTGGTATCTCAGCCAGAGCATCTAAAAAGTGAATATAAACATGAAGCTTTTTCATAGCTTCTTTGAACTTATTGAAACGGGTATCAAGATTCGTTTGCCTTAGACGAGCTGGAAAAGGTATACGAGGCTTGTATATAGGGATATTAGGTTCTGGTGTTGTGTATTCCTCTTCTGTAGTGGGTTTTTCATAACTTTCCTCATCTATCTTATCAACAATCACTGGTTCTTTTGGTTGAAACTCATGTGTTGTTGAGTCTTGGACAATCACATGTTCATCCTCATCTGTAATAATCACAGATGTCTTGATAAGAGGATCAGAATAGTCTTTTCCATACCTGGTGGTGACAGCCTTTAGTTGCTTAGGGTGTTTAGGATTGTTCTCAGGTTGGCCAGCAAAGGCTCCAGCAGGTGGCTTCATGCTAGCTGCAAGTTGAGCTAGTTGAGATTCAATAGCTTTCTGATGGGCTTGCTGGTTAGATATCATAGTTTGCTACGACTGCAGCATCTTCTCAATGGTTGTTAATTTGTCATCAGGTGAGATGGGACAGGATTGTTTCCCTTGTTGTTGGTTTTGGTAAGGTACTTGATTGGGATTCTGGAACTGAGAATTATTTTGATAGTTATTGAAGTTCATGTTCTAAAAATTACCCCTAAAGTTTCCTTGATTCCTAAAATTTTGTTGTTGGTTGTACTGGAATCATGGTGGGACTCGTTGTTGATTATTTGAACCAAGTTGTCATGAGTTTTCTGCTCCTGAAGGATTTCCATATTGAAAACCAGGATGATTCCTATTCTGATTTGGATTGTAATATCCTTGACCAGGGATGGTGTTGACCGCATTAAGATTTTCCATTTGACTATTATCTCCTTGGCCATAAGTGTTGCTTAGAACAACATCGTAGAGAACATTACATGCTAAAGTGGAATGATCAGTACCTTTACATGCTTCACAGAACAGTGAAGCTGACTTGATCTGCTCTTGTTGTTGAGGGGTTGAATGTCCTCTTCCAAATGCAACAAGGGATGATTCAATATGGTCTTGCTTGGCAACTAGGAGTTTGAGGGTTTCAGTGATTGACTTGTATTTAGGAATAACTTCAACCATAGATACCTTCAACACTCATTTGCCTACAGATCTACCCCAATTAGCTTGATTTTTAGCTCCAAGGGTGACAACCCTCCATGCGCTATCGTAACTTTGTCGCATGAAGTTTCCTCCAGATGAGGAGTCTAAAAACCTCTTGTTATCATCGTCCACATCCCTATAGAAGATTTCAACAAGATGATTCTTAGGGATTCCATGATGTGGACACTTGTGTAGAAGATCTTTATATCCTTCCCATGCTTTAGAAAGGGTTTCTCTAGGGGCTTGAGTGAAAATTGTTATTCGACCCCTAATTTCATAGGTGAGAGAAGGAGGGTAAAAGTTTTCCAGAAAAACATTTTGCAGTTGTTCCCATGTAGTGATGGGCTCACATTGCAAGGATTTGTACCAACTCATAACTCTATCAGCAAGTGAATACTTGAAAAGACAGAGTCTAATGGAATCGTCGGACACTCCATTTTGATTTGTCATGGCACATAGATCAATAAACCTTAGAAGATGTTCTTGACTATCTTCTCCTTATTTACCATAGAATGGGATATTTTGAAGCAAGGTAATCCAATGTGCTCGTATCTCAAAGTTGGGACCATTGATGGGAGGAGGTTGAACTGGGTGATGAACGTCAGTGACTTTAGGGATTGAGAACTCTTTAAGGTCCTTCTGCAGTTCTGCTACTTGTGTTGCTGCTTGAGCTGCTCGGATCTCTATTTCAACTGTAGATCTGGCTTCTTGCATGAGCCTTTCTCTTTGTGCATTAAGGGCTTGAGCTACCCTTTGGGCTATTTCCTCCTCTTGAGCCATTCTTCCTTGGTTTTCTCTGTTCTGATGATGAAAAGTTTTGTCTATCTCAGGGTCAAAGCTAGCGGTGAGTCTGGGACTGTTCAGACGGTGTATGCAATAGTCCTTGAGGGTACCTGAGATGAAAATAGTTTTCAAAAGTAAGGTTGATGGAGAGAAACCAAATTCAAGTGATTGATCAATAGTATCAAAAAGGAAAACAAAAACCTAGATTAGCCTTAAAAGAACAAGATTTGACTAACTGATTCCGTTGTCCCTGGCAATGACGCCAGAATTTGATGTGGTTTATTATCGCACTAACAAATTCACTCAGGGTTAGAATCCCTAAGCTTTTACCAAAACCTTGTGCAATAATACCACCTGCAAGAGGATGGGTCTTATCGCAGTATAGTTAAGGATCAAATCCCAAGGGATAATGTTTTTAAGAATTGATGCTAGTCTAGTCTAGTTCAAGTAGACAAATATTTAGAACAAAGGGTTGATTTGAGGTTAATTAAACGGGAAAGTAAAGATCAGAATTAAAGATGATCTAGATTAATGATATGGAACCGCTGGGATGGTCTGGGGTTTCACCACCACTACACATATAAACACATCCAAACATCAAACATCCAGGCAAGATATAACCATCCAAAAGGAGCTGTTGGAAAACCCCCCATACGGGCGTTAGGCTTGCGTAAGCATCATCTTAGGTATCATATGTCTTGTCACCATCTAGATCACTCACTTATGACTCTGAAGATACAGAAATCCAACTAAAGTTGTGGTCCCCCTATATAGGCGTTAGGCACACAGAAGCATCACCATGGGCTAGATGGCTCGTCCCCTCACGGATCATACACTTACGACTTCAAAGAATCCCATTCTATTTCTAGTTTGGGAGTCAACTGTGCTAAATGTTAAGCAAGCAGTTGATTAATCTACAAGAAAACATCGACGATTAACAAAGAAGATACAAATCCAACTAAGGTTGTGGGCCCCTATACAGGCGTTAGGCACACAGAGGCGTCACCGTAGGCTAGATGGCCCATCCCCTCATAGATCATACACTTACATCCTCAAGAAATCCCATTCTATTTCTAGTTTGGGAGTCAACCTCGTTAATCGACATTCTATCCTACATATAGAAGTTCTTGCAACATAGGTAAGAACAAGATGAAAGCAAGTAGGTAATCAATCCACAAACATTAACGATTAACAACGAAATGAAAAGTTATATACATTGCCATGGAATGTTTAACAAGAGGACATGCTCAAATGGGCAGCAGGGCCAGTCCCCGCACCCCAGCGAAATAGAACTACTCACTCATGATGCGAGAAATAAGAAGAACAAGAGAGAGGGAAGATTCTTCCATGAGCATGATGCAGAAGGTAGCCACAACTTGGTGAAGATGATGCGGTATTTTACATTGTGACAGAGCAGATCTAGATGAGGAATGAGGGATGCCAAGACAGAATAGGTAGTCTTTCTCACTCCTCGTTCTTTCTCTTCTTGGTCTCCTCGATCACAGCAGGAGCAACATGTGAATATGCATGATGATCTAGATTAGACCTGTGTTCAGGAAGCCTGTCGGCGTCCCGGACCTAATGCCCCAAATGAGAACCCTATTGGTCCTATTTATAAGCACTAGTTGTGGTCTCATGATCTGGGCCTAGTTGAAATTTTTACAAATTTTCTTAAATGGTTTGGAGACCGTTTAGATGACCAAACGATCATGTGTTAGCTTTCCTCCAAACGGTCTTGTATATATGACCATACGGTCTGGTGCCCTCATCAAAATAGTTTGAAGTGCTTAGACATCCAAATGGTTTTGCAAGACCATTCTCTTCTCATCCAAACAGTCTGGGTGTTTATCGTTCTTCACAATTTTTGCACCAACCAGTCTTCAGTATCTTCACGATCTCACTTCCCCTCTTCAAGTGGTCATGATAGTTTGAACGGTCTTCAGATGGCTACCCAAACGGTTTTGAGTTCCCACCTCTGATCGGTCTTGCATCTGTGGCTTTCTAACAGTCTGTTGCTATCAGACTTAGCTTCCACATGATCCTGCTCTCATCATCCAAACGGTCTTGGTGGGTGACTGGCCTAACGGTTTCAAGCGAATGATGGCTTCCGATCAGTTTGGGAACCGATCGCTACCTTGGTAGAGTGCACCGCTAAACGGTTTGTGGCCATCGGTTTGCTCCTGAACAGTCTACAAGACCATTCACAGCCTTGCAGTCTTGGGGACCATTTGGAAGGCAGAGGCTGGTAGCAAGACCAGACAGAGCGGATGGTAGAGGCGGGTGGCACTGGATGCTGGTGTGTTGAAGTGATGGTGGCGTCTGTTGTGGTTGTTGCAGATGGGTGGTTAGGTAGGCAAGTGTCGGAGAAAGAAGGTGGAGCAAGCAGGTGTTGTAGGTTTCATTTGAGGTTAGGGTTACCAGGCGGAAGGAGAGGAAGGGAAACAGGAGGTCAGGTCCTCACGATTTGTTGTAGGTCAAGATGCCCAAATGGTCTCGAGGGTGGATGTTGGCCAAACGATCTTAGGGTGAGGCTGCCCATACGGTCTTGAGACTATATGGAAGGGAAAAGGTATGAAACTGTTTAGGCAAAGGATGGCTAAGATCAAGTGGTGGGATGGATGGGGGTCGTCGGTCCGTGATCTGATGGTGTGAATTTGCTCACGGTCTAAGACCGTATGGATGAATGGCTAAGACCATATGGATGAAATTGGTGTCGTCGAAGACCGGAGGTCTCATGGAGAAGCTTCCTTCTAGGTTAAGCAAATCAAGTGTTAAATCGCCCATATTCTCCTACTTGTTGAAGTATATTGGAGAAGACCTACTCTGATGCCACTTATTGGATCAAAGGGCTCTAGAAGGGGGGGTTGAATAGAGCTTCACAATTCGCACAAGATTGATTAGACCACCAAATTATATTAATTGCAGAAACTCAAACAAGCAACAATTTGATGACCTGATCTAACATTCATAGAAAGGATGATAGATAGTGAAAGACAAGCACTTGGATAGGTGGTTCAGAGTGGTTCCATGTCCTAAACTTAGGAGCAATGTCAGTCCACTACCTAGAGTGGGTTAGTCTCTAGGATTTGAAATCTTGGTACTCTTATATTCCACAATAAGATTACAAGATACAACAACCACACATCCAAGGGCTTAGTACCTCAAGCAAAGATTTTCAACCTATAGAAGGAGCTTACCCACTTGAAGCATGGAGTCTTCAGCCATCAACATGGACTTACCCACTCCTTTCTTCAAGTCTTCTGCCTTCAAGGGATTACCTATCTTCCTTGAGTGTTTCCTTGCTTCTCTCCTTCGCTTGGAGATCTGGAGCACCTATCTCCTTCACTTGGAGATCTGGAGCAGCTTGCCTTCTTCAACCTTGAAGAACAACATCTCCTTCTCCTTCACTTAGAGAGGGATCTTCAACAATCTTCACAGGAATGGAGGTTGGAAGATGGAGGAGGAGAGATTTTACACCAACACATGGAGTAGCTCTCTTACACAGCACCCTATCTCACTAATACTCACGAATTTGACTTGAAGGTAGAGAGAGAAAGGGGCTCAAAGGGTTAGAACACTCTCAACTATTCTAGCACCAAGTTTTCAATGAATGAGCAGCCTTGGAATGAACTCCAAGAGGGTCTATTTATAGTTGAGGGTGCCCCTTTAAGTTGTGGGACACTTGGATACAAAAATAGCCATTTTTGTTCAAATAAATGACTTTTTTTGTCTCAAAACACTCACCAACAGTCACATCACTTTTTTCTACAAATTTTGTACAGTGCAATCGTTCGAGTTTCAATAAAGGTAACTCAACCGATCAAGTAAACGACAAAGTCGATATTCAAATGATCGGCCGAGTTTGTCCTGACAAAACTCAACTGGCCATTTGAAGTCAACATGGTCAATTACCTGACCGGTCGAGTTCCGTGTAAACACAACTTGACTGATGCAATCTGCATAAAATTGACTAAGGAATGATCGGTCGAGTTTTAAGGCTGGGAAACTCGACCAACAAAGTGCCTGAAATCAATTTTCTAAATTGCATCTAAAGTGATTAAAACTTGGTGATTTTTGTCCCAAACAATTTTTCTCACCTAAGTTACAAGTCAGTTCATTATTACAAGTGATTACATAAAAGTTCTAAGGTCATTTACATAGAAATCCCAAAAAGCACACTTGTAGCTATTTTGACTTGAACTTGAGCCATTCTAGGGCTTTGGATTTTGGATCCTTTTCATGTACCTAATGCCTATAAACTATCTTAAACACACATATTAGATATATATGAATGTAATGGTTAAGTCATTATCAAAATATAGGCAATATATAACCTCTAGGTCAACATTCTCCCCCCTTTTGACAATGACAAACCATTCCTCAAGCATATTGAAAAGGATATGAAAGTTATACCTTTACCTTGTGAATTGGGGGGATTCATGATACGAACAATGTGAATTGATCCCCCTCAATCTGTTATGCTATTTACCTGCATGGTTAAACTATCTACACAATGCAGTAGCAATATACATGTAATGTGTATTCCTTTGCAAGTTCACATAAAGGACAGTGAATTGAACAAGAAAAGGATCTCACAAGCAAAAGCAATATTATAGCAAAGAAAACCAATATGATTGAGTTTCAAGACATAAGATATCACTTGAAATATCTCTCCCCCTTTTGACATTATCAAAAAGGTAGGGGGAAAAGAAGAGCAAAAAGCCAGGTTTTCTCCAAAACTCAACCAAACAGGTATGCAACGGAATAATCAATAGATTAAAAGCATATAACACACAGAGAGAAAAGATAACATACAATCCCAGTCATGATCAAAATATAATTCAAGATGGCACCAACACATAGGATAAACCCAGAGGAAATAGCCATAGTGCACATCAAGGATATTACAATGTAGATATATGTCCATAGAAGATCAACTACAAGCACCAAAGTGAGAAAACAAAGAGAAGAAATAGTACAACTCAGAAGAATGTGCCATGATGTTTCTGATACAAAATAGTTTAGAAATATATATGATAAGCATGCTAGACTAAAAATGAAGACACCACCTAAACATCTAAGTTGTCTATATCAACAACATCCTCATTGCCAGGTGTGTAGTCCTCATCCCTGTCAGAAGGCGGAGTAGTAGTGCCAGCATCAGAACCAATACAATCACCATCACCGTCATCAGCATCAGCATCATCATCCTCAGCCTGGTCTGGCATCTCCTCATCATCAGGAGGGTCAAAAGAATGACCGGGCCAGTGGGCATTCTACTCAGTCCACGACATACCAAGAGCAAGAAGCTCCTTGGCCTGTGGGAAGGACGGAGCAGAGTCACCCAAGGAGGCGAGCAGAGTGGCTAGGGGGCCAGCAGGTAACGGCAGAACGGCAGGAATAGAACTACCAGCATCAAAAGGTGGCAGAGCAATAGTAGAAGGCCCAGGAGTAGGATAGTAATGCTCATATGCATATGAAGCATAGGCAGTACTGGGGTATGGCTGGTAGGAGGGGTAGGGTGATGCACAAGATAGGTGCATGTGAGACATTATGGAACACAGATCCTGGTGCAGGTGGTCCTGAACCTGTTGATTGTATGCCTATTGATGCATCATATAACCCATAAGGGTTTCATTAGACACACGAAAATACGCATGGCTGGGTCTAGGAGGAGGTTGTGATGGTGGAGCTCGGGTGGAGGAGGATGGGGTAGCAGAAGCGGCGGTAGAGGCAGAAGCACTAGAGGTAGAGGAAAACACAAGGACGGACTTTTGAAGAGTGGTTTCTGTAACGACCCCTCCTCTTGGTAACCCCCAATTAAGGCATACCGAAGGGTCAGAGCCGTTATCCAATAACCTAGATCAAAGGTTCGACAAAAAATCAATAACAATTATTAAATTCTACCAACTATACTGAAATATGGTGTAAATAAAAACTTTGCATACCTTTTGAAAACTTGGATCTCTAAACTTCTATCCACATATGAATTCTACTCTAACTAATCCTCCTTGTATTTTAATTCATGTATTTCACAATATGATGATTCAGTGTTTGTCCTTTTTGCTTTGTACCTAAAACGCCGACAAACAAAATGTCGGTCAGCATAAAGCTAGTATGTGGGGGAAACAACAATCGTGCAACTATGATAACAATGTAATCAGTCAATTATGATTTAAACAAACAACTTTACATTTTTTGCATAACTGCTCAATCCCTACATACCCTAGCCTCTGCGTTGTCCCTGCAGTGGACCTGGATGCTACCTTCCTTTTAGTAGATCCCCATTAAACCCCTCATGATCCCACCTAACAGGTGAACTAGTTTCTAGGGTTGAGTCACATGGAACTACCTGCAGGTATCCCACTCCTTAACTCATGGCATGCTAAAGAGTCTCATGGCACTACACGTGGGTATCCCAATTGCTAACTCACGATAACCTAGACCTTGCTCTAGGTTACCCCTTTTAAGCCTTTGCAAAGCCACAGAGGTGGACCAGGATCTGAGCCAGTCATGTATGCACATTTATAGTGATAATCATAGTCAATTTATAGTTGCATGAAATAAATAAACATCCAACAGTTATTTCCAAGCAACCAATAAAATGTTTGGGAATTGCCGTGAAACTAGAGTGATTATTCATAAGCATAACCACATACCTGTCAAGATGATGTGAGACAGAGATAATCCAATCAACAATAGGCAAGCAAGCATTCAATAAGATCCTGAAACATGCATACAATTTTCTTTTATTACTCAAGTCATCAAGATCCATTAAACCTAGCTCGCTTCCTAGGGTTTCTAGTTCACTTTTAGGGTTTCCATTGCAATTAGGATTTCCCTTCATCTTTTACTATTATAAACCCTAATTTTATACCATTACTCATAAACCCTAATTATCTCATTTATTCTCCAACATAAAGGTTATCTTAACAACATATAACCCTATTTTTGGATTTAAAGGCATACTTAAACATTAATTAATCCCATTATGCCTCTTTTATATTAA
Source organism: Alisma plantago-aquatica (assembly GCA_963693085.1). Lineage (NCBI taxonomy): Eukaryota > Viridiplantae > Streptophyta > Magnoliopsida > Alismatales > Alismataceae > Alisma > Alisma plantago-aquatica. The sequence goes on from OY856411.1 coordinate 653,760,218, forward strand.
AACTACCATATTTATCCTTTTAATCCATGGAAAAATCATTATGCTCATTTATCATCAATTCGTAGTTCATTATGGTCTAATTCACAAATGAACTCTATATATCATTAAATCCACCTTTTATTCATTAGAAAACCCTAATTACTATATTAAGGGTATTTACCCATACTTAGGAACTTTAATGCTCGAAATAGATTAGAACCATCATATCTCATCTTTGTACATGAATTTGACCAATTAAAATAATTAAGGATCATAATTACCACAGTTAGGGTTCAAGGTTCATTAAATCATATGGAACCCTAAATTAATCAAATTATGCATGAAGATCATCCTTTTAGATCTAATATGTCATTTTTATTGACAATAGGTTAATATATATTTTAAACACTCACATAACCCCTTTCTAATTCATTAATCATCAAAGGTTAGGGTTTTTCATTGACTAAACTATTAAAGATAGAATCTTGATATATTTCTTGAATCAAAAGTGGATATAGGCTTCAACAATAATTTCTTTGTGTTTCTCTCATTCTGAGGATCAATTTTCATATATTACTTGTCCTAATCAGAATTACCAATATTTAATTACGAATTTAGCAAGATTTCACTTACTTGGGCCAATCAGGATGCACCACGTCGCTCATCCCATGCAAAGCGGGTCGATATGGAAAATATAACAAAATTACCATTCTACCCTCGATTAAGTTAGTCGTTGCTTCAGCCCGCGAGGGGAAAAATGGTCCAACGCCGAGCCTTCTTCAACCCCGCGCTGCCCTTGCACTGCCTTCCATTCAGGTTGGTTTGCGGGGGTTTATCCCCTCTACTCCAGGGCCCATGGGTGGCCGGAGATGGCCGCCCTACCTTGATGCACCTTGGCGCACGCATGGCGCCCCCAGGTCATGACCATTATGGTTGTTCACCAGTGGGATCAACCCATGTTTGCTACTTCACTTGCAGTGACCTTGCTAACCTGTGGCAGGAGTGGCACAAAGATAGGGACGATGGGTTAGCAACTGATCGATATTGGGTTGTCGTGGGAGTGCCCTGCTTCCATCAAGACCTCGACACCGCTCCTTGGTGTCCTCGGGATAGGTCTATACCCTCGACTAGGGTTTATACATATGGAAGAAGGAGAAAGGAGAGAGTTGCACGAGATTGCATCTTAAACTCGAACCAGGGTCTCTACCCTATATATAGGGGTGAGGAAAGAATCGCTAGGTCGGCTATTCACGAATCAAAGAGTCCCTTTCCAAGTAGGAAATCAATTCCTTCAATGAGAAGTATATTCTCTCTCTTTCTTTTTATCCTTTGGATAATCTCTATTATTTGGATATTAGGAAATTCGAAATTCCTCTTTTATTTTCTTTGTACTTGCCCTTTTTATTTCATTGGCCACGGATTTTATATTTCCTTAAGTAGAAAATACCACTTCTTTAACAAAACCATGAAATTCATTAATTATGCATCATATTATCTTCTTATGTTCTATTATTGATATTTTTCTCTTTCTTTTCTTCATTGGGACTAATTGGATCCCAAGAAACTCAAATAATTCGAATTTCCTTTTTAAGGAATACTCATTATCCTTCTAAATGCATCAATATTCATTATTTCACATTATCTTGTTTATTTCTCATTAAAATATCTCTTTTTGAGGATTTCTCTTTATTTCTCTTTTATTATCCTCATTGTTATTCCTTTTAACATTAGGAATCCTTGGGATACGAAATCCCACTAAGGATAACTCAATTCCACCTTTTTCCACTTATTTTCCACATTTTATCATTGTTTTCAATTTCTTTCTTAATAAAGAAATACTTAATTGATCTTTTCTTTTCTGATTGCATTCTCTATGCAACTTTGGACTCCTTGGAACCCAACTAACCCAAGAGGAATGAAATCCATCCTTGGATTACATTATTTTTCCTTCCAGAGGTTTCCACATGATTCTTTTCTCAAAAACTCAATTATTCATTTACTAATTTATTAATTGAATTTCCTTTCTTCATTTCCTTGTTATTGGGCCCAATAGCCAATAAATCCCACAACACAAACATCAAGGCTATTGTAAATGAAATCCATTTATTCAAAACAAATTATATCATTATTTGTTCAATTATCTTGAATATGAGAAATTACATTTCTCACCAATTGAACCCAAAAATTGGGGTTGTAACAGTTTCACTAATACAAACACCTTTCCTGGCAACTGGATAATGGAAGTCAGAAAAGAGACATTTATCAGTGGCGAACTTGAAAAACCACAGATCAAAGTCGGGTACGGTGGGTTGGTGCCTTTGGTGTTCTTACCAGTGTCAAAGTAGGTCATGTGATGTAAGATATACGTGGCCCACTTGACACCGATATTGTTTAACAAACAATACATAATGACGGTGGTGTTTTCAACAATGTCCGTTTGATTTCTCTTGGGGTGGACATTACAGTTAATCACCAAAGCTAGTATGTGCCTCTTTAGGTCAAGAGAGGAGGAGGGTAGGGTGGACTTCTTCTTATAGGCCACATCAGGTTTCTTCAAAAACCGATGAACATCTGGCAATGTCAATTCATGGTGTTTGTAAAAACCTTCCGGGTCAAGAAGATAAAAAAACTCATCATAATCTTTACGCCATGTATCATTTTCCTGATCTCCGGAAAAAAAGACATTTAATGTATCCTTAGAGATCTGGAAACGATGACCGGCGATCATAGATGTAAGAATTACTTGAGTATTCGGCGGCGGGATAAGCGTGTCGTAGTTCCAATGCAAGTTTGCATAGAACTCGTGAACTACTTTACTACTTGATAGAGTGTTGTTAAAACAGTCATGTTCGACTGCTAGGGTAGAAAAATGGTGGGAGGCGAGAAGCCAAGAAATAGAGGCAATAATCGCTTGATACCTAGGGGAAGGATCGATCAAAGCATGAAAAGGAAAAGGGTTTCGGGGAAGAAGGTCCTTGTACCTATTTATAGCTTCAACTGACACAAAAGAGGTATTATCAAATGGAATCAAATGATTATTGGATGAGGAAGTTGGGGCATTTCTTGGAGCAGGATGTTTTTGTCTATGAGGAGCCATGGAAGCGAAAAGGAGATGAAGAACGAGCACACAAGCAACAACAAACCTCAAACACCGAATAAACACCACCACTGACACCCAGATAGGGTAAGAACAACGATTCTAGGTCGATCTAGGGCTAGGAGCGGGAAGTTTAGGGCAGGGTTTGAGAGCTTAGGGCTAAGAGGCGAGGAATCGGTCGTCTATTTTCTAGTTGAGAGGGAAAAAAGGCAGCCGATCCTAACTTTTAAGTTGGCCCAGCCCATGGATCGGTCGAGTTCTGTGTGTGGAAAACTCAACCGAACGGTCCATTAAAGACTTTCTCTCGGCTCCTGATCGGTCGCGTTTTTGAGGGTGAAAACTCGATCGAAGATCAACCTGACCTAAAAGTCACATTCTTAGTTTCTAGCCATATACATGCCAATTAAATTTATTTTTCCATTCTATTATGTATCATGAACATACTTAGGCACATTTAGCTCATCATTGGGCACTATTTTCCAATAAAACATGGAATTCGATAAAAACCCAAAAACAAGCAAAAACTAAGCATGTTTACAAGCAAGTTGGCCACATTTAAGCATATGTAGGAAAAACCAAGGTGAACAAAGACATGAGCAAGCATATAGAAAAGAAACAACTAGCTAGATCACATGGCAATATCATTCAAATCAACAATAAGCAATTTAGATAGAATAAAGTTAAATTGATCTCTAGCTACAGGTTTTGTAAAGATATCTGCCAATAGATTTTCGGTGTCCACATGTGTGATATAAATATCCTTCTTGGCAATGTGATCACAGAGAAAGTGATGGCGAACCTCTATATGCTTGGCTCTACTATGAAATATAGGATTGTAAGATAGATTAATTGCACTAGTATTATCACAAAAGATAGGAGAAGCATCAAAAAATATGTTGAAGTCTTGGAGCATTTTCTTCATCCATAGGACCTGTGCACAATAGCTCCCGGCTGTAATATATTCAGCCTCCGTAGTTGATAATGCCACTGTACTTTGTTTCTTGGAGAACCAAGACACTAAGTATGGTCCTAGAATGAAGCAAGTGCCACTTGTGCACTTTCTATCAACCAAACACCCTGTGTAATCTGCATCACTATATGCTCTAAGAGTAAAATCCCTTGATTTAGGATACCATAGTCCAAAATTTTGGTTTTGGCTAAGTACCTCAAAATCCTCTTAACAACAATAAGATGTGACTTCTTAGGGCTAGATTGAAAGTGAGCACACAAGCCAACACTAAACATAATATCAGGTCTAGAGGTAGCCAAATATAGTAAACTTCCAATCATACCTCTATAGAGCTTCTCATCTACCTTCTCACCTTCTTCATCTTTGTCAAGTTTTGCGGTGTTGGACATGGGTGTATCCATCGGCTTCATGTTCTCCATCCCAAAGCGCTTGAGTAGTTCATTTGTGTACTTGCCTTGGTTGATGAAGTTTCCTTCTTTTGTTTGCTTGATTTGAAAGATGAGGAAGAAAGTCAATTCACCCATAATGCTCATTTCAAATTCACTCTGCATAAGAGAACTAAACTCCTTGCAAAGATCGAGATCAGTCCTGCCAAAAATGATATCATCAACATAGATTTGAATTATAAGAAAATGGTTAGAAGTGTGTTTTAGGAATAAGGTAGAATCAACTTTGCCCATGACATACCGGTATCTAACAAAAAGTTCTTTAATTTCTCATACCAAGCTCTAGGTGCTTGTTTGAGTCCATAGAGAGCTTTTTGCAACAAATAAACATGATTGGGTAACTTGTCATTTTCAAAGCCCGGAGGTTGAGCAACAAATAGTTCCTCCTCGATTGTACCATTCAAAAATGCACTTTTAACGTCCATTTGATATAACAAGATTTTTTTGTAACTAGCAAAGGCAAGTAACATACGAATAGATTCTAATCTAGCAACAGGAGCATAAGTTTCATCAAAGTCAATACCTTCCTGTTGGTTGTAACCTTGTGCTACTAACCTTCCTTTGTTTCTTACCACTTTTCCTTGCTCATCTAGCTTGTTGCGGTAGACCCATTTGACGCCAATGCGTTTTCTATCACTTGGTCTTAACACTAGAGTCCACACATGATTCTTCTCAAATTGTTCTAACTCTTCTTGCATGGCAAGGATCCACTCATCATCACCAAGGGCTTCTTTGATGTTCTTTGGCTCTAGTTGGGAGATGAAGGCACTATCTACTTGTTCTTTGTTGTGAGAAGCTCGTGTCCTCACTCTCTCGAAAGGGTTGCCAATGATCAACTCCTTAGGATGATTCTTTGCAAAGCGGGGAGTGGGATCCTTCTTTTCTTCTTCTTCTTCTTCTATCACCTGCTTACCTTTATTTTCGATGTTGAGGTCTTTTAAGATAGGAATCAAATCATCTGCAACATCATTATCAACAACATGCTTGCCAACAATAGGGTTAGTTTCAATAAACTTAGCATTGATAGATTCTTCAATTCTAGACAATTCAATGTTGAGTACTCTATATGCCCTGCTAGTAGTGTTATAGCCTAGGAAGAAAGCCTTATAAGATTTCGGATCAAACTTGTCGAGAGAATCCTTCATGTTTAAAACAAAACAAGGACATCCAAAAACATGAAAGAAATCAATAGACGGCTTTCTACCACGCCATAGTTCATAGGGGGTTTTCTTTAAAGAAGGATGTGTGAAAACTCAGTTTTGCACAAAGCATGAGGTGCTAACAGCTTCAGCCCAAAACTTCTTAGGAGTGTCATACTCAAGAAGCATGGTCCTAGCCATCTCTTGTAGTGACCTTTTCTTCCTCTCTACAACCCCATTTTGTTGAGGTGTACGAGGAGAAGAGAAATTGTGTGAATAACCAGATTTTTCACAAAAACACTCAAAAAGATCATTTTCAAATTCTCCCCCATGATCACTACAGACAGAAACAATTTGACAAGAAGCTTCATTTTCATCCCGTTTACAAAATCTCGAGAAAACATCAAGAGTATCGCTTTTAGAAACGAGAAAGAAGGTCCAAGTATATCGAGAGAAATCATCAACAATAACAAGACAATACTTGGAACCACAAAGCATTTGCATTGCCATTGGTCCAAATAGATCAATATGAAGAAGTTCAAGAACTCTCTTGGTACGCACGACTCCTTTATATTTGAAGGGGGATTCGGTTTGTTTCCCTTGTTTACAAGTTTGGCATTCCTCATCCTTTTTGAAATCCAATTTGGGAAGTCCTTTAACCAAGTCCTTTTTGCTCAATTTCTTCATTTGATGCATATTCACATTACCCAAACAGCGATGCCAAAGAGAAATATCACTTTTATCCACTACTAAGAATCTATTTAGTATGGGATTAAGAGCATCAAGAACAATAACATAAAGATCACCATTTCTAGTTCCCTTATATATAACATTGTACGAGAGGGAATCTAGAAGCAAGCATTCTAAAGAAGTAAACAACAAAAGATATCCATTATCACAAAGTTGACTAACACTAATTAAATTGTGATGTAGGCCATCAACAAGAAACACATTTTTAATACATAGCTCGTTGCCCACATCACCCTCACCTATGACCTTACCCTTCTCGTTGTCCCAGAAGGTTACCGATTCTCCTTTCTTTTTTACAAACTTGTTGAAATGGCTGATTTCTATAATCATGTGCTTAGAGCAGCCACTATCCACAATCCATCTCTTTTTAACCTGCAAGAAAGAAGGATGTCGGAACCCAACTCAAACTTTGGGATCCGAGCCCATTTCATCTTTGGGTTGGTCCCATTGGGCTTGTAGGGACAATAAGTGGAGTAATGGTCATCACATATACAATGAACACAAACCATAGGGTTCTTAGAGCCGGAAGTCTCTCTATGGAAAATGGGAGGTTCCACACTCTTCTTCTTACCCTTGTTCTTGCTCTTTTTCTTGGGAGCAGTCTCATCATATCCCAAACCACTAGTACCAACATGTTTGGTAGAGTGTTCTAGGACATCATTGAGGGATTTCTTTCCCGAGAGAAACTTTTGCAAAGAAGATCTTAACTTGGCATTATCATCACTAAGGTTAATGATAGTAGTAGAAATACTAGAAAGATCATCTCTAGCATGCAATAGGTCGGCCTCAAGATAGAGGGATTTAGTATGAAAAGAATCTCTTTCTAAAGTTATGCTAGCAACTTCATTACTTTGCAAAATAGGTCTAGAAGATAAATCATTAACTTGAGCAAGCAACTTAGCATTTTCAGATTTAAACATGACAATCTCTCTTTGATAAGCATAGACTTCATTTCTCCTAGAATCATCAATAAGTTTGAGTTCCACATTTTCAGTTTTAAGAACATCAAGCTCATCTAGGAACTTTTGGTTTTCTATCTTAAGATTTTCAATATTTTTAAGATATACACCATTCTCAACCTCTACTCCATTGTATTGATGTTCAAGGTCAAGAAATTGCCCTTGTAAGGAATCTATGCTCTCAAGATGCACTTTTTTATTTTGATCAAGAATATCAATTTTAGCATAAAGATCATCAATTATCTTCCCTAATCTTTTTCCTTTTAGACTTGCATTTAGTAAAGGAGGATTTGCATTCATTCAACATATCAATGAGAGTTTCCTTAGAAAGTTCAAGCAAATTAGCATTTCTTACCTCACTTACCTCACTTACCTCACCAACATCTTCACTAGTAGAGGCCATGAGGGAAAGATGGCATTCTCCATCTTCAGAGCTTGAGGAGCTTGAAGAAGACTCCTCCCAAGCTGCATGGGCAACATCTCTTGATCTTCTTTCTTTCTTTTCCTTCCTCCTGTACTTGCCTTCTCTCTTGTGCTCCGTATTTTTCTTGTGGTTGCTCTTGTGGTGGCTCTTATTAGCCTTGGGGCAGTCACTCTTGTAGTGCCCTTTTTGACCACACTCATAGCACCTTGGATTTGAAGAGGAGGGCTTTCTCTTGAAGTGTTTTCCCTTTGAGTAGTTTGCCTATTGCTCATTGGAGCCTTCATCTTCACTTGAGGAAGGGTTGGGAGACTTCAAGGTGAGTTGTTGTTGCCAGACCATTTCTTCAATTTGTGCTTTGAAGGTTGTGTCCTTTATCTTCTTTGACTCTTTTTCTTCTCTCTTCTCTTCCTCTTCTTGCTTGTAAAGCCTAGGTTCATGGGCTTGGAGGTTACCAACCAGCTCCTCAGTTGAAAACTCACTTAGCTTGTACACCTCTTCAATTGAGGTAACCTTAGGCTCCCATCTCTTAGGAAGAGATCTCAAGATCTTAGAGTTGATAGTACCTCTATCCATCACACTCCCAAGGGCTGCCAAACCATTTAAGATGACATTGATCCTAGTGTACATATCGGCCACTCTCTCATTCTTACCCATCTTGAAGTTCTCTAGAAGACCACCAAACATATAGATCTTGGCTTCCTTCACTTTCTCGGTTCCTTCATAGGTGACAAACAATTTGTGCCATATCTCATGTGCGGTGTCCCATGAGGAGATCTGGTTGAACTCGGATGGAGTAAGGGTGGCGTAGATGATGCCCATAGCTTTGGCGTTGAGTTGAGCATGCTTCATTTCAACTTCAGTCCATGTGGTGATGTCCCCCTTTGGATCTTCATATTTGAGATGGACTATCTTCCACATTTCATAGCTCACACCTTGAAGGTAGAACTTCATCCTTCTCTTCCAATAGAGGAAGTTGGTGCCGTCGAAGACTGGAGGTCTCATGGAGAAGCTTCCTTCTAGGTTAAGCGAACCAAGTGTCGAATCGTCCATCTTCTCCTACTTGTTGAAGTATCTTGGAGAAGACCTGCTTTGATACCACTTGTTGGATCAAAGGCTCTAGAAGGGGGGGTTGAATAGAGCTTCACAATTCTCACAAGATTGATTAGACCACCAAATTATATTAATTGCAGAAACTTAAACAATCAACAATTTGATGACTTGATCTAACATTCATAGCAAGGATGAGAGATAGTGAAAGACAAGCACTTGGACAAGTGGTTTAGAGGGGTTACATGTCCTAAACTTACGAGCAATGTCATTCCACTACCTAGAGTGAGTTAGTCTCTAGGATTTGCAATCTTAGTACTCTTATATTCCACAATATGATTACAAGATACAACAACCACACATCCAAGGTCTTAGTACCTCAAGTCTTCAACCTATAGAAGGAGCTTACCCACTGGAAGCATGGAGTCTTCAGCCATCAACATGGACTTACCAACTCTTTTCTTCAAGTCTTCTATCTTCAAGGGATTACTTATCATCCTTGAGTGTTTCCTTTCTTCTCTCCTTCACTTGGAGATCTGGAGCACTTATCTCCTTCACTTGGATATCTAAAGCAGCTTGCCTTCTTCAACCTTGAAGAATAGCACCTCGTTCTCCTTCACTTGGAGAGGGATCTTCAACAATCTTCAAAGGAATGGAGGTTGGAAGATGGAGGAGGAGAGCTTTTACATCAACACATGGAGTAGCTCTCTTACACAGCAACCTATCTCACTCATACTCATGAATTTGACTTGAAGGTAGAGAGAGAAAGGGGCTCAAAGGGTTAGAACACTCTCAACTATGCTAGCACCAAGTTTGCAATGAATGAGCAGCCTTAGAATGAACTCCAATAGGGTCTATTTATAGTTGAGGGTGCCCCTTTAAGTTGTGGGACACTTGGATACGAAAATAACCATTTTTTGTTCAAAGAAACGACTCTATTTTTGCTCAAAACACTCACCAACAGTCACATTAATTTTTTCTACAAATTATGTACGGTGCAATCGGTCGAGTTTCAATAAAGGTAACGTGACCGATCAAATAAACGACAAAGCCGATATTCAAATGATCGGCTGAGTTTGTCCTGACAAAACTCGACTGACCATTTGAAGTCGAAATGGTCAATTACCTGATCGGTTGAGTTCTGTGTAAACACAACTTGACCGATGCAATCTGCAGAAAATTGACTAAGGATTGATCGGTTGAGTTTTAAAGATGGGAAACTCAACCGACAAAGTGCCTGAAATCAATTTTCTAAATTGCATCTAAAGTGATTAAAACTTGGTGATTTTTGTCCCAAAAAAATTTCTCACCTAAGTTACAAGTCAATTCATCATTACAAGTGATTACATAAAAGTTCTAAGGTCATTTACATAGAAATCCCAAAAAGCACACTTGTAGCTATTTTGACTTGAACTTGAGCCATTCTAGGGCTTTGGATTTTGGATCCTTTTCATGTATCTAATTCCTGTAAGCAATCTTAAACACACATATTAGATACATATGAATGGAATGGTTAAGTCATTATCAAAATATAGGCAATGTATAACCTCTAGTTCAACAATAAGGTCAAAATCGAATGGATGAAACTGTTAGGTCAAGACCATTTGGTGAAGACCGATTGGTCAAGACCAAGGGTGAGATGATCTTGAGTGAAGGTGGATCTAAGTTTGAGAAAGGTGGTCTCCACTTATTAGGGTTTGATTTGGATGATGGTTGATGGAGATAAAGGTGGAGTGAAGCAAGCGGTGGTGATGATAATGTTGAAGGTGGATTAGGGTTAAATGGAGGTAGGTGCCAGTTGATGGTTCAACCTTATCATGTTGATGGAGCTTCCACTTACGTGGAATTGCGTGCACCAACTAAAAATCCTAAAGATAGTAAGTCTCTAGGTTTAGCCTTGCATATACTAGATAAAGAACTCCACCCACGTATGCTAAGATACGTGGAAGTCTTATCGTAGTATAGTTAAGGGTCGAATCCTCAGGACAACGGTCTTGTTGCAAGCAACAAGATGGAAAACGTTAGAATTTCACTTAATCACTTACTAGTAGGCACTTAAATCGAAAGTTGGGTTTTGTTGTTTTTAAACTAAGAACATATAAAGTAAAGAAAGCAAGTAAATCTAAGGAGTTAAACTATGATAAAAGTCACTAGGGTGTGATCGGTTTTTTTCACCACCACTACACATGGATCAACTCATGCAAAGCAAAACATAACCTGCAAAAAGAGTTTAGTCAGTTAGTATCTTTGTAGACTTAGTTTCCTTTCGGAGAACTAACTACGAGAAGTGCGGGAATGTTGCAATGCCAGCCATTCCTGAACAAATGGTCACCTATTTTGCATCATTCCCCTCGCAAAGTGTGTTCCTCGACTTACCAAGGTTGCACTTTCATACGTCAACTGATTCCATTTCATAGTATGAAAGTGCAACGAATGATAGTGACTTTACTCCACTTCTTGAGATACACTCCTAGATACCGAAACAGATGCATGGTGGATACATGCATCAAGAACCAACATACAAACGAGTTTCGAATCTAATAGTACAAATGTAGACAAATCATACTAAAAGATAGAGGATAACACAAGTTGGAGATCAAGTAGCAAGCATTCATTAAACGCTTGATGTCAAACTAAAAAGATAGGAACTCTATATTACAAATCATGGATTACATTTACATGATATGAAAACATGGGTAGCGGGGCTACTCCCCGCACCCTAGTGAAAGAGACTACTCGCTCATGACTAGGATAAAGAAGGAGGTAAGAAGAGAGAGAGAGTGCATCATCCCCATAAAGGAGAGGGGAAAGTCAACCCCTTGGAGGGAGAGAAACGATCCACCAGCTTCACAGGTTGTGCGATGACGAGATCTCCCTCTTCCCACCTTCTTTGGTGGAGAGAGAGAAAGCAGCTTCAAGATGGAGTATGGGTCTCAGACCGACATCCCCAGGGCGGAGGATGGAAGTCGCAAGAGCTCTGGAGTGATTGAGGCAACCTTTGGACGTCTGAAAAACTTCCCCCCTTGTGGAGGACCCTTGGGGTCTTATTTATAGGCCTTAGGTGAAGTCCAAACGGTTTGGAGACCGTTTGGACCTCAAGACCGTTTGGACCTTGAGACCGTTTGGACCTTAAGACCGTTTGGACCTCGAGACCGTTTGGACCTCAAGACCGTTTGGACCTTGAGACCATTTGGACCTCAAGACCGTTTGGACTCATGCGGTCTCGGGACCATGTGACTCCATGTGGTCTCGGGACCGGTTGGCTTCATGCAGTCTGGGGACCGTGTGACTCCATGTGGTCTCGAGACCGTGTGACTCCATGCGGTCTCGAGACCGTGTGACTCCATGCGGTCTCGGGACCGGTTGGCTTCATGCGGTCTCGAGACCGTGTGACTCCATGCGGTCTCGGGACCGGTTGGCTTCATGCGGTCTCGGGATCGTGTGACTCCATGCAGTCTCGAGACCATGTGACTCCATGCGGTCTTGGGACCGGTTGGCTTCATGCGGTCTCGAGACCGTGTGACTCCATGCGGTATCGGGACCGGTTGGCTTCATGCGGTCTCGGGACCGTGTGACTCCATGCGGTCTCGAGACCGTGTGACTCCATGCGGTCTCGGGACCGGTTGGCTTCATGCGATCTTGAGACCGTGTGACTCCATGCGGTCTCGGGACTGATTGGCTTCATGCGGTCTTGGGACCATTTGACTCCATGCGGTCTCAGAACCGATTGGCTTCATGCGGTCTTGGGACCGTTTGAGTCCATGCGGTCTTGAGGTTGAGTTAGTCTTTTATGATTTTTTTGTGTTTTTCTATATATATAAAAGGAAAAAGTTAGTCTGATGGTATATTTACAATAAAAGGGAAAATTTAGGGATTATGTATAACTTTAATTTAGAAAGAGTATGGAAAACTAAAGAAAAAGACTAAGATAACCATCCAAAATTGGAGGTTATTACCCCCCCTAACTTAGAGTCTAGCTTGTCCTCAAGTTAGATAGAGCTGAGGCAAGTAATGGCGAGGCGATTTTTATTTAGTTAGGATTTCCATACTCTTGCTTCAATTCTTAATCTGAGTTCTCCTAAGGTCATATCAAGTCTTATTGCTTTCCTTGACTCTTTCAGGTTTCGAGAGTTGCTTGGGTCTCAGGTACTTTCCGTATCTCGTAGCTTGCATCGGGACCACCTTTATTCTGTGCATGTTGTTGACTCTAATCAGCTTTATACCTCTCTGAATGACCTACTGGAAGCTAGAGAGGGTATGAGGGCTGGCTAAAGGCTTGAAGTGTAACTCCCCCTTCAAGTGGGGGAGTGGTCGTCTATGCTTTTTAGGATATCACTACCAGGCATGACACATCTGCCTTTGTGAGGGCAGCTGAATGTACCAGCCGGGTGAGCCCTTTATAAGCCTTTCATATATTTAGATACCTTAGGGTTTCACTATCGGGCACGACACATCTGCCTTTGTGAGGGCAGCTGAATGTGCCAGCCGGGTGAGACCTTCATCGGTTCTTTATATAGATCCTTATTTATGGCACAACTCTCATAATTTTATTCGACTCTCTGGCTTTTATTCGATGACTCGCAGGCTTGGGTTTTGGGTTTTGTTTGGGAAATTATTTTGGGCGGCCAAGCCTCTTTTATTTTGAAGAGAGGAAAGCTGTTCTTAGAGTTTTTCAACATGCACTTATTTGGTTTGTGGTCCACTTTGCAAAACTTCTTGATTTGGAAGTTGCCTGATGCCCCTCTCATCCTTGAGAGCCTGGCTTATTTCTGTCTTAATATTGACCCGCAGAGAGTCAGATAAAGAAGTGAAGCAAAAACATGAAAATCGATAGTGGAGGAACATTATTAAATCGCCATTAAATGTCTAAGTGCTATTTACTTTTGGGGATTAACCTGATTCTAAGGTTAGTTGGAAGTGACTTTATTCCAAAAGAATTTAAGTTAAAAAGAATTGTATAAGGAAAAATAAAAGAAGAGAAAATATGTGCTAACAGAGAAAGGGGAAAAATAGAAAAAGAAGGATTTAGAAATGATACCTCGCCCTTGTCTGATGTACCCCCCCTAACTTATCACTCACTCCGTCCTCAGAGTGTCAAAGTGATGGGTTGAGAAGTATGATGACAAGGGCTGTAGGCTATTTTATGTTTGTTTTGGTTTATAGATATATATATATCATTTTTTATGTTATTTGATTTTGCTTATTTTTTTATTTGTTTTGGTTATATGAATTTTTTTTTATAAGATAAACCTAGGGTAATTAAAAGAACGGAAAGTAAAGGTAGAAACTAAAATCTTAGGTTGCCTCCCAAGTAGCGCCTGGGTTTTACGTCGCTGGCTCGACGAAGCTGTGACGTTGTTATGCTGTCGGAGTAGCATCTTTGATTTCAATGGTTTGTCTTGGCATTTTGTCTTCCGGAGTGAAGTATCTTTTTAAACGATGACCGTTAACCGTCCTTTCTCCTCCATTGTTGTCAATAATGATGACAGCTCCAGTTGGATAAATATGCTTTATGGTGAAGGGCCCAGACCATTTTGTTTGAAGTTTTCCGGGAAACAACTTGAGCTTGGAGTTAAAAAGGAGTACTTTGTCACCAACGGTAATGTCTTTTCTCTTGAGATGACCATCATGCCACATTTTTGTCTGCTCCCTATATATTCTAGAGCTCTGATAGGCAGTCATTCGGAGCTCTTCTAGCTCCTACAGTTGGAGTTGTCGATTCTCTCCTACACTTTTGAGATCGAAATTTAATTGTTTGATGGCCCACCAGGCTTTGTGCTCCAGCTCTACTAGAAGATGACATGACTTCCCGTACACCAAACAGAATGGGGTTGTTCTGATTGGTGTTTTATATGCAGTTTGGTATGCCCAAAGGGCATCAGGAAGTTTGGTGGACCAATCAGTGCGGTTTCTGTTCACCGTTTTTTCAAGAATCGCCTTTAATTGTCTATTAGATACCTCCACCTGACCACTAGTCTGTGGATGGTAAGGCGTGGCAACTTTGTGATTGACTCCGTACTTTTTTAGTAAGGCATCAAAACTTCGTTCTAAGAAATGGGTCCCGCCATCTGATATGACAGTTCTTGGAACTCCAAATCTTGGGAAAATAATATCTTTGAACAATTTAATAATGGGCTTGGAATCGCTGGACACAGTGGGTACAACTTCGACCCACTTTGAGACGTAGTCCACCGCGACCAAGATGTAAGAGAATCCGTAGGATGAAGGGAAAGGGCCCATGTAGTCTACTCCCCACACATCAAAAAGCTTAATTCCCTGCCACATAGTGAGGGGCATTTCGTCTCTTTTTGATATGTTGCCAGAAAATTGGCATTTGTTACAGGCTTTCATGAAATCATAAGAGTCCTTTGATATGGTGGGCCAGAAGAAACCAGATTGTAAAACTTTTATGGTTGTTTTCTTAGCACTCATATGCCCCCCCTCGTGGGTCCGGAATGGCAATGTTCTAGGACCGGGGTTATTTCTTCTTCTGGCAGGCAATGACGGAAAATTCCGTCAGCACAAAGGTGAAACAAGTAGGGTTCGTCCCAATAATATTGTTTTATGTCATGAAGGAACTTCCTTTTGTCATGGTAGGAAGAGGATGGGTGGATAATCCCTGTAGGTAGATAATTGACGATATCCGCGTACCAAGGGAATCCATGGGTTGCCTTCATAAGCTGGTCGTCTGGTAGGGAATCCTGGATAGGGATTTTATCTTCTTCTTCAACCTCGATACGGCTGAGGTGATCAGCAACAACGTTCTCCACTCCACTTTTATCCTTAATTTCCAAGTCGAATTCCTGAAGCATCAGCACCCAGCGGATGAGCCTGGGTTTGGCATCTTGCTTTTGAATCAGGTATCGAATGGCGGAGTGGTCGGTATAAACGATGACCTTAGAACCAATCAGATATGAGAGAAAATTTTCAAACGCATAGATGACAGCCAGAAATTCTTTCTCTGTAGTAGTATAGTTTTTCTGCACTTCATCTAGCATTTTGGATGCGTAGTAGATAATGTAAGGTTTCTTATCAATTCGTTGTCCCAAAACAGCCCCTATAGCATAATCACTTGCGTCGCACATGATTTCAAAAGGCTGCGACCAATCTGGGGCTCTCAGAATAGGTGCGGAGATTAAAGCATTCTTGAGGGTGGAGAAACTTTGCATACATTCTTGATTGAAGATGAGTTCAGTAACTTTAGTCAGGAGTTGGGTCATGGGTTTTGCTATCTTTGCAAAATCTTTGATGAATCTTCAATAGAATCCCGCATGACCTAGAAAAGCTCTTACTCCCTTTATATCTTTTGGTGGTGACAATTTCGAGATAACATCAATTTTTGCTTTATCCACCTCGATCCCCCTGCCACTCACCCTGTGCCCAAGGACGACACCTTTCGTTACCATAAAATGGCATTTCTCCCAATTCAGGATAAGGTTCGTTTCCTCGCAGCGTCACAGAACTTGTCCAAGATTGATTAAACAGTTGTCGAATGAATCTCCGTAAACTGAGAAATTGTCCATAAACACTTCCATGACGGATTCTGTCAAATCGGTGAAGATGGCAGACATACACCGTTGGAACGTAGCGGGTGCATTGCACAACCCGAACGGCATTCTTCTGAAGGCATATGTCCCAAAAGGACAGGTGAAGGTAGTTTTTTCCTGGTCCTCCGGGTGTATGGGTATTTGGTAGAACCCGGAGTAACCATCGAGATAAAAAAATATTTTTGATGAGCTAAGCATTCCAGAACTTCATCAAAGAAGGGTAGAGGGTAGTGGTCTTACCTTTTGGCTTTGTTCAGCTTCCTATAATCAATACACATCCGCCACCCTGTTACAGTCCTAGTAGGCACTAACTCGTTTTTGTCGTTGAGCACTACAGTAGTGCCCCCTTTTTTTGGAACAACCTGGACAGGGCTGACCCACTAGGAGTCCAGAAATAGGATAGATCATGCCAGCTTTGAGTAATTCGAGGACCTCCAGACGAACAACCTCCTTGAGATTAGGATTCAGTTTTCTTTGATGTTTGCGAGAGGGCTTGAATTCTTCAACCATTGGAAGTCTGTGCATACACAGGGTAGGATTTATGCCCGTTAGGTCAGTTATCTTATATCCAATGACCTTTTTATGCTTCTTCAGCTCATCCAGAAGCCTTTCTTCTTGATCTTCTGTAAGGGTAGAGCTGATGATGACCGGGCATAGTTTTTCCTCATCTAAGAAAACATGTTTAAGCCATGTGGGTAAAGTCTTCATTTCAGGGGCTTTCGGTGGCTCAACTGCTTCTATAATGGTAACAGCATTAAGTTCTTCAAAAGTGGCCTTTGGCACTTCTTCGGCCTTTTCTAAATGTTGGAGACACTGTTGAACTAGTTCATTCGTAGAGAATTCAATATCCGGATTGATAAGGACATTCTCTAGCTCGTCAGCTGGCACGGATATTTCTAATTGTGACATTTGTTGAATTGCGTCAAGAAGGAAAACCTCCTCTTGGATACTAGGGCCTTTCATACTATTAAGGACTCGAAATTGAATTGCTTATTTTCTGAGCCTAAGAATGATGGTACCAGCTTCCACGTCGATAAGTGCCCTGGCAGTAGTGAGGAAAGGTCTGCCAAAAATAATTGGATACCTCAGGTCTTCTTTAATATCCATGATAACGAAGTCGCACGGAACATAAGCATCCTTGCCTATCCTTATTGGGATATCTTCAATGATCCCCAGGGGTGCGGTTATGGTGGAATCAGCTAATTGAATAGTCATCGATGTAGGTAGCAATTCAGTGAAACTCAGACGTTTGCACATATAATAAGGCATGATGGATATGTTGGCCCCTAGGTCAGCTAATCCTTTTTAGTAGATGTGTTGCCAATGCAACATTGGATTCCGAAGGAACCTGGGTCCTTCTTCTTTTTTGGCATTTTTTTAAGATGATGTCAGAAGTGGTCTGAGCAAGCTTAACAGTTTCTTGCTCCTCGGTGATGTACTTTCTTGATAATAAGGTCTTGAGGTATTTTGCCCAAGCTGGCACCTCGGAAAGAGCATCAAGGAGCGGGATATCAATGTATAGCTTCTTCATTGCCTCCTTGAACTTTTGAAACCCGGTGTCCATCTTCGTTTCTCGCAGCCTACCTGGATACGGGATTCTTGGTTTATATTGCAAAACTTCAGGTTCTGCGGACACTTGGTCTTTATCTTTGCCCTTTGTGCCCTCTGAGGGCTTCTCAATTCCTTGTTGCAGGCTCTCATTCATCATAAAAACAGGTGTATCATCATTATCCAGAGTGATCTTGGTAGTCTCATGAAGAGTGCGTCCCGATCTTGTGGTTACAGCATTCAACTGTTCATGTCTATTTTGTCCATGCTTAGGATTTGATTCGGGCTGCCCTGCAAAAGTGCATGCCGGAGGCTTCAATTGTGCAGCAATCTGGGCAAGCTGGGCTTCTACTGCTTTTTGTTGCACTTGCTGATTAGCGAGAATAGTCTGTTGAGATTGCAGCATCTGCCTTATCAAGGATATTTCATCTTTTGGTTGAGGAGGAGTGTTTTTCAGAGGGATTTGTTGTTGGGCTTGTTGAGATTTTTGTGGTGGTAGCGCCAGCTGAGATTGCTGAGTATGCAATTGTGGATGGAGCGGAGGCTGAGTGTACTGGTAGTAGGCCGATTGGTTCCTGGGGTAGTTAGCCCTAGGAAAGTTATTCCTGGAATTCCCTTGATTTTGGTTGAAATTGTTTGGGAACCCAGGTGGTAGCCTACTAGAGGATCCTCCCTGCATCTGATGCTGTGGATTTGCAGTTCCCGTAGGGTTTCCATACTGAAATCATGGATGATTCCTTGGCTAATTAGGGTTGTAGTAGACTTGTCCAGGGATAGAGTGGATGGAGTTGACTTGTTCCGGTAGTTGTTCTTCTGACTGGTCAGTAATAGGTTCATGTGTTTGTGGTGGTGGATGCAAATCCATCATCACATTGTAAAGCATTCCGCAGGAGAGGGTCGGATGGTCAGAAGCATGACAGGCCTCACAGGTCCCTGTGGCGGCCTTGACTTGTTAAACCAGAGGATTTTTCTTCTTATCAAACTCTCCGAGAGAAGTCTTGAGAGCTTGTTGTTTATGAACTATAGTTTTCAAGGCTTCAGCTATTGCCTTCATCTCTATCGATTCTTCAGCTTTGTAGACCTTGAGGACACTTTTACCGGCTAACCGTCCCCAGTTGGACTGGTTTTCAGCTCCAAGTGTAACAATTTTCTAGGCATCCTCATAATTCTTTCTCATGAAGTTTCCTCCAGATGAGGAATCCAAAAACTGTTTGATATAATCGCTCACTCCCCGATAGAAGGTTTCTATCAATTGGTTCTGGGAGATTCCATGATGGGGGCATTTCCGCAAAAGTTCTTTAAACCTTTCCCATGCTTCAGCAAGAGACTCTCCGGGTAACTGAGAGAAGTGATTGATCTTCCCTCTGATCTCATAAGTCAGTGAGGGGGGAAGAACTTCTCTAAGAACTTTTCCTCTAGGGGAGCCCAGGTGGTTATCTGAGGGGAAGAACTTCTCTAAGAACTTTTCCTCTAGGGGAGCCCAGGTGGTTATTATGGGTTCCCTATCGAGTGAGTTGTACCAACTCAGGGCCCTCCCAGACAGAGTGAAATGGAAAAGATGAAGCATTATCGCATCAAAAGCGACTCCAGCTTGCGGAACCAGGCAGCACAATGCCTTAAACCTTTTCAGATGATCCATGCAATCATCTCCAGAACCTCCAGAGAAAGATATGCCTTGCATGATTTGGATCCACTGGGTCCGAATCTCGAAGTTGGGAATATTGATAATCGGAGGTCGGACCGGGTGGTTATCCTCATAGTTCTTTGGGACAGCATAATCCCTCAGTTTCTTGTTCCTTAACTCCAACTGAGCAGCTTGGGTTTCTGCCTCAGTTTCAGCTCTGATGCGGGCTTGCTCTTCCGTACGAATCTCCGCTTGGATTTGGGCACGAGTGTTCACGATGAGTTGTGCCCGTTGAGCGGCGATAGCGGCGTTTACCCTCTCCATCACCAAAGCAGCCAGGCGTTGATCGTCGGCCATTTGCATGGCTCGTTGGGGATTGAGACGAATGCGATGATGGAAACTTCTCTCTACCTCAGAGTCGTACTCCGGATCAGGGGAGAATCCGAGATTATGTGATGATCGCATACACGTTTTCTACCTGAGTAGAGAAAAGAAAACACCTTTAGATAATGGTAAAGATATAATGGTTTCAATAAGATATAGACTTATGATTAAAAATAAAGTGTAAAATCCTAACCACCTAGGAAGGTACTAAATGAAATTACAACGTTCCGTTGTCCCCGGCAACGACGCCAATTTTTGATGGAGCTTCCACTTATGTAGAATTGCGTGCACCAACTAAAAATCCTAAAGATAGTAAGTCTCTAGGTTTATCCTTGCATATACTAGATAAAGAACTCCACCCACGTATGCTAAGATACGTGGAAGTCTTATCGTAGTATAGTTAAGGGTCGAATCCTCAGGACAATGGTCTTGTTGCAAGCAACAAGATTTAAAACGTTTGACTCCATGCGGTCTAGGGACCGGTTGGCTTCATGCGGTCTTGGGACCGTGTGACTCCATGCGGTCTTGAGACCGTGTGACTTCATGCGGTCTCGAGACCATGTGACTCCATGCGGTCTCAGGACCGTTTGGCTTCATGCGGTCTTGATACCGTGTGACTCCATGCGGTCTCGGGACCGGTTGGCTTCATGCGGTCTCGGGACCGTGTGACTCCATGCGGTCTTGAGACCGTGTGACTCCATACGGTCTTGGGACCGGTTGGCTTCATGCGGTCTCGAGACCGTGTGACTCCATGCGGTCTCAGGACCGGTTGGCTTCATGCGGTCTCGGGACCGTGCGACTCCATGCGGTCTCGAGACCGTGTGACTCCATGTGGTCTCGGGACCGGTTGGCTTCATGCGGTCTTGAGACTGTGTGACTCCATGCGGTCTCGGGACCGATTGGTTTCATGCGGTCTTGGGACCGTTTGACTCCATGCGGTCTTGGGACCGATTGGCTTCATGCGGTCTTGGGACCGTTTGAGTCCATGCGGTCTTGAGGTTGAGTTAGTCTTTTATGATTTTTTTTGTGTTTTTCTGCATATATAAAAGGAAAAAGTTAGTCTGATGGTATATTTACAATAAAAGGGAAAATTTAGGGATTATGTATAACTTTAATTTAGAAAGAGTATGGAAAACTAAAGAAAAAGACTAAGATAAACATCCAAAATTGGAGGTTATCACATGTCCTACATAAAATCAGAACAAACTCAGTTAATAATCTTAATAATTGCACTAATTAAGAAATTTTGTATATTGTGATATTTAGGTGAAGAAATCAGATGTATTGAGTCAAATTGAGCTCAAGATGGCTATTGAATTTCATGATGAATATGCATTCATAAGTAATGTGTAAAATCAAGAAATAATTGAACTTTAGTTTAAGTGTGATGTATAAATGAAATTGATCTCAAACTATATTCAAACTATATGCAAATATTGTTTAATTCATTTGGGGGTTCAAACCTTGACCAATTGACCCCAAATTCGGACCATAGACTAAATTTATGGCCCAGAATAATTCTATGCAATTAGATTTTCATTTTTCCCAAGCTTTTATCCATAACTACTATATTGGTCATTAATATGTATAGTATTAAACAAGGGTGAATGAATATCAAAAAACTTTCTAATTAAATCTTTGGGTGAATATTTGAGATTGGCAATATATGTTAATTTCAAGAGTCATAACTCACCATATTATTATCTTTTAATGTTTTATTGCCACATAAGAGGAGAGAGAATAGGAAGAGGGTTATTCACTCATTAACTAACTCAATTCCACATTATTACTCATTTTTTGTCCCCAAAAGCCATAAAAACTCTAAATTAATATAATCTATTAATTACCTCTAATTAATGGTTAGTTTGCATTATTAGACTCTAATTAACACACTAGTTGAGATATTTGTGCAAAAACCCATTCATTGAAATGAATGTGGGTCAAATATAATTCAAACCATTAAGTATTTCTCAATTTCAACATTGAGGATAAAGAGGATACAAAAGATAGGAAAATTTAGAGAAAAAGGACAAAAAGGATATGAAGGAAATAGACATCTTGAAAATGGGTTAAATTGCAAATAAACCCAAGATTCGGTATTTTACAACACTCCACCCCTTAAAGAGGATTTCATTCCCAAAATCTCAACAAGATGGAAGGGTGAGTACATAACATCCAAACATTAAGCAACTAGGTGGTTACCACCAATCTATGGTATTTCTCATGTTCTTCTCGTAATTTAGGTTTTTATGGGTCACTAATATTTTCTTTATTCATTATTCCCATTTATCAAATATTACACAGTTAACATTTTTGGCTTATTAACATTATCTCCATTACAAAATTACATTATCCTTAATATTCTATTAATTGTGTCAGGTTATATTCACTTTGTTGTCAAAAGAATTTCATCTCAACATTAGTCACAACTCAAATGTATTTATCATTAAGAATTTTAAGCACAGTTAGGGTTTACTAAATAATATCAATATTTATTAATGTATTAGGTCACAATCCTTAATCACTTGAATTTATTATCCATTATCCTCATATTACCATCGTGTATAATTATCATAGATTATTTTGTAAGGAATAGATAATATTGTCCTACCAGTTATGAAGTCTACAATAATTCCAAATAATGTCACATTAATTTATATTACACATTGTCGCATCACTTTTCATACCCATATTAATGTCATCATTAATCATTTTCTCCTTTATATTCACTTTTTATTAGTGATTATGAACTTTTAACACCACATTAGGCATACATGCATACTTATGAAAACCTAATTACTTACATATATTCACTTCTTATTATCAGTTACACACATTTAACATCACAATAGGCATGTATGCATGCTTATGTGAATCTAATTACTCTTTATCATATTTGAGTCATTATATGTATTTTAGTGTGGAACACATTGCATATTAATGAATTAATTCATATACCAATTTATGATTAGGTGATTAATGAGGTGTATATTAGAGAACAAGGTTGTATGCCTTACATATATTGATAACTTGATTAAATTATGATTGGGTGATATGTATCAAGGTATATTATTGATGATGACACCTAATGTCACTAATGTACCATGAAGGCATTAAGGATATGTGTGTATATATGTGTTAAGGTTAGATGATTACATCTTAGGGTGTAGGTCAACATGACCATTACATGTTATCCATTTATCTTATCATTGGAGTGACATGGTCAACATTATGTGTATTCACAATTAGTGAGTTATTCATACTTTGTGTATTAAGTATTTGTTGAGGGTTCAAGTATATGAACTATTTATTAGATGACTGATTATATATTCATTAGTATATAAACAAATAAGTTAAATTATAATTATAATTGGTTTTAGCCAATACTAGTCATATAAGTCCAATAATATCTTGTCTATGGAATTAGGGTTTACAAAATTTAGAGTAACTAGATTTCAATGTATTTTAGGACTCCATCCCCTTAAAAGGATTTCATCCTCAAAATCAGCAATTACAAATCTATCAAGGTATTGCTACTACTACTATTACTACTACTCCACCCCTTAAAAGGGTTGACCTACCAATTCAAACTATACGAGAGGTAAAAGTGTTAGTCTATTTAAACCATTAATAAAATCTAACACTTAATTGTTTTACTAATCACTATTACCAAACATCTATGTCTAATATAGGGTAGACTACCCCTAAACATGGAAATCTAAGACTCATATAAGGAACTTATGGGACATAAGATGATTTTATTTGGGTAACCAAATCATCATATTAGGTTCCTAAGAATACTCAAAATTGAGGTTATTTGCCTAAAGGTATGTTATTTTAGACAATCAGTATCAACTCAGGCTAGGCTAGTGTCATGTGGATCTGGGAGTCCTCATGAACCAAGCCAGTGGCCCGTAGGAAAATAATGCCAACCCCCAAAACTGGACCCTTTCTAGGCACCCTTACTTTCAAATTATGTACTAATATCTACCTAATAGGTTAATCACCTAAAAGTTGACTGAAGATATATCTAATATGAAACTATTATGGTCTTAAATCAACCTTTTACCACAGGTCAATTCTAAGGTGAATATCTTCACGATAGAGAAGCTATATGAGGTAAGGGTTTCTATGTAGGGAGAAAAATTGAAATGTTCAAGACTACGACTACCATGGACTCTGATACCATGTTGTAAAGAAGTGAAATCACCTCTCTACGAATAATGGTAAACAAAAGACCAATGAATAGTAGAAGAAGTTAAAACTTTGACTATTTTCAATTTAATAAAGAGTACATAATTTTTTTCCCAATAGGGTGTAAAAGCTTTATAGAAATAAAGGATCTAAGGTAGAGGGAAACTAAACTACATCAATATGTATTAAAAAAACAACTTAGAAAATAATTCCATGAGGGAAGGATGAACTCCTTTTCCTAGTCTTCTGTTGGTTCACCATGCTCCTGTTGTGCACTCTAATCCTAAACCTGAGTGGTTGGGATCATCCAGCAAGAGGAGAGAAAAAGGTATGCGTCAATTAAATAAATAAGGACAAATAAAGTATAGCAAAAAGTAAACATGGAGTGATGATTCCACTATGCCAAAAAAATATCAAAAGTATGAGAAAGATAAATGAGAATACTTGCCAAACATCAAATATTAATATTGAAGTATGCATGATAAAAGTATGACTACATTATCTAAAGTAGGATTGAGGCACCTACCAACCTCAAGCAAAACAAATAGGTGAGGGAGAGTGGTCACATTACCAAACACCTACCAAATATATATAAAAGTGGGGAGAGTAGTCACATTCCCCCCGACTCATGCCCAAACTATGAGTGGCTAGTATATAGGTACACTACATTAGCTACTAAGTCATCAAATTATCATGCTCAATGAAAAAAAATGTCAATATAAACAACAAATTAATAGTGACATGGTAGGGGTTATAAAACCCAAACAAGTAGTGAAATAAATGTACCAAAAGAGTATGAATGGGGAACAAGGTACAAGTTAATGCCTCATTAGGAATATTGGGGTTGGATAAAAACATTCCCAACTTAGGGTTTAGAATGCACATACCTCACTTTAGATTACTAGAGAATACCTTTCAACAATTAAGTTGTATCCAAAACCACTTTAAACCTATTGACAAATTTCACCATATGTATTAGGGTTTTGTAAAACATAAGGTGTAGGAAACCCTAATTTTGGAATTTCTATGAAAACCATCAATTTATGACTCAATAATTATATCAATCTATTACTTGGATTCTCCTTATTAAGAAACATATTTATTTCTTAAATTTGAAGTTAAAATGAATTAGTTACATATTTTAAGGCTTTTATATAATTAAAATGGTTTTTACACTAAACATTGAAATGGGGATGAAAATCAATGCTTAAAACCCATAAAATTGGATTATATTCGAATAATGCTTTCCAATGATTATTTATTTATATTTTTTTGAGGTTGTATGCAAAAGTTATGAATTTTACATTGTGGGCCAATCATAAATTATGAAACCAAAGGCATGACATTGATTTCATTCAAAATAAATCTTGATATAAATGAAACATGGAAATACAAAAATGCATTTGGCACGTGTTACACGTGATTGATTATATGGGGGTAAAATAGTCATTAGGTCACAAATTAAATTCACACATTTGAGAAATAAGGCATCGGTGAAAATACCAAATTACCCTTGTAAATCAAATAGTTCGATTAACTCTGTGGGGGCTCCATGGTCAATTGATGACCTGGTTTCTTTCACCCCCATCCACGGTGATAGTAGCATATCAGGGATCTCACGACCTTGCCTTGCGTGAGGATTCCCACTGCTTCCCAAGAGACTGATGCGATCATCCATCTCCTCACGCGAAGCTGAAGTCAATGATCCTTGTTTTTGGTGGGGAGGTCCACAGGAGCCCAAAAGGTGCTCCAGCCATGGTTAAAAAGGGGAGAAGGATTGTAGAGGCAAACTACTGAAATGGATTGAAACAAAATGCGAACCATGCTTCCTACGACACACGCGGGAGCAAGGCGACCCCAACTGACCAGTCTGTTTGGCCAGAGAAGCACAAGGTGGCCAAAATTATGCACACTGGAGAGGTTATACACAGTGGCTTATAGGATACAATGACAAGGGTGATTATAGGGCAATTGAGTGAAGCAAAAAGACATCAGGGAGTCTAGGGATACTTACCATGAACTCAATTTGTCTGAGGCAGCGTATAGGGTCAGAGATGAGGAGCGAGCAGGTCATGGAGACTTGAGGCATTAGTGAAGAAATTGAGGAAGGAGGAAGATTGTTTGTGGTATGAGGGTGCTTGATCCGGCCTTATATAGGTGAGAGGGGAGCTTTAGGTTCCTCTATAACTCCTCAGTCGAGATGAGGAGAGAGCCCTAAATGGGCGTTTCATCCATTAAACACGAGAGGGGATGAGTAAAGACCCATCCTAAATGGAATGGAATGGCGGATCGAATGGATAAGAAAATGGGAAAATCATTAAGAAATGAGGAATAATTCAACGTTCGAAAAACCACCAGTATTGCTCTTGTTTCCTGTCTCGGGCGTGAGGTAGCAGATGACCCCGAGACATTGGATCACAGATCCAATAGTTTAAGTCACATGCACCCATTGCTGAGGGAATTGTAATGCATGACATCAAGAAATAATCGGAATTTATTTTTATTGCAACGTATAAATGAAATCGATCTCAAACTATATTCAAACTATATGCAAATCTTGCTTAATTCGTTTGGGGGTTCAAACCTTAACCAATTGACCCCAAATTTCGACCATAGAATAAATTAATGGCCCAAAATAATTCTATGCAATTAGATTTTCGTTTTGCCCATGCTTTTACCTATAACCACTATATTGGACATTAATATATATTAGTATATTAAAGGGGGTGAATGAATATGAAAAAGATTTATAATTAAATCTTTGGGGGAATATTCAAGAGAGGCAATATATGTTAATTTCAAGAGTCATAACTCACCATATTATTCTCTTTTAATGTTTATTGTCACATAAGAGGAGAGAGAAAGGGAAGATGGTTATTCTCTCATTAACTAACTCAATTCCACATTATTACTCATTTCTTGTCCCGAAAAGCCATAAAAACTCTAAATTAATATAATCCATTTATTATCTTTCAGTAATGGTCATTTTGCAATGTTAGACTCTAATTAACATACTAGTTGAGATATTTGTGCAAAATCTCATTCATTGAAATGAATGTGGGTCAAATATAATTCAAACCAATAAGTATTGCTCAATTTCAACATTGAGGACAAAGAGGATAGAAAAGGTAGGAAAATGTACGGAAAAGGGACAAAAAGGATATGAAGGAAATAGAAATATTGAAAATGGGTTAAATTGCAAATAAACCCAAGATTTTAGTATGTTTCACTCTCCCTCTCTAGAAACTAAAGGGACAAGTATTACATAATTTTTTGAACGGGATAGAGAGAATGAGAAGTCAGGGTCTAGGTGTGAACATTGCTCCTTCCCAATCTTTCTCAAGGTAGAACATAAAAGGAGTGCCACTAGCCATTGATCTAATGGTCACGCCCAATGTGACACATCAAAGGAGCATGGGATATCCAGCACATTAGTCAGTATATCATCTATTCAGTTTCCAAAATAGGAAACACATAGTTATTGTAAATAGGCCCCTCTCCCTTTATGATTTCCTATAGGTCAATAGAGATTTTCCTTTGCTATGAAACTTGGAGGGAATCTCACCAAAGTCAATCCCAACTTATATCTAATTTTTGGGATTTATTGGGATAATTTTAATAGTCGAAACTTGCCTTTCAAGTACTCTTAATATCAATTACTCCTATCACCTAGAAAGTCATTTCCTTCTCAAATTCTAGATTCATCTTATTTTCCTTATTACCTTTAAGTATTACAAAAATCAAATCTAAATGTCCTTATTTGGTGCGTACAACTTACATGTCAAGCCCGGATTAGATAGTTACTCCATTCTTATCTAAAACACCACATATCTTATTTTCTTTTGGAAACTTGCTTATTAATCCCTATTTTGATTATCTAACAATTCACAAATCCATTATTCTTCATTTATACATGATTTCCTTTTATTTTTAAAACTTGTGCCACCAAGACTTATCTGTAAAGTAAATAGACTCCTAGGCTGTTATAACCTCCATTTTCCCCTAATTATGTAATAAACATGTAATTCTCCTTTTCATAATGAATGGAATACATGCTTTCTTTATTGTTTTAATTAAAAGAATTTCGTGTGCAAATATCCTTGTTGATTGTTAAATGGGCCTTATTGGCTATTGGGCCCAAAAATAATAAAGGATAGAGGAAAATACAAATGATAATTAATTAACAAAGAAAAGGAGAATAAAGAGAGAGAGAGGTGGAAACCTCTAGAAGGCAATGGGATTTTTCATACCTTTAGGGTTCCTTGAGGACCAAGGGACTCGAGATAATAAGATAATAGCAAATGAAAAAGGAACATGAATTAATTTTGAATTAATTGATGGTTAACTTGGGAGTGAAGGAAACCTTTTCATCCGTTGGAATTTTATTCCCAAATTTAATATACAGTTAGATAACGTAAGGATGGAGTTTCCCCTAAAATTTGAGGGGAAAATGTTAATCGAGGAGAGATAAATGTTTTTTCCAAGTTATCATGTCAAAACACCTTTTTAATTGATTTTTGGGATAATAGGATTTCAGGGGGAGATGACGGCCATTGGATGACCCGCGTGGTCTAGGGGACCACGTATCCAACTATAGATGCTCATCATCTACCTCGAATCATAGTAGGATTGGGGGAGAATTGGGAATTCAATTTCCCAAAGTTTGAGATGATAATTAGAAGATCTAGCTAGACCATCAACTTCGGGAGACTTTTCCAAAGGATCTAGACTCTGGTTTCTAACGCTGCCATCGACGAGGGAAGAAGTTCCCAATTTTTGGGACTCCCAGACCTAGCCCTATATAAGGGAGGGTATTCGGGAGTACCAGCAAACCTAGAGACGATCCCAATCGCCGCGAAGTGTGACGATGAGTTGAAGGGTGAGTTCAAATGCAAGTTTCGACCTAGCCTACCCCCCTCTGCAACTGACGAGCCACGGTAGAGTTTCAACGACTCATTCGCAGTGAAGGTCAGGTTGGATTGGGCAATTAAGCGGTGCATCAAGTTTGAGCAATGGAGGCGGATCTTTCAGGTGTCTCCGTTTCACTGCTGGTGCCTGGAGCTCAAAGTCAACCGGAGAATTGATCGCAATCCGTCGAGCAGACGGAGGTAGACGACGATCAACAACCGTCTGATCACGGTCCACTGTGATCTCGGACTAGATTCAACGAACAAGGACAGAAGCGGTTGTTTTAGGTGTGCGCAATGAGAAGGGTCCGATCCAGGGAGCAGATCACTGGTCCACTGATCTGACGGCTAGCATTTTTTCAGGTAATATCTATCTCATCTAATTAATTCAGAAAAAGGCTTTTTTCTACAAAAATCATAGAAATAAATAGAAAACTCGGATGAAGAAACTTAATACATGAAAGTTGATCATAAAAATGCAAGGAATAAGTTAAAAATAGTTAGAAGGCCTGAATCTGTATCTTTTTGCAAGTGTATTATTTTGATGAAAAAGATAAGAAAATTTGGTTAGAAACCCTAATTGATGATAGAAAATGATTTAAGGAGTAGTAATAGGTTAATTTGAGTATTATTAACATGTTATGAGATAATGTTAGATCTTAACCTATTTTAGATGGTTAATTGCATGGTTTAGGGTTTTAAACCTAATATGATGGGTAATGCACTTACAACCCTAAATAGGGGAAAAGGAAAGAAAAGAGTATTTAATTCGAAATTAGGGTTTTATGTTGTAAAAAGATGATCTTAGGGTCTTTTATGAAAGATAGATGAGATGATAAGGTTTTGTGAGTAATTTTGTATAATTAGGGTTTAAGGATGTAAAAGTATGACAAAACCCTAATTGCAATTGAAACCCTAAAAAGGACTAGGAACCCTAGGATGCGAGTTAGGTTTAATAGAGCTTGTTAGCATGATCAATGATAGGAGATTGTATGCATGTTTCAGGATTACCTTGTGTGCTTGCTTGATTACTGGGTTTCTTTCTTAGTTGGATTATTTCTGCACTCAAGTCAGCCTGACAGGTATGTGGGTAATTATGGTTAATAACATTAGTTTTCCGAAGGTTTTCCAGATGATTAATCGCATTGGATGCAACCTATCAGTTTGGATGTTCATACTTGCTAATTATAAAGTCACTATGATTATCCCAATTATGATATAAGTGTGTATTCTTGCACCTACATGCCACCCTAATGGATGATGCAAAAAGGTCAAGCCCAAGAGGGAAGACCCATGGGCACCATGAGTGGTGACCCCAGACACCAAGCTCAGGATAGAGAAGGTGGTCTTTATTGCATGACTAATGGGCACCATGAGAGGTGACCCCAGGTACCAAGCTCAGGATGGAGAAGATGGCCTTAAGTCAATGGCTAAAGATAAACCCTAAAGGGGGTACTCCAGGGTTAGGGCAAAAGCGGTGGAGTTTGACACATTGAACTCGTAAATTGAATTGTTAATTAACTTGATTGTGATAATTAGGTTGTTAGCCTTATGTGTGATATTTTGGTTGTCCCCACATACTCGCATATTCATATATGTTGACCAACGTTTTGTTTGTTGGCGTTTTAGGTACAACTCTGAAAAGAACAAACAGTAAAGTGACACATTGTAAAAATAAGAAATAAAGTACAAGGAGGATTTGATAGAATAAAATCAAGCTATGGATAGTAGTAGATATCCAATATTTTTAAAAGGTATGCAAAGTTTTATTTTATACCAGCTTTTAGTACAGTTTGGTAGAATTTTATAATTATTACTGATTATTTGTCGAACCTTTGATTTGGTTTGTTGGGATAACGGCTCTGACCTCTTGGTCTCCCTTATGTGGGGGTTATTGAGAGGCGGGGTCATTACATTTGGTATCAGAGCATCAGTTCTTCATTTAATCTTTAGTAATTATTAAATTTTACAAATTCCATAGAACTGAGGGAGTTATTAGAGGATTTTCCGAAATACAAAGGTGTCTATAAAAGGATCACATTCGGGGGCTGGAAATATTTTCCTCTGCACTACTAGTCGGAATACGAGGACTCCCAAATATGTCTGATTGCCTGGCCAATGTCTTAGGATCTGACTCAAAATAAGATACCTTTAGGACTCTCTCATCTTGTTCGTCCCTTCTCAACTCAAATTATGTTAAGTATTTTAAGTATTAGGGTTTCCTATCTCTTCCTCACCATCTTGAGGTATGGGTAAGACTAATAAGGTTTAAGGAATCCTCCACCAAATTAATAAAAGATACGTAATTAAGATGTCATCGACATAAGTATAATTAGTTAAGTATAGGCTCAAGGTATGCTTGTATGCTTATGTAGATGGCTTGTGTGAATATTGTTGTTATCCCGGATGCCACCAATGGTGGTGGGCCCTCCCGTATGGGGAAGGGGTCTTTCGAGAAAAGGAGGAGGAACCATGGTAGCGAATCCTAAAAGAAGAGGAAGAGACCAGAAGAAGTTGAAGGCGAGATCCCCAACCCTGATCTGATACCCTACGAAGACCTGGAGAAGGAACAGGAAGAGGAACCTATGTACAAGGAAGAAGCCCAGATGGAGGAGGACCAGTCTGGTGGTCCAAAACTGACCATTGTGGTTCACACCACTTATGTTGTATCGATGGAGTAGCAGAAGTGGCTGACGGAGGCCATTAGTGCTTTAGCCCTCCGAGACATTGCCAGAGGTGAGAATGGTGAGCCACTTCATATTCATCCTCGACTGGGAGCCACCATGTTGGACTTCGTCAAGCTGAACGTCGAGAAGTTCTGGGGAGAAGATAAGTCTGAAGTGGTCGACAAGGCAGAAGCTCTGCTGCTAGCTGTTGAGAATGGATTATGTATTCTCAAAGTGCATCCCAACAAGAAGGTTATGTTTGTTGTTCACCTCTTGGAAGGAGCAGCCAAGATATGGTGGGAGAACCATATCACGGGAAGATACCTAAGCGAAGAACCAATGGAATGGGCCGACTTTAATACCATTTTCATTGCCAGATTCATCCCCATCTCAACCAAGAAGGAGAAGGAGCGAGATTTCACCAACATGACTCAAGGAAGCTCGTCAGTTGCGGACTTTGGTCACAAGTTCCGCATCCTAGAACATTTCAAGCATATGATGGATGAATAGAGGAGGGTGGACCACTTCATAGAGCATATGCACCCTGCCATCAAACCTCATGTGATGGCTAGTAAGCCGAAGACCTTCTATGAAGACTACAACACTGCCTTGGACATGGAAAGGACGGTGATGCTTGCTCAGAACCCCTCCAAAGGATACCTGGGTTTCACTGAAGGAGCTCAGGGGAAGAAGAATGAGCATAAGAAGGGGAAAGGGTGCAACCACAACAAAGGAAAGCATGGACACAAAGGCAAGCCACGGGGTGAAAATCACTTTCAGAAGTGTCGCACTTGCAGATGGACACATCCTGGGAAGTGCCTCTTTAAGAAGAAGGTGTCTTTCTAGTGTCAGCAAGAGGGACACTTCATCTCCAACTACCCTCAGCCTGACCCAAGAGGACCTTTGGGGTCACAACTAGTGGCATCACAATCGGTAGCTGCAGCACCCCCAGCAGGAGCACCAGCTGGAGGACCCCCTGCTGGAGACAGGAGGCCAGCTAAAGTGTTTGCCATCGACAATGAAGAAGCTCATGTGAATGCTAATAGGATGATCGAGAGTAATAACCCATAGAGTTTTATTTTAGTTAGTAGACCATGTAGTAGTTTTTCTAATATGGTATGAACTATGTAGGCTTGCTGGAAGTCATGGGATAAAATGTAAAAGAACTTTTTTATTCTGGTTCTACTAATACTTTTATTTCGAGAAATCTGGCAACTATGCTTTGTTTGGACATCAAGGATTTAGGTTATGTTTTGGATGTTACAACCCCGAGTGGTTGTATCTATACATCTCTTTTGAAAACCTTTGTCTTGCCAGTTAGGTATCTAAACCATGACCTTCCCACTAACTTCATCCTCCTCGATATGAATGATTTTGATGTAATCATCAATATGGATTGGCTTTACACCTACAGAGCCCAGATTGACTGTTGAGAGAAGAAGATCCTTATTAGAAAACCTGGCCATCCACACTTCACCATTCAAGGAAGGAAGGATGTGATGACCAACCTTTATGTGTCAGCCTTGAAAGTCGAACAGATGATATCCAAGGGTTGTCGAGCCTACCTAGCCGTAGTTACCAAACCTTAAGTTAAGGGGTGATCCTTAGAGGAGATAGAGGTGGTTCGGGAGTATGCGGATGTGTTTCCGAATGATCTACCAGGGATTCCCCCAGAAAAGGAGGTAGATTTCTCCATCGAGTTAGCTCCCGGGACTAATCCTATATCTAAGGCACCCTATAGTATGTCCCCTGCAGAGTTGCTTGAGTTGAAAACCCAGTTGTACGAGTTGTTAGATAAAGGATTTATCCGACCTAGTACATCGCCATGGGCAGCACCAATCCTCTTTGTGAAGAAGAAGGATGGGTCGCTTCAGATGTGTATTGACTATCAGATGATCAACCAGGCAACCATTAAGAACAAGTACCCCTTGCCTAGAATAGATGACCTATTTGACCAACTCAAATTGGCTCGAGTCTTTTCCAAGATTTATTTGAGGTCAGGTTACAACCAGGTGAGAGTAAGAAGTGAGGATATACCTAAAACGGCTTTCTGAACCCGATACGACCACTATGAGTTTGTGGTCATGCCGTTTGGGTTGTCCAATGCACCCAGTGTCTTTATGAACCTTATGAACAGTGTGTTCCAACCTTTCCTTGACTCTTTTGTGATAGTGTTCATAGATGACATCTTGGTGTACTCCGATGATCTAGCCCAACACTGTGACCACTGGGTAGAGTCCTTGATATCTTGAGAAAGCAAAAGTTTTCCAAAAGTTCTCGAAATGTGAGCTTTGGATAGACCAAGTCATGTTTCTCGGATACATCATCTCAGGAGGAACGATCACCATAGATCCAACCAAAGTGTTGATAGTTTGAGACTGGCCTACACCGAAGAACCCCTCTGAGATTTGCAGCTTCTTAGGGTTGGCCGAATACTACCGTCACTTCATCAAGGATTTCTCAAAGACTGCTTTGTCACTGACCATGTTAATCCGGAAGGATGTGAAGTTTGTGTGGTCTGACGTATGTGAAGCTCGCTTCTAAGAGATGAAGGAGAAGCTGACCACCACCCCTATGTTGACTCTACCTTCCGACAATGAGGTTTTCATGATATTCATCGATGCTTCCAAGATGGGACTTGGCTGTGTGTTGGAACAGAATCAGCATGTGGTTGCATATGCTTCCCGACAGCTCAAGCCCAATGAGGTTAATCGACACATGACCTATAGTTAGCTACCATTATCCATGCCTTGAAGATATGGTGACAGTACCTGTATGGTGCTACCTTCGAGATCCTCACCAACCATAAGAGTTTGAAGTACTTGCTGACATAAAGAGACCTGAACCTACGATAACAACAATGGATGGAGTATATGAAGGATTATGACTTCACCATCGCCTATCATCCTGCTAAGGTGAATGTCATAGCAAATGCCTTGATTCGAAAATAGCTCAGGTTTGCAGCTTTTTTGTCCAGTCAGTGGAAGAGTTTGGAGGAGCTGGTGGAGTGGACCCCAAAACTGCTTGAAGATCGAGTTTGATTGGCCAATATCCAGATCCAATATAAGTTGTTAAGAGAGATCATGGTAGCACAGTTGGTCAGTGGAGAGCTCAATAAGATGAGGGGTTTGATGAAGAAGCCACAAACTCATCTCTCAGTGGGAGTAGACGGAGGGATCAGATTCGAGAATCGAATATGGGTTCCTATGGATTCATTGATAAGGGAGTGTATCTTGCAAGAGGCTCATGGTTCAAAGTACATGGTGCACCCGGGAACTACCAAGATGTTTAAGGACCTGTAGAGGTTTTTCTGGTGGCCAGGAATGAAAAGAGACATTGCGGCATGTGTGGCCAACTGTCTTACATGACAGATGGTGAAGGCTAAACACCAATGACCCAGTGGACTTCTACAGTCGATAAAGATTCCAGAATGGAAATGGGAACCGATCACCATGGATTTTGTGGTGGGTCTACCCCAAACCAAGAAGGTTCATGATGCGATATGGGTTGTGGTAGATCGTCTTACAAAGTCAGTACACTTCCTTTCCATAAAGACCACTTCTAAGGTGTCAGGCCTAGCTGAGATGTATATTAGAGAGATAGTGTGTTTGCATGGATTACCCAATTCGATCATCTTCGATAGAGACACAAATTTTACTTCCAAGTTATGGAAGCAATTTCAAGAAGAACTTAGTACCAAGTTGAAGTTTAGTACCGCTTATCACCCCCAGATGGATGGTTAGATAGAAAGAACGATCCAGACATTAGAAGATTTGTTGAGAGCTTGTGTGCTCGATTGGGGCGGCTCATGGGAGCAGTACTTTCTTTTAGCCGAGTTTTCCTACAACAACAGCTACCAAGCCAGTATCGGGATGCCTCCATATGAAGCTTTGTACGGGAGACCATGTCGATCACCACTTCACTGGGATGATGTTGGTGATAGGACCCTGTTGAGGTCAGATGAGCTCCAAGTGTATGTTGATATAGCTGCTTTGATCAAGCAAAGGATAAAGAGAGCCCAGGATTGACAGAAGTCGTATGCTGATGCAAAGCGGACTGACATGCATTTCACTGTAGGAGAGCATGTGTTTTTGAAAATCCGACCACTCCGAGCTATAGCCAAGAATAGAGGAAAGTTGAGTCCCCGATATGTGGGTCTATTTGAGGTGTTAGAACACATTGGTGAAGCTGCATATCATTTGGTGTTACCCCCTCAGTATAGTATGATGCATGATGTGTTTTATGTGTCCAATCTGAAGCAATATGTGCAAGATCCAAGCCATGTGTTGAGCATTGAGCCTATAGAGCTTCAAGGGAATCTGACCTATCCTGAGTCACCTTTGCGGATTCTAGATACCAAGGTGAAATAACTCAGACGTAAGAATATAGAGATGGTATAATTTCTTTGGAAGCACCATGGAGAGGATGAGGACACATGGGAGATGAAGATGGACATGGAGAAAGCATATCCTGACTTGTTTGTTTGATTGTTGAATTTTGGGGCAAAATTCCTAAAAGGAGGGGAGGATGTTATAACCTCCATTTTTCCCTAATTATGAAATAAACATGTAATTCTCCTTTTCATAATGAATGGAATACATGCTTGCTTTATTGTTTAAATTAAAAGGATTTCGTGTGCAAATAGCCTTGTTGATTGTTAAATGGTCCTTATTGGCTATTGGGCCCAAAATAATAAAGGATAGAGGAAAATACAAATGATAATTAATTAACAAAGAAAAGGAGAATAAAGAGAGAGAGGTGGAAACCTTTAGAAGGCAACGAGATATTTTCCAATGGGATTTTTCATACCTTTAGGGTTCCTTGAGGACCAAGGGACTCGAGATAATAAGATAATAGCAAAGGAAAAAGGAACATTAATTAATTTTGGATTCATTGATGGTTAACTTGGGAGTGAAGGAAACCTTTTCATCCATTAGAATTTGATTCCCAAATTTAATATATAGTTAGATAATGCCAGGATGGAGTTTCCCCTAAAATTTGAGGGGACAAAGTTAATTGAGGAGAG
Source organism: Alisma plantago-aquatica (assembly GCA_963693085.1). Lineage (NCBI taxonomy): Eukaryota > Viridiplantae > Streptophyta > Magnoliopsida > Alismatales > Alismataceae > Alisma > Alisma plantago-aquatica. Next base: position 653,796,925 of record OY856411.1, read on the forward strand.
AGAAACGATTTTTCCAAGTTATCATGTTAAAACACCTTTTTAATTGATTTTTGGGATAATAGGATTTTAGGGAAGATGATGGTTGTTGCATGACCCACGTGGTCCAAGGGACCACGGATCCAACGGTAGCTACTCATTGTCTACCTCAAATCATAGTAGGTTTGGGGGAGAATTGAGAATTCAATTTCCCAGAGTTTGAGATGATAATTCGAAGATCTAGCTAGACCATCGACTTCGGGAGACTGTTTTGAAGCATCTAGACCCCTGTTTCTAACGCTGCCGTCGATGAGGGAAGAATTTCCCAATTCGTGGGACTCCCAAACCTATCCCTATAAAGGGAAGGTACTCGGGAGTACCAGCAAACCTAGAGATGATCCCAATCACTGCGGGGCATGACGATGAGTTGAAGGGTGAGTTCAATAGCGAGTTTCGACGTAGCCTACCCCCTGCAACCGACGAGCCACGACAGAGTTTCAATGACTCATTCATGGTGAAGGTCAGGTTGGATTGGGAAATTGAGCAGCGCATCAAGTTTGGGCGATAACGGCAGAGCTTCCGAGTGTCTCTGTTTCTGTACTGGTGGCCTAGAGCTCGAAATCAACCGAAGAGTTGACTACAGTCCGTCGAGCAGTTAAGGGTAGATGATGATCAACAGCCGCCTGATCGTGGTCCACCATGATCTTGGGCTAGATCCAATGAACGAGGATAGGAGCAGCTATTTTAGGTGCATGCGACGAGAAGCGTCTAATCTAGGGAGCGGATCACCGGTCCACTAATTTGACAACTAGCATTTTTTCAGGTAATATCTATCTCTGCCAATTAATTCAGAAAAAGGCTTTTCCTTGCAAAAATCATAGAAATAAATACAAAACTCGGATGAAGAAACTTAATGCATGAAAGTTGATAAAAATTGCAAGGAATAAGTTAAAAATATTTAGAAGGCCTGAATTTATATCATTTTGCAAAAATATATTATTTTGATGAAAAAGATAATAAATTTTGGTTAGAAAGCCTAATCGATGATAGTAAATGATTTAAGGAGTGGTAATAGGTTAATTTGAGTATTATTAATCTGTTATGAGATAATGTTAGATCTTAACCTATTTTATATGGTTAATTGCATGGTTTAGGGTTTTAAACCTAATATGATGGGTAATGCACTTACAAATCCTAAATAGGGGAAAAAGGAAAGAAAAGAGTATTTAATCTGAAATTAGGCTTTTATGTTGTCAAAAGATGATCTTAGGGTCTTTTATGAAAGATATATGAGATGATAAGGGTTTGTGAGTAATTTGTATAATTAGGGTTTAAGGATGTAAAAGTACGACAAAACCCTAATTGCAATTGGAACCCTAAAAAGGACTAGGAACCCTAGGATGCGAGTTAGGTTTAATAGAGATTGTTAGCATGATCAATGATAGGAGATTGTATGCATGTTTCAGGATTACCTTGTGTGCTTGCATGATTACTGGGTTTCTTGCTTAGTTGTATTATTTCTACACTCAAGTCAGCCTGACATGTATGTGGCTTATTATGGTTAATCGCATTAGTTTTCCGAAGGTTTTCCAGATGATTAAGCGCATTGGATGCAACCTACCAGTTTGGATGTTCATACTTGCAAATTATAAAGTCACTATGATTATCACAATTATGATATAAGTGTGTATTCTTGTACCTACATGCCACCCTGATGGATGATGCAAAAAGGTCAAGCCCAAGAGGGAAGACCCATGGGCACCATGAGTGGTGGCCCCAGACACCAAGCTCAGGATAGAGTAGGTGGTCTTTATTGCATGATTAATGGGCACCATGAGAGGTGACCCTATGCACCAAGCTCAGGATGGAGAAGGTGGCCTTAAGTCAATGGCTAAAGAGAAACCCTAAAGGGGGTACTCCAGGGTTAGGGCAAAAGCGATGGAGTTTGACACATTGAACTCATAAATTGAATTATTAATTAACTTTATTGTGATAATTAGGTTGGTAGCCTTATCTGTGTTATTTTGGTTGTCCCACATACCGGCATATTCATATATGCTGACCGACGTTATCTTTGTCGAAATTTTAGGTACAACTCTAAAAAGAACAAACAGTCAAGTGACACATTGTGAAAATAAGAAATAAAGTGCAAGGAGGATTATATAGAATAGAATCAAGTTGGGGATTCAAGTAGATATCTAAAGTTATCAAAAGGTATGCAAAGTTTTATTTTATACCAACTTTCAGTATAGTTTGGTAGAATTTTATAATTATTACTGATTATTTGTCGAACCTTTGATCCGGTTTATTGGGATAACGGCTCTGACCTCTTGGTCTCCCTTAAGTGGGGGTTACTAATAGGCGGGTCATTACATGGGCCTCACTTGGTCCATGGGTTGCACCTATACCACAAATTGGATGGATTTATTATTTTATCAATTATAATTATGTAATTTTCTTATCAAATCAAGTATTATATTCATAGAATTCAAATTTACAAAATTTGAGGATCTTACAGGGTCACACAGATAAGATGCAATGGGAAAGGAGTTTAATTATGGACTCAATTTAATGATATTATTAAAGTGTTTATGTAATCAAACTAAAAAATAATGGCAATCTCGTTCAGTGATTGGGAATCTAGTCACTGACGGGAGAGTCCACTCGACCACTGGACAATATCATTTGCAGTTAATAGGACCTACTAGTCAAATAGGAGAATCTAGTCGACCGACTGATTCATATCAACCAATTAGATTGGATCAAATGGTTAATGATAGATGTGGTTATGCCATTAATCATTTTATTAAAATCCAATGTTATTATGCCACTAACCACAAGCTAACAGACTAAGTTGATAGTCAAGTTTACCAGGTGGTTGTACTTAGCCAACAAGCTAGTAGACCGACTAGATATTCTAGTCGGCCCACTAGCTATGTGCAACCATAGTCCAGCCAAGAAACTTGACCCTTCATCTTTTGGTAGTTTTTGAAACACTAGCCCTACCACTTCTATATAAAGGGGGATGTCCAAAGCTATCAAAACACTTCTCATTCACGTTGCGTTAACCTGAGAGCCTAGAATCTTACATGTAAAAGGGAGAGATAGCAAGGAAGACGAAAGTTAATGGTCTATGCAAAAAGGGGTTGTTCCTTTCCACCAACTCAAGCATCCCAACATGGAGTTCACGATGGTCTACACGAACTATGTAGAGGTGCATAAGCTTCAATACTGTGTTAGGAGGACGTCATCAACCACCATTTGTGTGTTGCTCAAGAAGGAAGCAAGTCTATGTGCAAGGATAGTCATTGGATAGCTCCCAGAAATGGTATATCTTGCATCGTCTTTCCTAATATATCATTGTTGATGCAATATTCTAGTTAGGAAATATATGAAGAACTTTTGTTTCTACTTTCTTTCTCTAGGCTCCATATTTCCCAACAGTGGTATCAGAGCCACGTCAATTTACGATGTATTAGGATTCAACCGATACAATCAGATTTTATATCATTTATTTTGTTGTATATGATGCCAAAATTTAAATGATTAATATGCATATCCTATTGAATACCACATACACTATAGAATGTCCAATATATATATATAGGGCTCATCTTTAATACCCACGCGGGTAGCCTAATTTTTCGCTACTTGCCCATCCAAAAGAGTTACTATATGGTACACAAGAGTAACTCTAAGATCAACAGAGTAACTATGTGGTACACACGAGTAACTCTAAGACCAAAAAAGTAACTGCGTAGAAAATATACAGTCAGCAAATATATGAACGAGTTTTTCGATTTTGGGGGGGGGGGGGCAAATGATATTATTTTTGGATGAAATTTTTTGGGGAGCTAGATAAAATGCTCCTCTACAATTGTGGAAAAAAAGTAATATATATATGTATATATATATATACATAGTCAGGCTAGAATACACTCTCAAGTGTATTGATCACACCGTACACCCCAATGGTGTTTGCCTATGTATAGCATATTTTTACAAAATCTAATCCATTGATCTTCATTGTTGTAGTAATAATAGGCCCTAAACAAAATTTGAGCTCATTTGGATGAGTGTAGGCCACTCATTCAAGGACACCAAAATCGACGCACATAACTAATTTGAAAGACACAGTTTTTGTCTCCTTTATATGCATGACCGATAACTATCCAAATGAGCCTAAATTTATTATGTAAAATGTGTTAAACTATTTAAGAAGATCAACGGTTTATATTTTCAAAATAATTGCTACATCATGGAAAACAATTGAGGTGTATAGCGTCTCTGGTATACTCGAGTGTATTTTAGCTTCTCTCTCTCTCTCTCTCTCTCTCTATATATATATATATATATATATATATATATATTCACTACTATTAAAAGAGTGAATACTTTTCATTAATTATAGTTATACCATCGGCCAATCAGAATGCACTATTTTCAAAATGGTAGACTCTCCTTAACTTCTTCTTTCTCTCCTTTCTTTGAGGATTTTACTCCCATTTCAATACTCTTCCCCCTTTTCCCCCACGCCACGATCCTCTACACCTCTACCTTCCCCACTCTCTCCTACTTTCTAAAAAAATTCAAAACCTTCCCCACAATAAGCCACGTACTTCGTGATTATGGTGATATGATCAATTATATCACAACCATCTCATGTTAATTTTGAAACGTGTTGTTACATAGGTCGAGAATACTCCACTACTTCCTCAATCCGTTTCCAGTTATAGCGAAGAATATGGATGGACATATTACTCATTCTTCTCTTTGCCATTCTTTTCTCTTCCATCTCATTCTTGAAAACCTATCCATCTTTTTTTTGTTTCACGACCCACTATTTTCACGTTGCAACTGTAACCCACACTACACGCAACTTCAGATCAAAACCTACTCATCTCACCATCACTCTACTTTTTCCTTAGTGTTATCTGGCCAATCCCATGTCCACCACCATTATCAGTTACCAGAAGTGCCATTAGAACAATAGTGATGATAAGAGAGGTGGAATGAGTAGTTTGTTAAGCAAAAAGGTGTTATAGCGGATTGGAAGGCATCCATTCTTAGTTGCAAAAGCCAAACAGTTGTACGCATGTATGAGAAGTTTGTTTTTTCATTAGTTCATACATTTGCAATCATACATTCAAGCAAGACTAGACTTCAGGAAGCTCAATTACCGTGTGATGTATTTGGTCATTTGTGCATCAACAACCCACTGCATTTTGGTCATTCTTCAAATTAAAAGCACTCATCAAAGTTGACGTGAATACAGTGCTTATGTCAACTTCATGTTTGTATCCTTTGTACTAGATGATTAGTAACTAATTCTTCAGGATCCCACACAAACAACCCAGAGAAAATCAACTGCCACGTAGGCACACACCACACTACCTGCGGAACTGCGAGCCCTGGGCAATCTTACTTGAGTAGTACTTGGGCGAGCTAATTGCACAGGTGAGCATCTAGACAAGATGGCTGTGAAACCACTCAGGATTCCATTGTGAAGGCCTCACGGCTTGTAGCTCACTACTTGTGTCATATCACTATGTTGTGGATTCCTGATAGTGGGGCTAATCACGAGCAAAAACACATGGTGCATGCCTGACGCAGACGTAGTACAATGTTGCATCAAGAAATTGAAGCAACAGAATAAATCAAATCTTTGCTTGAATACTACACAAACTATGATCGAATTTCTTATTTCACTAATCGTTGACTCATCACCATAAGTGTTACCTTACATTCATGTCTGACAACCCGAAGGTGTTCAAGCTTCCTAGGTTGAACCCATACCATATGAACCAAAGTAGAAGATGTCAAAGGAAGATGAGATTCACATTGTTTCCACAAGGCATGACGTTCACCCGTTTGTGGATCAAAACCAATGCAACCTATAAAAATCCCATCCAAAGCCTGAGTAAGTGACATATTGAATATACTACCTCTACTCCACAATCAATATCTAACACAACTGACAATTGCATCCCTTTCTTAGAGGCATTGGATTAACTGCAACTCATTTTAGTTGTGGATTGTGTTAGACATTGATGAAACATATATGCAACAGAAGTTGATGTACTATTTTTGAGACACACACATTAAGGTATATATGGTTGCATTAAATGATTTTTGGTTTTACAATTGACATAACTACTGAATTCAACTGGTTGATCACTTGGTTTGTTGACATTCGTTCACATGTGCAAATGGAAGAGCTATTGGTACAACTTGCATGCCATGGTGAAGGATGGAGAGACCAAGAACATGTATTGAAAACCTAGTTCAATAAACTCTAGATGTACATAGATCAAATTCAAAGTGTTAATATTTCAAACGAGAGGATACGACGAATTCGACAAAAGAACAAGACGAGAAGAAAAGAGAACGATCACACAACCAAAACACATAATTTATGTAGTTCGGTCGGATGACCTACTCCATGGACCACGGGAGGGGGTGAGATTTCCACTATATGAGAGAAATATTACAAAGAGGAGCACTCTCGAAAGAGGCAGAGTACACCCTGAGTACGATGGTTGTCGTCTAAATAGAAAATAGGATGATTACAAACCCTAACCAGAGCGTATATATTTATAGATGTAGAACCGTAATAGGATTCCTATTCGGATTCGGAAAATAGCCCATAACATACCACGGGGTGCTTCGCCCCCCCCCCCCCACATGTTAATCGGGTCGGCAAAGATCCATTTAATTTTGGGACCAGATCTACAATCGAATCAACATATTTCTTCAAGGCACATAACAATCTCCACCTTGACTTGAAGTATGTAGCTCTCTAAAAAAGAATAATAGAAGATCTCTCTCCTCCTCTAGCCCCTAAGGCATCATTGTAGGTTGTATAGACTAACCAAGTCCAAACAATGTCTAAACTTAGAAACTGTCAACGGCTATGTCATCATATCAGCAAGATTTTCTTTGCTTGCAATCTTCTTCACCACCATCTTCCCCAATGCTATTACCTCTCTGATTACTTGACATCGATGTGCTTTGTCCTTTCATGAAACATCTGATCTTTTGTAAGGTGAATTGCACTTTGACTATCACAGTAGATTACCTTTGTCTTCTAAAGAATACAAAATTCAGCACACAGTCCTCTAAGCCAAGTAGCTTCTTTTATGGCTTCTGTCAATGACATGTTCAAATTTAGTAGTAGACAATGCAACTGTGGGTTGTAATGTAGCTTTCCAACTTACAACACAACCACCAAGAGTAAACAGATATCCCATAAGAGAATGCATTTTATCACGGTCATTTGTAAAGTCAGAATCAACATAACCAACAAGCATCTCTATGCTCTTGATGAATCCAAGGCATGTAGAAGATGTACCCTTAAGGTACCTAAGAATGTAGTTGACTTCTTGTCAATGTAGCTTTCCTGGATTGGACATATATTTTCTCACCATACTAACTGCTTGTGTTATGTCTAGACGCGTACAAATCATAGCATACATGATGCTACCAACTGTAATGGAATAGGGAACACGAGACATGTAGCTTTCATCCTCTTCATATTGTGGCGACTCACTAGATGAGAGCTTCTTGAACTGATCATCTAAAGAAATTGATACCGGAGATGCATCAGATATAGAGATACGTTGTAGAACTGTCTTCACATACTTCTCCTGACTGAGAAGTAATCTTCTATCTTTGTGGTTTCTAATAATTTCCATCCCCGGAATTTTCTTTGCTATTCCCAAGTCTTTCATTTTAAATTTGCCACTAAGTAACTACTTCAGACTGTGGATTTTATAAGTATCCCTTGCTCCAATCAACATGTCATCAACATATAGCAAGAGGCAAATAAGTGACTCATCAAGAAGTTTCTTCAAGTAGACAAAAACGTCATATCTTCTACTAGAATATCCATGCTTGACCATGAAAGAATCAAATCTACGATACCAATGACGTGGGGATTGCTTCAAGCCATAAAGAGACTTCTTCAATAAGCACATATGATCCTTATTAGTAGTAGAAACATAACCTTCAGGTTTCTACATGTAGATATGTTCCTCTAAGTCACCATGGAGGAATGTGGTCTTCACATCAAGTTTCTCAAGCTCTAAATCATATCTTGCAACAAATGCCAATAAAAATATGATGGAGGTGTGTTTGACAACAGGAGAGAAAACATCATTGTAATCTATACCTTCCACCTAATTGTATCCTTTTGCAACTAACCACACTTTGAAACTTGCAGTAGTATCTCCAGGAACAACTTCCTTCCTTTTAAACACCCATTTGCATCCAACAATAATCTGTCCAGCAGGAGGATTTACAAGCACCCAAGTGTTGTTCCTTTGAAGAGACACCATCTCTTACTTCATAGTTGCAATCCACATGGGAGAATCTAGATTAGACACAACTTCAACATAGGTAGATGGTTCACCATAATCATTTGTTTCTTCAGCAGTAGCTAAGGCATATGCAACAACATAATCTGAATGCCTTGCAAGTGGTCTGATCTGTCTTCTTGGTCTCCCAGTAGCAATGATATATGTTTGTTCTTCAGGAGTGTCGTATTCACCATCATATGGATTTTCCTATGTAACAACAAGAGGTGATAGGATGTGTACACTAACTTCAAGCTCCACCTACTCTGTGGAACTCTGAGAACCTGTAACAAGAGAATTAACTCCATCTTGTTTTGCAGAAAACATGGCAGACTCATCAAAAGTGACATTTCCTTCAATCAAGAACTTTGATGAGTTTAGCTAAGTGCACCAGAATATGTATCCCTTCACACCATCAAGATAACCCAGAAAAAATACTTCTTCGCTCTAGGCTCAAACTTTCCTTCATTTGAATAGACATATGCAGGACAATAAAAAATATGTAAATTTGAATATTTTGCAGGATGACCAGACCAGACCTCTTCTGAAGTTTTGAAATGAAGTGGGGTAGAAGGAGAACGGTTGACAAGATAAGTTGTAGTAGAGATAGCTTCTATCGAAAAATCTTTGGTAAGACCTGCACTAATCAACATATAATGTGCATGCTCTAGAAGATTTCTATTCATATGTTCTGCAACACCATTTTGCTGAGGAGTATGCCTAACTGTGTGGTGTCTTGTAATGCCTTCAGATTGACAAAATGCGTTGAATTTAGAAGACCAAAACTCCATGCCATTATCCGTTCTTAGTGTATCGATGCTTCTTCATGTTTGATTTTCAATAAGCATATTCCACTTCTTAAAATGATCAAAAGCATCAGATTTATGCTTCAAAAAATACACCCAAACTTTCCTTAAGAAATCATTAATGAAAGTAAGCATGTATCTAGAACCACCCTTTGATGGAACTTGAGAAGGACCCCAGACGTCCGAATGGATATAATCAACTACTCCCTTTGTAGTGTGATTTGCAGTAGAAATATTGACCTTTTTCTGCTTGCCCATAACACAGTGCTCACATAAATCTAACTTTCCTATAGTGACATCTACAAGGAATCCTCTATTGCATAACAATTCAAGACCTTTCTGACTCATGTGTCCCAGTCTCATATGCCACAATTTGGTGGCATCCAAATCTGAAGTGGTTGAGGAAGAAACAACAATAGTTTCATCAGTCATAGTTTCACAAATCAATTTATAAAGGTTTCCAGGAATACATACTCTCTTTATTAGAACTTCATCTCCTTTGATAATGGATAAGATTCCATTCTCAACATGGTGTGGAAAACCATTAGCTTCAAGCAATCCAATACATATGAGATTTTTCTAGAGACCTTAAACATGATGGATGTTTGAGATAGTTCAGATGACTCCATCAAATATCTTGATACGAATTGACCTAATACCAATAGTCTTGGAAGTACTATCGTTTACTATGTTTACAATGCCTCCATCAAAGTTCTCATAAGAAGAGAATGAATCTATGTGTGGACACATGTGATGTGAATAGCCGAAGTCTAGAATCCAAGAAGTTTGAAAATGTATTGATGAGGAAGAAGATGATGAAGTCATAAGAACATAATCTGGACCTTCCCATGCTACATTAACATATGCATGTTGTTCTTGTTTTTCACTCTCCCTTTTCTTCTTATTCTGTAACTTGTAACATTCATCAACGATGTGTCCAATCTTCTTACAATATTTACAAAGCTTCTTGGTCTTTGACTTAGATCTATGGGCTTCCTTCTTGTTGTTTTCCTTTTCCTTTGTACGACCCCTCACCATAAGATCCTCTGATTGACTCCCTCTAGAAGAAGCAATTAGGTCTTTATCAACCATGGTCTTTGATAGTAACAAGGATATAACATCCTTCACCTTGATTGAAGATTTTCCTTAAAGAATAGTTTCACAAAATTGCTTGTATGAGGGGGGCAAAGAACATAACAAAATAAGGGTTTTATCTTCATCTTCGAGTTGAATATCTATGTTTTCTAGATCTATAATAATAGAAGTAAACTATCGATGTGATCATGAATAGAAGTACCTTCCACCATATGCAATAGGTAGAGACGATGTATGTGATAGAGTTTGGTTTGGAGAGACTTCGTCATATAGAGACCTCTGAGTTTCTTCCAAATCCCTACAGCAGTAGTTTCCTTGGAAACTTCAGCTAAAACCTTGTAGTCTAAGGATAAATGGATGACGGTAAGAGCCTTCTGGTCCATCACCTTCTTTTCTTCATCCTTCATAGTGGTTGGCATCTTCTCGATCCCTTTCAGAGCCTCAGAGACTCCTTGTTGAATAAGCACACCACACATTGTGATCTGCCACAATGTGAAATTGATTTTGCGATCAAACTTCTCGATCTTGTATAGACTCATCATTGTTCTGATCTCTAACATAGGCTATGATACCACTTTGTTAAGATTTCAAATGAGAGAATACGATGAGTTTGGTGGAAGAACAAGACAAGAAGAAAATAGAACGATCAAGCAACCAAAACACAAAATTTAGGTGGTTTGGTCATATGACCTACTCCACAGGAGGGGGTGAGATTTCCACTATGAGAGAGAAAGATTACAAGGAGGAGCATTCTCAAAAGAAGCAGAGTACACCCTTAGTATGGTGTCTGCCATTGATGGAGCTAGAACTTACACCAAAAGATTATTCTTCCAATGGAAGTCCTAATATGCACCAAAAACCCTAGAGAGTTGATGTCCTCACTAGGTTTACCTACAACTGGTGCTAGATAAATGCTCCAACCCCACAAGAGTGTGGAAGCCTTATCATAGCACAGATTTAGGATCGAACCCAAAGGACAACGTTAAGAATCTGAGTGTCTTTTTCTTGTTTCGTATCGATCTAAGTTAATCATCTAAGACCAGAAGTTTGATTTGAGTTATTTAACCTAAAACATGCAAAAGTAAAGGTAAGAATAAAAACTAGTTTAAGGATTAAAAACTAAGATTAGCAGATGATGATGGATCACTGGGGTGATGCGGGTATTCACCACCACTACACATGAATTGTACTTGTACCAAACGTAGCAAGACTTGTAAGCAGGACACATGGATGTTGTACAATACCGATGTCTTATAGGACAAGAGTAATGTATACATCCTTCACGGGTTGAGTAACTCTCATCCGGTACGTATCTACGTGTCAATGAAGATATGTAGTCTCCGAAGAGAAAATCTTACTCAACCTCGTGAAACGTGCATCGGAAAACTAACAAGCGAGCGATAATTACCAAATCGATTAGTATCCTTATAGACTATCCCTCTTTCGAGGATATAGCTATGAGAAACGTGAGAGTGTTGCAACGTCAGCCATTCCCGAACAAATGGTCAAGTAATTTGTACCACTCTCTCCTCAGAGTGTGTTCCTCGACCTGTCAAGGTCGCACTTTTGTACGTCAACTGATTCCATTTCATAGTACAAAAATACAACGATGGAGGTGAGTTTACTCCACTCCTTAGAAAGCGTTCCTAGATACCGAAACGGGTGCGCGGTGGATACATGCACCAGAAACCAAAACTAAATCGGTATTCGAGTCTCAAGAGCGGTCGTAGACAAACCACAACGAAAGACAATAGATGCATACAAGAACGCGGCCAACATTCAAGCATGTATGAAACGATTTAGTATTGAAACGGAATGATAACATCTTTTTAGTACAAGATACAAAACACGGGCAGCGGGGTTAGTCCCCGCACCCCAGTGGATGGAACTACTCGCTCCTCATAGAGGGAGCAACAAAGAAGGAAAAGAGAGAGAAAGAAAGCATCGTCGGAGCAGAAGAGTAGATCTGTGACAGCCCGGTGTAGATCGTCGCAGTCTCCGAGACTGCTCCGTCGTGGTCGATGTCGTCCGTTTCTCCGCCTCGATCTTCGGGTCAACCTCCGGAATAGCAAGAGTAGGATGAGGTGGAACTATGGTGTGTGAATTGGTGAGATGGTGATGGAAAAGCCAACTAGATCTGCGCCCAGACTGGCTGCTCACCGGATCTGGACTCAGGATGGGATTCTGAGGCTGTGGGTGAAGTTTGGTCGGAAACGGTGCTCGGGCAATCTGGCGGCGTTCCGGCACTGGTCCCAGTCCGGCAGCCTTAGGCCGTCGTGAGATCCCCCCTCAAATAAGGACCCTTGGGGTCCTATTTATAGGCACAGATCTGTCCCTCCTGCATTTGGTGTGAGTCCAAACGGTTTACTAAAAGATCTTCTTCATACGGTTTGCTTTGCTCATACGGTCTTGCTTTGCCATTCGGTCTCATATGCAATTTCTCCATTCGGTTTCTAGTTCATTCGGTCTGCTTTTTCAGTGTGCATGCATGCACTCTTCACGGTCTCGACACTCACCTCAGCCTCGCGGTCTTAATCACTTCAGCCTCGCAGTCTTAATCACTTCAGCCCTCGCGGTCTCGGTCTCGCGGTCTTAATCACTTCAGCCCTCGCGGTCTCGCTCTCGCGGTCTCGGCTTTGACAAAGTGCTGCATGCACTTTGCGGTCTCGGCTGCATGCGTAGTCATGCGTTCCTCGCGGTCTCACCAAAGTCATTCACACGTTCTTTTTTTGGTTATTCACGTGAATCGCAAAACCAGCTCATTCGATCTTCACTCCTTGCTATCATGCACGTGGGAATAACTCTAAAAGCCATGCATGCGCGTGGGAACGCTGGCCTTTGAAAGTCCAATCTTGCATGCGTGATCAGCATACATGTTTGATCTTTACTTCAAGAGAAAGAAGGCGAACAGTCCCTTCATGCATTCACGTGAACTATTCAATGGATTCTTCTCTATTCGATTTGCACAATCTCCGCAACCCAGCAAACGGTCTTCGGTTATTGTATCATATGATGTTCGAGTGCATGCATACGTACAGCTCAAACGGTCTTCGGCTATTGGTCTTTGATTTGGCAGTGAGCAAATGGTCTTGCATTGCTATATGTTCTAAACGGTCTGGTTTCCATTCAAGCAAATGGTTTGTAGCAAAAGCAAGCCGCTAGGTTCATGTGGACTTCTACTTGTCTTCATGATCTTATACATGCATGCAAATTAACATGTGTTCTTCATAGTTTGGAGCATTCACGTGGACAACTACTGGTCTTGTTGCTTACTCATCATGTGCTCACGATTGTTGGTGTAGGTGATGAAGACGACGTTGTTGATGACGTATAGCTCAAACGGTGTCGCATGCCCTCATGCTCAAACGGTCTTGGGACCGTATGGGCTCATACGGTCTTGAGACCGTTTGAGCTCAAACGGTCTGGAGACCGAGAGGATCCAAACGGTCTTGAGACCGCGAGGGTCCAAACGGTCTTGAGACCGTGAGGGCCCAAACGGTCTTGAGACCGCGAGGGTCCAAACGGTCTTGAGACCGTATGGGCTCATACGGTCTTGAGACCGCATGGGTGAAACCGAATGGTGGTCAAGACCTTAGTGGTTGGATGAAAAGGAACCGTTGGATCTCGATCGGATGGTTGCGAGTGATCTGTAGAGGGAAAAGAGAATGTGTAAGAGATAATATCATCGAATATACTAGTAATTAGAACTATTTAGGCAATATTTGCAAGGAATTAGTGAAACACTCAAAGTGAACCAAAGCGAGGGTAAATCAGTCAATATGAGAAATAAAATCCCTAGAATTGGCGACTGTGCAGATGAATCTGGAGGATTCATCATCACACCAAACTTGAGCATTACTCAACCCGAGGAACGGAGAAAAACTTAAGATAATCGACAAAAAGCTCGTTCGTCTCGTAATTACCTCATCTGTATGTAAATGTCAGATTTTTCATGAGAAAAAAGAAAAAGATGCAAAACAAAAATGGGGCAAAGATGTCGAAAATCCTTTGAATTGGTGACTGAAGGTGGATCTGGAGGATTCATCACCACACCGAACTTAAGCGTTCCTCGTCCCGAGGAACGAAAAACTTAAAACAGTCACCAATGAAATTGTTCATCTCAGGATTGCCTCATCCTATTGTCATATCGTAATTTTGTTCATGGCTCAGATCGATACAACATTAGAGCTTCCTTAGATCACGAAATACATCTTATGATATCCTCATTTCTGAGTTCACTTTGCTGAAGTACTTCCTTCTCACTCTCTGTTGTATCGGTCATGTTAAAGAGTATTGTGAGACTTTGAACAGACCCACAGAATCAACAAAATGCATACGATCTGTTACTGGTGTTGAAAAAGGAGGGAATGGGGGTATGATCAAAAGATAAGAGTCTCTCCTCTGATTGAATCAAGACTCTTAAAATGAATTGACTCATCGAGATACTTTGAATGATTTATGCACAACTCTGGTTGGCTTAGCCTTACACTCGATTATTTTCTTTTTCTAAAGGTAACTCAGAAGTGTGTATAGGTTGGCTTAAGGCTTTTGGCTCTTTTACCTCTTTGAGGGGAGGTAAGGGGTTATTTTTGGATCCTTAGGATCTCACTACCGGTCACGACACATCTGCCTTCATGAGGGCAGCTAATGTACTGACCGGGCAAGACCTTTATCGGTTATCCTTATTCAGGGCACAACTCTCATGTTTTTATTCACACTCTGGCTTTTATTCATTCTCGCCTGGCTTAGGACAAAGGGTATTTTTGGATTTTTTTCATATTTGGGCTGCCAGGTCTCTTTTTGGAATCGGGGTAGATTTTTCGCCAACCTCGGTATGTGCACAAACATCATTGTATACTTCTTGAGAAGGTGGTATGCCCCTATTATGTATTGAGGGGTATGGAAGAAGCGGTAATGGAAAGAGGGGTGTGGTGTACCACACCGAACTTAGAGTTTTGCAGAGGTGTGGTTTACCACACCGAACTTAAAGTTCGGCAATGTTCTAGTTTTCACTAGAAAGGAGTGTGGCGTGCCACACCGAACTTAAGACTTTGGCATGGTTAATGAACAGAGGGGTATGAAAATGAAAGAAGAAGTGTAGAAGAGAGTTTGGATCATGATGCAGTTTGCTTAGCGATTCCATGCGACGGGTCTCTATTCTCCATCACACTCTGCTCCAAAAGAGACATGATGAAACATCAAATGAGAAATCCATACAACAGATCCATTAATCAGATAAAGGAGTGATGTATTTGATCTATCTCAGTCTTATTGAAGTGTATCATCTTTTCTTGTATGAGATATAACATTAGGATTCATAGACAAATCAAAATGAAAAACACGCATTGGCTAGTTTTAAGTATCCTTTTCCAGGAAAATTGCAACACAAAAGAGGTGATGATCACAGATTCATAAAGAAAAAGCCGACTAGATAAAGGCTTTATTTTTAGAAAATTAACAAAAAGGCGGAAAGAATTACGAAAAAGAAACTAGAATGGAAAAGTAGGAAGCAATAAAGATAGAGGGTGGAGTGAAAGTCATACCACCCGCCCTCCACCTCGAACTAATAAATTCATTCATTTCTGAACAAATATTAGATTCGAGGTGGAGGGGGAGGGTTGCGCGATGTTAAGCAGGCGGTCCTCTTAGTTGGAAGAAGGTCCGGCAAAGATGTCTTGCGATAGCTGGTGCCGAAAATAAGGAAGTGGTCTGAACAACTTGTTGGCTGGGAAGTTGTGGCAACTTGAACGAATCTTCTGGATGACTTGGATGCCCATCACTTTCACCTCATTGTCCATCCAAAAGAATCCAGAGACCTTCCCCCATCGGCGAGGGAGGTGGAACATAAGCAGTCAAAACTGGAGGACTATGCCAGAAATCAAGGTTATGCCCACTTGTGCCCTCCAGTTGTGGCTCACCCTCGAAGTTCAAAGTGAAACTACTTTCTTCAAAATCTAGGGCAGTTGATTGAAGGTCGGCCACTTGAACTTCCTCCTGTCTAGGATCAGGTGGTGGATCCGGTTCCAGCCTCATTTCATCACCTGGCTTTTCTTGTGTGGGATATGGTAGCCAGGATGACGTTTCTTCATCAGAGGAGTTATTTTGGAAAGTATCATCATCTTTATCAATGTTGAAATTGGTAAGAGCGTCGTTCTTCTTTTCAAGGTTTTGTTTGGAATTTTATTCGTATAACATCCTTAATTCATCCAAGTAACTAGAAGAGGATTTGACTGGTAGAATGAACGGGTGAGGAAATCATGGGATCCTGAGATAGGAGTTCTAGTGATGTCTTTTCATGAGAGGGATTAGTCCCTGACATATCATTTTGAGGGCTAAAATCCCTTGATGAACCCATTTCTTCAATATTGGGATTGATATATTGTTGTTCCAGTTCTTGTTCATAACACTCCTCCAGTTCAATTGAGTGCTTGGGAAGAGTTTCTATGAGAGGAATGGAAACTAGCTCAGGTAATGGATAAATCTCAGTTTCATGAATGTTAGGGGGGGCTTCTTCATAGGGATGAGTGGCTATAAAGGGATAGGTTTGTGGCTTGATGTCATCCCAGGGGTCCTTTTTGTTATTACAAGAATTTATGATAATATCATAATCCATCCCAAAGTCAAGAGATGGTTCATGTTTCTCTTCATGGTGCACTTTCAACTCATTCAAGTGACTAGAAGGAGATTCAATAGAAAAATCATGTTCTTGTTCGAGGACTGGCTCCGTCAGAACTCCTTGTGGTGGTGTCGTATCATGGAAAGGACCGGTCATAGGATTGTCATCTTGAGACCCCTCATCCTCCCTTGATTCTGTTTCATCATCAGTGAGAGTGGTATGGTCCGTCTCAGGATCATGATCTTGGTCCGTCCCATCCTCGAAGTTTGTTTCTAGATCAGCCGAATGATCAGAAATGTCTTCATAAGGACAAATCAGATCCTTTTCCAGTAATGGAATCATTTGAGTCTCTTGCATAAAAGACGTCTCCTCATCTGAATCAGTCTCATATTCATCTATGTCTGACTGAGAAGGAGTGTAGAGTTCGTGCAACGTAGACCCTTCTTCATTGGAATTCAACGACAAGACAGTTGAAGTTGAAGAACATTTGTCATATAGGGAGTCAATCATTGATGATTGTCCCTCAATCTGTATGGTCGGATCTGATTCTATGGGGGAAGAAGATGGATAAACATTAAAATTTGTTCCCAATTTATCTCCCAGCATAGTGCAAGAGTCATTATCCGGGTCAGACTTTGGCTCGAAGAATGATTCTTTTTCTTGTGGTGTGGTGAAGGTATCATCCTTGAGTTCAGTCATTGGTTCTGAGGATGATTCCCCACCCTGTACTGGCACTTGAAAATCATTGGGAGGCACATTCCACATGATTTCGTAATCATCATCATAATTTATTGCAACATGTGGACTAGAGATGTGCTTAGTTGAATTTTGCGGCTGTTCTGCATGTTGCTCAGGAGCGTTGACAAGTTGCGTAAGTTGATTAAGGTCGGATATCAACTTCTTGGTCGCAGGTGTCTGATCAGCTAGTTGTTGAGCCACCGATGTTTGTAAGGCACGTAGTTCCTCCATCAATATGTATTGATTTTCATGAAAAGGCTCTTCATGGCACCCGTTTGATTGATGTTGATAATAGCTTCCCTCATCATAGTATTGATTTGAGTTGCTTTCCAATTGCCCTCCTGTATTGCAGTCTACGCCTTGAAATCCGCCATAGTTAGGTTTCTCGTAGTAGCCTCTGGGGTGATATGGAATATAACCTGCGTTATATCCATAGTTGTATGGAGTGGCTGCTCTGAGTTTCCCGACTATACGATTCATGATTACTTGACGCAAGGCCATCACGTAGTGAGGATGAACGTTGAAACAGTTCATCGATGCATGAGAATAGTCGCCAAAGAATTGACAACTATTAGTTGGTGGCACTGACTGCTTCATTTTGAAGAGAATTGGTACCTGAAATCAAAGAAAGAGTTTATCAAGTTTGACCAATCACTTCAAATCCAAGATGATATGCAAGATTAAGTCCTTTACTTTTTTTGGTTTTTGAAAAGAAAAAGAAAACCCTAGAGAAACCTAAATCGACATGAAATTTGAAAAAGACGATTCTTATACCGTTGTCCCCGGCAACGGCGCCATTTTTTGATGGAGCTAGAACTTACACCAAAAGATTATTCTTCCAATGGAAGTCCTAATATGCACCAAAAACCCTAGAGAGTTGATGTCCTCACTAGGTTTACCTACAACTGGTGCTAGATAAATGCTCCAACCGTACAAGAGTGTGGAAGCCTTATCATAGTACAGATATAGGATCGAACCCAAAGGACAACGTTAAGAATCTGAGTGTCTTTTTCTTGTTTCGTATCGATCTAAGTTAATCATCTAAGACCAGAAGTTTGATTTGAGTTATTTAACCTAAAACATGCAAAAGTAAAGGCAAGAATAAAAACTAGTTTAAGGATTAAAAACTAAGATTAGCAGATGATGATGGATCACTGGGGTGATGCGGGTATTCACCACCACTACACATGAATTGTACTTGTACCAAACGTAGCAAGACTTGTAAGCAGGACACATGGATGTTGTACAATACCGATGTCTTATAGGACAAGAGTAATGCATACATCCTTCACGGGTTGAGTAACTCTCATCCGGTACGTATCTACGTGTCAATGAAGATATGTAGTCTCCGAAGAGAAAGTCTTACTCAACCTTGTGAAACGTGCATCGGAAAACTAACAAGCGAGCGATAATTACCAAATTGATTAGTATCCTTATAGACTATCCCTCTTTCGAGGATATAGCTATGAGAAACGTGAGAGTGTTGCAACGTCAGCCATTCCCGAACGAATGGTCAAGTACTTTGTACCACTCTCTCCTCAGAGTGTGTTCCTCGACCTGTCAAGGTCGCACTTTTGTACGTCAACTGATTCCATTTCATAGTACAAAAATACAACGATGGAGGTGAGTTTACTCCACTCCTTAGAAAGCGTTCCTAGATACCGAAATGGGTGCGCGGTGGATACACGCACCAGAAACCAAAACTAAATCGGTATTCGAGTCTCAAGAGCGGTCGTAGACAAACCACAACGAAAGACAATAGATGCATACAAGAACGCGGCCAACATTCAAGCATGTATGAAACGATTTAGTATTGAAACAGAATGATAACATCTTTTTAGTACAAGATACAAAACACGGGCAGCGGGGCTAGTCCCCGCACCCCAGTGGATGGAACTACTCGCTCCTCATAGAGGGAGCAACAAAGAAGGAAAAGAGAGAGAAAGAAAGCATCGTCGGAGTAGAAGAGTAGATCTGTGACAGCCCGGTGTAGATCGTCGCAGTCTCCGGGACTGCTCCGTCATGGTCGATGTCGTCCGTTTCTCCGCCTCGATCTTCGGGTCAACCTCCGGAATAGCAAGAGTAGGATGAGGTGGAACTATGGTGTGAGAAATGGTGAGATGGTGATGGAACAACCAACTAGATCTGTGCCCAGACTGGCTGCTCACCGGATCTGGACTCAGGATGGGATTCTGAGGCTGTGGGTGAAGTTTGGTCAGAAACGGTGCTCGGGCAATCTGGCGGCGTTCCGGCACTGGTCCCAGTCCGGCAGCCTTAGGCCGTCGTGAGATCCCCCCTCAAATAAGGACCCTTGGGGTCCTATTTATAGGCACAGATCTGTCCCTCCTGCATTTGGTGTGAGTCCAAACGGTTTACTTAAAGATCTTCTTCATACGGTTTGCTTTGCTCATACGGTCTTGCTTTGCCATTCGGTCTCATATGCAATTGCTCCATTCGGTTTCTAGTTCATTCGGTCTGCTTTTTCAGTGTGCATGCATGCACTCTTCACGGTCTCGACACTCACCTCAGCCTCGCGGTCTTAATCACTTCAGCCTCACAGTCTTAATCTCTTCAGCCCTCGCGGTCTCGCGGTCTTAATCACTTCAGCCCTCGCGGTCTCTCTCTCGCGGTCTCGGCTTTGACAAAGTGTTGCATGCACTTCGCGGTCTCGGCTGCATGCGTAGTCATGCGTTCCTCGCGGTCTCGCCAAAGTCATTCACACGTTCTTTTTTTTGTTATTCACATGAATCGCAAAACCAGCTCATTCGATCTTCACTCCTTGCTATCATGCACGTGGGAATAACTCTAAAAGCCATGCATGCACGTGGGAACGCTGGCCTTTGAAAGTCCAATCTTGCATGCGTGATCAGCATACATGTTTGATCTTTACTTCAAGAGAAAGAAGGCGAACAGTCCCTTCATGCATTCACGTGAACTATTCAATGGATTCTTCTCTATTCGATTTGCACAATCTCCGCAACCCAGCAAACGGTCTTTGGTTATTGTATCATACGATCTTCGAGTGCATGCATACGTACAGCTCAAACGGTCTTCGGCTATTGGTCTTTGATTTGGCAGTGAGCAAACGGTCTTGCATTGCTATATGTTCTAAATGGTCTGGTTTCCATTCAAGAAAATGGTTTGTAGCAAAAGCAAGCCGCTAGGTTCACGTGGACTTCTACTTGTCTTCACGATCTTATACATGCATGCAAATTAACATGCGTTCTTCATAGTTTGGAGCATTCACATGGACAACTACTGGTCTTGTTTCTTACTCATCCTGTGCTCACGATTGTTGGTGTAGGTGATGAAGACGACGTTGTTGATGACGTATAGCTCAAACGGTGTCGCATGCCCTCATGCTCAAATGGTCTTGGGACCGTATGGGCTCATACGGTCTTGGGACCGTTTGAGCTCAAACGGTCTGGAGACCGAGAGGATCCAAACGGTCTTGAGACCACGAGGGTCCAAACGGTCTTGAGACCATGAGGGCCCAAACAGTCTTGAGACCGCGAGGGTCCAAACGGTCTTGAGACCGTGAGGGCCCAAACGGTCTTGAGACCGCGAGGGTCCAAACGGTCTTGAGACCGTATGGGCTCATACGGTCTTGAGACCGCATGGGTGAAACCGAATGGTGGTCAAGACCTTAGTGGTTGGATGAAAAGGAACCGTTGGATCTCGATCGGATGGTTGCGAGTGATCTGCAGAGGGAAAAGAGAATGTGTAAGAGATAATATCATCGAATATACTAGTAATTAGAACTATTTAGGCAATATTTGCAAGGAATTAGTGAAACACTCAAAGTGAACCAAAGCTAGGGTAAATCAGTCAATATGAGAAATAAAATCCCTAGAATTGGCGACTGTGCAGATGAATCTGGAGGATTCATCATCCATCTAAACAAAATGCAAGAGGATTATAAACCCTAACCAGGGTGTATATATTTATAGATGTAGAACTATAATGAGATTCCTATACGGATCCAAAAAATAGACCGTACCATACCACAAGGGGCTTCGCCCACCGCACGTTAATCAGATCGGCAAAAATCTATTTAATTTTGGGACTAGATCTATAATCAAATCAGCATATTTCTTTGAGGCACATAACACAAAGTATAACTGTGTCGTCAAACTTGGCCTAGAAAAACAATCAGTAAAACCCATTGAAAATCACTTGGTTTCGTCCAGTCGAACAAGGTTACGTCAAAGTTATATTTTAAACAACCAAGTTAATTCATCTTGTTGGTAATATTTTTTTGTTTGTATGCTTCCACTCACATTAATTCTGATTATCCAACATCTTTAGCAATAACATCAACATATTCTCATTTTTGGACTATATGTACAAATGATGGTAAACCTACACATTGTTCTTCTTTTCAGTGACACAGAAGAGGAATAAGCATATACACCAAGTCAAAGTAAATCAACAAAAGAAAAAGATGGTTCAGATCTTCACGTGTTGCAGTACATGATGGATCACTCTGGTAAGGTCTGATGGCAACGAAATGGAACAAACAAACCTTGAGTATGGTGTGTGGATCATCGCTCTGCTACCACAATAGGCACAGTGTAGGATTACCTACGTCTATGAGTGTATGTAGGAGGTTGACATGAACTATGTCATCTCATATGGTTAGGCCCATTGTGTTCTCTTATAAACATGTTACCATTGTGTTTTTGTTTGTAAAATATAATCTCCAGCCTATCGTCCCATTGATTAGTTTCATGTACATTATTACATTGCAATGGTCTTTAAACCTATATACTACAAATGTCTACGTCATTTATGATAGGAACATGTTTGTGTGATTATTGTATTTATTTGACACCTACAAATTCCAAATATAGTTTTAAAATGAGGTAGTGTAGTGTGTCAGACTTTTAGAGCATTTTACACGACTCTTTGAACAACATAATTTCATACCTAAGAATATGATTTTTTCACACTTTACAAAAATGTAAAAGTTCATCAAACCATTAAATCAACACCAAACTATTGTCTTGTTCTCTACAACATTCAAAAATTCGATAACGCTACTCCACCAAGATGATATGAGTTTTTGAACAAAGTGTGCCTTGTATTAGATGTACACCGCTCTTGTATGCATATATATAACTGATATGGACATTTGCAACACGTAGGTTTATATATCCAAATCTACACCTTCGAGATATTTCATTGGTTAAATGTTATTGGGTTCTCGGTAGAAAATTTTTGTCCATTTACATATTGCTTTTCTAATTATTTAAATGAAACTATAATATGATACACCTCATAATTACTACGGTTCAAACAATATTATCAATAAATTGCTATACTGACTTTATAAATATGAAATATTGTAGATATTTTGTGTGTTCATTTTCCCAACAAGATTCATGCCACAATTTATATTTCATGTGTGTGACATAAAGGATTAATTCTCATGAGATATTAATAATGAAATTGTGAATACATATACTTACTCACTCTTACATAATAGCATGAGTACATGGAAATAGTATGTGATATTGACTTAATAGTTGGTGTGTATTATCATAAGTTGTATTTGGTATATATGTAATTCAATTGATTTTCTTCATATATAAAATAATGTTCCTATTCTTCTAAATGTTGATTTTAACAAGAAAATGAAAATTTATAAATAGACTAAAAGAGATGTTCAAATGTAAGGATTCTTAAATGATTTCCATTTTAAAATCTCTCACACTATGAATGCATTACTGTAAATACTTTTTTACTTCATTGTACTTTCTCAATGCTCTTACAATTATTTCATACAATCTTTTAAAATAATTTCTCAACTTATGGATTGCAGATAGATATAAAAATATTATTCAATTTATGGTTATACCACCATGACAAGTTTAGTCCATATCTAACAATTTATTATTTATCTTCTTTGCGAGATAGGACACCCATATAGTTGGATCCTTAGTTTGTTACCGAGTGTTAAAGTCTAAAGAAACAAATAGAATCACTAATTTTTTGAAAGAACTTATTTCTTTTCTTGTAACTAATTTTTACAAACTTCTGATTTATGATTACCATTCAAATGTAATCATAAGGCTGAAATGATGCAGTTAAGAACTATTCATGAACCAAGTTAGCAACCAACCGTTTGGTAATAATAGGTGTGTGCATACAAAATTTTAAGATAAGCATGTTGCACATTCATGCATATCATTTTTGTATTTACTATTTCAAGGTATCGATGTTGAACACAAAATACTCGGGGTATCCATTTTTTAGCATGGGAATATTTTAGATTAACATCATTGATGTTGAACCTAGAAGTTACTAGCTTTGTATCTCAATAAAGAAGTATTTATAAAATAGAGGTATATAATCTCTCATCCAATGTCTAATAAAATTCATGGTGTTACACCTATGAAGATATTGTGATGTTCTCTATGCATAAGCCATGTATAGTTCCATTGGTATGGATTTCAAGTTGGAGTTTGATTGTCAATGAGTTGGTATGCTATTGTGAGAATAGTAATCTGATGTTTTTTTTTCTTTTGTCAAAATTATAACAAATTTTAAATGTGTACTTTAATTTGTCTTTCTAATGAAAGATTATTTTCTTGATTTTTCTCTACATATTAGGTTTATCTAGATTATTTTAGTTTAACTAGGGACCTCCCACTCCCACCAATACCCTTCATATGAAATTGTCATTTTTTGAATTGCTCATCATAAAATCACTCCTTTGCAATGACAACATATTAAATACATCATGTTAACTCCTTCCTTTTGGGATTGCATCCCCATAATTACATCATAGTGAACCTTTTCTCTCTTGTTACTGCTAATTGAAGCTCAACAAACATCATTATATTTTAGAACATCTATTCAGCTGGCATCACATTAAGCCTCATTTTGGAAGTACACTCAACTGATTGTTCTTTCCTATTTTTTTAAAAACATTGGATATAGTTTTTTATTGGTAAATATGTCGTGCTAGCATCATTTCTTATAACCACATTATCATTTTTATACTTCTCATTAAAAAATTATGTGAACAAATAAATGCATTATCAAATACATGCAGTACCATGTAAACGTTTGTGTATTCTGCTAAAATCACCTTCAATCAATTGAATGGTACCACAAAGCCTTCAAAAAAACGAATGGTACCATAAAAAAAAATACAATGAATGGTATTTTTCTCTTTTATATTATTATAAAATTGGTTGTTATAACATTTGTCTTAATTTTAAATATTTTGACATAAAAAAGGAAAAAATCAATTTTAGCAAATAAAAAAGAAACCCTTATGGACTATTATAATAAAAATACACTAATTTTGGTTTTCACTTGCATGGAACGTGTGTGTTAACTAGTATATATATATATATATATATATATATATATATATATATATATATATATATATATATATATATATATATATATACATACATATATATACATATATATACATATATTTGTATATATATGTATATATATATATATGCAAATCATACTTGTCATAAGTAAATATGTCTTGATGGTGAATGTATGCATGGTTATGGCCAATACCCCTTGGATTGTTGTGTGCTTGAATTTTTTAATTCATACTTTATAAATTCAGTTTGCATACCGAGTCTTATCTTTTATCTCCAAATGTAATAAATGCTTAAACCCCTATTATTCCATCAAATGTAAAATGTAACTCAAGGTATTCACATTATATCATGTAATAGTAGATACGAATAACATTTATTTAGAGATCTCATTAAAGGAGGTAGTGCAGAATAAATTGGTTGACTGATTGGAGGCCCAATCAATCAAATGGAGCATGATCCAAATGATAGACTGGAGGTGTCCAACCAACCGATTGAGCAAGGTTCCAGTTGACTGACCAACAAGAATACATGCAACTGACTAGAGGACCAACCTGTCAACCATAGAAGTCTAGTCAACCCACCGACCTATTTCAAACACAAATTTTCTATACAAGTTGATACATATGATTCTTGACCTTTGATTGACAACAATTCTTTATGTCTCAAAAGAATTACATTAGTATGTCCATAACCATTGCTCATATGTTTGTGAAAGAATATTTCTTTAGTGGATATAGTATGTATATGATACATATTAAGGATGTGGTGATTGAATATGCATATATTTATATATAAATAAAAAGCCCTTTAATCAGATATTAAGCCTTATATTCTTTCCAAAAACAACACACATGAAAAGCATGATCGACTATGCATGGACATGCCAAAGCGTGGTGCACTGTCTATCTCATATAAGTGTGAGGATGGATATGTGGGTCTACCAAAGTATGGTGCATATTCAATTGTGTTGTCTTTTAGGCCATGCTTAACTAGGTGACCTTAATAGGATTAAGTGCCTAGACACATGGAGATGGAATGACAAAGAGTTGCATATACCATCTATCAAGAGTATCTTAGAATGCAATTTCCAAATGTTGCCTACCTAAATAATTAGGTTGTGGGTTATCAATCAAAGTTGACTAATTATTTGATGAAATGTGGATCTTAACCCACTAGAAGATAGTACATTGCAATCTTCCCAAATTTATAGTGAGGGCTACTATTTCAAAATAAAACAATGTGAGTAATTGTTGATTATAGGCCTAATTAATGTCGACAATCTTTTGAAACCAAATCAAAAGTATTTTAATATGTGCAAATTTTCTTTTGTAGAAACAAATGAAAAACAACACCTTTTCTTTTTTATCGATCCTTGAGAAGGAAAAATTGAACGGGAACACCTTCCATGGTTGTTTCAGGACTCTGATGCACTGGGTTTTTATTGCTTTTCATAGGCTATTTTCCATGTATTTAGTGCATAATTACCCATTTTGATAGTATCTATGCATTGTTTATCATTATTATCATGTGAAACACCATTGCATCAATTAATAAGCATTTTCACTGAATTATTTCAAATTATCAATTTTTATTTTTATTTATGTAGGTTTTTCCTTGTATCAGGCTATTTGAGCACTTTCAACACATCTCTGTGCTACTGACAAAAAAGTTGGTGGTACACCATCAATCAAAATCCAATAGGAAATTCTGGAAATCTCAATGCTACTGAGGCAATACTCAATGCTACTGAGATGATGCTTGATGCTACCAAAAAGAGGAGTTGGTTCTACCAAAGGATCACCCAAAAAGAAATAATAGTAGAATTCATGGCTTCAGTGCCACTGACAGGCAAGTCAGCAGCCCTGACTTTTACATCCAGAGAAAGTCAAAACTCAAAAGAATCAACTTGATGCTACCAACATACTCGTCAGTAAAACCAACACTTATCAAGAGTTTCAAGTAAACTGGAAACTCAGTGCCATCGAAATCCAGTTGGTAGTACCAATTTTGTGTGATCAATGCAAATTAAGGTTAATGATAGATCTAATGACTATGTCTTACTGATATCCTGAGTCCCACTTATGACCTAATGGGATTTTAGACAATAGAAGAAATATCACATTATATATCATTGCAATGGAGCATGGTACCGAGAGAGGAGGAGGTGAAGAAGATAATAACATTTTGAACGTTCTGGGTACTTCTGGGAGGCATATTTGTAGTTGAAACGTCGTGGATAGAGGTGTCTACCAGGGATGATTGTCAAGATCGGTTCTCCAAGGGTTTTCATTGATTCTTCTAATGTTTCGCTCACTTTTTTTTCTCTTCCTTTTTGTATTTGATGTTATAAATCATGCAAGCCTAATCCCCTTGTTCCTCAGGACCTAAGCATAGCCTAGTTTTGGCATTGTATTTGACTCTTATGAATTAATATATACATATTTCCTTTAGTTCTATACGTAAATATATGATTTCTTGATGAATTTTTTATGCTTGATCACCATAATCAATGTTTTAGACTGTTAATTGTTTCGAGAGAGGGAATAAGGGTTGGACAAGTCATAAATTCATATAGCTAATGTTGTGCCTCAGGATAAGGCTTACGACTCTGAAGGAAATAAACTAGAATTATCGTTAATGTATCTATCAAATTACTAAATTGCTACAATAGTGGGGGTTTTCTTTGTATAGGTAGTGTATTATGCTATGAGCGCGGGTATACTTGCCACATGTACTTAGTCCAGAGTTAAGGGTAAATGATTATTGATGAAATGGAGTTAAATGTGATCTATACCATGGTGAACTATAATCCTAAGGAATCCATCAATTCCTTATCACATTCCACTTAATTTCGATTTTATTCTTGTGTTTAGTTATAAAAAAACAACCAATCACCTTTTTTAGGTCCCTGATTAGGTTTTAGTTAGTAGTAGTATCTAGAGTACATTTATTTAGGTCATACAAACTCACCATATCTCTAAAATCAGTATTATGTACCCCTCAATAACACTAATATTATACCAAAATTCCCTTATTGCTATAGTGGTGTATATGATTTGAGATGCTTTGAATGTGACCTCTTGATGCTGATGCTAAATCCCTCCTTGAAGGATAATTCCTAGCCTTCTAGATGCTTCTACATCTATTTTTTCTCATTATCTCAATTATTTCTTTATTAATTGATTCCTTTTCCTTTTTATTTTCTTTTTCTCATTATTGGGCCTAATATCCAACAAGGCCCACGAAATCACACATACAAGGATATTTATCAACGGAATCCATTCAAGGCACATAAATCAAACAAATTACATAATCATACACTGATTGCAGAAATTGCATTTCCAACTAAAACAACCCAAAAATTGGGGTTGTAACACTTTCCTTGCAGGGACATAACAATCAAGTGAGTCTTATGACACTCGATATGCATGGATTAGAAGTAATCTATAGAAGGATACTTTGAAAAGTATCAGTTAGTCCTAGATTTTAGTTCCAAGACAAAGTAAATGTGATAATTAATGTCCCAAGATGTAAGAAAGGTCCTATTATATGTTTGGTTTTGGTAATAACAACATAGGATGGAAATAATAAGGATGTGATGTGTTTTTGACACATGTAACTAATACCAAGGTAAGGAATTCTAGTGACCAAGAAGTTTTAAAGGTATGAGATAATGAGAACATGAGTCCTAAGAAGATGATTATTGTTGATTACCTAGAAAGGCCAACTTTGAGATTAGTTTAGTTACATGTGATAGTATGGACATCATATGTTAGGGGTTTATGCTCTACATAAGCATAATAGAGATAAGGATGTATTAATTAAAGGAAAAATTGTAAAATCATCTTGGGAAAAGTTTATCAAGCTAAGATAACTTCTTAGAATATCCCTATCTAGATCTGTCAAGGCAGCTTATATATAATATCTAGAGTCACCTCTAAGATAGTTCTTCTTGATAAGTAGCCTTGCCTTATGACAAGAAAATAAACAACTAACGGGATGATTGGTTCTAGTCATAAGTAAGTTTAGTGTTGTGTCAACAGGTTAGATTGGCATAATAAAAGTATGATAAGACTTGTAGTCTTAAATGGATGATAGAATGTAACTCTAGACTTTCCTTTGAGGAGAAATGCTAAACTAAGTGAGGGGTATGGAAAACTTTCAAGACCAAAAATATTATTACATAAAGGATATAAGTCGAGAAAGGTGACAAAGAAGTGAGGTTTGACACCCGAGTTATACAAAGTATGTGTAGTACTTCTCTAATTTAGAAAGTGTTACCTGGCATAGGATTGACACTGCAATCATTAATGGAAAGGACAGTTGATTATGTGTCATGTATGACAGATTCTATGATGGTCCTATATGGAAGAATTTTATGCTGGTCAAATTTCTATGGCATATCCATGACATCAAGATGTTATGTGGAGGCTTGATGATATGATGCATGAATAACAATTGTCTTTCTTTATCTGGGATTTAGGGGACAAAATCCTTATTAGGGGTTTATAACTTGTAACATCCCTGACCTAGGTTTAGGGTTAACCATGTTTGTTTAGCCTAAATAAGTTTCTTAGAACTGTAATATAATCCTCTAAAGTGTTTTGTTATTAGGTGACAAACTTATGTTTCAAGTTTGGTCCTATTTAAATAACGTTTGAACAATGTTCTCTTATTTTGGACCAAAATGCAATTTACTCAAGATAAGGGGTTATATTGCAATATGTCACATGGTGAATGTGCCTTAAGTGTTTTAGAATCATAAGAGAGATAATTATGCTAAGTGGTGGCTTGTTGGAAGCCTAAAAGTCCAAGCTTGAACTTTTTTGAATAATGCTAGTTTCTTATGCACCAATTTTGGTACAAATTGTAATTTGCCCAAAAATGTAGGGTTGATATGAAAATTACCACCTACAGAGTGTCCCTACTCCCTCCTAGTCTCATTTAGAGGAGATATAAAGAAGGAAACACCATTTTTAAATCATTTATGAGTGATGGTACTATTGGTGATGAAAAGACCAAGAAAGGGTTGAATGTGAAACCCTAATTTGAGTTGTATCGAGTTGTAGAGTCCATATCAGAGTGTCTATCGGCCAAGGAGCCATAGAGGGAGTCTCATATTGGTTTGTAAACCCTTGGAATTTTCCATGACGGCCTAATCACCTCAAGGAGGTGAAGTTTATTGGTTTACAACTTCCTTGGAAAAGTTGTATCGGGTTGTGAATAAAGTAGTGATTGAGTTGATATATCTTATCCAACAAGATAAGTGATGGTCGAGACATTATCTCTAGATTATCCTCAAGTGTTTTCCAAGTCAATATAAATTTCAGTGCATGGAAGGACAAGTGTCAACCATGCATGGACACGTGGCACCTAGTAGCTTAAAATGATGACACCTCATAGACACACTTTTTCAGGAACCTCAAGTATAAATACCATTCCTTTCACCTATTAGTGAAATTTTTGAAATTTATCACCCTCTTTCTCTTAGATATCGTGCATAGTGTCTTATTATCATGCATAGGAAGAGGGTTATCATGCATAGATCTTTGGTATCGGCCATAGCAAAGTGATATCGGCCATAGCAAAGTGATATCGGCCAAGTGAAGGGATATCGGCCACAAGTGAGGGATATCGGCTACAAGTGGTGAAGTATCATGCATAGTGCTAAGGAGATCAAGTCTTGGACCATTGAGAAGCTCATCTTCAACCTTGGGAATGTGAAGCTTTGGAGCTCGGAGCTTTGCAGTTGCTCTTGAGGGGGGGTTATATAACTTGAACTCAATTATGTTACTATTTACCATTAATCTTGCCTTAGTTAATCATTTACTTTCAATCCGAATTTTCTTGCATAATTGATGAATCCATGAGTTCAATTAGTGTCCTAGGACTGCTATCCATGAACTAGAATAGTAAGAACAAGAGTCTAGAAGTTGATGATGATGACATCATCATGGTTCAACCCGATATTGGGTTGAAGCACCTCTAGCCCGATATGGTGAAGTGAACATATCACTAACATAATACCATGAGGATGCCTACACCTTATACATGATATGATGATGAAGTAGATACCTTGTGCATGATATGGTGTCAAGCATACACCATGTGCATGATATGAGGTCAAGTATACACCATATGCATGACATGAAGTCAAGCATATACTCAAACCCAATATGACAAACCCTAGATGATGAGAAACCCAATATGGTGATATGAATACACCACTAACATGATATAATAATGAATTTATACCTCATGGATGATATGAGTGACATATACATACATATTGTGCATGATATGGGATCAAGCACCCACCTTATACATGATATGGTATCAAGAAGATACCCTAACCCGATATGGTGTTGAAACCCAACATGGGAAAGTGAAACCCGGTATGCATTGGAACTCCATACCCCTATCGATTTGTACACTTGAACTAGTGGAGAATAATCAGTTGTCTTGAGATGACCCGATTACCAATCAAGCCATCACCAGTAATAATCGCGGAATAACCATAATCAACATAATTAACAAAAATCACTATGAATTAAAACTATTTTGCACATAGATCCTATTTCAAGAAATTCCTACAAAAAGAACCAAAATTGTATATACTTGTGGTTCATATCATACATACATTGTACCATCTCATCTCGAGGACAATAAGTGCTAGTTGATTTATTTTAACATGTACAATAGCAATGTAAAAATCTCGAGGTAAACAACCAAAATCTCAAGTCGTTTGTAAAACCACTAAGAACTATCTCCCAAGGACCTGACAATATAGAGACGACACATAGGACTTCTATCTATAAGACATGACAGACAATACATCAAGATAAGCTATCACTTTGTCCTAGTTGTTGTTCTCCTTCTACAGAAAGGTCTCTACCTCCTCGTACACGTCCACCTAAAAATTGTGTGATCCCACAGAGTGAGACATTTATCCCAGCAAGAGATCTAACACTCTGTCGACTATATTATTATTGAGATTTAGCAGTATAAAATTGATTAGAGGTTCTTTTGTATCAATGAACAGGATTAATCACTATTATAAGCAGAATAGAGTAGTCATTTCTCTCAAAATAATGCATCTATCTATGGTAAAGCAATAAATCATCTATTCACTATTCAAGGGAATATGAAAAAATATGAATAACATCTACTCAACTAAGATGTATAAAAGGAGTGTACATCAACCAATGTCTTTTCGTATTTGATCCTTTAGAAAATATACTACGTGGCTGATTACATATTACAGTCACACTTATGCCCTGAGGAGATGAAATATAACTTTCATACTCCAATCGACCACTAGTAAGTCGAAATCGGTACCATACAAGGTAAATGGCAGAGCCGGCTGTAAAGACCTCTCCTGTCTCGATAGTACGAGACCACTTAGGATTCAGTAGGACATCTTGTGTCAGCTACTGGCAGGACATATTGTGTCATATGCTTTTATCATGCTGGGGTATAGCGGCATCTTCGCTATAGAGTTACTGCAGTAGCATGTACTCTCTTCAGGAGAAGTCCACATAGCTTTCCCATATTATAATGTAAGGATAAGGATGATCAGCATCAATTCCTTTCCTGGTCGGGAGATTTTATATTTCATTCCCAACATCACTTAGGAATGAAGAAGGATTTACACATCAATTTCCTATTTGTTCGGGAGATTCACATCACCTAGGAGAAATAAGGAAGGTGTGACACCGATTATTCATTGGTACGTTTGGATATACTTCACCCTTTACCCTCGCATATTCAAAAATATGTGCTTCCGAGTTAAACTCATTTTACCATCAACAATTTCTGACATTGAATGGATCTATGGTCAGGGCACTACATGATAAGATTCAACTTTATTAATTAGATACCTTACAGTATTCTTTTAGCATCAACCAAGTTTCAATCAAGAATTACAACATATGCTATTAAAGAAAGGATAGAAATTTTAAGATCTTTGAAACATTCTTGAAAGTATATCACTTGGGATCTCAGTCCCTTATCACATCTCTGGAAAATCTCATCCCTTCATATCATCATCATCATCATTACTGGACATGGGTATTCAAACCCTTAGATCTTCACATAGCATTGTTACCTCTGTAACAGGTAACTATTTCCTCTAGGTTCTCTGACCAAGGTATTCATCTTACTTGTTGTACAAGTATTTCACATAGCTCACATAGTTCATTTAAACATCTTGTCACCTCTTACTAGGAAACAACTTATCCTTTAAGATATCATATTGTATAATCATTATACAAATATTCCACACAGCTTACAAGACTTATTTAAGTCTATTGATATAGCACATCATAGCTCATATCTTGTTATGCTCATCATTTCATGATTCAGCTATAGTGTGCACTCTATGATGAAAGATTCTTATTAACATATAACATCATTATTCAATTTAAGAGAAATGCATCCTTCCCATGGTCAGGGTTAGGATTGTACACATCATCACCCTATGATATAAGAAATTACATCCTTCCCATTATTAGGGTTAGGATTTCTCCATCTAACCAATTATGTTTGTAAAAGCATATCATCTCCCTTCCTTAAGGTTAGATTTTCCCTTTATTAATAATTAAGAATTCAAGATAATAATGTCTAGAATCAAACTCTAATTCATACTTCACTCATCTTAGGAGTATCAATACATTCTTATCAACATGTTTATCACACATTTAAAAGTCTCTCTTTTATCCTTATTAGGGTATTGATTGCATCTTATTTAATTCACCTCTTTAAGATCTATTAGCTTATCATTATCAAATTGATTTAAACTCATTATGTCTCAATATTTTTTTTTGCAAACCATAGAGATTATATATTATTCATCTTGTTCTCTATCATGGGCCAAATAGATGGAATATTGACATGGATATCTTTGGATAGCCATGGTGGTTTATTGCGATGGAATACATGCGAGGAGAAAGAAAATAAGGTGTGTTTTGCAATGCTATCCGCTACGAAGTTGTGACTTCTAGGGATGTAAGATAGTTGAATGATGTTGAATTCCAGCAATAGAGAGTCGAAACTTCTCTGGTGTTTTTCCAGCCTTGGTGCAGGGAGGTCGCGTTGTTGCAGGGCCTTGATTTTTGAGGATGCATCTGAGTAAATGGCAGCACAGGTCCATTGGTGTTCTTTACATATAAGAAGTGCTTGGATTATAGCCATGGTTTCCGCTTCTAGGGCCGACGAGGCCATGGTGGGAAGCCCAGTTCCTATGATGCATGAGCCAGAGTGAGTCACCGCATGAGTACCAATGCCCACCCTTCTGGAGTGCTCCTGGAAGGCAGCATCAGTAAAGATGATAACGTTGCAACCTAGGGGTGGCCTTTTAGTGATAATAAGAGGGTTGTCTTGGGGACGGCACAGATCCTTCAGACTGAGGATGGTAGTTGTCCTCTTCCTGATAAAGGTGGCCGCCGTAGATTTGTGACTCGGTTTTCCTCCATGGGTGATGTCATTGCGACGATGCCAGATTGACCAGCATCCTACACAATGTAGAGTGCGTTGTTCATGTAAGGAATGAGGAGAGAGCATCTCCTGAATCCACTCCTTCTCTGTCAGCTTAAAGAAGCTATCGGGCATTTTCAGTTATCTCCATATTTCCTTAACTGACTGACAATCTCTAAGGCAATGCAAGAGAGAATCCTGGGTGTTGTTGCAGAGTGGGAAAGTGTCATCCGTCGATATATGTCTTCTAACCAGCTCTAGATTTGTCAAGAGTGAGCCATGGAAGACCAGCCATAAGAAGGTTTTGATCTTATTCGGAAGGTCTACTGACCATATCCCCTTCCACCCAGCTGAGGAAGTGTTTGGATTCTGGTTCTTGAGCCAATTATAAGTGGAGCTTGTTGTGAACTCCCCTGAGGCGGTGAAGGGCCAGGCCCATGTGCCAGCGCCATCTATATGCTCAGGAGCACTGATGTAATGAAGGAGGTGTTGCACTGGTTGGGGTAAATAGTAGTTGATAAAACTCCAATCCCACCCTGTTTCGGGATGCTTCATCGAGTGTACTGACAGGTCCTCAAGTCCTGGGGGATGAGAAGGGATGGATCATAATCCCGAGGTGAATGTCCTAGAATCCATCTATCTAACCAAACATTAGTCATATGACCAGAGACTATGGTTTTGTGGCAGATTTCTTGGAGTTTGATTAAGTTGCGCTTGATGAACGCCCATGCCGAGGAACAAGGTTTCTTGTTAATGGTGTCATTTTGCATGTATTTTCCCCACATAACTCTGACCCAAAGGGTAGTCAGGTGTGTCATAAAGTGCCAAACATTCTTTAGCATGAGGGCCTCATTATGTTCACGAGCAGATTTGAGGCCCAAGCCACCATGGGAGGTGGGTAGAGCAACCTTTTTCCATGAAACTGCAGATAGCTTCTTTTATGTGCTTCCACCAGACCATAGGAAGTTTTGAATATGCCAATCTATGTCATCACACAGACTAGGTGATAGTTTTACAGATTGCACTGTATATGACGGTATTGATTGCAGTGTGCTTTTAGCAAGCGTGATACGACCTGCAAGAGCCAGGTTCTTAGCAGCCCAGCTATTCATGCGCCCCTGATAGAAGTGACGATACTTGAATGTGTAGTCTTATTGAGTCTGTGGTGAAGCATTGGAACACCCAGGTATTTCCCCAAGTCATGTGTTTGTTGGATACAAATTTTGCAGCTAAAGCTGCGTCTTACTGAGACAGGTACATTTGGGGAAAAGAAGCATCGAGATTTATCTTTAGATAGCAACTGGCCCAACACGAGGCTGAAATCTTCAAGGACATTCAAGATCGTAGATGCTTGATGTGTAGATGCCTCAGCCATGATCATGATATCATGTGCAAACATTACATGAGAAAGAGGTACACCTCCTCTAGAAAGCCGAATAGGTTTCCATTTTCCGGAATTGACTGCACTGGAAATGGCTTGGCTAAGTCTCTCCATGCACAGAACAAAAAGATACGGGTTGATGGGGTCTCCTTGGCGTACACCCTAGCTAGCTTTGAATGGTTCCATTGGAGTACCTTCCCAAAGAATGGATGTATTACTGGAAGAAATGATTTGCATGATTAACGAGATGAGTTTATTTGGGAGCCCCACCTTTGTGAGGGTGTCTTTGATGAATGGCCACCGCATTCTGTCAAAGGCTTTGGAGAGGTCGAGGTTGATACACACCCACTCCTTGCCTGCCTTTTTGTTCTTCATGGAGTGAATCACTTCTTGGACTAGAAGAATGTTGTCACTTATGCGCCTGCTCAGAATAAAACTGGATTGATTCTCAGAGATCTAGCTATTGAGGAATGATTTGATGCGTTCCACAATGATTTTTGAGATAATTTTGAAGCAACAATTATTAAGGGATATGGGACGGAGCTCACTGCATCTTTGTGGCTGCTGCAATTCAGGAATCAAGACCATGTAGGACTCTGCCAGGCGGGGGTCAATGATGCCAGTGCTGAAAGTTTCGGTGACTTGGCGGATGATGGATAGGCCGATGTGGTGCCAGTGCGTCTGGACGAAGCCGTTGTTCATGCCGTCGGGACCGGGTGCCTTGTGTGGCGCCATAAGGAAGGTCACCCGTTTGATTTCCTCTGCAGATGGAATCTTGACAAGGTCTTGCGGGTTGTGAATGCCTGGAAAGTTCCCAATATATTCAGTAATCACCCCAAGGGAATTGGTGGAGCAGGCCGGGGCTGTGAGGAGGTTGCTGAAGAAGGTATGCACGTGGCTACAGATGCGGGAAGCGTCAGTGAGCCATTCCCCCTTGTCATTTTTTATGCTCGTAATCCGATGATAGGCTCTTCTGGATTTGACATAAGAGTGAAAAAAATTGTTGTTTCCATCTCCATGTTGTAGCCAATTTATATTGGCCTTCTGCTACTAGTCAGCTTTTTCGCAGCGCAGGATAGTTTCGTACTCTTCTTGCAAGTGGACACAGTAAATTTCATTAGATATACAATTGTGAGGTAAGGATTGTACCTGGCGTGCATCTAGTTTGCGCAGGATAGTGTCCTTCTTTTTGTATAGTGCTTTCAGGCATTTGGATTCCCACTTTGTCACAGCAGTTTGGAAGTTCTGAAGAGCATCAACGAAAGGTTTTGAATTGTCCCAGCGAGGAAGCAACTCCTTCTGAAAATCTATGGTGAGGCTCCAACTTGCCTTTGTTCGGAAGTGGTTATAACGTCTGTGAGTGGTTTTGTTTCCTGTGATCAGGATGGGGTTGTGATCGCTATAGAGGCGAGGAAGAATTTTGATATTCATTTCATCTTCAATGGAAAGCCAGTTGTCAGTAGCTATTACGCGATCGAGCTTCTCTCTCAAATTACCCCTTTTGAAGGTGAAGAACTATCCAGACGGGCTGGTGTCGGCCAGGCCAGTAGATAGTAACATGGATTGGAACTTGCGATAGGAATGCCTATCAAAGCCTTTCCCTCCCTCCTTTTCACTTATATCCAGCATAGTATTGAAGTCACCCACTACCGCCCAAGCAGCATTAATGGAAGAGGATAGAGTGCAGAGACAATTTCAGAGAAGATCTCGTTTCTGTGGATTGGGACTGCCATAGATGACAGTAAGGAACCATGAATCATTCACCTTGCAGTGAATGAATTGTTGGTGGCTTTGGAGGATTTCTATCTTGCATCGGTGGTTGTCCCAGAGGACCCACACACCGCCAGAGAAGCCGAGAGCTTCTACTCTATGGGAGGAATTATAGCCAAGTTTTTTAATTATGTTGGCAGCCTTGACACCGCTACAACGGGGTTCGACAATAGCAAGGATATGAAGTTTATATTTACGCTTGAATTCTCGGAGAAAGTTAATATTATCCTTGGAGCGTTCTCCTTGGATATTCCAACAGAGTATGTTTGTCATATGGATACAACTCTGAAGGAGGTGGCCCTAAAATGAACTCAGTTGATAGCAGCGCGGAGTCCCGCGTCTTGGACCTCAACTATGCTAGGCCCTGGTGGTGGTTCACCTTCAGAGAAGGAGAGTGATCTTGTCACTTCTGTCCTGGTACCTTGGCCTCCGACGAGCTGGGCTAGCCTGCCTTTTTTCTACTCTCTTCCCGGGATGACGGTCTGGTATACGACCTTGCGGTTCCGAAGGATGACGCCGCTATTGCTGGAGTTGCGCCCCCAGTTAAAGGAAGATGGTAAGGATGGTGTCCCCGTTTCCATGCTTGCCTAGAAACGGAACGATGAAGCAATCTCCACGTCGCTGGGTCTCCCTGTATAGGTCCCGTCATCCACGAGAACGACATCAATGTCATTTGGGATTGAGTCCCTTGTGCTCTGAGTTTCATTGGCTGGGGGGTTTGGGGGTCCAGCAAGGCCTGCGGGATCTTATCCTTTTGTTGTTTCTTTTTTTTCTTGTGATTCCCTACAATTTGCCATTCCTCCTTGTTGTCCTCTAGATTGACGGGCTGCGAGGTGGTGTTGGGTGGTGTTGATGGCTTGGCTCTTGTGCCACCCTGTTTATCGACCTGCCCCGTGTTGTCCTTCTTGGAAGGGGCAGTCCTGCGCTCGAGCATCTTAGCATGGATCTCGCTTATATATATCGGTGGTAGTACTACGGCAGCCGTCGTGGATGTTGATGGGTCTCCCCAAGGGAATTTTGGGTTGAACTTGCAATCCCCTTCTGCGTGACCCAACCTACCGCATTTCATGCAAAAAGTAGGAAGGTTTTCATACTCCAATCTGTACCGATTTCCATTGAGGAAGATTGTCGGTAGCAAGGGGGTGTTGGTGTCGACCTCCACTACAATACGTGCAAATTTCCCCCGATGTCCGGACTGTGTAGTAGTATCTATCTTAATAGTTTTCCCAATTAGGTTTCCAATGTTTTCGAGCAGCAAATTTTGGTACAAGTAAATTGGCATGTCTGCAATCCTTGCCCAGACGACGAGCTTTCGAGGAATAGGGTTCGAAGGTTTGAACGTATAAGACCAGGACTGCACTGAAAGGTAATGATTAAATACCATCCAAGGGCCGCCCGTCAAGGCTCGGACAAAGTCGTTGTTGTTCTCTAGTTGTATAATGTAGTAGCCCATGTCCAAGTCGATAGCTCTGAATTCGCCAGACAATTGCCATAGGATTGATATCCTATTCATCAGGACCTTGAAGCCGATGTTAGTTCCTATGATCTTAACAACCACAGCGAATTTCCATGGCTCTAGGAGAGAGGGGAGGCGCGTAGGGTTAACGGTGATGGCTGGAATGATGCCGCTCCTGTCCACTCGAATATCCTCCGCTGTGAGCAGGTCTGGGGAGACTTGTGGAAGCAAAGCAGGGATCTTGTTGGTCTGACCTATAAGCATGTCTTTGTAGCACATGTTTGGGTTTCCTTCCGTGGCTGTTACTTCCTCCATGGGGACGTCGGCTTCGCGGGATGCGTCAGAACCAGCAGACGTGCCAGCATGGGCAGGGTTTCCGGTGTTGTGATCAGTTGCAGGTTTGTGAGGATGCGGAGGGGGAGTCGATCACCCTGTGTCGCTGCCACCATGGTCGTCACCCCGGGCTCCGTGAAATCACATAGCATACATCACTTAGACAATTTTAATGGATTGGAGCATGCCTACCATATCAGGTATCATGGTCCATATTGCTATCCTATTTGTGCTCAAAGGTGCACATAACATCATATTATAGTTCCATATAAATACTTTGACAACACCACGACATCATGTCAGGTTTAGGGTTTATCACCTAACTCCATATCATGTAGCCATGTCGGTTGGCTATCATTTTAGCTTTTATCATCTCAAGTCATCCATATATCAGGTATATTTTGAACTCTTGACCTTATATTGTCATAGAGACATATTGGATCCTCATATCGTGTACAGGAGTACACCATATCAGGCATAGCATTATGGATTTACCATGTATCATTTAAGTAACATATAGATAATATTGTATTAATTTCTTACCTTGAATTATCATATCAGTTTTCCACCTTGAACTACCATACCAATTTTCATCTTGGGTTTGCCATATCGTGTCCCCACATTGGGTTGTCATGTCATGATCTCATATTGGGTATCATATCGTGATCCCATATTGGGTATCATATCGTGATCCCATATTGGGTATCATATCATGATGTGATCCCATATTGGGTATCATATCATGATCCCATATTGGGTATCATATCATTATCGCATATTGGGTATCATATCGGTTTACCTATCTTAGGTATCATATCGGGTTACACCTTTGAACATCATATCGGTTTACCTCATGGGTTCACCTTATCGGGTACCCACATTAAGTGGTATCTTGTTACCATATCGTGTGCCTATATTAACTACCATATCATGTTCCCATAGAAGATAAGAACCTTGAACTCTAGTTCTTTTCTTGACAAGATGGATACTAAATTGATCTTCTACCCATCACAAACTAATGGGGTATATCAAGTTTTCAAAGGAGTATAGATTCCAAAACTTATCGGGTTCCCATGTCTTCATCTAAGGTTTGCTTATATCATGCAAAGTTATTGATTTACCTTTGTATCGTGTATAAGGTGATAGTAGGTAACTCCCATCTCATTTACAAGACATGTCTCTTATAAAGTATAAAATATTACTCACCACTATATCGGCCTACTTTTCATCTTGGATTTCATATCAGATTTCTCATTACCATCTAGGTTTTTTAACTCATGTCGGGTTAGGATATAGACCTAACATGATATTGTGCATAAGGTGAGTATATGGCCCTATATCATGATCAAGGAGTGTATAAATACTTACTCATATTGCCCATGAAATATTCACTTCTCACTATGTCATACTTGTAGTGGGTTTACATCAACATATTGGATTGCTCATCTTCTAGGGTTTACTATATCGGGTTAGAGTACATGCTTGATCTCCTATCGTGCATAGGGTATTACTCTTACCTTGTATCAAATATAAAATATGGATAGGTATCATCCATATTGTTCATAAGACCTATTTTATAAAATATGACCTACCTTTATATCTGGTAAGGCTCTATATCGGGTTCCATATCGGGTTTCAAGAGTCTTCAACCCATATCGGTTTGTTCAATTATGATGTCATCATCATCAACCCAAAGTTCCTTGTCTAATTATTTAAAACCATGGATAACAGTCCTAACTACTTATTGGGACTCATAGATATTTCAATTGATCAAAGGAAATCTGATTTTGAAAGAAATCAACAAGTTGAATAATATTGAAGAAAAGATAATAATATAGATGGGTTCAAGTTATATAACCTGCCTTATGAACAACGTCCAAGCTTCAGGCTTCAACTCCTCACGTTCCAAGGTTGAAGATGAACCTCTCAACAATCCAAGACTTGAGCTCCTTAGCTTTTGCACGATATCTCCAATCCCAATAGGCTATATCACCTTCTATGAACTATTTGGCCGATATCTCTTTTCCTTGGTCGATATCAAGCTCTTATCACTCAACTCTCCTCACCATCCATGATATAAGATGGTATGCACGATACAAGAGGGAAGGTTACTAACAAGATTCAAAAATCTTACTAACAAGTGAAGGGCAAGGTATTTATACTAGAGGTTTATCGAAAAGAGTGTAAGAGGTGTCATTAGCTTAGGATACTAAGTGCCACCTAGCCATGCATAGTCGACACATACATTGCATGCATGCCATTATTTATCTTGTCATGCAAAAATAAAAGTCCAAGGATAATGTAGAGGATAAGGGTCGGCTCTTGAGTTAGCTTCTAAGGCAAGTCTTCTTCCACTCACTTTATTATATTCAATTCCATCTTTTCCATTACAAGTTGTAAATTGATGCTTATCACTTCTTTGAAGTGTCTTGCCAATCATGGGACAAACTTAAGACTCATCAAAACCGATACGAGACTTCCACTCTAAGTCTCCAACTCGATATGCTCATATGTATAACCTTCAACTTATACATTTTCTTAGTCTTTTCGTTATTATGAATACCATCCCTCAAACGTGGTTCAATTATGGCACCCCTTTCTTTCTCTCTCCTCTGAATGATACCTAGAGGGAGTAGAGACACACTAGAGGTGGTAATTTGCATATCAACCCTATATTTTGGATAAATTACAATTTGTATCAAAATTAGTGAAAAGGGCACTAGCATTGTTTAGACAAGCTTAATACTTGAAATTTAGGCTTTCCTCAAGCCACCACTTAGCATCATTCTCTCCCTTATGATATTAAAACACTTAGGACACATTCGACATGTAACATTTTACAATGTATCCCCTCATCTTGGACAACTTGAACTTTTCACTTAGATTGTCATATAATGTACACATAGTTTGCAAATAAGCTCAAACTTGGAAATAAACTTCTCAAAGAGTCTTAATTACTTTTCAAATGATCAGAACAAGTTTATAATTATCTTTTTTAATCAAAACTTCTAGGGTTAAGCCATAACCTAGGTCAGGGGTGTTACAATTATAAACCCCTAACAAGGATTTCATCCCCAAAATCCCAGATGAAAGAAGACAATCGTTATTCATGCATTATATCATCAAGTCTCCACATAGCATCTCATTGTCATAGAACTTGGACCAGTACCAAGTTCTTCCACTCATGGTTATCATAGAATCCTCCATATAGGATACATACTCAATT
This sequence comes from Alisma plantago-aquatica, assembly GCA_963693085.1. Classification (NCBI taxonomy): domain Eukaryota; kingdom Viridiplantae; phylum Streptophyta; class Magnoliopsida; order Alismatales; family Alismataceae; genus Alisma; species Alisma plantago-aquatica. The sequence goes on from OY856411.1 coordinate 653,839,508, forward strand.
TTCCTTTCCATTTAAGGATTATAGTATCCATTCTATGTTAGATAACACTTTCTAAGTTAGAGAAGTACTATTCATACTTTGAATGATTCAAGTATCAATCCTCATTGATTTATCACTTTATCTACTTACATCTTCTTATGTAATAAGATTATAAATACTTAGGAGTTTTTCATATTCCTTACTTGGTTTAGCGATCCTCTTCTTAGGAAGGATTTAAAGTTTTATTCTATCATTCATTCGGAACTACAAACCTTATCATACTTTTGTTGTGCTATTCTAATCTGCTGATACAATACTAACTTCCTTATTACTTATCTTAATTGTTTTATTCTTTTGTCATAACAAGTGGCTACTTATCAAAAATAACTTATCTCAAAGGTAGTTCTAGATGTCATGTACGAACTATCTCAATATATCTAGATATGGGTATTCTAAAGAATTTATCTTTAGCCTGATAAGCTTTTTTTTTCAAAACAATCCTACAATTATTCCTTCAATTGATATGTCCTTAGTAATGTTATTCTTATGAAGAGCATAAACCCCTAACATATGATATCCATACTATAATTATCTCAAAGATGTCCCTTCTAAGTAACTGAATATGATTCATCTTATCAGGAGTCATGTTCTTATTTTCTCATACCGTTGAAAGTTTTGGGATACTAGGATTCCTTACTTTAGTATCCACTATATGTACCAAAATCACATCACATCTTCATCATATCCCTTTCCCGATTATTATATTTACCAAAAACATATAAAGGGATCTTTCTATCATTTTGGAACATTACTTATCATATATAACTTTATCTTGGAACCAGAATCCAGGATGAACTAATACTCTTCTAAGTATCCATCAAACAAACACTTCTAACTCATGCACATCAAGTGTCATAAAAATTACTTAATTATCATGTTACCATAAGGAAAGAACATATGGAAACACATTCCTTTCATCACCCCATTATCACCCAGGGTTGTTTATCAAATAGAAGAGATTATCATCCCCTCTAATTATAACATAAGCTTTCATGTATTCAAGAGTCATTTACTCTTGTTTCATCCTAGGTTCCTTGCCATCAGCATAGGAATTTTAAGGATGATTACATAGCATTACTCCTTCCCTTGTTATTACCTAACATGTTCATAAATATTTTCTGATTTTATCACATTTCTCATTTTCAAATTTATATAAAAGATTTTTACTATTCACACAGTCTTTATCGAACAGGGATCATCTCCCTTGTTCATTTTCTCTTATCATGAGGATTATACTTTTTACTTCCTCATACACACAAATTGATCTGAGATCATTTTAGATTCCATTTCATTACACTTAGGATGTGATAAAAATATCCGTGCCATATTTCCAGTTTTGTTATGCTCACTAGATTGTCTCAAAATGACTACTTGATCAGATTAATCAAAAAGACAACAATCTAAGAGTTCCATACTTACCTTGTCTTCAATAATTGAATACCTGGATAGGGTATACAAGTACTGAGATTAGGTACCTTGTTTTAATATCATATATCTTACTTTCCCATAACATCAAAATATAGAACTTAGCATCCCTGGATTTTCACTAGATATCATTTCCACACCTCATCTTATTTCACACAGATAGAAAGAATTTAAAAAGCATTTTGAGCAAAATGTAAGTTCTCATCATACTTAACGGATAAAATTATAAAATGACATATCAGAATGACACAATTTTATCTGACATGTCTCAGTTTGTGGATTGATTACTATTTCAGGCTGATTCATTGCATTGAATCTTGTCGTTGCCTGATTCCAACGGCGTGCTCTATCATTTAATGTAGATAGATCTACTCTAGATGCATGTCCACGTCCTCGCATGCCACTTCTAAGCCATTTCCTTTGAGAGTCTTGTTGACTCTGCCTCAGTGGTTAGGTCATTCCCTTCCTTCTTCTCAGACAAGAGGGTCTAACATGCCCAATCTGTCCACAACCAAAACATGTCCTATACGCATCCCCTGGTCTTGTCGACCTTATTACTGATGTAGGGGTTACCTCAGAAGTCCTAACTGGTGGAACATTAGGTACTTTGCCCCTTCTTCATAGCCACTGCCCTGGTGCATTGGACGTTTGTTGCATTGGTAGCACCAAAAACTTCCCCTTTTTAGAACTACAAGCCATATGTTCCTGAATTTGGGTAGATCTTTTCTTAATTCCTTCCTCATTGTCCTTTTCAAGATAGTCCTATATAAAATGCCTTGGTTGCCTACACCTGTAGAAAACTTTGTTTCCATGTCGTAATCTAATTCCTTCGACATTTTCCACTACTCTATTACAACTATGTGGATTAGAAATCCTGCTAGAGCCCAAAATTTTGTCATTGGGGACTGGTAATCTATGTTGTATTACTTGTATATGATCCTTGATACACCTTAATGTTGTCATAACCAGTCCAGTGAAGGTATTAGAGGCAGGCTTCTCCATTATAGTTGGATCATCCTAAGGATTCTTAGGCAGTCGTTCTTCTCTCTCTTGATCCCTTGCACCTTCTCCTGGTGCAACAACATTTCTTTTAGCAATGTGTTCCTTGTGTTCTCCAGACATCTTTAAGCTTTACTCTATCTTCTACACAAGAAGAAGTCACTATAAGACATACCGAAGGACACTAGAACAAACTCAACATATTAATCCTATGTCTTTGTAGACTCAGTGAACCTTAGGCTCTGATACCAAAACTTTGAGACGGCTCGATTACCAATCAAGCCATCACCAGTAATAATCGTGGAATAACCATAATCAACATAATTAACAAAAATCACTAAGAATTAAAACCATTTTTCACATAGATCTTGTTTCAGGTAATTCTTACAAAAAGAACCAAAATTGTATATACATGTGGTTCATATTGTACATACATTGTACTATCTCATCTCGAGGACAATAAGTGACAGTTGCTTTATTTTAACATGTACAATAGCAATGTAAAAATCTCGAGGTAAACAACCAAAATCTCAAGTCGTTCATAAAAACCACTAAGAACTATCTCCCAAGGACCTGAGAGTGCAGAGATGACACATAGCACTTCTATCTATAAGACATGATAGATAGTACATCAACCTGAGCTATCACTCTATCTTGGCCGTTGTTCTCCTTCTATAGAAAGGTCTCTACCTCCTCGTACAAGTCCACCTAAAAGTTGTGGATCCCACAGGGTGAGACAATTGTCCCATCGAGAGATTTAACTCTCTGCCAACTATATTATTATCAAGATTAAGCAGTATAAAAACTAAGCAGAGGTTCTTTTGTATAAATGAGTAGGATTAATCACTATTGTAAGTAGAACAGAGTAGTCATTTATCTCAAAATAATGCATCTATCTATGGTAGAGCAATAAATCATCTATTCACTATTCAAGGGAATATGAAGAAATATGAATAGCATATATTCAATTAACATGTATAAAAGGAGTTTACATCAACCAATGTCTTTCTGTATTTGATCCTTAAGCAAATATACTACATGGCTGATTACATATTACAGTCACACTTATTCCCTGAGGAGATGAAATATACCTTTCATACTCCAACCGACCACTAGTAAGTCAAAATCAGAATCGTACAAGGTCAATGGCAGAGCTGGCTGTCAAGACCTCTCATGTCTCAGTCAGTATGAGACCACTTAGGATTCAGTAGGACATCTTGTGTCAGCTACTGGCAGGACATCTTGTGTCATCTACTTTTAGCATGCTGAGGTATAGTGGCATCTTCACTATAGAGTTACTGCCATAGCATGTACTCTCTTTGGGAGAAGTCCACATAGCTTTCCCTGATTATAATGTAAGGATAAGGAAGATCAACATCAATTCCTTTCTTTATCCAGAGATTTTATATTTCATTCCCGACATTACTTAGGAATGAAGAAGGATTTACACATCAATTTCTTATTTGGTTGGGAGATTCACATCATCCCAAGATAAATAAGGAAGGTGTGACACTGATTCTTCATTGGGACGTTTGGATATACTTCGTCCTTTACCCCTACATATTCAAAAATATGCACTTCCGAGTTAATCTCATTTCACCATCAGCAATTTCTGACACTGAATGGATCTATGGTCAGGGCCCTACATGATAAGATTTAACTTTATTAACTAGATACCTTATAGTATTCTTTTAGCATCAACCAAGTTTCAATCATGAATTACAACAAATGTTATTAAAGAAAGGATAGAAATTTTAAGATCTTTGGAACATTCTTGAAAGTATATCACATGGGATCTCAATCTCTTATCACATCACTGGGAATTCTCATCCCTTCATATCATCATCATCATGATTACTGGATCTGGGTATTCAAACCCTTAGATCCTCACATAGCAGTGTTACCTCTATAATAGGTAACTATTTCCTCTAGGTTCTGTGACCAAGGTATTCATCTTACTTGTTGTACAAGTATTTCACATAGCTCACATAGTTCATTTAAACATCTTGTCACCTCTTACTAGGCAACAACTTATCATTTAAGATATCAGACTATATAATCATTATACAAATATTCCACACAGCTTACAAGACTTACTTAAGTCTATTGATATAGCACATCATATCTCATATCTTGCTATGCTCATCATTTCATGATTCAGGTATAGTGTGCACTCTATGATGAAAGATTCTTATTAACATATAACATCATTATACAATTTAAGAAAAATGCATCCTTCCCATGGTTAGGGTTAGGATTGTACACATCATCACCATGTGATATAAGAAAGTACATCCTTCCCATTATTAGGGTTAGGATTTCTCCATCTAACCGATTATGTTTGTAAAAGCATATCATCTCCCTTAATTAAGGTTAGATTTTACCCTTATTAACAATTAACGATTCAAGATCATAATGTCTAGAATCAAACCCCAATTCATACTCCACTCATCTTAGGAGTATCAATACGTTCTTATTAACATGTTTATCACACATGTAAAATTCTCTCTCTTATCCTTATTGGGGTATTGATTGCATCTTATTTAATTCACCTCTTTAAGATCTATTAGCATATCATTATCAAATTTAATTAAACTCATTATGTCTCAATATTAATAACATAGCATACATCACTTAGACAATTTTAATGGATTGGATCATGCCTACCATATCAAGTATCATGGTCCATATTGCTATCCTATTCATGCTCAAAGGTGCACATAACATCATATTATAGTTCCATATAAATCCTTTGACAACACCACAACATCATGTCAGGTTTAGGGTTTATCATCTAACTCCATATCGTGTAGCCATGTCAGGTTGGCTATCACTTTATCTTTTATCATCTCAAGTCCTCCTTATATCGGGTATAGTTTGAACTCTTGACCTTATATCAGCATAGAGACATATTGGATTCTCATATCGTGTACAGGAGTACACCATATCGGGCATAGAATTATGGATTTACCATGTATCGTTTAAGTAACATATAGATAATATTGTATTAATTTCTTACCTTGAATTATCATATCAATTTTCCACCTTGAACTACCATATCGGTTTTCATCTTGGGTTTACCATATCGTGTCCCCACATTGGGTTGCCATATCGTGATCCCATATTGGGTACCATATCGTGATCCCATATTGGGTATCATATCGTGACCCCATATTGGGTATCATATTGTGATCCCATATTGGGTATCATATCGTGATCCCATATTGGGTATCATATAGGTTTACCTATCTTAGGTATCATACTGGGTTACACCTTTGAACATCATATCAGTTTACCTCATGGGTTCACCTTATCAGGTACCCACATTAAGTGGTATCTTGTTCCCATATCGTGTTCCTATATTAACTACCATATCATGTTCCCATAGAAGATAAGAACCTTGAACTCTAGTTATTTTCTTGACAAGATGGATACTAAATTGATCTTCTATCCATCACAAACTAATGGTGTATATCAAGTTTTCAAAGGAGTATAGATTCCAAAACATATCAGGTTCCCATGTCTTCATCTAAGGTTTTCTTATATTGTGCAAAGGTATTGATTTACCTTTGTATCGTGTATAAGGTGCTAGTAGGTAACTCCAATCTCATTTACAAGACATGTCTCTTATAAAGTATAAAATATTACTCACCACTATATCAGGTTACTTTTCATCTTGGATTTCATATCAGATTTCTCATTACCAACTAGGGTTTTTAACTCATGTCGGGTTAGGATATAGACCTAACATGATATCGTGCATAAGGTGAATATATGTCCCTATATCATTCTCAAGGGGTGTATAAATACTTACTCATATTGCCCATGAAACATCCGCTTCTCACTATGTCATACGTGTAGTTGGTTTACATCAACATATTGGATTGTTCATCCTCTAGGGTTTACTATATCGGGTTAGAGTGCATGCTTGATCTCCTATCGTGCATAGGGTATTACTCTTACCTTGTATATAATATAAAATATGGATAGGTATCTTCCATATCATTCATAAGACCTATTTTATAAAATATGACCTACCTTCATATCAGGTAAGGCTCTATATCGAGTTCCATATCCGATTTCAAGAGTCTTCAACCCATATCGGTTTGTTCAATGATGATGTCATCATCATCAACCTAAAGGTCCTTATCTAATTATTCAAAACCATGTATAATAGTCCTAACTACTTATTGGGACTCATAGATATTTCAATTGATCAAAGGAAATCTGATTTTGAAAGAAATCAACAAGTTGAATAATATTGAAGAAAAGATAATAATATAGATGGGTTCAAGTTATATAACCCACCTTATGAACAACTTCCAAGATTCAGGCTTCAACTCCTCACATTTCAAGGTTGAAGATGAACCTCTCAACAATCCAAGACTTGAGCTCCTTAGATTTTGTACGATATCTCCAATCCCAATAGGCGATATCACCTTTTATGACCTATTTGGCCGATATCTCTTTTACTTGACCAATATCAAGCTCTTATCACTCAACTCTCCTCACTATGCATGATATAAGAGGGTATGCATGATACAAGAGGGAAGGTTACTAAAACTATTCCAAAATCATACTAACAAGTGAAAGGCAAGGTATTTATACTAGAGGTTTATGGAAAAGAGTGTAAGAGGTGTCATTAGCTTAGGCTACTAAGTTCCACCTAGCCATGCATAGTCGACACATACATTGCATGCATCCCATTATTTATCTTTCCATGCAAAAATAAATGTCCAAGGATAATGTAGAGGATAAGGGTCGGCTCATGAGTTAGCTTCTAAGGCAAGTCTTCTTCCACTCACTTTCTTATATTCAATTCCATCTTTTCCATTACAAGTTGTAAATCGATGGTTGTCACTTCTTTGAAGTTTCTTTCCCATCATGGGCCAAACTTAAGACTCATGACAACCGATAGGAGACTTCCACTCTAGGTCTCCAACTCGATATGCTCATATGTATAACCTTCAACTTATATATTTTCTTAGTCTTTTCATTATTAAGAATACCATCCCTCAAAAGTGGTTCAATTATGGCTCCCCTTTCTTTCTCTATCCTCTAAATGATACCTAGATGGAGTAGGGACACATTATAGGTGGTAATTTGGATATCAACCCTATATTTTGGATAAATTACAATATGTATCAAAATTAGTGAAAAAGGCACTAGCATTGTTTAAACAAGCTTAATACTTGAAATTTAGGCTTTACTCAAGACACCTTTAGCATCATTCTCTCTCTTATGATATTAAAACACTTAGGGTACATTCAACATGTAACATTTTACAATGTAGCCCCTCATCTTGGGAAAATTGCACTTTTCACTTAGATTGTCATATAATGCACGCATAGTTTGCAAATAAACTCAAACTTGGAAATAAACTTCTCAAAGAGTCTTAATTACTTTTCAAAGGATTAGAACTAGTTTATAATTATCTTGTTTAAGTAAAACTTATAGGGTTAAGCCATAACCCAGGTTAGGGGTGTTACATGTCTAGCCTATCACTTAATACATGGTGAAGGGGTAGACTGATACCATGAAGGTTTGGATATATATGAGCATAAGGGTCTAACCGATATGCAAACCCTAGAGCTTTAGTAACCCGATATGGATGCACGATATAGGTGATGAGGATACACATGTATACCCAATATGGAAGCATACCTACACCTCTATACCCGATATGGAAGTATACCTACACCTCTATACCCGATATGGAGAAAGCACCTCCATATAATACACTTGATTGAGTGACACATGTAGTGTGTTGTGTCAAATGATACATTAAGGCACAAAGAGTTTAATACATTTTGATAAATATGGTCCAATGTACCTTGAGAGAAGGATTTAGCCAACCTAATGGAGTATGATGTAATCAACATCCTAGTGAGGGTGAAAGAGAAACTTATACTTGTATAATAATCATGTAATTAGTATACATTGATACTCCTAATATGTGTTGAGTATGAATTAGGATTTTGATTCTTGATGAACATACTGGAAACCCTAATCGATTTATAAAGGGAAACCCTAACCCTAATGATGGGAAAGTTGTATTTCTCTTGTATTCCATGGTATTGATATGTATTTGATATTACTGTTATCATGAAATACTAACCATGTTGGTATCACGAGATAATGAGCATAGGTAAGTATGAGCTATGATGATTCATATAATACAAGATCATATGGGTCTTGTAAGTCATGTGAAATACTTGTACAACAAGTATAATGTTTATATAGGTCTTATGACCTAGAGATGGATGTTGCATAGTGAGAGGTGACAAGTTGTTTATAAATGTCTCATAATCTAGAGATTGATGTAAGAGATGACAATGTTCAAAATGAACTAGGGAAATGGGAACCATGTAACATAGTAATAATAATAAATGGTTATAATAATGATAATGGAATCTTGGTCATACATGCTTTATGGATATAGACAAATAAGGGCTATAGTGTTTTGAATATGCTTAAATGAGATATGAGGAATACTTGTATCACATAAAGGATGTGAATGGGTATGATGGCTTGGTCAAGATTTAATGCCTAGTAAAGGTGATGTGGTATTCAATGATGAGTTTAAGGGATTGATATCCTATAATGAAAGTGAAAGGGAAACATAAAGGTATCCCAACTAACATGGGATCCTTAGCAATATGGCTATAATCTCACAGGATTGGTACAATCCAATACCTGGCTATAATCTCATAGGATTGGTACAATCCAATACCTGGATATGATCTCACAGGATTGGTACAATCCAATACCTGCTATAATCTTACATGATTGGTATAATCCAATACTTGGCTATGATCTCACAGGATTGGTACAATCCAATACCTAGCTACAATCTCACAGGATTGGTACAATCCAATACCTAGCTATGATCTCACAAGATTGGTACAATCTAATATCTAGATATAATCTCACAGGATTGGTACAATCCAATACCTGTCTATAATCTCACAGGATTGGTACAATCTAATATCTGGCTATGATCTCATACTATTGGTACAATCTAATACCTGGCTAGAACGTATTCACGGGATTGGTATAATCTAATACCGGGCTAGAACATATTTACAAGATTGGTATAATCCAATACCTGGCTAGCAGATTGGCTGAAGCTAACAACTAGAAATGAGAATGATTAATGAATATCATACCATGATAATATTATCACATGATAAGGTTGAGATGTTGGCATAATATGAGGGGTAAATGATACACATGTCTTTCATATTCCTTATAAAGTGAATAGGTGATTTACTGCTCTATCGTAGACAGTTGCAATGATTTAAATGATGAGAATGTTCTAAACTACTTATTAGCAGTGATTAATCTTGCATATTAATATAAAAGAACCTCTGCTCAGTTATATACTATTTACCTATGATAATAACATTGTTGGTGGATAGTTATATCTCTTACTGGGACAATTGTCTCACCCCATGGGATCCACAATTTTTAGGTGTACGTGCACAAGGAGGTAGAGACCACTCTATAGAGGAAGGATAACAATAGCAGGGACAACAGTAATAGCTTAGGTTGAGTGTATTGTCTATCATGTGATGGATCTTCCACTCACATGGAATTGCGTGCACCACTAAAAAATCCTAAAGATGGTAAGTCTTTAAGTTTAGCCTTGCTTATACTAGATCGAGAACTCCACCCACGTATGATGAGATATGCGGAAGTCTTATCGTAGTATAGTTAAGGGTCGAATCCTCAGGACAACGGCCTTGTTGGGAGCAACAAGATGGAAAATGTTAGAATTTCACTTAATCTTTTAATAGTTGGTATTTAAATCAAAAGGTTGGTTTGGTTGTTTTTAAACTAAGAGAAAGTAAAGTAAAGCAAGTAAGTAAATTTGAGGATGTTAAGCAATGATAAGGAACCACTAGGATGTGATCGGCTTTCACCGCCACTACACATGGATCAAAACATGCAACATAAAACATAACATACAATAAGAGCCTAAACAACTAGTATCTTTGTAGATTTAGTTTCCTTTTGGAGAACTAACTACGAAAAGTGTGGGAATGTTGCAAAGCCATCCATCCCTGAACGAATGGTCACCTACTTTACATCATTCCCTTCGCAAAGTGTGTTTCTCAACTTACCAAGGTTGTACTTTCATACGTCAACTGATTCCATTTCATAGTATGAAAGTACAACGATGGAAGTGAGCTTACTCCACTTCTTGAAAACACTCCTAGATACTGAAACAGATGCATGGTGGATACATGCATCAAGAACCAACATTCAATCGAGTTTCGAATCTAGTAGTACAAACATAGACAATTCATACTAAAAGATAAAAGATAACACAAGTTGGTGATCAAGCAACAAGCATTCTTTAAACGATTGATGTTGAACTGAAAAGAAAGCATCTTTATATTGCAAACTATGGATTACATTACACGAAATGAAAACATGGGTAGCGGGGCTACTCCCCGCACCCCAGTGAAAGAGACTACTCACTCATAGCTAGGACAAAGAAGGAGGCGAGAAGAGAGAGAGAGAACGTCATCCCCACAAAGGAGAGAGGAAAGTCAACCCCTTAGAGAGAGAGTGATGATCTTCAAACTTCACAGGTTTCTCGGTGATGAGGTCTCCTCTTCCCACCTTCTTTATTGAAGAGAGAGAAAGCAGCTTCAGGATGGAGCATAGATCTCAGACTGATAGCCTTTGGGCGGAGGATGGAGGTTGGAGTAGCTCTGGAGTAGTAGAGGCAGGATCTGGGCATCTGAAACTTGATGTCCTTGAGAGGACCCCTTGGGTCTTATTTATAGGCCTTAAGTGAAGTCCAAACGGTTTGGTCAGTTTTGGGTCCAAACGGTCTTGAAGACCATTTGGACTCTGAGACTATTTGGACCCTGAGACCATTTGGACTCTGAGACCGTTTGGACTCTGAGACCGTTTGGACCCCGAGACCGTTTGGACTCTGAGACCGTTTGGCTTCATGCGGTCTTGGGACCATTTGACTCCATGCGGTCTTGGGATCGTTTGACTCCATGCGGTCTTGGGACCGGTTGGATTCATGCGGTCTTGAGACCGATTGGCTTCATGCGGTCTTGAGATCGTTTGACTCCATGCGGTCTTGGGACAGATTGGCTTCATGCGGTCTTGAGATCGTTTGACTCCATGCGGTCTTGGGACCGGTTGGCTTCATGCGGTCTCAGGACTGTGTGAGTCCATGCGGTCTTGGGACCGTGTGAGTCCATGTGGTCTTGGGACCGGTTGGCTTCATGCGGTCTTGGGACCGTGTGAGTCCATGAGGTCTTGGGACCGGTTGGGTCTTTTGTGATTTTTTTGTGTCTTTTCCTATAGGTAAAAAGGAGAAAAGTTAATCTAATAGTATATTTGCAATAAGGGAAGATAGTTAGGGATTCTGTCTAATTTATCTCAGAAAGAGTGTGGAAAACTGAAGAAAATTACTAAGATAACATCAAAAAATTAGAGGTTATCACCCCCCCAACTTAGAGTCTAGCTTGTCCTCAAGGTATATAGAGCTGAGGCATGTAATGGCGAGGCGATTTTATTTAGTTAAGATTTCCATACTCTTGCTTCAATTATCAAACCCGAGCTCTCCTAAGGTCGTATCGGGTCTTATTGTTTGCCTTAACTCTTTCAGGTATTGAGAGTTGCTTGGGTCTCAGGTTTCTTCCGTATCTCGTATCCTGCATTGGGACCACTTTTTATTCTGTGCATGTTGTTAACTCTAATCAGCTTTATACCTCTCTGAAAAAACTACTAGAAGCTAGAGTGGGTATGAGGGTTGGATAAAGGCTTGATGTGTAACTCCCCCTTCAAGTGGGGGAGGGGTTATCTATGCTTTTAGGAGCTCACTACCGAGTACGACACATATGCCTTCGTGAGGGCAGCTGAATGTACCGGCCGGGCGAGTCCTTTATAAGCCTTTCATATATTTAGATACCTTAGGGTTCCACTACCGGGCACGACACATCTGCCTTCGTGAGGGCAGCTGAATGTACCGGCCGGGTGAGACCTTCATTGGTTCTTTATATATACCCTTATTTATGGCACAACTCTCATAGTTTTATTCAACTCTCTGGCTTTTATTCGTAGACTCACAAGCTTAGGATTTGGGGTTTTTAGGGGATTTATTTTGGGCGGCCAAGCTTCTTTTATTTGAAGAGAGGAAAGATGTTCTTAGAGTTTTTCAACATGCACTTATTTGGTTTCTTTTTAATGGTCCACTTGCGAGACTTCTTGATTTGGATGTCGCCTGATGCCCCTCTCATCCTTGAGAGCTTGGCTTATTTCGGCCTTGATATTGACCTGTGGAGAGTCATATGTAGAAGTGAAACAAAAGCATGAAAATCAATAATGGAGAGACATTATTAAGTCACCATTATATGTCTAAGTGCTATTCTTGTTATTAATTTTGAGGGCTAACATGATTCTAAAGTTAGCTGATGGTGACTTTGTTCTAAAAGGGATGTTCTTCTTTATGTGCGAAGTTTATTTTAACAGGGAGAATGCTTTTAAAAAAAAATTAAATGCGCAAAGAAAACTGTAAAATTTTGTACATAATTGAAAAAAATGTAGAGGGAGAAGGGTTTTGAAAATGATACCTCACCCTTGTCAGTGTACTCCCCCCCCAACTTATCACTCACTCTGTCCACAGAGTGACAAATTGATAGATTGAGAAGTACAAGGACAAGGGCATCAGGCTTCTGTCAGTCCTTTATTGGCGCCATGTGTACGGAGGAATTAGCGGTGAATTTCCCTCGTAATGCGTGATAATCCACTTCTTTCATGTCTTCTGTTGGTCTTCCAAGTGCCATGATGGTGTATATCTAGTAGAGGATGTGGAAACCACAATCGTTCGACTCGCAGATCTGTTGAGGGCACTTGTGGAAGAAGGCGGGGCTATGAAAGTGTTCTTTGTTGTATGCCCGTGTGTGCTTGCTGAGGAGGACATGAAGTTGGTCGACACACTCCTTTTCCATCTCCTCTGTAGGCATTCTTGGTGTTGTAGTGTAATGTTGTTGATCTAGATTGTACTGGCTGTCAGAACTGTTGTATATGATTGTTGTTCCTTCATTAAGATTTGTTGCCAACAACATCCAGTGTTTTGAATGAAGGAAGGGGAGCATGATGAACTTTGGGGTCGTGTGTTGTAAGAAGGAGATGAGTGCCTCAATTGTTCTGAAGTTCTTTAGCTTTAATAGATCATCCTTCATGTATGGGAATTCCATATAGGTGGTAGGGTGATTCTGTCCGAGAAGAAATTGATAAGCGGCCATTAAGCTGACGGAGAGAGACCCTTTTAGCTGTACAGTTTCTTGTAGTGCGTCTGCCATGACCAGAATGACACTGGACATGAAAATGAGGTCATCTTTCTCAGCGTAAAGCCTTGACATGATGAGACGAAGTTCATTGTCGGAGAGACGTTTGCAAGCACTGAGGTCAAAATTGGGGAATGTAGGTGAAATGGCAGACAGGGGGTCCATTTGTGAAGATGAACGGTTTAAGGGTGCCCCAGTTAGAAACTCAGTAACCCCTTCATCATCTGCCAGATCGAAAGAGTAAGCGTCCCATTTCTTCCTCTCGGGAGCCTTGGCGGGCTATTGTATCTCCAACTCCTTTATTGTTTGCCTGAATGGCTGTTTTGGAGGACGTTGGATGGCGGAAAAAAGATAGTGAGGAACGTCGTTGGATGCCATAGTTGGATGCCATAGTTGGATGCCATAGATAAGCTGGAGCAGACTTCCCCCTCCCTCTATATAGTGTTGCAGATCGTCGTGTTTGTCTGAGTTAGAAGTTGATTCCAGATCTTCATCTGTATCCAAGCTGACTCTTTCTAGATCTTTGTTCTGGGGGAAAGAGCACTGATTGGTCTGGTGCTGAAAGATGTTGAGCTGATGATTCTTGTTGTTGACTTATGCTGGTTTCAAGTAGACATTGTTGGAACTCAGCAAAGGTTGCTTCTTTAGCAGATTCCCCCAGAGATCCCATTGCGGACTAGTTAAGGAATTGATCCTCGTAAGACATATTAACGTTTTCAATGTGCATCGGGGATTTGGGATCTTTATCACCGTTATGGTGATCTTTTTGTTTGGATGCAGCTTCTCGGCATGTGCCCTCCCCAGCATTTCCTGGGTCGTCAGATTGGTCGTCTGAGGAGGTGTTGTTATTGGAGTTAGCCGAGGAGTCGGAATCCTCATCATTTTTGTCATCTTCATCATCATCGGTGTCGGCCTTGTTGTCTGCTAGTTTTGATTTTGGATGCCTCTTGCACTGTCGATAGGTTGCTTGTATCTCATCAAACGCCACTTGCACATCCTCTTGGGATTCGAGTAGTGCATCATGTGTTTCCATGAATCTGAGTATCGTCCCTCAGCAGAGAGGACGCATGATGTAAGATCTGTTACTTGAGCGTGTAGCTGGTTAAGCTCATTATTTTTTGACTCCTCTTGGCAGCTGTGGAGCTGTGTGAGGGTGTTGGTGATGTCATCCAAGCGTGTGCTTAAAGCAGTTTGTTGTTGCTGAAGCGCGTGCAGGTTCTCAGGCAGAGGTTGACTCTGCGTAGAGATCCCATCAACTTGCCAAGCCAGCACTTCATGTTGGCTTTTTACTCCAAGGATCAGCTCGGGCAGGTGCTTGTAGTGGTCATCGATGTGATCGACTTGCTTGGCCAATACCTCCCGTCGTTGCTGAAAGCTTTGGAGAATGCTTGGAAGAGAGCTGTGCCGCTCGTTGATCTTGGTGACTTGTTGAGAAATTCCCTGCACACATGAAAAAATAGAATGCATAATGTTAGAGGGGTCGGTGAGGAGGTTTCAGATGGCATCAAATTGACATCCGAATTCCTCACTGATATGTGAAAAAGGGACCCCAGATGCGGAAGGGTGGTATGGCTGGGGTCGGGGTGGAAGGGTGGTGGTGCCTTGCGAAGGAGACACTGGTGATGGTCCTGCAAACTACGTGGTGACCGTAGATGGAGTCACCAGCGGTGTCGGGGTGGAGGCGGGTGAAGGGGATGGAAAAAGTTTGGGTGAGGTATGAGGGAGGAAAGAAGTTGAGGAAAAGAGGGTGGATATGGGAGCGGAGAATGGGAAGTCGGGTGTTGGAGCGAAAAAGGTGGTGCTCGGGGAGAAAGATGGGGAAGCAGAAGATTTGGGTGGTGGTATTGCAGTGGAGGAAGGTGGGGTGGTGGTGGATAGTGGGAGGGTGGTGGATGGGAGTGTGGTGGGGGTGGTGGTGGTGGTGAGCTCATCATGTAGGCTCATGATGAATGAGTCTATGGAAGAGGTAGTGATTGGTTCCTCTGGAGGGGGGCATTCTGTCTCCGGTTGTAGCTTTGAAGTTGGTGTCCCCGACAATTGTGGCAGTTGTAAACGTACCTTAGATTGTTGTTTTACTGGTATTTTTGTTAACCTAGTTGTCGGGGCGGTTATGTTGTGCTCTGTCTGTCCTGCTTGGGTTGTCTTATCTTGTTATTTGACTGGAGCTAGGAGTTTGGTAATCTCTTCGTCAGTAAAGAGAAATTTGTCTTTGTCGTAGTCCGCTAGCTCCAAAAGTGGTAGCAGAGTCCAGGAAGATTTGACTGTTGGGCAGAAGATGTAGTGTAGTTTCGCAACCTTCTCCTTGATAATGTAGGAGTTCTTCAAGGTTTGTTTGTTAGTAAGGATGTCGCCCTTGATCTTCGTGCAGTGAGGGAGTAATCTATCCATTTTGAAGTATTTGATAATGGAAGTTATGTGCCCGCACATGCATATTTCTTTTCCTATGGCGTAGGCGGAGAATTTTTGTATCATATGTCGGCCGACGTTGACTGGCTTTCCTTGCAAAATGGACCATAGGAGAAAGAGGTCGACGGTGATAACATTTCCTCCCTCTGTTCTGGGGAACAGCGCACCTGTAAGAATTTTATATAGCATGCGCACGAACCCATATTGAATGTTGGAGGCTTTGCATGTCTTTGCCTCATAGGTGGGGATCCCTGTTATGGTCCTCCAGAAGCTGTGTCTGTTGAATTGTGAATTCTCTGTGTTTGCAGCTTTGGATTGTTTGAGTTGCTCCTAGTTGTCAATGAATATTTCGTTCAGAAGATTATTAGTTATAATGACGTCATTTCCAAAGAGCTTGGTGACCAGCCTACGGTCACCGCCGTCCCTTGATTTGTGTGTAATGTCCATAGTTTCTTTGGTGAGATGCATGAAAAATTTAGTAGTCGGTTTGACATAAGAAGCTTTGGGGACGAAGCACAGTCTGGATATATTGGCATTGTCTAACATGGTGAGGATTCTGTCATAGATCCCCATCTTGAGTAGTACGCTTGAGCAGACGTACTTTTTTGGTTTCAGTACTTTGTCGATGGATGGGAGGGTGTGGATGTAAAGATTTTCTGGTGGTGGCACAGTGGTAGTGTGAGTTGAGTAGACAGGGGTATTGGCGATTGCGGGAGTGGCAGTGGTTGGTGGGATATGTGCTGCTAGGGTTTGTTCCCTAACAGTGGGGGGCAGACCTGTTTTCTTGCCCGCTTTTTTGGTGGTTGTTCAGTCGTAGCTTGTTGGACTTTTCGTTTCCCCTTGGACTTTTCAGCTGGGGACTCGTCCTCGGAACGCGGCTCATATTCAGAGCCTTCATCGCTAGATGAAATGACTTCCACCTCTTCTTCAGGTTCGTCAGCTAGACATTTGTTGATGTGGTCAATTTTTCACATGGCCGCTATGACGTTGATCTTTGGTGGAATCTTTCCGGTTTCGTTGAAGGTGTCTACAACCTTCTGGAGCTTTGCACAGCTTTCCGATAGTTGCTCTGTTGTCCAGAAGGGAGCGTCTTCATTTCCGGTGGGTTGCTTTGAAGCCATTGCTGGAGATGGAAATTCATGTGTTAGAATAACAGGTTTATTAAAGAGAAAAAAATTTGATATTGTATGTGTTTATATATTTCCATTTTTTTAACAAAAAGTAGGGGATTTTGAAAAGACAAACGGTTTCAAGACCGTTTGGTTCCAAATGGTTTGAAGACCATTTGGTTCCAAATGGTTTCAAGATCGTTTGGTTCCAAACGGTTTCAAGACCATTTGGTCTCAAATGGTTTGAAGATCGTTTGGTTCCAAACGGTTTGAAGACCATTTGGTTCCAAATGGTTTCAAGACCGTTTGGAAGGTGAAGCGTCGGGGAGTGGCCGACGAAAGCGAAGGCGGCGGCGATAGGGGTGACGACGGCTATGAACAGGGTGCCGCAGCGGCGCCGGAGATGACGGCGATGGTAAAGATGATGGCAGAGGCGAAAAGGATGATGGTTCGATTGAACAGGGAGCCACAGCGGTGTTGCAGGCGTCGGCGATGGTGGTGCGTCTACCTTGTTGTTGTGGGTGAGGAAGATGACGGTGAGAGTGTCAGTAACGGATGTGCGGGTGCCGCAGATGCTAAGGTGGTGCCGGCGAGCTGACGTTGTGGGTTTTGCGGGAGTGAGAATCAGAGAGATAGGAATTGGCGTTCACGCGAGGGTTTAAGAACGTTCTGGAGTCAAAAGAAAGAAGAAGGAGGGGAGGGGTTATATTTATAGGAGTCGGGGGTTGACCTTACAAAATCCCTAGGTCAAATGGTTTAGCGACCGTTTGGACTCCAAACGGTTTTGAGATCATTTGGCTCCAAATGGTTTAGTGACCGTTTGGCTCCAAACGGTTTCAAGTCCGTTTGGGAGGGTTAAGGTTATTTTGATTTTTTTTATATTTTTATATTTTTTTTGGTTATATAATTTTTTTTTATTTTCAGAAGATAACCCTAAGGTAACTTAAAGGAACAGAAGATAAAAGAAAATGCTCAGATATTGGGTTGCCTCCCAAGTAGCGCCTGGGTTTTACGTTCCTGGATCGACGAGGTTTCGATGTTGTTATGATGATGTTGTGGCGTCTCTGATCGCAATAGTCTATCTCGACATTTTATCTGCCGGAGTGTAGTATTTTTTTAATCGATGGCCATTGACTGTCCTTTCTCCTCCATTGTCATCAACAATTATGACAGCTCCAGTCGGGTATATATGTTTGATGGTGAAAGGCCAGGACCACTTTGTGCGGAGTTTTCCGGGGAACAATTTGATCTTGGAGTTGAAAAGGAGGACTTTGTCACCCATGGAGATGTCCTTCCTTTTTAGATGACCGTTGTGCCACATCTTGGTTTGTTCTTTATAAATCATGGCACTTTGATAAGCGGTCATTTGGAGCTCCTCTAGCTCTTGTAGTTGGAGTTGTCTGTTTTCTCCGGCACTTTTGAAATCAAAGTTTAGTTGTTTAATGGCCCACCAAGCCTTATGTTCCAGTTCCACTGGAAGATGACATGACTTCCTGTAAACCGAATGGAACGGGGTTGTCCCGATTGGTATTTTATAAGCTGTTCGGTAAGCCTAAAGGGCATCGGGAAGCTTGGTGGACCAGTCAGTGCGGTGTCTATTGACTGTTTTTTCTAAGATTGCCTTCAGTTGTCTATTTGAAACTTCAACCTGACCACTGGTCTGTGGATGGTAAGGTGTGGCAACTTTATGTTTAAATCTGTATTTCTTTAAGAGGGCTTCAAAGCTTCGTTCCAGAAAATGGGTCCCTCCGTCGGATATGACAGTTCGGGGGACTCCAAATCTGGGAAAAATTATATCTTTAAACATCTTAATGACTGGTTTGGAATCGTTGGACACTGTGGGTATACCTTCGACCCATTTCGAGACATAGTCTACTGCAACCAGAATGTAGGAGAAACCATATGAAGAAGGAAAGGGGCCCATGTAGTCTATCACCCACACGTCGAAAAGTTCAATCTCTTGCCACATGGTGAGGGGCATTTCATCCCTTTTAGATATGCCGCCAAAAAGTTGACATTTGTTGCAAGATTTTACAAAATCATGAGAATCTTTTGCTATGGTTGGCCAAAAGAAACCCGATTGCAAAACTTTCATAGCGGTTTTCTTCGCACTCATGTGTCCACCAGTGGGGCCGGAATGGCAATGCTCTAATACGGGGGTAATCTCTTCTTCAGGTAAGCAGCGACGAAAAAGTCCATTTGTGCAAAGGCGAAAAAGGTAGGGTTCATCCCAATAGTATTGCTTTACATCGTGGAGGAATTTCCTTTTGTCGTGATGGGAGGCGGAAGGGTGAATGATTCCTGTAGCCAGATAATTAACAATGTCGGCATACCAGGGGAATCCATTGATAACTTTCATTAGTTGTTCATCTGGAAGGGAGTCTCGGATAGGTACTTTATCTTCATCCTCGACTTCAATATGGCTGAGATAGTCGGATACGATGTTTTCCACTCCACTTTTGTCTTTGATTTCCAAATCGAATTCCTGAAGCATCAACATCCGGCGGATAAGTCTGGGTTTTGCATCTTGCTTCTGAATTAGATATCGTATGGTGGAGTGGTCAGTGTAGACGATGACCTTGGCTCCAATCAGGTAGGAGTGGAATTTCTCGAACGCGTAGATGATAGCTAAGAACTCCTTCTCTGTAGTAGTGTAGTTCTTCGGTGCTTCATCGAGCATTTTAGACGCGTAGTAGATTACATAAGGTTTCTTGTTGATTCTCTGTCCTAATACGGCCCCTATGGCATAATCGTTGGCGTCACACATGATTTCAAAAGGTTGTGACCAATCTGGGGATCTTAATATGGGTGAAGAGATTAAAGCATTTTTTAGAGTTGAGAAACTTTGTAAGCATTGTTGATTAAAATAGAACTCGGTGTCTTTGGTAAGAAGTTGGGTCATGGGTTTTGCTATTTTTGAGAAATCTTTAATAAATCTTCTGTGAAACCCAGCATGACCCAAGAATGCTCGTACTCCTTTTATATCTTTTGGTGGTGACAACTTCGAGATAACATTGATTTTTGCCTTGTCGACCTCAATCCCTCTGTCACTAACTCTATGTCCGAGGACGACACCTTCAGTTACCATAAAATGGCATTTTTTCCAATTCAGGATGAGGTTTGTTTCCTTGCATCATTGTAAGACTTGTCCAAGGTTGAGTAGACAGTTATCGAAGGAATCTCCATAAATGGAAAAATCATCCATGAATACCTCCATTATAGATTCTATTAATCCTGCAAAAATAGCAGACATGCACCTTTGGAAAGTAGTCGGTGCATTACACAGCCCGAATGGCATTCTTCTGAAAGCATAGGTCCCAAAGGGGCAGGTAAAAGTAGTTTTCTCTTGGTCTTCTGGGTGTATAGGGATTTGGTAGAACCCGGAATAACCATCTAGATAACAGAAGATTTTTTGATGGGCTAAGCATTCTAGGACTTCGTCAAGAAAGGGCAGAGGGTAGTGATCTTTTCGCGTTGATTTGTTTAGTTTCCTATAGTCGATACACATCCTCCACCCTGTCACAGTCCTTGTCGGTACTAACTCATTCTTGTCATTTAGCACGACAGTGGTTCCTCCCTTTTTGGGACCACTTAGATGGGGCTGACCCATTGGGAATCTGAAATTGGGTAAATTATGTCGGCTTTTAGCAGTTTGAGGACTTCAAGGTGAACCACTTCTTTAAGGTTGGGGTTCAGCTTCCTTTGGTGTTCTCTTGATGGCTTGAATTCTTCGACCATGGGCAGTCTATGCATGCATAAGGCTGGGTTTATGCCTGTCAGGTCAGTTATTTTGTACCCAATGGTTTTCTTGTGTTTCTTCAACTCAAGAAGAAGCCTTTCTTCCTGGTTTTCTGTCAGGGTGGAACTGATGATGACTAGACATAATTTTTCTTTGTCTAAGAAGACGTGTTTAAGTCCCGTTGGTAAAGTATTCTTCTCGGGGGCCTTGGGCCCATCTGTTGCTTCTAAGATGGTGACAGATTTGAGCTCCTCAAAGGTGGTTGTCGGCGCTTCTTCAGCTTTCTCTAAGTGTTGCAAACATTGTTAGACCAATTCATTTGCTGAAATTCGACTTCTGGGTTAGTTAGAACATTCTCCAACTCATCAGATGGCTCGTATATTTCCAATTGGGACATTTGGTGTATTGCATCTAAGAGAAAAACCTCCTCTTGAATGTTGGGACCTTTCATGCTGTTGAGAACCCGGAATTGAATTGCTTCTTTTCCTAGTCTTAGAATGATCGTGCCAGCTTCAACATCAATAAGTGCCCTGGCTGTGGCAAGGAAAGGTCTGCCAAATATTATTGGGTATCTCAGATCCTCCTTGATATCCATAATGACAAAATCGCATGGGACATAGGCATCTCTGCCTATCATGACCGGAATATCTTCAATAATTCCTAGAGGTGTAGTGATAGTGGAATCAGCTGACTGAATTGTCATTGTGGTGGGTAGCAAGTCAGTGAAGCCTAATCTTTTACAGATGGAATAGGGCATAATTGATATGCTAGCCCCTAAGTCAGCTAATCCCTTTTAGCTCGAAGCATTCCAATATAGCACTGAATACCAAAAGAACCAGGATCCTTCTTTTTCTTGGGCATCTTGTTGAGAATGATATCGGAGGTGATCTGAGCCAGTTTGACTATTTCTTGTTCTTTAGTAATGTATTTCCTTGATAGCAGAGTTTTTAGATACTTAGCCCAAGCTGGTACTTCAGAGAGAGCATCAAGGAGCGGGATATCGATATAGAGTTTCTTCATCACCTCCTTAAATCTTTGGAACCTAGTGTCCATTTTAGTCTCTCTCAATCTTCCCGGGTATGGTATCCTTGGTTTATACTATGGAATTTCTAGCTCTTTGGAAGCTTGTTCTTTTTCTTCGCCTCTCCTGTCCTCTGCGGTCTTCTTAGTTCCTAGGTTCGGGCTTGCATTTGACATAAAGACAGGTGTATCATCATCATCATGAGCGATTCTCATAGATTCGTGAAGGGTGCGCCCAGATCTTGTAGTAACTCTGTTCAACTGCTCTGGTCTATTCTGGTCATGTCTAGGTTTCGACTCAGGTTGTCCTGCAAAAGTGCCTGATGGTGGTTTTAGTTGGGCAGCGATTTGTGCCAATTGGGCCTCCACCGCCTTCTATTGAGCTTGCTGATTAGTGAGCATGGTTTGTTGGGACTGCAGCATCTGCCTTATCAAGGTCATCTCGTCTGTTGACTGGGGGGGCATTTTTCTGAGTAAATTGTTGTTGACCTTGATGCGGTTGTTGCGGAGGTGGTGCTAACTGAGGTTGTTGCAGTTGCTGCAACTGAGGGTGCAATTGCGGGTGCAGAGGAGGATGGTTATACTGATAGTAGTTGGAGGGATTTCTAGGGTAGTTGGACCTTGGGAAGTTTTTTCTGAGGTTCCCTTGATTTTGGTTAAGATTACTTTGGAATCCAGGTGGCAACCTATTGGAGGACCCGCCTTGTGTCTGGTGTTGCGGATTGGCAGTCCCTACAGGGTTCCCATATTGAAAACCAAGGTGGTTTCTTGGTTGATTTGGGTTATAGTAAACTTGTCCCGGTATGGAATGAATGGAATTAACTTGCTCGGGCATCTGCTCTTCAGGGGTTTCGATGATTGGTTTGTACTGCTATTGTGGTGGGTGCATATCCATCATCACATTGTAAAGCAGGCCGCATGACAGAGTAGGGTGATCGGATGCGTGACAGGCTTCACAAGTCCCTACAGCAACTTTAACCTGTTGGACTTGAGGGTTTTTCTTCTTATCATATTCTCCAAATGAAGTTTCGAGAGCCTGCTATTTATGAGCTATAGTCTTTAAAGCTTCAGCAATAGCCTTCATTTCCATTGATTCCTCAGCTTTATAAACCTTGAGGACTCCTTTTCCAGATGATCGTCCCCAATTGGATTGGTTTTCAGCTCCAAGCGTAATGATTTTCCAAGCATCCTCGTAGTTCTTTCTCATAAAATTTCCTCCAGATGAGGAATCCAGAAATTGCTTGATGTCATCACTCACCCCCCTATAGAATGTTTCTATTCATTGATTTTGGGAGATGTCGTGGTGAGGACACTTTCTTAGAAGCTCCTTGAATCTTTCCCATGCTTCTGCGAGCGATTCTCTGGGAAGTTGGGCAAAGTGGTTGATATGCCCCCTAATTTCTTAAGTTAACAAAGGGGGGAAAACTTCTCTAGGAATTTTCTTCCAAGGGTGCCCAGGTGGTGATGATTGGCTCCCTATCAAGCGAATTGTACCAACTCAGAGCTCTTCCAGACAGAGTGAAGTGGAAAAGATGTAGCATTATCGCATCAAAAGCAACTCCGGCTTGTGGGACAAGTCGGCAAAGTGCCTTGAACCTCTTCAAGTGATCCATGCAGTCATCTCCAGAACCTCCAGAGAATGAGATGCCCTGCATGATCTGAATCCATTGTGTCTGGATTTCGAAGTTGGGTATGTTGATAATCGAAGGTCGAACTAGATGATTGTCTTCATAGTTCTTGGGGACGGCATAGTCCCTTAATTGCTTGTTTTTGAGCTCTAGCTGGGCAGCTTGGTTAGCTGCTTCATTTTTAGCTCAGATGCGGGCATGTTCTTCAGCTCGGATCTCTGCTTGAATCTGAGCATAGGTGTCAGCAATGAGTTGTTCTCTCTGAGCGGCTACGGCGGCATTGACCCTTTCCATTACTAAAGCAGCTTGGTGTTGATCTTTAGCCATTTGCCTGGCTCTTTGGCAGTTAAGTCTGATGCGACGGTGGAAGCTTCTCTCTACCTCAGAGTCATACTATGGATCAGGGGAGAATCTGAGGTTATGTGTTGGTTGCATACACGTCTTCTACCTGAGTAGAGAAAGAAACACACCTTTTAGATGAAGCAGGAGATATGATGGATTCAAGAAGATATGGGCTAATGGTTAAAAGAAAAATGTAAAACCCTAACCAACTAGCAAGATAATTAATTGAAATTTAAAACGTTCTGTTTTCCCCAGCAACGGCGCCGATTTTTTATGGAGCTTCCACTCACGTGGAATTGCGTGCACCACTAAAAAAAACCTAAAGATGGTAAGTCTTTAAGTTTAGCCTTGCTTATACTAGATTGAGAACTCCACCCACGTATGCTGAGATATGTGGAAGTCTTATCGTAGTATAGTTAAGGGTCGAATCCTCGGGACAACGGTCTTGTTAAGAGCAACAAGATGGAAAACGTTAGAATTTCACTTAATCTCTTAATAGTTGGTATTTAAATCAAAAGGTTGGTTTGGTTATTTTTAAACTAAGAGCAAGTAAAGTAAAGCAAGTAAGTAAATTTGAGGATGTTAAGCAATGATAAGGAACCACTACGATGTGATCAGTTTTCACCGCCACTACACATGGATCAAAACATGCAACATAAAACATAACCTGCAATAAGAGCCTAAACAGCTAGTATCTTTGTAGATTTAGTTTCCTTTCAGAGAACTAACTACGAGAAGAGTGGGAATGTTGAAAATCCATCCATCCCTGAACGAATGGTCACCTACTTTACATCATTCCCTTCGCAAAGTGTGTTTCTCGACTTACCAAGGTTGTACTTTCATACGTCAATTGATTCCATTTCATAGTATGAAAGTACAACGATGGAAGTGAGCTTACTCCACTTCTTGAAAACACTCCTAGATACCGAAACAGATGCATGGTGGATACATGCATCAAGAACCAACATTCAATCGAGTTTCGAATCTAGTAGTACAAACATAGACAATTCATACTAAAAGATAAAAGATAACACAAGTTGGTGATCAAGCAACAAGCATTCTTTAAACGATTGATGTTGAACTGAAAAGAAAGCATATTTATATTGCAAACTATGGATTACATTACACGAAATGAAAACATGGGTAGCGGGGCTACTCCCCGCACCACAGTGAAAGAGACTACTCGCTCATAGCTAGGACAAAGAAGGAGGCGAGAAGAGAGAAAGAGAACATCATCCCCACAAAGGAGAGAGGAAAGTCTACCCCTTAGAGAGAGAGAGTGACGATCTTCAAACTTCACAGGTTGCTCGATGATGAGGTCTCCTCTTCCCACCTTCTTTGGTGAAGATAGAGAAAGTAGCTTCAGGATGGAGCGTAGATCTCAGACCGGCAGCCTTTGGGCGGAGGATGGAGGTTGGAGTAGCTCTGGAGTAGTAGAGGCAGCCTCTGGGCATCTGAAACTTGATGTCCTTGAGAGGACCCCTTGGGTCTTATTTATAGGCCTTAAGTGAAGTCCAAACGGTTTGGTCAGTTTTGGGTCCAAACGGTCTTGAAGCCCGTTTGGACTCTGAGACCGTTTGGACCCTGAGACCGTTTGGAATCTGAGACCGTTTGGACCCTGAGACCGTTTGGACTCTGAGACCGTTTGGCTTCATGCGGTCTTGAGATCATTTGACTCCATGCGGTCTTGGGACCGTTTGACTCCATGCGGTCTTGGGATCGTTTGACTCCATGCAGTCTTGGGACCGGTTGGCTTCATGCGGTCTTGAGACCGGTTGGCTTCATGCGGTCTTGAGATCATTTGACTCCATGTGGTCTTGGGACCAGTTGGCTTCATGTGGTCTTGAGATCGTTTGACTCCATGCGGTCTTGGGACCGGTTGGCTTCATGCGGTCTCGGGACCGTGTGATTCCATGCGGTCTTGGGACCGGTTGGCTTCATGCGGTCTTGGGACCGTGTGATTCCATGCGGTCTTGGGACCCGTTGGCTTCATGCGGTCTTGGGACCGTGTGAGTCCATGCGGTCTTGGGATCGGTTGGGTCTTTTGTGATTTTTTTGTGTCTTTTCCTGTAGGTAAAAAGGAGAAAAGTTAATCTAATAGTATATTTGGAATAAGGGAAGATAGTTAGGGATTTTATCTAATTTATCTCAGAAAGAGTGTGGAAAACTGAAGAAAATTACTAAGATAACATCACAAAATTGGAGGTTATCATCATGTCTTGTACATAGAAGTCCTATGTGTCGTCTTTGTACCCTCAGGTCCTTGGAGTCAGTACGTAATGGTTTTGTAAAAGATCTGAGATTTTGTCTTGTATGTCTCAAGGTTTTACGTTGCTTGTGTATATGTTTTAGTAAAGCAACTCATATAGGTTATCCTTGAGATGATATGGTACAATGTATGTACAATGTGAACCATGATGTATATATTACTTTGAAGTTTCCTGGAAATGGATCTCTTTGCAAAATGGTTTTTATCTTTCGTGATTTTTGTTAATCCACGGTTAATGTTTATTCTGCATAATTACTATGATGATTTGGCTGTCAGGTTGATAGCGGTCGTTACAAGTTTGGTATCAGAGCTGAAGGTTCATTAAGTCTATAGAGACATAGGACTAAGGTGTTGAGTCTGTTCTATTTTTCTCCAGTATATCTTATAGTGACTTCTGCTTATGCAGAAGGAGGGATATAGCTTAAAGATGTCTGGAGAACACGAGGATCACGTTGCGGAGAGAAATGGTGCTGCACCAGTAGGAGGTGCAAGGGATCAGGCAAGAGAAGAACCAATGCCTAAGAATCCTCATTTTGATGAATCTATTCTAAAAACCCAGCCTTTCATACTCCTTTTGGACATGTCATGACCACAGTGATAAATATGACAGACCATATGCCAGCACTGGCACCTGGGGCACCCGTTCCCAATGAGGGACATGTGTCTGGTAAGACTTTTGAACGGCTATGCCATGTAGCAGCTACAGAACATGCTGGAACAACTGACTCAGCCGATGTTGATTTGTGGCTCACTGAGTTAGAAAAGGCTTTTAAGATCCTTAGTATCTCAGATGCTGACAAAGGCGAGCATTGTTGGTATGTATGCCCTGAGAGCCAATCATGGGATGATTGGTGGGATACATTAAGATTGATTTGATAAACATCAAAGGCAAGCTTCTAATTCTTTCTGGTTCAGTCATATGAGATAATGATAGAATAGATTGAATGTCTTGAGAATGACAGTTCTTAATGATGTATGCTTTCAGGTTCAGGACCTGAACGATGAGATCATACGGATGCTAAGAGTTTGTACATTCTTATTATGTCCCTAGTCGGATGTCATTGTGGAAGGTAGATAGACAACAATGACACACAAGACTAGATTGTGGTGTTGGTTGATGATAGAATCTCATTAGCCACGATTTGGAGATATCAAACCAAACACATAGGTACTTGTTAGAGAACAAGTTTACCGAACAGACCCACCATGAGTTTGACACATGGAACCATGACATGGTAGTCACAGTCAATTCTCACAGTGATGGTGATGAGTGTGATTCTTTGACCTGAAATCACTACACTCAACACATGTCATTGGGTACACTTTGAAATCATCAAACTCAATCCTGAAACATGGGTTGTTATAAAGGTGATGATTAGGTGTCTTTGACACATGGGGCTTTTAAGGGGTGAGTGATAGATATGGGATTTGTCCCTCCTGAGGGAGTTTGATATCCATGGCCACTTGATGAGTAGGATTGAGATAGGCGTGCGCACGCATGTGTGAATTAGTATATGATATTGATGTCATACATATCTCCTCCAATATACTCTGAGATCAAGAAAGTGAATGAATGTTGATAGGATGACTCTTCCATGCCTTGAGTTCATTCGGGATATCAGTGACAAAGGAATTATACATTCATTGTAACACCATTTACAGATTGTAGGATTGAAAGTTGTTCTCCAACTTTCCTTTTCACTTGGGTAGCACTAATGTGCGACTAGGCACCGCTCTTTGCTTGTGAAGTCATAAGTGTTATGGACTTTCATTGCCAACGTAAAATGGACCTGCAGGGTCACACACATAGGATTTAACCTGGAAGAGGAGTTTTTCCACAAAAGATGTTTAGATTGATTACTAAAGGAGTTTAGTAATTCAATTAAACACTCAATTAATTGATAGCTCAAAATCATAGTGGTCAAGGTGTTGGACCAATTGATTAGAGTATCAGATTGATTGAAACTGCAATTGACTAATTTTGCACAGTCTGCACTTCCAACCGATCGGCTCATATGATGAACCGATCGATTCAAGTTGGTGAACCGATCGGCTCAGGTTGGTGAACCGATCAGCTCAAGACAGGATGAACTGACCGGTTCAAGAGTTGAACTGATCGGCTCAATTGGTCTAACCGAGATCATTTGGAAAGTTAGAAGACTATTTTGCAAATACAATTTGTTTTACTTGTACAAATTTGATTTGGGCAAGGATTAATATTGGATTAATTGGAGACAAATATGAAAGTCAATTTGAATTAGACCGGGATCACGAACCGATCAGCTCAGAAGTGAACCGATCGGCTCAGGTGCCCCAACCGATCGGTTGAGATGTGAACCGATCAGCTCAACTCCCCAACCGACTGTTTCATGTATGAAACGATCGGTTTAGGTGGCGCAGTTGGTTGTTTTGTGGAAAATCTCAAACCCTTCTACTCCTAATTTAATCCCGCATTGCCCGAGGTAGAGAACCTTGTCCCATGACCCTCCTATATATAGGGGTAGTGGGGGCTTCTCAAACAACAACTCAGTGCACCAGTTTCTCTACAAAGTTGTCATTCTCTCTAGTTTTGGTAATCGAGAGAGAGCTCGAGCAAGTGCTACCCGATAAGGGAGGCATAGCAAGGGAAAGACAACTTCAGAAAGTGACTGGTGGCAGGAGAGTGTGTCGGTGACTAGTACACTGACAGGAGGGTGTGACTCCTTCTCATTCCTTATGGGACAAGGAGATCGAAGTTCTAGGTGGTCCGTGTGGACTACTTCAGAGGCGGGAGACTTTGGCCGCTCGAAGGATAGCTGTCAATCCCGACAGTCCCAGTGAGACCAGGAGGTGTCAGTCTCAGTGTGACCAGGAGCTGCACAGACACCGTCTAAGATCGGAGGTCAAGACTGCGCAAGCCGTGAGGTAACGTCACCGAGCAAGCCTCGGGACAAGGTACGCCTCTACAAGCCATCCTTCTTATTGTATAGACGTTGATGCGTTTCCTTTATTTTGGGTTTAGGGAGAAGAAAATTTTTGTTTTCGCTGCCTTCTCTGTCTCTCCTAAAACCCAACAGTGGTATTAGAGCCATGTCAACTATTCTATACTTTAGGATTATCGATGTGATCGATTTTGGTTTGTCGCCTTTATTTATTGCATACAATGCGAATAAAATTGGATTTATGCATGTCCAATCCTAAATCCACAAATCCCAATATACATATATGATATGTAATATGAATGCACTCGATACGCATCACCCTTAAACGAGTTTTGTGGTGGATGTATAGTGTGGTTATGGCCAATAAACCCTATATGTGTTCTTGGTTGTATATGGTTGCTTGCATCTCAGTCTGCACACCGATTCCCTATATCGTATTCCAAATGTAACTTGAGATAACTCGAGATTTCTTTCCTACCTTTGCTCCCCCTGAATGTAACTCGGGGTTTCCTAATCAAATGTAAATATGATAGATTTTATTTCTTGTTATGTCAAAGAACGGCAGACAATCTGACAATAACTGATATGATCAGTTCAAGGAGTGAACCGATCGGTTGGCGATCCAGTCGACTGGTTCGAGGAGTGAGACGATCTAGTGGTGTCCATGAAGAGATGCATGATGACTAGGCAAACCGATCAGTTGGAGGATCCAACCGATTGGTTGGTGGCACCCAATCGACCGGCATGATGGTGAGCCGATCAATCATGGAGATGAGTTGATCAAACCCAGAACGACAAAGCACAGAGTTCATCTTGTACATGTTGCATGTGATGTAGACCTAGATGACCGTGATTCCTCTTGGCTCAAGGAATCACATTAGGATGGCCAGAATCATCGCTTTTATCGTTTCGCATATTTTATGTGGGATATAGCATGTATATGATACGTACTATGTATTGCGGTGATTGGATATGTATATGTACCTATAAATCTAAATCCCTCATTAAATATTAAAGTTTTAGATGCCTTCCAAATGTGACACATGTGAAAAGCTTGATCGGCCAAGTGTGGGCACGCCCTAGCGTGGTGCACCATCTATCTCGTGGAAGCGTGAAGGATGGATATGTGGGTCTGCCATAGCAGGGTGCATATTCATCATGTTGGCTTTGGGTCAGACTTAACAAGGTGACCTAGATAGGATCTAGCACCTTGAGTCATGGAGGTGATCATGGCAAGGAGTTGCATATGACATCTTTCAAGAGTTGCATATGATGCAATTAGCAAAAGTTGCCTACCTGGAAGATCTAAGTTGTGGGTGACAGCCCCAGCTGGTCCATGACTCAGAGGATTTCAGGATCTTGACCCACTAGAAGATTGTACGTTGCAATCTTCTGAATTGATGGTGAGGGCTATCAATTTAAACAAAAATAGTGGGAGTGATAATTAATTAAAGTCCTAATTATATCGTCAACCTTTCAAATCAATCAAATAAGTCAAATTTGAGTTTTGGACTAAATTGCATATATATCCTTTTGTAGTACAAATGACAACAAACAACAATCACTTTTCATTGCGATTGATCCTGTTGGCTAAATGGACATCTATAAATCCCTTTGTTTTGATTATGACAAACATTTCATTCTTATTGATCTAACGAGCTACTTGAGTGTGCAGGAACAAGGTGGATGACAAAAGCAATTAGGGAAATCCATATGCTTATATGTTTGTATTTTCATGAAATGTAATCGCCTTGTAAAAACTTGTACAAATATATAATGTACAAGTACTTAGATTTCATGTAAATCAAGTGTTAGATTCTCCCTAGCTAAACACCACATTTAGATAGGTCATCCCTTTCAAATAGGATTACATTTGCACACTCATACATATAATTAGTGCCTAAATTGAAACATTGAAACAGGATCAATCTCGGTCGACCAACTCCTCGACCGAGACACTCTCGGTCGACAATCTTCTCGACCGAGAAAGATCCAAAGTAGCCATTAGACACAACTGATAAGGTAGTTGGCAGTTGGAGATAGACATTGCAAATCACTTGATCCCGAGAGCCTGTCGGTCGACAAGAGTTCGACCGAGTAGGTGTCTCGGTCGACCATTCCTCGACCGAGATGAACTCTGACAACAACTGCAGAGTAAATTAATTAGCCATTGTTAAAACAACAAACTTATACCTAACGGCTAGTTAAGCACTTAAAAACCCCTAGAAGTTGTCTAGAACGTCCTTAAGCATCCTTAGGCCATTCCTATAAATAGGACAAGCCATAGGACACTCAAATACACAAGTTACACTTGAGAAATCCTTGAGCATACTTTAAGCAATCTGTTTGTGAGTAATTTGAGCATTGTGACAATTGGCCACTTTCTTCTTTAGCTCAAAATTCGTGTCCTATAGGCTAGTATCTCCTACCCACTGCAATCACAAGTCCATACACTTGGTTAGGAGATCTATACGCTTGATCTAGGCAAATCAAGCCTTGGGCTACAAAGGATAAGTTGTAATTTCCTTTTTCCTTTCTTGTTCTCTATTACTGTTTGTACTCTCCTTGCTACTCCTAGGTTGGAGGCTGCGGATTGGAGAGGGTGGAGATCTTCTTGGTGAAGAAGGTGACCTTGAGCTACTTCAGAAGGCTGGTGCAACGGGAGGTTACTTCTAGAGAGGAAGGCTACTTCAAGGGGGAGCTTGGAGTTACTTCAAGAAGGCTACCTCAAGTTGGTGCACCTACTTCAAGTGAAGGCTGTTCAAGGGGTGTAAAGGAAAGTATTGTATTTTGTATAAATCCTTGAGAAGGTAATAAAATAAATACTTTCAAAATCCCGGTTGGGTAAGCAACCGGGTAGTGGACTGACAACTTTAGTATTTGCTAAAGTTGGAACCACTCTAAACACCTGTCTCCTTCTTCCAATTTCAATTGTGGTTGTTCGAGTTCAATAAATTGTTAAAATTATTTAAAAACTCTATTCACCCCCCCTCTAGTGTTTTTTTCAATTGGTATCAGAGCACCCCCCTCTAGTGTTTTTTTCAATTGGTATCAGAGCAGGCTTCAAGGAACCCTAACCAGGTCTTGAAGAATGGAGGGTAATGGTGATTACAATCACAACAAAAGGTGTTGCTTGGACAAAAACTACAACATGTTGCAATTGGTGCTTAGGAACAAGCCACACAACAACTAGATGCCCATGGAGATCAAAGAAGGAAGATGAGAACAAAGATTGTCTCATTGCTACAACTAGCGAGGAAGAAGAAGAAGAGGTAAGTCTTTTTGATTTATCTAAAGAAGAACTAGTTGCTAGCCTTGAAGAAACACATATTAAATATGTTGAATGCAAGAAGAAATTAAAGAAATCTAATAAAGCAAATGATGAATTACATGCTAAGCTTCTTGCTATTACATCTGAAAATGAAGATCTTAAAAAGATCATTGAAGATCATGATATTGAGATAAAATCTATAGAGGCAAATTGTAATCTACTTTCTTTAGAGAAGAATAATTTGCAAAGTCAAGTGAATGATCTTCAAAAACAACCCATCTTATGCAACCATCTAGATTATGATTCTATTGTCAAAGAAAGAAATTCATTGTCTTCTAATCTAGATCAAGCAAAACTAGATATCAAGAAGAGAATGGAAGAGATTGCCAAGTTACAACAAAAACTTAGTAATTTGAATAGTAATGGCATTCTTGATAAAATCTTAGATAATCCCTATCATCAAATCGGGAGAAGAGGACTAGGTTACAAGCCTAAAGGGAAATCCTATCAACAACCTAGTTGGAGAAAGTCACAAACACATCAATCTATATATGTACCTAAAGGAACATCATCACCCAAGAACAACACTGAACACAACCATAGAAAAAGATATGAGGTTGACTCGATATGCTGTCATTATTGTTTGCACCTTGGTCATTATTCCTTTTCATGTCCTTATAAGAGAAAAGATGTCGAGTAAGTTTGGGTTCCAAGACCTCCAAACTAAATAAACGCAATTAAGTTGAGATATGACCAAGAACCTTAGTTGCATATTTCTACGTCTATCTCAACTCAACATAATGGGATAACAAATAAATTGAAGTATCTAAATATTTAACTTGCATATCTATGTTTTATTTGGAAGCAATTAACAGTTCTAGAAATATTGTCGGTCGAGAGACTGTCGACCGAGACACTGTCGGTCGAGAAATTGTCGACCGAGCATGTCACTGATTTCCAGTCTGTTGCAAAATTGCTGAATTTCTTTGAAATTGATGAAATTGCTATCTATTTGTGATTGATGAATGGATATATATTTTGAAAATCATCCCTACAAATTTAAATGAGATTAATATTAGTTTATTTCATAAATGATTTAAGTTTAAACTGAAATTATTCTTAGCTCAAATAAAAAGAAAATTTCTATTTTCACATGATCATGTGATGGAATTATATGCTGTTATCATTACATCATGGATATGCTTTCAATATTTGGTACGCATAGATAATGATAAATTGTATGCATGGATCCGTGATGATATCCGGCAAGCAAAATGATTTATTGGTTATATGCTATTGCTTGCAACACATAAGACAAAATCTCTAAATTAGTATCTTTGAAGAATTGAGATATTAATTGTGCCTTCATTTAAGAATTATATCAAGTAAGTATGCTTCAACTTGATACTTATTTTATGCAGATATTATAATCAATATGTTCAATTTGAAAATCTGCAAATTTGCCTCTTGGTTAAAATGAAATTTGACCAAGGGGCGCTATGGTCGTAGTCAAATTCGACCTAAAATAAGTTTGACACAAAAACTAATTGGATATCATTTTATTGTGACTAAAAGCACAATTAATTTATGACCACAAAAATTGTCCCAATATTGTCAATAATAAAACAAAATATTACTCCCTTAGAAAATATATATGCTCTACAAATTTAGTCTATCATTTTCATTAAAAATCAGCTTAAAAATTTTATACCCAGTAAGTCTGTCGGTCGACGAATTCTTCAACCGAAAACCTCTCGGTCAGCCCACCTCTCTCGACCGACAGAATCTAGACAAATCTAACATTGGATACACTTCCGGTCGACAATTGTTCGACCGAGACATTGTCGGTCGACAATCGCTCGACCGAGAAAGAGCCGTTGGGATATGACCGTTGCAATCCGACCGTTACCGTTAAACGGCCGACCGTTGCAAGTCGACCGTTGGACGGTCGAGTGGCGCGTCTGGAATATGACCATTGCGGACGCTCGGTTGACAAATCGTCGACCGACCCGGTCACTGGATTGCTATAAAAGGGACCAAAAACGGGTCACTTCTTCACACTTTCATATTCTTGTTTCCATAGGCTCTCTCTAGTAAATTCTTGTGCAAATCTTTAGCATCCTCATCCCCAAGTCTTCCTTGCTTCTTCTCCACCTTCAAGCAACGCAATGGCATCATCCTCTGCTCGTGGAAAGAATAAGGTCGCTGGCAGGAAACAAAGGGAGGCTACTCCACCACTGACGATCATCAACGACATTGCCTTCGTCGACGGAGATGCTGGTGATCGCTATCTACGGCTCTCCTCCAAAGCTCCTCTCCCACGACGACCAGTTGAAGTTATGGACTTCCTCAACATTGTCGACTTGGAGGACCTTTTTGAAGTGCAAAAGTTGAAAGAATTCATCAACCCTTCTTTCCCTTCCTAATCCACCAAGGTAGTGAATGAATTCTATGCTAATCTCATCTCCCATTCTGAAAATGAAACCATCTTCTTCTATACTATGGTCAATGGGCATAGCTTTCGATTTACTGAAGAGGATATTCTTGACATGCTAAATATTGACCTAGATGAATATCAAGACACCCTTGACCTTACCACTGGAAACCCACTTAATCAATTTTCCCAAGATAACCATACCGTTAGTCTTAGTGACATCAAAAGAACCATTTTTCAATCCAATACAACCTGTCACGAAGATAGAGGCACATACTATGCTATGAATCTCAAACCAGCTGCTAGGATTGTAAACCTTATTGTTTCAACAAACATACATCCTAGAGCAAATAAGTCTGAAGTTCCTATTTTTCGTATGTGTCTAATATATGCTATTATCCAACGTATTCCCAAAAATTTTATCCGCATCATTCTTAAAAACATGCTTGAGTTTTCTGGCAATCCTCCATATGCTGATCTTGTATGCCAAATTACTCAACATTTTCTTAAGACCCAAATTGAGGATATGGGATATACAAGGGAGCATAGACCACAAAAAATAAGTAAGAATACTGTAGAAAAAATGGGAATTGATTTCGGTCATAAGAGGGCTAGGGTAGAAGGAGAGACATCTACCCAAGATATACCACCTCCACCTCCTCCTACCAGCCTACCCTATGATCCCATCCAAAACACTCTAACCTATGTTGCTGGGTCACAATATCATCTTAGTAAACAACTAGATTATAACCATCATGCCATGACTTATCTAAACCAAAGAATGCAAACTCTTTCTCCAAACCAACCAGATGAATATCCCTACTCTTTAAATCCTGGCATGCTCAATCCATATAATCCATCTTACAACTACTATCAACCTCCACCTCCACCATCTACAGATCTCACGCATACTCGGTTTTCATCAATACAACTACAAGATATTGCTGCTCATTTCCGATTTGATCGTGTTCCAACCTTCTTGGAGGCATATGCCTTAACCAAGACAGGTGCTCTGGAGTGGCAAACTTTGGTCCAGTATTATGGAACTGAGCCTTTTCTTGGGAAAGACCCTGATGTTGATGTAATTCTTAAGTCTTTCCAGTGAGATTTGGAGTTGTATTAGTTGTAATTAAATCTTTGCAAAATTATAATAAATGGGTTATCTTTACATGATTTGGCTATCTTTTCATGCTTGTAATGAAATTGGTTATCTTTATAATGGATATCTTTTTTTGGCATCATTTGAATTTGGATTATAAGACTATTGTAGAGCATACAAAATAAGGGGAGTAATAAATACAAATAAATCAAAAAGGATGAAAATCTTTGCAAATACCTAAAAGTTAAAGTTATGGCTAAATTGACATCTATTGCAAAGCACTTATACCTTGGGATATCTATCTAAAGGGGAGCATAGTATAAAATTAAGGGGGAGAAGTAATATCAAATATTCAACATGGATATCTTTTTGAAATGACAAAGGGGGAGAAAAGAATATCAAAATAAAATAAAGATCAAACTATAATAACTGAGTTTCATAATGAAAAAGGCCAAGCACTTACTTGCAAAACAAGAATGGCTACAAAAGGTAATCTTCAGGTATGAAACTCATATGTTTTATATTTCTTTCATTTATATTTTGGAAATGTTTGTCATCTTCAAAAAGGGGGAGATTGTTGGCTAAATGGACATCTATAAATCCCTTTGTTTTGATTATGACAAACATTTCATTCTTATTGATCTAACGAGCTACTTGAGTGTGCAGGAACAAGGTGGATGACAAAAGCAATTAGGGAAATCCATATGCTTATATGTTTGTATTTTCATGAAATGTAATCGCCTTGTAAAAACTTGTACAAATATATAATGTACAAGTACTTAGATTTCATGTAAATCAAGTGTTAGATTCTCCCTAGCTAAACACCACATTTATATAGGTCATCCCTTTCAAATAGGATTACATTTGCACACTCATACATATAATTAGTGCCTAAATTGAAACATTGAAACAGGATCAATCTCGGTCGACCAACTCCTCGACCGAGACACTCTCGGTCGACAATCTTCTCGACCGAGAAAGATCCAAAGTAGCCGTTAGACACAACTGATAAGGTAGTTGGCAGTTGGAGATAGACGTTGCAAATCACTTGATCCAGAGAGCTTGTCGGTCAAAAAGAGTTCGACCGAGTAGGTGTCTCGGTCGACCATTCCTCGACCGAGATGAACTCTGACAACAACTGTAGAGTAAATTAATTAGCCGTTGTTAAAGCAACAAACTTGTACCTAACGGCTAGTTAAGCACTTAAAAACCCCTAGAAGTTGTCTAGAACATCCTTAAGCATCCTTAGGCCATTCCTATAAATAGGACAAGCCATAGGACACTCAAATACACAAGTCACACTTGAGAAATCCTTGAGCATACTTTGAGCAATCTGTTTGTGAGTAATTTGAGCATTGTGACAATTGGCCACTTTCTTCTTTAGCTCAAAATTCGTGTCCTATAGGCTAGTATCTCCTACCCACTGCAATCACAAGTCCATACACTTGGTTAGGAGATCTATACGCTTGATCTAGGCAAATCAAGCCTTGGGCTACAAAGGATAAGTTGTAATTTCCTTTTTCCTTTCTTGTTCTCTATTATTGTTTGTACTCTCCTTTCTACTCCTAGGTTGGAGGCTACGGATTGGAGAGGGTGGAGATCTTCTTGGTGAAGAAGGCGACCTTGAGCTACTTCAGAAGGCTGGTGCAACGGGAGGTTACTTCTAGAGAGGAAGGCTACTTCAAGGGGGAGCTTGGAGTTACTTCAAGAAGGCTACCTCAAGTTGGTGCACCTACTTCAAGTGAAGGTTGTTCAAGGGGTGTAAAGGAAAGTATTGTATTTTGTATAAATCCTTGAGAAGGTAATAAAATAAATACTTTCAAAATCCCAGTTGGGTAAGCAACCGGGTAGTGGACTGACAACTTTAGTATTTGCTAAAGTTAGAACCACTCTAAACACCTGTCTCCTTCTTCCAATTTCAATTGTGGTTGTTTGAGTTCAATAAATTGTTAAAATTATTTAAAAACTCTATTCACCCCCCTCTAGTGTTTTTTTCAGATCCTTGAGAAGGACAAGCTGAATGGGACTAACTTCCACGACTGGTTTAGGACATTGAGAATTGTTCTCACTCAAGAGTGAAAGCTCTATGTCCTGGATACTCCAGTTCCAGAGGAACCTGCTCCTACTACACCAAAGGCAGAAAGGGATGCTTATAAGAAGCATTCTGATGATGCCATTGATGCAAAGTGCTTAATGTTGTGCTCCATGAACCACGATTTGTAGAGACAACATGAGAACATGGGTGTCATTGAGATGATTCTGCATCTCAAGAACATGTATGAAGATCAAGCATGACAAGAGAGATATGATGTCTCCAGGGCGTTGTTCAAGTGTGTCATGACAGAAAGAGATCCAGTTGGTCCTCACACGCTCAAGATGATTGGGTATGTGGAGAACCTGACAAGACTGGGATTTCCCCTGAGCCAAGAGTTGGCTACTGATGTGATACTGCAATCATTGCCAGAATCCTACAGTCAATTTGTGATTAACTACAACATGAACAACATTGACAAGCCGTTGACAAAGTTGTTGGGCATGTTGAGGACAGCTGAGACACAAATGAATAAGGACAAGCCTAAGTCCGTGATGGTGATCAGCGACAAGAAAGGCAAGTCCAAGCGCAAGGGTAAGGGCAAATCTAAGAAAGGTTCTGATGCTACCCAGCAACCCAAGTCATCTTCAACTCTCAAGGCCAAGGGAGGCGTGACCAAGAGAGGAAATTGCCACCACTATCAAAAGCCAGGACATCGGAAAAGGAATTGTCCCCTCTATATGGAAGAACTAAAGAAAAAGGAGGCGACAGACGTCTCCACCTGAAGGTGTCATGAAATAAACTTGTAACATTATTGAGGTATATGATACCAAGATATAAAATTAAAGCACTCAATAAATGGGGCAAGTGTTTCCACCACAGATAGGAGTACTTTAGTTTATTTTCAGCCTTGAAGGCATGTAATAGAGTTTATGAACTACTATTTTATATTTTCCAATGGATAGAAACACTTTAATTTTGCATATTGTATGACAATGATGGCAATTAATAAAGTTGATGTTTCAATCTTTGTGGAAATGCCTTGTTTATCTTGTGGTACTTGGTATGCATAAGATAAAATGATACCTAAAAGTTATTGATAACTCAAACAATCAAATTAGCATAAATCATGAGAAATTCATTTCTAGTTTCTATATGATGGATAAGCTAGACTCTTTTGGTTAGAGAACCACTAAGAGACATGAATCTCTTAGACATGATTAATCAATCTTCACTAGTGGTAGTGGGAGAATGATTATCCTATTAGGTATAATACATGTGATGTATTTACATACATATTGGAGTTAATGCTAGTACTTCAAACGGTGTTTAGAGAAATACCAATATGAATATCTTGAAGTGTTCAAGAATATCATAGATGAAGTACGAATTTGGTAAAGTGATAATTCTTGATGAGATCAATGAATGAAATACTTGAACCAAATGTTTGAGAACCTTATGAGTGATTATGATAGTGTATCATAGTAAACTCATGATTAAGGCATGGTGATGTCTAAATCAAAAGGAGTCATACTCTAAGGAGTTAGAGGATGATTATCAAATAATTAATTTCTTCTTAAATAAATAATACCCCACACTAATAAAGGACATTAAGAATCACAAGGATTTGTGAATTCTCATATCCTTTACAGATACACCTCGATTATCTATATGATGAGTTGGTCATATGATGAGTCAACTATCTGGATGAATATGAGGGACTGGATTTTGAGTTATGGTTTATGACCATTACATCCTAAATGACTTCCATGTGAACCATAAGGTATGACCTTGATGGTAGCACCCATTGGAATGAAATCCATAAATGCAAATGAGTCTTAAGTGTTAAGACACATGGATAACATTTTGAGAAGGATGATGCTTGTTGATTGCAACTTAAAGACTAAGAGATTTGCATACAGATACTAAAACTGCATTCCTATGAGGAATAAAACAAGGATGTGTATGTGACACAACCTATAAGTTTTATGAATCCATTAATGCAAATAAAGTCTATAAGCTCTAGTTGACTAATCAATGTGATTGATTAAGTACAAGCAACTCAGAACTGTGATCTTTACTTTGATAATATAGTCAAAGGGTTTGAATGATATGTCAAAGATAAAGAAGGGATTTGTGATTTAGTGGGAGCATATTTACATTCCACATGTTGATGTGAAATGGAAATGTTCTAGAATGGAAATCCAAAGTGGAAATTATCTTTAGGGAAGATAGAGATGTTTCCTATGTGATAGTAATAAAGATCTATAGAGATAGTTCTCGAAAACCTCTTGACCTAAAAGAGAGAGCATACGTTGGCAATCTACACTGAAGGGTTCAGTGTGCATAGATTCAGTGGGAGAAAACTTGTCCATGTTACATGGAGTTGGTATCCCAAGGCCAAGTGTCCAATTCTTATGAAGAATGGGAACACTAAGAATAGATATGTATCTATCATGTATGTAATCATCCCATTATCTTGCATGTATGGACATAGCAAAATAAAATGCATTCATCATCTTGTATGTAGGACATGACAATATGATGTGCTCATCCTGATAACTCATATGTGGGACATGACAAGTGGATGTATGTTTAGTTCCAGTAAGGGTTACTAGAATACCATAAGTACTTCAGAAGTAATAGTTCTATGGAAATAAGGAAGGGTTCACTGTAAAGAGTTACGCTGATGCGAACTTCTGAAAAGGATAGAGAATTAATCGCAATATATATGGGATATATATAAAAGTGAATGTTTGTTGATAAATGGAAACATTCCAATAAAGTCATTTAAAAGGAAAAGTCGAGTATCTGTGTGTTAGAGAACATTAGTGGATACTATATGGATCTAGAAGTTCATGAGATGAACTTATAGATATTCCAATCTTTGATGACAAGTAAGGAGTACTTGGTCATGCAATGTGGCTAAAGGTTAGCAAAGGAATACTAGATCGCATATTACGGCAACTCCATCTCATACGTGTGACGTACAATGAAGAGATGAGAGACATGTAGTTAATACCGACTTTGGCAAGTTGTTGCCATAACTCACTATCTTAGCGCTAGAGCACAGTAACATGTGGGACATGTTTGAAGATCACTATGAATATGATTCAATGGTGATTGTCTTGCAATGCAAGTGGGACTCTGCTGGTATGTATGCCCTGAGAGCCAATCATGGGATGATTGGTGGGATACATTAAGATTGATTTGATAAACATCAAAGGCGAGCTTCCAATTCTTTCTGGTTCAGTCATATGAGATAATGATAGAACAGATTGAATGTCTAGAGAATGACAGTACTCAATGACGCATGCTTTCAAGTTCAGGACCTGAACGATGAGATCATACAGATGCTAAGAGTTTGTACATTCTTATTATGTCCCTATTCAGATGTCATTGTGGAAGGTAGATAGACAACAATGACACACAAGACTAGATTGTGGTGTTGGTTGATAATCGAATCTCATTAGTCATGATATGGAGATAACAAACCAATAGAGAATAAGTTTACCATACAGACCCACCATGAGTTTGACACATGGAACCATGACATGGTAGTCACAGTCAGTTCTCACAGTGATGGTGGTGAGTGTGATTCTTTGACCTAAAATCACTACACTCAACACATGTCGTTGGGTACACTTTGACATCATCAAACGCAGTCCTAAAACATGGGTTGTTATAAAGGTGATGATTGGGTGGCTTTGACACATGGGGCTTTTGAGGGGTGAGTGATAGATATGGGATTTGTCCCTCTTGAGGGAGTTTGATATCCATGGCCACTTGATGAGTAGGATTGAGATAGGTGTGTGCATGCATGTGTGAATCAGTATGTGATATTGATGTCATACATATCTCCTCCAATCTACTCTGAGATCAAGAACATTGACAGGATGATTGTTCCATGCCTTGAGTTCATTCGGGATATCAGTGATAAAGGAATTATACATTCACTGTAACACCATTCATGGATTGTAGGATTGAAAGTTGTTCTCCAACTTTCCTTTTCACTTGGGTAGCACTAATGTGCGACTAGGCACCGCTCTTTGCTTGTGAAGTCATAAGTGTTATGGACTTTCATTGCCAACGTGAAATGGACCTGCAGGGTCACACACATAGGATTTAACTTGGAAGAGGAGTTTATCCAAAAACGATGTTTAGATTGATTACTAAAGGAGTTTAGTAGTTCAATTAAACACTCAATTAATTGATAGCTCAAAATCATAGTGTTCAAGGTGTTGGACCAATTGATTAGAGTATCAGATTGATTGAAACTGCAATTGAATGATTTTGCACAGTCTACACTTCCAACCGATCGGCTCATATGATGAACCGATCGGCTCAAGTTGGTGAACTGATCAGCTCATGTGATGAACCAATCAGCTCAAGATAGGATAAATCGATTGGCTCAACTGGTCTAACCGAGATCGTTTGGAAAGTCAGAAGACTATTTTGCAAATACAATTTGTTTCACTTGTACAAATTTGATTTGGACAAGGATTAATATTTGATTAATCGAAGACAATATGAAAGTCAATTTGAATTGGACCAGGATCACGAACCGATCGGCTCAGAAGTGAACCGATCGGCTCAGGTGCCCCAACTGATCGGTTGAGGTGTGAACCGATCGGCTTAACTCCCCAACTGACCGTTTTATGTATGAAACAATCAGTTCAGGTGGCGCAGTTGGTTGTTTTGTAGAAAATCTCGAACCCTTCTACTCCTACTTTAATCCCACATTACCTGGGGTAGAGAACCCTATCCCATGACCCTCCTATATATAGGGGTAGTGGGCGCTTCTCAAACAACAACTCAGTGCACCAGTTGCTCTGCAAAGTTGTCGTTCTCTCTGGTTTTAGTAACCGAGAGAGAGCATGAGCAAGTGCTACCCGATAAGAGAGGCACAGTAAGGGAAAGACAACTGCAGAAAGTGACTGGTGGTAGGAGAGTGTGTCAGTGACTAGTACGTCGACAGGAGGGTGCGACTTCTTTTGATTCCTTATGGAATAAGGAGATCGGAGTTCTAGGTAGTCTGTGTAGACTACTTCAGAAGCGGGAGACTTCTGCCGCTCAGAGGACAACTGTCAATCCTGATAGTCCCGGTGAGACCAGGAGGTGTTAGTCCTGGTGCGACCAGGAGCTGCACATACACTGTCCAAGACCAGAGGTGAAGACCGCGCAAGCCACAAGGTAACGTCGCCGAGCAAGTCTCGGGACAAGGTACGCCTCTACAAGCCATCCTTCTTATTGTATAGATGGTGACACGTTTCCTTTATTTTGGGTTTGGGGAGAAGAATTTTTTTGTTTTCGTTGCCTTCTCTGTCTCCCCTAAAACCCAACAAACATGATGTATACCTTTTGAAGGGAAGTGTTGGCCATTGGTGGGCCATAGAAGAGGTAAAAAGGAATGATGAAGAGGTTGGTTGGGAGGAATTTTGTAGAGAATTTGTCAATAAGTATTTTCTACAAACATACTTAGATGAAAATATCTCATAGTTTGAAAAGGTTCGGCAAGGAACCATGTCAATTAATGAATATAAGGCTAGGTTTATGGAACTTTTATGGTTATGTCCTCAAATGGCTGCTACTGAACATGAGAGGATTCGATGTTTTAAGAAAGGATTGAATACTAAGGTGTCTATCTCGGCAGCTGCAATAGAAAATAGAGAGAGATTTGCCACATTCGTGGAATCTGTCTGGAGGATAGAAAGGGCTATGACAAAGAAACATGAGGCAAACCTCAAAAGGAGGTCTACACAGTCATAGGAACAGTGGATTGGTGGTACTACACAACCAAAGTTTTTGATACCATTGATTCAACAACAATATAGTACACCAATACAATGGTCACCTAGTAAGGACCAAGGTTAGAGTATACCTCCAGGAGCACTAAGAGTACCTTTCGTATCAACAAGGAACTTGTCTATGACACAATGTGAGGTCCGAGCTTGTCATAAATGTGGACAGATAGGACACCTAAGGTGGAAGTGTCTAAGAAGAAATAACGAGGTGACCTAATAGTCAAGGCATAATTTGCAAAACTCACAAGGACCACAGTATAGTGGAGCTGAAGGCCAAGGACGAAGACAAGTGTCACAGATTGGTCCATCTACTTCAGGTAGTAGAGGACAAAGGCAATAGCAAATGACAACTGGCTCCATGCATTGAGTTAGTCAAGACACTAGATAACTCATAAGAGGTAATAT
Source organism: Alisma plantago-aquatica (assembly GCA_963693085.1). Lineage (NCBI taxonomy): Eukaryota > Viridiplantae > Streptophyta > Magnoliopsida > Alismatales > Alismataceae > Alisma > Alisma plantago-aquatica. The sequence continues at coordinate 653,883,771 of OY856411.1, forward strand.
GTCAGATAGAACTTTTCAATCTGAATTATCTTTCCATTTCTACTCTCTGTCTACTAATTATAAGAAAGGTAGTTGTTGTTGAGCTTCCTTTAATTAGTCCTATGAGGACATAAGGAACAGATAAGAAGGATGAGAACCTATATTCAATCCAATATTCTCGTATATGTTTTGAAATTTCTCTCTTCATGTAGAAAGGGAAGAGATGTAAAAGAAACACCCAGAGAAAATTTGAGATACTAAGTAGTAACATTTTAAAGAAATGAAACATATTATAAAACAAATGCATACTACTTAATTTATGTTCTTTAATACCCTGTCCAGGTATTCATCTATTGAAGGCAAGGTAAGTATGATACTCTTTGATTGTTATCTTTCTTATTACTATGATCAAGTAGTCATTTTAAGACAATCTAAAGAGCATAATGAAGTAGGAGATGTGGCACGGATATTTCTACCACATCCTAATTGATATATGAAGGAATTTGAGTTAATCACAGATCAACTTATAAACAAAAGAGGATGTTTAGTATAATGTACACCTTGGTCAGAGGACCTAGAGGTAACAGTTACCTGATGGGAGGTGACAATGTTCAGTGATGAACTAAGGGTTTCAATACCCATATCTAAGTAATCATGATGATAATAAAGCTAAGGGATGATGCCATGTAATCATCTTTATTATTCTTATACTGATGGCAAGGAACCTAAGAGGAAACAAGATTGAATGACACATGAACAGTTGATTCATGCAATGCTCAAAGAAGGTGATAATCTCTTTTCTTTAATAAACAACCCTGGATAATGATGGGGAGATAAAAAGGACTATGTTTCCTTGTGTATTTCTGTAATGACCCCTCTTCGCGATAACCCCCAATCAAGGGAGACCAAGAGGTTGTAGGCATTGTCCCAAAAATTCAGAATCAATGGTTTAACAATTAATCAAAAATAATTATCAAATTCTACAAAACCTAAACTTGAAAGCTGGAATAAAACTTAATTTTTACATACCTTGCAAAAATAGGTACTAAGACTTCTATCCGCTGTAGAAATCTAACTAGCTAATCCTCCTTTGAATAATTAACTTTATCTTTACATATTCCATTTTACTGTTTGTCCAATTTCAGATGGTTCCTAAAATGCCTAAAAACAAAACGTCAGTCAATATATTGCTATACAGGTATGTGGAGACAAACACAATATCACAAATAGGCTCTAACAACCTAAATATAGCAAATAATTGATTAACGAGCCAAATTAGGTTTTCAATTTAACTTCTCAACCGCTTTTACCCTACCCCATGATTACCCTCTCTTAGGGTTTTGTCCTTGCAAGGGACATAAGGCCACCTTCTCCATCCTAAGCTTGGTGCCTGGGGTCACCTCTCGGGTGCCCAATGGTCTTCCCTCTGGGGCTTGACCAACTCAGGCCTTCCCTTCGGGGCTTGGTCTTGCATAATACATCAGGGTGGTATGTAGGTTCAAGAAGCACACTTATACTTAATTGTTATACACATAGCCACTTTATGAGATTGCATAATTGAACAATCAAATAGATTAAGTTTCACATCAATCGAGAAACCTTGTGAAACGTCGTGAATCATAAGGCGATTATTCATAAAGTAACCACATACCTGTTCAATAGATTCAACAAGCTAATAGCAAATCCAAATAAGAAATAGTCCAAGCAAATAGTTCAATCCACACAAGCAAGAATACTAAAAAGTACATGTACTGTATTTACTATCCACTTTATCAGATTTTATCTATTCAACTTGAACTCACTTCCTAGGGTTTCCTATTTCTTTTTAGGGCTTCATTAGGGTTCCTCTTTACCGTTATCACTACAAACCCTAAAATAGCAAAACTGGTTGTAAAACCTAATTAGCTTGTTAAAACCTTCCTAACAGGCTTAGGATCAACTCAATACTACTTTCTTCTAGTGAATCTCAAATTAACCACTTTAAACATTCTTCACCCTAAATTAGGGTTTCTGTGTACATTTTAACATATTCATGTGTAAAAACCCCATGGAAAGCATATTATCATCTAAATTAGATTCAATCTTTATTCTTTCTCTCAATAGGTTACTATATCTCAAAATAACCTAATTAAGACATTAAATCCGATTTCCAAACACAATTAGGGTTTTCACATTGTTTAATGCATAATCATGGTTAACTTAAAGTACTTTTGGAGTTAGAAACGATTTCAGGCTTTCATGACATTTTTATTGGATTCCTCACATTCTCCTGATCAATTTTCATATATAATATGACTTAATCGGAGTTACCAATCACTAGCTATGATTTTTGCAAGTTAATTACTTTTTGACCAATAAGAAATTGACACGTCATAAAAGTTAGGATACTACCTCATCACCAAGTAGACTCGGATCTGCCAATCCAACCCTTACAACTCGGTGCCCACGCCTCAGTGGAAAAGGCAAGAAGTCGCAAGGACCAAACTGCCCTCCACCAGCTTCAACACTCAGCTACGCGCTCGGGGTAAAAATGCCAATCGCCTCAGATCCTTCCCCTACCTCGTGATGGCCTCTGCGCATAGAATAGGGTCGATCCCCAGTCAACACCGGGGTTGACTTTGCACCCTCGCTTCTCAAACCATGATACGAAGATATGCCCACCTTTGTTAGGTTCTTCCGAACTCACGTGCACCTTTGATTTCTTCAGTCATGAGTTGGTTGCCTGGGTCGTAGAGAACCATCTCTGACTGTGGTTTCATAGAAGAAAGGATGAAATCTGAGGGATGGATAGAAATTTAAAGGCAGGGTATGGGTGTAGGGAGTCACGTGAGGTCTCACAAACCTGAGGGAGTTCTCAGATGGGAATTCTACCCCATATATATAGGCATGGTTGTGGATGGTGGTCGGTGAGTGTGGCACACTATTCGAACAAAACATCATTTAACTAAGCGGAAGTGATCATTAGCAGTGGATTAACAAAAACTACTAAAAATTAAAACCTTTTGCAAATATATCCATTTCCAGGAAACTATTATAACCAGAACCAAAGCATTACATGTACATTTTGGTCCACAAGTACATACCATGTACCATCTCTTCTCAAGGATTACATACATCAATTGCTCTATTAAGTCTACACATGAGCAACACAAAACCTCGAGGCATTCAAGCCAAAATCTCATATCGATAATAAAAACACTAACTACTAACTCCTAGGACCTGAGAGTACAGAGACGACACATAGGACTCATATCTACAGGACACGACAGTCAGTATCTCCACCTGAGATGTTACTGCTATCCCTGATCCTACCATCCTTTCCCTGTTGTATGATTTCTACCTCCTCATCTGCGTCCACCTAAAAATGTTGGATCCTACGGGGGTGAGACAATTGAAATTGTCCCAGTGAGAGATATAACTCTCCGCCAGAAACATTATTATTGCAGATAAACATTAATACACTGAGCAGGGGTTCTTTTATATTAATAGTAGTATTAATCGTTATATGAATAGAATAAGATAATATCCTTTCTTAAGGAGCACATTGCATCTACCCAGGGTAGATTTATAATTCATCAATCTTCTTTGCAAGGAATGTAAGGAAATGTAAATATATCATCTATCAACTAAAGATGCATAAAAGAAATGTAACATCAGCCAATGATTTTTGCAATTGAGAGATCTCTTATTTATCTCACATCGATCTGGCATTATTTATCATTGGGAGATTCGTGATACATCCATCCCGACATATATAATGAAGGATTGAGAGATTTAATGTTTATCTCACATCAATTCCTCCATTAGGGCATACGGGTATTTTCTCCCATCACCCCCACATATTCAAAAATATGCCTTCCGGGTTATGCCGTAGAGCAACCCGTTTCACCATCCAGCAAATCCTGACGTTGATGGTTATATGGCCAGGGCACTATGATAAGATTCCACTTGATTAATTAAGTACATTACTGTATTCTTTTAGCATCAGTCAAGTTTTCAAACATGATTTATTATGACAAATGCTATAAAGAGAAGTATAATACATCTATCAAGTACCTTTCAAAACTATATATAACATTGGGATCTCAATCCCTTATCTCATTGATGGGAATTCACATTCCTTAACAGCATCATCGTCATATTTACTGGATCTGGGTATTCAAATCCCTAGTTCATCACTGAACATGGTTACCACTTATCAGGTAACTATTACCTCCAGGTCTCCTGACCAAGGTATTCAGGATACTTGTTACACAGACATCTCACATGGCTCACAAGGCTCATTAAGTATCTTGTCACCTCTCACTAGGCAACAAATTATCACATGGCTCACAAGGCTATTACATCTTGTCACCTCTCACTAGGTAACAACTTATTCACATGGCTCACAAGGCCATTGATCGTTATACTTTTATTCAAGTATTTATCATGCCTTACAAGGTTTATGTAACAAAAGAATTACAACCTTCCCATCATTAGGGTTAGGGTTTCCCTTTCTTATCGATTAGGGTTTCTCTTACATATCATCACCCTTGATTAGGGTTAGGGTTTTCCATTATTAACCATTTAGGTTTTCAAGATCATATTTATTAATGATCAAACCCTAATTCATTGCTCCACACATCTAGGAGCCAACATTGATATCATAAGTATTCTATCATACTTATTTATTCTCATCATTTATCATAATTATCAACACAATATATGAGTTCCTCTCTCAACTTTACCATAATATGATTACATCATACTTTATTAACTTGGCTTAACCTTTTCATAAGGTATGTTAGCCTACACTTATCAAAGTGCATTACATCTCAATGTAACAATTGACATGACACACTTCATGTGTTACTTATCCAAGTATATTGTATTTAAGGTACATTAAGGTATCAACCTTGAGGTACTGAATGTGATATCTATCATGTCTTGATGTATCACTTCCCTCATCACTTTTGACTTACTAAAGTTCATCAACTTATCTTGTATTAGGGTAATTCCCATCCTAATACTTTATGCACCAGTTCATCACATTTATCATGTAATGTGTTGGTCATAAGTCACTCATTTGAATTATTCAACCATTATCATTAATATGGACTCATCTCGGATTAAGGCATTATTGATATAAGGTTATCCATTATCAACCACTTTAGGTGTTTCACCTAACAATATATTAGTTACTATTCCATTATTAGGAATAGGGTTTCCCATCTTCATCAATTAGGGTTTTACATAACATCACGCTATGTTGGGGTTTCACATGGCATCACCCAAGATTAGGGTTTCACATAACATCGCCCTATGTTGGGGTTTCACATGGCATCACCTTGGATTAGGGTTTCACACATCATTATCTTGAATTAAGGTTCCTTATAACTTTTCCCCAAATTAGGGTTTCATGTAACTTTACCCGAAATTAGCGTTCCATGAAGCATCCTCTTAAATTAGAGTTTTTCATTATATTACCCTGAATTGGGATTTCTCATATCATCACCCCAGATTAGGGTTACACCATTACCCTAGATTAGGGTTTCTCCTAGCATTTCCCTAAATTAGGGTTAGGGCTCATCAACCTTCTCGATTAGGGTTTCATGATCTCTTTATCAAGGATCATACCCTAATTACATATTTTATTCATGTTGAAAGTATTGAGGCTTAACCACTACATCATTACTATACATGTGTGAATTCCTCTCTCTCTCTCATCCTCTCTAGGATGTTGATTACTCCAAGCTTGATTAGATTAGGTCAACCCTTCATTCAAGTACATACATTTAGGGTTAGCTTAATGTATTGAGATATTGCTTTCATAAGCATCAAAGGTTAACCCCTCTAAGGGTACAAATCACCCTAGTACCTTAGAGGTACAACCATTGTGATTATCTTTGATATACATAATTAATAATCATAGGTTTAATTGATCTTTCATCACATTAGGTCTTTAAATGATTTTAGTTGCATTGAACCTCCAAACGGTTTTGACCCCTCAAACTCCAAACAGTTTTGAGACCGTTTGCCCTCCAAATGGTTTTAAAACCGTTTGGGCATTCAACCCTTGAAACTATTTGGTCACATGTACATTGAAACCGATTGGACCCATCAACATTTGAAACTGATTGGACCTCCAAACGGTTTGAGACTGTTTGATCTCAAATGGTTTGAAGACCGTTTTATTCCAAACGGTTTCAAGACCGTTTGGACTCAAACGGTCTCAAGACCGTTTGGTCCAAACTACCTTGAAACCAAAAGGATCATCTAGGGTTTCCTTCAATCAATCAATTAGGGTTTGCTTCATTGAACCATTCATCGATTGGACCATTGAGAGTACATCAAAATGTAACCCTTGGATATCCATCCATCCATGACTCCACTTGACCTCAAACAGTCTTGAGACCGTTTGACCTCAAACGGTCTTGAGACCGTTTTCCCTCAAACGGTCTTGAGACTGTTTGATCATTCCACCTTGAAAACATTTGAATCAATTTAGGGTTTCTTCAATCAATAGATTAGAGTTTGTAATCAATGGATCATCCATCACTGTAACCATTCTGATTAGATCAATTAGAACCATTGGATCTTCATCCATCCATACCAGCAATTGAACCCAACCGGTCTTGAGACCGTTTGATTACCAAACGGTTTTGAGACCGTTTGGTCATCAAAAATAAAAATTGTTTTCTCATGATATTTATTAAGGTGTGTGCTAAGATGACATAATAATATTCAAGCCTCAAACCTTCGAAAATTACTATGATTCTTATGGTGTTTTCATCAACTATTCAAAAGGAATTTCGGGAAAGAAGAAAGATTCAACATATGATGAAGAAGTGAAATTAATAATAACATTTAAGGGTTCAAGTTATATAAACCGACTTCAAAGTTGAATCCAAGCTTCACGATTCACATAGTTAATGGTGAATGAAGTTTTATCAACTTCCCAAGGTCCGTCCTCAAGTCTTTGAGTGAAAAGAATGGCTAAAGTTGAAGATTGAATGGAGAAAAGAAGAAAATAAGCATTGAATTTCGATTTCCACCATGAAATCAAGGTTGAAGATGATTAAGGAGATCACCTACAGGTTGTGGTACGTCCTCCTATTGCTCCCAAGATCCCTTGTGTTTGGATAAAGCAAGGAAAGAAAGAAGAGTCGAAAAAGCCTTTCATGTGGGTGAAAGAATGGAGTGTATATAAGGGAAATGCAAGAGAGAGAAAGTGTTATAAAAGTCCTTCAATTCCCTAAATTGGTGCCACTTATCCCCCTCACTTCCTTGCATACAAATACATCATCCTATCCTTCGAAATCCTCTTCTTTATCCATGAATTAAAAGAAAACAATGAAGTACCTTAATCAATATAATAATAATATCCAAAAATTAGTGGATATTACTTTTTCTGTAACTAATGTGAGTGGGCTCTCCACTCACTTTTGATATTTCGGTGCCATTTCAAGGCAAAAGGACGTCCATACTTATATAAATTCAGCCATCACATTTTTTATTGAAAGGCACTTCCATTACTATATTTATTTTTGCATTAAATTAGATTAGGGTTTCAATTATGCTTAAATCTTGATTATTTTAATATCAAGATTTCTCTCTCCCCCAAAGAGATTCAAATGAGACGCCCCTCTAATTTTATTGTCTCTAATTGATACCAATAAATATTAGGGACTCTCTAGAAGTGGTATTTTTCATATTGAACCCTAGGTTTTGGGTAAATTACACATTACACCAAAACTAGGTTTTAATGCACAAACATTGCTTAATAAGCTCTTTCTCTATGTTCAGGCTTGTGGAAGCCATATATCAGCATCATTCTCATTCTTATTATGCTAAAAAAATTTAGGAACATTTATCATGTAACATTTCCAAAGTAACCCCTTAAATTGGGTAAATCGCACTTTAGTCCAAAACAAGTAATTATTATTTCAACATTATTCAAACAAGTTTAAACTTGGAATTTGGGCTTTCCACCAGCCACCACCTTGCATCATTATGTCTATAATGATTCTAGAACACATGAGTCATGTTCAACATATTACATATTGCAATATAACCCCTCAAATTGGGTAAATTGCACTTTGGTCCAAAACAAAAGAATATTGCTCAAACAGCATCCAATCAGGACCAAACTTGGAACATAAGTGTGTCACATGATAACAAAACACCTTAGAGGATTATATTAAAGTTCTAAGAAACTTATTTAGCCACAACAAATAGGGTTACCTCATAACCCAGATCAGGGATGTTACAGTGAGAGTCCTGGAGTTTGGGGGATTCTTTAAGAGCTTCCTGGAGATGGCAAAACTTGGGCTCATTGAGTTCATAATCTCATCCTGACACTAATGGGATGATCTTGGGGAGTCCTTGCCGATCAGGGAGATCGGGAAGTCGAAGGGGAGAGGGAACTGTACTGATCCTATTTCCTGTCCATGGTCGAGAGTGGGAGAAAAGTTCCCCACCGTCAGATCCACGATCAACCGATTCGGAGTGAGCATGTGACATTAAAGGCCAACACATAGCTTTCCTTATCTGATTAAAATGGTGATATTTAATATGATTTAGAGATTATCACATCACTTCAGGATAATTTTCAAAAAGCGTATCTCTCAATCTGTATATCCTTTTTCAACCAAAATTTAGGGGAAAATTCCTCTTGGCTTTATCTACTCGCATATCAAATTTGAGTCCCAACTCAAAAGGAAAAAGGCATTATCTTTGTGTGCAAGTTATCCTTTAATAAAGATTATTTAATTGGTATTTTCTCTTTCTTCTCCTATTATCTTTACAACTTGGACTCCTTGGAACCCAAGAAATCCCAAAGGTACAAAATCCCTCCTTGAAGGATAATTCCTAGCCTTCTAGATGCTTCTACATCTTTCTTTTCTCATTATCTCAATTATTTCTTTATTAATTGATTCATTTTCCTTTTTATTTCCTTTTTCTCGTTATTGGGCCTAATAGCCAACAAGGCCCACGAAATCACACATACAAGGCTATTTATCAACAGAATATATTCAAGGCACTTAAATCACACAAATTACATAATCATACAGTGATTGGAGAAATTGCATTTCCAACTAAAAGAACCCAAAAATTAGGTTTGTAACATCCTTCCCCTCCTATAGGAATTTTGCCCTCAAAATTCCACCAAACATACAAACAAAAAGGATAAGACTTTCTCATGTCCATCATCGGCTCCCATGTGGCTTCATCCTCTCCATGGTGCTTCCAAAGAACCTTTATCATCTTATATTTGTACATCTGAGTTCTCTCTCACCTTGGTATCTTGTATCCTTAGAGGTAACTCAGGACATTTCAGCCTCCCTGGAAGCTCAATAGGTTCATGGCTCAACGCATGGTTCAGGTACATCACATAGTGCTCTAGATCGGGCTTATGGAACACATCATATGTCATGTTATCCTGAGGGGTAAGGTTAAACATAAGCAACTCCACCAATCTATCTCAAATGGACTTATGCATCAGGGATTCATCTTTCTCATCTATACCTCAAACGAGTCGGGTTTTGATAAAACACATTCTCCCACGGTGAACTGCATGTCAGTCTGCTTCACATCAGCTCACGACTCTTTCCACCTCGGGGCTTTCTCAGCCATTACTCGATCAAAGCGACTTCATCTGCATGCATTGTGGTCTTTCTGACCTTCACAATGTCCTCTCACTGAAATCATCCAAATGAAGCGGTGACCGACACAACCTCCCTTACAGAGCTTCTTACATCCCAATACTGTCTATGGTGGTTGTCATCACAAACAACTCTCTTAGGACAGGAACTGCTCCCCATGTATCACCCTAAAAGAGCACACCCACTCTCATCAGACCCTCTAGTCTGGATCATTCTCTCTTGATCGTCTATCAGTCAGGGGTGATAAGTTGTATTCACTTTAATCTAACATTGAGTTCTTCATGTACCTACTTCCACAACATGGAAGTGAACTAGAGGTCATACTCAAGATGTTGAACTTGAATCATGGTGTAGATGAACTATCTATCTCTCATATATAGTTCAACCAGATCTGTTACACTGGCAGTGCTCTCTCAGTCAAGGGATTAGGTCAAATTGGTAAGGTGATCTACCATAACCCATATTGCATCCTGACCTCTCTTGGTCTAGGGGAGACTCACTACAACGTCCATGGTGATCCACTCCCATTCCCTCTCAGGGACTCTTCATTATCTGTAGCAACTAACTTGGTTACGGATGTTTGTCCTTCACCTCCTCGCATGCATGGTGAGAAGCCACATGCAACTCTATATACTCTTCATATCAGGTATTTAAAGCACTACTACAACCTTAACTATCTTAGTATTACCATTGTATATGGTGACCTTATAATCATGATCTCTTATATGTCATGATTCCTCAATGTGACTCCTCAGAAACCCTAAAGCGCACTAGTCGTGGGTTCCATCACCTTCCTTTCCTAAGAGGGGTATCGGAGGTTCTTACTACCATCCTTCTATCTCATCAAGCCCTAGGTTGGCTAACTATGCAACCATAAACTCGAACAACGGGTCTGGTGGTATCTGAGTGTGAGCCATACAGGTCTCACGAACTTAGAGTTCACCTACCAACCTCTTCTATCCTCTCTCCTATCTAAACAAGACAGCTATGTCTCGACTAAGAGCATCCATTACCACCTTACCTCCTTATGTGCTAGGTAACGGTGAAGACATAAACCTTCATATACTCCACTCCTCATCCTTATCTCATATTTAGGTCTAAATAAGTCAAGGAAACTTTGAGCTCATCATCTTGGTTATCAAACTCAAACTTATATAACTCACAAATTCCATACTGCTCCTGATAAGAACGTCCTCATATGATGACTACCACAGGTCTCCTCATTTTTATGAACCATCCATTCCATCTACTCTCCAAAAAAGGTATGATACTTTCTCTATCCCCAAACATCATAGCAACATTTCAAATCATGTCATCTTTAACCTTAGTGTATGGAATGTGTTTTTCCCTGTCTCTCACACCCATAATGATAGGAAATAAGCATTTGGCTGTAGTCCAAATATAGAGTTCATCTCATTTCAAGAGTATAGATGGTGCATCACACATCGCCAATATACTTGCCAAATTAAGTTGAAACATACATCACATGTCTCCACATCATGAACATCTCGATATTAGGTTTACATTCATGGAAAACTGTTCCCAAACACTCTTGGGTCGTCACATAATCCTTAGTCATATCCTCTACGTCTGTAGGGTGTCGGTACTTTTGGGGTCATCCATCTTCCCTTATGCAACCAGGGAGTGCCCACCTCATTTTCCCTTTGGGTCCCATGAACTCATGAAGGTGATCAATCTCCTAACCCATGGTCCTCGGACAAAGATAGTTGTTACCTCCCAACCCTTTGGTCTTATGCATCTAGGAACCAAACAACTCCTACTCCCATTGGTCTTACCCCTACCTTACCCTAGTATTGACTTAGGATCCTAACATGGTACATCTCAAACTTGAATCCTTACCTAAGTCTCCATCATCTCTCAGGGCACTCATGGTCAAACATACATCCTTTCATGGCAACCTACCTACCTCGGTCTGGCCCCATAAAGTTACCTCCATGGCAACATATCTTTATGTCCTTAGAGATGGTCACACATGGGTCTATAGATTTGTTCTCATACTATGTGTTCTCCACTTAGCTCATCAAGCTCCTATGAGAGACCTCCTTAGGTTATCTCAAACATAAACAAAAGTTGGTACTCACCCTATAGGATGGGAGAAAACTATCCCTTGATAGCAACAAAGGTCACAAACGTCCCTACATCTAGGGTTTACATCATCATGTGCATGCTTAGCCCTATCAAGCTACTAAGGCACGTATCTAACAAGAATACCACCTACTAAACCATGCTAGGTTTCCTTGGTATGTCATACTTGTTCCTATTCCTCAACCTTGGACCAATGCATATGTCACCAACCTATGTGTGAGGAGTTCATCAAACATATACCTTAGTCCAAGGGGTTTCCTTTTCCTCTAAACATGAGGGGGTGACATGCTTGAATCCATAGGAACTCAAATATCTTTGTGAGCCTCAGGTGCACTAGGTATTACTACTTCCCCTCTTAGGTCAAGGAACCCTAGGTTCACTTTTTATGCATTAGTTGTCCAACCACGAACCAAACATGCACAAGGTAGTGCATACACCTCCCACCATTCTTCCACGTGAACAACACCCTAGAGTCCTACACAAGGGCAACCAACTCAGTGTGAGACCTCATAAGTTGTTATTGTACCTCCCCAAGGTCTAAGGAACTCTCCTATAAGGTAAGGTAGGCACCTACAACTCCAGTACATCAACTCAAGAAGCCTCTTCCCCTTTCTAGGGTTTGGTTCCTTTAATGGAAACCAAGATACAACAAACCTCCAAGGATCATCCCTAAGGCAACCACATCTATCTACTTAGGGTCATCTAAAACAGGTCATTTTAACCCAACTATTCATGATTCTTCATGTCTCAGAGTCTAGGTTTCCAACCTTCTTCCTCGGGATCTTGCTCTCTCTCTAGATATAACCCTACAACGTATCTCACCATTGTAGGTTCTTTCTTAGAGGATGGGTCAATCTCTTAAGGATACATGTCTACACCTACCTGAGTGAAACGTATGATCCACAACCTTTGTCTGGCCCAAATCCTCCAGATCTTTGCATGCTCATCTAATAAGCTATCTGGCATACTCTTCTGGCCTAGGTTTCAACCTACGGCCAGCACTGCTGCTATCCATCTCTACGACTATCCATCTCTACGTAGGTGCATGCTTCGTCTCTACTCCTACATGCTCCTAAGGGTTTCTATATGGTCACCACTATCCTAATGAAAAGGGAGCTATTCCTCACCCTCAAAGGCACGACCGCCCAAGGTCGAGTCACCAAAAACACTAGGTCAAACCTATCTCATGCTTCTCATGGGTACACAAAACCTATATGCATGTCAACCCACACGCATACCTACATGGTCGACTATGATATCCAACTCATCTTGTCATCTCTCTCCCTAACTACCACTTAGGGTTAGGGTTAGCATCGTCCTTAGAGGATGTGTTAGGTCTCTACCTCTTCTTGGAGGCCTCTGCCTCTAAGGCTAACTCTCTCCACATCCCCCTATAAAAAGGTATAACCTCAGATCTCTCATGAGGGCACGACAACCCATGCCATTCAACCCTAAGCATGTAACTAATCTTTAGTTTACACTTAAACTATTAGACTTATGTCCATCACATCTTGTTTACATGCTTTTCATTGATTTGGTGGAGGATTACTTAATCCTTATCGTACTTACCCTAACCTCAAGTGGGTGGGGAAGAGAGAGAAAAACCCTTAACCTTAGAACCTTAATTGAATTAGGGTTGAGAAGGGATGAAAATAGATGAGAGAGAGTCCTAAAGGTATCTTATTTTGAGTCAAGACCTCAGACTTTGGCCAGGAAGTCACACTACATCTAGGATTCCTTGTGATCGACTAGCGGGATAGAGGAAAATATTGCCAGCCCCTGGACCGTGATCGTTTTCTAGACACCTCCGTCATCGAAAAATACTCTAATAACTCCCTCAAGTTCTACAGAGTTTGTAAAATTTAATTATTATTAAGGATTAAATGAGAAACCATTGGCTCTGGTACCAAATGTAACAACCCCTCTTCCAGATAACCCCCAATCAAGGGAGACCAAGAGGTCGGAGGCATTGTCCCAAAAATTCAATATCCATGGTTTAACAATTAATCAGAAATAATTATCAAATTCTACGAAAACTAAACTTGAAAGCTAGAATAAAACTTAACTTTTACATACCTTGCAAAATTAGGTACGAAGACTTCTATCCATTGTAGAAATCTAACTAGCAAATTCTCCTTTAAATATTAATTAGTGAATCTCGAATTAACCACTTTAAACATTCTTCACCCTAAATTAGGGTTTCTATGTGCATTTCAACATATTCATGTGTACAAAACCCATGGAAAGCATATTATCATCTAAATCATATTCAAACTTTATTCTTTCTCTCAATAGGTTACTATATCTCAAAATAACCTAATTAAGACATTAAATCAGATTTCCAAACACAATTAGGGTTTTCACATTGTTTAATGCATAATCATGGTTAACTTAAAGCACTTTTGGAGTTAGAAACGATTTCAGGCTATAATATCATTTTTATTGGATTCATCACGTTCTCCTGATCAATTTTCATATATAATATGTCTTAATCGGAGTTACCAATCACTAGCTATGATTTTTGCAAGTTAATTACTTTTTGACCAATAAGAAATTGACATGTCATAAAAGTTAGGATACTACCTCATTGCCAAGTAGACTCGGATCAGCCAATCCAACCCTACCAACTCGGTGTCTGTGCCTCAGTAGCAAAGGCAAGCCCAGAAGTCACAAGGACCAGACTGCCCTCCACCGGATTCAACACTCAGCTACGCGCTCAGGGTAAAAACGCCAATTGCCTCAGATCCTTCCCCTACCTCATTATGGCCTCCGTGCATAAAACAGGGCTGACCCCTGGTCAACACTGGGTTTGACTTCATGCTCTTACTTCTGAAACCACAAAACGAAGATATGCCCACCTTCTTAAGGTCCTGCCGAACTCATGTGCAACTCTGATTTCTCCGGTCATGAGCTGGTTGGATGGGTCATGGAGAACCATCTATGTCTATGGTTCCAGAGAAGAAAGGATGAAATCTGAGGGATGGATAGAAATTCGAAGGTAGGGGATGGGTGCGGGGAGTTGCGCGAGGTCTCATGAGCCTAAGGGAGTTCTCAGAGGGGAATTCTACCCCATATATATAGGCATGGCTATGGAGGGTGGTCAACAAGAGTCCTGGAGTTTGGGGGATTCTTCAAGAGATTCCTGGAGATGGCAAAACTCAGGCTCATTGAGTTCGTAATCTCATCCTGAAACTAATGGGATGATCTTGGGGAGTCCTTGCCGATCAGGGAGAGCAAGAATTCGAGGGGGGGGAGGAACTGTACTGTTCATGTTTCCCATCCATGACCGAGAGTGGGAGATAAGTTGTAATGACCCCGCCTCCCGGTAACCCCCAATTAAGGGAGACCCGAAGGTCAGAGCCATTAACCAATTTATAGGATCAAAGGTTCAGCATATAATCAACAATAATTATAAAATTCTACTAACTAAACTGGAATTGGGTACAAAAACTAAAACTTTTACTTACCTTTATAAAACTGGGAAATCTAACTATCCACAGCTTGAAGTACTCTATCTAATCCTCCGTGCACTTTATTTCTTATTTTCATGATGTGCCACTTTTCTGTTTGTGATTTTCAGGATGTTACCTAAAATGCCGACAAACAAAACATCGATCAGCAATTGCTGGTATGTGGAGGCAACCAAAAATTTCACAATTAGGTCTAACAATTTAAGTATTGCAATCAAGGTAATTAACAAGTCAATTTACAATTTCCATGTGACAATCCCCACCGCTTTTGCCCTAACCCTGGATTTGACGTAAGGCCACCTTCTCAATCCCGAGCTTGGTGCCTGGGAGTCACCTCTCATGGTGCTCTTTAGTCTTGCCTCATCAATCACCTTCTCATTCCCGAGCTTGGTGTTTAGGGTCACCTCTCATGGTGCCCATTGGTCTACCCTCCTGGGCCTGACCTTTATGGCATCTTCCATCAGCATGGCATGTAGGTGCAGGATTTATACATTTATATTAAATGGTGATAGTCATAGTCACTTTATAATTGCAATATGAACATCTCAACAGTTTAGTTGCATTCAATGCGATTAAACATCTGGAAATTTTTCGGGAAACTAAAGCGGTTACTCATAATTAACCACATACCTGTTAATGAAGACTTGAATGCAGAATTAACTTAATCAACCAGGAAATCAAGCAAGCACACACACAATCTCCTGAAAAAGGCATTTAATTCCTCTATTATTAATCATGTCATTATGATTCAATAATTCTAAGGGTTTCCTAGGTTATTTGCCCTTTTTAGGGTTTTGACCATAATTAGGGTTTTATTCCTTTTTATTGCCTTTACCTTACTTTTATCAAATTATACATCAAACCCTAATTTTCTTGCTGAATCATCCATTAAGATTCCTAAGATCAGACTTAGTCCATTAAACCCTAATTTCGAAATACTTTATCATTTCTTTTTCTAAATTAGGGTTTCCAAACATTTTAATCCACATATGGAGTTACAAACCCTAAACTTGTAATTCTATCATCAAAACAGGTTAATAATTATCTTAAACATAAAATAAGTTAACCATACTCGAATTAACTTAATTGCAAGACTAATTACACTTTTTATCAACAATTAGGGTTTTTATCCACAAATTAACCCTTTTTCTATTCTAGAAATATACTTTTACAAAACGAGTCAGATTCAGGGTCTCAAACTATTTTTATTCAATCCCTCATATTTTTATGGTCATTTTTCATGTATTAAGTTTTTCCATCCGAGCTTCCTAGCTCCAGATAAAATTTTTCTAAGATAAATTGTTTTTATCAAATTATTAACTAATTAGGAAAAATGTGGATCGCACGATCAATGGTCCGGTGGTCCACTTAGGATCTAGCGGCCACGATCACGCGCGCCCCTACAAAGCACTCAAACTAAGAAAAGACAGGAGTGCCCTTACCTGACTTCACAACCCTGAGGGGTAGTTTGGTAAAAGGCCAGGGCAGCCTTCGTCTTCAACCTCGCGCGAGGGCTGTAGCTTCGGCAGTCAACTTTTGAGTTGACTTTGGGCTCTAGTCCTCCTGCCAGCGGGCTGAAGGTGCAGGGAGCTTCGTCTCCCGTCGACAAACTCAACCAAAGGCTCAATTGCAGGTGGCAACCGCGTCTGGACTCTCCCTTGCTGGCCGGACTCCGGCGAGCTTCGCGGAGGTGGCGAGGGCGAAGGTCGGGGTAGGTTTGGCAATTGAGGGCACCAACAAAATCCTCGCGTTCAGCCGCAGGGTTTGGACTAGCAACCAGAGATGTTGATGCCTCCTTCCAACCTCCCCTATATATAGGGTCGAGGCAGAGACCTGCCCAGTTGGGTGTTTCCTATTTTGGCGATGAAACTCTGAGATGTTAGGGTGGAATCTTCGTGATTCCTTCTCCTGAGTTCATTGGAACCAACATCCAGCTGGTATGATCAACGGATCGCGAGAAAAAAGGGTTGCAAAATCAACCTGTAAACCTCAGAGTCCTAGTCCCAGCGGGACTTAGATGATGAGCGATCGCCGTCGGATCAAGATCCAACGGGCTAGATTGCTCGCGTTCAAAGGAAAGCAGATTCATTTATTATATAATTCAGGGAAATTCCCAAATCCAAGATAATCTTGCAAAATTAATATCTCTCACACCATAACTCTGATTGGTCTCAAATTTTAAAGGAAAGTTCCTTTTAATATTCCCTATCTTTGTACGAAAATTGGGAAGCAAAAGGCAATGTATGAAAAGGATTTCTTCTCTCCCAAGTTTTCTTATTAATTACTCCCAATTAATTCTTATCCTTATTTCTTTTGCCTTTATCTCATTAATTTGGGTCCCTTGGACCTCAAGGAAACCCAAAGGCACGGATTCCCATATTGGGGAATATTAGTTTACCATTATCTTCTTTTAATCATCAATTTCTCATATTTCCCTTTTATTAGTAAATTTCTTTTCCTTGTTAATTCTTTTTTTCTTTTCAATTGGGCTTAATGGCCTACAATGCCCACAATCAATCAATCAAATCCATCTCATACGAAAATCATTACAATTCAAAGAAAAAGATCTCATTTAGTCACTAAAAGAGAAATGCCTTTTACATTATATTTTCAGAAATTTGAGGTTATAACATCCTCCCCTCCTTATAGGAATTTTGCCCTCAAAATTCCATCAAGCAAGCAAACAAACAGGATACGTCTTCTTATATCCATCAGGGCTCCCATGTGGCTTCACCCTTTCCATGGTATTTCCCAAGAACCTTCATTATCTCATTTCCTTCCATCTGAGTTCTTTCTTACCTTGGTATATCATACCCTCATAGGTGACTCAGGACTTATCATCCTTTCAAAAGCTGAATAGGTTCAGGGATCAACACATGGCTTGATAACCTCACATAGTGTTGTAGATCGGACTTATGTAACACATTATACATCATGTTATCCTGAGGGGCAAGGCTAAACACAACCATATCCACCAATCCATCTCAAATGGACCCATATATCGGGGACTCAGCTTTCTCAGCTGTAGCTCAGAGGGGTCGGATTTTTACATCACATATTCTCCCACAGTGAACTGCATGTCAGTCTGCTTTGTATCAACTCGTGACTCATGTCACCACTGGGCTTTCTCTTAGCCATTGCACGATCAAAGCGACTTCATCTACACACACTTGTGGTTCTTTTCTAACCTTCGCAAGGCCTCCTTCACCAACATCATCATAATGAAGTGGTGACCGACACAACCTCCTCATATAACTTCTTTCATCTCGATAGGCTATGGTGGTTAACATCACATCTTAAGAACTGTCTCTTTGTATCACCCTAAATGAGCACACATGCTCTCATCAGACCCTCTAGTCTGGATCATACTGTCCATTAGTATGGGGTGATAAACTATACCAACACTGAGCTCTTCATGTATCTACTTCCACCTCATGGAAGTGAACCTTTAGGTCACATCAAGAACCTTTGAATTCGCATCATGGTGTAGTTGAACCATCTCTTTTCATATGTAGTTCAACCAGATCTGTCCCTTGACAGAACTCTTCCTTTCTCATGTCATCTAGATAAGGCGATCTACCATAACCCATATTGTATCTTGACCTTCTTGGTCTAGGAGAGACTCACAACATCCATAGTGAATATCTCCCATTCCCTCTCGGGAACTTTTTTATACTTTATATCCATGCACTGGGGTAATGGTGTTCGTCCTTCACCTCATGGCTTGCATGGCCACATGCTACGTGCAACTTTGTTTTAAGCATCCAGAATGCTACCATCACTTACTATCTTTGTAGTATCAAGGTATATCATGACCTCCTGTTATGATTCCTCAAGCTTGATACCTCGGAAACCCTAAACCACTCTCCAAAAGGGTTTTATTACCTTCCTATCCAAAGAAGTGTATTTGAGGTTCTATCACCATCCTTTTACTACATCAAGGACTAAACTGGCTACCCAAAGAACCATTAACTTGTTCAACATGTCTTATTACATCCGAGTGTTAGCCAAAACACATCTTCTTCTCAAACTTAGGGTTAGCCAAACAACCTCAACTTCTTCTAGCCTCTAACTAAATTAGGCAGCTAGATCTCCACCAGAGCATTCATTACCACCTCTCATCCTTAAGTGTTAGGTAGCATACACCTCCATGTATTATATGTATCACCTCATCTCAAACTCTAAGTCTATCTTCATCAAGAAGCTCTGAGCTCATCCTCACTGTGATCGAACTCGACCTTGGTGAACTTGCAAATTCCACATAGTTCCTGATAAAACATCCTCATAAGCTGACTACAGTACCTCTCTTAGTGTTTGCAAATCATCCATGTATCATTCACTTTACCAGGGTATGTTATCATTTCTATCATCATACCTTGTAGCTACGTTCCAACTTATATCATCCTTATCCTTGGTGTAAGGCATGCATACTTTCCTATCTCTCACTCCCATAACAAGAAGAAATAAGCATTTGGCTACAGTCCAAATACATAGTTCTTCCTGTTCCAAGAGTAGATATGGTACAGCCCACCTTGCCCGTACACTTTCAAATCCAAGTTGAAACATGCAGCTTATGTCTCTATATCACAAACATCATGATATCCACACTACTTCCAGGGAAAATTGGTCTTGGACTTACTTGGTCCAAGCATAATCCTAGATCTTCTCCTCTAGGTCTATAGGGAGTCGGAACTTTTGGGGTCATCCCTTTTCCCTTATGCATCAGAGAGTGCCCTACTCATCTGCCCTTTGGGTCCCATGAGTTCATGAAGGTGATCAATCTCCTAACCCATGGCCCTCAGACAATGATAGTTGTTACCTCCCGACCCCATGGTCATGTGCAACTAGGGAATTAGGCGACTCCTTCTTCCATCGGTCTTATCCCTACCTGACCCTTAGATAGACTTAGGATTCTAACATAGTACATGTCCAACATAGAACCTTACCCAAGCCTTCATCATCTCTCTCTGCATTATCGACTGATTTTCATCCTTTCACAGGGATCATGGCGACCTGCCTATCTTGGTCAGGCCCCATACCAGTTACCTCCATGGCAACACATCCGTATGCACATAGAGATGGCTATCTATGGGTCTATAGGTTCATTCTCATTCCATGTACTCTTCACCTAGCTTCTCAAGATCCTATGAAACCTCCTTAGGTTTCCTCAACACCAACCAAACTGGTAAACTCCCTACCAAAGGGTCGCTCTCCCAGGATGGGAGGAAACTACACCTTGATAACAAAGTTCACAAGCATCCTTAGGGTTTACATTCTCATGAGCATGCCTAACCTAACAGTTACTAAGGCACAAGCAGACCACCTATTAACTATGCTAGGTCATACTTGTCCTCTTTCCTTAACATTAGATCAACTTAGCTGCGAGGGGTTCATCAAACACACCCTTAACCTAAGGGATTTCCTTTACCTCTACACACAAGGAGTACCATGCTCGAAACTATAGAGACTCAAATCTCATCATGAGCATCGGATACACTGCTTCCCCTCCTAGGCCTAGGAACCCTAGGTTCTCCTTTGGGTATCCAACTACATGCTCAACCTCTTAACCACGAATCAAGCATGTCCAAGGTTTGTCATGTACCTCCATGATCTTTCTATTCGAGCAACGCTTCGGAGTTGAGTCCTCTTCCAGGGCAACCAACTAGGTATAAAGCCTCACAACTGGTTACTTAAACCTCCTCAGGGTCTAAAGCACTCTTTCTCTCATCAAACAGGTAACCACTTATACCATGGGTACTAGAATCATCGTCCTCTCTCTAGGGTTTGGTTCCTCTAAAGGCAACCAAGATATCATGAGCTTCCAAGAATCAAGCATAAGGCAACCACTATCATCCACTTAGGTCGCATCATTCTCGACTCCCCACTGTTCCTCAAGTTTTGGGGTTTTAGACTTCCAACCTCCTTGTTGGGGTCCTGCTTCCTCTCTCTACAGCTAAAACCACCTCTAACCATACCTACTAGAGGTCCCTTCTCCATGAAGGCTCGTATTCTCAAGCAAACCCCTATGTGGTTGAAGCCTATGCTCAACTCATGTTTGGCTCAATATTATTCATATCCCTTTATGCTTATCTCATAAGCCATCCATCATGCCCTTCTGTCCAGGGTTTCATCCTACTACCGTACCACTGACGTACTCTGGGTGCATGCTATCCCCTACTTGCATAAGCCATAGGGTAACTATAGGTTCTCCTCTAACCTCATCCATGAAGGAGCTATCCTTCGCTCAAACAAGCACGACCCTTCTCAGGGTTGGGTTGCCAAGGTACTCGGTCATCAACCTTCTTATGGCATCCTAAAGGCATGTCCAGCCAAACACTCGGTTAACCATGACATCTAAATCATCATGTCATCTCTCTCTCTAACCTTCACTTAGGGTTAGGGTTAACATCATCCTCAAAGGATATGCTAGGTCTCTACCTGCAATGGAGGTCTCTACCTCCAAGACTAACTCTCTCTACTCACCCTCCTGACAAGGAGGTCTATCCTCAGGTCTCTCCTAAGGGCAATGACAACTCGTGTCATCCGACCTAAGCATGTATCTATTCTTTGCGCTTTATCTATTAAGCTTATGTTCATGACATCTTATTTACATGATTTTCATTAATTTGGTGGAGGATTCCTTAGACCTTGTTATCTTTACCCATACCTCAAGAGGGTGAGGAGAAGAGGGGAAACCATAATCCTTAAGGTCCTTAATAGAATTTGAGTTGCGAAGGGATGAACAAGATGAGAGAGTCCTAGAGGTATCTTATTTTGATTCATACCCTAAGACTTTGGCCAGGCAGTCACACAATCCGGGAGTCCTCGTATTCCGACTAGCGGTGCGGAGGAAAATTTTGCCAGCCCCCGGAAGTGATCCTTTTCTAGACACCTCAGTCTTTTGGGCACTCCTCTAATAACTCCCTCGGTTCTATGGAATTTGTAAAATTTAATAATTATTGATGATTAGATGGAGAACCTACGCTCTGATACCAATTGTAACGACCCCGCCTCCCGGTAACCCCCAATTAAGGGAGACCCGAAGGTCAGAGCCATTAACCAATTTACAGGATCAAAGGTTCAACATATAATCAATAATAATTATAAAATTCTACTAACTAAACTGGAATTGGGCACAAAAATTAAAAATTTTACTTACCTTTATAAAACTGGGAAATCTAACTATCCACAGCTTGAAGTACTCTATCTAATCCTCCGTGCACTTTATTTCTTATTTTCAAGATGTGCCGCTTTTCTGTTTGTGATTTTCAGGATGTTACCTAAAACGCCGACAAACAAAACATCGATCAGCAATTGCTGGTATGTGGAGGCAACCAAAAATTTCACAATTAGGTCTAACAATTTAAGTATTGCAATCAAGGTAATTAACAAGTCAATTTACAATTTCCATGTGACAATCCCCACCGCTTTTGCCCTAACCTTGGATTTGACTTAAGGCCACCTTCTCAATCCCGAGCTTGGTGCCTGGGAGTCACCTCTCATGGTGCTCCTTAGTCTTGCCTCATCAATCACCTTCTCATTCCTGAGCTTGGTGTTTAGGGTCACCTCTCATGGTGCCCATTGGTCTACCCTCCTGGGCCTGACCTTTATGGCATCTTCCATCAGGGTGGCATGTAGGTGCAGGATTTACACATTTATATTAAATGGTGATAGTCATAGTCACTTTATAATTGCAATATGAACATCTCAATAGTTTAGTTGCATTCAATGCGATTAAACATCCAAAAATCTTTCGGGAAACTAAAGCGGTTACTCATAATTAACCACATACCTGTTAATGAAGACTTGAATGCAGAATTAACTTAATCAACCAGGAAATCAAGCAAGCACACACACAATCTCCTAAAAAAGGCATTTAATTCCTCTATTATTAATCATGTCATTATGATTCAATAATTCTAAGGGTTTCCTAGGTTATTTGCCCTTTTTAGGGTTTTGACCATAATTAGGGTTTTATTCTTTTTTATTGCCTCTACCTTACTTTTATCAAATTATACATCAAAACCTAATTTTCTTGTTCATCCATTAAGATTCCTAAGATCAGACTTAGTCCATTAAACCCTAATTTCGAATTACTTTATCATTTCTTTTTCTAAATTAGGGTTTCCAAACATTTTAATCCACATATGGAGTTACAAACCCTAAACTTGTAATTCTATCATCAAAACGGGTTAATAATTATCTAAAATAGAAAATAAGTTAACCATACTCGAATTAACTTAATTGCAAGACTAATTACACTTTTTATCAACAATTAGGGTTTTTATCCACAAATTAACCTTTTTTCTATTCTAGAAATATACTTTTACAAAACGAGTCAGATTCAGGGTCTCAAACTATTTTTATTAAATCCCTCATATTTTTTTGGTCATTTTTTATGTATTAAGTTTTTCCATCCGAGCTTCCTAGCTCTAGATATAATTTTTCTAAGATAAATTGTTTTTATCAAATTATTAACTAATTAGGAAAAATGTGGATCGCACGATCAATGGTCCGGTGGTCCACTTAGGATCCAGCGGCCACGATCACGCGTGCCCCTACAAAGTGCTCAAACTAAGAAAAGACAGGAGTGCCCTTACCTGACTTCACAACCCAGAGGGGTAGTTTGGTAAAAGGCCAGGGCAGCCTTCGTCTTCAACCTCGCGCGAGGGTTGTAGCTTCGGCAGTCAACTTTTGAGTTGACTTTGGGCTCTAGTCCTCCTGCCAGTGGGATGAAGGTGCAGGGAGCTTCGTCTCCCGTCGACAAACTCAACCAAAGGCTCAATTGTAGGCGGCAACCGCGTATGGACTCTCTCTTGCTGGCCAGACTCCGGCGAGCTTCGCGGAGGTGGTGAGGGTGAAGGTCGGGGTAGGTTTGGCAATTGAGGGCACCAACGAAATCCTCGCGTTCAGCCGCAGGGTTTGGACTAACAACTAGAGATGATGATGCCTCCTTCCAACCTCCCCTATATATAGGGTCGAGGCAGAGACCTCCCAGTTGGGTGTTTCCTATTTTGGCGATGAAACTCTGAGATGTTAGGGTGGAATCTTCGCGATTCCTTCTCCTGAGTTCATTGGAACCAACATCCAACTGGTATGATCAACGGATCGTGAGAAAAAAGGGTTGCAAAATCAACCTGTAAACCTCAGAGTCCTAGTCCCAGCGGGACTTAGATGATGAGCGATCGTCGTCGGATCAAGATCCAACGGGCTGGATTGCTCGCGTTCAAAGGAAAGCAGATTCATTTATTATATAATTCAGGGAAATTCCCAAATCCAATATAATCTTGCAAAATTAATATCTTTCACACCATAACTCTGATTGGTCTCAAATTTTAAAGGAAAGTTCCTTTTAATATTCCCTATCTTTGTACGAAAATTGGGAAGCAAAAAGCAATGTATGAAAAGGATTTCTTCTCTCCCAAGTTTTCTTATTAATTACTCCCAATCAATTCTTATCCTTATTCTTTTGCCTTTATCTCATTAATTTGGGTCCCTTGGACCTCAAGGAAACCCAAAGGCACGGATTCCCATATTGGGGAATATTAGTTTACCATTATCTTCTTTTAATCATCAATTTCTCATATTTCCCTTTTATTAGTAAATTTCTTTTCCTTGTTAATTCTTTTTTTCTTTTCAATTGGGCTTAATGGCCTACAAGGCCCACAATCAATCAATCAAAGCCATCTCATACGAAAATCATTACAATTCAAAGAAAAAGATCTCATTTAGTCATTAAAAGAGAAATGCCTTTTACATTATATTTTCAAAAATTTGAGGTTATAACATAAGTTCCCCACTGTCAGATCCGTGATCGACCGGTTCAGAGTGAGCGCATGACATTAAAGAACAAAACATAGCTTTCCTTATCTGATTAAAATGGTGACATTTAATATGATTTAGAGATTATCACATCACTTTAGGATAATTTGCAAATAGCATATGTCTCAATTCATACATCCTTTTTCAACCAAAATTTAGGGAAAACTTCCTCTTGGCTTTATCTACTCGCATACCATATTTGAGTCCCAACTCAAAAGGAAAATGGCATTATCTTTGTGTGCAAGTTATCCTTTAATAAATCTTATTTAATTGGTATTTTCTCTTTCTTCTCCTATTATCTTTGCAACTTGGACTCTTGGAACCCAAGAAATCCCAAAGGTACAAAATCCCTCCTTGAAGGATAATTCCTAGCCTTCTAGATGCTTCTACATCTTTCTTTTCTCATTATTTCAGTTATTTCTTTATTAATTGATTCATTTTCCTTTGTATTTCCTTTTTCTTGTTATTGGGTCTAATAGCCAACAAGGCCCACGAAATCACACATACAAGGCTATTTATCAACGGAATCCATTCAAGGCACATAAATCACACAAATTTCATAATCATACACTGATTGAGGAAATTGCATTTCCAACTAAAAGAACCCAAAAATTGGGGTTGTAACACTTTCCTTGCAGGGACATGACAATCAAGTGAGTCTTATGACACTTGATATGCATGGATTAGAAGTAATATATAGAAGGATACTTTGAAAAGTATCAACTAGTCCTAGATTTTAGTTCCAAGACAAAGTAAATGTGATAATTAATGTCCCAAGATGTAATAAAGGTCCTATTATATTTCTTGTTTTGGTAATAAAAATGGAGGATGGAAATAATAAGGATGTGATGTGTTTTTAACACATGTAACTAATACCAAGGTAAGGAATTCTAGTGACCAAGAAGTTTTAAAGGTATGAGATAATGAGAACATGACTCCTAAGAAGATGATTATTGTTGATTATCTAGAAAGGCCAACTTTGAGATTAGTTTAGTTACATATGATAGTATGGACATCATATGTTAGGAGTTTATGCTCTGCATAAACATAACATCGATAAGGATGTATTAATTGAAGGAAAATTTGTAAAATCATCTTGGGAAAAGTTTATCAAGCTAAGATAACTTCTTAGAATATCCCTATCTAGATCTATTAAGGCAGCTTATATATAATATCTAGAGTCACCTCTGAGATAGTTCTTCTTGATAAGTAGCCTCTCCTTATGACAAGAAAATAAACTGCTAATGGGATGGTTGGTTCTAGTCATAAGTAAGTTTAGTGTTGTGTCAACAGATTAGATTGGCATAATAAAAGTATGATAAGACTTGTAGTCCCAAATTGATGATAGAATGTAACTCTAGTCTTTCCTTAGAGGAGAAATGCTAAACTAAGTGAGGAGTATGGAAAACTTTCAAGATCAAAAATCTTATTACATAAAAGATATAAGTCAATAAAGGTGATAAAGTAGTGAGGTTTGACACCCAAGTTATACAAAGTATGCGTAGTACTTCTCTAATTTAGAAAGTGTTACCTGGCATAGGATTGACACTGCAATCATTAATGGAAAGGACAGTTGAGTATGTGTCCTATATCACAGATTCTATGATGACCTTGTATGGAAGCACTTTATGCTGGTCAAATTTCTATGGCATCTCCATGACATCAATATGTTATGTGGATGCTTGATGATATGATGCATGAATAACAATTGTCTTTCTTTATCTGGGATTTCGGGAACAAAGTCCTTGTTAGGGGTTTATAACTTATAACATCCTTGACCTTGGTTTAGAGATAACCCTATTTTTTAGCCTAAATAAGTTGCTTAGAACTTTAATATAATCCTCTAAAGTGTTTTGTTATCAGGTGACAAACTTATGTTTCAAGTTTGGTCATGTTTAAATAATGTTTGAACAATGTTCTCTTATTTTGGACCAAAATACAATTTACCCAAGATAAGGGGATATATTGCAATATGTCACATGTTGAATGTGTCTTAAGTGTTTTAGCATCATAAGAGAGAGAATGATGCTAAGTGGTGGCTTGTCGGAAGCCTAAAAGTCCAAGCTTGAACTTGTTTGAATAATGCTAGTTTCTTATGCACCAATTTTGGTACAAATTGTAATTTACCCAAAAATGTAGGGTTGATAAGAAAATTACCACCTCTAGAGTGTCCCTACTCCCTCCTAGTATCATTTAGAGGAGATATAAAGAAGGATACACCATGTTTAAATCATTTATGAGTGATGGTATTCTTTGTGATGAAAAGACCAAGAAAGGGTTGAATGTGAAACCCTAATTTGAGTTGTATCGAGTTGTAGAGTCCATATGAGAGTGCCTATCGGCCAAGGATCCATAGAGGGAGTCTCATATCAGTTTGTGAACCCTTGGACTTTTCCATGACGGCCTAAGCTCCTCAATGAGGTGAAGTGTATCGGTTTACAACTTCCTTGGAAAAGTTGTATCGGGTTGTGAATAAAGTAGTGATTGAGTTGATATATCTTATCCAACAAGATAAGTGATGGTTGAGATATTATTTCTAGATTATCCTCAAGTGTTTTGCAAATCAAGATAAATGTGAGTGCATGCAAGGACAAGTGTCAACCATGCATGGACACGTGGCACCTAGTAGCTTAAAATGATGACACCTCATATACACACTTTTTCATGAACCTCAAGTATATATACCATTCCTTTCACCTATTTGTGAAATTTTCGAACTTTATCACCCTCTTGCTCTTAGATATCATGCATAGTGTCTTAGTATCGTACATAGAAAAAGGTTTATCATGCATAGAGCTTTGGTATCGGCCATAGCAAAGTGATATCAGCCAAGTGAAGGGATATCGGCCACAAGTGAGGGATATCGGCCACAAGTGATGAAGTATAGTGTATAGTGTTGAGGAGCTCAAGTCATGGACCATTGAGAAGCTCATCCTCAACCTTGGGAACTTGAAGCTTTGGATCTTGGAGCTTTGAAGTTGCTCTTGAGGCGGGTTATATAACTTGAACTCAATTATGTTACTATTTGCCATTAATCTTGCCTTAGTTAATGACTTAATTTCAATCCGAATTTTATTGCATAATTGATGAATCCATGAGTTCTATTAGTGTCCTAGGACTGTTGTCCATGAACTAGAATAGTAAGAACAAGAGTCTAGAGGTTGATGATGATGACATCATCATGGCTCAACCCGATATTGGGTTGAAGCACCTCTAACCCGATGTGATGAAGTGAACATATCATTAACATAATACCATGAGGATGCCTACACCTTATACACGATATGATGATGAAGTAGATACCTTGTGCACTATATGGTATCAATCATACACCATGTGCACGATATGAGGTCAAGTATACACCATATGCACGACATGAAGTCAAGCATATACTCAAACCTGATATGACAAACCCTAGATGATGAGCAACCTGATATGTGATATGAATATACCACTAACATGATATAATAATGAATTTATACCTCATGGACAATATGAGTGACATATACATACATCTTGTGCACGATATGGGGTCAAACACCCACCTTATACACGATATGATATCAAGAAGATACCCTAACCCGATATGGTGTTGAAACCCAACATGGGAAAGTGAAACCAGATATGCATTGGATCCCCACACCCCTATCAGTTTGTACACTTGAGCTAGTGAAGAATAATCAGTTGTCTAGCCTATCACTTAATACATGGTGAAGGGGTAGACCGATACCATGAAGGTTTGGATAGATATGAGCATAAGGGTCTAACCAGATATGTAAACCCTAGATGTTGAGTAACCCGGTATGGATGCACGATATAGGTGATGAGGATACACCTCTATACCTGATATGGAAGCATACCTACACCTCTATACCCGATATGGAAGCATGCCTACACCTCTATACCCGATATGGAGGAAGCACCTCCATCTAATACACTTGATTGAGTGACACATGTAGTGTGTTCACTAGTACAGAATTGACCTTTAGTGTCAGTTAACTAAGCCTTTTAGCGTCAGTTTCAAAGCGACACCCAAGTGGGTGCCGCTAAAGTAGAAACCTTCAGCGTTAGTTTCAACACGGATGCCATAACCCTTCCCACCACCAATAAAATGTGCTAGCAAGGACACAATAGGCGTCGATTTTTACTGATAACTGACACTATATCCCTCTAAAAGATGTCGGCTTTGTACTAATAACTGACGCCATAACCCTTACCGCCACCAATAAAATGCGCCAGTAAGGGCACAATAGGCGTCAGTTTTTATCGATAACCGACAATATATCCCTCTAAAAGACGTCGTATTTGTACTAATAACTGATGCCAGAAAGGAAAAAAATCATCCCTCAGAAAAGGGATAAAGACGTCAGTGTTATACTAATAACCGACGCAGTAATGTTTTGTTGTCAGTTTTATACTAATAACCGACGCCTATGTTCTGATTTTTTTTCTTATCAGTTTGCAAGCCTACTGTCCGGCTGGTCAGCAGGATGCAGAACCTGTAGTTCAGTTCTGAACTGCAGGTTTACAGCACCCTTTGATTTCAGCCAACAACAGGCCACAAACCTACAAAATTAACAAGGATAGATAACAATTTATGATCATGTGATTCACACACATGTATAAACATATTTAATTCATATTATTTTTCATCACACACATGTAGAAACTAGTAGTTCCATTTCAAATTTCCTTCATTTACACACACATTTAGCAACCTACAGTTTCATTCATTTCATCTCTTTTCACATTCAGACACATGTAGAAACATTCAAGTATTGATCATATTCACATTCACACATATGACAATTCAAAAAAATTCATTCACATGTCATCAAATACAAAAATATTTATGAGAACAAAGTTTAGAAATATCATTCTTTATTATTATCATCATCATCATTATCGTCATCAGTATCCCAATCATAATAAAAAATTCCCACTACTTGTAAGGTGTTTGCCAATTGTTCTCTTACATCATATAATTCTTGCATCGTATAGGGAGTATGTACATCTAATAACTTTTCACATGTAGTGAAGTCACTAGTTTTAAACACCTGCAAAGAGAATTACATATATATATAATTAATAATATATAATAAGATTGATATATTTCATATTATCTAATGAGACTATATATAATACCTATTGTATGGTATCGATTTCCATTGCAGCATGTTTGATAATTAAGTCCATATATCGCATCACATAGTACCACATGCCCATCCGTTGTCTTATTTAGCACACTATAAATTGAAACATATAAAATGTTCAAAAATACAAACAAGCACAATTCACATAAATAATATATACATTGGAGTCGGGAAATTACTTTCACATTCTCCCAAATTATAACTATTTATTTTTCTTATAGATGTTTCCTCCAGTTTTTTTGAACTCTCTTAAATCCCTACATGTTAATGTAACACATTAAATTGCATAATTAAATAGTAATGTAATAACAGATGTTAACAGATATAAAAATATGAAATATTTCTCACATGAATAATGGTCTTTTCATTGGGTGTCCATATAATGTGTCCAATTCCTTCCCCGTAGGATCTAGATAATAAACAGTGAATGTCTTGGGGACAATAACCAGTAACTCCCAATGCCTGCCACTAGAGGTAAGAAAGTTAAAAATTAATAACTCAAAATTCACAATAAAAATGTAATTTTCTTAAGTCCAAATTATAAGCAAAATAAACTTACTCAACATTGAATAGAGCTATTATCACCGTCTTCTTTTTTTTACCAAAATATTTAAAAGTAGCAGAGCAGTATGAGGTAACTGATGAAGGGTCTTTATCTACAAGAGTGATAAAAGATGGAACTAGAAATCCCACATGGGAAAATAAAATCTTTACAGATCATGTGTAAGTGGCTGCAAAACATGTATTACGTATGCATTAATATATAACAAACTAGATCACTGTATATAAAACAAGTTATATGGATGTATAAACAAGATCTCACCATATCCATAGCTCTGTCATAGATGTATTCAGCCAATCATAATGAAACAACTCCAAAATATCTTGTATAAATAGATTGTTATCGTATGATTTGCATGCAGCATCCTCCAGAATAGAAACATTTATAGGACAATTTGGGTTATGTTCGTCTATCCATACTGCCATACCCCTACAATTAGGACCTAACGAGGCATATAGGTCCCTTGGAAGCTAACTAGGTACTTCACGAGGTGGAGGTGGAGGCCGAGATGTAGCGGGTGTCTTCCGTTTGACCTTTATATATAATTTTAGATCAATTGACTCATATATACACACTAACAAATTAATATAATATAAATTTACCATACAATATTAGTATAGACGATATTCATTTTGGGCCACAATATCACTCTGCCTTCTGCTTTACCAAGCGTTTCAGAATCTGGGTGGGCATATGGCAATGGAAGATCCCTCCAATTGGGGAGTATATGTATTGGGCTCACACGAACCGCACCATCTGGTACTGGAGTCCGATGAAACATGTCCCCTATAAGGGGTGGGTAAGCCTCGGCCTCTGTAATGATAAATTCTTGACTTTTTATATGGCATGGCTTCAACCCCTACAAATTTACGTAAAGAATGTTATATATATATATATATATATATATATATATATAAACATATCATCTTGAAAAGACTATCTACTATGTCATAAAAATACTTACAGTGGGCATGCTAGGTGTATCTATAGGATTACTCCCAACCTCTACAGTAGGAGAAGAGTGACACACCACAAGTACTATCTGAGTGACAGCCTGAGACACCTATCACTTCACCATTGCTTCTTGGATTCTCTTATTAATTAACTCAACTACTTATACATCAATAAAAGAAATGCTAGCTTTTGATCATTGAATTCCCTTTCGCAGTAACATTCTAAAACAAGAATAGGTTACCTCAACATTTGATAATCCCGCTTTTGGGATAGGTTTGCACTGTGATGGCGCAAAAAATTCTTTTATGCCCACACCAGCACCTGCACCCCTAACACGTCCAGGATGCTCTGGGTTACCAAGAGCAACTGTCAATTCATCCCTTGTGCCCTCAGGGATGAACTTTCCTTCCTTCCTCTACTTGTGAAGCTCCCGCTAATCGCCATCAATAGAAATCGGTAAGTAAACATAATAATAATCAATATCGATTGCTCTAAGAGTTGAATTTTACCATTTTTGCAGCCGCCTTAGCAGTTGTGGGCTTGGTTATATCTCCTTTCTTGTTTTGTCTCCCAGCTATCCACATAGCATGGCGAGGCAGAGGTGTGGGACCGATAGTAGAGGACTCTGTAGTCTCTTGAGTAGCAACAGACTGAGTAGTAGACTCAGCTTGTCGTCTTTGGTGAATGCAAGCATATCCTTTTGGACCCATTGTGTGGTCATGCACATTTAGTGCACACTACTACAGAAATGCCTTTTAGCATCGGTTGTTTAACCCCCTTTTGCGTCGGTTTCCGAGCGACGCCTATGTGGGCGCCGCTAAAGGTCGAACACTTCGGCGTCGGTTTTTTAACCGACGCCTATTTAACGTACAGGCGTCGGTTGTTTATAGAAAACCGATGCCAAAAGGGTTTGCGCCACAGAAAACGGCGTCATCTAGGACACATTCTGCGTCGGTTATCTACTAAAATGCCGATGCCTATATGGAATATAGCGTCGGTGTTTAATTGGTAACCGACGCAGAAAGTGTCCTAGATGACGCCGTTTTCTGTGGCGAAAACCCTTTTGGCGTCGGTGATCAACTAAACAACTGACGCTATATGTATTTATAGGTGTCGGTTTTACACTAACAGCCGACGCCATTTCCAGTACGGCTGTGGCCACATTAGGCGTCGGTTTTGTTCAAAAAACTGACGATGTAGGTCTTTGCTGACGGTTTTCTGTAAATAACCGACGCCTATATCTATTTTTTTTTTCATATCAGTTTGCAGGCTTGCTGTGGCTGGTCAGTAGGATGAGAACCTACAGTTCAGTTTTCTGAACTGTAGGTTTACGACATCCATTGATATCAGCCTACAAATAGGCCGCAAACCTGCAAAATTAACACAAAAAAATTCACACAAGTAGATACATTCAGACATCAATTCAATTCTCACATTCACACAAATAGAAACATTCAAATACATGTATTAACATTCAAAATATTCATTTACAAAGTATCATTCAGTATCGCTGTCAACATCCCAATTATATCTTACAATTGCCACTGCTTGTATGGCTTTTGCCCATTCTTCTCTTATTTCATTTAATGCTTCCATCGTATATGGAGCATGTATATTTTTTAAGCGTTTACCTATAGTGTGGTCAGTTTTAAACACCTGCAAAGAGAATGATGTATATATATAAGTAATAATATAAAAATAAGATTGATATATTTCATACTAACTAATGAGACTATATATAATACCTCATGTATGGTATCGATGTCCAATGTGGCATGTTTGATAATCATCTGCATAAATCGCATCACATAGTATGTGCATGCCCAGCCATTGTCTTGTGTAGCGCACTATAAATTGAAACATACAAAATAATACAACTAAGCACAATTCACATCAATAATATATACATTGGAGTCGGGAACTTACTTGTACGTTCTGCCAATTTATTGGTTAGTTCTTTTTCCTTGGGACCGTTCCTCCAGCCTTTTTGAATGCATCTAAACCCCTACATGTTAATATAACATAGTAAATTGCATAAGTAAATAGTAATGTAATAACAAATGTTAACAGATACAAAAATGAAATATTTCTCACCAGAATAATGGCATTCTCATTACGTGTCCAATTTTAGTGTTTAATGTACTTCCCGCGGGATCTAGATAATAAACAGTGAACGTCCCGGGGACAATAACTAGTAACTCCCAATGTCTACCGCTAGAGGTAAAAAGTTAACAATTAATAACTCAAAATGCACAATAAAAATGGAATTTTCTTAAGTCCAAATTATAAATAAAGTACACTTACTTGACATTGAATGGAGCTATTATTATCGTCTTCTTTTGCTGACCAAAAATTGTAAAAGCATCTATACAGTATTGTTGAACACTATCAGGGTCTTTAGCTACCATACTAATCAATGATGGAATGAAAAATCCCACATGATCAAATGCAAATTGTTTGCATTGATCTTCGACTAAGTAGCTGCAAAACATGTATTATGTATGCATTAATATATAAGAAACCAGATCACCGGATCTTACACAAGGTATATGGATGTATAAACAATATCTCACCTTATCCATGTCTCTATCATTGATGTATTCAGCCAAGCATACATAAACAGCTCAATAATATCTTGTATAAATAAAGAGCTATCGTATGATTGACCTGCATAATCTGCATCTAAAGAAACAATTATACGGCAATGTATATTATGTGCCCGTAGCCAACATGTCATTCCCCTACAAGCAGGACCTAACGGGTATGTTAGGTCAGTTGGAACCCAACTTGGTAATGCAGGAAGTGGAGGTGGAGGCCTAGGTGCTCCTGGTGTCTTCTTTTTAACCTGTATATATAATTTCAGATCAGTTGACCTCATATATACATATTAACAGTCTAAATCAATGTAAATTTATCTTACAATTTCAGTAGTGTAGACGACATCTGCTTTGGGCCACAATATGACCCCGCCTTCTGCCTCGCCAAGTGTATCAATATCTTGGTGGGCATATGGCAACGCAACTTCCCTCCAATATGGTAATACACATATCGGGCTCACACGAATGTAGCCCTGCGGCATTGGAGTCCCATGAAACGTTGCCCCAGGAAGGGACTGGTAAGCCTGCACCTCTGCAACAACATAGTCTTGCATTCTTAAGCGGCATGGCTTTAATGCCTACAAATTTATGTAAAGAATTTTATACATATATACATATCATCTTGAAAAAATATCATCTTGAAAAGACTAGCTACAATGTCATAAACAATACTTACAGCAGACGTGTTAGGCGATGGGTCTCCAGGATTACTCGCAGTCTGTGCATCAGGAGAAGAGTGGGTCGCCATAGGCTGATTGGAAGCCTGAGATGCCTGCCACCGCAGCAATTCTTCCTTGACCTTCTCAGCAACTACATCGTTGACCTTCTTAGCAACTATATCCTTGACTCTCTTATTCTCCTATACATGGATAAAAGAAACATTAGCTTCTTATTATTGAATTTCTTTTTGCAGTAACATTCTAAAAAAAGAATAGGTTACCTCTTCTTGAGAAATTCCCGCTCTGGGTTTTCACTGGGATGGCCCAAAGAATGCTTTGATGCCCACACCAGCTCCTGCACCCCTAACACGTTCCGGATCCTCTGGGTTACCCAGAGCAACTGTCAATTCATCCCTTGTGCCCTGAGGAATGAGCGTGCCTTGTTTCCTCTGCTCGTGCAGCTCCCGCTAATCACCATCAACAGAAATTGGTAAGTTAACACCACAAATAATCAATATTCAAACGATTGCTCTAAGAGTTGTATTTTACCAATTTCGCAGCCGCCTCAGCAGTTACGAGCTTCTTTATTTCACCCTTCTTGTTTTGCCTCCCAGCTATCCAGATATCATGGCGAGGCATGGGTGTGGCAGACTCCTGAGTAGGAGCAGACTCCTGAGTAGCCGCAGACTCCGCCTGTAGTCTTTGGCGAACACTTGCATAGCCTTTTGGACCCATAGTGTAACATCCCTGACCTGGGTTATGAACTAACGCTAGGTGTTTTTCCTAAATGTGTAATAAAATCCTTGTGATTATCTTTTGGCATGTAATTAAGTTCCTAAGGAACATATATTCCTTTTTCTGTCCCTTTTGAATAATGTTGTAATATTGTTTTGTAATACAGGGACCTTGTGCAAATTACCTAGTTAAGGGGTTAACTTGCAAAATTGCACATGTTAAGATGTTCCTTTGATGATGAGACATCATATGAGTGAATATGATGAGGAATGATGAATTTTCGCCAAGCTTGAGCATCAAGATGCAGTTTGTGGAATGATCCTTGTGCTTAAAAACCCTAAATTGGAGTAAAGTGCAATTTACCCAATTTAAGGGGTGAAACTTGTAAAATACATCATCTAGAACATCTCTTATGACTCTTGTCATCATTTAGAGTAGAAATGATGAAAGGGACACATCAATGAATAAACAGATAAGAAAAATGATCTTGTGCATAAAATTCACCATGTATGTGTAAGAGGACCTTCATGTGTATACCCTAGTTGAAGGTTGATCTTTTCTACCCTTAGATCTTGAATAGTGATGAACTTTGCTTAAGTTTAGATGGCTTGGACGTGCCTTAGAAATAAGGATGGACTTAGATGAGAATCCCATGCTTTAGAGGTCCTTATGGTGCAAAATGGCCTTAAGGTATATAAGTCTTTTTCCTAGTAAACCAAGTAAATGATTCCTCATTCTCTTCACTTCTCTTCTTTCTCAAAACGACCAAGGCTGAGCTCTGGAGCTCAGGAGACGATCAACTAGGAGCTAAGGTGAGAAGAACCATCCTCAAGCTCGGATTCTTGCATGAATTCATCTTTTAAGGTTGGTTTTGTGGATAATTCACTTAGCTTTCTTGTTCTAGCCATCTTTTCCCAACCTTTCCTTGGAGAAAAACCCTTGGCCGACCTGTGGAGCTCAAGACACCATTAAAGACTTGAAGCTTGGAGTGTTGTAGCTCAAGGAACGACCTTAAGGCGGGTTTTATAATTCTAAACCTTTTGCTTTGTTATGCATACTTTTATTCGTACAAATAATAGTTAGTTCTTCTTCTTCCCCATCCTTCTTTGCACCCTTGCAAGCTTTTTCATGAAGAACAGACCTTGGTTTTCAAGGTTGAAGACAAGAGGCGTTAATACCTATGTTGGTCCTTATCCAACTTTACTAAACGATCTTGGACCAATAGGTCAAACGATCTCACACTCGTTTCAATCCAAACGGGTTCAATAGGTCGGTTTGGCCAAACGGGTTCCAACCCATTTGAGGGCGTTGACCAAGCATTGACCGTTTGAGATTTCTGTTCAAAATTATGTAGGCTAATGACCCACCAAATTTGAGGGGTTAACTCCAAAGCAATCGTAGGTTGAAGGCCAATCAATTAGGCAATCAAATTGAATTAAGTGCTGTTTTCTAAACTGATTAACTTAAATCTTTGGGAAAACGGGTTCCAACCCATTTGAAGGAGTTGACCAAGCATTGACCGTTTGGGATTCCTGTTCATAATATATTGAATTTCATTTCTACCAAGAATCATGATATAATTCCTAACCAATTATGAGTTGAAGGCATTTCAACACCCTAACCCTAATTGGGTTAAAGTTGCTGATTTTCATATAGATTTTGATGAGTGTTGGGTTGAAGGACCCAAACGAGTTCAAATACGTTTGGGGGTTTATCCAAACGATCTCACACTCGTTTAGTGACACCCCAAGACAGTTTGAAGGTTTAGGGTTAAAGAAATTTGATGGTTTGAGGGTCCAATCACAAGATATTGATAAATTGATGAAAAGTGCTGATTTATAATTTAATTAGGACTCAACCCTTATCAAATCAACTTAATTTTTGGTCAAACTTTGGGAAAACGGTCTCAAGACCGTTTGGAGATCATCCAAACGATCTCAAGACCGTTTGGGCCAAGTTTGGGCCCAATTGGAGTTCAATTGATAGGTTCAACCTTGTTTTGATTCACATTGTTGAAAATTGATGAGTAGCCGATTGGAATCCTTAATTGAGTTAGACTTAACCATAATTGGCTTTCAATTGAAGGTCAAATTGGTGCCCAATTGATTGAGGCTCATCCTATTTGACTCAATTTGTAAGTGGTTAACATGGCTTGGGCCAATTGAAGGCTTCAACTTAAGAAATCCTTTTCAATCATGACCTTTGTATCACCTTTCATGTTCATGCGGTTTGAACCCAAGTTGGTCCACACTCATTTGAGTCCAAATGAGTCCACACTCATTTAAGCCCAAACTAGTCCACACTCGTTTGACCTCAAATGGGTTCACACTCATTTGAACTCAAACGGGTACATACCAGTTTAGACTCAATTGGGTTCACACCCGTTTAGACTTCAAGTGGGTCCACACCCGTTTAAGGTCAAGTGGGTCCACACTTGTTTAAGGCTCAAATGGGTCCAAGGTCGTTTGAGGTTAAACGAGTTCAAGGTCGTTTAAGAATCAAATGGGTTGAAGGTTGAAGGTTAAACCCTAAACCAATTGGAGACCTTCAAGGTTGATTATACTTAATCACTTGAAAGTGTAAAAGGTTCAATGATGATCTAATATAAACCATAATGGTAACCTAAGATGTTAAGGGACTAAGTGGCTAATGAAATGACCCATGATGATGGTCAATGGGTAAATTACCAAAATGCCCCTGAGAGGTTCATTTGAGTGATACCTTGTTTTAATCAAACCCTAATCACATGATAGTGATGAGTTGACTTGTGTTAATCAATGAGGACTTAACCCAACCTAATCTAGAGTGGTGTAATCACCATCTACTAGTTAGAGGAGAGAGAAAGTACCAATTATGGTGGAAACTCAAGTAAAATACCTTCAATATACATGAATGTGCATGAATAGGGTATGATCCACTATGTGAAATCATGGAAACCCTAATTATGATAATTGATGAATCTTAATCTTATCTGAGGTCTTTAATGATGATGTTTCTCATATATGGTGATGTTATGAGATCAATTCACCATGAGATGAATAGTAAACCCTAATTCTAGGGTGATGACATGTATTGTGAATAGTAAAACCTAATTAATGAAAATCAGGGAAAGCTAGCTTTTGTATGAGTAGGGAGATACAACTTCTTTAAATGAGTTATTTACTGTTATCAGTTGATTTAACCATGCAGGTTCCTTATGAGGATGATCATATCCAGGTATGGATGATGATACTATATTCATTAAAAGCATGTTGTTAGCTTTATGAATAGTGACATATATCATGATGCCTTGTTAATAGCATCTTATGAGATTGATAGGCTGTGAGAGCCATGAATACCATCAAGGTCATGCTTTAAGAGATGACTTGTGATGAGAGTATTGAGAAATGATAATTGATGAGAGGTAGGCTTGTTACACTTAGTATTCTTCCTTCATAGTTGCTATGCTACTGATTAATGTTTGAGAACTTGTATGATGATAAAATAATACTAAATTGTACCTAACTAATCAAGTATAATCATACCATGTAGAGCCCTGATCATAGATCCATCATAGTCAGAAGTTATATGATGGTGAAACAGGTTTTCCTAAGGGAACTCCTGGAGCACATACTTTTGAGTATGTGGGGTATATGGATGTGTAAAACCTTACATCCTAGTGTAGGAATTGATGTAGATGTATCTTAATCTATCAATCCTTCACTATGTGTTTATGCTGGGGTGATGTAACCCTAATATCCCGAGGAAGTCTTTTATACCGCATCAATGAGAGATAAACATGAAATCTTTCGATGGCGAAGAGAGTACAGAATGCCACTGTGACTCTAATAGCGAAGTACCAGAATGCCCTGGTAAGCTATAGAAGTAGAGACACTAGATGTCCTGCATGTTGATCCTCACATTGACTGAGGAAGATGAGGTCATAAGAAGCCGGCTCTTTTGATGACCTATGTATGATACCGATGCGACTTAATAGTGATCGGTTGGAGTATGAGTGGTATACCTCATCTCCTCAGGGCATAATGATGTTTGTAAAACATAATCAACCGCGTAGCATATCTACTTAGATTGAAATACGAGATACATTGGTTGAAGATACATTACTTAGTATACATGTTCTTCATATTCCTTAAATGTTGTTGTTCTAATTGATAACAATCTACTGTTGATTACCTTAAAGCTTTTATTGCTTATAATGTTCTTGATTGCTATAATAAAGCTTCTGGCGGAGAGTTATAACTCTCGCTGGGACAATTATTTAAAATTGTCTCACCCCGTAGAATTCAACTTTTTAGGTGGTCGTCGAGGACGAAGGAACCAGTCTGCAGGTGGTCAGTATCAGCAGCAGCAGCATCAGGAGCAGCAGTAAATCTCAGGTGGAGATTCAGACTGCTGAGTTGTGTAGTTAGATAGTCAGTCTTATATGTTCTCTATACTCTCAGGTCCTTGGAGTCTTTTGGTCTGAGATTTTGGTTTTGATTTCTTGAGATTTTGTATCATGTTGTATATAATTACTCAAGAAGTAATTATCTGAGATGTAACAGTTTATCTCCTTTTTATGAAAGAAGTTTTTATGAATTCAAGCCCTTATCTCGAAAAGTTTTAATTTCCCGTGATTTTTGTCTTCCGCTGTTAATCGATTGCTTCCGCTAAGTTTATATCGTGGTTTGGAGATCGGAGCCCACAATTAAGTGGTATCAGAGCTCTAGGTTCGCTGAGTCTACAGAGACATAGGACTTAGGATGTTGAGTCTATCCTTAGTGTTTCTTTCCTATCTAATAGAGTCTTCTGCTCCTCAGGAGAAGAAGATAAGTTAAGGATGTACGGACCACACAAAGAACATGAGGAGTATGAGGCTGAGAGTAGTATCGCTGCACCCCGAGGAGGTGCAAGAAACCCGGAGATAGAGCAACCTGTACCTGAGCCACCTCAGTTTGACCCAGCTGACATGGGTAACCCAGTTGTCCAGACTATGTTCGGGCAGTTTATGACTGCCATGACACACCTCACCGACAGGATGCCCATGCCTGCACCTAGGGCACCTGCCCAGCCTGAAGGACAAGGTATCGGTAAGACATTCGAGCGACTTCGTCGTGTCGGAGCAATCGAATACTTTGGAACAGCTGATCCTGCAGATGACGATCTGTGGTTAACCGAGTTGGAGAAAGCTTTTAGAATCCTCAACATCCCAGAAGCTCAGAAGGTTAGACATGTTGTCTATCTTCTCAAGGGAAGTGCTGGTCACTGGTGGACCATGGAAGAGTAGAGGAGGCCTGGAATAGAGATTTCGTGGGAAGACTTTCGTCGGGAATTTGTCCACAGATATTTTCCAAAGACCTTCCTGGACGAGAAGATCTCCCAGTTTGAGAGACTGAGGCAGGGTATGATGAACATTAGCGAGTATGAGGCTAAGTTCATGGAGTTATTGCGGTTTTGTCCACACATGGCTGCCACAGAAGAAGAAAGAATCAGAAGGTTCGAGAAGGGTTTAAACGCCGACTTGACTACTCCCGTATCCGCCCTAGAGAGTCGGGAGAGGTTTTCTACCTTCGTTGAGTCAGTCTGAAGGATAGAGAAATCCGTAGTCGAGAAGAGACAAACCCATAAGAGATATCCGCAGTTTCAGGGTTCTTCATCTAGAGACTTTAAGAAGCCTAGATTCTCTGCACCTATACCTCCACCACCCAGATCTGGTTTTCAGACACAGTGGTCCCCAAGTAGAGGTAGAGGATGAAGCCTACCACTACAAGAGACTCGCAGTTCAGCATCAATGTCAGTCACAAGACCACCCAGACCACAACAACTGGAAAGAAGCTGCTACAACTGTGGGAAGGTGGGACACTTGATGAAGGACTGTAGGTCTAGGCCTGTCAGTGTGACACAGCCTCAGAGACAGAGTCAATAGGGATCACAGAGAAGGCAGTCTCAAGGAGAAGCTAGAGGATGTGGGCAAGCGTCTCAGGCTAGATCATCAGCACCACCTCAACACCAGGCTACAGCGAGGTTCTATGCTATGAACCCACCAAAGGCAGTGGTCAATCCACAAGTAGTGGCAGGTCAGATGGAACTTTTATATTCTGATATGTCTAAATCTTATGTAGTATCTATTCTGATTGACCCGGGTGCTACGCACTCTTTCATCACTCGAAGAGTGATTCGCAACTGCAATATGACTGTCAGTCATAGGGCAGATAGTTTGTTGTTGGAGACTCCGTTGAGTGGGTATGCCGTTCTGCAGGAGGTATGTTCTCCCTGCATCCTCTTCTTTTCTGATCATCGCATTCAATTGGATCTTATACCACTTGATATGCAAGGATTTGATATAATCCTAGGAACGGATACCTTAGAGAGGTATAGAGTTGTCTTGGATTGTGAGTCCAAGTTGGTTGTGTTTGTTGATGAAAGCAACACATGGATCTTTCAAGGAGAAAGAAAGATTCTGCCCACCTGTCTTGTATCAGCTATGGTTGCTGATAAGATGATGAGGCAAGGATGTTATGCATTCTTGGCCCATGTGGTAGATGTTGCCAAGGAGAGTCCCAATCCTACTGAAGTTCCTATAGTCAGGGAATTCGAGAATGTGTTTCCTGAAAAACTTCCCGGTATACCACCACCTCGGGAGATTGATTTTGAGATCAATTTGGTTCCAGATACGAAGCCCATAGCCCAGACTCTGTATAGGATGGCGCATGCCGAAATGGCAGAATTCAAGAAACAACTTCAAGAGTTACTTGAGAAAGGTTTCATCCGACCGAGTACCTCACCTTGGGGTGCTCCGGTTTTGTTTGTTAAAAAGAAAGATGGGTCAATGCGGTTGTTCATTGACTACAGACAACTTAATAAAGTAACAATAAAGAACAAGTACCCTTTTTCGAGGATTGATGATCTTTTTGACTAGTTGTGTGGTGCAACAGTCTTCTCAAAGATAGATTTGAGATCTGGATATCATCAACTCCGCATTAAGGACAGTGACATATCCAAGTCTGCCTTTAGGACAAGATATGGTCACTATGAGTTCACGGTTATGTCATTCGGACTAACCAATGCACCAGCTGCATTCATGAAACTCATGAATAGAGTCTTTCGACCCTTCCTTGATCAGTGTGTTGTCGTCTTCATAGATGACATTCTGATTTATAGTAAGGATGCCCAGCAGCATGAGCAGCATCTTCGCCAAACTTTGACCTTGCTAAGAGAACATAAGCTATACGCTAAGTTTAGCAAGTGTGAGTTCTGGTTACCTGAAGTGTCTTTTCTTGGACATGTGGTATCTACCTCGGGTATTCGTGTTGACCCTAAAAAGGTAGAATCTGTTCTACAATGGGAACAACTGAAAACACCGACGGAGATTAGAAGTTTCTTGGGGTTAGCTGGTTACTATCGAAGGTTTATTAAGAATTTCAGTTCTATAGCCTTACCTTTGACCAAGTTAACCCGGAAAGATGTTCCTTTTTCTTGGAGTGATAAGTGTCAACAGTCTTTCCAATTGTTGAAGGAGAGGTTGACAAGTGCACCTGTGCTTGTGCTACCTGAGCAAGGAAAAGGATACATAATTTTTTGTGATGCCTCCAAGAATGGACTCGGATGCGTGTTGATGCAGGATAAGCAAGTGATTTCTTTTGCTTCACGACAGCTTAAGAAACACGAAGAGAATTATCTGACACACGATCTGGAGTTAGCTGTTGTGATTCATGCCTTGAAAATCTGGAGGCATTATCTCTACGGAGAGACATTCCAGATTTTCACAGATCACAAAAATCATAAGTATATCTTCTCTCAGCATGAGCTTAACATGAGGCAACGTCGCTGGATGGAGTTAATCAAGGATTATGATTGTACAATAGATTACCATCCAGGAAAGGCCAATGTGGTTGCAGATGCCTTGAGTAGGAAATCAGCAACATCATCCTCTGATAGGGCACAATTAAACTCTTTAGTATGCCCTAGGAGAGATATGCTTATCTCCTTAAGGCAAGACAATGTACAAATGAAGGTGTCATGGATTGTCGGGTTGTTGGCTGAGATGCATATCAAACCCACCCTAAGAGAGCAGATTAAGGAGGCACAGCAAGTTGATGTTGCAGTTCAACAGATCAGATCTGAGTCTGGTGATGAGAAGCGAGAAGGTTTTCATGAATCAGATGATCAAGTGGCATGCTATCATGGGAGGATGATAGTACCAGATGTAGATAACCTGAGGAAGT
This sequence comes from Alisma plantago-aquatica, assembly GCA_963693085.1. Classification (NCBI taxonomy): domain Eukaryota; kingdom Viridiplantae; phylum Streptophyta; class Magnoliopsida; order Alismatales; family Alismataceae; genus Alisma; species Alisma plantago-aquatica. The sequence continues at coordinate 653,927,656 of OY856411.1, forward strand.
TAGTCCTGGAAGAAGCTCATTCTTCAATGTATGCTATGCATCCAGGAAGCACCAAGATGTGTCGAAACTTGAAAAATATGTATTGGTGGCCTGGGATGAAGAAGGACGTAGCTGAGTTTGTTCTAAGGTGTCCAGTGTGTCAGCAAGTTAAAGTTGAACACCAGAAGCCTGCAGGAATAATGCAACCTTTACCCATACCACAGTGGAAGTGGGATCATGTAACCGTGGACTTTGTTGTTGGTCTACCTAGGACAAATAAAGGACATGATTCCATTTGGATAGTTGTTGATAGGTTGACTAAGACAGCGCATTTCTTACCTATCAAAACAACCTATTCTACGGAGAGGTTATCACAGTTATATGTTCAAGAGATAGTGCGTTTGCACGGAGTTCCTGTCACTATAGTTTATGATAGAGGTCCCTGGTTTACAAGTCGTTTTTGGGAGCAGTTACACAGAGCCTTAGGCACCAAGATAAGGTTTAGTACGGCCTTTCATCCACAGACTGATGGACAGTCAGAAAGAACCATACAGACCTTGGAAGACCTGTTGAGAGCATGTGTTCTCCAGTTTACCGGAAGTTGGGATCTACACCTAAGCTTGATAGAGTTTGCCTATAACAATAGCTATCAGCATAGTATTGATATGGCACCTTATGAAGCCTTGTATGGCAGACGTTGTAGATCACCCTTGTGTTGGTATGAGACTGGTGAGCATCAGTTGTTAGGACCTGATCTTGTGCAGCAAACTACAGAAAAGATTAAGGTAATACAACAACAGATTAAGACTGCACAGGATAGGCAGAAATCTTATGCTGACAAGCGTCGTAAACCTTTAGAGTTCCAGGTTGGAGACAGAGTGTATCTCAAGGTCTCGCCTTGGAAAAGAGTCCTTCATTTTGGAAGGAAAGGGAAGTTAGTTCCTAGATTTATGGGGCCTTATCCAATCATTGAATGAATTGGAAAAGTAGTCTACAAACTAGATCTCCAGAGTTACAAAGGTTACACCCTGTGTTTCACATTTCTATGCTAAGGAAATGTCACCCTGATACTGAGTCAGTTCTACAACCTATGGAGGTAGAATTGAATGATGATATATCTTATGAGGAAGGACCAGTGTCAATCCTTGATAACAGAATTAAAAAGCTAAAGAAGAAAGATATAAGCCTTGTAAAAGTCCTCTGGAACCACCGTGGTATTGAAGAAGCCACTTGGGAACTAGAGGACGAGATGAGAAGGAAATACCCTGCTCTTTTCTCTTAATACATTTTATCGATTTTGGGGACGAAATCCTTGTAAGGGGTGGATAATTTGTAACATCCCTGACCTGGGTTATGAACTAACCCTAGGTGTTTTGCCTAAATGTGTAATAAAATCCTTGTGATTATCTTTTGGCATGTAATTAAGTTCCTAAGGAACATATATTCCTTTTTCTGTCCCTTTTGAATAATGTTGTAATATTGTTTTGTAATACAGGGACCTTGTGCAAATTACCCAGTTAAGGGGTTAACTTGCAAAATTGCACATGTTAAGATGTTCCTTTGATGATGAGACATCATATGAGTGAATATGATGAGGAATGATGAATTTTCCCCAAGCTTGAGCATCAAGATGCAGATTGTGGAATGATCCTTGTGCTTAAAAACCCTAAATTGGAGTAAAGTGCAATTTACCCAATTTAAGGGGTGCAACTTGTAAAATACATCATCTAGAACATCTCTTATGACTCTTTTCATCATTTAGAGTAGAAATGATGAAAGGGACACATCAATGAATAAACAGATAAGAAAAATGATCTTTTGCATAAAATTCACCATGTATGTGTAAGAGGACCTTCATGTGTATACCCTAGTTGAAGGTTGATCTTTTCTACCCTTAGATCTTGAATAGTGATGAACTTTGCTTAAGTTTAGATGGCTTGGACGTGCCTTAGAAATAAGGAGGGACTTATATGAGAATCCCATGCTTTAGAGGTCCTTATGGTGCAAAATGGCCTTAAGGTATATAAGTCTTTTTCCTAGTAAACCAAGTAAACGATTCCTCATTCTCTTCACTTCTCTTCTTTCTCAAAACGACCAAGGCTGAGCTCTGGAGCTCAGGAGACGATCAACTAGGAGCTAAGGTGAGAAGAACCATCCTCAAGCTCGGATTCTTGCATGAATTCATCTTTTAAGGTTGGTTTTGTGGATAATTCACTTAGCTTTCTTGTTCTAGCCATCTTTTCCCAACCTTTCCTTGGAGAAAAACCCTTGGCCGACCTTTGGAGATCAAGACACCATTAAAGACTTGAAGCTTGGAGGCTTGGAGCTCAAGGGAACGACCTTAATGCGGATTTTATAATTCTAAACCTTTTGCTTTGTTATATATGCATACTTTTATTCGTACAAATAATAGTTAGTTCTTCTTCTTCCCCATCCTTCTTTACACCCTTGCAAGCTTTTTCGTGAAGAACAGACCTTGGTTTTCAAGGTTGAAGACAAGGGGTGTTAATACCTATGTTGGTCCTTATCCAACTTTACTAAACGATCTTGGACCAATAGGTCAAACGATCTCACACTCGTTTCAATCCAAACGGGTTCAATAGGTCTGTTTGGCTAAACGGGTTCCAACCCGTTTGAGGGCGTTGACCAAGCGTTGACCGTTTGGGATTTCTGTTCACAATTATGTAGGCTAATGACCCACCAAATTTGAGGGGTTAACTCCAAAGAAATCGTAGGTTGAAGGCCAATCAATTAGGCAATCGAATTGAATTAAGTGCTGTTTTCTAAACTGATTAACTTGAATCTTTGGGCAAACGGGTTCCAACCCATTTGAAGGAGTTGACCAAGCATTGACCGTTTGGGATTCCTATTCATAATATATTTAATTTCATTTCTACCAAGAATCATGATCTAATTCCTAACCAATTATGAGTTGAAGGCATTTCAACACCCTAACCCTAATCGGGTTAAAGTTGCTGATTTTCATATAGATTTTGATGAGTGTTGGGTTGAAGGACCCAAACGAGTTCAAATCCGTTTGGGGGTTTATCCAAACGATCTCACACTCGTTTAGTGACACCCCAAGACCGTTTGAAAGTTTAGTGTTAAAGAAATTTGATGGTTTGAGGGTCCAATCACAAGATATTGATAAATTGATGAAAAGTGTTGATTTATAATTTAAGTAGGACTCAACCCTTATCAAATCAACTTAGTTTTTGGTCAAACTTCGGGCAAACGGTCTCAATACCGTTTGGAGATCATCCAAACGATCTCAAGACCGTTTGGGACAAGTTTGGGCCCAATTGGAGTTCAATTGATAGGTTCAACCTTGTTTTGATTCACATTGTTGAAAATTGATGAGTAGCCGATTGGAATCCTTAATTGAGTTAGACTTAACCATAATTGGCTTTCAATTGAAGGTCAAATTGGTGCCCAATTGATTGAGGCTCATCCTATTTGACTCAATTTGTAAGTGGTTAACATGGATTGGGCCAATTGAAGGCTTCAACTTAAGAAATCCTTTTCAATCATGACCTTTGTATCACCTTTCATGTTCATGCGGTTTGAACCCAAGTTGGTCCACACTCGTTTGAGTCCAAACGAGTCCACACTCGTTTGAGTCCAAATGAGTCCACACTCGTTTGAGCCCAAACGAGTCCACACTCGTTTGACCTCAAACGGGTTCACACTCGTTTGAACTCAAACGGGTACATACCAGTTTAGACTCAATTGGTTTCACACCCGTTTAGACTTCAAGTGGGTCCACACCCATTTAAGGTCAAGTGGGTCCACACTCGTTTAAGGCTCAAATGGGTCCAAGGTCGTTTGAGGTTAAATGAGTTCAAGGTCATTTAAGAATCAAATGGGTTGAAGGTTGAAGGTTAAACCCTAAACCAATTGGAGACCTTCAAGGTTTATTATACTTAATCACTTGAAAATGTAAAAGGTTCAATGATGATCTAATCTAAACCCTAATGGTAACCTAAGATGTTAAGGGACTAAGTGGCTAATGAAATGACCCATGATGATGGTCAATGGGTAAATTACCAAAATGCCCCTGAGAGGTTCATTTAAGTGATACCTTGTTTTAATCAAACCCTAATCACATGATAGTGATGAGTTGACTTGTGTTAATCAATGAGGACTTAACCCAACCTAATCTAGAGTGGTGTAATCACCATATACTAGTTAGAGGAGAGAGAAAGTACCAATTATGGTGGAAACTCAAGTAAAATACCTTCAATATACATGAATGTGCATGAATAGGGTATGATCCACTATGTGAAATCATGGAAACCCTAATTATGATAATTGATGAATCTTAATCTTATCTGAGGTCTTTAATAATGATGTTTCTCATATATGGTGATGTTATGAGATCAATTCACCATGAGATGAATAGTAAACCCTAATTCTAGGGTGATGACATGTATTGTGAATAGTAAAACCTAATTAATGAAAATCAGGGAAACCTAGCTCTTGTATGTGTAGGGAGATACAACTTCTTTAATTGAGTTATTTACTGTTATCAGTTGATTTAACCATGCAGGTTCCTTATGAGGATGATCATATCTAGGTATGGATGATGATACTATATTCATTAAAAGCATGTTGTTAGCTTTATGAATAGTGACATATATCCTGATGCCTTGTTAATAGCATCTTATGAGATTGATAGGCTGTGAGAGCCATGAATACCATCAAGGTCATGCTTTAAGAGATGACTTGTGATGAGAGTATTGAGAAATGATAATTGATGAGAGTTAGGCTTGTTACACTTAGTATTCTTCCTTCATAGTTGCTATGCTAATGATTAATGTTTGAGAACTTGTATGATGATAAAAGTATACTAAATTGTACCTAACTAATCAAGTATAATAATACCATGTAGAGCCCTGATCATAGATCCATCATAGTCAGAAGTTATATGATGGTGAAATAGGTTTTCCTAAGGGAACTCCTGGAGCACATACTTTTGAGTATGTGGGGTATATGGATGTGTAAAACCTTACATCCTAGTGTAGGAATTGATGTAGATGTATCTTAATCTATCAATCCTTCACTATGTGTTTGTGCCGGGGAGATGTAACACTAATATCCCGAGGAAGTCTTTTATACCGCATCGATGAGAGATAAATAAGAAATCTTTCGATGGCGAAGAGAGTACAGAATGCCACTGTGACTCTAATAGCGAAGTACCAGAATGCCCTGGTAAGCTATAGAAGCAGAGACACTAGATGTCCTGCATGTTGATCCTCACATTGACTGAGGAAGATGAGGTCATAAGAATCCGGCTCTTTTGATGACCTATGTATGATACTGATGCGACTTAATAGTGATCGGTTGGAGTATGAGTGGTATACCTCATCTCCTCAGGGCATAATGATGTTTGTAAAACATAATCAACCGCGTAGCATATCTACTTAGATTGAAATACGAGATACATTGGTTGAAGATACATTACTTAGTATACATGTTCTTCATATTCCTTAAATGTTGTTGTTCTAATTGATAACAATCTACTGTTGATTACCTTAAAGCTTTTATTGCTTATAATGTTCTTGATTGCTATAATAAAGCTTCTGGCGGAGAGTTATAACTCTCGCTGGGACAATTATTTAAAATTGTCTCACCCCGTAGAATTCAACTTTTTAGGTGGTCGTCGAGGACGAAGGAACCAGTCTGCAGGTGGTCGGTATCAGCAGCAGCAGCATCAGGAGCAGCAGTAAATCTCAGGTGGAGATTCAGACTGCTGAGTTGTGTAGTTAGATAGTCTGTCTTATATGTTCTCTGTACACTCAGGTCCTTGGAGTCTTTTGGTCTGAGATTTTGGTTTTGAGTTCTTGAGATTTTGTATCATGTTGTATATAATTACTCAAGAAGTAATTATCTGAGATGTAACAGTTTATCTCCTTTTTATGAAAGAAGTTTTTATGAATTCAAGCCCTTATCTCGAAAAGTTTTAATTTCCCGTGATTTTTGTCTTCCGCTGTTAATCGATTGCTTCCGCTAAGTTTATATCGTGGTTTGGAGATCAGAGCCCACACATAGTGTGGTCATGCACATTCAGTGCACGCCTTGCTTTTTGTGCGTCACTGAGGGCCTAGTTAGTATGCACATTAATGATTTGGTTAGTAGCACTAAATGTTAATCTTGAATAGGTGAATACAATGTATATTAATTAAATTGGGAGTGACGCCTAATACCTTGAATTCTTCAGATTTTCTTGAAGCAACAAAATTGTCCCAATCTTCTTTGTCCAAGAAGTTCCATTGTTCAAGGGCTGACTTCTTCTTCTTATCACCCTCTTTTATGTATTCTCTGTTCAGATTTGTCCTATAATTCCTAAGCATCTTTCCAGCGTGTTGCATCACACTTTTACGATGCAACTTCTCATCCAATGTAAACAGATTCTGTAAAATAGAAATGTTATTAACTAGTATCCAAAATAGAATTGCAAATAATAGAATTTGTAATCTACAAAATAGAATTGCAAATAATAATAACTCACGCATAAATCCTTCCATATCAAGTCTTTTTTCCCCTGAGGAACTTTATGCCAATTATCATACTTAACACCACAATGGCTCCGAGTGGTACACCCAAGATAGTTTACAAAATTATTGTGGTTCACTCCAATTGCATTTCCTCCATTATCAAACTCCACAACCAATTTGGATCCACTGCCACTTAGCGTTATTAACTTCTTCAACAGAGTGATGCCCTTTTCTTGTTAAGTGTTTGGTGCTGCGCATCAAGTTGCTCCAGTGCTTCAGTGGGTACATGTGCATCATCAACCTAAAATTTGACAAATATAAACACACTGAATTAGCCCAATATAGAAATATAGGATATATGACATAACTAGAAGATAATGAATTTTATAGAAATACAGGATATGTTTTTAGAACTTACATTGGTATCCTCGCCATGCTCTTCATGGACAGCATGCTCATCATGGACTTCATGCTCATCATGGACATCATGCTCATCATGGTCAGCCATCTGAAAATGTCATTAAAAAGGCAAACATTTAGCATTTGTATTAACTAGAAAAAGGCAAACATTTAGCATTTGTATTAACTAGAAAAAGGCAAACATTTAGCATTTGTATAAACATACATGTCTCTAAAATTGTGATCTTTTATCAATTAACAATCCTTCATTGTGATCTCCGCGCACATATAAGTCATCATTAGCTTCAATATTTTGTGGAGTTGGCAACCCAACTGAGAATGGACTGGAGTCATCATACTTATCATAGTACTCTTCTTCATCTATAGGATCTTCAATGAACTGTCTTTTACCATGAAGAACAACTGACCATTTATCATTTGCAGGATCATCGATATAGAATATTTGTTTCACCTATGATGCCAATATGAATGGTTCACCCTTCTCGCCAATCTTTTCAAAGTTCACCAAAGTGAAACCCAATTCATCCACTATAACTCCTTTGGTGTTATCAACCCAATTACATTTAAAGAGTGGAATTTTGAAATCTATGTAGTCAAACTCCCAAATGTCTTCAATAACACCGTAATATGACATTTTAGCTTCACGTGGACTCTTATCCTTTGCACTTGCAAAGTACATAGTCGACACTTGAAGAGTGACCCCACTATTTTGGATGACACTCTTATCATCTTGGCGCTTTGTGTAATATGTGAATCCATTAATGTCAAACCCTTCATAAGACATAACATTTGGTTTTGGTTTAAAGGTGAGGCATTTGATAGTTTCAGTAATATCATTTGGTGTTTGAGATAGTTGATGTAAGACTTTATCTTCAAACCACTTAGTAAAAGTCTTATTATGCTCTCTAGCAAGCCACATTGAACTTGCTCGAGGATGTTGTCTCTTTATGAAATTGGTATGTTCCTCGATATAAACACTCACTTCGTCCATATTATGTAAAATATACAAGTGATCTTGTTCCAACTGCTCACGACTGATTACTTTCACCTGTGATCCCAAAATTCCTTTGCCCTCCTCAATATTCTTGTCATTATCAGGAGTGTCATTACCACTGAGAAATTCATTGCAAAAATCCATAACCTCTCTCGCCACATAGCCTTCAATAATACTCCCTTCAGGCCGATAACGGTTTCGAACATCACCTTTAAAAACGCTCATGTATCGTTCAAAGGGATACATCCAATGCAAGAAAACTAGTCCCAACATTTTCACTTCCCTAGTCAAGTGGACAACAAGATGTACCATGATATCAAAGAACGAAGGAGGGAAATACATCTCAAGCTGACATAGGGTAACAACCACTTCTCTTTGCAAATTATCGAGAGTATCAGGGTCAATAACTTTGTTGCATAGACTGTTGAAAAAGAAACAAAGTCTGGTAATTGCAAACCTTACATGCTTTGGCAATATAGATCGAATTGCCACGGGAAATATTTGTTGCATTAGAGTGTGACAATCATGAGATTTAAGACCTATCAACTTCAGATCTTTCATTGATACCAATCTACGGATGTTGGATGAGTAACCATGTGGCACCTTAACATTTACCAAGCATTCACAAAAAGTTTTCTTCTCCTTTCTAGACAACGTGTAACAAGCGGGAGGTAAGTATGTTCTTTTATTACCCATTTCACGTAATTTTGTTAATTCTGACCTTATTCCCATTTCACGTAGGTCCAGTCTGGATTTTATCCCATCTTTAGTCTTACCTGGTATATTTAACAGAGAACCAATGATGCTATCATAGACATTTTTCTCAACGTGCATTACATCGATACAATGCCTGACTGTCAAAGAACTCCAATAAGGAAGATCCCAAAATATTGACTTCTTATTGAATGAAGAATTGTCACTCCGTGTGGCCATACTACATTGTGATTTCTTACCAAATTCATTGACAATGTCTTTTACTCTTTCATAAACAACATCCCCTGGTATAGGTTTAGGTGCACTCTGTTCATCATTCCATCCATTGAATGCTTTGCACTTCCTACGATATGGATGGAATTTTGAAAGAAACCTTCGATGACCAAGATATACAGTCTTGCCGCCATATTTTAGTCTTATTGAATCGGTGTTTTCTTCACATATAGGACACGCTTTAGCTCCTTTGACACTATATCCAGACAAATTCCCATATGCTGGAAAGTCATTAATAGTGCAAAACAACAGCGTGCAAACGAAATGTCTCTCTTGCTGAAGCATCATAGGTCATCACACCTTCAGCCCAAAGTTTCTTTAAGTCATCAATCAAAGGTTCAAGATAAACATCGATATCATTTCCGAGTTGTTTAGGGCCCGATATCAACAACGACAACATAACGTACTTATTTTTTCATACACATCCAGGGAGGAATATTGTATATAACAAACATGACTGGCCAAGTGTTATGTTGGCTGCTCAATGTCCCGTACAGATTCATCCCATCTGTACAAAGCCCAAGTCTTAGATTCCTATCTTCTTCACCAAATTTGGGGTATAATAGATCAATCTTCTTCCACTGTGGGGAATCAGACGCATGTCGTAGGATCCCATCATTATGTTTCTTAACATCTGCATGCCACCTCAAATTCTTCGCATCTTTCGGATTTGCAAACAAGCGTTGAAACCATGATATTATAGGTAGATACCACAACACCTTGGCCGGAGAACCAGTTTTGGACTCCCCCGAATTAGTCAATTTATACCGTGACGCACCACATTTTGGACAATCTTTCAAATCTACATAGTCCTTTTGAAATAATACACAATCATTCGGGCATGTGTGTATCTTCTTGGCCTCCATTCCCATTGGGCACAACATTTTCTTTACCTGGTATGTTGAGATTGGCAGCTCGTTTCCTTCAGGAAGCATTTCTTTCAACAAAGTCAACAATGAAGTGAAGCTTTTGTCGCTCCATCTATTTTTAGCTTTCAACTTATACAATCTCAACACAGCGCTAAGCTTCGTAAACTTAGCACAGCCTATGTATAATGGTATCTCAGCATCATGCACAATGTTTCTAAAGATAGGAGGTGGATCGGTGTGCTCTACCCTACAACTATCCAGCACCGCATCAACGATGTCTGCTGGAACTGGTTCGTTCACATTTACGTCATCGGAGGCAATTTCTTCTTCCACCCAAGCACTGCTATCGACATCTACTGGTTTCGATTTTGAAATCTCTCCATGCCAGTGCCATTCTGTATAGCCTTGTACAATCTCGTTGCACATTACATGACTTTTGATTTCCTCACCAGTGTTGACTTTCAAGTTGTTACCGCAATGCCTACATGGACAGTAGAACCTATCTGTAGGTTTTTTCCTATGTTCCTCGGCAAATCTAATAAACTGATCAAGACCAGATATAAACTCTGGGGTGCAACGATTACGAATGGACATCCATGATCTATCCATTCTATGATCAAAGAGAAAACAAGTATATATTAGGAAAAGATTAGGGTATACACTTACATCCTCAATGTATAATGTGATGTCATTCTTATATATAATAAATGTGTACCACCTATCCTAAGTGATATTAGGTGTTCAAGAACAGTCCCAAACCGGGGACTATCCAAGATTTACTCCTAATGAGTCAATCTTGGACGGGTTTCTAGGCCAACAAACACATTTGATGTCATTCTTATATATAATAAATGTGTACCACCTATCCCATCCTTGAACACCTAATCTCACTAGTAAGTGTATAATGTGTATTGGATTTTCAAGAAAATTTCGGCAGCATTTCCCCGCTGTTCTCTAAGTACATATGTACTTAGAGAACAAACGGGGAAATGCTGCCGAAATTTTCTCGAAAACCCAATACACATTATACACTTACATCCTAAGTGAGATTAGGTGTTCAAGAACAGTCCCAAACCGGGGACTATCCAAGATTCACTCCTAATGAGTCAATCTTGGACGGGTTTCTAGGCCAACAAACACATTTGATGTCATTCTTATATATAATAAATGTGTACCACCTATCCCATCCTTGAACACCTAATCTCACTAGTAAGTGTATAATGTGTATTGGGTTTTCAAGAAAATTTCAGCAGCATTTCCCCGCAGTTCTCTAAGTACATATGTACTTAGAGAACAAACGGGGAAATTCTACCGAAATTTTCTCGAAAACCCAATACACATTACACACTTACATCCTAAGTGAGATTAGGTGTTCAAGAACAGTCCCAAATTGGGGACTATCTAAGATTTACTCCTAATGAGTAAATCTTAGATGGGTTTCTAGGCCAACAAATACATGTATGTTGTCATTCTTTACAAATAATTTTAAATTTCAATAAAATACATAGTTACATATATGCATGTTCATACAATCATTATAATATAATTATATTTGGGACAAAAATATATTAGAATTTATACATAATTCCAACTCTAATCAAATACATATAATGCATTTTTATCACAAGAATATAATCGATGAAAAAAAGTAGAGAAGGACCAACCTTGTCAAAGGGAAGAAGGCAGAGGCTCTGGTGGCTCTGGCTGGAGGAGTAGCTAGCAGCGACGTCGGTGGAGGAGCAGCTAGTAGCGACGTCGGTGGAGGAGCAGCTAGCAGCGAGGCTGGAGAAGATGGTTGCGGCGGCGCGACGGCGGTGGAGGAGCACCTAATCTCAGGCATGGCGGTGTTGGAGCACCTAATCTCAGGAGCTGGAGCAGCAGTGGCGGCAGAGAAGGGGGTGCGGAGAAGGGAAAGAAGGCAGCAGCAGTGGCGGTGGAGAAGGGGGCGCGGCGGCGCTGTCGTGGAGGAAGAAGGAGCTTTCGTGGAGGATAAATCGGCGGCGTGGTCGGGCGACAGCAGAGAAGAAAAGGGAAATTGGCTCGCGATGAAATAGAAGAAAGGGGAAGAGTCGGGTGATCGCGGGATATTAAGTTCCCAAATAGCGTCGATTGTTTGAAACAACCGACGCCTAAACATCTTTAGCGTCGGTTGTTTCAAACAACCGACGTCCAATTGGACAATATTTACACGAAATTGTTTGGCGGGAACCACTTTCAGCGTCGGTTATCAAAGGATAACCGACGCTGAAAGTGACACTTTTCGCGCAAATTTGCATCACACATAGGCGTCGGTTTCTATCTACATAACCGACGATTAAAGTGACACTTTTTTTTGCGTGAAAATTGGATTTCATGGGCGACTTTAGGCGTCGGTTTGTTATTAAAAACTGACACTGTATTCAAAGCGGTACCCGTGTCTAGCTGGTCTTCGAATATAGACGTCGGTTTGCCTAAATAACCGACGTCTAATATTTTAGGCGTCGGTTTTCCTAAAGAACGGACGCCCAGAAAAGCGACACTGAATGCTATTTCTGTAGTAGTGGCACGCCTTGCTCTTTGAGCATCGCTGATAGCCTTGTTAGTAAGCACATTGATTTGGTTAGTAATACTAAAGGTTAATCTTGAATAGGTGAATACATAAGAATGTATATTAATTAAATTGGGAGTGGCACTTAATACCTTGAATTCATCAGTTTTTCTTTTGGTAACAAACTCCTCCCAGTCATTGGGGTCCAGGTAGTTCCATTGCTCAGTGGTTGGCTCCTTCCTCTTCTCAGCATCTTGTATGTAATCTCGGGTGATATTTGTCCTATAGTTCCTTAGGACCCTCCCACAGCATTGCATCACACATTTACGATGCATCTTTTCATCCAATTCAAATATACTCTGCAAAATAGAATTGCTATTAACTAATATCCTAAAAATTAGTAATCTACAAAATAGAATTGCAAATAATAATAACTCACACATAGTTCCTTCCATACTAAGTCTTTCTTCCCCTTAGGAACTTTATGCCAAGATTCTACATTAGGACTACAATGGCTACGAGTAAGAACCCCAAGATATGAAATAAATGAGTTGTGGTTCACTCCAACTGGATTTCCTACATGATCAAAATCCACAGCCAGGTTGGGTACATTGCCCCTTTGTTTTAGTAACGTGTTCATCATAGTGATGCCCCTCACTTTTTCAAAAAAAATTGTTGCTCATCAAGTGCCCCAAGTTCTTCAGGGGGTACATCAACAACCTAAAGTTTGACAAAATAAACACACTTACAGGATATAACTATAAATGGACATATAGATAGAAATATAGGATATATTTTTAAAACTTACATTGTGAGTTGGCGCATTGATATCCTCACCCTCACGGTAATCATCATCACGGTCATCATGCTTATGCTCAGCCATCTGAAAGTGTCATTAAAAAATCAAACATTTAGCATTTGACATAACTAGAAGATAATAAAACATTGTAAAGTTCACATTCAGAAAAATAAAACATATAAAAAATATAAACATGCATGCCTCTAATATTGCGATCTTTTATCAATTAACAATCCTTCATTGTGATCTCTGCGCACATACAAGTCATCATTATCTTCATTATTTGATGGTTGGGAACCCAACTGAGAATGGACTGGAGTCATCATACTTATCATAGTACTCTTCTTCATCTATAGGATCTTCAGTGAACTATCTTTTACCATGAATAACAACCGACCATTTATCATTTGCAAGATCATCGATATAAAATACGTGTTTTGCCTATGATGCCAATATGAATGGTTCACCCTTCTCGCCAATCTTTTCAAAGTTCACTAATGTGAAACCCAATTCATCCTAACTCCTTTGGTGTTATCAACCCAATTACATTTTAAAAGAGAAATTCTAAAATCTACGTAGTCAAACTCCCATATGTCTTCAATGACACCGTAATATGACATTTTAGCTTCACGTGGCCTCTTATCCTTTGCACTTGCAAAAAACAATGAAGATGCTTGAAGGGTGACTTCACTATTTTGGACGACACTCTTATCATCTTGACACTTGTGTAATATGAGAATCCATTTATGTCAAACCCTTCATAAGATATTACATTCAATTTTGGTTTAAAGGCGAGGCATTTGATAGTTTCACTAAGATTATTTGGTGTTTTAGATAGTTGATATAAGACTTTATCTTCAAACCACTTAATAAATGTCTTGTTATGCTCTCTAGCAAGCCACGTTGAATTGGCTCGAGGATATTGTCTCTTGATGAAATTGGTATCTTCCTCGATATAAACACTCACTTCGTCAATGTTGTGTAAAATATATAAGTGATCTTGTTCCAACTACTCACGGCTGATTACTTTCATCTGTGATCCCAAAATTCCTTTGCTGGAATACTCCTCAATATTTTTGTCATTAACAGAAGCGTCATTACCACTCAAAAAGTCATTGAAAAAATCCATAACCTCTCTCACCACATAACCCTGAATAATACTCCCTTTAGGCCGATAACGGTTTCGAACATCACCTTTAAAAATGCTCATGTATCGTTCAAAGGGATACATCCAATGTAAGAAAACTGGTCCCAACATTTTCACTTCCCTAGTCAAGTGGAAACAAGATGTACCATGATATCAAAGAACAAAGGAGGAAAATACATCTCAAGATGACATAGGGTACCAACCAATTCTCTTTGCAATTTATCGAGAGTATCAGGGTCAATAACTTTGTTGCACATACTGTTGAAAAAGAAACAAAGTCTGGTGATTGCAAACCTTACATGCTTTGGAAATATAGATCAAATTGCCACGGGAAATATTTGTTGCATTAGAGTGTGAAAATCATGAGATTTAAGACCTATCAACTTCAGATCTTTCATTGATACCAATCTACGGATGTTGAATGAGTAACCTTGTGGCACCTTAACATTTACCAAGCATTCACAAAAAGCTTTCTTCTCCTTTCTAGACAACATGTAACAAGCGGGAGGTAAGTATGTTCTCCGGTCACTACTGACTACTTCTGTTAATTTTTTCCTTATTCCCATTTCACGTAGGTCCATTCTGGATTTTATCCCATCTTTAGTCTTACCTGGTATATTCAACAGAGTACTAATGACGCTATCACAGACATTTTTCTCAACGTGCATGACATCGATACAATGTCTGACTGCCAACGAACTCTAATAAGGAAGATCCCAAAATATTGACTTCTTCTTGAATAAATATTTGTCACTCTGTGTGGCCATGGTACATTGCGATCTCTTACTAAATTCATTGGCAAAGTCTTTTACTCTTTCATAAACAACCTCCCCTGGTATAGGTTTAGGTGCACTCCATTCCTCATTTCGTCCATTTAATGCTTTGCGCAACCTACGATATAGATGGAATTTTGGAAGAAACCTTCGATGACCAAGATATACAGTCTTGCCTCCATAATATTGAATCGGTGTTCTCTTCACATATAGGACACACTTTAGATCCTTTGACACTATATCCATACAAATTCCCATATGCTGGAAAGTCATTAACAATGCAAAACAACATAGCATGCAAATGAAATGTCTCTCTTCATGAAGCATCATAGGCCATCACACCTTCACCCTAGAGTTTCTTTAAGTCATCAATTGGAGGTTCAAGATAAATGTCGATATCATTTCCAGGTTGTTTAGGGCCCGATATCAACAACGACAGCATAATGTACTTATTTTTCATACACAACTAGGGAAGAAGATTGTATATAACAAGCATAATTGGCCAAGTGCTATGTTGGCTACTCAATGTACCGTACGAGTTCATCCCATCTATACAAAGCCCAAGTCTTAGATTCTTGATTTCTTCACCAAATTTAGGGTACAATAAATCAATCTTCTTCCACTGTGGGGAATCAGACGCATGTTGTAGGATCCCATCATTATTTTTCTCAACATCTACATGCCACCTCAAATTCTTTGCATCTTTCGGATTGGTAAACAAGCATTGAAATCGTGATATCATAGGTAGATACCACATCACCTTGGCAGGAGAACCAGTTTTGGACTCCCCTGAAGTCGTCAATTTATACCTTGATGCACCACATTTTAGACAATCTTTCAAATCCACATAGTCCTTTTGAAATAATGCACAATCATTTGGGCATGTGTGTATCTTCTTGGCCTCCATTCCCATTGGGCACAACAATTTCTTTAACTGGTATGTTGAGATTGGCAGCTCGTTTCCTTCAGGAAGAATTTCTTTTAACAAAGACAACAATGACGTGAAGCTTTTGTCGCTCCATCTATTGTTAGATTTCAGCTTATACAATCTCAACACAGCGCTAAGCTTCATAAACTTAGTACAACCTGTATATAACGGTATCTCAACATCATGCACAATGCTTCTAAACATGGGAGGTGGATCGATGTGCTCTACCCTACAACTATCCAGCCTCGCATCAATGATGTCTACTGGAACTGGTTCCTTCACATCTACGTCATCGGAGGCCATTTATTCTTCCACACAAGCACTACTATCGACATCCACTAATTTCAGGTTTGAAATCTCTCCATGCCAGTGCCATTCTGTATAGCCTTGTACAATCCCGTTGCACATGACATGACTTTTGATTTCGTCACCAGTGCTGACTTTCAAGTTGTTACCGCAATGCCTACATGGACAGTAGAACCTATCTCCATGTTGTTTCCTATGTTCCTTGGCAAATCTAATAAACTGATCAAGACCAAAAATATACTCTGGGGTGCAGCGATTTGGAATGGACATCCATGATGTATCCATTCTATGATCAAAGAGAAAACAAGTATATATTAGGGTTTAGGGTTAAAAGATTAGGGTCTAGGGTTAAAAGATTAGGGTCTAGGGTTAAAATATTAGGGTTTATGGTTAAAAGTTTAGGCTTTAAGGTCTTGTATATAATAAATGTGTACCACCTATCCCATTCTTGAACACCTAATCTCACTAGTAAGTGTATAATGTGTATTGGGTTTTCAAGAAAATTTCAGCAGCATTTCCCCCTTGTTCTCCAAGTACATATGTACTTAGAGAACAAACGGGGAAATGTTGCCAAAATTTTCTTGAAAACCCAATACACATTATACACTTACATCCTAAGTGAGATTAAGTGTTCAAGAATAGTCCCAAACTGGGGACTATCCAAGATTTACTCCTAATGAGTAAATCTTGGATGGGTTTCTAGGCCAACAAATACATGTGTTGTCATTCCTATAACAACGATCCTAGTTTCATCATTCATATCTTAGTTTGATTTACAATAGCATAATTGATTTCAAAATCTCAAATATACATGCATATGTTGTCAAAAAGATAATCATTAAACATAAAATGTAGGTATCTTATCATTTATAATTGATTTGAAAATTTCAAACTAGCTCATGCATTATCATCATCATTCTACATCATACAATATGGATTCATAATTAAACATAAATGTAGGTATCCTATCATTCATAATTGATTTCAAAATTTCAAACTAGCTCATGCATTATCATCATCATTCTACATCATACAATATGGATTCATGTTCCTAACATTTATTTGCATAAACACCTATTTCATTTCATATAGTATCAATAGAAGTGCAAAAATCATAAAAGCATCCATTCATTTCATATAATATATATTAATCGTGCAAAATTCTTTACTGCCTACCTTCCAAGGCAACGGAGTCGGAGCAGATGGAGGAGCAGTAGTCGCAGAGCAGATGGAGGAGCAGCAGCTAGTAGAGCAGATGGAGGAGTAGCAGTCGGGCTCAAGCGGGTCCGGCAAGGAAGAGGGATAGCGGCAGCGGCGGCTCCGGCGAGGAAGAGGGGAAGCGGTGCTGGATGGATATCGGCGGTAGCTCTGGCGAGGAAGAGGGGAAGTGGCGGCTCCAACGAGGAAGAGGGGAAGCGGCAGTGCGATGAGCGGTAGGCGGTGGAAGATGGAGATCGGTGGTGCGACGAGCGACAACAGAATTGCCAGACCTAGCGCTGGTGAAATCGTGATGAAACAGAGAATGGGGAAGAGTCTGTTTCATGGGTGCTATTAGGTTTACCATCGTCGTCGGTTGTTTCAGAAACCGGCACCTATGTTCAATTATAGTCGTCGGTTCTATCTACATATGCTGACAAAAAAAATGTTCTTGAATTACGACCATATTCATCGGTTACTTGGTCAACAACCGACGCCAATTGGGCAATTTGGGAGTGAAAATTTTCGTGGGGACGATGCGCGAAAACACATCTACTCGGTTATTGTAAGAAAACCAATGACAAAAATGGGACTGATTTCTATCTCGCAAAAAACCTTTAGTCATCGATTACTTGGTCAACAACCAACGTCGTATGTGAAATTTTGGAGGTAATTTTTTTGCACTGGAAAAATTGAATTTGGCGGGTGATTTTAGATGTCGGTTTCTTATTGCGCAACCGACGCTAAATAAAAAGTGATATCTGTGTCTTATGAAAATCGATCGGTCTTCACATATAGATGTCGGTTTGTGTTTTCAGCCGACGTTGTAGGGTTTAAGCGTCAGTTTTTTTAATACAACTGACGCCTCGAAATGTGATGTTATACGTCATTTATATAGTAGTGGTTGTGTCAAATGATACATCAATGCATAAAGAGTTTAATACATTTTGATAAATATGGGACAATATACCTTGAGAGAAGGATTTAGCCAACCTAATGGAGTATGATGTAATCAACATCCTAGTGAGGGTGAAAGAGAAACTTATACTTGTATAATAATCATGTAATGAGTATACATTGATACTCCTAATATGTGTGGAGTATGAATTAGGGTTTTGATTCTTGATGAACATACTAGAAACCCTAATCGGTTAATAAAGGGAAACCCTAACCCTAATGATGGGAAGGTTGTATTTCTCTTGTATTGCATGGTAATGATATGTATTTGATATTACTGTTATCATGAAATACTAACCATGTTAGTATCATGATATAATGAGCATAGCTAAGAATGAGCTATGATGTTTCATATAATACAAGATTATATGGGTCTTGTAAGTCATGTGAAATACTTGTACAACAAGTATAATGTTTATATAGGTCTTATGACCTAGAGATGGATGTTGCCTAGTGAGAGGCGACAAGATGTTTATAAATGTCTCATAATCTAGAGATTGATGTAAGAGATGACAATGTTCAAAATGAACTAGGGAAATGGGAACCCCGTAACATAGTAATAATAATAAATGTTTATATTAATGATAATGGAATCTTGGTCATACATGCTTTATGGATATAGCCAAATAAGGGCTATAGTGTTTTGAATATGCTTAAATGAGATATGAGGAATACTTGTATCACATAAAGGATGTGAATGGGTATTATGGCTTGGCTGAGGTTTAATGCCTAGTAAATGTGATGTGGTATTCAATGATGAGTTTAAGGGATTTATATCCCATAATGAAAGTGAAATGGAAACATAAAGGTATCCCAACTAACATGGGATCCTTAGCAATATGGCTATAATCTCACAGGATTGGTACAATCCAATACCTGTAACATCCCTGACATGGGTTATGGCCTAACCCTATAGTTTTTTCTTAACGTAAGTCATTTACAAACTTATTTTAATCTTTTGAAAAGTAATGAAGATTCTTTGTGAAGTTTATTTTCAAGTTTGAGCTTATTTACAAACTATTTGTGCATTATATGATAGTCTGAGTGTAAAGTGCAATTTACTCAAGATGAGGGGTTATATTGCAAAATTTCACATGTCTAATGTACCCCAAGTGTTATAACATCATAATATAAAGAACGATGCTAATTGGTGGCTTGTGGAAAGCCAAAATTCCAAGTTATAACTTGTTTGAATAATGCTAAGTGCTTTGTGAACCAGTTTTGGTACAAATTATAATATATCCAAAGTGTAGGGTATATGTGAAATTACCACTTCTAGAGTGTCTCTACTCCTTCCTAAGTAGAATTTAGAAGAGAGATAAAGAATGAGACACCATTTTTGAATCATCTTGGAGAGATACCATTCTTGGTGATGAAAAGACTAAGAATGTAGTGTAGTTATAGCCCTTGTATGAGTCATATTGAGTTGAGGACTTGATATAGGAGTCCCTATCGGCCATGGAACCATAGAGAGAGTCTCCTATCAGTTTTTTTATTCTTGGAAAAAGCCATGATGGGCTAGGCATCTCAATAAAGCAATAGATATCATTTTCCAACTTTTCTTTGGATAAGGTAGTATTCAATTGTGAATATAATAATAAGGTGAGTGGAAGAAGCTTGCCCTAGAAGATAACCAAAGGGGGGCGACCCTTATCCCTTGCATTATCCACGAGTTTCTATTTTTTCATGGAAAGATAAAGATGGGATGCATGAAAATACATGTGTCAATTCATGCATGGCCATGTGGCAGTTAGTAGCTTAAGGAGATGACACCTCTTACACTCTTTCTCATAAATCACAAGTATAAATACCATTCCCTTCACGTATTAGTAGAATTTTCGGATCTTGCTATCATCTTTCCCTTAGATATCATGCACAACATCCTGGTATCATGCAATTGAAATAAAGTTGAGTCTAGAGCCTTGGTATCGGCCATAGAAGAATGATATCGACCTAGCAAGGTGATATCGGCCATAGAGAGGGATATCGGCCACAAGTGGTGAAGATATCATGCAAGTGCTAAGGAGCTCAAGTCTTGGACCTTGGACAAGCTCATCTTCAACCTTTGGAATGTGAATATTTGGAGCTTGGAGCTTGGAGCTTGGAAGTTGTTCTAGAGGCGGGTTATATAACTTGAACCCAACTATGTTATTATTCACTTTCAATATTGTTGAACTTGTTGATTTACTTTCAATTCTGAATTCCTATGATTAATTGATGTTCCTTTGAGTTCCAATAAGTTTTTAGGACTGTTGTCCATGATTTAGGGAAGTAAGAATAAAAGTCTAGAGGTTGATGATGGTGACATCATCATGGTACAACCCGATATGGGGTTGAAGTACCTTAAACCCGATATGAAACCCAAGAGGATGGATAACCCGATATAGTGGCGAATGATACCACATCAACTGTTACGACCCCATTTGAGTTTAATTGGTAAACTAGGGTTTACCTAGACAATTGCAAAGATTAATTAGACTAATCATTCTTGAAATCTAATTAATGACAATAACACAATTAGGATGTTTTAACTATGATAAGAAGTCTAAATGTTCTTTTGTCTTGAGAATTAGGGTTTGAGAAGCATAAACCCTAACCGGCCCAAAATAGGGTTTTGATGATACATGAATACAGAATTTGATAAGTAGAATGTCTCACTAAATGATTTTTAGTATTTTATTTGTAACTCTGATTTACTTAAAATTTGGATATGATTTGGTTATATAAAATTTGAACAATATTGGAAAATATCAGAATTTTTGAAGAATGTTCTGACCTGTTTATCGGTCGAGTTTCAAACTCGACCGATCATATTTCCAGATTTATATAGCAGTGTGGTAATTGAATTTTATCTTTTTATTTGTATATCCAATTGATCTCAAATTTTAAATTTGCTTGAAAAACATAGTTTTAGACACTCTGTTAAATTGGCATAATTTTTGGATGACTTTTGATCTCTACAGTGAGGGTGTCGGTCGAGTTCTGTGCAGGACAAACTCGACCGAATCTGCTGCAGACTGCAATATAGCAGTGCACTGTTCTATTTTTAATTATTTATTGGTAACTCCAAATGATCTCAAATTTTAACTGAAGCTTTATAGATCAATTATAAACAACTTGATAAATTCCCATAATTGTTGGAGAAGGTTTGATCTCTGAAATAAACGAATTACAGTAACTTTGTGTAACTGAATATTCAGCCAATATAATTAAAGTTGAGTGTTGGGTCAATATGCAATTGACCCAAGCAGCTCAAATTGACTTATATGATCGACCACACACACACACAGCTCTCATTCTTCGTCATCCATCCCAGAGAAACGAAAATCTAGAGAGAGAGGGAGAGTTAGGGCTTGAGTGGAGAAAGAAGAGGAATTGCTGACCTAGGGTTTTGCGGTCCGAGGAATGGTGAAATCAAGTAAGTTTGGATCCTTTGCATAGACTTTTATGGTGAATCTTCTCTCTCATGTCAAGATTCTGTCCATTCTCTGATTTGATCCAAGATGATGTCAAAATTCCCTCTTTTCTCACCCTTTCTTCATAATCCCTCATTTTCAAGGTTTCCTAGTTGAATGGAAGAATAATTGGGAGATTTGCTAGGGATTTGATATAAGTTCGAGATCCCCTGAGTTGAGCTACAGTTTTGAGGTGTTTTCACACCTTAGGGTGAGTGGGTTCTTCCTTCAAACAGTGTAATGCACGAAATTTGATTATAGCATCCAAATCCCTAAATGCTTAGTATGTGATTCTAAACCCTGACATGTCCGTATGATTTAAGTTGTTGCAAATTGATATGATATGGATTCCTTCTTTGTTTGAATGACTCCTTGATGGTAGATTCACATCAGAAACGTATACAACACATCCTAGAAAGAATGCTTTTCATATTTATACCATATGATGTAATTAGGGTTTAACCTAATTGAGATATCTCTAGAGTTTCAACCTTATTGAAAAGGACTAGTAATCTTATAAGTGGTTAGGATGTACCTCATGGATTACCTTATTTGAATTTTATCCTTGGTGCATGATATCTCAGTGAATAGCATGGAAACCTAAATTTAGTTCAATTTCCATGGTTTCATACATATATCGATTGTATATGATTTGTTGAAAACAATCTTTATTTAGTGAATGCTTATATCCTATGAAATCCTTATGAGAGCCATGTGACAAGTGAATGAGGTAAATGAAAAGGTGAATGAGGCGAATGAAACCCTAAGAGTAGGGTGTTGGCATGTGATGAATGAATAAGGTAAATGAAACCCTAAGGATAGGGTGTTCAATGAATCATGTTATGGTGACACGAAAGGTCTCGATATGAGATGTGGTGATACTTAACTGTTGAATTGTATGTTTCTAGTGCATTTAACTTTATATGCTTGTTCTCTCTGAGTTGATATCTACATACTGCAGGGCTTCTTATATTTCAATACATATCTCGTAAATTGCAGGTGATGAGATATGACATGCCCTAGAAAGGGATGTTACTGAGACATGGTATATGTTGAATACATGAGCTATGATGTTTTATATGATATGATATGGCAGGCCGTGTGAGCCTTGTGAGAAATGTAAAATGAGTTATGATTTCTGTTCACATTTATCTATAATATTAATGTTAGACTTAGGTGCCCTGAACACCGTAAAACCCCTTTGAGAGGTCTGCTTCTTAGGGGTGAAACTCGTGTTGCAACAATAACTATGCGGAGTCACGGTGGCACGAGGACAGAGAGTTAGTGTTGCAACAAGAACTGTGCGGAGTCACGGTGGCACTGGAGAAAATAGGGGTTATTGCAACAAGAACCGTGCGGAGTCACGGTGGTAACCCAGTGAGACTCTCCGCCTGTGTGCTCAGGTTAGAGGAGGAGTCTAGAGCACTCAGAGTAGTGCATTGAGGCTGGAGAGCCTGTGGTCCTGTAGCAGAACAGGGTTGGCGTCAGACTTAGCATTTCCCGGGTGTGTCGCTAAGTCTTATACGGTGTGGCCGTAGTGCACTGCGAGTCTCTATGCAGAGTACACTGCATAGATCAGGGCATAAGCTAAAATATGATCATATAGGTTCACAAAGTTCCTTATAAATGAAAGAGTTAAGGAAGACTAGAGCATAGTCTTCTAGTAGTTATTCTTTGGATGCAATATTTACATTCTTTGTTATTTCAATTATATTGTTTTAGAACTGCTCAATGTAGTATTTATTGTTGTTAAATTTCATAACGTTTATTCAAAGTTATATCTGTAATCACATTAGTGCCTTAGACTGTTTTCTTGAAGTACTCATTCACTGAGCGAGTAGGCTCACCCCTCTACTCAAACATTTTAGGGTTAACCGCGTGGACTTGAAGATGGCAGAGCATTAGTGTAGATCTGCTACAAGAGTTAAGCACAAGATTAGTTGAGTCAGTCGGTCCTTGTCACTCTAGGTCCTCAGTAAGAGATAAGAGAGAGAGTTGTAATTACGATGTGTAATATTGTTCCTCTTTTGATATGTATGCTAATTAGCAAGTTTTATGTGCATAAGGTGTGAGAGACATCATGAATGTTTATACATTTACCTTTACTATTGAAGTCTGATTAGTAAAAAAAATGTTCAGATTCCTTTGTTAAGATGTTATGTGGTTCAATGCGGGGAAACAAGAGTTTTCAAGAAAAGAAAAAAAGTTAAGGGTGTTCTTTGTGTAAACGTTGTTTATGTTCTCTAGCCAGGTTAATTGAAATGCTTCCGCAATAGTTTATTATGTTTTAGTTTACAGCAATAATCGCGATATCATTACGAGGTTTTAAAAAAAAGTTCTCAGTGATTTGTTTATGTGATAATCCCTCTGTCGCGCCCTAATCTCGTGATTAATGGTTAGTGTGAGATCGGGGTGTGACATCTTGGTATCAGAGCATCAGAGTTGCGCAGCAAAAGCGTGGTGGTTTATCTTTGCATTCTATGTTTGACTGTGGCATAAAGAATTTGCTTGATATCATTGAAAACTATTTAAAATATGTTGTGATTTAGTAAAGAATTAAAAGATCTAATATTGAAAACTACATTCAGGTATAAATACAAGAATATAATGACATGGAAGGCTTTAGAAGCTTAGAATAACCTTGAATGTATCTTTCTTGTAGGTTTATGTTTCGAGGACGAAACATTCTAAGGGGGGGAGAGTTGTTACGACCCCATTTGAGTTTAATTGGTAAACTAGGGTTTACCTAGACAATTGCAAAGATTAATTAGACTAATCATTCTTGAAATTTAATTAATGACGATAACACAATTAGGATGTTTTAACTATGATAAGAAGTCTAAATTTCTTTTGTCTTGAGAATTAGGGTTTGAGAAGCATAAACCCTAACCGGCCCAAAATAGGGTTTTGATGATACATGAATACAGAATTTGATAAGTAGAATGTCTCACTAAATGATTTTTAGTATTTTATTTGTAACTCTGATTTACTTCAATTTGGATATGATTTGGTTATATAAAATGTGAACAATAATGGAAAATATCAGAATTTTTTAAGAATGTTCTGACCTGTTTATCGGTCGAGTTTCAAAAACTCGACCGATCATATTTCCAGATTTATATAGCAGTGTGGTAATTGAATTTTATCTTTTTATTGTTATATCCAATTGATCTCAAATTTTAACTGTGCTTGAAAAACATAGTTTTAGACACTCTGTTAAATTGGCATAATTTTTGGATGACTTTTGATCTCTACAGTGAGGGTGTCGGTCGAGTTCTGTGCAGGACAAACTCGACCGAATCTGCTGCAGACTGCAATATAGCAGTGCACTGTTCTATTTTTAATTATTTATTGGTAACTCCAAATGATCTAAAATTTTAAATGAAGCTTTATAGATCAATTATAAACAACTTTATAAATTCCCATAATTGTTGGAGAAGGTTTGATCTCTGAAATAAACGAATTACAGTAACTTTGTGTAACTGAATATTCAGCCAATATAATTAAAGTTGAGTGTTGGGTCAATATGCAATTGACCCAAGCAGCTCAAATTGACTTATATGATCGACCACACACACACACAGCTCTCATTCTTCGTCATCCATCCCAGAGAAACGAAAATCTAGAGAGAGAGGGAGAGTTAGGGCTTGAGTGGAGAAAGAGATGGAATTGCTGACCTAGGGTTTTGCGGTCCGAGGAATGGTGAAATCAAGTAAGTTTGGATCCTTTGCATAGACTTTTATGGTGAATCTTCTCTCTCATGTCAAGATTCCGTCCATGCTCTGATTTGATCCAAGATTATGTCAAAATTCCCTCTTTTCTCACCCTTTCTTCATAATCCCTCATTTTCAAGGTTTCCTAGTTGAATGGAAGAAGAATTGGGAGATTTGCTAGGGATTTGATATAAGTTCGAGATCCCTGAGTTGAGCTGCAGTTTTGAGGTGTTTTCACACCTTAGGGTGAGTGGGTTCTTCCTTCAAACAGTGTAATGCACGAAATTTGATTATAGCATCCAAATCCCTAAATGCTTAGTATGTGATTCTAAACCCTGACATGTCTGTATGATTTAAGTTGTTGCAAATTGATATGATATGGATTCCTTCTCTGTTTGAATGACTCCTTGATGGTAGATTCACATCAGAAACGTATACAACACATCCTAGAAAAAATGTTTTTCATATTTATACCATATGATGTAATTAAGGTTTAACCTAATTGAGATATCTCTAGAGTTTCAACCTTATTGAAAAGGACTAGTAATCTTATAAGTGGTTAGGATGTACCTCATGGATTACCTTATTTGAATTTTATCCTTGGTGCATGATATCTCAGTGAATAGCATGGAAACCTAAATTTAGTTCAATTTCCATGGTTTCATACATATATCCATTGTATATGATTTGTTGAAAACAATCTTTATTTAGTGAATGCTTATATCCTATGAAATCCTTATGAGAGCCATGTGACAAGTGAATGAGGTAAATGAAAAGGTGAATGAGGCGAATGAAACCCTAAGAGTAGGGTGTTGGCATGTGATGAATGAATAAGGCAAATGAAACCCTAAGGATAGGGTGTTCAATGAATCATGTTATGGTGACATGAAAGGTCTCGATATGAGATGTAGTGATACTTAACTGTTGAATTGTATGTTTCTAGTGCATTTAACTTTATATGCTTGTTCTCTCTGAGTTGATATCTACATACTGCAGGGCTTCTTATATTTCAATACATATCTCGTAAATTGCAGGTGATGAGATATGACATGCCCTAGAAAGGGATGTTACTGAGACATGGTATATGTTGAATACATGAGCTATGATGTTTTACATGATATGATATGGCAGGCCGTGTGAGACTTGTGAGAAATGTAAAATGAGTTATGATTTCTGTTCACATTTATCTATAATATTAATGTTAGACTTAGGTGCCCTGAACACCGTAGAACCCCTTTGAGAGGTCTGCTTCTTAGGGGTGAAACTCGTGTTGCAACAATAACTGTGCGGAGTCACGGTGGCACGAGGACAGAGAGCCAGTGTTGCAACAAGAACTGTGCGGAGTCACAGTGGCACTGGAGAAAATACGGGTTATTGCAACAAGAACCGTGCGGAGTCACGGTGGTAACCCAGTGAGACTCTCTGCCGGTGTGCTCAGGTTAGAGGAGGAGTCTAGAGCACTCAGAGTAGTGCATTGAGGCCGGAGAGCCTGTGGTCCTGTAGCAGAACAGGGATGGCGTCAGACTTAGCATTTCTCGGGTGTGTCGCTAAGTCTTGTACGATGTGGCCGTAGTGCACTGCGAGTCTCTATGCAGAGTACACTGCATAGATCATGGCATAAGCTAAAATATGATCATATAGGTTCACAGAGTTCCTTATAAATGAAAGAGTTAAGGAAGACTAGAGCATAGTCTTCTAGTAGTTATTCTTTGGATGCAATATTTACATTCTTTGTTATTTCAATTATATTGTTTTAGAACTGCTCAGTGTAGTATTTATTGTTGTTAAATTTCATAACGTTTATTCAAAGTTATATCTATAATCAAATTAGTGCCTTAGACTGTTTCCTTGAAGTACTCATTCACTGAGCGAGTAGGCTCACCCCTCTACTCAAACATTTTAGGGTTAACCGTGTGGACTTGAAGATGGTCAGAGCATCAGTGTAGATCTGCTATAAGAGTTAAGTACAAGATTAGTTGAGTCAGTCGGTCCTTGTCACTCTAGGTCCTCAGTAAGAGATAAGAGAGAGAGTTGTAATTACGATGTGTAATATTGTTCCTCTTTTGATATGTATGCTAATTAGCAAGTTTTATGTGCATAAGGTGTGAGAGACATCATGAATGTTTATACATGTACCTTTACTATTGAAGTCTGATTAGTAAAAGAAATGTTCAGATTCCTTTGTTAAGATGTTATGTGGTTCAATGCGGGGAAACAAAAGTTTTAAAGAAAAGAAAAAAAGTTAAGGGTGTTCTTTATGTAAACGATGTTTATGCTCTCTAACCAGGTTAATTGAAATGCTTCCGCAATAGTTTATTATGTTTTAGTTTACAGCAATAATCCGGATATCATTACGAGGTTTTAAAAAAAAAAGTTCTCAGTGATTTGTTTATGTGATAAACCCTCCGTCGCGCCCTAATCTCGTGATTAATGGTTAGTGTGAGATCGGGGTGTGACATCTTGGTATCAGAGCATCAGAGTTGCACAGCGAAAGCGTGGTGGTTTATCTTTGCATTCTATGTTTGACTGTGGCATAAAGAATTTGCTTGATATCATTGAGAACTATTTAAAATATGTTGTGATTTAGTAAAGAATTAAAAGATCTAATGTTAAAAACTACATTCAGGTATGAAATACAAGAATATAATGACATGGAAGGCTTTAGAAACTTAGAATAACCTTGAATGTATCTTTCTTGTAGGTTTATGTTTCGAGGACGAAACATTCTAACGGGGGGAGAGTTGTTACGACCCCATTTGAGTTTAATTGGTAAACTAGGGTTTACCTAGAAAATTGCAAAGATTAATTAGAATAATCATTCTTGAAATCTAATTAATGACGATAACACAATTAGGATGTTTTAACTATGATAAGAAGTCTAAATGTTCTTTTGTCTTGAGAATTAGGGTTTGAGAAGCATAAACCCTAACCGGCCCAAAATAGGGTTTTGATGATACATGAATACAGAATTTGATAAGTAGAATGTCTCACTAAATGATTTTTAGTATTTTATTTGTAACTCTGATTTACTTCAAATTTGGATATGATTTGGCTATATAAAATGTGAACAATATTGAGAAATATCAGAATTTTTGAAAAATGTTCTGATATGTTTATCGGTCGAGTTTCAAACTCGACCGATCATATTTCCAGATTTATATAGCAGTGTGGTAATTGAATTTTATCTTTTTATTGGTATATCCAATTGATCTCAAATTTTAAATGTGCTTGAAAACCACAGTTTTAGACACTCTGTTAAATTGGAATAATTTTTGGATGACATTTGATCTCTACAGTGAGGGTGTCGGTCGAGTTCTGTGCAGGACAAACTCGACCGAATCTGCTGCAGACTGCAATATAGCAGAGCACTGTTCTATTTTTAATTATTTATTGGTAACTCCAAATGATCTAAAATTTTAACTAAAGCTTTATAGATCAATTATAAACAACTTTCTAAATTCCCATAATTGTTGGAGAAGGTTTGATCTCTGAAATAAACGAATTACAGTAACTTTGTGTAACTGAATATTCAGCCAATATAATTAAAGTTGAGTGTTGGGTCAATATGCAATTGACCCAAGCAGCTCAAATTGACTTATATGATCGACCACACACACACACAGCTCTCATTCTTCGTCATCCATCCCAGATAAATGAAAATCTAGAGAGAGAGGGAGAGTTAGGGCTTGAGTGGAGAAAGAGGAGGAATTGCTGACCTAGGGTTTTGCGGTCCGAGGAATGGTGAAATCAAGTAAGTTTGGATCCTTTGCATAGACTTTTATGGTGAATCTTCTGTCTCATGTCAAGATTCCGTCCATTCTCTGATTTGATCCAAGATGATGTCAAAATTCCCTTTTTTCTCACCCTTTCTTCATAATCCCTCATTTTCAAGGTTTCCTAGTTGAATGGAAGAAGAATTGGGAGATTTGCTAGGGATTTGATATAAGTTCGAGATCCCCTGAGTTGAGCTGCAGTTTTGAGGTGTTTTCACACCTTAGGGTCAGTGGTTTTTTCCTTCAAACAGTGTAATGCACGAAATTTGATTATAGCATCCAAATCCCTAAATGCTTAGTATGTGATTCTAAACCCTGACATGTCCGTATGATTTAAGTTGTTGCAAATTGATATTATATGGATTCCTTCTTTGTTTGAATGACTCCTTGATGGTAGATTCACATCAGAAATGTATACAACACATCCTAGAAAGAATGCTTTTCATATTTATACCATATGATGTAATTAGGGTTTAACCTAATTGAGATATCTCTAGAGTTTCAACCTTATTGAAAAGGACTAGTAATCTTATAAGTGGTTAGGATGTACCTCATGGATTACCTTATTTGAATTTTATCCTTGGTGCATGATATCTCAGTGAATAGCATGGAAACCTAAATTTAGTTCAATTTCCATGGTTTCATACATATATCGATTGTATATGATTTGTTGAAAACAATCTTTATTTAGTGAATGCTTATATCCTATGAAATCCTTATGAGAGCCATGTGACAAGTGAATGAGGTAAATGAAAAGGTGAATGAGGCGAATGAAACCCTAAGAGTAGGGTGTTGGCATGTGATGAATGAATAAGGCAAATGAAACCCTAAGGATAGGGTGTTCAATGAATCATGTTATGGTGACATGAAAGGTCTCGATATGAGATGTGGTGATACTTAACTGTTGAATTGTATGTTTCTAGTGCATTTAACTTTATATGCTTGTTCTCTCTGAGTTGATATCTACATACTGCAGGGTTTCTTATATTTCAATACATATCTCGTAAATTGCAGGTGATGAGATATGACATGCCCTAGAAAGGGATGTTACTGAGACATGGTATATGTTGAATACATGAGCTATGATGTTTTATATGATATGATATGGCAGGCCGTGTGAGCCTTGTGAGAAATGTAAAATGAGTTATGATTTCTGTTCACATTTATCTATAATATTAATGTTAGACTTAGGTGCCCTGAACACCGTAGAACCCCTTTGAGAGGTCTGCTTCTTAGGGGTGAAACTCGTGTTGCAACAATAACTGTGCGGAGTCACGGTGGCACGAGGACAGAGAGCCAGTGTTGCAACAAGAACTGTGCGGAGTCACAGTGGCACTGGAGAAAATAGGGGTTATTGCAACAAGAACCGTGCGGAGTCACGGTGGTAACCCAGTGAGACTCTCCGCCTGTGTGCTCAGGTTAGAGGAGGAGTCTAGAGAACTCAGAGTAGTGCATTGAGGCCGGAGAGCCTGTGGTCCTGTAGCAGAACAGGGCTGGCGTCAGACTTAGCATTTCCCGGGTGTGTTGCTAAGTCTTGTACGGTGTGGCCGTAGTGCACTGCGAGTCTCTATGCAGAGTACACTGCATAGATCAGGGCATAAGCTAAAATATGATCATATAGGTTCACAGAGTTCCTTATAAATGAAAGAGTTAAGGAAGACTAGAGCATAGTCTTCTAGTAGTTATTCTTTGGATGCAATATTTACATTCTTTGTTATTTCAATTATATTGTTTTAGAACTGCTCAGTGTAGTATTTATTGTTGTTAAATTTCATAACGTTTATTCAAAGTTATATCTGTAATCACATTAGTGCCTTAGACTGTTTCCTTGAAGTACTCATTCACTGAGCGAGTAGGCTCACCCCTCTACTCAAACATTTTAGGGTTAACCGCGTGGACTTGAAGATGGTCAGAGCATCAGTGTAGATCTGCTACAAGAGTTAAGTACAAGATTAGTGGAGTCAGTCGGTCTTTGTCACTCTAGGTCCTCAGTAAGAGATAAGAGAGAGAGTTGTAATTACGATGTGTAATATTGTTCCTCTTTTGATATGTATGCTAATTAGCAAGTTTTATGTGCATAAGGTGTGAGAGACATCATGAATGTTTATACATGTACCTTTACTATTAAAGTTTGATTAGTAAAAGAAATGTTCAGATTCCTTTGTTAAGATGTTATGTGGTTCAATGCGGGGAAACAAGAGTTTTAAAGAAAAGAAAAAAAGTTAAGGGTGTTCTTTGTGTAAACGCTGTTTATGTTCTCTAGCCATGTTAATTGAAATGCTTTCGCAATAGTTTATTATGTTTTAGTTTACAGCAATAATCCGGATATCATTACGAGGTTTTAAAAAAAAAAGTTCTCAGTGATTTGTTTATGTGATAATCCCTCCGTCGCGCCCTAATCTCGTGATTAATGGTTAGTGTGAGATTGGGGTGTGACATCTTGGTATCAGAGCATCAGAGTTGCACAGCGAAAGCATGGTGGTTTATCTTTGCATTCTATGTTTGACTGTGGCATAAAGAATTTGCTTGATATCATTGAGAACTATTTAAAATATGTTGTGATTTAGTAAAGAATTAAAAGATCTAATGTTGAAAACTACATTCAGGTATGAAATACAAGAATATAATGACATGGAAGGCTTTAGAAGCATAGAATAACCTTGAATGTATCTTTCTTGTAGGTTTATGTTTTGAGGACGAAACATTCTAAGGGGGGGAGAGTTGTTACGACCCCATTTGAGTTTAATTGGTAAACTAGGGTTTACCTAGACAATTGCTAAGATTAATTAGAATAATCATTCTTGAAATCTAATTAATGACGATAACACAATTAGGATGTTTTAACTATGATAAGAAGTCTAAATGTTCTTTTGTCTTGAGAATTAGGGTTTGAGAAGCATAAACCCTAATCGGCCCAAAATAGGGTTTTGATGGTACATGAATACAGAATTTGATAAGTAAAATGTCTCACTAAATGATTTTTAGTATTTTATTTGTAACTCTGATTTACTTCAAATTTGGATATGATTCGGATATATAAAATTTGAACAATATTGGAAAATATCAGAATTTTTGAAGAATGTTCTGACCTGTTTATCGGTCGAGTTTCAAACTCGACCGATCATATTTCCAGATTTATATAGCAGTGTGGTAATTGAATTTTATCTTTTTATTGGTATATCTAATTGATCTCAAATTTTAACTGTGCTTGAAAAGCATCGTTTTAGACACTCTGTTAAATTTGCATAATTTTTGGATGACCTTTGATCTCTACAGTGAAGGTGTCGGTCGAGTTCTGTGCAGGACAAACTCGACCGAATCTGCTGCAGACTGCAATATAGCAGTGCACTGTTCTATTTTTAATTATTTATTGGTAACACCAAATGATCTCAAATTTTAACTGAAGCTTTATAGATCAAATATATACAACGTGCTAAATTCCCATAATTGTTGGAGAAGGTTTGATCTCTGAAATAAACGAATTACAGTAACTTTGTGTAACTGAATATTCAGCCAATATAATTAAAGTTGAGTGTTGGGTCAATATGCAATTGACCCAAGCAGCTCAAATTGACTTATATGATCGACCACACACACACACATCTCTCATTCTTCGTCATCCATCCCAGAGAAACGAAAATCTAGAGAGAGAGGGAGAGTTAGGGCTTGAGTGGAGAAAGAGGAGGAATTGCTGACCTAGGGTTTTGCGGTCCGAAGAATGGTGAAATCAAGTAAGTTTGGATCCTTTGCATAGACTTTTATGGTGAATCTTCTGTCTCATGTCAAGATTCCGTCCATGCTCTGATTTGATCCAAGATGATGTCAAAATTCCCTCTTTTCTCACCATTTCTTCATAATCCCTCATTTTCAAGGTTTCCTAGTTGAATGGAAGAAGAATTGGGAGATTTGCTAGAGATTTGATATAAGTTCGAGATCCCCTTAGTTGAGCTGCAGTTTTGAGGTGTTTTCACACCTTAGGGTGAGTGGGTTCTTCCTTCAAACAGTGTAATGCACGAAATTTGATTATAGCATCCAAATCCCTAAATGCTTAGTATGTGATTCTAAACCCGGACATGTCCGTATGATTTAAGTTGTTGCAAATTGATATGATATGGATTCCTTCTCTGTTTGAATGACTCCTTGATGGTAGATTCACATCAGAAACGTATACAACACATCCTAGAAAGAATGCTTTTTAGATTTATACCATATGATGTAATTAGGGTTTAACCTAATTGAAATATCTCTAGAGTTTCAACCTTATTGAAAAGGACTAGTAATCTTATAAATGGTTAGGATGTACCTCATGGATTACCTTATTTGAATTTTATCCTTGGTGCATGATATCTCAGTGAATAGCATGGAAATCTAAATTTAGTTCAATTTCCATGGTTTCATACATATATCGATTGTATATGATTTGTTGAAAACAATCTTTATTTAGTGAATGCTTATATCCTATGAAATCCTTATGAGAGCCATGTGACAAGTGAATGAGGTAAATGAAAAGGTGAATGAGGCGAATGAAACCCTAAGAGTAGGGTGTTGGCATGTGATGAATGAATAAGGCAAATGAAACCCTAAGGATAGGGTGTTCAATGAATCATGTTATGGTGACATGAAAGGTCTCGATATGAGATGTGGTGATACTTAACTGTTGAATTGTATGTTTCTAGTGCATTTAACTTTATATGCTTGTTCTCTCTGAGTTGATATCTACATACTATAGGGCTTCTTATATTTCAATACATATCTCGTAAATTGCAGGTGATGAGATATGACATGCCCTAGAAAGGGATGTTACTGAGACATGGTATATGTTGAATACATGAGCTATGATGTTTTATATGATATGATATGGCAGGCCGTGTGATCCTTGTGAGAAATGTAAAATGAGTTATGATTTCTGTTCACATTTATCTATAATATTAATGTTAGACTTAGGTGCCCTGAACACCGTAGAACCCCTTTGAGAGGTTTGCTTCTTAGGGGTGAAACTCGTGTTGCAACAATAACTGTGCGGAGTCACGGTGGCACGAGGACAAAGAGCCAGTGTTGCAACAAGAACTGTGCGGAGTCACGGTGGCACTGGAGAAAATACGGGTTATTGCAACAAGAACCGTGCGGAGTCACGGTGGTAACCCAGTGAGACTCTCTGCCGGTGTGCTCAGGTTAGAGGAGGAGTCTAGAGCACTCAGAGTAGTGCATTGAGGCCGGAGAGCCTGTGGTCCTGTAGCAGAACAGGGATGGCGTCAGACTTAGCATTTCTCGGGTGTGTCGCTAAGTCTTGTACGATGTGGCCGTAGTGCACTGCGAGTCTCTATGCAGAGTACACTGCATAGATCATGGCATAAGCTAAAATATGATCATATAGGTTCACAGAGTTCCTTATAAATGAAAGAGTTAAGGAAGACTAGAGCATAGTCTTCTAGTAGTTATTCTTTGGATGCAATATTTACATTCTTTGTTATTTCAATTATATTGTTTTAGAACTGCTCAGTGTAGTATTTATTGTTGTTAAATTTCATAACGTTTATTCAAAGTTATATCTATAATCAAATTAGTGCCTTAGACTGTTTCCTTGAAGTACTCATTCACTGAGCGAGTAGGCTCACCCCTCTACTCAAACATTTTAGGGTTAACCGCATGGACTTGAAGATGGTCAGAGCATCAGTGTAGATCTGCTACAAGAGTTAAGTACAAAATTAGTTGAGTCAGTCGGTCCTTGTCACTCTAGGTCCTCAGTAAGAGATAAGAGAGAGAGTTGTAATTACGATGTGTAATATTGTTCCTCTTTTGATATGTATGCTAATTAGCAAGTTTTATGTGCATAAGCTGTGAGAGACATCATGAATGTTTATACATGTACCTTTACTATTGAAGTCTGATTAGTAAAAGAAATGTTCAGATTCCTTTGTTAAGATGTTATGTGGTTCAATGCGGGGAAACAAGAGTTTTAAGGAAAAGAAAAAAAGTTAAGGGTGTTCTTTGTGTAAACGTTGTTTATGTTCTCTAGCCAGGTTAATTGAAATGCTTCCGCAATAGTTTATTATGTTTTAGTTTACAGCAATAATCCGGATATCATTACGAGGTTTTAAAAAAAAAGTTCTCAGTGATTTGTTTATGTGATAATCCCTCCGTCGCGCCCTAATCTCATGATTAATGGTTAGTGTGAGATCGGGGTGTGACATCTTGGTATCAGAGCATCAGAGTTGCGCAGCGAAAGCGTGGTGGTTTATCTTTGCATTCTATGTTTGACTGTGGCATAAAGAATTTGCTTGATATCATTGAGAACTATTTAAAATATGTTGTGATTTAGTAAAGAATTAAAAGATCTAATGTTGAAAACTACATTCAGGTATGAAATACAAGAATATAATGACATGGAAGGCTTTAGAAGCTTAGAATAACCTTGAATGTATCTTTCTTGTAGTTTTATGTTTCGAGGACGAAACATTCTAAGGGGGG
This sequence comes from Alisma plantago-aquatica, assembly GCA_963693085.1. Lineage (NCBI taxonomy): Eukaryota > Viridiplantae > Streptophyta > Magnoliopsida > Alismatales > Alismataceae > Alisma > Alisma plantago-aquatica. Next base: position 653,963,445 of record OY856411.1, read on the forward strand.
GAGAGTTGTTACGACCCCATTTGAGTTTAATTGGTAAACTAGGGTTTACCTAGACAATTGCAAAGATTAATTAGAATAATCATTCTTGAAATCTAATTAATGACGATAACACAATTAGGATGTTTTAACTATGATAATAATTCTAAATGTTCTTTTGTCTTGAGAATTAGGGTTTGAGAAGCATAAACCCTAATCGGCCCAAAATAGGGTTTTGATGATACATGAATACAGAATTTGATAAGTAGAATGTCTCACTAAATGATTTTTAGTATTTTATTTGTAACTCTGATTTACTTCAAATTTGGATATGATTTGGATATGAGTTAAGGAAGACTAGAGCATAGTCTTCTAGTAGTTATTCTTTGGATGCAATATTTACATTCTTTGTTATTTGAATTATATTTTTTTAGAACTGCTCAGTGTAGTATTTATTGTTGTTAAATTTCATAACGTTTATTCAAAGTTATATCTGTAATCACATTAGTGCCTTAGACTGTTTCCTTGAAGTACTCATTCACTGAGCGTGTAGGCTCACCCCTCTACTCAAACATTTTAGGGTTAACCGTGTGGACTTGAAGATGGTCAGAGCATCAGTGTAGATCTGCTATAAGAGTTAAGTACAAGATTAGTTGAGTCAGTCGGTCCTTGTCACTGTAGGTCCTCAGTAAGAGATAAGAGAGAGAGTTGTAATTACGATGTGTAATATTGTTCCTCTTTTGATATGTATGCTAATTAGCAAGTTTTATGTGCATAAGGTGTGAGAGACATCATGAATGTTTATACATGTACCTTTACTATTGAAGTCTGATTAGTAAAAGAAATGTTCAGATTCCTTTGTTAAGATGTTATGTGGTTCAATGAGGAGAAACAAGAGTTTTAAAGAAAAGAAAAAAAGTTAAGGGTGTTCTTTGTGTTACATATAAGTCCTATCTTATGCCCAAATCTCATGATTTGAGGAAATTGTGAGATCGGGCGATATGAGTGATATCTTATGAACGGTACCTATATGCACCTTATACACAATATAAGGTCAAGTCCATATTTCATGCACAATATGGTACACTCTAACCGATATAGAGTTGAAACCCTAGGTGATGAAATGAAACCCGACACATCCTATCGTTTTGTGTGAAGGATTATTGAGAAAGAGCTCAACCTGATATCTATCTTGTCGTCCAAATATATGATGGGACTGATTCTTTGGAAAAATGAAAGGATACAAGCATAATGGTCTACCCAATATGCGAACCTGATATGATTAGCCAATATGATAACCTGATATACCAATCCAAGGTGGTAACCTAATATGGTATTTTGTATATACTACTTGAACGATACCATGATGAGGCATATACCCTATGACCGACATAGTGCACACCTTGTGTACGATATGGTAGCAAGTAGACCCCTTATACCTGATATGAGGTCAAACTTTCAGTTCATCTACGATATGAGGTCATGTAACTCCAACTTGAGATGATAGAACCTAAGTGATAGCCAATCTGATATGAGTACATGATATGGTAATAGGGGACACACCCTAATCACGATATGGTGATGTGGTTCACCACATGTCCGATACAAATACATGATATGATGATAAGGTGTATTTTAAGTATGATATGATAGTATACATACACTTTGATACCCGATATGATAAGTATACTTCAATCATATGTACTTAATTGAGTGGCATATGTTGTGTGTTGTGTTAAATGCAACATTAAGATGCAATGAGTTTAATGCAATTTGATAGTGGTGAACTAATGTACCTTAAAAGGAGAATGGAGCCAACTTAGTAAAAGTATGGTGGAATCAACATCCTAGTGAGGATGAAAGAGAAACTTATTATTGAATATCAACCATGTAATGAGTATATGATAATACTCCTAGTATGAATGGAGTATGAATTAGGGTTTAAATCTTTTATGATGTGATCTCAAAAATATAAGTGGTTAATAAAGGTAAATCTTAAATGATCAAGTGATGAGATGATTTGAAACCCTAATCGGTTGATAAAGGGAAACCTTAACCCTAAATAATGGAAGGGATATATCTTGTTTGTACTGCATGGTTATGACATGTATTTGATATTGTTGTTAGCATGATATACTAACCATGTAGGTATCATGAGGTGATGTACATAGCTAAATAAGAGCTATGATGTTTATATGATACAGTTTTAATGGGATTTGTGCACTATGTGAATTAATACCTTGGTCTGATGACCTAAAGGTAATGGTTACCTGATAAGTGGTAACAGTACTCAGTGAAGAACTAAGGGTTTGAATACCCAAGCATGATGATGATAAGAGATTGAGATCCTAAGTGATATATGGGTGTTCTAAAGATCATTCAAGTACTTGATAAACATATTATACTTTTCCTTATAACATCTGATATAACTCTTGCTTGAAACTTGGTTGATGCTAAAAGATATTGTAATACACTTAATTAATCAAGTGAAATGTTATCATGTAGTTTCCCAGACCATAGATCCATTCAGTGTCAGGAATTGCTGAATGGTGAAACGAGTTTAACTCGGTATACAGATTTTTTAATATGCAATTATTATATAGGGGTGCTCAGTGGACTCCCCAACTAAACCAGGATCGCTCAGTGGTCTTCCTGATGAAACTAAACTAGGATCGCTCAGTGGTCTTCCTGATGACAAATAAATCTGGGAAAGCTCAGTGGTCTTCTCCCAAAGAGAGTACATGATGCAGTAGTAACTCTATAGTGAAGACACAGATATACCCTGGTGAGCTAATTGTAGTTGACACAAGATGTCCTGGCAGTTATCTTGTACTAACTGAGATAGGTGAGGTCTTGACAGCCGACTCTACCACTGACCTTGTATGGTACCGATGCTTAACGTAGTCGTGGTCGGTTGGAGTATGAGTGGTATACTTCATCTCCTCTGGGCATAAATGTGAATGTGAATATGTAATCAGTTGTGTAGCGTATTTGTTTAAGGATCAAATAAGGAAAACATTGGTTGATGCCTTATTACTTTGATACATCTTAGTTGATAGATGTTATGCATGTTCTTCATATTCCTTATAAAGCAAATAGATTTTTATAACTCTGTTATGAGTAGTTGAACTATTTTATTAATGTTATTGATTTATACTAAAAATAAACCTGCTTACTGGCAAAAGCTATCCTCTTCTCAGTTTTATACTATATCCTGTGATAATAATATTGTTGGCAGAGAGTTATATCTCTCGTTGGGATAATAGTCTAACCCCGTGGGATCCACAATTTTTAGGCAGACGCATTCAAGGAGTGAAAAACCAGACTGTAGAGGAAGAACCATATCAGCAGGGACAGCAGTAATAGCTCAGGTCGAGTATATTGTCTATCATGTTTTGTAGATAGAAGTCTTATGTGTCGTCTTTGTACTCTCAGGTCCTTGGAAGATAGTTCTTAGTGGTTTTTATGAACGACTTGAGATTTTGTCTTGTTTATCTCGAGGTTTTATGTTGTTGTTGTATATACCTGAGTAAAACAACTAGTACTTGTTATCCTCGAGATGAGATGGCACAAAGTATGTACTACATGAACCATGATGTATATAAAGTTTTGGTTCTTTCTGTAAGAATTTCCTGGAAGGGGATCTATGTGCAAAATGATTTTAATTCTTAGTGATTTTTGTTAATTCCGTTGATTATGGTTATTCTATTATTATTACTGGTGATGGCTTGATTTGTTATCGAGTCATCACAATACCTGGTTGTAATCTCACAGGATTGGTACAATCCAATACCTAGCTATGATCTCACAGGATTGGTACAATCCAATAGTTGTCTATGATCTCACAGGATTTGTACAATCCAATATGTGGTTATAATCTCACAGGATTGGTACAATCCAATATCTGGCTATGATCTCATAGGATTGGTATAATCCAATATATGGCTATAATCTCACAGGATTGGTAAAATCCAATACCTGGCTATGATCTCACAGGATTGGTACAATCCAATACCTGGCTAGAATGTATTCACATGATTGGTATAATCCAATACCTGGCTAGAACATATTTACAGGATTGGTATAATCCAATACCTGGCTAGCAGATTGGCTGAGGCTAACAACTAGAAATGAGAATGATTCATGAATATCATACCATGATAATATTATCACAGGATAAGCTTGAGATGTTGGCATAATATGAGGGGTAAACGATACACATGTCTTTCATATTCCTTATAAAATGAATAGGTGATTTACTGCTCTATCATAGACATTTGCAATGCTTTAAATGATGAGAATGTTCTAAACTGCTTATCAACAGTGATTAATCTTACATATTAATATAAAAGAACCTCTGCTCAGTTTTATATTGTTTACCTGTGATAATAACATTGTTGGCAGAGAGTTATATCTCTTGCTGGGACAAATGTCTCACCTCATGGGATCCACAATTTTTAGATGGACGTGCACGAGGAGGTAGAGACTGCTCTACAGAGGAAGGATAACAATAGTAGAGACAGCAGTAATAGCTCAGGTTGAGTGTATTGTCTGTCATGTCTTGTAGATAGAAGTCATATGTGTCATCTCTGTACTCTCAGGTCCTTGGAGTCAGTACATAATGGTTTTGTAAACGATCTGAGATTTTGACTTGTATGCCTCGAGGTTTTATGTTGCTTATATATATGTTTTAGCAAAGAAACTGATATAGGTTATCCTCGAGATGAGATGGTGCAATGTATGTACAATGTGAAGCGTGATGTATATATTACTTTGAAGTTTCCTAGAAATAGATCTCTTTGCAAAATGGTTTTTATTTTTTGTGATTTTTGTTAATCCGCGGTTAATGTTTATTTCGCATAATTACTATGATGATTTGGTTTTCGATTTGATAGTGGTCGTTACAGCATGCTAGACTATTTTGCAGTTAGACTTGATATGTCTTCGCGGTGTTTTCTCTTGTGCTGACCAAAACATGTTGGAGAGGTCGTGGATTCTAGCTCTTCCATTGACCTAGTATGGCACTAATTTTGACTTAGCAGTGGTCAGTGGTCTTGAATTCTGGCTCTTCCATTGACCTAGTATGGCATTGATTTTGACTTAGCAATGGTCAGTTGGATCATGAGTGGTATACCTCATCTCCTCATGGCATAATAAAATATGTAATACAGCCGCGTAGTGTATTTTCATAGGGACAAAATGTGAAGAACATTGGTTGAAGCCTTACTTTGCTTTTGTATAGTTTTAGTAATAGAAAATATACATGTTCTTCATATTCCTTTATTAGAATGTGAATCATTCTACTGCTCGGTGTTAACTGCCTAAATTGTTTAACCTACTTTACCTTTAGATACATATTGTTTAGTTGAATCTGCCCAGTTAGTAATTATGTTATTTATCTGCTTCACTTTATCTGTGCTTTAATTGACATTGGCAGAGATTTGTATCTCTAGCTGGGATGTTTGGTCTCATCCTTTGGGTTTCCACTTCTTTTAGGTGGTCATGTACGGCGAGGTGGAGATCGTGCAACAGAGGAAGAGTAGTAGCAAGAGCAGTAGCTAATAAGGTTGGATGTACTGTTAGTCTTTTGGTGTTAAAATCCTAGAGTCGTCCATGTACACGCATGTCCTTGGGGTTGTTTGTGGTGTGTTTTGTAGGGATGTTACCAATATGAGGTTTTTGTCTTGTGTGCCTTTTGTTGTATAGATATGGCATGTATACATGTATGCATATATGGAACAAGTATCTCATGTAACAGGTTGATGACAGGAAGGCTGAAAATAGATGAAGCACCTTATGATATGTGTTATGTGAACCAGGAGTCTATTGTGGACTTATATGTGAAAGTTTTCAGCCTATGGTGCTTCTATGAAATCAGTTTAAATTTCCTATGTTTTCTGGTAAGCCGTTTGCTAGTGTTAATTCCGTGTTTGGTTTTGAGTTATCTTGTTTGTGGCACATTGGGGTGTCACATTTGATGTGAAGGCATGATGAGGATGAAATTAAAGGATCTATATAAGATGTGCATGACATCCACAACCCCAACTCTTTCGTGCCACTTTTGCACATGAGTGCCATCGGTCGTGTCACTAATTTCCACGGTTGAGATCCCAATGTGTGATATTGAGGAACAATTGTCAAAACCTATGAGAACATAGTTTTGAAGAAATAAATATATCAAAATTAAGTGTGATAAAAAGTACATATATTATAAAAGAACCCAAAAAATGAATGTATTGCATATTGTAGATTAGGAGGTGAACTCCTACTACCTGAAGCATGTTTGAGGAGTTTATTCACAGTAATGAGGTATGGAAGTCCAAATGCAATCTCATGTTGATTCTTTTATAGTTTTGTACAATATCACACAAACTATCCTCACATTAATAACAATTATATATCTCTAAACATTAGTACAAAGTCTTGGACACCAAGAAAAAGTGATAGAAAAGTATACAAATCAAGTAAATATACTTTTGTTGGCACTTTGTTGTGAATTGGTATGATTGTGTTTATGTGTGATAAATATAAGAGAGCAACAAAACAATGATAAATTTCTCATAAAACCCTTTTTGAAGTTCCTATGTCCAGATATTAAAGCTACATGATTTGAAAACTCAACCTACAACAAAATTTGAGGATGTCAAATTGCACCTTTTGAGTAAGGGTGGCCTCACAAGCATTTTTGGTGTACGTTAATTGTATAGGCATGTGTGAGACTCAACATTGCATGGCATACACCCACTATAGAAAATTGTACAACTATGTATTTTCATACTTGAAAAAGCCATAGGAGAACGTGATCAAGCTCTAGTTGGGCACAATGTAATAGAGATATGTCATAAAGCTTGGATAAAGTAAAAAAAGAAAAAGAGAAAAGCTGACAAGGAGAGAATGAGAGGGGGGCAATTGAAGGGGCGATGGCTAATGTGATGGCGGCACCTGACCCTCCAGATCTTGTCACTGAGAAGCCCTTGAAAGTACATAGTAATCTGAAGGGGATAATGGGGAATGTCTCTGTTGTAGAGGGAACCAGACAATGGTCGGATCTCTTCAAGAAGGATAACATAGGTCATGTCTATTTGAGAATAATTGATGTTCATCTTTTGGACGGGAAGCTTCTTTATCCTAAGACAATTACAGAGAGGAATGTGGGAAGGTGGAGCAGAACGATGACCGGATATGTAGTTATATTGAAGCCTTATTGGTCGGCGCTTGCTCGTAACCTAGCCCAGATCCGACGAGTCAAAGGTTCCATTGAAATCATATCAAGGGGGCACAGTTTCATCATAGTTATGTTTGCTAATGATGAGGACCTTGCTCAGACAATAGACGGAGGTCCTTGGTTTGTTGTTGGGAAGCCGCTGATTATAAATAAGTGGAAACACGGAGAACCGTTAGAGAAATTGAAGCTCATGAAAATTACAATATGGCTAAAGATTCATAGCTTGCCCTTGGAATTATGGGATACGGAAATGTTCAATAAATAGGCTCTTATCTTGGAAGGGCCATCCGTCCTGATAAACTTACATCTAAATATCGAAGACTAGAGTATGCCAGATTGCAGGTGGTTATCCTCACTGATTTCTCATTTCCTAAGGAGTCATAGATCGGCAATGAGGATGGACAATGTGATACTATTCGAAAAAACAATCTTCACATACCACTTTGTCAGGTTTGGTTGCTTTTTTATTTAGATAGATTTTGACATTTTTTTTGTTTCTTTTCCTCTTATGTGTGCATCTCATTTCATATCAGTAATCGTCAGATAAAATTCGCTCTATTTATCAATTCCAGTAGTTTACTTTTCAGCATATTACCACTCCTTTGCATGCCTCATTTACCCAGAATCTCTTGCCAAATCCAAGACTAATATAGACCCTAATTTTGGGTGTCATATGTACATTTAAAAGCTTACAAACCTAGGGTCCAATACGCTAGTTCTGCTTGAACCAACAATTTCTTTAGTTTGATAATGGCCTTCCACATTTCCATATAAAGTTAGTTATGAGGATATCGCTATTCAGGTAATTGGGGAACCCTACCAAAAGCCTTATGTTTGATCTTGTTGTGTGGCATTAGATACATGAAAATATATTAAGTGATTTACCTAGCTTCTAGCTGGGTCACATCAGAAAAAAGAATTTAGATATAGGGCAATTCCAACAATATGATTTCAATCGATCCCATCCCATAGACAAAAAAAAAAAAAGACAGTTCAACACTGACTTCTACATGATTGTTTTTGGGAAGTTGGGAGGCTATTTAATTTACTTGTCCTCCTCTTGAAAGTGAGTTCAACGAAAAATCACACGCACTAATTCAGCTATCAAATTGAAACATGGTAGTAATAGTATTACTACCATTACATGCTTCACTAGCTAAGATATTGATGACCGGCTAGAGGAAAGCTTTTCCACGTTAGTTGAAAGAGCCCTTACCACGAACTCTATGTTTGATGTTGTGTGATAGTAGATACAAGAAAATATGCCGTGTAAGAGAACTTAAAGTTGGTTCAATTTGAGTGATATGAATAAATCTAGTAATGTAGCAATCAATCGTTTTCACTTATAAGGCCTGTTTCTGTAGCTGTTGTTACATACATTCCAACTCAGCCTTCCGCTGGATCTCTTACACCAATAGATACTCCGGGTAGTTGAGTGATCTTCTACCATAAAGTTTCTGTGATTCCATTGGAGGTCGATCGTAGGACAGCTCTGCCGGGTAGTTGAGTGGGACTCGACCACAAACCTTCCGCTTGATCTTGTGTGATGTGGGAAGCAAGAGCAAATATTGAGGAAGAGACGGTAACTGGGCTTCCATCCCGACACATGGGTAGATCTGCTAAAAACATCCGACTGTTTGGTCTTAAGAGACGCGTCATACTCATAGCCAAGCAAATAGATGGCTCCCATAACGAACGCGCCGAAGAGGTGAGAATGAACGAGTGAGAGCCCTGCCTTGGAGGAGCGCCCTGCCTTTCCTTCTTTCTGATTTAAGAACCTTCGCCAGCTCACATTGTCTAGAGAGAAGCAAAGAAAACGAGAACATCGGGAAAGCACCATGTATGAAACTCCAAGCTCCTTAAAACAAGATCATAGTTTACAGGCGTAAATAACTTGCATTTTCCAACCTTGCTTCATTCGAGATGAACCCTATATCATCACATTTGATTTAGCTTAATTTACGTAACCTTTGGTCTACGTTTCGCAACGCTTAAATGGAAACATTCATCCAGAGTAATGGCAGTAATGACGTAAATGAACGGTTCCCATTAATGTGCATCCAGCAACAAACACACCGCAGCACAGAATGCAAACGGAATCAACTATGTCCTCTTGCGAGGAAACAAACCATTGGACATGCCCCTTGCAACATTCGAGAAGAAGCCAACATCAACACATTGATTTAGCACAATCCCAAAAGATTAGATAAAAGGTTGTCATCCAGAACTAATGGCAGTAATAACGTCGTTCCACTCAATGATAAACGGTTCCTAACAGCATGCATTCTGCAAACATACGGCACACAATGCAGAAGCCGTTCCCCTTGCTGGGACATGACCAAAGACAAATTTCCAAACCACAAAACAGAACACTGACTTTACTAAACATGAAATTATTATTACATATATGCACAACTCAGATCTGTAAAAGGAAACCTATGCTTGATTATGGAATTGAAAGCAAAAACAATGTCTAAGCAATCCCGTAGAAGACAATATATATACAACCAGATTGTCATCCTATACTATACTATACTCTCCTATACTATGAAATATACCCAACCTTGTAACTTCCTAATCATCTATCTAACTATAGCTCTTTATTCGGGGACTGTCGGGCCGGTGAGCAAGCACAAGGAGTGCTTTCTTTCCCAACCCAACAAAGAGCAGGAGACTGAAAGCATCGCACACGCATGCATGTACAGGCGTGTCCGGTACCGTGTTACAGGACTATATAAATCCATATACAGGTATTAAGTGAGTGAAGCAGGCAGAGAGCTCTGCTTGAAGGAGATACTAAAGATCGATCAGCATGCTATCCTGATGAGACCACAGATGGTCATCATCTTCTTCGAATTCACCCGCGAACAATGCGACCGCGAGGCTGTCGATCCTCTTCCCTTCGATCTTGGACTCGAATTTGCGGCTCATCCTGGGCGCATTGGGAGCTTGATCATCATCATCGTCAACTCCTTCCGCGTCATCTTCAGGAAAAAGACCCCTGCGGAAAGCAGGCTTGCACATTGGAGTGCTGAATGCAAAGTGTGTCTTCTTAGCGATCAAGGTCTGCGGAAGATGAGCAGCCAACATGGGTATATATAATCAGTGCAAAGGCAACGAAAGAGCTGCTGCTGCTACTACTGTCCAGGCAGAAATTAACAATATACTAAAGCGAAACTAGATCGATCGTACTAAAACATGTGGGTTGTGGGAACTTACGGCTTCACGAACGGCCTTGGAAACCAACTTGAGCTGCGGCAGGTCAGAGTGATACACTCCACAGATAATCCTGACCTGCACAAGAGGAACAAAGCTAAGATTTCAGACCAAACCGTCCAGAACAAAAGGTTGATCATCACTAGTGAATGAAGAGGTAGACCAGAAAAAAGCGCTTTACCAGGAGATCCTGGGGCAGCATATTAATATAGCACGGCTGATCGGCGTCAGCAAGAGACGCCCTCTTCTTCCTCCCACCGGCGCAGCCATTGCCGTTGTTGCGCTTCTCAACCAAAGCGCGGCAGCATACCGGGACAGCTTCCTCCATCGCCACTGGTTCATCCGTAACCACCCGCTTCCTCCCCAAGGCGCGGGTGGAGTAGGTCCTCGTCAACGTGACAGCACCCATGGTCTTCGTTCCCAGAGCCATGACGATCGTTTGGTGGCAATAACAGGTTGAACAAGGCGCAGTCCTCCTCGCTGTGTTTGGATCTGGAGATGGTCCTGCAGAGTCGCGTCACAAAGGAGAAGAGATCAATCAGACGGCTGTCTTCAAAATGGGGAGCACGAGACTGTTACGAAAATAGACGGCAGGAGAGCAGTCATTACTTGCTAATTGGCACGAGGTGTGTGTGAAAGTGGATATTTTCGTATAACGGATCGGTTGGGCCACGAAACGTCTGCTTGTGGTGTGTGTGTAGGGAGGAGCAATCAGCGGGAGGGGAAACGGTAGAATTCGAAATATTTCCTTATTCACAATAGGGAGAATGAATGCGGGTTGGGGAGTGGATGCGGCGACTTGGGACGAGATAGCAGTAGGTGGACAAGGAGCAGAAAGAAAAAAAATGAAAGTATGACACAGGTTTTAGAAAGCGGCAATTGCCGGGTGTCTCCCAATCTGGGGACCAGAAAACAACAAACAAATGGGGAAGGTAACATGGAGATTAAGATGAGATCAAGTGGAGAAAGGGATGCGATGGATGGCAATAATTAAGAGGTAGATGAAGGGTAGAGTAAGTTGGTAATCCA